>CANUEZ040000031.1:5471000-6825000 GCA_948099385.1 Fasciola hepatica | reverse complement strand
TAATACTAGCAGCTATGCTGAATGCACAAAATACAAGGTTGCCCCTTCGTCACTCAGTCTTGTAGCACCGTTCGTCAGCCGTGATGGCTTTTGATCGACAAGTATATCCTAATTGAAGTCTCCTGAATTGAACTCTCATAAATGACTTAAGTCGATATACGTAAGTTTGTGTTCTACGATTGGAATATATATGTGTATATATTTGCTTGAGAATGCAGAGGTCTTGTAGCTGAAATTCTGAATACGTTGTGTTTTAGTATACTAAATATGTCATTGTGTTGTTTGTACAAAAACTCCATCGTTGACAGTTCTTTCACGAAGGAGAATAGCTTTGCTATTACGTGATTTGCCGGGACACATGTGATATTCAAATAATTCATGATTTGGAGGATATGAAAACTTATTACTTACGAAGACTACTTTTATATCATCAAGTAGAAGCACTCTTGTAGGACTCCAAAATATCAAATATTCGCTAAAGCAGTAATTTTCCCGGCCGATTTATATTGACAATTATGATTGTAGTTATGACCATTGTAGATTATTATTTTATTTCCCTTTAATCTGTCGAGCTATTCTCGAAGTGGGACGTGGTCTATCAAAGCTGCTGAATGGGAAATCGATCGGCAGAGTCAGGAATCAAACCCGGGACTCCAGGGTCTGAATTCTACGACAACGACTGTTTGACCATCGCCTGTCTATAGTTCCTTCGTGCACATGGTTCATATATGCAAGTAGAGTTATCATCGTATTCATGTAACCATTATAAGAATTCAGTTGGCATTGCAAATTATTTATTCTGTTTGCCACATGGCAAAACATGACGGACACGGGGATTTTCCAGTCTTCCATTTTTTATCACAAAAGAGACAATAACCAGCAAAAACTGTGATCGAGAAAGAAACATGATTAAGGTCATCATTTGATAAAATCAATTGACGAATGCCATCGTTAGCAGTCCTAATGTGGGTGAATTTGAGCCAAAGCAAGAAGTAACCTTCAATACGCTTTGTCCGGATTCATAGAAAAATAGGTACATTTTACTAAACCTTCAGACTGATTTAAAAGCAAATATCTTTGAGGACAGTTTTTCGCCCTTTTTCTTTAGCAACCTGAATTTTATTCAGTAGATAGGAATAATATTTATTAGACTGCTGTCAAATGAATCAAAAATCAACCATCCCAGCAGGTTATTTGGTGAGTGATTGGATGAGTGAGTGACCGAGTGACCGAGTGCATGCGTGAGTGAGTGAGTGAGTGAGTGAGTGAGTGAGTGAGTGAGTGAGTGAGTGAGTGAGTGAGTGAGTGAGTGAGTGAGTGAGTGAATGAGCTATCTAAATCGGCTTCCGGTCGTTAGCTAGGCGGACTGCCTTATTAGGTGTCTCAAGTGATTTTACCCCCATGACTCCGTTTTCTCCAGTTCCTTCTTTCTGTATGTAGTAGACATCCAACTAATCCCCTCATAAGTGAACGGCTCTCTGATACTCAATTGAGTTCTCCGTAGAGCTCATTCGACCAACGGGGATTTAACCACCACTCTACCTTGGCCTCAGTGTTGAAAGCTATTTACGAATAACCTATCAGCTTATATATATTTTACTGTTTTTCGCAAGACATGTGTGGAAATGGTTAGTAAAGTTTTGTCAATGGAGACCAGTCAGCTAATGAAAAAGTAGATATGACCTATTAGTTTTCCTTTTTTCTAACCCATCAATATTAATATTATTATTATTATTGTTACTACTTTACTGTTATCAGTATTTACAAATCCACTTGCTTGAGAACGTTTTATGGAATCTTTCATCAGTAGAAAAAATAAAGATAAGTTATACACGCCAGAACTGGTCAAGGGTTCAGATGAACTTTATCCTTGTTTTTCAAAAACTCGAACAAGGAACGGAACTACCGAAGTTCTGTACAACGATGATTGTGAAGAAGTAATCAAAACTTGGAACTGGTCAACATGTGAAATTGGTTAAGAGAAAGGTAACAATGCAACAGTTATCAGTAATCATCCCTTCAGCACAAGCAACGGATGGCATTACGTGTTTATTATATAAAGCAGATATATGGTCTCTCGGAATTACGGAGAAAACAAGTCTGACGTTGCGTGGAGCTCTACGAAGAGTGATGATTTCCTTTGCCTAGGCCACGTCTAACACTTTCAAGAGGAGTAGAGTAAACAGTAGTACTGCCTTTTATAAAACACTTTCACAATGTGTAAAAAAGCAGTCTTGACATCTGGCACTGGGTTATGGAAGATCAGATTGTTAATAAACATTTTGCACATGAGAAGAATCATTACTTAACTCATCTAATTCAGATTGTTGGGTTACAGACCGAGCCAAAACAGCGTCAACAGCTTTCCAGAGTACAAATCCCTGTGACTGCCGTCAATAATGTACATTATTTTCTGCAGTTTGAGCGTCGAAAACCGCAGTTAACCAACATTGATTCGTAGTTGAAGAGCCCTGTGTTGTGCTCTGGGAGTTATTCATCAGTCCCTCTTGGACTGACCATACCCCACCTTGTGTGAATAGCGGAATATCGGATTTTTGATGCACTCATCTAAGCAGATGTTTGTGGAGTGAATCTGAATGCCGAAAAGTGGTGCAAGCAAGATTTTTAGGCCAACACCAATGCCAAAACGATAGCTCCTTGAGGCTTGGAAAGACAGTAAATTCAAAGGTATGACTTGCCCGCATTTGGAGATATCCAATCCCTATGATATGTGATTTCTACTTTTCGATGTCGTTAAAACCTAGTAACTTGTTTTTCCTTGCTTGGCGGAAGATGTGATTCAGTGGGTTTGATGCTCACAAGGGTATTAATTCCCGTGATTTTTTTTCATTCAAGCACCCAAAGCCGCACGATGGTGTGACACCTAACCATTGGTTTTTGGCGGTTTATGATCTCCAAGCCAGTTTCAACCTAGCACAAATGAGCAAGGATAGGAAGCTGTCATTCATAAGACGAACAAGGCAAAACAAAGATATTCACTGAGATAGTGACAGAGGCGACAGAAAAAATCGATTTGAACCCTTGGAACGAAAATCTCATATGCAGAAGAATGACTATCAATAAAGGTTATCGCTTGCTCACTGTGGAATGCTCCAGGACCGGTAATGATTTGTATTTGCTAACTAAGAATCTCGAAATAAACGAAAAACCTGCAGGGCCGTTCCAATAAAAGATCGAGAAAAGGAAGTTTTCGGATGATGTTGCTGCCAATCTACAGTATTTCGTTGATAGTAGGACCTTACCCAATAGTAAGGCCTGGTGAAGACCGCCAGCTACAGAATACTTCACTAGGGAAAATGCGTACTGACCAGCTTTGTGAGGTCACAACAATGAAGTTAGGAAAAAAAAAGTCTAGCGTAGGTGGCTTCTGCCTGCCTTTCTGATTTCCATCAACGGAAGATGAATTCGAAAGTCAGTTCTATTCTGGGCAAGAATCTTTGGACTTTCTGCAAGGAGAAAAAGCTTGGCCAAAGAACTGTCCGATGATGGAGAGGAGAGTGAGATGACCTGATTCGACAAGGAGAAGAAAGAGAAGCTGAGCAGTACAATTAGAGACCAGATTTGGAGCCATCATACTCGGAACCGGAAGACATCATCTATAAATGAATCGCTAGCAAGAGAGCAGCGCTTATACTCGAAACTTCCCTCTTGTTATGATATCACATTCTAAAACAACTCTGTGATGATTTAAAGCTTCTCAACTGTGGCTTTCTTCGGCGGTATAAACTGTCTCTAAGATGGTTTACGCTGCTGTTAGAGCTGGGAGATACTGAGGTCATTAGGTGTGCACTTGCTTCCACGTGTTTTGTTGGTGGAATAGAAGTTCTAGGTACCAGATCTCCAACCTGAAACTGCAGTTTTTACGGGCTCAGATCTTATATGATAATTGATCGGATGAGTGCCCCAATAATCTCCATTCTATACCCTGGTTACGAAAGTGCATGTGTTGCCTGATGTTTTCATTTTACTGGGACTGAAGAAAAGCCCCAACCTCGAATCTTAACTAAGGGCAACAAAGATTAGATTGAACCTGTTCAGGCCCTTAGAATCTTGTTACCCGAAAAAAACATGCTACACGTATGCAAAAATAAGAAATTGGGTCGGCTCGTTTCTGTCTCTTGTTTCGCCGGGATGGTGATCAGCCAGGTTTACTAGTCTGGAATTCAGTCAGCATCCAACGCGCTAAAGACATGAAGGACTTCCTTGCTGAGAGAACCACAGATCAAATGATGATTCCCAAACATTTTTTTATTCCAATAAACAAACATTTCAGGGACAGTCTGTCCTTAGGAAGCCTAGTTTGGAGGAGGTCGTGAACTGGATGAAAAGTTTATGGGATAAAACCAATGACAGTTGTGTTATCAGTGCAATATGAGCTAGCTGTATGAGCAAGGATTCCTCAACCGAGACAAGATTTACTGCTGGAAAAAAGGGACCTAGTTCGTTTGTTCTACATGAAATGGAATAGCAAGATATCCAGGCCCAAATTCAGAATTTGTGTATGTACGACGGAAGTCCAGCAGATGATAACAAGATTGTCTTTAAGTATACGCAGAATTTTGTGCATGCCCATAAGTAGATTTTTATACCTGAAAAGAAGACATCCCAGAAGACATCCCTGGTGGCCTTTTTAAAGCACAAATAAATGTAAGACGGTGACTTATCTTTGGGAGGGGGAATGGTGGTGGGGAGGAATACCCTCTGTGCAATATAATAAACAAAAATCCTTCGATAACTCCCATTCGGAAGCAGACAAAACTGGAATCTAGAATTTCCGCGTTGACCATAAGCGACACCACTATTGATCAGCTGCTTGATAACTATAAGAGCTGCACGAGAAAACGTACAGTCTAACCCACTGAGCGCAACAGGATTAGTTTCAAGACAAAACGAGTCCATTATTCAGAACGGTTACTAGAGTAGGAAAGTTCTATGTGACGAATTTACGTTGACAAATTCTATTACAGTTCAGGTGCTTTAATTTCATGAGATCTATCAAAAGACGACCATGCATGAAATTCTTGATTTAAATAGGAAAATGCGAACCTTAATACCATCACATGAACATTGGCATTTGCAATGTCAAGCCAAAAAAATAATCAGCTTTTCCGTAGATTACTGGAGGCATGCTCCTCTGAGATGAACACTGAACCGCCAAAAACCGAGATAGTGTTTATTTTTAACAATGCTCGTTTGACCTTTAGACATTCTTTCCGTTTTTTCTCCATAAAGTTCATTTTGCAACCCCACTAGGGAAGCATTCAACTGACAAAAAGTTTGAAAAATGTTTCATCGGCAGGGAATAAACCAAAACTGTTGAATACCAGAAAGATGGTGGAACAAGATGCACAGGTTTATTTCATTGTGATGATATTTCCATAAATCCATGGATGATATTTGTACAACTGCTTGTGCTTCCTACTGTAGTTAAAACTTCATGTTCATACAATCATCCAAATACCTCTTAGATTTATAATTATATTTCTCTGGCAAACCAAATAGTGTAATTTATATTTTCTTGGATAATCCACACACTGGTGAAAGACCGCCCATAAATTATGGCGCACGACAATTAAACTGTGATGTTTGGCTCTTAGACTACAGAAAAACTGCAGCAGTACATACGGATTTTGCCCAGTTTTTCTTTTCTACTCAAACATTCTATAAGTTTCTAGGATAGTTAGGATAGAATTGATGTTTGTAACGGCGGGTAGTTTTACACTTCAGGCTTTTGTCTTTTTGTTCACTTTTAATCCAGGACTGCGGTTTCCCCAGCCGTGAGTAAAATAAACTAGTCATCAAGAAACCGTTAAATCCTAAATGAGTCGTTCCCATACCAACTTTTCAATTTAAATCGTAGAATGTCTTACTTTTTGCCCATTCATGACGATCTTAAGTTATCTTTCTCTGATTTTCTGAGAGCGTCCCAATTAAAGTCCAGTTGAAATGATTGGTTCGCGTGCACTCCTCAGCTTTGTCCTAACTAGCCCGTTAGCACTTGTCTGTGTTTGGTCTGACCGCGAAAACAGTTGAGTCACGTGACCATTAACAAAGAAGACGAATTTCTCGCACGTTTACGAGGAGTTATCCATCTCACTTTATCCTGTCGGTTTTATCAGTCTGATATTAGCAGTTGAGTCAACAATATAATCATATCAGATAGTATTTGAAAGACATTGATGTTCGGATAAATTTCTATTACCTTTGCGTGCACACAAATAACACTTTCCTGTAGAACTTGGACGAAATAGACAGTACCTTCCTCAAAAAAGTCAAATAAAGTTTACGTTACACATCTGGAGTTGAATTTCAGCTACCACAAAACCAATCAAATACGAGCTCACTAGGAAGAATTTCCAAGCAAGAACTCGTGAAGTGTTAAACGTAGCTAAAATTTCAGTTCGTTGGTAACATATTTTCTTCGGGTGGAAGAGAATCTGATAGGGTAGGGATTCAGCCGATGAATAGTAGTGTCAGTACGGGTGAAAGAGTGTTTGTAGCTTGATCTAGTGCAGTAGGAAGGAGCACATTAACTAAGACCTTTGAAGAAACCCCAGGACAAGCTTGGCTGTTTTGGGATATATAAAAAGTTATTGACGTTTTGTCTCTAGGCTGTTCGTGCTCAGCTCAAACCGGCTCCAAGATCAAACGGCTCAGGTCACAGGCGTGAAGCTGATAATCTGGCAAAAATGTAACATCTAGAAATTTTGAAGTTTATGATGTTAATAAAGCAGCGTTTTTTGTAAATGTAGTAATTTGCTGACGTTTCCGTTACCGTGATCAACCTTTCTCCAGGCAATTTTACGATAAAAAATTGTGTTTGATATGAGCAAATGGTCGTCACTCTACATACGCGTATTCGTCCGAAAACTTTATGAAACCAGATCAGTTTTTATTCAATTTTCTGCACGTCACATCTGAACAATAAACTGAGGACAATCAATCATTGAAATGCAGAAAAATCAGCTGATGAAAGTAAGGAACTTTTCGAGTGTAATTGGAAATCGCGAAATCGATAGTCATAGAATGACGATTTTACCCTTAGTAAATCATGTAAACTGGATCCACGTAGTTTTGTTGATGTGATAAATTTTCACAGTATTTTCTACAGATTACGATACAACCACATATAATGAGCAACTTCCCAATACCGTTCAGAAGACGTAGATGGCACAGCTATTCAAATGTGCTTCTATTTATTTGAGGCCTGAGTGCCCCAGCCAGAGTAGTTTCCGTGGTGCAAGAGTGAAATTATGTAGTTTAAAAGCCTTGACTGGATGGTAAACAATACATAGCCCCTAGAACAAGCGGCTGAGGTACAACTGTTTTCACTCAGCAAGACAGTTAAAAATGGCAGAGCATATTTGACTGTTCAAAAGTCAGTTATGACCACTGCACTGCAACAAAACTGATCTTCCTGTCTTCTGCTCATTTGGCCTCCAGTTTGTTCATGTGCTTGAGGTCACCGAGCTTGTTCTTCTGGCTTAGATGACCTGCTGTGAGTAATCAGATGTCTAGAGGTTTCTTGGCCGCCTGAGTTGATCTATGAGTACATGAGTAACAAGAGAATCGGCGGCGGTGAAATAGTGTGCTAGTCTGACTTTGCCGTTTGTGCTGTGTCTAGGTGACTGTAGCTAAATGCGTGCAAGAAGTGGCTCGGAGATGCATGAAGAGATACTGGTTTGAAAACTCCCCTACAAGTCAACATTTACTGGCCCGATAAGATGTGCAAGTTTGCCACGAAACGGCCAAACAAGAAGTGCACTGCCAAGATGACAGATTTCAAATATCGAAATTTGATTGATTTCGAAATTCCACGGGACTGAATTACGAAAGCAACGAATTTCCTCCCATTGATAATTTTCATTAAGTGGTTTTCGCAAATTAGAAAAAAGACTCAGCAAACGGTGGCAAGATAATAACAAGCATTGGGTCGAACATGCTGCATCTGACTGTGGCCTAGGGTGTGAGAATCAGACATTTTCGTACGTGCGTGCCTGTGTCTATGAGTGTGGCTATTGCATTTTTGTTGTCGATAATTTTATTTCAAAAGGTCAGCCCAATTGTATCGTTGATCTGAGATGACATTCTCATAAGTCATGAACCGGGCAATTCTTGCCGAGAACGCCATTCTTTAAATTTCCTTATCAAAGTTATAGTTACTTGCCTCAACAGTAATGATTATTTTCAAATTTTGAAATGAGAACTCGAGGATCCCGTGTCACTCTGACAACTTTTTATTACCGAGGATATTTTGATGTGCTGATCTAACTATATTCGCATAGGGCAGATATTCCAGTGTAACTGTTGCACTGGAGGAACGTTATTGAATCCGTTGTGGAACGTTTCAGCCATTTTTCACATAACTGCGTGTATAACCTTCTACTAATAATTTCTCATTATTGGGTTGAACATAGGTAAGTTCAGACTATATTTATTGGTAAGATAGCTCTTACCCGTAACCGTGAACAGTCATAACGTGAGAAGTCCGAAAAGACAATTACAAATATTTCCGCCTCATTTACAATTGTTTTTGATATACCAGTCAGTATGTGACGTCATAGTTGGATAATAAACTAGCCAGTGACAAAGCGATCTGTTTGATCCAGAATGACCTCACTGCTTGGTTCCAAACACATAGAGTATGTTGGTTTACATACAGCTTTAACATACCATGCTGCGCATAGATAATATGGAACAATGCCATGCATGTGGTAGCCATTAGATTTATTGTAATTTCTAATACATATACATTGTTTATCATACAGACACGCCTGCCAGCTTACTCGTAAAGTAATTTGCCAGTATTTTATCTAGCCGAAAATCGATGCGTACAGTGTTTAGAGACCTAACAATAGGTGCAGACTAGTGGAAATTCAGGAGGCTATTTATCCAAATGTCACTGTTCGCACTCTTCGATGAATGACTGATAATTGCTTTACCTTCTTACAACGTTCTTCTCATTTCCAAACGCTGGAAGTTGTCCGAGTTCATTAACTCAAATACGTAGTATACCAAAAAGAACACATCATGAAATGGAACTAACTTCGGTTGGCAGTAAGGTGTACTGCTAATCCCTCGCGCTAATTGAAACAAAACTGGAAAGTGAGTACGGAATAACAAAGTTCCACAGTTCACATCCGGAATAGTTGGGCTTTATCTCTTCAGGGCTACTACTACACACAATACGTACATTGAAAAAAATAAATCACACTTGCCGTTATTGTGCTGTTTGCAATAACCGTGTCTGTACTTTTGCCGAATCAAGGCAAACGTGACAACTGACTACCTTTACTTACACAGTTCAGGTACCCGTTGTCATATAAAAATGGAAAATTAGAAAAATCGGGTGTGTTGTGCAAAGGAAACACTTTGAATTGTGTGGGCGCGTTCCCTCAATAGCAGGTCTCTAGGAAGTGATGGGCGATCGATGATGTTGGTCTGCGACGCTGGGGCTGTCAACCCCGACCGTCCCACCGTGATTTTCTCAAGGGTTTGTCGATTCACAAAGGTGCCTCCTCGGCTATTCTTTGTCTAAACTGCCTAGGTAGGTAACTGTAATTTGTTTTGTTCTACACGTAATAACTTAGAGCGAAATTCCTACGCATACAGACTCTGCAACCTCATGTTGCTGCATTATTTTAGTAGGTTCATAGAAAAATCGATTCAGAAGTTGCAATGGAAAGTAAAATACAATAGTATCGATGAACAACTACCATATCCATTAGTCAACTGTCTGATGCAGTCGAATACCTGCATGACATTACTAACGCTCACGCGCTATTGAACTAAACCAAAATAATGAGGATAAAGCTCTATTTGTGTTTCATCGACCGTTTTTATTCGCAGGGCAGATGCATTGGGAACCGCCACCAAAATTTATTTCACTACATTACTCAAAAAGTACTTAGTATTTCAGCTTGGAAGCGACACAGTTGTGCTACACTAGCACGTACGACGATAACTAGTCGCGCAATACGCAACTGATATCTTGACAACGAATAATATCACATCTGGTCTAATATGTATATTTTTCATAGTACATGCCTTCCTTCACACAACCTACAGAATAATGCGTACCTGACCGATTTTATTTATCCCTAAATTAATCAACCTTTCTGTTAAGCTAAGCAGCTGTGCAGGTTTCTTCGCGGAGGCCAATGAAATTTGTCTCTAAATCACACTTTCAAATTATGCGTATTTATGTAATATGTGATCACTTTACGTGTGATCCAACTGCAATTTGTGTCAACCTGTCGGTTTGCACTTCAAGTCTATAAAATTGAAGTATACTGTAAATCTTTTGTGCCGGGGGTTTCACTTTCTAGCCGTATGCTTCATCGTCAATAAATCCGGATTCTTTTTGCCTGAAGTGTGAATGCGGGGCCTAACAGCTGAGATTAAATTACTTACACAGCAAAATCAAACGCAATAAGCGACTAGTAGGCCGTGGTGGTCAAGTTTCTTATGTTCAAAAAATACCACTACCGGGTAGGCAAACACATCACAGAAGAGGTCGTATTTTGTTTGTGATCTGACATCTATTGCAGATCGTCTTGGTGAAGAATTACCGAGTAGATTTTGAGAAAATATAAAAGCATGGTGAACTATAAATGTATTGGTTGTCGCTTGCTATCCGTTCCAAGTGAGCCTTGAAAGGTCACCTTGTGGATCACAAAGACTTTCAGTATTTTACTCCGAGACCCCCAAAATGACAAAAAAATTTAATTTTGACTCATGGTACAGCTACCACGAATAAATTATCACTTATCAGACAAGCTTGAAAAAGAAACAGCTAGCTGATAGGATAAAAGAAGTACACGGTTACTGAAGTGATCTAACCGTCAAACGTCGTGGGGTGGGGTAGGATTGGAACGTAAACATAGAGACCAACTAAGCTTACATATCACGTGCTCCACCCGCTGAGCTGCAAGGCAACCCCATGGGATGTAGACAGTTCAGAAATGAACTGATTGGAAACTAGTTTCAGATGTGATTTTATTTTCCAGTCATATAATTATAGTTTTTTTACCTTCCTAGTCTACTTAATATTATGCGTATTCGTGTTCTGACAACTTTTTGTTAGTCTTAGTTCAATTAACTATCAAGGCGGATGATAAAAGTCCGATTACCTTATTCCAAATGACACGTCCTCGTCGGATCAGTTTCTGCTGACAAATTTTCCTAATATAATCGAGAGTGAATTTGTGTCCTTAGGAATACATTCTTCAAAATGAAACTGCTCGACTTGTAAATTCTCATTCTGCTATTAACTGTCCATTTTCCGATCATCATGACCGCCATACTCTAAGTCCGGTCGGTGCGTTTGCCTCCACTGGTTTACGAACTTTGTTCGACTTATTCACCTATCCTCACCATTGCTCCATTCCCAGGGATTCACCATTTCAACGTGAATTAGCTGTACTTATCAGTTCGCACGTTGTTACATTGTCAGACCGACTGAACAGCTGTTATTTGTTCTTAGAAGCAAATCTTTTATGTCAACTGTTCTGGTTGTTTGGCATTTGAGTAGCACGAACGATATTCATTTTTCTTCCGTATACCGCCTAGCCGTTGAAATGGATGACTGCTAAGTCTGCGGCCTGTCGTCGGTTGAATAGCCAGCTTGATGGATTCAACTGTTTCCATAGTCCAGTGAACCATGCAGTCCAACCAAAAACAGGTTCTTCTTTATTTTTTCACTAAGATGGTATCGTTGCCCTAGAAGTGAAACCACCAGACTACTGAAAGGCCGCGCTAATTATACCCTATTGGACACAAGGAGCAGAAAAGAAGACAAAAACGGTCGTGAATACCATTCAAAATAATAGTGAATGCATTGTCCAACCAATCATGGCAAGATATTCAGAACAAGCATCTCAGATGCGCATTGGAGGAGATGTTGAGAGAGGTGAAACACCAAAAATAACATCAAGCAATTTTCGATGCGAAAAAAACTCTTCAGGGTTATCTCTTTGTGTGCCTGTCTCTTAATGGGCATGTGCGCGAGCGTGTGGGCCAGGGGTACTTATCCATTTAAAATTTGTGACAAAAAACGGATTGAAAACAATTGTGAGCGATTTCTTTCTGATGGCTCATCTTTTCTCTACCAGTTTACCGGGTAAACAATGAAATTTGATCAGACAATCAGATCGGACAATTAAAATAAACCAGAGGATAGGGAGAATGGAACTCTTTAGTGATCAACTATTCGCCCGCGGGGATATCTGATCTTCTATGGGAACAACTGGCGAGACACCTTTCGGGGATACGGTCATTTCGAACGAGAAATTCGAATCACCCTCAGCAATCGCTTGGACCGAAGATATATCAGGCTCTGCGTCTGGAATACTGGAATTGTGTGCTTCACCTGAAGATAGTTGAGTCAGGTCAGTCAAACTGCTTGCCGATGTAGTCAAATCAGACGGTTTAGACAGAAGAATTTCCGGCTTTGGAGCAAATTTTACCCGTGGTTGCCGTGGGCTTGGTGTTTCTGCGTTTGCCGTATTGTGGTCGTCTGGTGATCTATGACCGGTCGGAGTTGAATCAAATCCCTCCATATCGGAATCCGACTCAGGTGGACTGGCCTCGGGGATGTCGGATTCATCGGTGTTATGCGCCGAATTGGACAGATTCGGGATCGTGACCTGATCAATCAGTGTGTCTTCATGTTCCATACTGGGAAACAAGCCACCCGGTTGAACCACGGGTGCCGTCGCATCTGTCCCGTCTATGGATTGTTCATTCCTGAAACGGGCAACGTAAAACGGCACCCAAAATGTGGTAGAAAGTTTGGTAGACAAATTACTTCCGTACCTCCCGTAGTTTACGACTACAATGCCATCATCGACCAAGTAAAATGTTTTCCAAGCTGCAATACCAGTACGTAACTGGCCAAATTCGCTTTCCAATAGGCATCTGATTTCTGTTGAATTTTTCTGTTCTACGCCTTCCGCATGAATACGGGGGGAGGCCGCACGGACCCATTGTACATTTGAGAAAACCGAATTATGAAAGGTCTCAACAAGTCGCATACACTAATGAATGGGATGATAACGGATTACTGTCTACCACCCAAATTCGCCAGTCTGTTGTTTGAGCTACCATCAACAGGACGACAAACTGAGGCCGAGCCATTGAGCAAACTCAAAGCTATGCGTATGCTCGCATAAAAAAATTGGAACTCGTCCAGTGTGTTTTTGTCGTGCGTTAACAGCAAACGAACTTGAAATGATATTCCTCCTAATGAAGTAATAAGACGACGAAATAGGTTAGACGCGAATGACACATCAGTTCAAGTTTTAAGCCTAATTCCTGATCTACTTCTGCAGACCTATTTCCTTAAACGCAAAGTAAGATGGCGAACGAAAAGACCGAGGATAACGTAAGAGTTTCCTAGGTGTAAGCCTCGGTGATAAGGGCAAGTGTCAGACAAGAACTACTTGCATTCGATGGTGTAATGCATCAAGATGTCTACTCTATGCTTGTAGCAGAGGGCTATCGGTGAAAAAGCCTGACTTCAGTTTGGTCAGTTGAGTTTCTTTGTGACAAATGAGATATCTGTATCATAATACACTGAGTCTAAATTTTCTCACCTGAAATTTGGGGAACGTAGTGATTGGGGTGACCGTAAATCAATCAAGACATCTAATCATTACGACAAACAAGCTTTGTAAACTAAGTAAAATCGCACGGTTTTTTTCCCTCAATCCACTGCCCAGGTTTTCCAGAAAAGACTGTGAAAATCATCGAGCAGAGTTGCCGGAAGAAATAACTGTCCTACGGATTTACGGCTAGTGAATAGCACTGCTGGAACTCAAAAGTTACTATCACTAATTCACAAAAGCCGCTAGAGGACATCAAAGAACAGAGTTAACTACGGTGACTGTGTCAGAATTATGTTTACCTAAACACAGAGATGGACGATGAACAGCTGACGCTACGTCCATCATCACTGATAAACCGAGAGATAGTGGAAACAACCGACAGGGTGCGAACACGTTCACGTGATTCTGACAGGGCTCACATACTTGCACTATGAAAACAGCTTGACTTGGCATAAAATGAAGATCAAGATTACGGCCAGTTGTGATATGCCAACCTTTAATGTAGATCTGTTCAACCCGATCCAGGAGGAGATCAGGCATCTAATCTCTTTTTGCGTGTTTTCATGCCGTATATTTAACCGTATACATTAACCTGCAATCTGACGTGCAAAATGCTTTACATTACAGGACCACCTGATGTACACAAGAAGTACCCGAACAGTGAAGTGAGCGTAACTAGTTTTGTTGCAAGCGAAATTCCCCAGTCATGAAATACTAACCCTATTTCGCTTAATTCTTTGAAGGGTTGTTATCTTACAGTACATCGAGTATATCAGGCAAAGAATGTAGTTGATAAGTCCTCACTGATTATTACTTCCGGAACTAGTTCTACGATATCAGTATCAGTGAATTAACACTTTATATCAAAGAAGAAATAATGTTCCCATGATTGCACATAAAATTACTCACCAAGTTATATGCGGGGTTTCCGAGAAGACAGTACAACGCGACTCTATGGTGTCCGCGGTGGCCTCTTGAGATTTCCGCGATCCTTCCGGTGATTTGGTGGTGGAAGTTGTAGTACCCGAAACTCGACTGTTGGCTATGGCCGAGCGATGAGCTCCTCCCAAGGTGGACCCTGTTCTGGTGGGTGCCGGTGGTGGTCGCATTGAAGTAAGCACTACTTTGGCTGAAACAGTGGTACCCGAGGATCCCAGTGGGACACTTTCATTTGTATCTTCGGACAGAGTAGTACGCGGAAGGACCCCCTGTCCCTCCGTAGAAGCGGCGGTTGTCCAGGAACTTGAGCTGATTCGTAAAGGTGTAGTGGATGGCGTATCGTCCGAGATTTTGAGCTGATTACGCAGATGGTCTGTCGCTTGTTGGAGTTGTTCCTTCAGAGGAAACGCAAGATTTACATTAGCGAAATGCATATTGGTGCCGATAGAAAGGGTCTAGTATATGAAATTCAATAAGCCTGTGTATACCAGATTGGTTAATTATTCTTTCTGTAACAGATATCATGAATAGTGGGTTGCAAAGAAATAAATCAAGTTCGACAACAAAATTAGAAAATTGACATAACTCACTGGTGTTCGTGCACCAAGTTACGCGTGATTTTTGTCAGGTTGCTTTGATGGAGTCACTAACTGTACCATAGCTAACGATAATTATAATCAGTCACAACGTCCAATTTGATGCTAGGATCATATAGCAAACCAAAATCCTAAGGCAAAATCAACGAACAGATGTCCGTGGAAAAAGTCGCACAAACTTGCGTTCGGTATCGAACGTCGACAACATTGATTTCAGCAAATCTTTGAATCAAAACACCGAAACCCCATGAGATGCGATAGCGCAAATGACGCATTTTCGAAATGGTTCATATGCAAACACCTAGACTTGGTTCAATTACTACGGAGGGGGAATGAACAAAAATGCAATGTGAAAAAAGACATTTACGACAGAATAAAAGTAATGGTAATCTATTTGTTCAGATGCAAATTTACCGCAACCTACTTTGGTCAAACGGCAATTCAAATATCCCAAAGGATTTGGGTGTTTTGTTCACGGTGGCACCAACAAGGAGGTACCATCGGGAATGCCACACACGTGCATCAGATGGACTAATGCCACCAAGAAAACGTAGATCTGGAAATTCGAATTATTTTCCGAGGTCTTCATCATACACAAAAAGATTCGCAGTAGACGGGTAAACTTCATAGCCAAAAGAGGTATTGTGAGAGGGAGTTTGGGTGAACATTCACATCAGAGCCAACTTGTTGATACTGCTTCGAATAAAGATTGTGGATTTGTGGGAGGACAAGTTGGAAGCGTGAGGTGGTGTTCCACACTTTCACAGTCTGGAGAAAAAAGGAAGATTGCTAGAGGGGGGTGTGACGTCCGGGGACAGAAACCTGATAAGGATGACTGGCAGCCTGTGCATGAGAAGGTCAAGTAAAGGTTAGAGGAAGATGAACCTCCAAGGCAAGTTCTAAAGAACAGAAGCCAACATCAAGGCGGAGAATAAACAATTGAGCAACCGCCCGGCGGTGGCCAGTGACTGCAGATCAATTAATCGGATGGCCCTACGGTGAACTCAATCAAGAAGAGAAAGGGCAGATGACAAAGCCCCAACATGCACGTGAGTACACTGTTCGAGTGTGAGGCGAAATTGAGCCTTGTACAAAAGGAGGAAGTAAGCTGGAGAAAATAAATATCTGGCGTGGAATAGAAAACCAACTTTGCGCGCAGCACCAGAGGCAAGCTGATATATGAAAGGGGACCAACACACTGAAGAAGGTATGGATAAACCAAGAAGCGACAGAATTTGTACGATGCAATTAAACTGGATCAAAAGATAAATACGGAGACTGCGAAAGATTTTTAAGGGATTTTGAAAGAATGCAAGCTTTTGAAGCATTGAAATCAAGGTGATCATGGAAGCTCCACGTATTCGAGGTCGGAATCCATTGATATACTGATAACACTTGGGTCAAGATCGATATTGGTAGCCGCAAGATGGTAGGTGAAGAAAGCAAAGGGAACAATGTAGGTTGGCATCATTGGAAAAACCATGGGTTGGTTTGGAGGCCTTGGACAGAAGATCACACATGAATAGAGGAAAGAGAATTGGCGCAAGTACAAAATCTTGGGGATCGCTAACATTCACAGGGAACTGTTGGGATGAAACTCCGTCAACTCCGAAGCTAATGGTCCGGATGTGGATGAAAATTGACGTCCACGACATAAGAGCAGAAAGGAACCAAAACTTTGGCATTTTAGCCGGTAGACCTTCGTGCCAAACTCGGTGGGATGTCTTTGAGACGTCGAGTGGGGTTATGAAGTGCAACCGACCAGGGGTGTGAAACGAGAACTAGCAGGTCTTCCGCGGAACGACAAGACCGAAAGCCGAATTGATGTTCGCTGGACAGTTTTTCTCGTCCAAGAGACAAACGTACTTGCTCGTACATAATGAATTCAAAAGATTCCGAAATAACAGAAAAGAGACACTTCATCTCCACAAATACATCCGTTTGCACACACTAGTCACCCCAGAGGTGATCAGCATCTGTCTTTTAGCATCTACTCTGTGCACACAGAAGAAAATCCGTCCAGGTCCTTTAAATACTCTGCCCGTTAGTCGACCGCATCCACTCCAACGATTTAGATCCAAACTCTGTGATTTGCATCACCTGATCGTACAACACATCAAGATAATCCCAACCCTCTCCTCCACCAGCTCCACAACCTTCTACCCAATCCGTATGATACTTCTTTCTCCCAACAAATGATTTGTACGGGCTATAGAATATATCACTGAAAACAATTGTTTGCTTCTATGGCCGTGTTCTGAAGGCAGAAAGTAGTCAATCAAAAAGGGATTTCAATCCCCACATAAACACCACCAGTACTTTCGTATCACCTGCGCTCTCCTATTTACAGCCTAATAGTTCAGACGGTAGGGTACATGCCGCACGAAGTCGTGCGTTGCGACTGTGAGTGAGTTCCGATAATAATAAACCTGAGGACATTTAACGTTAGTCTCCATTCTCAATGTATGAATCGCCATTAAAATTGAACTAACCTGAGTTAAACCAAATTCATTCCTTGTTGCATGCTCGTCCAACAACCAGTTTAAATTTCTAAATGAAAAAATAAGGCGATCAGATGACATCACATTATGACTTGAATATATTTGTATTGAACATTTCTAATGAATACATAGTAACAATTTGTGTTTTATTCACTGACCATAAACCACAGCAACAAAAAGGTGGTAGGAGGCTTCCATTTCCTACTGCTATCTCTCATTCTCGTTTGTTTAAGGAGAATTTCGTAGTGCTTTCAGATATGAGAGATCCAGCAGATTTAAGACTGCCATAGTGCAAGGGTGATCAGTAGTTGTGACATGTGTAATCAGATCCCGGTAAGTTCAACTCGTGAGTTGAATGTGTGAGATATTTTCAGTGCAAGTACTCTATCTGTCGTACAGAAAATAATACACAACTAATCCAGTTCTTTATAATGCCGTCATCTACAAGACCAAAATAAAGTTGGGATGCTTTCCACAGAAAGCCTCTGCACGTCAATTCACTGAGCGTCCCGACCAGTTATTATTATTCACGCATATGCAACAATACTGGAACACATTATCAGTGCTGATCTTATACACTGGAACTTCGTGAACTCGAAATTGGAATGTCAAAGCGAAAATTGTAATGTTCTATCCCTGAACCGTCCAAAAAATCGGTTATTCAGTGTACTTATTTTTTTATTTGTGAACTAACGTAACGGAAGAATCCCATTCTATAAACAAAAGGGGTTCACTGAACCGGATGTTGTTTGATCTGAAACTCTTAAATCAAAAAGCGGTGTGGTTTATTCGAGTCAACTAACGCAAACCAAGGAGAGTGCCTTTCGTGGGTGTATAGGGCAACTATTCACTACTCCCATTAACCGATGCACGTAAACACATGGCGAGCAACGCTAGGTTTACTGATGACCAGAACTGATGTACCTGTCAATACACTTTGAACCTTTTGAAGTCCAGGTACATATAAACATACACATGTCAGTAGGTCGGCTGTCTATACCTGCAGTCATCTCTCCATTTATCAATTCATCTCTACCAGAGGAGAAAAGCGCCGACTTTATTCTCACATCTCATCTGATGAATTATGAGGTAAAATGGAACCTTCGGAAATGAAGTTCCTAATTCAAACACTTCCCGTGCCAAATCAAAAATGTACATTGAATGAAATACAATTTCACTCTAACTAGAACTGATGATCCCTTTCAAAGAGCACAAACGACAGACGTACCTATCTGTGAACACCCCTCGCGTCAATGCATCGGTTGTCACAGCCTCGATAAAACTCAAGTAACAAATATCATCTTGACTACGTACGATCCGATTGGGTTTCGTCATAATGCAAATGGGGGGAGAGACAGATTGAATGTGTTCATGATCAGTATACCCGTATTTAGACTCGGATGCAATCATCATTTGATAGATGCGTTCATAATATCGGTTAATGTGATTTTGTGACATTCTTGAGGTAATGAACGTAGTTACACGACTCGAGAATGATTCGAGTGGTTTCCTTGCGTTAAGTGAAACTTTTCAGTTTGTGCCTCTCTGTTGCATTCTATTATGACCTCTTTGTAATGCCAATCACCTTATATCTGATTGCTATGATTGTAACTAATCCCTTAATAGGTACGTTGAAAGTCAGGCAAATGTAGGGAGTTATGATGAAATGCCGGGGAAGGACTATCAGCAGAACAACTCAGCGTGAATAGAGACAGCAGAAATTCTGATACCCAGTTGACCTCACTCAAAACTGGGAAGCTTTCGAAGTTCGAAGGGTTGACCTTCTACTATTCACTGGAGCACACGAGATTGGTTAGGATAAGTACGACTGAGAACCTTAAGCATGCCTTTGGTCAAGAGGTGCGTCACGCTCCTCTTGTGAACACAAAATACTTTGGATGCCATATATATATATATATATATATATATATATATATATATATATAATATCATTGTCCCTCTCTTACCATAAATTACTATTCAGGAGATAGTTTTCATATGAAGACCTTCGTTGTAGAATGTAACGATTTCAATGCGGAATGGTGGTTCTGACTGGCCGAAATCTAACCGTGACTGAGTACTGCTATGGGGATATATTGAAATTCCCAGGCTTATATTTCATCTGGAAAACAAACAGGTGATTGCAGCTCGCAGTCGCTTGAAGAGGTCGATGTGGAGCAGAAAATTCCGAAAACTGAGTTACCACAAAACTGATCAAACGACCCTAAGCCTTTTTCGGAAACCATCTGACTAAATTATTGAATCAAATCGTTTTGCATTCAAGTTCCTGTTCAAAATATTTCACTTTTACACCGATGAATTTACAAAATCCGAGGAACTGTACGACTGGCATGTAGAATCGCATTACTCCTGAATCTTCGTACTCTCACGTGTAGTTAACTGGAATGTAAAACGTACCTGGAATCGGTATCGGTTGTTTTCGAGACCGCTGATGGTTTTGGCGTCATTAGTACGGTATCAAATGCTGTCGGTTCCTTGACTTGCTCGCCGACTTGCTTTGTATTCCGGGTCTGTGGTGGGATAGAATGGAATAAAGAAAAAAAACAAATAAATGCACCGCAAACTTCTAATTCCGTTGCGGAATAAAAAACGGTTGACATCGCACCTGATTTGTGTACCGGTCATGGCTTCTTCAATACAGTCCACAGTTGTTCGAAGTTGGAACCTCTGTCTGTCGTTAGTCCGTTTACAACACCCATGTGCAAGAGACCGACATGTCCCACCTAATGCGCTTGAACACTGTCATGCTCAAGAGAAACGGTATTGGTTTACACATTTTTATTAGGTTATTTTCCATATAGCTGACTCATTCCGCTAGTACATTGTGGAACCCTTCCAAAAAAAACCGTAAGGACAACATTCGACTGAACATATGCTTTTTACAATGCATGCTGGTGAAACTTGAAAGGTGCGATGATATGGAGAGATCATCTTCCTTACACGAATATCGTCCTCGGTGGTTCGGTCAACCTCACCATATCAAAAAGGAACCTCGAGGATGAAGTTGGCCACTGACGTATTGTCTCCCGGATTTCTACTGAGGACAAGATTTACTGTGATCAAATAGAATACGAAAAGCACAAGCCTTCTTCGATGTTCACTTATATCTTCATTTCTTCGTCACTGAACAGAGAACAGAGTAGCATTATGTGTTGACCCTGTCGGTAATTAAAGCCACCGTAACGAAAATTCAGTTGATATTTACGCAGATGCATGATGTATCAAGCAGACATACAAAAAATGACCTACAGATAATGTGATTTCCTACCTCTTGATGATATTTTATGTTACTACGCTACCATTTGAGTTGGAGAACTTGCATAAGAGCCAATTGCTGCGCAAAAGACGGTTTGCTATCGTCCCAAACCAGTTGAGGGAAGGGTGGTACGGTATGTGGTGTTGAGGTTTAACATACCGTTGAGAGCCAGCCTGGATAGCCTGGTATTTAGGTTTTTTCTACTCAAAATCGCTCACTCCGAGTTTAAGTCCCAGTGAGGGCCTGGCGGGTGTGTATTGCTGATAATTCTTATCAAGGAAGAAACAGCTGTGCCGTGTCTTGTGTTTTTCAAAAGTAACTTCAGCGTTGGTAATGTCTGATGATTAGTTTTTTAAACTTTAAATCAGCTTTCAGTGGAGATACTTTTTAAAAATGTTGAATGTAATGACAATTTAGGCAACCTACGTGACTGGTAACTCTGTGTTGTTTCGCAAGCAACAAAGATTTTGGGGATGGCGTAAATGTTCTCTATATGATATCGTTGAGTGAATAATTTCATAACGCTGGTGTCCTGTGTGATCAGCTCAAGTAGATTCCATGAAATATTCATTTTTCGCCTTTCATTTTTCACCGCTGAACCAAACATTAATCCTAAATGATGGAAAATCCACTTTCATTTTTCACATCCAAAGGTCCAATGCATCTATGCGGAATCGAACTGGCAACATTCTACTTGCCGGGCAGATGGTCTACATTCTGACGTGAAAAAGGAAAGTAGATTTTTCATTATGTGAGATTCAGGCTCAGGCTCTGAGTGAATAATAATCATTTAACTTTGGCGGAATTTCCTACATAGAACGCCTTCTTTGTAAGAACAAAGAGTGTTGCACAACTTATCTCAAAGATCACATTTCATTCGGCCTTCACTTCAAGCATTCCGTGTCGCAGCATATTGGAAGGTACAGGTAAGCTTGATTTGATCTTCGGGCCCTTCTCACCTTTCGGGTGGGAATCTCCATGTCAAATTTATGTCACATTTTCTATTCTTTAGAAATTCAAGACGTGTATTAAGTCACGGTCAGTGAATACTTGTAAGACATCTTCGAGCACAAGCATACATTGCTCACGTAGAGGTACGAGTTTAACAGACTTGACGTATCGTATCTGTGAACTGCGTTGAATAACGCATTCTCCACACTATGGTTTTTGTTTTTCTTCTCGCCTCTGTTCTCGTTGTTGTCTCCTTCATCCACTATGCATTGTATTTATTTCTAAGACGATTCATAGTTGTCATTCAATATTGCGAAGCGTCAAGTTCCAAATCCAACTGTTCGTGGTAAGATTTACTTACAAATGGTTGCTTTGATTAGCGACATACTGAACCAGACTACTGAAATAGACCACGTGCCCTACGTTTGTGGATGACATACCCAAGATGAATACCCAAACGAGATGACGAAGCCTCAATGTAAGTTAGTGGTGTCTATCAGTCCAACATGTGGTACAACTAGAAAAGATTTTTCCGCCTTCTAACTGCCACATGATGGGCTGTTGTTATTCACAAAATAAAGTGCAGAACAAAAAACTTCGCAGTATAAAATGTAGAAGGGATTAAAGTCAAAAACAGAATAAACTTTCTCGTTCCTGTTTATCCTATGAAGGCAATTAGCTCTTTTGAATGTCATGTAAATAATCAGAACAAAGATTCCACGCTGCACTACCTCCGATGACTTGGGAATGCGATGTATATGATCTTCCATTGTCAAGTTTGTCGTAGGTTTACAGAACATAGATTGGCGAACGAGCTGGTGACAGAAGAAACTATTATTCAGTCCCACACACTACTTGCAAGTAATTATGAGGTATATACAAACTCATGATCAACACAAGACCGAATGTGAATCTATTCACAGAGGTTATGTTAGTTCCCATTTTGTCTGTGGCCGGGTTTAGGGTAGAGGGTGAGCCAGGGGAACTAAGGAGTAAACGGATGTCGACAATCTCAGCTGTGGCCAAGATGCGGCATTACGCTGATTCTATTTACCGACCCCGAAACCGGTACAGGGCACCGGAAGCCTGGGACACTTATTTGTCACCAATTAATCTCAATCACTTCTATCTTTCGTCTAACTGGTCTAATCCCCTAAATCGACGCAATATATTGTGATGTAATGGCATGAGTATGAATCACTGAAGATGATCTTGTTCACCGTTTTGCGTTCCCTAAATATGTTCAGTGGGAATAATCAGACAACTACCGCAAGTTACTCGTACTTCAGGGCAGGACTGGAAGAAGGTTGCCACATAGCCCAAAAGAATTACGGATTTGGCATCCGCGTCGGTTTCTGTAGCTGAGTCCTGATATTAAGTTATGCTGGCAGGATTCTCCGCCACTGTAAGGTTACAAAAGACCACTGTTTAAATACTCAAACATTTGGAACCAAAAATGGGTTCGCGTCGACAAATCTTGTATACATATGTGTTTCTTGCGTACCAATTGTTCACCTCTGCTTGGTTTTTGTCTTGCAAGGTCGAAAACAGGTTGCTATCGCACATCTGGCCCCCAGATGGTGTTCTTTACACATATCTTTTTATTTGTTTTTGTCAATGAAAATTACCACCTAATTCTCTAATACGAGAATTCGTCAACGTCAGTAAACCTGACTACAACCAAGTGACCACCTGCAACGACCCCACTGATGGACAAACTGGAAGATGAGGCCACATACTCTTTATGTCCAATATTGGTAAGCTTCACCTCGTCATCTCCCACGTCCCTTCCTCCGGCGTACATTTACATCTACCTCAGTGGGAAAGCCGCACACATTTTGTCAGATGGTTTGATTCCAAAAACCCGAAATTTGTCACATGTGAACTAATTATGGACGACATCTTGTGACCTGTGAACAAACAAAGAAAGTGATGGGAATATAAAGTGAATGAGAACGGGTTGGCTAGTCCTTGTAATCTATAGGGAGGCAATACGTGTATGTGCTTGCGTAGGTATATCGGTCCCAAATGAAACATGCTATCTGATTGGCTGACATCCTAGATACACACATGTGGGGGATACTCCTCATGCGCAGTGCATTGTCATCGCCCGGTCGAGACGTAGGTAGTCTGTCGTAATCTATTCACGCATTCACACGTTTTTTCCTATTGTGAGTAGGTTGGTATTCCCTTTAGTTCGGAAAAATTCCATTCGCTTTCGTGACGTATCTCTGAAAGACTCCGTGTTAATTTTTGAACTTCAGGTTGCATGATGTGACCTCTTCTCAGGCTTCTCTTGGAATTTTCTGATTTTCTATGCGATAAAAATGATCCCAATTACCAGCCTTTTCAGGGGGATACTGTCTTTTAACATGTCAGGCATGTTCACAGGGTAAGGGATAAGCATCTGTGACTACTATAGTTTTATATTTTTGAAGGTAACCTCGGATCTTGGAGCTGGAGGGGTGAAAAACAAAGTTCTCTATGGGGTCATGCTTGGTCACAATCCGGGTGTCAGCGAACCAATCCACCATCCATTTTTTTTTCTTTTCTTCTTGTTATTTACTTCTTGTTTATTATATAATAATAGCACAACAATCTAGGAACGGATTCACGGCCAATTTGAGGCTGCCAACTGAAGTGGTTGGAAATTGCGCGGAGGCTCAAACCCGGGACTCAAAGGTCTGAAGCCCATCGTGATGACCGATTGATCACTGCCGGTTGATCCACGCATTAGGTGACTCTGATCAAGGCCCTCGATTAATCGTTCATAACCTGTCCATCTTCCGTTATGCTGATTTGAATCCACGACCCATCATGCCCCGCACTCTACGATCACGTGCTCTTTATCACTTGAGCAACCCGGAAAGAACATTATTCATCATTTGGTTAGAATTGTCATTTCTCACACAAAGCCACTGACGCTTGCAGTTCAAGTAAATGAAATTTTGAACTCGGTTCAACCAGAACTCCGGATTGACATTTCTTATCCCAATTCACTATCCAGATAATTCTTCTGGTCTGCGTGCAGATGATACAGAAATATTATCTGGGACGATTATGACGTCAGATTGCTTCTGCATCGTTATTTCCTCCCAAAGAGCAATTGAACGCATTATGCTCGGTCAGTAACATATTTAGCCATGGAGATCGAACAGGGCTACTTTCACCCATTTCTGTCGAAATGACCATTAGAACATCTAAAAAAGTACACTGAACACCTCAAATCATGCAGAACATTGGTTCTTTTTGGTTCAGACTGGTCTAGTCTAAGAGGCCAGTAATATTCGCAGCCTATATACTCTGGATCCGGAACTACAGCAGATAAAATACGAGCTTAACCATCGCGAAACGGGGTTGTGATGCCGCTTAGTTTTGGTTAAACCAGTGACGGACGAGCGCTGAATCATGTGCTGCAGACGCAAAGCAAACTGTCGGGGGCTACCCCGGATAGGTCGGTCACAGCGGTGTGACTTATAATCTCGAGTTCGAATCCTTGTTGGGAATTCGTGCATGAGCTTTGCAGTAGACGATTCATAACAGATGAGATAAAAAGAATATGCATTGTTCTCACTTATTGCAGCCGTCATTTGACTGTTGATATAACACGACAAATCCTTTCTTAAACCTACCACACACTTAGAAAGGCAGCTCTATCTTCCATCGCTCAGAAAACCCTCGAATAATGAGTATGCACACCTTGCAGAAAGCTCGAGGGAAAGGATGTATATGTCCGAGAATTCAATCCTTTCACCCATTCCTTCAAGTTTTCCTTCGTTTCAAGAGTCCTAATTTCCCGTTCATAACTGTGCGTGACTCCTTGTATCATCCAAGAATCTAAGAAATTAGGAGGAAAAATGGAACTGAGGTTCCTGGACGAATCGCGCTTGGTGGCTGGCAACGGCAAAGTTTATCTACTTTGGGAACTCTGGTCATTTTTTCTGGTTCAAAAGCTTTAGAGGCGAAGAAACGGAGCTTGAGTTCACGGGATTCTCTTGCTCAACTCAAATGAAGCTTTTGATTCAAGTCAGTCCCACTAGACAGTGAGCTATTAACCCAGCGTGGGAAACTGATCGGAGCACTCGCCTAGGAGGTCATTCCATGATTGTCGCACAAGACTTTGTTGATTTTTTTCTCCATTTTGTGTTCAGTTGTAAAATAAAGAGTGTTAGATACGTACGTCCGATTCTGAACTTTAGTCAACTTTATTCGGTGTCTAGGCCGAGTTGGAGTGACGCGCTCTCCTCAGAAACCAAATCAAACTAGCTGAGGTTTATTAGCGGTACTGCAAACAATAATCAATCAAAGGGGTAAATGTACAAACCTCAAACGTGGCGTCCTCACGGGAATCACCGTTTACTAACGTTCCGTACAGTTCAGAATGGATAACACGTTCTATGGCCAATAGGCCGAGGCACAAGTCACCAAGTAGGGTAACGAAACGACCACAACTAACAATGACAAGGAAAGGAACGCGCATATAAGGGACATGAACGAACGGAAAGGCGATCAGGCGGAAATCGATCGATGGTTCTGACCAACCAGTGAGTAGGGCAGGGATTCGCTCAGGCACGCAAATACACGATTAGTCACGGGTCGAATAGGTCACAATCTAGTGTGGGTGCGGGTGTGTATGCCTCGGTACATGTGCGTGATCAAACATGCCTGCCGGGTGCAGCCGATCAGAATTCGGTGCCCACTCGAGCAGTCTAGTCCAGGTCTAGTCAATCGACCGAGTGATGGTTCAGCGTGTGTGTGTGTGTGTGTGTGTGTGTGTGTGTGTGTGACGAACAGGCAACGCTTGAGAGCGATGAGGAATTGTGTGGACTGATAGCCGTGCAACCATGTGGTCAACGTCAAATGAATTAGGAATGTCAAACCGGTCCGAACGTAGCACGAGTTGGTGGTCATGAATGAGCAGGATGGAAACAGGCAAAACAGATTCAACACCGCCACCCCAAAGCCGGCACGGCTTTACTAACGTTCCACTCGCTACTGTGCACACTTCAGACGGCTCCATGCAAAAATGGTACAATTTACTCTTGCCACAGTCACAGGAACCGAACTGAAGCACACCCTACTCACGAGTGGTTACCCTACTAGTCGTCGGCCCCTTCCAGTAAGCACAGTCGGCGGATGTCTCTCAGAACTTGTCCTTTTGAGGTTTTCACTAGGGCCTCGCGCACTCGCCCGTCTGATCCACCTTTGATACCCGCTACAACTCCTTTCGGCCACTTTCCACGGGGTTGGTTCTCTCCCAGTATCAGCACTAAGTCTCCTGTCCTCAGATTTCGCCGCGGGTTTCTCCACTTATTCCGAGTGTTCAGCAAAGGTAAGTACTCCGAAATCCATCTTCGCCAAAAGGTATCCGACAAGAGCTGGCTTTGCCTCCACTGGCGTGTGTACCGATCGCGCAGGTCAACTTCGGTTCCGATGGTATCGTCCTGTTTTCTCATCAATAACAAACAGCTAGGTGAAAGAACTCCAGGGTTTTCTGGGTCGTCATATACAGGTACTAGAGGACGATTGTTTAGAACGCGTTCCGCTTCCGTTAAATAGGTCATGAGTGATTCCTCTGTTAGAGTTTGCTCTCGTGATACGGCGCTGAGAATCCGTCTGACGGAACGTATCATACGCTCCCACACACCACCCCGGTGACTCGCATAAGGTGGATTAACGCACCACTCAATTCCCTTAGATAGCATTTCATTTTCAACTTTGCGGTGTCCCAACCCTGTTAGAAATTGCTGCATCTCTATTTCTGCTCCGACGAATGTCTGGCCTCGATCGCTGTACACTTGCTTGGGACATCCCCGTCTCCCCACAAATCGCGAGAAGGTCATGAGGAAAGAGTCGATGGTGAGAGAATGAGCTACTTCAATGTGTACTGCTCTGGTTTTGAAACATGAAAAGATACAGCCGTAACGTTTTCTAGTCACACGACCTTCTCGAACGTAGAACGGTCCGAAGTAGTCGATTCCGATTACCGCAAAGGGAAAGCCTGGGGTTACGCGTGAGGCCGGTAGATCTGACATGAATTGCTCTACAGGTTTAGCCGATCTTACCTTGCAGCCAATGCATTGCATAATTACTCTTCTTACGGTGGAAGCACCTCTTATGATCCAGTATTTCTCCCGAGACGCCGCTAACACGTGCATCAACCCCATATGTCCTTCCTTCAAATGATAATGACGAACTATGATGGTTGTAAGTGGATGCTGACTGGGCAGAATTATAGGTCTCTGCCTAGCTTGGGATATATTACTGTTGGTTAACCGTCCCCCAACTCGCAGCAGTCCGTTCTCCATTACCGGACATAGGTTCTTCTGAGAGGAACGTCTCGGCGCACGCATTTCAGCGGACCTCTCCTGCCTCAATATACTGTCAATTATTTCGGGAAACATCTGGCGTTGTACGTAACGAAGCAGGGCCAACTCGACGCATTCCAATTCGGACACCCTTAGATTTCCTTTCAGCATCGTCTGCCCAGGTGCTCTGTCAGTCTTTGCTCGAATATACTGCAGAAACCGTGTCATCCACGCACAAGCTCGTTTTAGGGCCAGCCAGGAGGAATAGTACGAAATTAGTCGGTCTAATGGATAGATTGTTGAGGACGTAGCCATGACCGCTGACTGCTTTTTGGTCTCGAGGTAAGGTAAATCTTCAACCGATAACTGATTACTCAAACAAGGCCAGTTGAACTCCGCTTCCCGTAGGAAGTCCGGTCCTCGTAACCACTTGCCCAGACTAGTGCTATCACCGCCACTGACTCCTCGGGACGCCATGTCCGCAGGGTTCACGCTGGTAGGGACGTGCCTCCATTGGTCAACTGTAGTGTGTTCGTGTACGAACCCTACGCGGTTGGCCACGAATGTCTTGAATCTGAGTTGAGTATTGCGAATGTAATGTAAGACGATCATTGAGTCCGTCCAGAGACAGACATTGTCCACATGTAAGTCTGCTTCCCTCCGTATGTGTTGCAGGAGTTTCACCGAGAGCACCGCCGCTTGTAACTCTAGGCGGGGTATCGTAACAGGTTTCAGAGGTGCAACTCTTGATTTTCCCAATAGGAAGCAACAGTGGATGGAATTATCCGGACATATATACCTCAGGTATGCTACTGCGCCATATCCCAACTCGGAAGCGTCAGAAAACAGATGTACGACGGCGGGCTGCCGGCCTTGCGTGACATATTTAAGACATCTCGGTACCGACAGCGTTTCGACTGCTGCTAGTTCTGATTTCCACCTTTCCCATGCTAACTGGATGGGTTCAGTGACCGGGTCGTCCCACCCACAGTTGCTTTGGCATAGTCTCTGCAGTAAACATTTGGGCTGAAGAAGCAATGGAGCGATGAACCCCAGTGGGTCGTATAGCGATGCTGTAAACGAGAGAATACCTCTTCTAGTGACCGGCCGATTGGGAATGTCCAATTTAAACGTGAAACAGTCGTCCTTTATGCGCCAATACAAGCCGAGCGTTTTTTGTATCATCGGGTCACTGGGACTCAGGCTGATCAATGGGGGAGCCTGTTCACTTTGGGCTATGGTTTTCATTACTGCCTCGGTATTGCAGACCCATTTGTGAAGTCGAAATCCTCTGAGAATCAGCACGCTCCGAAGCTGTTCAACTAGGGTTATAGCCTCCTTCACGCCTTCAACGGAAACCAGACAGTCGTCAACATAGAAATTGCGCTCTATGGTGCTCCGGGTTTTCTCATTGACTGAGTGTTGATCATTGGCGACTTGCCTCAGGGCGAATGCGGCGCAGAACGGCGAGGACGTGGCTCCGAACGGGTGTACATTTAGCTGGTAGATTTTTGGTGGGGCGTCAAGCTTCCCCGATGGGTACCAGAGAAAGCTCATGGGATGTCTGTCTTCCGGAGGTAGACGAACCTGCAGGAACATCTCTTCTATATCGGCGACAAGAGCGATGTTGTGTAGCCGGAAACGCATGAGTACTCCCGTCAAGTCGTTTGTCATTACCGGTCCAGAATAGAGACAGTCATTCAGCGAAAGACCTCCAGACTTAGCCGCAAAGTCGAAAACGATCCTGACCTTATCAGGTTTATGTGGGTTTAATACTGGGTGATGTGGAACGAAACGTATTTCATTGGACTGATTTTCTAGAACCCTGCTAATGTATCCTTTCCTTTCGTATGTCTCCATTATATCGGTATATTTAGAGAGGAGATTCGGGTCCTTTAGGAAACGAACGCGAAGGCTATTCAGCCGTCTCTCTGCTAGGTACCTATTTTCCGGTATTTCCCGCCAGTTTCTCTTCCAAGGTAAGTTGAGCTGATAGTGACCCTCCACGATGGTAACCGAACCTTGGACGATTTCTAGGGCGACCTGGTCTTCTAGGGAATGCGACACACTTTCGTTATGGGTTGTGTCCCCAAATTCTGTTTCATACAATTTTAAAATCTCAGACTTCATCGTCACCTCTGAAGCTAGGCAGTTTACGTACTTCCGCTGGGTAGTACTCCTCCCGGTAGGTCCAAGGAGCACCCACCCCAGGACTGTCTTCACTGCGTACGGCTGACGAGAAGTACCAATGCGTTGATCCTGGACCCAGTGGGCTTCGGGGGTGTTGGTGCCAATCAGCAGATCAACCGTCCTGTCCTTGATTTCTTCAAAATGCACGTCCTTTAAATGCGGCCAGGAGTCCAGGCCCGATGGCATGTACGCAGTCTGCATTGGTAGTGTTTTCAGTGTGTAGGCCCTTTCCACTTGAAGTTGATAATCACCACTTAATGACTGAACAGCAAAATTCACTTCTGAGGTCACCTGAGACGCCGTTCCTGCGAGTGTTGTCACACTGAGTCTCGTTAGTGGGCCATCAATCCCCAATGAATTGGCCGCCGCTGAAGATAGAAGAGTTGAATCTGAGCCGTTATCGAGGAAGGCGTATGTTTCCTTCGAGCCCCTTGGTCCGAGCAGTCTAACCGGTAGGAATCCCATAAAGGTATGTGGGACTTCCGTCTTCACAGAATTAATATTGGCCTTCGCTGGTGTATTGGGTGATCTGGGCACATGCATTAAGGTGTGGTGACGGCCGTAGCAGTTGAGTTCAAGACAGCGACTCATTGTACGACACTCAGCGGCCCTGTGACCAAGCTTCAGACACTTGAAACACCGCCCTGCGTCTCGGATAACCTTCAGTCTCTCCTCGTAGCACATGGACAAGAATTTACTGCAGGATTCTAAGTCGTGGTCCTCACAGCAGACAGGACACTTCTCATCAAGGCGGCCAGCTATCACGTTAATCCGTCTTCTCACTCCATGAGATTGACGAGTATCCTCGTCCCCTTTCCATTTGCTTATTGCGCTGTTTCCTTGACCATAACAGTAAGAAAAGGTTGACAGGCTTTCTTCCAGGTACCGAACTAGGTGACGAAACAATAGCTTTGTCCCTTCTCGTCGTTTCTTCAGAGCTATCTCTGCCCATCTCAACTGCATAGAATCTGGCAAGCGCCGTACAATGCCCTTCACCGTAGTGGGGCAATTCAAACTAGATTCGTAGCCCATTTCTGTCAAGGAAATTTCGCTGCTTACCACTTGTCGTACGAGTTTTCTAAGGCCGGTAATGTCGGTTGGCTTAATTTTGGTTCCGTTGCCCATTTCGTCTAAGAGGCACTCAGCGACATCATCAGGGCATCCAAACTGTGATTCCAAGATATCAATAGCTCTCACATATCCTTCTTTAGGAGGTAACATCACACAATCTTCTATGGCTTCTCGTGCCTCTCCAACACAGCAGTGGATCAAGTAACATAACCTCTCTCTATCGTTCCGCAAGCCGCTGGCCACATCTGCCTTGAAGCTGCTAAGAAATTTCCACAGTCGCTTTGGTGTTCCGTCGAACTTGGTTAATTCTATATCCGGTAACCTGATCCGACGATTAGTAACCGTTCTCGACTCGGCGTCTTCCGGAACTCGGTGACTGACTGAGGCTCGACAACCTTCAACGTACTTCCTAACAGAGTCCAACGGAACTAAACCTGGAGGTTCATCTGAAGTCGATTCGTCGTCACTGGGTTGAACGCCACCAGCTAAGTTCTCTAGCTCAAATGATATTTGCTGCTGCCTAATCTTCAAACGTTCCATGTCTAACTGCAGCTGTTCAGCTTTTAATTCCTGGATTCTAGTTCTACTACTGGCCGACGACCGAGTTTCTAATCCCCTACCAACTAACGTATCTGCTCTAATAGCCATATCAAGCAATGGGGCACGGGAAGAATACTGCTTACCCAGATTTTCTTCTACGTTTGCCTCATTCGGTAGGTGAGTGTTTCTGTACTCCTCCTGTTCTCCGGAAGAGTCCAATTGTTCGTTCGCGGCCAGTTGGTGCCTCATATTCCTCGTCACGGGCATCGTATTTTCTTCAAAGTTCCCGGTTGAAGAACAAGTTTGAGTACTGTTAGATACGTACGTCCGATTCTGAACTTTAGTCAACTTTATTCGGTGTCTAGGCCGAGTTGGAGTGACGCGCTCTCCTCAGAAACCAAATCAAACTAGCTGAGGTTTATTAGCGGTACTGCAAACAATAATCAATCAAAGGGGTAAATGTACAAACCTCAAACGTGGCGTCCTCACGGGAATCACCGTTTACTAACGTTCCGTACAGTTCAGAATGGATAACACGTTCTATGGCCAATAGGCCGAGGCACAAGTCACCAAGTAGGGTAACGAAACGACCACAACTAACAATGACAAGGAAAGGAACGCGCATATAAGGGACATGAACGAACGGAAAGGCGATCAGGCGGAAATCGATCGATGGTTCTGACCAACCAGTGAGTAGGGCAGGGATTCGCTCAGGCACGCAAATACACGATTAGTCACGGGTCGAATAGGTCACAATCTAGTGTGGGTGCGGGTGTGTATGCCTCGGTACATGTGCGTGATCAAACATGCCTGCCGGGTGCAGCCGATCAGAATTCGGTGCCCACTCGAGCAGTCTAGTCCAGGTCTAGTCAATCGACCGAGTGATGGTTCAGCGTGTGTGTGTGTGTGTGTGTGTGTGTGTGTGTGTGACGAACAGGCAACGCTTGAGAGCGATGAGGAATTGTGTGGACTGATAGCCGTGCAACCATGTGGTCAACGTCAAATGAATTAGGAATGTCAAACCGGTCCGAACGTAGCACGAGTTGGTGGTCATGAATGAGCAGGATGGAAACAGGCAAAACAGATTCAACAAAGAGGTTTACTTTGAATTACATCCTCAGTCCCGTACACCGAACGAAGCGGGTGGAACGTTGACAGACAATATAATTTGACCTCAGGGATGCTCAGCTTCGAATTGCAATAACTCGTCGATGAACTGCAAAGGCTTGTCCCCCCCCCCCGCCGAAGGAAACTCAAAACACTTCATTTCCATTTAGCCAGAGGGGACAGCTTTGCGGCGTGTTTATTTCATGAAGTGTCTTCGCCAGAAGCACAGTTACTCTTCACAGAAACAAGATGTTGTCAGTTACTTTGTTCTGGGAAACTAGACTTCGTCTTACCTCCAGTCACTGACTTGTCAGATACGATTGCATCTCGAAATTAGAAAACCAACAAGAGTAGCTTGCTTAGTCGCGGAGGCACGCAGGCCATCACGCCACTTCAAGACACTGTCTCTCCATAATGAGGATTTTACCCTGCTCGAGTATGAATGACCGATAAGAATGTTTTCATCGCAATCTTATCCTAAAGCCGTAAGCCTTGTTTATCACTGCTGTTTCGAAATTTGAAGACGGTCATTTAACGTAGGACTGAGCGTACTAATTCATGCTCCTTTTTCTGTCCCAGCGGAAGGCATCGACCTGGTGGATCCCGAAGGTAACTTAACTAAAGATAGTGTTATAGCCGGAGACTGAATCGTGATGTACATTTCTTCACTTACTTTAATCGCATTTGTAGTGTGCCACTTTTCCTGGATAAATTTCTATTTTGGTCGAATTGTCTTCTTCTTGATGAGCATTAAAACTGGTGCCGCGGCCCAGGACCAACAATATCGAAGAAGCCAATAAAGTCTTCTAGTGTGGAGGAGTCAAAAGACAGTTCGTCACAGAGGTGCAGGTCGACGGGTATGTCTGTGGAAGAGGTCACGCGAGACCTGGGGGAGTGCAGAATTCAGAAAACGCAACAGATACCGACTCCAAGTGACCCGCGAAATTTAGCTTTGGTGGCAATGGTAACAGATTGGGCAGCCAAGTACGACGGTATATTAAATGGTTCAGTAGCGATCAACAAGAGGATGTTATTATGAGCCCTTCAGTTCAAGAGACGTATGATGTTGTCGACGAGTTAGACGTGTTCAAAGATGGTGATTGTGATCTCATTTTCAAATGTACTTGGAAGTTGCTGGACGCTCCGGGTCACCCGGTGGAGTATCGAAACCAGCTGCATCAGAGGCGCCAGCTCCCAGGGGAAGATGTATGGTCTTTTGCTCGGAGCTAAAGCATTTGGCGATGTGAGGATAGTCCGAGGAGGATAAGGCTGAACAAGAACGGCACGTTTTGGATCGGTTTCTTGAAGGCGTGACCAGTAAGTCGGTATATAGAACCCTCTTGAGAGGGAAATTTACAGAATTGTCTGGGGCCGTGCAGCAGCGGAAGAAGAAGAAAGAATGCAGAAAGCGCTATCTGAGTGGACCACGGATCAGGAGTGTTTTGCATCCAGCGGCAACGGGCCCACGCATCAAGGGGATTATGGTATTCGGGACCGAGAATCAACAGAAACTGGAGGGGCCGCCGTGCTAACTTATGGTCTACCTTCAACTACCGGGGATTCGGTAGACGTGGTCAGTATTGCAGGGTGGTGCACCGGCCGGCGGTACAAAACACTGCAACATTAGTCGAAGACATTCAGGCACCGGACTCGAGGTAGTCACTGTCACAACCAGGTGGGTCCATCATACCAGTTGTGTCGTTACTCGCGAATTGTTCTGATACTTTTCCAACCATGATTCCAGCTAACGATGCTGAGCTATGTGCTCTAGTCGTTACCGGAGCCACCCGCAGCCTTATCAATGTGGCTGCAATACCCCACCTGGGTGCAGTGAATCTGGAACCTTGAGAGTTTTCCCTGACTGGTGGTAACGGTGGGAAACTAAACACCGTGGGAGTTGCATCGTTCTTAGTGGAATTTGCAGGGCTAGTCAAATTGCAGCCATTTGTCGTTGTCCGAGACATCTCCTATGAGGCGATTGTAGGAAAGGACATCCTGCAGAACTTTGAGTGCATCATAGATGTCCCAAGAAAAGGACTTTATTTTGATTACCAAACGAAGGAGTGTGGAGAGTGCGGTCGCAGAAATTTAGATGTCTATTCTGTTGGGGTTTCTGAGAGCGACCGCAGGCAGCGGTTCCATGATTTGGTAGAAAATAATGAATCCACGGAGAGGAATGAAAGGCTTTATAAAATCTTTATCAAATTTACCGACTTGTTTATGTGGGACGACGAGAAGTTAGGAAGGACCAACGTGATTAAGCATCGTATCGATACAGGGGATTCTGAACCAATCAAGTTGGCCCCCAGAAGAATACCAGTACATTACCAGGCAGAAGTACATCAAATGGTAGAGAATATGCTGAAAATTATTGTTATACAACCGTCCCACTCTGCATGGGCGTCACCGGTAGTACTGGTAAAAAGAGCAAGCTAAAGCTGTGCGTAGATAACTGCCGGGTAAACGCAGTCACTAAGATGGACTCGTACCCGCTGCCCGTGATGGAAGATTTGTTTGACGCCTTGGGAGGTGCGCGGTATTTTATCACACTCGACCTAGCATCGGGATACTGGCAAGTAGAGACTGAGCCCGGGGAGAGAGAAAAGGCGGCTTTTGCTATTCCATCAGGCTTGTACGAGTTCCAGACCATGCCGCCACATTTCGAAAGTTAATGAACCACATGCTAGAAGGATTATTCCGTCCAAATGTCTTGTCTACATCGATGACTTGCTGATCCATGGGAAGACGGTGGAAGAATACTTACGAATTTAGAGTTTGTGTTAGAACGGATCAAAGAAGCGGGGTTAAAACTGAACCCATCCAATAATCGGTTTTTCCGGAGAGAAGTCAGTTTCTTGGGTCACGTAGTTTCTCGCCACAGAATAAAAACTGATCCTAGCAAAATAGATCAGGTCCTGAATTGGCCAACGCCCCGTTCCGTTCCCGAAGTGCGAAGCTTCTTGGGCCTTGCCTCCTATTATCGCCAATTTATAAGGGATTTTGCCGCCCATGCGTCACCAATAAACGCTCTCCTGCAGAAAAATAATAATTTCGCCTGGATTGACCTGTGTGATAAAGCTTTCCGGTATTAACGTTCCGCGCTGTGTTCATCGCCGGTGCTAGTGTTGCCAAACTTGTCCACGAGCGCGGGCGAATTTATCCTAGATACGGATGCAAGTGACGGCGCTATTGGTGCGGTGTTGTCTCAAGTAGGCACAGATGGCTGCGAATACGTCATAGCATTCAACAGTAAAACGTTGTCAAATAGAAAAAAGACCTACTGTACTACGCGGAAGGAAATGCCGGCTCTAGTGACTTTTGTTAAGAAATACCGACACTACTTAGTTGGTCGCCCATTCCGAGTTCGCACCGACCATCAATCACTGATGTGGTTGCAAAATTTCAAGGATCCACAAGGACAGATTGCTCGATGGCAGGAGCAATTACAAGAGTTCGATTAGGTTTGCGAGCATCGACCAGATAAACGCCATGAGAATGCGGATGCCATGTCTAGACGACCAGTGAGAGACCATGGGGAGTGTCCGTCCTGCACCGTCAGCTGAGTGGCACAGATCAGTCTCTGTGAGGATACCAAAGGGGACTGGATCGCGACGCAATCAAGCGATACGGACACCGCATTCATATACGAAAGAGTTAAAGCTGGAGGTACGAAGTCAACACGCTAAGAAATAGCAGGTCCCAGTCTGTGGATGAAGCATTTATGGAGCCTCTGGGACTTCTTGAAGATGGTAGAAGGCATACTGGCTTTCCAGAATGGACCGAACTATCCGGTCAAAAGCACTGTTCAACAGACGATGATACGGACAGTCTTGACAACGCTACACGCAGAGCTGGGTCATGCGAGCATCAGTAAGTTGGAACATGCTACTAGATGGCGGTTCTGGTGGTCATATCATTGAAAAGATATTCTCGACTTTTGCAGGACGTGCGAGGGATGCGGCAGCCTCAAAGATCCTTCGATCAAACATCGTGCTCCCCTTCAGCCAGTGGTCGTCGGTTTCCCTAACGAGATGGTAGGAATGGATTTCGTTGGACCATTACCAATGGCACGTGCAGGTAACAAATACATCCTAGTACTGGTCGACTACTTTACTAAGTGGTGTGAAGCTGTTCCCCTCGGCACGATTGACGCGCGCACAGTGGCTAATGCAATTCTCAATTGTTGGGTTTATCGCTGGGGTGCACCCTGCCAGCTGCATTCCGACAAGGGGTCGAATTTCTAAAGTGCCCTTATTCCTGAGCTATGCAGGTCACTTAAAATCGACAAGACCCCCATTACATCGTATCACCCACAAGGCAATGGGCTGGCAGAACATACTAATCGGACACTTATTACTTTATTGAAAGCTTTCGTCAATAGGAATGACGACTGGGACAAGAAGCTGCTTAACTGCCTATTAGCTTACCGTAGTACGGTCTATGCGTTGAATAATCAAACACCAAGTCTGTTATAGACCGGTCGAGAGATCCGGCTAACAACGGATGTTCCTCTACCCTTCACCAATAACCTCCCCACCTCGGTAACGGAGTATGTGAGCGAGCTACGGGATTCTATTAAGCGTGGAAAGGAGCTGGCACGTACACACCTAAAATCAGCCCAGAGGCGTCAGAAGGAGTATTACGACAAGAGGGAGTTTGGCACCCCGCCGCAACGAAATGGTCTGTTGTGGCTATATAACACTGTCCCCACAGGTGGTGTGCCAGCAAGGCTGTCATGACATTGGAAAGGGCCTTTTTGTCACACTGCACTTGTGTATTTCGTTGTGCGTCGCACTCTGGTCAGCCTCCGTTTGTTGTTCACTTTATTAGGCTCAAACTCTGTGAGAGTGCAATTCATCCAGAAAGCGGTATAGTACCGTCAGTCCAGCTAGGACTGGAAGTTCCTCCAGAAGGGGGAGAGCTGCGGCTCCGGGGACGGAGCCGACTGAGGGAGAGTACAGTGTTATGAAATTCGAAGATGGTCATGTAACGTAGGATTGAGCCTACTAATTCATGCTCCTTTCTCTGTCCCAGCGGAAGACATCGACCTGGTGGATCCCGAAGATAACTAAAGACTGAGTCGTAATGTACATTTCTCCTCCTACCGTAACCGCAGTTGTAGCGGATAAATTTCCGTTTTGGTCGAATCGTCTTCTTCTTGCTGAGCTTTACACTGTTGACCATTTTGTGGCTCGCACTCAAGGTTCAGTAACCATGCTTGGCTCTATCACCCATACCACATAAAATGAGGCTGTCAACGTTTGTGGGCACAATTAAGCATGCGTGCCACTTAAACATCCGCTCACTCATACAACGTATGCTTCTTCACACTGTGCTGTGCGTGTGAAACAGATTTTGGTAAATGAATAGCAAAAGATGGCCACTACACGATCGAAAAACTGTAGAACGGCAGTAAACTTCCACACTCCCAAATACTGCCGGGAAATGCAAATCAACTATGCATCGGAATCCCAATACTCAGATATCCGTCATGCTGCGGGTGAGCATCGTTTTGCGTGCACAAGACACACCTGTTTGGTATTACATCATAATACATTACATTATTATACACCGACCCCGTAATAAGCGTGTTGTGTTCGTAGTTAGAAACAGAACGCGTAATGGTGCCGTTCCATTCATTTCTATGGAGGTGGGCACAAAACCTGGCCAAAGCCGGTAACTGTGTAGCAAGCAAGCAGGGCAGTGTGTAACAAATGTCACTGAGCTGAGTTACATGCGTGCGCTAGTGTAAATTTACTTCAGATCAATCTAAGTTATTCGATATACAGCGAGATCTATCAGACAACTAATCGTGCAGGGACAAAAGCATGATTAAGTGCCCACAGGCATATGTCCATGCATGAGAAGGATATTGATCAACTGTCCGCGCAATAGGTGTGGCATCACAAATACAGCGCTTATTCGTGAAGACACTGCCAGAAACCAATCTTTAACACCAGGTTCAAAGGGAAACAGATACTGACCTAACGATTGTATATTAGGTACTAGCATGAGTTTCAGAACAACATTTGAGAAAACACACCTCATCATGACCGTGACTAGAATTCTGAAGCCTAAATTGTACAAACAGCGTAACGTACGACAATATCTAATGCCATTTGGCAGTGCGAATGGAACATTCCTTTAAATTTCGCGGTATAAACATTTTACGGCAGTACATTTACCTTGCAAATATTCCCACTTTTTTAACTTTTTTTTAATTTGTGGAATAGGTCTGGAAAATTTTTCTTTCACATCAATAGGTTCTATCTGAGTGAAACTACCGAAGCGTTTTCCCTAATCGAACTCTGGAGGTTGTGATAATTGCCAATAGACGTGACCTTCTTCATATCCCCACATTTCACAATCCAACACTGCACACGGTCATTTCTAAGGCTTCTGGTCAGTCGTCGTGTCAGGGATTTACGCATTTCAACGAATGTGGCACCCAGAGGGACGGATCTGCAAGCATTTAAAAGAGCAACTGATGTCGAAGATATTCATCGACTGTGAGGCCTGCTTGAACCAGAGACCTGTGTAGCTTTAGACGCTGCATACAAGGCTGACTTGATCTGTTGCCAATGTTCATCTGGGTCTTGGACATCCAGCTGCATCGATAACCGTGTAAACAAATGTGCCTGAAAATCAGATCGGCGGTTATCGTCTAGAGACAACTGCGTGCGACAGGTGGCATTTACGTTGGTGTGGCCACGGACCAGACGTAAACAGAAGTGAGCACGTATCGAAGCTCGATATGAGTCCACAGGCGTAGACCAAAATGAACGGCAATCTTCAGTTGATCCACGCCAGTAGTGACCAGTGACGATATGGTCAATCTGAATCCCATGCTGTGAAAACGTAAGGGGGGGGGGGGGAGACCATGCTAGTCTATACCACTTCCTATGGCAGAAACAACCTGTGGTCAGAGCGCAGCTAAATGAGACGACTGCCGTTGTCAGTGCGATCGACCGTGACAGCAAACAGGCCTCCAATGTGCCGGTGTCCCCTTGGACTCCCACGGTGTACTAGTGCTAACTGAGAGGTAACCCAAAGTATGCCAAAAGGTACACAATACGCGTAAATGATCGTGCACACAATAACTGTAATTACTGTTTATTCCATCAGAACAAACAAAGGTGGTTGTCATTCACCCCTATTTGATAGCCTGATAAAGCTTAATTTGTCAGTTTGTTATCGAATAGATCATGACACAGTTGCCGTTCCCGGTGAGTGTTAGAAGAAAATTTATGGCTTTAGAGAGGCCACAACACTTCATCTGCTGTGTGATGGGTTGTATCAGGAGTCTTTTGCAACCAGATTTTATATGCCTTCAAGGTATTTTATGTGTACCACACCAATCATGTTTTTCATTCTGCCACTAGCGCGAAACATTCAGCATTTTAATTGTTTGATATATTCAGACGTTGACTTATTACCGCTTGCAATAAGGCTGTCGAGAAGCAATTTGGACCACTGGTTTTATAACCTCTGAGTTAGAAAAATTCGTTGCAGACTCCTGAGGAATGGACTGCGTGCTGATATTTATCCGGCGAGAATTGTCCCAGTATGTAAAAATGAGGTCTCAGCTCAGCCTAGTTGAATTTTTCGATAATTTATCTACTGACAAGCACAAACGTGGTCTGGCTCGGAATGTAGTTTAAACGGGCTTAGACAAGTTGTCAGCTATTTTCACGGCTTAAAAAACACATTGTACATGCTTAAATGAGTGAAGTGGATAATTATGGGGAAAACCCTCTACGCCAACAGTTTTTCCCAAACGGGATAGTACAAAAAGGAGGGAAAAAAGCTACCAACTCCATCTCCCCAAGTCGTATCACACAGATAAAGTAGGACAGGTGCACTTTAAAAGGTTGACGAATTGACCGAAATTTTCTACCTGTCTCAATCTCGCTTCACCCGTCAACATTAAGCCCCGGGGCGTGGCCCGTTCCTGTGTGCCTTTGGGTGGCAATGACCTTTCAAGGTTGCCGTGTACCTTAAAGAAAAGTACACGGTTAAAGAGGTAAGCATTTGTCTTGTGCAAAAAGTCAACACTTCAGAGCGTGGAAAAACTACCCCTGACAGGAATGATACGAGAGCGTTCAACAAGTGATATCCAATTCAGACGGATAGTGCTAGTTACTTGGACCGTCCATGTTGCAGAAACACAACACATTTAATTCGTTGTTCAGGGCCGCGAGTTACCTGAAATTTAGAGGGTGAGTTCGATAGCTTTTGTTCTGCAGTTGGCCATGCGTACCGTGGAACAAACCGACTCTGTGGCCTCAAAGGACCACGACACTGTTGGGGATAAACCGCAATCATGACCCTGAGACTTGGGATGCAGAGACACGCAAGACCTCAATAAATCAGGCATGTGAACGGGTCGAGTGTTTCACGGATAAATCCTAGAATCGAACAAGACGCCTATAATTCAGGTTAATATGCAACTTTCCTAATCGTCAGAAAAACAAAAAAAAAAATAGAATGAACGAATTGATGGAAGAAAACAATCCATTTCACACTATACGTTTTACAAGGACTGTCACTGCACAATCTAGAACAGAGGCTACCCATTCTAATTTCCACCTACATAGCACACGGAATGGTCTAGTGCATATCAGTTTAGTTTGATTCGGGCAATAACCGGGTCGTTCCGTTACTTACGTTTTTTCATCATAAAGCTAACAGTGAGAAACGTGGAACAACCTGAACCCCCTCAATTCACACTAATAAACTTTGAAGCTTAGATGAGGGATCATATGGGATAAAACAGTGCATCCCATTTTGAAAGATATTTCATGTTACAACCCATCAGAGGTTGATATAATAATCAATGCTTCCTGCTTTGGACGTTGCTTCCCTGTTTACTAACGTCTCTCTGCTAGAAACTGGGAAAACTTAACTATGATCTTATGCATGATGAGACTGATTTGGCTTCGTACACAAAACGTTAGCCTCGACTTGTAAGTTCGATACATATGCCAACTTGATGGCATAGTCCTGGACAGCCCATAGGTCTGCATCTGGCTGGTATATTCATGGCAAATCTATAACGTGGTATACCCATCAAAATCCCTATGTACAAACGCTATGTGAACGACATTTCTGCTCTGACGGTTTCCGAGTTGAGTGCTTTGAAATTATTCAATGACATCACTACCGCTCATCTAACCATCCGACAAAAAAATGCTATTTTGTCCTTCCTCGATATTAAAATACTCCGACAAACCAAGGGAAGTGTTAACCAACCCGTTCATCGGAAATACACGAATGAGTCAGCAGTTCCAATTCACTAGCTTTTGCATAAAAGATAACTTTATGAGGATGCAAACAAATAAGTGCACCCAACACCACCAAAGATACAGGACACTGTCAAAATTTCCTTTTGAGCGATTACCTCAATTTGTTTGGAAGAAGTACAGCATCCAGTTTCGGAGAGTAGAATGACCGTCATCAGTTCAAAGGTGGCTGCGTAGGTAATTTTTTAGAGCATCATCTAAACTGAACCTTCAAATAAGCCCACAACACGGTCAAACCAGTCATCGTTTTCACCTACGAGAAAACACTGCCTCCTCTATCAAGTTACCAATGCCACAATACGCCAAATCCCTACTGTAGTATGCCCCTGACAAAATACAACAAACTTCATTCGGATATAAATAAGCGAACCACCAGGCTTTTGTATTTTCCATCCATGTAGTATATCAGAAGTTTACACGATTACGTATGTAGATTACACCTACCGGATGATTCGTGAGTTCAGTTAATGCAGCCAACCACCAGTGGCCTACTTTGCTTCATCCTCTTTCTTTTTCACTTTCATCTTCATCGATGATACTCTTAGTTTAAGGTAATTTAAAATACCCAGTTGAGATATCGGATATTCTGATATTCTTAGTTCTTCACTCCTTTAATCTACTCCGAATTACTTTTCTGCCGACTGGGTTTTATGGTGAATCAGCAACGGAAACCAGGTAACTCAAGTGATGATAAGCAGTAGAAAAGACGAACTCACTCGACTCCAGCTAATGAAAGTTTCCGTGAAACTCGGTCAACGCAAAAGATTAAAAGAAAATTATAGATTAGAGGGTTAACAATGGTCAGTAGGAGAGCGTGTAGGGCATGCTCGCATGCAAGCTTTCGCGGACTGGCGCCAAAAAACCAACGCCGCGGATCAAGAGTAGTGTGCGATTTGTTTGTTTTCGACGGCAACGATTGGTAATGAGTACTACTCAACGCAACTAGCGGTCCCATTTGAGAGCCATGTTTTGTGCTCAACGATGCAATGACAGCAGTTTTTGACCATGGCCTCTTCATGCTTTATTTTACGTTATCACTGAGCTTACCTAACATGCCATAAAAGAACAAAGCGCCCAAGTTAAAAGCTAGTAGTTTTTGAAGTAAACTGAAATGAACTGAAATTCATGAAAAATGCCACACAGGATAGATTGCTATCCTGACTGAACGTGTTTTCAATTCACGAAAGGGATTGAATCAACTGAGTATTCACGATAATTCAGATATGTGGAAATCTGTTCGGACGAATTAGGTTTTGAGATAAAATGTCACATTATCACCCATCTCTACATTATGTAACGAAACAAGATGAACTCAAGTGCAGTTCCATCTGTTGCACAGAGTAGTCCGTACATCATTCTGGTTGTTGTGTTCAGAAGTACCCCCAAATGATATCCGCATTCGTTTGACCAGTATATAACCCAGAAATAAAGATGTTACCGCATTCGATTGAGGTCGTGTGATCAGATTGTTTTTTAAACGAAATTACAATTCGTCACATCAACCAAAACCACAACTACTGCGATTCGTCTAATAAACGATAACTAAGTCCCTTAGATTTTTCTACAATTCAGTTTGTTTCCTTACTGAGAGACGATGATGATCTCTATGCTTCGGCAGCTTCTTGATGCGCGTCACAAGACTTTTCATTCACTACGAAAATAAATGCCCATATGTCGGCAGCAGCGTGACTGTGAACGGCCAACGCACTGGTGCAATTGAACAGTGGCATTTTGGTGCCGGGGTCAATTATTTGGAAGGGGCTGTTAAGGCTGACTCATTACCTCGATTCACACAGATTTTGTGTGATCGACGACTTGAATTTCGTTGGTAGAGTTATCATCGAAAAATCAAACATTCCGGTCTGGCTACGTAACATTTTCGGAGGACATTTGGCGCCACTGACAGCATCAACACAACCAATGATATTCAGGTAATCCACCAAACAACATTTGTAGGAATCAATGCCCTGAATCAGCCCTAGAAACGCCTCATCAGTTATTTATTCTGGTACCAACATCAAACCACTCAATAATGCCAAAGCTTTGGTTATTCACAACCACAACCGTGATCTATGCAAGCCAAGCGAATGGCCTATCGCCCTGCCTTACCGTGGTGAAAATCTTCCCTACACTCTGCTTTCCGTCTCCAGTAAAGTTATTTTTGTTTTCACGCAAATCTGCTTCTCAGAAGGTCTATTTTATTCGTACCGGTGGTGGTCCCGGGTTCGAATCTTGCAGTCAACGATCACTTCCCCTTCCGGTGGCTCATAACTGGCCGTTACCCACTCCGTGGAAATTTCAACCATTTGTGCGTGACAAATAAAACAAAGGTGAAGCAATGCAAGCTACCGTGACTGTCGTATGTATTTGTAAAAATTCAGTGAAATGATCCTTGATATATTGCGCAAACCAATGTTTTGGCTCATTCATTCAGTCAAGAAAACAATTTGGACTGAAACAGGACAATGAATGGTACGTGAAACGATATCACGTGATATCTTCCAATGCGATGATAAAACTGTTTAATACATGCTTACAGCAAAGTCCACCAGTACACATTCTCGTATCTTTCTATCACGTCAAAGGTTAATCACTTACAATTATTTGTGAACAATTTTTGATAGAGGCGTGAACAAGATGAGGAAATCTCGTAGCAGGTATTCGAATGCTACCGGTATCACGACTATCCTAACATAAGGAGAGTATTTGCTTCGATGAACGGACTAATTTGAATGCCAAAATAGCTTCACCTAAACTTAGGGAACTTCTGTTGTGTGTTGTTTTTCACCAGGTACAAGCAACGCGGTGATAATATTCGTATATCTTCCCACACGCACATAACTAGGGTTCAAATCAACATAACGAAACCAATCTAGCCATGGTTCCAGAAGCGTCAATCCAAGAACAAACAAATGTATAAGATGGGAACGCCATCAGATCTACTCACACTCTTCAGACTCGACGCAGCTGTTCAGATGGACTGTCGTGTGGGGATGTGGCGAACAGAAAGCAGAGAATATTCCTAAAAGCGACGTGGAAACATCAGATTTTCGTTCAAAGCACCATAGGACGTTAAAACCTTCCTGTATCGCGTCCCATGCCTGCAATGAAATTTAAAGTATGTATGCTGTGATGAACCAAAACGGCGGAGTATTGAAAGCCAGCTCGGATAGCTGCCGGTCAATATGTGCCGGGATTCGCAAATCTGCGAGTCCATGCTTGGGTGCTAGTTGGGGCAAATAATTTGTTCTCGAATTGGAGGAAACAGTCTCACAGCTGATAAATGTTTTCGAATAATCACGACTATTTTAAAACCGAGAATAACCCTACGTTATTGTCTTTAGGTAGCATGGTGTCTCCCATTGTTCTTCACCAGTATTATTCCTGACAGCAAAATTGAAAGTTTGCCTTCTCCGATCACGCTTCTCTAACTTGCGTCCCAACCGAAATGTGATTCTCCTTTCCCAACGTTCTTCTTATTTTCCACCTCCGGAAGCGATTCGTCTGAATAAAATCCGCGATTATTTGATTGATAAATTGTTTTATTGATTTGCTACTATTTGGTCTTGATGTATTTTGGTAGCTAACCAAGTTCGGAATATCCTCCATGTAGAAGCTTATGCATTACAAATGACTGACTGTTATCTGCACAGCACTTTCAGCTGGCATGTTCATCCACTAGGAAGCTAAACCCACTTCCGTAGGCGATGCGTTCCACAGGAAAGAAACCAGTGATGGGTGAGCACGAGGCTAACCGTCAAGAATAGAAAGGCAAAGATGAATTGTGCTTTGTTACTGCGTGTTGAGTTATTCCATGACCAAACTTATATAATCTCATAATCAAGTACGGATCTATTCTTTACCAGTTTTCCTAAGCCAGTATTTAGTTACATATTCCGTCAATATCAGTGTAACTATAAAACCTAAGGATTAACTGTTCAGCTACCCAATCGAGGGGAGTTTTGTGCACTACATGTAATTATTAAACCATTTTTATTTACTTTTGTTGTTGTGTGGCTCAATCATACGGTTGAATCTCTGGCCACATGCTTTTCGTGTTGAGAAACATTTTATTCGATTAGTTGTCATCTGGTTCTAACACACACAGACGCGCGCACGTCGCAGTGGCGCTGACCATAACAGTCGATCGTTTTTCCGGACAATCTGAGTTCCCCTGTGCGACCACCAATGAGTTTTCGACTGGGCGGCCCTGCTTGGCCTCACACTGAACGCACGCATCGATTGCGCTTGCTCAGGCTGTACAGTATCTCATGTAATTTAAGACCTTTGCACCACGGTCTGGGAGTCTCGCATGGGTCTTAAACAATATGCCGTAGAGTTTCCAAACAACAGAAAATAGTATATTACGCAGTGTACGTACAATGCACTTGCCCAGACCTTGAATGCAACAGCTCTCATGAAGGATTGCATTGTGATTGATCACATGCAATTCAATAAAATATTTATTCTTCATTTTTTACTCCTTTATACTGCTGAATGGTCCACGTGGTCAGCCACCCCAAATACCATACACCGCGCGCGGAGTATCTATCAATTATTAGATTTGCCGTACCGTTATCCACAAAATCCAGCAACAGTGGGATGCAGGTTCACGTTTATTAACAGTGAGGGGATGCAATTGCTATTTAGTTCGGTTTTGTATAGCTTATTAGGCCATCAAACCGTAATAAATAAACATCGATAGGTGAGGAGTTCGCTACGTTGGGCAGCCAACCATCTGCCCTGTAGATCACCTTGCGTAAGTCCTCTGTCAGGACAAGAGAAACAACGTAGTCATCAGCAGATAACTTCGATAGGAAGCACGATTAGTGCACAAATAAGTGAGGGAGAGTAAACGCTTCTTCTACTGTCGGTTGGTGTGCAGAATTGCCCATCACCGGTGAGTTGGAGGTAACAGGATGTATGGCAGCCAACTGTAAACAGCGAGAAATATGTTTTTTCTATCGACTCTAGGTGTTTACATGCCAGATGAGCAACACAACGCTGAGATAATTGCGATTCTTCATGCTGGACGATAAAAACTGTCATCTGTAGCGCGGATTGAGGCAACCATTGGTCACTAAAGAAAATAAGGGTCTGCTTTGAGACATAACTAAGATAAGTTGACTAGCCAATGGACAGAAGCCGTTTCTGAATGCACAGTGTGTGCAATTCTACCGCTTACTAACACTGATTCCATCTCGGTGAATTTCTGATCGAAAAGAGGCTCGAATATTTTATTTCTCAACCCGGATGGATGGTGTTCACAGTGAGATAAAAATAAATGATGTAAGCAAGGATAATATGATAATGGAAGTAGACGATGGTAATCATCATCATCGCCATTGTAAAACGAGAGATAATGGAGGGCAATCCGTTATACACTGTTTACATCACTGAAGGGATATAAACTCATGAATCTCAAACGGAAAACAAAGAACTAACTCTCCAGACAAAACACATAACAAACATCTCTGTTTTCGGACATTCATACTAAAGCACAGCGCAATGTAAAAGGATACCTAGATTATCATTGTTTACAGTTTGTCCATGGACCCATGATACATGCGCGCTTTGTTGACTGTGCTACACTTCTGCTCTAACCTCCACCTCAAGAAATTAAAGAAATTGATTCGTCAATGCCATTGTACGCCGTCATATGCAATCACAATTAGTTCTGCTCAGACATACTGCCGGATTTTCTTCTCAAACAGATTTAGCCGCTCATATACATCAGGGATTTCTCATTTATTCACAAAACGCATCTGTGCTGGTCAGCAGATTACATTTTATTGCACCCCTCCGGTAAAGATGTCCGGCCCGTCACTGTTCCATACCAATATACTTTTGTCACTACGAAAATGTTGGGTCCAGCTTACTACCTTTGTTCTCGCATGCATATTCATACTTATGTAGCTTGCGTAAAGTAATCATGGCTTCACCTTTACGTTGCGAACCCACTCGTACCGACAGACATCTTCAAACTGTACCGGCAGGACAAGAATTGCAGCAACAACAAAACTGGAGGCGGGCGATCAGATTCATCAACTGTACTTGGTGTAGCAAGCCTAAAACCGTCTATGTACACTCAGCGAAAAACAGTGCCTGTTTAGTTATTAAAAACCACCCTGAATATTCTCGCCATAGGAACACTATCATGACAAACTTATCTGCGGCTTCGTTTTGCATACAATTCACCATTGCATCTTTTTATGATTCCTTTTTACTTTTCTCTATTTTGTCGTTAGATGACAATTCGCTTTATGTCGTAGGCGACTTCAATCATACGTTAAACCAATCGCTCACTGCCTTTTATCTAGGCGGTCTTCGTGTTTGACCAACCAAAGGAAACTGTTCCAACCAAGATTATCACCAAACATTCTGAATTATTCTCCCTTAAGTTGTGTGCACCTGTCTCAACTAGTGACCATTGTCCACTTCTCTTGAGGCTTAAGACACTCCTAGTCTACGTCTCACTCTTTCGCATTAACTGTGTGAAGCCGAATCCACCTTCGTAACTTTTCATTTGAAAATATCTTTCTACAAAGGTCCCTTTCCAATGCATCTTCTTGATTCGCCTTCGAATCGTCACTAAGTGGCATTAGTGAAAATTTCACGGAAACTGTCCGTTCATTTGTTGATATGTACTGCCCTCTAGAAACTCTCTTCCTCTGTAACAGTCATGTTGCTTCTTCTATGCTGAAATTATTAGGAAGATGGAAGGAAAATTTCCAAAAAAAGACTGTTATATCTCAATATGGAGATATATTTCCCATTAATAAAGAAACTCAAACGTACTGACACGTTGCATGTTAAACAATTCCTATACAGCATCGATAGAATTTGCTTGTGGCAAGAAATGCGGCTTTTAGATGAAAAAAGAGGAAACTCGTGAACTGTGCTGCGGACGTTGGTACACTCATTTACCCATTCAACAACTGTTCGCTTTCATTATTACCAGAATATTTCATGAATAAAAACCCCATTCTCCAGCGAAGAAGTGCATCAGCCACTTTGTGAAACCTAAATAACCTCAGGTATTGGTCCTTATGGCCTATTGTAATTACTTTTGAGACGTGCTGCTGTTGCTGTGACCGATGAACTTCTAGTTAAAACAAATGTGTGCTTGTATTTTATTCCCGGCCACTAGAGACCCGTCACGTTTGGTTCGGTATTCAAACCCTGTGATGTAAGTGTTTTAGTCAAACGCTTCCTGCTCTGCTCTAACTTCATCTAGTCTTAAACTGACGGGGCGTATCATTATTGAACGCTCGCATTTTTCTATAAATAATGCTCCTGACGAACCCTAAAGTTTGCCTTTAAACCAAATAGGTCCATCATGTAACGAAATTCTCGGGAACATCAGCGAAGTCTATGAGGTATACCTTCTTGGACTACTGATCCGTTTTTGATAATATTCTGCCGTCCGTTTCCCTTCGTAAACTGGAAGATTTAGATTGCCCCTTGCATCTGTTGACATGGATTTCTGATTATTCTACCAACTGAACTCAGTGCACACGACTGGGTTTAAAAATATCTGAACCTATGGCAAGTAATTCAACAGCACTGTAACTTGTTTTACCCCCTAATTAGTGACCTGTCAACCAGTTCTCCGGCACATTTATTTAAATGTGCTAATGATGCAACTCTCGATCAGGTTATTTCTGAGGCCCGGGAATTCAACAATTTTCCAGTAATCTGTTTTCTACCTATGACTTATCTGTTCAATCCCAGTTAGCTCCTAATTTCTCTAAATGTTTCGAATGCATACTCACTCTTTCTCTATCGGCTTAACCTTGTTGCCCATTTATCATGACTACAGAACTACTAGCTAGTGCACGTTCTGTCACATATTTAGAAACCACCATCCACGTTACTTTGAGGTGGTCATCTCACATTGTAAACTGTGTAGAGAAATCTCACATGTCATCACACCATGTACGAAAGCGGAGACATTTAAGCCCTAAGTAGAATACTGTCTCCCTCTTCGTGTACCTGTATGGTTCCCCTGTCCTCTTCCACTGTTCCCTTGTTATCTTTTCTGGTCTTCAGAAGAAATGTTCCAGAATTCTCCCCCGTGGACTTTAGATTATCAGTCATACAAAGAAATGAATTATCTTAGCCATTGTTGAAGTGAAACCTTTTTTTACCTACTCAATTCAACGAAATGACAAGTGCAAATCTTTTTGAATGAAATGTGGATGTATGCCTAAGCAAAAGCTTAAACAAGTACAAATACACGTTCAAAAACATAACTAACAATATTTCCAAGCAGCTGGTGATGGGATGTTTTGGGCTTCAATCAAAGAAACCATAAGTGCTTACTCCTCCCGACCTTAATGCGGTTTTGTTTATGTCACTTTTCCAAGTCGTTCGTCGATCTCCGGAAGGCTTATTCAACCACGACTCAACATACAGTATTTCAGTTTGTGTGACTGATGTCCAGTTTCCACAGAAATCACTTCACAATTCTGTGAACTGGGTAGCTATTTGGCAAACTCATCATCCCCCCACTGAAAAAAACTTATTATACTCGTACGCCAATTTTATCTTCCACTTTTCTCATAGCGGTACTCTAGTTCACCGCTAATTCATTCGAGACGGCTCCCCAAAATGATTTCTTTATCTCTGCTTTTTCAAAGGCTTTGCACATTTTGTAGATCATTCCTAGGCGACAAGACAACGCCTCTAAATCAACACAAGAACCTTAGAATTCATTCAACAATCATAATTACTGGCTCTGACACAGAGAAGACGAGGTCGTTTCATGTACATGTTAGGTTAAAGGTGAAGGTCATAAGCTTTTGGACACAGCGGGTTTGGTGTGAGCGATCGATAATGTCTCCAGGATCCTTATTCGGTTTTCATCGCGATGATGTAACAAGACCGAGAACGCATTCACCGAACCTAATGAGCGCTCACACAAAACCCGACCTGTGTCCAAATGCGTATGAACTCCACCCTTAACCAACCGCATGCAGTCACACATACAGACACACTAACGTCTTTAAGTCCAGTTAAAGTGCTTTAATTGTTCATTTTAATTTATATCATGGTTCTTTTATTCTTGCTGATTTTATACGTACGCGACCGATAAGAGTATACGAAGATAATTCCTCTCACAATGTTTGTGTTTTGAACTGCTTATTCGAATTCATCACGGGATATAAATGTTTCGAAATAGGGAGATTTAATAAACTATATTTCACACAGGATCTCACTTGGAAAATTGGGTTTTTGCCACCAATTATGATATCATTGAACCACAGGCTTACTTACAGGTATATCTGATTCAGGCAACGTGTCCAACCATCTGTCCACTTTTCCCATTTGTGAGTCATTCACGTTTGCAGGAGTCCGGCTATCCGGTGCTTGTGTTACAACAACTGAAGTGACTGGTTGGAGTTCGGCCGCCGGCTCATCGGTTCGAGAATCGTCGACAGCACGGAAACCGGGGGCTACTGTGACTCGCGCTCCACGATGATCAGATATATTTGAATTTCTTACGGATTCTGCAGTCACTGAACTGCTGGTCCGACGAGCCAAATTCACAACTCGTGGACTCGGGCGCGAGGTGGGTCGGAACGGCCGTGATGAACTTGGTCGACCTGGTGGATTGTCTGAGAAGTTAAAAAATACAGTGCAGAGATAATCTGTTGTACTTTTTTGGTTCTCCTGAAAGACAGTGACAATGAGCGCCGCAGTTGAAAGAATGATACACCTTTAAACAGTTTGGGGACGATGTGCGATTCTTATTGGTTACCAAGTGCATAAACCAAGTTTCACTGGTTTATATCAAAATAGAAAACCTTCAGGGTCTCCTCAATATTTCACTGCCACCATGACTCATTTAAAACAATTTGGTTTTTCGCACTTAAAAAAGGATTACCGTCACAGTCCATTTTTAAACTTATCTGAAGTCAAATTTAGTGATTTTCTGATTGAGGGGATAAAAGTTGTGAGAAAATGAAAAACAAAGATTAGTAGGGTGCTTTCTTAAGATCGAATTGGAAACTGAGAAACATGACTCGATGGGGATTTCACGCTGTAAAAATGGAAGTCAACCAAGAAGAACGGGACGCACAGTAATGAAGATGAGCATTTATCCGACGGCGAGAAAGAGAGAGACCATCGATTCAAAGGTACATGGGGATCGACAACTTTCAGTTCATCATGAAAGTTCGAAGGAACTACCGAACTGATGTTTCGCCCTATTTTAGGAATCATCTTTTTCGGTTCCCGGTAGGGATCCAACCTGACGCGTTGAAGATCTCGTGTCTCATTTAGGTATTATTGGTATAAAGCAAACCAGTGACGCATTTTGAATCGGCAAAGGATTGAAAATAACTGTGCGAGTAACCTTTACCATGTTTATCTATGATGCTAAGGCGCAATAAAGTCGTGAATCAACAAGTACTTGACAAAGATCATCAGTGGTGCACGTCCACTGAGGCCCAACTAGGACTCGAACCCGGGGTGCATGGTGGTGAATCGAACACTTTAACCACAAGGTAATCTGGACTGACGCCCAACCATTTTTCGAATTTATACACCACACAGTATTGCACCCTTCCGTTAGTGGCTTCGAATGTTAGCAGAGCATTTCCCCTAAAGCGAGTGATTTCTGTGGTGGACGACTTCTTTGTAGGAGCATAAGTACAACAAAAGCACCCAGCAGAACAATCTATAGAGCTTGGATACTGTATAAGTATGGGTGGGAGGAGAGTAAAGTTTTACATGATTCAATTCTTTACTCAGTTGTCCATGAAGTCACCCATCATAAGAGTCGCCCACTGTGCGGGGAATGCTCTGCTAACATTCGAAGCCACTAACGAAGGGGCCCTAATACTGTGTGGTGTATAAACCCAATAAATCGTGGAGGATCGGCCCGGTTGGCTTTATGGTTAAGGTGTTCGATTCACAATCGTGTACCCCGAGTTCGAATCCCACTTGAGCCCCAGTGGATGTGCACTGCTGATGATTCCTAACAAGGATAAAACAGCTTTGCAGCGCTTCCATGGTTTTCAGTGGTTTGAACGTTCACACTGCACAATGAATCATATCATGTGAAACGACAAGTCATCAAGCGACGCAGCCACTCTAATTTGCCATCTCTAAAGAATCTTGGAATGGCAAAGCAAAATCAGTAGGGTATTTTTCTGAATTACCCTTTCGAATATGATTCAATTTCTCCATCATGGCACCATTCAAAATTAGAATCTGTTGAATACTTCCAACAAATGCTTGCCTGGCCATCTGAATACTGTTTTTCTCTTTTATTTCCTTCTTTCTTATCATATAGCAATCGTACAATATTTCGGGGAGAGTTTCGCAGTTAATTAGAAGCTACCACTTGAGGAAAGTGAACTGGGGCGACGGGAGGGTTCTAATCCAGGACGCAAGTGTCTAACTTCTACCATGATGAGCGTTTGACCAATGTCGACAAGAATCACTTACTTTTTACTTTTGATGTGACTAGCTCTTGCGAGAGAACGAATCGGCTTCATGCATGTCCCGAATGAAACCTGCTCATAAGTGACGATCGGATGCGAGACCTGAGCACAGGGAAATCCAGTTCTGCTTCCAGCCGCGAACACCGTACACAGACTGGGGTCCTAATCCGTCAACGTGCGATTTGACAGTACTGGTCCATATTTTCAGCTGTCCTCCAAGGCGACAGCGCCATCCTGGATATGGAACAGCAGCAAGGCACTGTTTTGAAATCTCTGTGTCCGGACATCGTAGGACGTCCAAAACACTGCAATCCTCGACGTTGGGGGATAACTGACAGCTTTTCAATGTCAAAGCAGCGTTATCTCATTGTTTCGCTTGGAAGCTTGTCGTGCTATACCACATCCAGTATCTGTCGCAGATACCAATGGTCAAACACCTCTAGCTTTTTGATGTCCTCGACGCTTAGTGGCCACTTCTCGCAACCGTAGGTCAGTATAGGGTGGATATCGACACGAAAGATGCGGACTCTGGTTCGGAAGCTGATTTTGCTGTGCGCCCAGAGTGCATTGTGAAGCTCGGGAAATGTAATCCTGGTATTGACAATGCGCAACTTAACTTCGTCTTTGGCTTGACTGTTTGGGAGAATCGTGGAGGCCAGATATTTGAACACCGGGACGTGTTCAATTTGTTCGCCGGTATATCGGCAGAATAGACTGTGTGGTGCATGTCGAAAGAATCTTGGTTTTCGACGTACTGATCTCTAGCCCCATGGCTTTTACAAAAGATTCTACGGGATTGAGAACCGGTTGTAATGCAGCTGGGATATCTCCAATGACGACGATGTCGTCTGCGAATTGTAAGTCCACGAGAAAAGCATCAGTGCCCAACTGAATACCAGGGTAGTCGGTGAGCGTATTCTTGCACTCGTGTTTGCGCAATACGACTCCATGACACTGACAAGCTTCTGGAGCATTCCATCCGCTTGTAGTATAGTCCATAACGATTCTCCGTCAACTGACTGAAAGGCAGCCCAAAAATCAATAAAACAAGCTGAAGTCGGTTGCTGAAACATGTACCGATGTTCTAATACTCGACGGAGAGTGAGTATTTGGCCCACAAACCTTTTACCACGCTGGGAGCTTTCCTGATTGGGGATGTGTGTGGGTCCCGCACCGCTGGGATGCGGTTCAACAACATCACGGAGAATACTTTGGCGGCCACGTCGAATAAGCTAGTGCCACGGTAGTTTGTGCTCACAGTCCTATCGTTTTTCTTTGGAAGAGGGAGTGAAACTGAAAGCCTCAATCATCTGGGAATCGTTTGTTTTTCGCAGATTGAGCAAAACAGAGTGTGCAATGGCTTGAGCAGTGTCGAAGGACATGATGTTTACATCTCTGGGGTAATGCCATCTCCAGAGAATCTCACGTTCTCAGCTTGTGTATTACATCATCATTATCATCATCTCGGCTTGGTAGGTCGTTATTAACATCATAGAACTCGCCCTAGATTGCTGGGATTTGGTTCACAGAGCTTGCCGCGGGACGGTCCAGTAGACGATGGAAGTGTTCGGTCCATTGCCGCATCTTTTTCGCCTGCTCATTCTTGAACATCCTGGCAAAATCGTGAAGGAGAGGTTCTGCTGATTGTCACTTACCGGATGCAACGCGCATTAAACGGAAGAGCTTTGAGAAATCACCGCAGCTAGCCACCGTCTCCATTGTCTTCATTGCTTTTAGTCCAGTAGTTTTTGCAGCCACTCTTGACCGAACGAGTGGCTTTTCTGCGGATACCACGGAAGTCTGGACGACCATTTAGGTGGGCACCTCTGGTCTTTCGGTTAACTGGAAAGTCGCCCCTGATAGCAGGTCGTTGCCTCAAACCCAGTTCATCTGAGGCAGATTATTTGATCGATGCCTTAGGTGAATTCCACTGGTTTTGCACCCGTAATTTCCCACCTATGAACGTGGTGGCTGAATGGGAGACAATAGAGTCCGAGTCCGCTTGGCGCGTTCTTGGTGGTCCTAATACTGCCGCGTTGATCCATTTAGGGGCACAGATTTTGCGGTGATTGGCTAGGTGGATCTTGACTTGTGCCTCGACGAGAGTGTGGTCGGTGCTATTCTCGTTACCAGTCTCCGTATCTCGCTAGGACCGGCAATCTTCAATCGAGGATGACCAGCGTGATCGTACGGGAATGTAGACGATCTGGTGCGCTGTATGGCCGTCATTAGAGTACCACGTTACCAAGCGCTTCCTGGGATGTCGGAAGCGGGTGTTGATGACGGTTAGGCTGTTGAAGTCTGCGAAGTTGAAGAGACGTCGCCATTGCTGCACTGCTGTCCCAAAAATGTGTTTAGTTGCCTGGCTGGAAGCACCAGCGTGGGCGTTCCAGTCCGCCGCAACCAGGAGAATGTCACGTCTCGGGAGGCTATTTATCACTTCTAGTCGTTTGCCGCTTCTTTGGCTGGAACTGTCAGGGCATAGACCGCATCAGCCGACATGTTCAGGGGTAAGGCGCAAAAACGAGCTTAGGCGATCCAAGAACATGGGGTTCCATGAGAACAGTGTTTTGTTAGTCTCGTTGCTGACAACTACCGCGACAGTATGGAGACCAGAGTTATCCATGGGTCCGCTGTGATAGGGACGGTAACTGTCGACCATTCGGGTAACCTTCATACACCGGCTGTCAGAATTCGACAGCCGAACTTCGGAGAGACATACGATTTCGATGTGGTAGTCATGTAGCTTTCGTGCAGTGATGGTTTGGCTTCCGATTTCCAAGATTTTTCTCACATTCCAACAGACGACTTGGATATGACTTCGCGCCTTATGGACCCATCCTGCATTTTTGACACCTCGGCCGCGGAGAGAACACGAGACGCGTCGCTCACCGGGGACGCCGTGGCATGCGCGATGTGTAAAGGGACTTGTCATAAAGAGTCTTGGAATTTGGTACGAGTTGACGTCCCCAGTGTCACTCTGCCTTTTGGCCGGGGTAGCAACTCTAGCCCGTGCACAACCAATTTCTACCTGTCGAGCAACAGGAAGTTTTTGTTTTGGGAGCCGACGACCGAACTAGCGGTTTTTACGCCTTTTGGATGGTGGTCTGCTAATCCGGAATGCCCAGCAAGTCCAAGGGATTTCAGTGCATGGTTTCAGTTGGCCCTCCAGGAGCTCGTTCGTCATTCGGTAGTAGTGATCAAGACCCAGGGGCCTATGCAACGCTGTCAATTTGAAGGACTTCTTTGTTAGCCGGTGGACCCCAGCAGATCTCACTCGTCTACGCAAAAGTATCCGTATTCGCAGGCTGGGTGCCCTTTCACCTAGAGATTTAGGCCTCGGTTACCCTGAATCTCGTTTGGCCGCCTGTTGGGCGATATGCCGGGGTGTGGCCGCTGATGCATGCTTCAACCTTGTGGAGCCGCAGGTGAGAGCTGGGCAGGTGATGGAGAGCACAGAGATGGAGGATACCCCAAGGGGCACGATAGTCTACTAACTCAGAGGTGCTACTTTTCTCAAGTACCCCATACACCTCAATAACTACGCACTCGAGCAAGTCGGATTAGAGATCGTTGAAATCCCTAGTCCCCCAGAGTGCAAGGCTGAGCTTCCGACTGCCGCCAAGGTGTCTGTGATCACCTCAGTCCGGATGTCAAGATTACGACAATTGGAAAACATATTTCCGTCTCACTGATCGATAATTACAGTGCTTCAAATCGTCCTTTTCCTCCCATACGTCTTTCCACTCACATCAGTGATACACATATCGACTCTCCCGCTAGTGTTTTAAATTACCTTAAGGATATTCTTCCGCCTCAAACCATCTGGAACTTTTCCCACTAAAATGAATCTGGGGAAATGTTTGTAAATGCTGAACACTTTTCCATGCAGTCTGGTCTCATGCTGAACCCGCCGAAGTCATCGGAGTGCCTCCTTACTCTTTCAAGTTAGTTCTTCCCCACTTGCAGTTTGACTACTAGTAATGGTTCCTTCTCTGAAATCAAGTTCATCAAGCTCTTAAGAATAACAATCACTAGCAAGTGTTGGTGGTCCATGCATATTCAGTTATGTATTGGGAAACCACAGCGTTTGCCTTTCCACATTCGAAGACACAGACAATTTAAAATCCCGCAATCAATCCTGTTTACTTACGTCCATCGGTGTGTTCTCCCTATCTTTCTTTACTGTTACCCTGTAAATTCCTTGAGCTTTTGAAACAAGACTTCCAAGCTCTGTTTCGTGGCCCTTAATCCCGGTTGGTGAACTAATAACGAATGCATTTACAGAAACATTGAAACTTTTACCTACGAGATACTTTCAGATAATACACATCCGCTGCACGCCGACTTGTCTTGTTACCTCTACTGGAAAATAAGTGGTAGTGCTTATTGTATCCCCTACCGCCTTAGCATTCACAAAAATTCTCCTGTTCCGGACTTGGCTCGCATATTTATGAACAAAGAGAGGTTAGTGATCGAGTTGTACACTAATCTTGGTGCACAAACTTCGGTTCTCTTTGTTATTCTATTTTATGTAATCTGTGAAATCCAAATGCGTTTTTTCTTTTAGCAGATATTTTTGGATGAGACTTTCAATTTTTCTAATCAGGCTTCCACAAAAAAGACAACTAGCATATGAACCAACCTCTGTACATGTGACATGAAGTATTCCTGATATAAAATACAATACGATAATAGTTGGCAGATAATTAAAGTTCAAATATGTACTCGTATAACTGCCCAAAGACTGTCTGCCTTTCGTTTAAACGATCGGAACACACAATCACAAGCCGTTCAAATTATACAATCGAAACCAACTTCATTTTTCTGTCATCCCACTCCAGCAAGGCACTGGTTTTCGAAGGAATACCTGTTGCTTATGAAAATCATCTCCCTCATTGGTTTGTGTATATCTCAGTCGACTGTAAGTGATAAACATCCACAGGCATTATTGTTTTTCCTTTTTCCGAATTTGCATCGCCTGACTTCATTGGCAGCTATTCAGTTATTACTTTAAGACACTGGTATCGCAGTAAGTCGAAGCTGAATATTGTCCGTGATCCGAGGATAAAGCTGAGTTACCTATGTCACTTCTGTTTCGAGGAGAACATCTCAATTAACAGTTGGATCGAAAAGAGAAGCCAACATTGCCATATGACATGATTTATGTCTAGGACAATTTTGCTGGTGCCAATTTCCAAACGACACATTGTTCATATACGGTGGCAAAGGGAACCTTGACCTTTGATCTATGCGTATTAAGTACGAGAAACAGTCAATTTAACCTCTTTTCTGACAACATGTATACGTGATCACCTTTGAATTGGGAACGAATTGTGACTTTCAATCCGAATACTGACGTAACAACAAAATTTTATGATGTTAGTCGGCTATGCGTCTCGATGAACCTGTCAGGTAACGACCGTCTGAAAATGCGTTACATAACGTCGTGGACAAAGATCAGACACTTCTACACCACCATAACCTTGTAGGCCTCGGCTGAGTATAACACATTTGACATGGTTATCTGAGAGACGAAAGCAGGAATGTCCACCACTGAAGCTGATCGAGTTTTGTAACTCAGACTCAATGAATCGCAAATCGAACCACTCAAACAACACCAAATAAGATCTAAAATGTGTGTACTGTAGCACCACAAGGACAGCGAAATACCATTTCTGAACAAATACAAAAATCTTTAGACAGCAGTTTCGGTTTTGGGCGCAGTGTGTGGCTAGTAATCGTGCGCGTAGAATTTGAGTTTCAGTTAGAATTCCGGAGATAGGCTTCTCTCAGAGTTTATGAACAAAAAGGAAGCAGTCAAATCATGCTCTACCCTTTCTAAATGGTGGATTGTGAGTCTGAGTTGCACGATAAACAACCCCTCAATAAGCAAGCTACTTATTTTGCTACCTAAAACGATCAACCACGTGTCTGAATTAAGTGTTCAAAAATGGACAAACACCCACTTTCATCTTCATGAATTTGTAGTCCTATCTGCTAGGCTAAATTTTCGAAATATTTGAGGATACAAATTCCACTATTTATGAGGAACATATACAACAGTAATACTGGGAAATCACCGCATCAGAAGATGCATGGATCAAAATATGTGACAAAATTCGATGGAACGCCTAACCACTCTTCGTCTTTCGCTGGAAAATGCGTTCGACACTGGAGCAAGTGCAATACGCAAGGCAACGAAAACCACACCGATTCAATACCAAACACTAATTAACACATATGTTGTATGGTAGACAGCAACCAACCATATTTTGCAGAGCGCATGGTTTTGCGTAACAGAAAGTATGACCAAAATACCACACTTGTCCCGAACTTTCGGTTATTTTCCTTGAAGACATCCCGATACACCATCTGCTCTTTTATTTTTCATTACTCTACTTAGTACTTATTCGTATCATATCACAAGTGTAAATTCATCATACTGTGTCCACGTTGTTTTGTCAAGGTACCCCTTTGATCGTCGTATAAAACTTGCAGTTCTCTCAGGTAGAAGTCGGTTGATACACAAAACCGATGGTTTTCTACTGGCACAATCAATCTTCGAGTTATTTCACTGTCCCCCAAGTTTTACGACCGCTTTTATTAACGAGAAGTGTGTCAGCATAGACAGAAACAGGCCAATCTAGTCTGTGCGGTAACCTTGGTGATTCTCAAAGCTAAATTGTTTACCAACAAGCATTACAGCAGTAAGTTGCCAACTTCGACTTCCCCATGGTGCCTACTGAGTTGTTGAGCATGCTCTACGACGTACGCTGCTGTACAGTGTGTTCAAGAATAACGGGCTGTACAGTAAGTACAATGAGTGATCCCGTGGACTTGCTCAAAATATTTCACCGTCGAAACTGCGTGATATCCGAGTTCATCCACTACTGCTCGGATTGAGCTTGCGTGAATTTATTCACTTCTATAACGTTTTGGTCAGGGCCCTCTGCATCCCCATCAACACGTGGTAAGCTGGGGAACTACCGAAAATAGCATACAGGTTTTCAAATTAGATGAATTTTGCACAGAACGAAATGTCAGACTCACTAGTCTCAAGATGTGTTTCGCCGGCACTGGATGGCCGAGATGACTGCCTCTCGGTTGATGTAGACGACCGACGTGCTCGAATTGGTGGGTTGTAACAGCGCAGCCGTCGTATTTTCGATTCCGCATTGGTTTTCATAGTTCTCGGCGAGAATGGCTTTTCTTTCGTAAATTTGTGCTGAAATCGTTTCAGGACGTCTCCACCGGAGGATGCAGGTCTTGAACCGAACTAAATTCCACAGAAGTGAGATCACATGGTAATTGCATCAGATAACAGCAATTATTATTAATATTACAATTCAGTTTTAAGTGACCATTCATTTCTGTAGATACTCTCTGGAACTGCGTTTTGCTACCGATGACTAGTCAGTAGTCAGACTCTGTTGAATCATTTTGTGATCTTTGATTTGGTCTGTTTCCTTATTTCGGTTCTGTGTAGTCGTCCATCATGAATTCGGCCAACTTTTCATTTTCTTCGTAACGGAGTGATATTCCTGTCCTATAGATATCATTTACTCCTCCAGAATGAAGATATAACTTCCGTAACTCACTTCTCGTTTTTTACGATGTGTCCTTAGGGCAACCGTATTATCATTACAGAACTAAAATTTCACCTAGAATTCCGGCTGTCATCAGACATTATACTGACCTCAAATATCCATTCAGATGAAAACCATCATAGATCGGGAACAGATCATTTGCAGTCTACCGATACTGTTGCGTAAACTGCTGATAACTACATCCACGGGTTTTATTAGGGCGTCGTGTACTGCCTCCCTCTGAGTTACCCGCTAGCAACTCATTTGAACTTTCTAATCCAATCTACTTAGCTACCTAGTAATTCAACAGTTATATATTTTTGGTCAATTTTGATTAATTTTTGTGTCGATTATTATTTTCCTATTTCCCTTGAGTGGAGTTTTAACACTGTATATTATTATTTCCGGTTGTTTCATTCGCTTACTTATGTGAGGTCATCTGTGAACACCATATACGCGATTATACCGAGGGACTATTTATCTTGTACTGGTCGTGCGCTAAAACACACACGGTTTTGTTTTTTTGTCCGGCTTCTCGTGCTAGCTAGCCGAGATCCGCATCCTATGTCTGAGTCTTCTTCCTTTCGAGTCACTTGGTTTGCATGAATACAGGTCCAGAAGGTCCGACAACAGTATTTTTGTACCGTGGGCACTGATCTCGCGTACTGTTACCCCGTGAGATTGTAGATTTTGTGAGTCTTCTGTGCTATCTGCCTACAGTGCTGTACTCTCTAAGCTGTATGTCGCGTGTCAACGCCAAGCGCAAGCTACCCCAGTGAATTGCTACTCCAGTGTGAATTTTGGATGTGCAACTTGGAAATACAACAACTATCCAAAGGAGTCCCGAAAAGGAACCTACGGGACAAGTCCTACAAAATACAAGTTTTCAAATGATAAAATTTTATTGTTTAATAACACAGCGTAGTCGAAATCATTGGTAGGTTGTTGACGTCTCGGGCACCACGGGTAACTTTTTTCAAGATTGGTTTTACAACCGAACGAAATGTTCTGGTTCGTAATGGATGCTCATTGACTGAATTGTCTTGGACTCGCATGCTTTATCGGCAATTCCTAGAGACTCTTGTGTTGGCTTCTAAAATGTAGCATGGACTGGCTTTAACAGATACCCTTTGTCAGTGTATCAAGTGACACTTCCAAAGTTGACCCCTCAGCAATAATGAATACCTTGTTTGCAAAACATTTTGATAACCTCGGTCTCCAGTGTGCAGAACTGTTGTTGTCAGAAAGAATGGAAACCTTTGGTGTCAGCGTCTGTGGGGGATTTTCCGTGCTTTCACTACTGAGGCGCGTAACTCATAAGTAGTTGTGTGCACATTTAGAGATATTCCTCGCTAAATACTCAGTGTACTCAGCTACTACTACTACTCAGCTCAGTAGTTTATCCCACTTGGAAGTAGTTCATAAATACTCAGCTCTTGTGCATCATACAAGTTGGCCAGTACGTTATGAGCCCTAACAGATTTCCATTTCTAAAAAGACATGATGACTTTCATCCACCGTTATTCGTGAACACACACAATACGTCACCCTCAGATGCATTGACTACCTTGACGGTCACCTTTTTGCAGAGTCGAACAAGGGCATTCACAATAGCCAACAGATCTTGGTCATTTGAACAAATTTAACTTCTATCCCCAAACATATTTCACGGTTACGTACGAGATTAATTGATGATTGCAGTCACTTCGTAATTAAATGTCAGGAAATCAGAGCACGGAGATGAAAAATACAATGGAATGCAGAATTATTTGGATTGTGACCTCAAATAACTGATGAATGTTATATACTAAACGCGTAACAATGCAATCCCACTGAATATTGAAAGTAGCGAACCAAATTGAAAACAATTATATGGATAGGAAATCTGAAAAGTGATGATGTGAGGGACAAGTGAAGCCCAAGATTTTTATGATAAACCTCAGGTTAGTAAAACCACATAAAGCTACCACGTATTTGAATGACCTCAGCCTTTTCAATTATTTATTTCTGCAACGGTTGATTAGAAATGGGGATGGTTTGGAACGAAATTATGTGATGGAGGTCATAACCAACAATCGGAAGACTTTTATGAATTTCTTCAGATCATAACTGCTTCCATTCAGCTCAGCTTGAATAACTGTCGAACATGCGTTGGGTGTAGTCGTTCCGGTTGCCTTTTTTCAGTGAGGACGTTAACCCGAAATCAAAATATGATGAGTATATAAAGAGTAAGGAGAGAATTACAAATGTAAATACCAAACGGATGAAAAAACTGAATGAGCATATGAAAGAAACTGATCGCGACACATATCCCATTATCTCTAATCCCATCCATAATGTCGAATACACTATGCATCGTCGGTGTAACTACTGCCGAGACAAAATGAACGATTTCACGTAACCCGTATTAAATAGAGGAGGGGGCGGGAAAAATAAAAGGAAGCGGATAAGCCTTTTATCAACAGAAAAGAAATATAAAGCAGGAAAGCCTAACTGAGACAGGTAAGATAGATGGACGAATAAGGCTAAGTCATAATGTGACTTAAAATCTCTAAAACTACCCGCAGAGTTAATCCGTTTTACGATTGAGTTGTGAAACCATTACGTGGTTTGACCAGTAAGAGTGCCAAACAGCCACACTCGTCGTCAACTTAAACTCCCTCAAATACAGACACTGTTTCAAAAGAACATGCAAGTGTTCAATTACTGAAGGAGATTGTAGATACTCCGTTTGAGGTTTATGTGGTATATATTTCCCGTATATTTTCCCCCTTCATTATTTGCTATCCCCATTGGATTTTTTTCTCTAATTATCGACTTGAACCATGTAGATTCTGGCTTAGCAGTACCTCTCATACAGGTATGATGGCTTTCAGTCGCATTCGAATAGTTCAGCAGAGATAAAACAAACTAAGTTACCATTTGTGGGAAAACTCATAAATTCACTTATGATACAAAATCGTCCCTCCAGTGAATGTCCCATCAAAAGTACTACATTTATTCGAATTAGCGTAGACAAGTAACCAGAACAAGCAAATTAGGTAAACATCAAGGCAGTGCTAATGGCAACTGTTGTTATGGCAGCTTGGTTACACGAGCGCAATGAAATGTCAACAATAAAGTTCGGAAAATTTAGGTCCCTTGGTTTCCCTTTTTGCTTACAAGATACATCTCGTGATCAATTGCTGGAAGAAGTGGGACAAAGTAAAATTACTCTGTTAATTTATTATTTGCAACAAATCGAAGAGAGAATTTAATATGACTGAATTCCAAAAGCTTCATTTTCCTCGTCAACATTTTGGAGGTGATCTGGCAGGTGGTGTTTCTACGCAGTCCGGGATAAACTCCGAGATTTTCTGGATTCATTTCAATGAGGGTCTAATCGGATACATGAATAACCGCGAACAGAGAGTCACAAGTCGTCTCAACGTGGAGTGTTTTAGTCTATCCAAGTTTTATTTACGTACGTGACATTTACCTACGAAGCTTCGCACGAACAGTCTAACGGGGATAAAATAGAGAAGATACACACGGAAAATTCTAAGATCATACATTTCAGGCATCGATGGTGCTGTAGCCTTTCACCAAAGTACATTCAAAAATTTTATTGCTAAAGTTGAGAAATTGAATTCGTGCTTATGATATACATCTGATGTGTGTGGAAAACTGATAATTTTCATTGATTTAGTTCGTTATTAGATAAACAATTTAAAATAAACCAACAAGAGTTGTTATATGTTTGGTGAACATGGCAGCAGAGAACCTTTTGTCAGGTTTTCTGCTGGTCCATAAGCTATGTAAAACAGACAATCCGGTGAGTACTTCACCTCTGGGAGGCAGACCATAAAATCGACCACCGATGTGCGCATCGAACTGTTGGAGTAAAAATCTGTTCCTGCTCATCTCCTGAAACTGAGATAATGTCGCTCTGGCTGGGGGATGCGACCAAATATTATCACGAATGATTCAATGGAACCGACTGAGTCAATTAATTCCCATCCAACCAAAAAACAAAATACATCATTAGATGCTTTGGCTGTATCGAAACCATTGCTGTCTTTTGCAGCGGAAGAAAAACAACTAACCCGAGAATAAATTACAACAATAACCAAATGGTCCGTGGAAGTATCTTTTATTGTGACCAAGCAAATAAAATATGTGTAAGTGTTTAGGCAAAACGCCATCTTTTGAATTCTGTGAATATCAAAATTCTAGTTTCTATGGTGTCTGGTAGTAACCACGTCGTAGCAAATGTGGATTTGGTCAAGGTTGAGAGGACTCCAGGTGAGATAGGTCTACGAACGATGCGCATGATTATATGTTTTCAACTGCTCAAAACACAGAAAGGTACACATCGCGGTTGTGATTGTGCACTTAACGGTATTTCGTTCAGTTGCCCTCCAGATCAGTTTGGTGATCCTCTTTCTGATCGAAGTTTATTCCGGACAAACACACAGCAGCACTAAAATGCAGACGCGGTAAACCGTATTTGCTCACTTCTTCAGTACTAGAGATGCTGCAGTTATCTCAACCCCGCCATCTCACTTGACAACGAAAACGACTGAATCGGATAAAAAAGACTCCGCGTTACATGTGTTTTGTCCAGATAGTGAATTCTGCTTCGTAGTGATATTTAGTCAGAATTTCCCCTTACATTGATTATTCGATCGTCCTACGCTAGAATATCAAGAATTTACTTTTTCAATGAGTAAGAGACTATTGGTATTGATTTGGAAATGTATACAAAGATGAAACACATCAACGTTTCACGGTACGACCAAGTTGCAGTTCTCACTGCTGTGACTAGTCTCCAACAAGAAAAAATACATAACTATGAACGAGTGTCTAGTTTTCTCATATTCACTTTCTTCGGCAAAGCCTACTGCGTGTATGAGATAATTAAGTAGCCATAGGAACCTACTCCTATTCCAGGGCTTGTGGCGAGGGCAAATTTTTGATTGGTGTGCAGCAGATTACAAGTTATGTTAGCCTATGAGTGAGCTGGTATACATTACTCAAATTCCAAAACAAAAGATAATTTTGAAGGCTGCGAAAGCATATGAAAAAGGAAGAGAGACTGGACATATAGCTGAGGTTGGCTGGGAATTCTATCCCGGTCCTTTGTGAGACGTTTTGTTGAACGAATACTCTACTATATTCCATTTTGATTTCTCATCTTTCTTAGATCATTCTTTTGTACATCAAACAAACACAAATTCAAGTGTTGAGCGTACCCTTATTTCTCTGTTGGATGATTATTTCCGTAGCCGTCAACGGTACGCCCATTACAAGGGCACCAGACCTTCACTTTTAATTCTACCCTCGGTGTTTCTCAAGGCACCGTATTACCACCGTTTTGATTTTCAGCCAACGTATCTTTCATCACTACCTACGATAATCACCTTCTTATCAAGCACACTGAGTATGTCATTTTTCCCTAGCCCAATTTATGTGACCATCTTTTTCTTGTCCTTTCGAATAGCATCGCAGAACTTTCTGAACGGTCCGTTACACATAATTTGAATGCCAATCTTCTCAAATGCGCTAACATTTTGTTTTCCTTTATGAGGGTCGAAAATTACTCTGATTTTGCTGGCTCCTGCACCCCAACATCAATTATTGGGGAACAAATGGATTATCAGGAATCAATTAAGTATCGAGACGTGATATTGGACCGAAGCCTTATCTGATCATGGCATAAAAGCCACGTTCCTATAAATATCAAACATCCACCCTTTTATGCATCGAGTCTAATTCCATTCTGCACTGACACACTTCATCGAACGCTTTGTTTGCTGTGTTCTATCCAACCGGTTTTACGCCTCTGTAACCATTTTTCCAAGTCTGGTGTCTAAAGGCTTCAGAGTAATTTGCAGATTTATTAAGATCTTTTTCCCTTGAAGTGGTACAACCAGGCATCAATCCACCCATTTCAGCACTTCACAGCGCAGTGAAACTTGTCGTGAGCTTGCCACAAAAATATTCACCGATTTTACTCACCCTATTCACGAACATTTAAATGTTTTCTCCTCCGCCACACGTTCCTGTTATGAACACCTTCGTGCACGCAATTGAACCTATGACTGTTCCATTATTCCGTATGTAGCAATGCTTTTAAACTAAAGCAAAAATGTATTATCGCGCCTAAAATAACGATTGAACTGGAAACTCATTCATACTCAATACATTTTGCAATCATTGTGTTGTTGTTCACTTATGGAAAGTGGTATTTATTTATGTGAAAGCTGAATATCCACCCCCAAGGATTGCATAAGGCGTCTTGCGTTTTCTTGCCTTGTCATATACATTTTACCCCGGCACTTGCTTGACCAACATACTAATGAACTTAACTCAGCTTTCAGTTTTTACTGTGAAAAAAGTTTACTGTGACGTTTTGCCCTGTTGATAGGTAATGAGATGGCCCCGGGTCAGTGTATATCTGTCGCTAGTGGGGTCAAAGTGAAGAATTGTTATCAGTTCATGAAAGTTACCTGAGAGATATGTGCCTGATTATGCGAATCAGACATTTGTCTCTTTTTGATTTTCCAAGCTGTTCTGAGAAAACGAATCCGCATTAACAGCACCTCTACATCGGCATCAATGAAACTCTAGAGCTCCATGTAGGAAGAAAAATACCGCCCTATCATTCACTGTGGTAAGAACCCGTATAGTAAGTACAGATTAACGTGCCCTTTTAAATCATACTGAGACCACACGCTGGTGTTCCATCATCATCAAGTTCAAGCATGTAGTACACCCAAACAATCTCCATACTCTGTCTATAGAATCTTAACCAAACAAGAAGCTTTGTGCATTTCTTCGCTAGAATTATATGGTATCGAGGGCTCCAGTAAGTTAACACAGTCACGTTCCAGTCAAAAAAGAGTGAAATTAATTACTGTCACTTTAAATGAGCGAAAATATTTCAAAAATGGCTAGTTCAGCCACCAAGAAGTTCCTGAAACTTTAATTCATCAACCAGAACATGGGAATTTATGCGGGGGTGAATAAGTCTAAGTGTGAAACCTGTAGAGGGATGCGAACGGTATGCAGATAAGTCGTGGTAAAGGGGCTGCGTGGAATAGGCAGGAATTTTTACGGCTTATTCCTCACAAGTTACAATGCGTAAATCGCTTACTTCAGAGGTAAAGGAAACATGACTGATATAAGCAATGTTGCGACACTGCATGATGAAATATTTCTCAAGTATACCGGAAAGGATTACGGGGGAACAACGGAGTAAAGTTTATAACAAACACTGAGCACAATAGAGCATAGAAGTGCAAGGTTAGTGGTTGGATAAGCTAAGCTGAACAGAATACATTGATAAATGTTCTCTTATTTATAAGTATACTACAGTCCACGAAATTTCTAAGACCTCTGTGAGTTATTTTTGTCTAAGGGTGCATTGGAATTACTTTGTTTTCGTTGGCAAATCATTGTATATGGACATCCAAAGATATCATGCTGTAATATTCAGTTGAATTTGTCTTGCGGAATGGTATTTAGCAAAGCATTTCGTTAATTCATATACTGTCAACTTTGAAGCTAGAAAGTGAACTTATTCCATCTTAGGAAAGCGTTAAAAATGATATTCTATCAGAAATGTTGTCTCACCCAGGGTATTCCAAAATGTGTTTTAGTGGATGACCCTTCGTACAATATCACTGAGATGCTGTGATGCTTTGGATGGGCTTTGCACTCTGTTATTTTGAGAATGCTGAGACTGTGCAGCGTATGTGAAGAATTTGAATAGTGGGTTGGATTACTTTTATTATTGTCTGCACATCGGTTCGGTTTTAAGAGTTCAATACACCCTAAAAGCTATGATAACAGTTTGTGCTGCAGCTCTGAATATGACAGTTGCAGAAAAACTTTTCAAAAGATTATCTTTGTCCAAAAACGACATTGTTGAACACCTTCAAGTCTGGAAAAGCAACGACTTCACGACCTGACAATATTATTGTGCGTGACAATTATTACCCAAAGAAATCAAGTAGAATAAAGTTGCGATGTTTTTGACATTCTGGTTTTGTTAACACTGCAGTCCTGTAAAGTATTACGGGGCTCCTTGTTTTGCTCTTTAGCCCACCAAAAAACTAGGAATGTAGTACCATGTGTATGTCACGGACAAACGAGGTTCGGAATGTGTCGAAAAAAACGATGTGCCACAGGTTGTGCTAAACAAGAAAATACTATGTCAGTAACACGGCCTTGTCGGTGAGAAAATTCCATGGCCTGACGTTTCGGTTATCGGAGGCAACCTTTCTCAAGGCAGTTTTGCAATAAAATGACTCTAAGAAACCAACTACAAATCAACGGAGGTGTGTGTTCGTGTTAAATTGTTCGTCGATTAGATTTAGGTTTTAGTCCTACTGGCTCCCACTATCCGAGTCAACGGTGACTAGGTCAACTGTCGGTATGATCTTTGGGCTGTTTGTCGTTAGTAACGTCAATGCTGTCCAAATTCCTCGTATCACGGCCTCGCCATTTTGGTTGACACACAAGGTGGGTTTTAACTGCTAGAGATTCGGTATACAAGCAATCAGTGCATGTTCTCAGTCCGCGTTGAAATATCTTCGTATTTCGTAGACTATGCCGTGCCCCCGGCTATGGCGTGAAGAGCGATGGTTGAATCCTGTTCTAGTTCCGCTGGGGCCGTCATGTTGAAAGGTTTGCATTTTTCTTTCCTTTTGTGTTCTGTTGTTCTAATCTTAGTTATCTGGATGTTTGTCCAGTAAACTTAGTTGGACACTCTTTGCAACTGATTTTGTAAGTGCAATTGTTTTGGTCTTTCGAGTGAACTGAATCCTTGGCCTTGGTGAAGTGGTGAGTCACAGTGTTGTCAGTCCGAGATAAAAGTGCGGATATAACAGTTGCTGAGAACCTTATTGATAGCCTCAGAAGTGTATGATCTATATGAAATGCCCGTGGGCGCCAAACAGTCTTTTTTCCAATAGCTTTGGTCTTTGACTTACCGATTCTTCACTGTCGGTTTCTCATTAGGTGTGGCGGGTAGTGATTGTCATGGAGGAGTTAGCTTAGGCATCTCGTTTCCTCTTCACAAGTGATATCTTTATTACAGTTTCCCAACTCTGTTGGCTAGCAATGCGGAGGGCTGCCCACGGTAACCGAAAAGTCGGCTCATAAAATTTCTCCATTGAAAACCGCGTGTAATTGACATTATGCTTTCCCAATTAGCACTATGTGACCTAAATATGATGATAAACCGTACCAGACTCTGTTTACTGGGAACTATCGCTTATGACTCTTGATTAACTTTTTTTCTGGTTGAAAGATTGATTTTCTCGCGGCAAGGACATAAAAACCAAAAGTCTCTGGCTAAAAGTCTTGGCTGATTAGTAAGTAAGCTGCTTTTCATGCGTATGAGATATTGGTTCACTTAATTCACAGAAAAGCAAGCTACCTGGAAATATGGAGTGATTACTGTTGCACTTACATTGCAAAAAAGTAAGTTACACTTGAATCCTAATTTCGCCTCCTTTTCTTTCTCCTTACCCCAATTTAAAGCAATTCCAGCAAGTTGCACAAAATGAATTCTATCAGAGCCATAGAATGCTCGTGAAAGAAAAACGGTTCTCTGAACCAAGAATAGAGCCAAAAAATGAATCTTTTGAGAGTTTTAGATTAAACCATAGCATACTGTGAACCGTACCAGTTTTTTCGTTCTGAATGTCCTCAGGCTTTGAAGATCTGCCTCCTTGGTGAGATGTCCCCTCCCAGAAATAGTGAGAATGGTGGCGTACTTTGGAAATTGTATCCCACATTTCTCTAGTGAGATCCATTCGCTGGTCTATAACCGTATATCTCCAGCTCCATATAATGTTACGACGGCCTTCTGGAATCATAAAGACGATTCTAATAGAGCTACACTGTTTGCTGTCAACGATAAATACCACCATTGTGAATACACTGTACCAGTTCTACCATCCTGTAACTTTCGCTTTACGCCCCTTGTCTCTAAGCAAACGGAATTTCCGAATAATTGAAAACGCCTATTCCGACTTCAAAGCCCCGAAAAAAATGGAATTTTCACTTGCCAGACAATCACTTCGTGCTAATCACTTATCAAACTTCAGCCAGCTCTGTACAAAACAGGCTGCACAATGATCAAGTAAGAAACGATAAACTTTAGCGGTGGAAGTTGGAAATTTTGTATTCTCAAAATGACATCCTGTATCGACCTGAATTTCACAACAACGAGGCCTACATGTTCTCTTGTGACAGTTGTTTTTCTTTTTACCACACATTGGTTCACAACATTCACACAATACCCATTTTATCTTGGCTCCACATGCATTTTACACTTTTTCTGTTCTCTGCGAACGAAGTCTGAAAAGTTACCAGTCAGCGTGATACATGTGCGAAACCTCCAACCCCTACTCTCATACTCATCCAGTAAATAAGTAAAAAAATACACAATCTTCTAACGATATCTGTTTTGATTTTCACGGCTCCCAGCCACCTACCTGCAGTCACAAGTGCCCTCTGACGGTTATTGACGAGTATTCAAGATTTTCTTTGGCTGTTACCTTCCGATACTTAACTTCTATCTCTGTCAACCACCTTACTCAAATTTCCCCTATTTGCGATGCGCTCTTATATCCAATCAATAAGCGGCACTGCCTTCATACGAGCTGAATTTCGGAAACTTTTCCGTGGTAATTTAGTGAAAACCGGTTACACAACTACACAGCCCACCCAGAAAGATCCATATAAAACGATTGAACTGGGCTCTATCAAAAGCCATAACACTAGTATTAGGAACACTACAGTTAAGCGTCTCTCAATGAAAACGTCCTCTTTTTGATTATCTACATTCAATTTGCACTTTGCCGTGTCCCGCAACTGAAGAGATATCTCTAAATCACTTCTTTGTCTTTCACTGCAAGTCTGGTAGAATAATTTTACTCCCCTCCTGGGGCCTGTCCTGTTAAAAAAACAACTCTGTCTTTAGAATACGACTTTTCAGTAAAAGAATTTGGGCTTTTTAACTTCAATCCTCAATTGGCCAGCATCCGTTTCTCAAATGGCAACCAAGAAACTGTGTCATAAAGGCATCCGGCTGTGTTGTATGTCCTGCAAAACGGTCGGACGAATCAACATCATCGTATGAATATCTGCCTAACTCTTCGGATCAAGTACTGACTCGGACTAAAGACAAAGGTTCAGTATCACTTAAAAATTCTGATCCCGCATAAAATGCTCAGTAATATGCGGAAGTACAACAACGAACAAAACCATACAATCTACGAGTATAAAACACTTTAGCAATCGTAGAGTTCGCACCTTACAACACACTAACCTTTCAATAATCAGGGAAAACGTCGTAAACCAGTTTGATTTTTGCCTACCATTCTATCATTTTTCCATGGCAATGGAATTTGCCTACTAACTTCAGCACCTGAACTTGCAGTGTTAGACGACTTAAGCCTTATTTCAGGTATTTCTTTGCCTAACATTCATGATTCGAGTTCATAACAAGATCCTTTGTAGCAAAGACGGCGCAAAACCGCTCCGAAACCGATCGGTTTTCGGCCGGTTTGTTTAGTAGTCATTCTACACTAATCGACATCGAATTTATACAAAGGAAATTGACTACCGAAGTAATGTGCAATGCTCGGTTGGTGTTGTATTTAAATATAACGGTCAAATGTCCTGGAAACATCCTGCTCTATTTTATTCCCTAAGAATGGGTAAAAAAAGTACAAATATTCGAAGAATCATGAACAAGAAGATAGAGGTGAGCATCACAATACGTAATCTGGGAAAAAAGAAATCAGAGAAGCATATCTCGTTTTTCAAACGACTGGCACAAGCCGCTCGGAAACTGGTCAGAAACCACTCAGAAACCGCTCGAGAACCGATTGGTTTCGAAGCGCTTTGTGCCAGTCGTTTGATAAACGTGATACGCTTAGCTAATTTTTTTCAGTAACCCGAATTACGTTCCACGATGCTCTTTTCTACCTTCTAGTTTGCGATTTTCCAAATATTTGTACTTATTTTACCCATTTTTAAGGGATAAAATAGAGCCAGAGGTTTTCAGGATATTTCGGTGATTTAAACTACATACATATACCTAACTACAGCTACATATATGTAGCTGCTGGATATTCATTTCTGGGTGTATAAAACAGTCGCTTCGCTTGACCTAACTTGGCCATCAGAAAATATTCTTCACATTCAACCGCTTACCGCGGAGCGCGATGATCCCGCAGCCGAACGTGTAATTCCAGATCTATCACGATAATTTCTGGCTGAAGCAATCGTTTTCCCTTTCTCACGCTCTGAAGCGTCATGCCATTCGTCGTTGGGATCAGGTTGAAAAAAGAGTGGATTCTCTTTCAGAAATTCTTTGACAATATTGTCAACAACCTGGTCGTCCGAGAACCTCTCGGGCTGATAACGCAGAAATTAGAGAAATAATGGACACGCTACCATCATGAAGCTCTCCCTCACGTCATCCGAGTGTAAAGTGACAGTCAGCCCTGGACGTGGACTTCTCTTTTGGGTTCGGTAACCACGAGCTACACTCAATAGGTTACATCCTAAAATACGTCATACTTGTAGGATTTCGCGTGAATGTATACGGAATCGAAGTATCAATAGTAGCTGAATTTGATAAATAAACAAACTTAAATAAGTACCTCTAACATTTTGTATCCTTTTATAATGCGAATCCAGTTGTTGGTTTATTAAGATTTGCTTTGAGACATTGAGCTTGTTAGTAAGGGTGCCTAAGGGGTATGCATGAAACAAACGGAAAATACCATTATTTACAGGCATTTGTGGTGTCTGTTCTCACATTTCCACCTAAAATGAAATAGGTGCAACAAATACACGAAATCTACCAGGACCATACATAGCGCCTCTAGAGGCAAGTGTTGACGCCAACATTGGTACGGTGAAACAACTCAGTTCTCCCCAGTTTGAACTAAACTTTGTGTGCTTGGAGCCAATCGAGTGTCCAGCTGATTGTTTTCGGCTTGATTTTGTGGCTCTTCACACCGTTTAGCCTTTTTTGAAGGGTGTTGTTATTTTGCAGTATTTGCAGTGGCATATAAAATGGGGTTGTCTTAAATTCCCGGGCTAGCACATGTATATGGATCTGAAGCCATGACTTTCCTTATCTTTTGGTCATCTCGCTGCCTGCATTTCATTGGTGAGCAGGTAGGCGGCTCACTGGACAATGAGGTAATAAGAAAAATGGAGGTTCCGATTATAAATCATGACAGTGCCTCCTTTTTGATATTTCCGGTGAGCTGAAAGGTAAGTTGCTAGACAACGGAAGGGAGGTGAGATTGGCGACGTCCCTTTTAGTTTTAGTAGCGCGGGCGATTCCGCCTTGGAAAACCTATCCAACCTCAAGCAATGAGATTTTTGAACCAGGCACGAAGAGAGCTGCCCAAGATCCGCAAAATACACTTCGGGCGCACTTCCCACCAGCATTCATCTAAAGCTTTCTTAAGAGGTTTCATTTCTGTTGTATTTGCGATATCCTTTGTCGGCTTATTCCAGAAAGTTACCCATTTATTCGTGAGGTATGCCTGAAGCCCTATTTGCAGTCTCCTGTTAAGCCTGCTTGTTTCTCTCTCCCTCTCTGGGACCGGAGAGGAAAGTTCTTTTCGATTTAAGCCTGACGAGACGTGGCCGCATAAACTTTTCGTGGGAAATCTTGACAATCAAAGCTTGTAAACAAAGGGACAATATGCTTGTGTGTGTACTTTGTCATAGTCAGCTGACCACAGATTGATAGGCGTACGGAGAAAACGAGTGTGGGTGGAGCAGTGACATGAGAAATGTTCAAAGAGACGAAAAGTCTGGGCTGAAGTAGTCTTGCATAGCGTGGAAATCAACACATCGTACTATACCCCTCTTCCAGAGCACAGACCAGCTGGATTTATATGTTGACGTGAAAAACCACGGGGGCTCCAAACGAACAAGCTTAACAGTCTTGAGACTAGAACGAATAGTAGGAGGATTGAGGTCCTCAACCTCAGATAAATAAGCAAGTGAGGATTGGCAACATAGGAACATAAGGTAGGTATTTCGGAGGGGGATAACGAGGCCAAATAGTCTGAATCGTGATGTGATAATTCAAAGAGACCATTACTGACGGTGGCCGGCCGACAGGATTCATCAGTGACGGCAAGTTTGTAGGCAGGGGAAATGACATAAATACGCCGAGTACGCTGGATGCAGCAAAGTTTTAGTAGCATCTTAACGGAGGAAACATGAGAAATCGCGGTTTACTCTTTGGGGATGTGGGTGGGACTAAAGGGGGCCAGAGTTGGAGGGGAATAAAGTAAATTCTTGTGAAAATGTGTTGGTGATAGGATCACCAACGTCGGGCTTGTGTCCGGAGGACTAGCCAAGCAGTTTTAGTGGCGCGCAGAACCAGAGGACTCGGAGCAGTAAGCTCCGCAGTATCCACAAAGGCAAAATACAAAGAGCAGCCCACTCTTTTCGGAAGGTGAGGGTTTTGAACCGTCCGCCTAGTATAATACCTCCCAGGTTACCAGACTTCAAAACCTGCCAACTTCTTCAGCAGTTTTCTCGCCCTCTAGACTCCGATATCCTGGGCTCCCGAATTCCTCAGGGCCTTCTTCCGACCCACAACTCTCAGTCTTTCCTCATTCATCAAGCCCAGAGTCTGTTATATTTGGCGATTCTACCCCTACCCCCGAGCTTGTGCATAAGCGCCTTCAAAGCTAGTGCACAAGCGTGCTAAATAAGATGGTGGTGTTAAGGTCGGTTGTAGAAAGTCCTCCAAAGACTCTAGAATTTTGCCTTTCTGTGATATAGCTCTCTCAAGCACACTATTTGCAAGTTTCCGTGCACTTCATTTTTCTATGGGCTGACCTTTGTTTGTTAGCATCCAACGGCTATCACGAGACATTCCATTTTGGACCTGTTTGACGCAAGTGCTTGTCTTTCGCATGCCGTAAACACGGTCTTGTTTTCTGAGTATGTGCAACCGTATAATTGAGGTTTCTATATATTTTATACTATCGTCCATTTACTATTCTATTATTGTGGAATTTACGTATCAGTCTTGTTTTGGTTCTGGGATTCTTTAGAATTTGGCCGCTTATTGCTCAAAAACGTGATACAATGCGCAGTTTGATCAATTTGAAATGAGAAATCACGCAATGCGCTTAGAAACAGATCAGAGCGATCGGACTCTGGACAGAAAGTAATGCGGTAAGTCACTTGGGAGGGTTTGGGAACCCTTGGTTCTACAGCGAACATTGGATCAACTAGCATTGTCAGTGCGAGTTCATGTATTGTAAGTGTGTTGGTTAATGTGAGCTGAGAATATTAGATCAACACATCAGACGTTATCCGCTAGGCAACAGGCTCAGGATGCGGAGGAAAAGTGTAGACGGATCGAGAGTGAGCATGAAAATAGTGAAAAATATCCTTTCTTCAGACCAGGGCGAACAGAAACGCTAAGCTCTACTCCGACCTCAGACATTCTATACGAGTACAACCAAGGGTCATTTACCAGGAGTAGAGCTGATGGCCTTCGTCGGACGACGTGAGCTGTAATGAAAGTTCATCAAACTGCTGAAATCTTAGTCGATATAAGGGTAACCGGCCCAGGACAAAGGCTGCTCTACTTGACCCACTATTGTCGAGGTCGGAGCAGAGAAGCTTTTGATGGGTGTATCATGCTGGACCCGGAACGAGAATGCACATGGACGAGGAAATTTCTGAAGGACATTGTTGGCCAGCCGTCCTGGGTTGCTCGCAGTCTATCACAGGCGTGATTTCAGAGGCCAAAGGAACAAAGGTCGACTTATACAGAACAGCCGACCTCGTGATTAAGGAGCAAAACTGCTTCATAGCCCCCGACCATTTAGGGCATGAAGCTAATCTCGATGCAACGCACACATTGAAGGTTATAGTTTGCTGCCTCTCTTCTGAGCTACAAGGTCTTTGGGCGGGAGAAACGAAACGCGTAGATAGGGGTGACCATGAGGCTGATTCCGTGGACCTGGCCAAATATTTAGACGGGCAAACCAGGAGAGCATGCGGTATATTTGGTCGACTCATCCGTGATAGCAACCGGGAAAACAGACCTTGCATCAGCCAAGTTCACAGCTCTGCGCGGAAGCACTCAAAACATCAGCCTTGGACAAATACGCACGCCATTTCACTCGGGGCTATAGCTCACCCAAGTTGCAGGACATGCGATGCCAACCATGGGTTACTAGAATGTCCGAAGTGCATCAAAGCCACAGTAAAAGAACTTTGGGGAATGGCGAGAACGATAGGAGCATATTTTATCTGGCTGAAGCCTCAAGCAAGTCGACAGCTTGCCGAACAAGAACCAGATTTGGCCACGAAGGTAGTGCGGCCAGACACTATCGACTACTACACCAGGTGAGAGAAGCTACCCCAGGTGTGAACAAGAAGCCCAATTTGACCAGCTCAAATTAACGACCTGCCAATGAGCCAATGCATCGCACATTTGAGCAGTGCGTAGCCAAATTTGCAACGGATCCCGGAATCAAAAGACGATTACCGGTGATATTCTACGATACTAGATTATTGAATGAACATTGACACAAAAAAGATACAAACCTCAATAATGAGATCACAAGGACTCAACAAACGAGAAACCAAATTGCAGCGTGTGAGCAAGGAGCACGTGCGTCACGCAGGTCCAGATTAAAGATATGACAAAAAGCGCTCTGGGTGCGAACAAGCAACAATTGGTCCATAAAAACAAACAGTTCGTAAAGACACGTGAATAGTGTAAGTGAGTGATGTTAAGAAAAATACTGAACTGCCAAGGTTTTGGGGGGATTTTCCACAATCGGTCTTTACACCGCCCACCAAAATCCTCCCGAATCCTTAGCAGAGTCAGAGGTTTGGTATAAAGGCACTGGTTCTTTCTACCTACCTAGGCGCTGCTGTCAGTGCGCGCCTAATGCTTGTCGTCAACATTCTACTCATGGTCGTACCTAATCCGTTGGCCACATAGACGCGAGGCTATTCTACATCTTCCACGAGAATAACTGACCGGTGGCGGGCGCTAAGGGGGCATATAGATGCTGTCCCTGGAAAGGCCGTCCTGCCATGGTTGTATGTGCTTACGTCAGTGTGTCTATGTGTATGATGTAATCGCCGCTACCTCCACATATGCAAAAGACATTTCAGTAATGTCAACAAAAGCAAATTGCGGACACCGTCACATGGTTGATAGGGGATGCGGGACATAGCGTGCATCGGGTATGTGTGTATGTCTGGATGTAAAGTGGGATCACAAGTATCACCACACATCAAGTGAGGACTTTCTTCAGCGTCAACGAAAGACTGTGAGCACCCTAACGGGTTTGACGGGGACTGCGTGGCATAGACGAGTAAAACGTAGGCATATGTGTGTGACCTAAGCTCCGTTACTTCCACATGCAATGTTGTGTCGTGTGATAAACTAAGGTATGGACAAATCCATAGTAAATCGTGAACACCGTATGAAATTAAACAAAAATATACTTCAAGGACGGTGTGAAGGGTTGGGTCCTACGGGAGGATGCATGAGGGATAAATAAATGAATTAGGCTTCATCTGGTATCAGCAGACATGGATATAGCTTGGTCTGTAGCGTCGGCCTCGCCCACGTCACTGTAACCTTCAAGCAGACATATCTTACGGATATCTCGCAATACGTCTCCTTTGTTCGTTCTCACCACCACCGTGCACACGAGGCCATCGATTTCTACACTGCAGTCCCTGATCACTCCAACGGGCCAATCGTCTTTATGTAAATGGCTCTCTACGAGGATGACCACATCGCCACGTCTGAACGACCTCTGTTTGGGGATCCGCCTTTGCCGAAGCTGCAGTGTCGGCAAGTACTCCCTCGTCCAACGTTTCCAGAAAGCCTGAGCCAGGTGGTTCGCTTGTTTCCATCCAACGATATACGTTCCACGTAGGGTTTTCGGTGTGATTGCTCCTACTTTTAACAGCAGCATTAACAGGTCGTAGGGGATGAGAGCCGGCTCACCTTCCGGGTTTGGGACGATCGGCACCAGGGTTCTGTTGTTCAATATGCTTTCTACTTCTGTTAGTAAAGTGGTCAGCGTCTCGTCATTCAGGGTTTGTAGTGAGGTCAGGGCTGTGAGTATTCTCCTAGTCGATCGTATCAGTCATTTCCAAATGTCACCATTATGACTGGCATAAGGTGGGTTGAAAAGTCACTCTATCCCCTTCGCTACTGTCTGGTTTTGTATTTTGGCGTGGTCCAGGCGGTTCCACCATTCCTCTAACTCCTTATGAGCCCCAATGAAGTTCGATCCATTGTCTTAGTATACGTTCTTGGGGAAGCCTAGTCTAGCGATGAACCTTTGAAAGGCCATTAAAAATGAATCTGTGGTCATATTTTGCCATACCTCTTTTGGATGCTCCTTTGCTGTGGTACAAGTAACGGGCCAAAGCAGTCGACGCCGATTTCCACGAACGGGCACCATCCCGGTTGAACTCGTACGGCTGGACGGGGGGTCATCATTTGCTGGCCTGCTACCGCTCTCCGGCGACGACAAGTGATGCAGTTGCCTATGACTCGCTTGGCCGTCGCTAGTCCCTTTGTCACCCAAAATCGTCGACGTATATTGTTCAATAAGTGGTTCAAACCTTCGTGTCCCTCTTCTCGATGTACATGTTCTATCAGGCATCTCGTTATGTAGTGGTCACCAGGGACTATTATGGGGTGTTTTGTTTCGTACTCTAGATTTGAATTCGTCAGCCGCCCTCCAACTCTAAGTAGTCCGTTGGTTCGCATGGGGTTTAGTCTTCTGATGCTGCTGTGCAACAGCCTGCTTCATTTGGTGTTATCATCTATCCCGGCTAGCTCGCGGGCCTCGACCGGAAGGGCGTCTAGTTGTGGTAGGAGTGGAACGTCGAGTTCGGCCTGGTTCAGCTCGCCCGGTAGTTTCGTCCCCACATTTAATGTGTTCTGTGATCGTGCCCCTTCCATAATCAGTAAGAGTACCTTGTATCGTGTCCACCAGACCACGGCTCTTAACAAATTTGTCCAGTTGGGAAATGGGCACAGATTTTCTATTGGGCTTACGCTTCCCGTGAATTTCGTAGCCAGTATCAGTCTTTTAGTCTCGATATCGCCATCATCACCCTCACATATTAATAGCGTTGGCCACATCTCTTTAGCTACAGTTAGGAAGTCCAGTCCCATTGTCCACATCCACAACCTCTCTAGTGTCTTCAGGTCCCTTGAGCAGAAGTCGGCTGGGTTACTGGCGGACTGTACATAGTGCCATTGGTAGGTTTTAGTCAACTCGTGGATTATAGTGAGTCTGTTGGCCACGAAAGTGTTAAAGCGAGTGAAAATGTTGTTCATGTAATGTAGTCCCGCGGTTGAGTCCGTCCAAAGATTTGGTTCCCAGTTTATCCGATCGAAGCATCTAATCAGCGTCGCGGCTTTCACGGCCAGTACTGCTGCCGTCAGTTTCAGCCTCGGAATGGACACCGTTTTCACTGAAGCCACTCTCGCCTTTGCGAATAGTATCTGGCTGTGCTGCCCACCTTTTTCGTCCACCCAGCAGCCATAAGCAACTATCCCGTAGCCTATATCTGATGCATCAGAAAATAAGTGGAGATGGACATCGTTTGTGCACCTTTGTATTTTGATCTCGCCAAGCTGCTCCAGGCTGTGCATCCAGTCGCGCCATCGCCCGCGGTCGTCATCCTGGAGAGGTTCGTCCCAACTCGTCCCTCCTTGGCAAAGCGACTGCAGCAAGCACTTTCCCGGTAACAACCATGACGAAACGAAACCTAGGGGATCATAGGGGCTTGAGACTGATGATAGGATTCCTCTCCGTGTGACTGGTCGTTTGGGTAGGTCCAGAGTGGAAATGAATTCGTCACCTTCGGGTTTCCACTGAAGACCAAGCTTGCGCTCCGTTTGTGAAGAGGATCCCAAAAGCTCTCCATTTTCTCGGACTTCGGGATAACATTGGGCACCTCTTGGCTGTTTGAAGTCCATGTAGTGAGATTGAACCCCCCAGCCCTTAGAGTGGCGGTCAGTTCGGTCGTATATAGAATAGCACTATTTTGGTCGTCGAAGGAACACAGAAAATCGTCCACGTAGAAGTGGTCCATTGCTCCTCCTAATAGATTGCTGGTGCCGCCGAAACGCTTGAGGGTTTCCTGGAGGGCAAAATTTGCACAAAAGGGAGATGATACCATCCCAAAGGGATGATTGGTCAGCCTGTACTCGTCAGGTGCGCGACTTGCGTCGTTTTCAGGCCACCGGAGAACACGAAAGGCGTCCCTATCTTTAGCAAGCACCCTCACTTGTAGAAACATTTCACGTATGTCCGCAGAGACGTCTAATTTTTCTAGCCGAAAACGACGTAAAACCTCGACTAGTGGTGTTGTCCAGTGTGGGCCCTGTATCATATGGTCGTTGAGTGACACACCCTCACACTTCGCGGCACAGTCGAAAACCGCTCTGAACTTCCCCGGTTTCTTTGGGTTCACAACCGGGCGATGGGGTGGTTACCACCTCAAGTTTGCTTTGATAACCGCTGTATCCACTCTTTCTATATAACCCAAGTCGATATTATGTTGCATGGATCGCCTGTAATCTATCCTTAATTGTGGTTCTCGAATCAGCCTGGTTTCAGGAAGCATAGTCCTTTCAGAGCCATTTCTCGGCTGTTTAGCATGGGTTTCATGTTGGGCCCCTCGAAAAGATCTATTAAATACTTGGCTTTCTGGGCTACCATTTTCAAAGCCGCCCTATCTTCTCGTGATGGGGCATCTCTATCAATGGCCAAGTCGGCAAATTGGGCGTTATACAGCTGTTGGAATGCCCGTTCGGTGTTCGCCGTTTCCACCGAAGTGCAGCTGATTTGGATTTGTTTGCCGCATCTTCCATCTGTACTACCATATAGAGTCCAGCCGAATATAGTGCATACTGCATAGGATTCTTAACGGCTTTTTATTCTGTGATCCAGGACTCAGTGCGCTTCAGGTACATCACAACCGATCGGCAAATCAATTTCGTTATTCTGCCACTCCTCGATCGCAACCCCGTCGAGATGCTGCCGCTGAGTCAGCATCAATTGCACTGAACGAGGTGCTCTCATCGGCAGACCCTTTATGGTGAATGCTTCTAGAGTTTCTGCTCCATCGTCGCTGACCAAGAAAACGAGTTGTAGGTGCAGTTTGGTAGACTGGATGACTTCGGTGCAACTCCCTGTGCTCACTGCTAATGAAGATTGATCCCCTCTGATCCCATATTTCTCTGCGAACTCCTTCCTTACTAGCGTGGTATCCGAGCCACTACCCATGAAGGCCAACGCTTTGATCACCCCAGTTTGGGTCGTTACTCCCAAGGCAACTACCCCTAAAAGTAATGGTTTACTGGCAAACTGCGACGTTGAACAAATAACACTGGGCTTGGTACTCGCCTCGGGTAAGGTTACTCTCGCCTGGTGCAACGATCAATGGTGTCTGCCCGTGCAGCCCTCGTAACCACATCGGTTCCTTGTCCTACATGCTGCTTCTCGGTGCGTGGTGTTGAGACAAATAAAACACGCTCCTGCCATCCTCGCCATTCCCCACAGTTCGTCTATTGTGGCGCTGCCGAACTTGGGGCATTCTGGTAGTCCGTGGCTAGCATCACAGGATCTGCAATTTGGTTGCGCCATGGCATCGCGTGAAATGGCGTGCGCTTGGTTCTACGTTGGTATTTTGGATGTTCCCGTGCAGAGTTTTGGGCCTGGCTAGAACTGGGCTTGTTGGTCCGGTTGCTGTCCCGGATAAGTCGGCTGAACCTGCTGTCGGCTATCTTGGTTTGCCTGTCCAAGTATTCGGTCAGGTCTTCGAAGTTAGCCTCCCTGTCTCTTCGGCTTATCCGTTCCGCTTCTTCCGCCCACCGACCCTGCAGTTCGGGAGAAAGGTGACGGACTATGTTTTCCAAAGTGTGCATGGCATCTAGGTCAGCCCTGTAATCTAAATTGTCGAGGGCTATTGAGCAGTTCTGCATCTTAATCACCAGGTTGGCCATTGTGTAGACGTCGCCCTCGGTTCTCTTTGCCTCTACCATCACACCCTTTATTAGGTTAAGGGCTACTTTCAACGGTTGGCCAAACAAGTCCTTTAGAATCTTCCTTGCTATTGTGTAGCCTTGTTCCGGGTCGATCATGGTACACCCGTCGATAGCTTCTCTTGCTCGGCCTCGACAGTAGTGAGTCAGGTAGAGAAGCCTTTGCCCAGGGCCGGTTACCTTATTTTCAGCGAACGTCTGAAACTGGTTGACAAACTTAAGGTATTGTTCAGCTCGCCCGTCGAAAACCATTAGTTCCACACTTGGCAAATCGATCGATGGTGTTTTGCAGTCGGCGACCGGCGTGGGGCTCCCTATCTTATTGCACCCTGATCTATCGGAAGTGTCGTAGTCACTAGTCTCACGCTCTCGCTCTTTCTGTATACACCTCTTTTCTGCTTCCCGGGCCTGTTGTCTAGCCGATAGCAACTGTTGTTCTAGATCCGGTATTCTCAGCCGATATAGATTAACATACTTACAATCCATATTGCCCTCAATAACACATGAACTAGCACTGACGGGACTAAGCGATCTAACATTATCTAAAGAATCAAATGTACCCAAAATCTCCCCGGAGACTTGCCGTGTTACTTTCTGTCCAGAGCCCAATATTTTCGATCCCTTTCTTGGCATTTTGCGTGTTTTCCTCGTTCCAAATTGATGTATGGAGTATTGTAACACATTTGAGCAGTGCGTAGCCAAATTTGCAACGGATCCCGGAATCAAAAGACGATTACCGGTGATATTCTACGATACTAGATTATTGAATGAACAATGACACAAAAAAGATACAAACCTCAATAATGTGATCACAAGGACTCAACAAACGAGAAACCGAATTGCAGCGTGTGAGCAAGGAGCACGTGCGTCACGCAGGTCCAGATTAAAGATATGACAAAAAAGCGCTCTGGGTGCGAACAAGCAACAATTGGTCCATAAAAACAAACAGTTCGTAAAGACACGTGAATAGTGTAAGTGAGTGATGTTAAGAAAAATACTGAACTGCCAAGGTTTTGGGGTGATATTTCACGACCGGTCGGTACAGCCAACACGACTAGGGGCAGTTGCTGTAGGGATGATGACCCTTACTGGGATGACGGGAGTGTTGGCCTCCGTCGACTGTGGATCAGACTTCACTCTGGTGAAAGAGCGGTTTGCCAAAAAACATCGGCTCGCCAAAAGCACCACGTCATTAGAGGTGAGCACGGTGGGCAGAACGCAATTGATAACTGCAGGTCGGTTGAGGTTGCAGCTCGTCGCTCTAGATAAGAAAAAGCAAATCTAACCAACGGAAGCTCTCCAGGAGCACTTTTAATGAGCAAATATCTTTGGTGGGTCATAGTCTTCTAGGGACAAACAGACCAAACCGGCGTGGTGGGAGTCCAGCCTATGACAAAGAAATCTACACCACGACCCCTATTTTACATACGGCGCTCGATTCTATTACCGATCTTCTCTGGTTCACTATCAGTCTCCAAAGCACTGTTCCTAACACTGGCTGCGTGTATCGCTGTCCAAATTCCCCCAGCTCTTTGCTTTCACTTCTCGTAGGGTCTTTTGAATACCTCTCTTTCTTTCCTTCTGGAACGAAGGTTATTGCGGGTGGCTTATACCACCCTCAAGTTTGTGGGCCTAACCTCTTGGCTCCTCCCAATCTTATGAGCCTGATCACTGGTATTCATCTCGGTGGCTGGAGGCAACATTCCTCCAAACCCACCAGAAATGAGGAACATGCTATATCTGATATTTACTCGTAACATGCCTCTCATCGACGAGTCCGTAACACAAAATTTTCCCAGCAGTGACCATACAATGGTTATCCGCCATCTGCCCCTTAGTGTCCCACTTAATCACGAAAACCCCTCCAGCAATACATTCCAATGCAGAAATTAGGCCTTGCTGGTCACGCTTATTCGTCAGAAAGACTGGGGTGAGTATTTCCTTAACCATGACCCTCAGCTTGCTGCCGATATTTTCTACTCCTTCTTTTCTGACTCTGAATAAAATGTCCAATGCTGCCCAGGCTGTACCTAAAAAGAGGCCTTCTGTCTAGCCACTTCACTAGAAGTATCATGAATTTTTCAAGCGACTACATATTTCATACGACTTTCCAATTTTTATTCGTTTAAACCACCTGTACGCACTTATTCATCGACAAGATAATTTGCGACTTCGTGACCAAGAAGCTAAGGCCTTGAGTCATCCCAACAAGTAGCAACTTCTTTCTACTTTGCGTCAGTCTAGAAGTGCTGATATTAGGCCGACTTCCAACTTTTGATCCTGGATAATAACTCATCTATCCCCTCCCCACCTTGTATAGCCGAAGCCTTCAGCGTGTTCCTGGGTTCAGCCACGGCTCCAGCGGCGGTAATTTTCCCTCCTCCACCTTATCACTTAGCGACTCTCTCCTTTCTACGCTTCCCTTCGAAGCCAGGAGCATTTCTATGCTATTATCCAATAGCAGGCCTTTCCCTTAATAAAGCTCCGACGGCCTACCAACTGGCCGTCCTTCCCAAAAATTTTCACCTCTTTTTAATTGTGAATGTGCCGCTTGACCGCTTCTCCTTAGACCTCGCCATCGACCTATTTGAAGCATGCCTGTATTCACTTATTGTTTTTCCGTACCAACGTATAGGATCCTGCCAATTTTACTTCGAAATAAGTCCCACCAGATGCAACCGCATTTATAGAGAGGCCACAGTAATGCTCCCCAGAGATTTTCATTATGCCTAGTCCACTCTAGGGTTTAATACCTGTATTTGGTTATATCACGTCTGCAGCCCTGAAATCAAACTCAAAACTCTGCAGGAGATGCATCAGTAACCACATGCCGGCCTTATATATATATATATATATATATATATATATATATATATATATATATATATACGTGTAAATGCATATATGTACCTGTTTATGTGTATACATATAATCATTACTGTCCTGTGGCTGTTGGCCCAAGCGTGGTAAGTAACCCAGGAAGCCTAGATATCTACTTGCCTACATTGCCTCTGTCTACATCTGGCCGCACCACACATTCCTCCGTCACCACTTCTGCGGTTTTGCACTGGAGAACCTAGTCTCACTTATCTCACTTAGCGTGGCTTACTAACTGAACTCAACATCCAGTTAGGAAGTCATCCACCATGCCCCTGCCTTATCTTTCAGTTAAGTTTCTTCCGCAATTTCACGGCGAATTTATTTTTTCTCTTCTACTGAAGAACCATCTAGATCATAGACCAACCTCGTTACTGAATCTTACTGCTCTCAGTTATCAATAATTCACCGTTTCTTATTTTAGTCTCATGTGACACAGACCCAGCTTTGTCCTAGTCTGCCTACTAATTGACCATTATTGACGCCTATCTACCTCGCCATTCTCCATAGCACTCTCTCTCGTCATTCTGGTTTTTTGTACCAATCCCCAACCGTTTAACAATGCATGCATGTCTCGCCCCTTCAGTGTCTCACCTTTTCTGTCTCCCACCGTATAGCAACAGAATGAGCATTAGCCCGACACTCCTTGATACCTCCTTGCTTGGGTTGCCTCTTTTCTACATCTGGTCCCAGCATATATGCGCCCACCACTACCCCTGCGATTTTGAATCTTAAAATATGGACTCACTTCTCTCACATAGAGTGGCCCACTAACTGAACTCAACATCCAGTTATGAAGTCATCCATTCTGCCCCCACCCTAACCTCTAGCGAAGTGTTTCCGCAATTTCATGCGGAACTTAATCTTTTCTTCTTCCGAATGACCATTCCAGGTGAACGTTTAACCCCTCCATTGAATCATTTGGCTCCTAATTATGCTTTTCTTTTTTACTCTCACTTTCCATGGCCTCAATTTTTCTTAGGGATCCGCTGCTTCTATTAGCCCGTGCTTCACTTTTGTTCTTCTTTCCGTTAACCGTTGATCCTCAGCTGGGCTATACCCAGACTTCACTTCTCTATCTCATTTCCTTTTCCAGTGATTCTCAATACCGGTAAACCACTCGGGCTCTATACTTATCACCTCCCTGGCTGGTGCAATTGGATAATAATACTGTATGGCCGTCTACCACTAGCTGCTCCCGTTGGCTCTGTTGTCGAAGCTCCCAGAACCTTACTAATTAGTTATAGACCATATATCCTTATCGTGGTGTCGCAGATCTGCACAACCATCAGTGAAAACTCACATCAATCCCAACGGTGCGGGGTGCGGTCAGGTCCCCGCTTTGGCCGGCGCACTTCGGGTGAGCAGGCCGTCTGCAAAGGCTTGCGAGCGCAATCACGCTTGTGAATCACACCTCCTGTGTTCACTTCACGAAGTGCTTCGCAGGTTGGGTGTCCAGAGCACGGTCAACCCCACCCACTAGTACCGGTTGCGAATTGCACGCTCCAAATCTCCTCGCCCTACGGCATTCACCAGTGTCCGTTGCGGATTGCATGCTTTCACCATTCTTCTTCTTCCACGACTAGCTCATCTTTCGTTCTTGTCAGCCTCTGCATGCACACCTTTACACTCTGTTTTGTTCCTACAGTTCTTCAGAATGACAGCCTTCAATACGTGACGTCACTTTCGCCTGATCCATTTTACTGTGCCAAAGCCCGAAATATGTTCTTTTCCATCCACTTCGCCAATGTGAGCTCCTAATCTGTATACACGTGGTACCTCAGTATACTAACAAAGCTCATTGATCGCATACCTCGCTAGCTACCATCTTGCGGCATCTTTTTTGTCCACGTTTTACCCCCACCATTACGCACTAGATACATCCGTAACTATGGCCAGTCACCATATAAGAACTAGTCGTTCCAACAGTTGCATTTTTAACGACCAAATTTTTTATCTTTTTATCATCTGCATATTTTCCACTTCTGACCCCGTATTTCTTCCGGGGATCTTCCTCTTAGGCAATGTCCCGATTAGCAGCTTCTGGCCCAATCCATCTGCGTAATCCCCGCAAGCGAACAGCTCTCCACTTCCATTCTTCCGACTCCGACGCACAACTGCTTCTCGTGCCATTTGTTCTACCACAGATTTTCCCGTTCGGGTAATTTCCTTCTACTCGGTCTTCATCCCGTGTGATCTGCATTGAAACAATCTGATCCATCTTCTTTAACCTGGTTTTCTTCGGTCAGCTCTCTCATCTGCTTCGTATATTGCCAGCCACAGGAATCTTCATTGTGCCCTTAAGGCTGCACTGCTTTTCCGCATCCCACCTAAAGTAATTTTGTCGTAACGTCATCATTTTCACTTACAGTTTCAAAACGTGTGACCTACTAAAACCTGATCCTTCTGATTCTCCACTTTCTTATTCCTCTCCCGTTATTCGCTGTTACAACTGCTGCATCTTTACACCGCAGTTCTTCTAACCTCCAAGTTACCATTCTCCAGGGAACTTTTGGACTTCTCCAATCATCCTGCACCTCCATTCGCTTTGCGTCCTCCAGCCATTTTCTTAGCCATCTTCTCGTAGCATACTGTACGTCAATTTATCAACGCCTCACCCATGTTCGACCGTCACCACATGTCACACGTGCTCTAATCTGATTGTTTGAATAGTTTTTACCTGTTTTCGTTGATCCCATCCTTCATATTCCCTGGTTTATCAGCTTCTGCTCACAGCCAACATTTCTGTGCTCTCAAATTTGGTTCTCTCTTGCTGTTCATCCTCCACTTTCACCTGTCATAAACAAATTCATTAGGGTTCATCCAAGCTAATTCGGTACCATTTACCCAACCTTTCCTGTCTCTTCCAAGCACTGCTACTCCCGTTTTCCATCCCTTCACCTATACTTACTCTTGCTCCGATATACGTATATAAATATATATATATATATATATATATATATATATATATATATATATATATATATATATATATATATATATATATATATATATATATATATGTATATACATTAGTATATATACTATCCACAAATTTTCTCTGCCTCCTCCAGTTCTTTTTCCACCATGCCGCCGCCCCTCATGATATGTGTCCATTTTGTCTAAACCTGTGACTCATATTTACCGTACCTCGATGCTTCCGCTCCACTGCTGCCATCTGACCCACTCCTTGCGTCTTGCATTGCTAGCTCCCTGTTCTCAAATGGGCACTGCCCGTTTATTGCAATAAGGCATAGCTCATGGCTATTTAATTCTAAGCCATGCAACTCGATCTTTTTTTCTTTTTTTTCTCTTCTTTTTCCCCTTTTCCATATCTTTTCTCGTAACGATAGTTTCTCACGCCGATTTCCAGTCCTCCTCATGTAAAGCTCCCACTTTCCGGGCTGCTCCACTTGGCTAAGCCAGCCCCTACATTTGACCTTGACTTTCAAATTTTCCGGTCACATATTTGACTCGATTCCTAGAATTTATCCAAACTCCCTCGATTAATCCTTGGTGTGCATAGGTTTATTTCCCTCAAACCTCCCCCAGTCTCTTCCTTCTCTCCTTTCGTCTTGCGTATTTCTAAATTTTTTAAAATTTTCTTTGTCAGTTCTGTCTCTTGAAAATTTTTGTTCCTTTGTAAGACATGCTTCCGGCTTCTCCGAAGCAAACAAGCATTATTAATAATAATAAAAAAGACATGCCGTCCAGGTGCTGGAGGAGCCCAGAGCAGATTGAGTAACGAAGTTGTATCTGCGACGCCATGTGGACTTAGACCCTTAGGAGCCCGAAAAGGTTCGTGTTTCTATTGACTGTGCTGCGGTGTTCCAAAGGGAATCACTTGATTGGCACCAACGGTGACTTTTTGGTTTACCGCTGAGTGTAAAAGGTGTACTTATGCTGTTTCGTCAGAAGCCTGTAGCCTTGTTTGCCGACACTGAGGGTAAGTTCGTGCAAGCAGAAGTGCCCCAGAGAAGACCAGGAAGCCCTCCGGTTTTTCTGGTGGTCTGATAGTGGTACAGTCAGGCCAAAAAGAGTTTAAAGTGACAGCGTATCCTCTTGGAGCAGTTTCGCTACCGTCTGACGCGAATCTTTTTCTGAGGAAGACAGCCACTTCATTTAGACTCCAATTCCCGTCCTCAGCTTCACTAGTGGGTTCAAAGGGTTTTGGAGTCGGCGATTGTTTAAGTTCCGTTATTATTGCTGCACGGGACTTATTTGGTTTCACTTTTTTTTGGGGGGGGGGTTTGTATGGTAAGTAAGGTCCTGATAGGACCACGGTAACCAAAAAGCTAGGCAACGGGCGGGAGGTTTTAAATGCAATTCCGTCCGATAAAGGGAACAGTGCTGCAAGACCCCTAAATACTGATCGGTTTCCGAATATGATAAAGTTGCATTTGGCCGAGGATATCGAGCCAGACTCCTCCGAATACCGTGTTCATATCAAGAATCGGCCAACAACAAGACCTCTGTCGGCACGACTGGCCCCAGCTATTTACCCCGTGCGTTGGGCTGGTCCGTTCATCTAACCGAGAAACAATTGGTTCAAGGTTTGCGCCCGAATGAATTCAGCTGGTATGAGCCATTTGGTTTGGACACTGAACGGAAGTGGGAAAAATGGGGGACATTGTGGTAGGCAATAAATTATCAAGCGTATCAGGATGGCATGGACGAGATGTTTTGAAATCCCATACCAGAGTTTAGTAGCTCCTACTTTGTGATGCTTCCATGGTAGGCTACTGAGCAGAGCTCCAAATTTGGCTTGCTTCCGACACGTCAGAGTAAGTATGTGTACTTGTTTTCTCTAAGTCAGGTGTGGCACCCATAAAAGCCGTCTTCGCACCAAGGTCGGAACTGACTGCAGCCGTGGCTGCCGCGCCATTAGCAGAAATGGTTAAAAAGGAAACCAGTGTAAATTTGCATGACCCTTATTTTCGGATCGATCCTGTTTTACTTTTTATTTTTTAAAGAGCGACAACGGAAGCTGCTCTACGTGTGTCGCGAACAGAGTGTCCAAGATCCGCGCTGGCTTGTTTCTAATGCTATTGAGACGCGTGTCAAGGGAAAGGGGAACCGGCAGGCGTGGTCTCTTGAGATATGACGGTAGGATAATGATCATCCACGAAGATTTTGCGGGTCAAGTATTCGTGGTCCCTGGGTAATACATGATCCGAAACAGGAGCCCTCACCGAAAGACGGTCTAAGATGTTCGAGCTGGAATCGCCTACATTGAATAGTATAGTAAACTACCGTTCATTTCAGTCATAATTCGAAAGCCGTTCTACTTGGACCGCTTTGAAAAGCAGGGTTGCTTGGATATTGCGGCACAAGCAATTTCTTATTACTATCGAAGGACGGAATGACTTGTTATTGCGGGTGGGTAATTCACTTGTTCATGAGGTGAGAGGTAGTTAAGAGGCAATTTGTAGGATGGTAAGAACAAATTGTTTTCGTAGTGAAGATGACTCCGGGGGCTGTCTTGCAAGTAGCTCTACACTAAGGGTGAGCCTTAATCTAAGTGACGGGCCGGTATGCTTGAGAGGGTGGTTGGTTTGAACCCATTTGTAGGAAGGAGGTAAGCTTCCTATCATTGTGCCAATTGCGCATAGAGTCACTGGGTCACGCGTTAGGCTTTATCATGAAACGGAAGGTTATCTTGGTCGTTCCCAAGCCCTGGAGTATAGTCCCCGGTAATCCTGGTCGTAAAAAGCAGGGAGGCTGTTTGGTGGGTTCTCGGGCATGTTTACACTGCCGCCGAGTAACAGCTTGTCCGTGCATAAAGTAAATGGGGTCTCCACCTGTTGAACGTATACTGAGTGTTGGTTATGTCTTTGCATATGCAGTAATAGACTATTTTGACCGATCTTGGTAAACACGGAAAAACTTAACGGAAACAGTGTGGTTGTTTATTCCCCTGTATGAGTGTGGGAGCTGTGCATGTAAAAATTGCTCATCTTTAGTCCACTGGTTCTTTCTCACAGGAGCTTATATGCTTCGTGGTCCGAGGGGTCAAATGTGCATTCTTTTCGGCGATAAAGGAAGCAACTTTAAGGAGGTGTGGTCAGAAATTCGGAGGGTATACTCAAGAACCTTCATAAGACAGAATAAATCGCTCTCTAATAAATTGTGGCGACGCATAGAGATTTCTTTCGTCAGAAGCTAGTTAGTGGGATGGATTTTGAGAACGTATGATACAAAGGGTGCGGATTCTGCTTTATTCAATCGCTTGTGATCGTAATATGAGGGATCAAATTCTTGTGAATTTTTGAGTAGAAGTAGAGAGGATCCTCAACGATTGCCTCCTTGTGTCGTTGGCACGCAATTGCATAGAACTCGAGAGGCTACCTCCAAGTAAGTGTTTGACACTCCGCACTAACTATTCTGTTCGATGGTCGGACTTTCTCCAGCATCTGTGTCAGACACTGGAGAACGGTGCCATCGCCTTCAGCTTTGTCTTGGAACAGTTTAAAAGACTTGATACATCACTGTTCTGCATGAAAGGCAAAAGTGGTTGATGAAGGAGAAAGATCTAGAAACGGGAAACGCATTCCTTCTATTCAGCCCTAGGGCCCGTCAAGGAAGAGCTGTCTGAGAAGGATTGACTTGCTAGAGGGGGCTTTGTTTGCAAGCGCCGCTGGTTGTTGCGGCGTGGCTCAAGAAGACTGTGCCCGTGGGAGAGCACAATCGTTTAGATTTTATTGGGTACAGTAAAACTTGTCTTTCTTAAAATGTTTGTCAAGCTTAGTAATTTGCCGAAGAATTTATCATTTGCTGTTGAAGCTGATGTTTATAGTCTTTTCATCCGATACGACTTTAGCTACGCAAGATGGTTGGTTTTGTGAGGCTTAGCTTGTGGGTGAAGGATCACTGCTCTATGCTACGGTGAGTTCTTGTAGATTTTGTTAACTCTTCTTAAAAGTTATTCTAGGAATTTCACCTGCAACTTATTTGAAAATATCACCGTTGCCTTATTTGAAAAAACTCTTTATAATCGAAACTACCTGTCCCCATAAGTCATGTGAGAGGCCCTAACTTAGCTACGGAAACGAACAGTAGTAGCAATATTTACCAGCACCCGGGTTGTTTATTCGGTAGATATTGTCATGAATTATATCGCCTACCACTAACATTCCGGGATAAGGAATGGCAAGATCAACTAGCAAACGGTCTCAACCAGCGGCTTCTCGCTCTACCATAACTCAGAAGCCCAAACGACCGTACCACAAAGAAACCTCCAATATAACAGAAATATTTGGAAAATCCAGTAAAAGAGCCAGTGCCATAGAAATTAACTTGGCCAGCATGTCTACCCAGAAATCATCGGTTGATAGACAACTATCAATTCTAACACCCTCACCTACATTCTAGAGCCCATGGCACTCCCTGGCCTGAATAACCCAGCAGCGGTCAGTCAATTGTCTGACTCAGTGACGTTAATAATCCTGCGACGGCTGCAGAGTGCAAAAAAGACAATTGTCTTTAACCTTTTCAGATTTCCTGGACATCAAATTGGTTAAGTCTACTGTCCTTCAAGCAGCAGGCATGGCCCACTTCCCATGTCGCTGCAGAAGAATAAGAAGAACGTCACAAAAGCAGGCTTGTCCCCTTTTACTCAAATTTCCTGGTGGACTAATCGCTAAGGAATTCATCACGAAACAGCGCTCAGTCACATGTACTTCACATTTAAAGTTAATTAAGATGCAAGCTGACAGTACTTTTCTGCAAAGAGAAGTGGTAAAATCTTCCTGCTAAACATTCCGATGAAACTGGAGCCAGGATCCGGAAGCCACCCTCTTTCCCAAGCACTTTACCAAGCACTTTACCAAGCATGAACGAAATCCCTCACAATTCCACTCCCAGACCATCCACAGGATTAGTTAACCGAGACGAACATCTCCATACCTCTAACAGCTACCCTCGCCAAAACGACGACATATATCGACAACAAACCTTCAGGCTTCTCCCAGGAGTGTCCCTTCAATGTGCCCCTAGCCCCGGATGACTATTCCTCGGGACACCAAGTTCTCGATGAATTTAGACCTGCAGCACTAATATCTGTCCCCATAGGTCACCGTTTATAACCCACCGAAAACCTCAGGTGTGCTACTCGCATGCCATGTAAATCGCAGGCGATAAATAACCGCCCGGAACAGAAGGTCAACGAGAGGTCATTTGCCAGAGCCGAGTCTTCGAGCAGGCAAACGATACGGGGCTGCACTTACAATGACAATGATAATTCTTGCTCTAGGCCAAATTAGTTACCGGTTAACTTCCTCTATCGAGGATACCCCCGCATTCCTCAGCATATAGACCAAAATGGTACTTTCAGGACGATGATGCAACAACACTGGGACCCTACCCGTATTAAAAACAGTTGGTATGCTGAGAGAACCGCGTTCATACCCAACTGCTGACTGATGAAGCCCTCCCATCCGACTTATCTCCCATTATTACCATCTTTCCTGCCTCCCCTCCCGTTAAACTATCAAGGCGCGTCACAAATCCTCCCCTCTACCAGCAGGTACCCAATATCTAGCCGAAGTGCCTATATTTTCCCTAAGTGCCGTGGGCACAACATGGCCCCGTAGCCTGGCTATGCCTCCTATGGACTGTTCTAATCAGCCGTGCAGTGGTGAAATGCCTAACACTCTGCCTTTTAAGATTCCACATGCAGACCCAAGACCTTCAGCAGAATTTGCGAATGATGAAGTAGAAGGGCTTGCATCCTGCTCAGATGAGTCTTTTCACATTAAACGCGGAGTGTAAATACTAATGTCAATAGTGGCATCAGAGGTGCTCGAATTTTTGCATTGGTTTTAATCAATGCACGCCCTGTTAGGAACAAAACGCAATACATAATATCAGCTGCGATAACAAACGAATAAAACCTTATTTTCGTCGTGGAATTTTCGGTAATAAACTGCTATCTGGTAGAAGACGTTGCAGTATTTGGTTAAAAATTCTTCAACAGAAGCAGAACACGCCATAAGTGGTGGAGGCTGTCTGGTGTATATGAAGGAAACTCTCACAGCGACAAGCTTTCAGCCTCCTACCCCGGACAGCATTATTGATCCTGCTTGGCTGAATATTGGAGCTGAACGTCAAGAACCGCGCAAACAGTCCTCCCAGACGTAACTCTCACGGCTTCCTGCAAATTATCGGGGCACTCAACATAGTCGGTGATCTCCCAATAGGCCCAAAATTGACAGCCGGTGACTTTATTGCACCAGAATTATCCTGGATATCACTCACAGCACCACGCGACTTAACGCTTTTTTTAATACAATTCTTCTTGGAAGATGAGGGCAGCATACCACCTCCCCAACCAGAGGCGACCACACTATTGACTCGTCGGTCCGCCGTAAAGGCAGTAAATCGTCTCGTCTCAATTTGAAGTTAAGTATACTTGAATGCGTTTATCTTAAAACTGGGATTTCTCACAGTTATACAACTAAATCGTTTATCTGAAACGACAAGACTGTACTCTGAGAGCGAAATAATATAACGAAAACACAGAGCTTTAAGTCATCCCGAAGAATTCGAGATTTTCTCAAAACTGGTGAAGTCTAGGAACCCCAAACTAACGCCATCTATCTCTTCTCTATCTTCTAATAGCACGTACCCCGACAAGCCACTGGACTTAGCAGAAGTGCTTAAAGAGCTTTTGCTTCTACTACAACTAGTGAAACAGCACAATTTTTCCAATATCCATCAGTACCCTTATATGAGCCACTCCCTTCGTAAAACTCCTACCCTCCGAAATCGGACCTATAATTTCGGATATCAAAATGTCTTACCTCCCAAAATCGGACTAGTTACTATCGGCCGCCTTTAAATTAGGAGTTTCAGGTATCCCAATTCCTTATTCAGTTCGCCTATGAAGGTTAGTTGGTACTCTCTGCTGCGGAGAAATCCGGTTATTATTCCAATCCATTAGGAGGGAAAATGGGAAGGCCCGGCCAACTACCGGCCTGTGAATCCTACCTCAGTAGCATCGAGGGTTATGAAAGGATTGATGGAAGTTGAACTAACAGAACAGCTCCTTAAAAATCTCCTCATAAGTGAAGGTCAGCGAGGTTTCCCAAATATAGATCCCGCGCAACATTTTAGACTGACTTCCCGAACCTCATTACGAGAGCGGTTGATGACGGTGAAGCGGTGATCTCAATCTTTCCGGACATGTCCGAAGCCTTCGACCGGGTGTCTCATATTCGCTTGTTATCAAAGATCCAGATATATGGCACTGATGACCAAAGGTATGCCTGGATAGAACTGTACTTGTCCTAACGCAGTCAAGTGGAGAACGTTGATTGCACAATTTCCGTACCTAGCCCCGTAAACAGCGGTTTGATCGAAGGTAGTTTACTGTGCCCGTTGTTGCTACTCACGTACGTAAATGATATTTACCGTGGTTCGTCTTGGGACTCCCTTTTTTACTTGCAAACTATGTGAAGCTGTTGTACACCTTCGACCATAATTCATTGGGTGAAAATATAGCGAAAGTATCGAGGGACTCAAGGGATGCCCAATTCGTGGTGTACCGATTGGATAATGAAGTTCTCTGCGGACAAAAGCTGCATTCTCACACACAGGTCTCATGTCCACTCGAAATGTTTAGTATAGGTGGTCACCTGATCCCTACCAAGTCATCAGTTTTTGACTTGAGCATATGCCACTCCTGTTCGTACAACTTCTTGGAGCAAACACTCACTCAAGTTGCTAGGTCCAGCAAGGTTTTAGGACTGATTCGCAAAAAAACATTCCGTTTGTGTGAAATGAAACTCACTGTCTATAAAACATACGTTAAACCATTGCTAGAGTATAGTTCAAAGGTTGGCTTTAACATGCGCCAGTGTGGTGTGATTGCAACTGAAAATGTTCAGAGCGCCTATACTCAACAAATAGTTGGCTATTTGTCTAGTTTCAACTATGAGTAGCGCTGTGACCTGCTGCACGTCAAACATCTTTGGTTCCGAAGAACAAAGAACAACTTGTCCTTTATCCACCCGCGAAGTTGACTTGGGTCACTGACACGCGGGTCTGAATCACGGGCCAGAAGAACTACCTACCACAAAAGTTGCCTTATATCATTGAAGTCTTATTATTCTTTCGCGAAAAACACTCATTTCGCCAAGGCAAATCTTCCTTCAAAACAACAGTCACACTAAATGGCAACTAAAGTCCTGGGTCTGCAACTTCTTTCTTGCCCGTCTCACTTACAAGGTTCTCCAATGGAAGGAGCTACGTCTCAATTCTCCAACTTGAAGTGGCTTAGCGACCTTATCCAACCCTTAGTTCGGATGTCACGGATTCTGATCTTACATGCTATCCTCCAGCTGATTTTGTTCCATGTTTCCACTCAGAACTTCTTTTTTACTCTACAATGTTTAATCCAAATCCAGTTTGAACCTCATCTCAGAATCTCGTAGCTCTCACCTCTCGGAACTTCTACGGTTCGATTTATTCGTCTTACTTGCCATAGCCCCAGAGTATTCGTGCTCGACTTACTCATCGGCCATCATCTAGGTTCATTCATCCCATCATTTCCTGTAGTAATTTGATTTCTCAGTAGAGTTTCCTGGTTAAATCCCCACCCAGCTACTGACACTTGCACGTTACACTCCTTTGCACTATCATTACCTTCTCTATCCCCTGGGCCATGGCACCAGCAGGGCCATTGACTCTGTACCCCTTTAATTCTTCCACTCAGCCAGCCTCCATCCCACAGCGCCTCCTACCTTACGGCCTTTACCAATTCTTTGGCAAACATGGATAGCAAATTCAGTCTCGGTTCTCTAAAGGAGGTGGATAAATAACCGAAATAAGCCCACATTTATGTTGCCGTTCATTCTGTTCCAAATACACCTATCCGCCGCTAAGGTTTACCCAGGTTTTCACGCAGAATTTCATATTTTACCCTGCCGAGTTACTGCCGCAAGCTCAGTTTCAACCTTATCTCTGGAACCCGTAGCTCTTACCTCCCCAGATTCCCACTGTTCAATTTTTCCGTCTTACTTGCCATAGCCACAGCATAATCGTAATTAGCTTACTTAGAGATTATCATTTAGGTTCTTTTATCCCATCATTTTGCTGTAGTGGTCTTCCGCCTAGATAACATTCGCTGTTTATGGCAACCAGACCCCTAAGACTAGAGCTTCCTTCTTGCCTGCCCCATGTACTAGGTTCCCCTTTGGAGGTAAATCAGTCTCAGTTCTTATCCCCTATCCGCATCATGTCAGATTCATTTTATTTGGTCCAAACTGGTCTATTTCCCATTATCTTAGTTAGCCCTGGCTTTTCAACCCAGAATCCCATTCCGGAGACCAACATTCATTGCCATATCTTCATCATCCTTCTTCATAGTCCACGCCAATCTTGCATTCCTGTCCTCTGTCATCCGCTCTTAGCCCGCATTCTTTCGAAAGTAGTTCCAAGCTCTATATACAAGTGGTTCCTCTTCACTGCCGACCGTTGGTCCTCAGCTGGGAGCTCCCCAGACTACGTTTTTCTATTTTCGTTTTTAAAGAAAACCAGTGACGTATATCCTCCCTTAGGTGGCTCGGACCGACCCGCTGAGAGTGAAGGCAAAAATATCTGGCCCGCATTTCCGAATGAAAACTCGACACCTGCTTATCATTCCTTTGCCTCCCCGTTAGCCCTGCTCTCCGGGATCCCTCGCAACCTAGCCGCAAGCTTCATGACCATTCCATCTTCACGGACACGGAATAACGCCGGTGCGGGGCGCGGCCAGATCAGTCGCTTTGGCCGGCGCATATAGGGCTTAAAGGGCATCTACAAAGATGTGTGGGCACAGCTAGGATGATGGAAAGCACCTCCTGTCAAAAAAATTGTTTTTAGGTTAGGTGTCCAGCGCAAGGTCAGCTCCACCCACCAGCACAGGTTGCGGAAAAAACACTATTGGTACACCCGAAATTCAGCAAATAGGCCACCATCTCCAGGTATCACCGATTTTCCGTCGAACTCACCTTCTTCACCATCTTCAGTTACAGCTTCTCACACCCGGCAAAATTTGCTTTCCGTAACCCATAATTTTTGCATATTTAAGAGATCAATACCATACTCCGCTTACCGTTCATTATCCTTTCTCCCAAGAAATCGTGACAAACCACTCACCTGTCCCATTCATTAGCTTGACCGATCTCCAAGATGAAACTCGCCCCTTCTCATCAAGTGTATCGGTGTATTTGAAGAAAGCCACCATTGTTGTTGATGTACACGTCAGTTTCACAATTTATAAGCAGTACATTTTACTGAGGAATGTTTATCTCCAGGGCTTCCCGAGAGTGGATTGTGTCGAAACGATTTGCTCTCTCTATCTGTCCCACGGTTTGCTCACACAGGGCAGTAGCATTGCAATACCCTTACCCTGCAAGAGTCATGCTCTTCCCATGTATGTACATCTGGGGAGCATCCGACTCGCGGCGTTTTGCTTTGTCTCTGTCAAGCGATCAACTTTCTACAGAGAACTTCAACAGGAAGTATTTTACCTGTCACTTACTTCTACCACTGTCGTGGCTACTCATCGAGCACTTATCTGTCGCCAATTTTCCGTTTCCATGTTGGTGCGTCATGTTCCACTTTTCTGAGAGTAAACAGTCCTCTCAAAGGTTGCCTGTTTACATCCTCCTCTTCTTCTATCATCACTCCAGCGACCCCTCTAAACGTGCCTTCCTTTTAGTTTATCGCTGACCCCCTCCACATCCAGTCATCGAGCTTTGCAACTGTAATCATTGGTTGTTTGGCATTTTTTCATATCTGGTGCTCTATCTTGGTAAATTCTCCCAGACGATTTTGATCCTTTTAACTCCCTGGTCATCATGTTCAGCCCTTAGATAACGCTGACCATCACGTAAATACGCACTGGTCATTGAATGATTATCTCCTTTGCAAAGCGAGTCCCTGCTACTATCGTGGCTATGCATCACACAATGACCTGTCGCTAACTTCCCACTCCCTTGTCGGCGCATCAAATTCCACTTTCCTGAAAGTAAACAAACTGCTCAACGATTACCTGCCTCCATCCGGTCACTTCTTTCAACATCACCTCGGCAATTTCTCTATAGATATGAGTTCTTCACTGGGTACTTACCTGGTCCAGCCGATGTTCTGTCCCGAAGCTTTATATCGATAAAATTCAAGGGATTTTCCTTGTTACCTAACCACAATTTAACTCCTTTTCACTGTCTGATTTCCAATCCTCAGCCGTTTCATACACCACGGAGCGCAATGGCTGGTTTACTCCTCTCTTGGAAAATTCTTTTCCCTCAAGGTACGCAAAATTTCCGTCAAGCATGTTTGATTCTCTCGTTGCGCGGTCTTTCTTTTGCAATGTAGGAGCACAAGTCCGCTGCTTCCAACCAGCTCTATCTGGACTCGGCCGGCCTGGCCACCGAACCTTGAGTTCAGATTTGCCGGAGCCATCATGGAAAGTAGCTGAAGTACTTCCTGCCGTGATACATCGAGTGCACATACGCGAAGTACCCTCTTGGAATGCTGATTCGCCTTCAGTTTTATTGTTTGGCCTCGCTTTGCAGTATGCTTCGAGGCTATCCCAACCAAACCATTATTATTATTATTACGGTCACTACCGCTACTACTTTATGGTGTTGATGACGCTTCCATCGCACTTGGTTAAGATGATTGTGTCTAGGTGATTGTTTCGCTGAAAGCCGAAGAGCCTACTTCGGGTCAAAGTGATGTGCATTAATCTCGATAATGCTCCGGCAACGCATGTGAACGGTGTTGGATCGGTTACCGACAACAAAAGAAGGTGAGCCAAAGAGTCCGTTTCTCCTTTGGGCCCACCTGCACTGTAACATTTGGCCATGTCTCATGGCGGTTGTGGTGCCGTACAGCGTTGGGCTTGGGTGGTACTTCTCAGCACTTCCATCGCACGTGATCTACGCCCCGGTCGAGTTCCGGGAGTCTGAATATCCACCTGTTGACTACGCCAAAATCGGACTCAAGTACAATCCATGATTTGTTGGTGGGAAAAAAGGAAAGTATCACTCAGTTGATTCCCTCCTGTGATCATCGTTGCTCAGTAAAGAACAAAAGTTTCAGCGGACCGCATCCGCACTCGATGTCCTGTGGGGTTGCTTCAGATTTCCATATCTGGATCAAAACTTATATGTTGAGTCTCTTGCCATATGCATCAAAGCTAATAATACATGGAGATGGTGGACTGTGTTAGGGCAATATTACCAAACCAAAACCTTTCCAAGTTGAGCAACAGATCAGTTGTCTAATAATGAATGGTTAATGTCCATATTTTACACTGGCGCTACTAAGTTATTCCTACTTATAAGAATTTCGATATTCGAAACTTGCTGGCTCTTTGGATAGACTGTTCGCTTGATGAAAAAACTGAGAGGTTGACTGTGCAATTCGACTTTGACAGAATCACTTTTGCTTAGTTGTGTGGAGGTTGATCTTTGCTTTGAATGTTCACTGATGTGAGCAACGAACTCGAGCCTCATTGCCGAGTCGGGCAGTAAGCTTCAGGTGGAGTGAAAGTCGATGGAATAACCTGGAATGAATGTTACTGCGGCTGACGCGTTGTAGTGGATTGCATACAGAAAACGTTTCACTGAACTCAGCTGGTTCACCGAAAAGGGCTAATTCTTTCCTGTCCTCACCTTTTGTTTAACTGCTCCTGTTTCATTCTCCTTTACTATTCTGTTGAACATCTGGTTAAGATCTTTCAGCAACGTTCAATTCCGCTTCATTCTTCAGGCCAGTTTCAGAATGTGCACAGCGAAGTACGACGTGCATAGTTCTGGTGTGTTACTGTTTCATATTAAGATACCAAATTAATAACAACGAATGTTCCTTTTCTTGGTGGATCTCACTTATCTAATTTCAATAAGTTCGGGTTTGGGAGTGGCAAAATCCGCTGTTCTTTGCGCGTGAAGACCAACATTCTAGAATATCATAGAGTGCGAACCCTAGCGGGAATATTTCACCCTAACTCTATCGGGGAGTGTTTTTATTCTTGACACGTTATTGCCCCTGATAATAATTTCTTCACTTTTGGCATTCTACTCCTCTTCAAAAAGTGACCTATCCTTATAATTTTGTAATACTTCTTAGTTGTCCTGGCAAATATCGCGGCTATTTCTGGATTACCTTTCAATAGTCACCAACGTTGCTTGGTGTACCCAAAAGTTTTTCCTGCCCGCCTGCATCCTGACTTACTCCCTTCACTGATTCAGCCAAGCATTGGTCAGTCATTCCATGCGTTATCCTTGTATGTTAATAATTTTCAGAAATATTGCAGCCTTTTTTAATACTTGGATGTTTGGCCAACATTTTCTACTGCTCAAAACTAAATTTGAAACTGACTAAGATTTTCCGAACGAACCTTAGCTATATTATCTCAATTAAGCCCTGGCTGGCTTTACCGCACATCTGAGTTAATCTGGGACACCTAATTCTACGAATTGTTGATATTTTATCCCAGTTATCACTGCTTTGCTCTGTTAGCAAACATTTATGTGTGCTCCTTGACCGCGATCGAGAAATGTACGCTCATTTTCATGAATAATATCATACACGCCCACAAGGATTATTGCAACCCTCCTTATTGGTGCAGTGACCCACAATCAAGCTCCACTGCCGGAGCACCAGTTCAGCTATTAAGCCTTCATTTTCTCGGACTCGGTCAAACTCGCAAAACTAGTCGCCTCAAAATGAATTAGGCTCTCTTCGAAATATATTTCACCCGCCACTGAGCTTTTCATATTTGTCTGGGCTCTGTTTTTTTCTAGCATTGAGAGCGAACTCATCGGATCTCTGTTATCCAAGCAAATCATTTTGCTGGCCGGTAAGTATTTACGAACCGGGGATGTCGTCGAGGCGGTGGATACCATGTCTTTATTACATGTGCCTTCATCACTGTTTCCTATGGCCTCCAATGTCGGACGCCTTCCAAGATTTTCTGCTGGTAGCCATTCATCCAGAAAACACGCCCCTATACATTGTACACGTGCCAGCTAATATTGCCTCTTCTGAATTCTTACTCGTTGTTCGCGCCCTGAATTACCTATCTGATATAATCTCCCACCTGTAAGCCGATCGATCGTGAAACTCATAATGATATGAATAAAGGATTTTTTGGAAGAGCCAGAAGCATGCTAGATATATGGTCAAAAAGTCACAGTCAATAGAAGGAAAAATATTTTGCGATGTTATAGGAAAATTTATGAATAACGCAGGACAGATAAGCACAATAAGGATAAATTAGAAATAAAGGTGTGCACACCGGGGAACGACAAAAAGAGTTTAGGTGGGTCCACTGATAAATTCGAATTATTGCCGGTCACACCAGAAAATCAGGTTAAAACGGTGGGATATGACCGGTGAATGTACCTAAAAGTTGAGTGTTATATTGGAGAGGGACAGTTTATCGGTTGTGACGGCGCTGTTACCAAAAGACGATGAGGAATGAATTGAAATATATGGAAAAGAAATACATAGCAATGAAGCATCACTGCTCCTCGATAAATGGTCTGTGGCGGGTTGCAAAACTTAATGTGGAACACAGAGCAAAAAACGCACGCCATTAAACGTGGGTTCGATCGGAAATTTCTGTTGGAGAGGTCGGTGTACGGTGGCCATGAGGTACAAATATTTCCAGAATGGAAGCATGTCAAGAGAGGCAGCAGGATGATGACAAGGGAGATGATCGTCGGAGACTAGAGGATGTGTAGCGAAAACGTAAATTATATCAACAGTGAAATGTGAAATATCAGCGGAAATCCATGATATATTGGTATCCTTATGACAGGTGAAACGTAGTGGATCTACAGACAGAGAACAACCTTTCGAGCACAAAGATGATGTCTGCTGTGATGAAAAGTTCCTGAAGGACGAAAATGACAGAGGTGATCGGGAGAAGCAAGCGGGAGTAAATTGTATAATTTATTCAGAGCTCGTGTATCCTGAGACGGTGGTTGAAAATAAATGGAGTAATAGGGGGTGGACGTAAAATATGAGGCAGCAGGATGATGACAATAAGAGTGGTTAGGAGAAGCAGAACAAATATGTTCACCGGGTAATCGTGGTAATGGAGACCATCAGCGGAGAAGGGGACCTGGGGAGTAAATCGGACTGTGGCGCAAAGATAAATCGGTTGTGGTGGTGAATAACTTGGGAGCAAATTGGATATACAGAAGATAAGAGGGGACTAGTAACAGCAGACAACATAGTTTGAAGCTGTTCGTGAAGTTCACCAATTAACGATTTTGACAACAGACGGAACATGGAGAAACGAAACAACGTGGGAGGCACAGCAAAGATGCATGTTGCAAACAACGAATAAGGCAGGATTTGGCAGAACTAGCCGAACAGACCCGGGCAGGCGATAAGAAGCCAGATCATTTTGCCACATGTCAAGCACTATGAAGGTCAAAGTAAAGGAGGCTCCGCGACAAGAAAACCCGAGATGGAACAGTAATCTCGAGTAATTCATGTGTGGCGGACTTGGGACGGCGGAGCTGGAGAGCTACGTGCCTGCTCGCAGTTGTGCGAATTGGATGAACTGGAAGATGCCAAAGAAAGAATTTGCTGATATATATTCCGGGAGGGCTTCGTAGATCAGAACAAGAAATGTGTGGTTGCGAGAATAGATGGGTGGCCGTAAAAAGTGCAGAGGTCAGACGGCTGGTTCTAACTTAGGGATTGGGCTTCCGCGAGAGTTAAGCTGGTGATGAGAAAGGAAGAAAGCTGACGAGTTGATAGGTGTGCGGACGGTTTCGGTCTGCAATCAGTTCAGTTGGATGTCTTGGGGCTGTGCTCTTTGGGGCCCAAATGCGCAACCATTGCTAATAACTTGGGTTGGCCGTGGGCTGGACACCCGACCTGGAATGCGCTTCACGAAGTGAACACAGGTGGTGTGATCCAGCAGGCTGTTTGTTTCCGTGCATTTTTGCAGTCCGCTTGCAAGCCTAACGTGAGCCGACCGAGGCGGTGTATCTGACCGCGCCCCTTGTCTTTGGGAATGACAAGGGTGATCATTGACGATTATGCACTGGGGGCGCAGTTCAACAATGAAGGTAGATGATATGTAACCAGGCTGCCAGGTTTCTAGGGTCTTGGGGGGAAGAGTCAGTGGGCCGGCATTTGTCAAACCACCATGATGCAGTTTTATCAAGGTGCTTTGATAGTGGGAGTGCTCATCGTTGCGCTAAGTCGGTTGACCAGCTTTGGGGCAAAAGTGCACGTGAGAGGAGAACTGAAGAGGGAAAAATGATAGAGAGGGGCAGTCAGAGTGTGCGCCTGCTGAGTATCAGCGGGTTACGGGGGCAAACATCCAAGTACGAAATGTAAGTGTGTATGAGACTGCGGAAGAATCGGGGAGCAGATGTGGTAAAGTATCAGTATTTCAATTCCGTTTGCTCAGTAACTGATTGGCCACGGCTAGTCAAGAGTTTAAAATTCCGTCAGATAATTAGGACTGTTTTTCTTTAATTATGTCCACGATTGGAGGGTAGAGGGCTGTCAAAGGAGTTGGTCAGACTCAGAAATCGAGGCCTCTTTCGTGCGATCTATCCTCAGATATGTATGTATCAGATGACCGAAGTGCATTAGGGAATTTGGGACATGAAATGGGTGCCCATAGAAACCAGGACAATCTGAGAAGATCGAATGTTGACGGCAATTTATTCTGAAGCTTGGATTAGACTAAAAGGGAAAAAGTATGACCACGAGGCCGATTCCGCCTTGGCAGGAGGATAGAAAGAGGCCTTTGCCGAGGTTAGCAAGGGTTTCACACGAAGAGCGTAATGGGTTAGAGGAAAAAACCGTTTACCGAGCAAGGTATGCAAGAAGGCTGAGTTGAGTCTCAGGTGGCGGAGCAGCAGTGGGTCGGAATTGAGATGCATATAGTTTCCTATGACTGAATGGTGTAGACCAACTACAAAGTTGTTTAGTAAAAGGATTTGCTTTCCTTTTTGTGCAATTCTCCCAGGTGTTGACATGCTAGAAAGGGTTAATGGGCAGCATTCAAGCAAAAGCTTGGTGTGAAAATTGTAGATGCCGATAATCTGTCCCGGCGACGGAGGGGGCGGTAAAAAGGGACACACATCTTCTGGCCTTGGCCTTTTCGATGGCGGAGTGCCCAGAGAAGTTGAGGGGGCTAGAGTGGTTGAGGATCCAACCACGGATGATAGGTAGACTGTCATTTGGAGACACTCGGGGACTTATGGATCCAGGGGAAATGGGAATTTGTAAGTTAGCACCTGTTAGCATCTGTAGTGAAATTCATAATCCGGGAGTGATACCAGCAACCAACTGCAAAAAGGTCCGTGAAAACGTTGCACAGCGTAGAGGGAGCACCATAAACCTGGAAGAATAGCCTGTTTTTATACCATCTGCGAACAAGCATGGCTCGCCATGGTGTGCCATATTTAGTGAGTCATTACTGTACACCAGAAATAGAGGGGTTTTCAGTACACTGCCCTGTATACCGCCACTTGCAACAAATTGCAGATTAGAAGTGTGTCCGTGGATGAGAACCACTAGAGAACTATGAGTAAGTCTTGAAGTTTTGAAGTCTTGAAGTAGTACGCGTGTACGGGGCTGAAGCCCAAAAGCTGCAAAATGTGATTATCTTGTTATCTGATCGCCCCCGACGAGCTCGGGGACAGTTCAGCGGATAATGGGATTACGGGACGGAGAGGGTTCAAGTTACAAATCTTGACAATATCCTGCGTCTGGTATCGCCGGCGAGCTATAAGATAGACCATTGGACAAAGCGAAAGTTTCGGGGTACTATTTTTAACCCCCTTTCACTTCTGTTGCCAGTGAACTGGAAGGTAGATCACTAGATAGTGGAGGATATTGTTTCGTTTTGCTTGAGTAGCGCCAAATATTCAGAATTGGAAAATCTATTGGACGTCAAACAGCGAGATCTTTGGGCCACGCGCTCCACGAGTTGCCTTGAAACATCGAAAAAAACAGTGGCTCAGTAATGCCAAATGGATGCTGTTTAGCAGTGAGGTGATGGTGTGGAATAAGACCGAAAACCTTGGACAGATCTAGATAAACAATATCCGACACCTAAGAGTTATCAACAACCCTAATCATCAGGTTGAGGAAGACGCACTGGCATGTGGTGCATGGTGGCCATTTGAGAAACCAGAATTACCTGTTGCTAAGAAATTTTGAAATGAGAGGGTGAATAAAAATATCGTCGTCAGAATCATCACTATAATATTTGAGATGACAGGGTTTCAAGCATTGAGACCGTTGTTATTAGGTTCATGAAGGGTTCTTTCCGGTGGCCTCTAAAGACGACGGAAGGCCCTCAGTCCGGCGATATCAAACTGCAGTTTAACGACGAAGTATATTTATTCAGTAATGGAAGCAGAAGCTCCAATCAGCCGTGATTGGTTGCAGCAGGGGATAAACCATCTGGTCAAAGATGGCCGGATGCTTTGTAGCGTGAAATGAGCCTGGCAAAATGTTTATGTCACGTGTTGGGGTGGATATAAAACAGCTGGTGTTGGCAAGGGGATTCAGAGGTGAGGTCCAGTTTTGAGGCTGGGATCATAGAACTAGATAAGTAGAAGTCAGAGGCTTCAGCGATATCAAGAGGGAAGGTGACGAGAGTTACATCTGGCAACACAACTTAATGAATAGCGTTTTCTGCAATAGAGTTCCCAGAACCACGTAGGACTGAAAGTTTTCCTGCTTTATTGGGATGCCTCAGTGCTTCGGCTTCTCCATTACGAAGCTGAAATTCCTTTAGGCCCCGGATAATATCAGGAAGGCTTGTTCGACTTATGAGAAGGAAGAATTCATCGGTTTGGAGGTTGATTGTTTGTAACGACCAAAACGCTGAAGTCCTGATACGATTGAGGCCTGATCAATGCTCTCATGCTCAAGTCACGGGGTAAAAAGCTCCACTCGTTGTGGACAACACCTCGGATTCTCAGAGCAACTAGTTACAAGAGTCGAAGATGAACAATAAAGGAACCAAATGTGTATACAGAAGATCGGAAGATGTCAGTAATAATAAGTTACGTGAAAACTGATCGCAAAGTTCATGATATAGCGAGTTCTTCACAACTGATGGAACTCGGAGTAACAAGTCTACTTGGGGAGCACAAGAATGGTGTCTGTGGGTGGGAAAATAAATGGAACTGAAGTTGAGAGAACCAGCCAAAGTGAGACAGAAGATTGATGATTATCTGAGTCATTTTATCTTGGGTGAAGCACGACGTAGGCTGAGGCAATTGAAGGCTGCAGGACAAACAAATTGAGATGGGACAGAATCATGACATATATATGCGTAACAGAGATGGGACGATGGAGACGAAGAGTTGCATGCCCGCGGGCACTTGCAATAATGGGATGGACCAAAGATGCTGATCGAAGCCTTTGCTAAGGAGGAGACGGAGAGGGTTTCGTAGGGCAATGATAATGAATCGCTAATAATTTGGCCATAATTGATGCAGAGATTGGACGGCAAGTTTAAACATGAGGATTGGGCATGGGTGCTGGTGTTGGTGATGATTAAAAACGACAAAAGAACAGGCAAAACGGATAAATGCTGAAATGGTGGTGGAACGATCACGGTGGTGATAGGGATGGGCGGGGGCTAAGTGTGCATCCCAGAAGGCCAAACAGAAAAGGTAAGAGTGATGGAAAATTTCGATGGGTGAGCCTACCTCGGTTGAGGGCAGGTGACGAAAGCTCGCCTTTTGCAGACGACTTTATTGAAGGTGGTAGAGTCGTGACGGCGAAAGTGTAAAATGCACATTCGGAGCCAGTAGGGGGGGGGTGGGGTGGGGCTGACCGTGCGCTGGATACCCAATCTGAACAACACTTCACAAGTGAACACTGAAGGCGTGATCCACCAGATCAGCAGACCAGCACATAGTTGCAGACAAACTTCACACTCTGTGTGCGCCAGCCAAGGCAGTGGATCACACTGCGCTCTGCTCCCTTGAGATGGGCACTAGTTTTAATTGACGACTATGGATACGAGGTCTAGTTCAAATTAAAAGATGTAAGGTTCGCAGTCAGATGGCCAAGTTATGAGGGGTCTCAGAAGGCAGAACCAGTGGAGCCGGCGGTTAGTAAACAAACACGCAGCAGCATCATTCAGAGACTTTTAAATCCGGAGAGGTCTTCACGACGCTTAGTCAGTTGACCGAAGTTGGAGGTGAATTGTGTACAAGGGGAGAACTGGAAGAAGAAAATAGATGGAGGAAGGCTGTCAGGTTGAGCACCTGCTGTGGATTAACTGCTAACTGAGACAAGTAAAAACCGAGAAAAGCAGAGCATGAAGGTGTCTGGGATTACGAAGTAAGAAGAGGGAAGGGTGTGGGAAAGTTTTGGTATTTCAGTTTCACTTACCCAATACGGGAATGGCCATGTCTAGTCAAGATTTGAGAATTCAGTCAGATGGATGGGACTGTTTACTGCTGGCTGTGTCCTAAGCTGAAGAGTGCAGGCTCTGCCAAGACGTTGGCTCTAGAATTCTAGGCCCCTTTCGTATACCACATCTTCAGCTGTGCATATACTATTTAGCTGAAGTGCACGGGTGAAGGTGAGATGTGGAGTTGGTGCCGATAGTAAAAGGACTTCGTCTGAGTAGCTCGGATGGTGGCGAGCAACATATTCCAGAACTTGGAAAAGACAAGAAGACAAAAGTGGGACGGTATGGCGGATTTAGCTATGGTGGAGGGGATGGCGGGAGGCCTGTGTCGAAGTGAGTAAGAGCTTTCATACACGAAGCCCAATGAGTAAGAGGAAAAGGACCCTTCATAGAGCAGGTTATAAGAGAAGTCTATGTTTAGTCTCAAAAGGCGAAACCAGAGTGGGTCTAGATTTAGATGCTGGCATCATTCTCTATCGCTCATTGAAGTGAACGAGCAATTCAAATGTTTGGGAGGAGGCCGTCGTATGCCTTTTAGAGCACCTCTATCAAATTTTGACATATTGAAAAGACTACTGGGTAATACTCGAGCAAAGAACTGATGTAGGATTGATGGCTGCTGAAGGTACCGTTCCGGAAACTGAAAGACAGTAAGAGATAAGTCACACACCTTCTAGTCTCGGCCACCTGGACGGCAGCATGCTCAGAGTAGTCGAGGAAGCTAGAATAGTTGAAATCCTAATCACGGATCTTGGGTCAGCTGGCTACTGGAGATCCAACAAGAGTTGAGAATCCAGGAGCAATGGGAATTTCAGGTTAAGACCTCGAACGTTTATCTTCCAGGAGTGGCACCAGTGGTCGAAGGCAGAGAGGCCAGCGGAAATGTTTCAGAGGGTACAGGCAACATCGTTAGAATTGAAGGAGTCGACTATTCAAATGCCATCCGCAAGTAAGAATGACGTGCCGTGATGTACTAGATCCAGTGCATCAATAATGCACACTACAAATCGGAGAGAGCCCTGTACACTGTCCTGCATAACTCTACTCGTAACAGGTTCCGGGTTAGATTTGTGTCCGCTAGTGAGGGCCACTTGAGAACGACGAGTGAGATAAGATTACATCCACTAGGGAAGTGAGTTAGCAACGCAAAATCGGCGCAGTTTAGCGGTGAGACGAGTGGAACTCCGTCGAAAGCCCTCGACAGAACTGGGTTGACAATGGCTAATGCCTTCCAGCTTTCAACAGCCTTAGTGACAGGACTGAGGGTGTCAAACTTACATGTGTTGCATGATAGCAATTTAAGAAAAGCGTGCTGCACATCATTATGAAAGTTAGAAGCGAGAAGGTATGTAATATTGCCACCCTCAAAAATCGTTTCCACTATTCTGAAAATGACAGGAGTGTGAGTTTTGGGGCTTTCAATAGCGATTCCATGAAAGTGTCTTTTTCTGTGTCGTGGAATGATGACTGGAAGCGTTAGATTCAACGGTACCAAAGGGATGTAAATGAAAATGTGAGTAGGTTTAGCAATAGAGGTGAAAGCTTTGGTCCACTGTGAAGAGTTTTGACTAGGAGTTACCTATCTGGTCCAGGATAATCATAGGATTTGTAGCGTGAAGTGAGCCTAGAAACAACGGTTACAACAACTGTTAGGGTGAAGGGTGAGGGTGGAAAAAGAAGAGCTGGTTCTAGCCAGAGAATTCATGGGGTGAATCTATCTGAGGCCATAAGCCACGGAATTGGAGGGGGGGGGGTGAGGTTTAAACGCCTCAGCCATATCAGCTAGGGAGGTGGGCGAAGTTTTATTTGGTAACAACGTTCCGAAATATAGTTTGTTTTATGTGGGGGTGAAAGTTCCAAATCTTTATTGGGATGCCTCGGAGCTTCAGCTTCTTCAGTGCGAAGCTGAACTTCCTCTAGATGCCGCATAGTATCAGGAAGAACTGTTGAACTCCTGATAAATGAGAATTTGTGATTTCGGAAGTAGTCATTCAATCCTAAGACACTTTTGTCTGAGGCAACTTTAGATCTCCTAAAAGAGGAGTTTTAGACAATAGGAATGAGCTTCAAGGGGCAATTTGCCATGTTATTGTAAAAGAGATCAGCCGTCTGTCGGGGGTCATCCTTCAGAAGAAGCCGCTCCAACCTTGGTTACAGAAAAGATTGGACAGTATTCCAATTCAGACAAAGAGAATTGTTGTTAGGGGTCAGGTAGCTTCGTGGATAAGAATGGAACAAATTACTCAACTGGTACCATCTTATGGTCGCCACCCTAAAGTTAATGCAGAAAGAAAGCCGAAAATTTGGAAAAGTTTTGAGTGAATATTAGATCTGGTACTTTGGCGTTTCTTGTGGGGATTTTATTGTACTGTACCCAGCACTCAATATGAGTATGGGAAACAAAGTCTACTAAGTTGGAAGGTGTTGTGAGTTTTGTCCAGCATATTTCAGGCTAGGTAAAATCATCGGCTATGATTTTCGCTGCCGAAGTTAGTACTGAAAGATAATCAGAAGCTCTGATTAAAGGAGAAAAGTCCGTGGTAGTAGAGTTGGGCGGGCGATGGACACAACCAATGTGAATGACTGTAGTTTAGAACTGGATAGTGAGCCCAAGGAAATCCGGATTTGAGTCGACTATGGCTTGTCTAATGAGCAATACTGAAAAGGACGTTCTGTAAGTACACTAGACAACCACCCCCGCGTCTGTCGATCCAATTAGTTTTAAAATCCTTGTACCTCCGAAGCAGAACTCCGCCTGTGCGAGCGTGTTCCGTGATCCAGGTTTCAGTAACAAGGACGGTGTCAGGACGTGGTGTTGTGACGCAACGTTTTAAGTGATGAAGTTTATCAAGAATAGACCAGGACTTATATAAGATCAAGAATAACCGGCTCATGTAGGGTTGAGGGAAGGGGACGGTAAAATATGGCAGTTATCAGACGGATAAGGTGGAGAGGAAGCTACCAAAGAGGAATAAAAGTAAGCTTTCGGCAATTTCGCGTTGACTGCAGGGAATTCAGCGGTGAACGACCCAGAAAAAAATAATTTCGGTATAATACGAGGTAGACGAGAAAAACTTTGACTTAGAAGGTTTTCTGCCTGTCCTGATTCATTGGGCAGTGCACTTGCGTGAGGCTCGAATGACCTGTGTGGGTGGTCGAATATATAGGTATGCTCTACAACAGGTCGTATCTTGTGCTGTGATCGTTATAGTTCCAACCCAGCTTTCATTGGCCATATTAAAAGTACAGCCTCATAAAACATTGCATTACCGCAGAGCAATTACAAGATTTTTTCTCAGCGGTAAATACTCACCCGACTTTGGCTTTCCTATGCCGTTTTATTTCACTCACAGCCCTTTTCTGATACTTCGAAATGCCAAGTGTAGTAAAGGAATCTTTCAATGATATCCCACACTCTCGTACTCCGGTTACTAGATAAATAAGCTCGATGAATCTCTCGCGGCCTTGAAGCAATGCTTGACTGACCTCCAAGACTTTTTTGGCCTGATGGCAGAAAAGACAGTCGCTTCAGACCAAAGCATTTCAGATATAAAGTCCCAGCTTTCGAAGCTGGAATATACCGTATCTAATCTCGCCCCCTACTTTGCACCGCTGAATGCATCGAACATTCTGCCCTACAAAGCCTGATAGCGGCTGGCCCTCTGTCGACTTTGTTGTGTCCAAATTCTTCCAAAGATGTGGAACTCCCGTAATGAGGTCTATTCTATTGTCCCAGAGATTATGCACCTCGAGAGCGTCAAGCCTTCATTGTTGAATACTTGTGGCATGGCCCACCTACCCTGTCAAATACCAAGGCTACGTAAGAGCGTTCAGCTCTTTAACTGTCCAACCCTTTTGAGGTTTGTAGGTGATCTACCCGCCAAAAAACTTCCTGAAATGAATAACACCATAGTTTCGAATTTCCCTGTTAAAAACCTAAAAGTAGCCGAAGATATAACCCCTATTCAAGGAGAAATTACCAGATATTTTTCGACTTTCACCACGAGAATGAAGCCTGATAGTCTTAAGCCTCCGACAAAGCAACGGACCACTCCACCGCTCATTTCTCGTCCCCGTCGCTTTACCTTCACAGACGCCTCCCACATATTCAGCAACACCAGCTTCTCTCTCATCTGCCCCCGCCCTGAACTCTTTGGAATGTGATCCGGTTACCGTTGATCTACGCACGTCCGCTTCTCCTCTCTTACTGCCACCCGGTTAAAGACTGCAACTACTGCCTCGCTCTCCTACTTCATCGCCCGTGGTGCACACTACCAACTTTATTTCGTTACCTGTTTCCTCTGATGATAAACTACTGGCCGTCCAGAGGAATAGGTCTGCCAGCCTTCTCACAAAACTCTCCTTTATCCAACCGTCTCCTGTTAAATCACATCGCCTTAACTAACCAAACCCGGTTTTTACTTTGGAAGGTGTCCCCAGTTCCTATACTTCGGTGGCCTCTACAAACTCAGCGAACTTGCTGCATGCCAAATTAAAATATGGCCTCTACGCGCCTTCCACTCCGTCCCATGCCAGACTCCCGACCTGAAAACTGTCTTCTTTGCTCCATATTTTACGTCCCACACAACTTGCCCTACCCGTCCCTTAAGGTGCATCCTAATCTAACCCTCTTCCCCCCCCCCGTTCCTCAGAGGTTTTCTACCATATCCTCCGCATCATCCTTCAGTCAATACTCAGTTCCGACTGGCCTGTATGTCCCAACTGCTCCTGATCACCCCTGCCTGCTGCTGACCTCTCCAAATCCCACAGGTTTTTCCCTTTGCTCCGACATTCACCTCTTCGTTGTTGCCCAGTTGTTCTACCAACCCTCGCAGTCCGTATCTGCCCCAGTCACCCCAGCTCGGCTAGAAGCCATCCCATCTGAACCTCCACAGCCTCAACATTCATATATTCCCCTTTGACTATGAGCTCCACTCTTCTCAGTCACGATAGCTTGTCTTTTTCCAACCAACACCGCCCCCTGATACATCCGTATCACCTCCTGCAAATTGCACAGTTGAGCCTTATCTAACCCTCGTTTCATTCTCGGTAGAACCTCGAACCCAAAACACTTGCCTTCAAGTTTTATTTAACATTATATCTATAACCAAATCGTGACCCTCTGAGAGCACTTCCAATGGTCAAGTATCTTTTTTGGGGTACAACCTTCTGGGGACCAACAAGCTGAACCGGCGTGGTGGTGGGCGCCCAGCCCACTTCAAAGAAATCCACACTGCGACCCCTGTTTTAAGTACTGCGCAAGATTCTGCTCCCGATTGTCTCTTTTTTTAATACATGCTTACGCATGAGTGCAGCTAAAGGGGATTTTACCCCACGAGGGCCCAGCACACTTTATCAGGGATAACCGGCAGCCAGAACCTAAGACTTGGAGCGGTGAAGAAAGGCATATAGTCCCAACAATTTGAGTGTGGTAACGATCCGAACAACAGTGAATTCTTTTTCACCACCGAGGTAACCGGTGGTGGCGAGAATTCGAAACTCGGACCTCTGAGGCAGTGAAAAAAAGGCTGTAAATCATTAGACTACCACCAGCCACTTACGCACTTTCTTTACATTGGCTGCGCGCATCACTCGTCAAATCTCTCTAGTTCCTTGTTTCCACTTCTTATCAGATCCTCCGAATTTCTCTCTTTCATTTCTTCGTGAACCAAGCCTATTGAGAGTGACATTATTCCCTCCCAAGTTTGTTGGCCTACCCACTTGGCTCCTGTCAGTCTTATAGGCCTGTATACTAGTTATCATCTTGGTAGATGGACACGTTTCCGAACGTGCAAGAAATGGGTACATAATAGATCTGATAGTTACATTTCAGTGACAAAACATTTCCCCGCCAGTGACCAAAAATCGCTGTCTGCCATCTGCCCCTTAGTGGCCTTTATAATCCCACACACACCTCAACAATATATTTCTGTGTAAGAATTGTACTTTGCTGGACACGCCCGTTGACTGAATGACTGATTTGGAGGAGTTCAGTAAACCCTGTTCCATGCATTATCACTTATGTTACAAACGACATTTTACATTTGTATGAAACATCTTCGCCGGAATTCCGACCGTTTGTTTTATCGCTCTAATTCTTTGTCTCAAACCGGACTTTCAGCGTTGCCTTGAGCGTGATTCACTCAGCTTGAACTTCGTTGTGACTGTTTTCGGTAATCTCATCTTCTGCATCTAGCCTCTTGCCGTAATTCAGCTGCATTTGTTGATTTGTTGTTCAACTTGGAGCTCAAGAGCCCAGAATGAACACTATTGAGATTTGATTATTGTAAGATTAATTATTTTGTTCTATATAGTACCGAAGCTATTTGGAATCGACCTTGTTTTGAATTGTGTCGGAGTTGGTTGCTACGCGTCGCTCGAACGTTCCGGCGGCTGGACTTTACAGTACTCAATATCTTTGGCAACCGCTGAGATAATGAATTACGCAGCAGTTCGGCAAACCGCTCCGAAATGAAGGACAATACCGTGAAGGTGAACCAAACCCTTTTGACCGTAGATGTTGGTCATGTTTCCTGCTCAGGCTCTAGTATATCAGGTTGTTCTAGGGTTAGCTCGGTTCCCCATAGAGCCAGAGCGGGTCTGTTGTTAGCTGAGTAGAAGGATGAGCGGGTTGCAGAACAATGAGCGCAAGAGAAGCAACGTAAGCTGTTTGATTTGAGGAATGAGACGGAAATGGCGGAACTACGGTTGGCTCTCGCTGAGGGGGAAGAAAGCCTGGTCAACAGAGATAAAGTCAAGGGTGGAGCAATGGTCAGTGAACATCTCTCTCGGTACCTGAGTGATTGTCACGTGCAGAACGATGTACCACGATCAACAAGCTTGGTTCCAGTGGCAAGACCTGCAGTCATTTATCGTTCGGATTTACCCAGAGTGGAAATGGAGCCATTTTCGGGCCGCTCGTTAACGTAGTGGAGGTTTGTGAAACAGTTTGCATATTACTTCAAAGGTTGAGTTCGGGATGATGGCCAGCGCTTTCTCCATTTGTTGCATTACTGCAAGGGACAAACGAGAGATGCTATTGCCGAATGTGTTATGCTGCCTAAAACACTGGCATACAATAGGGCTAGGGAAATCCTAAAGGATCTGTATGGACAAGATCATGTATTGGCTGGTTCACTGACTGACGGCTTACTGCAAGGTATGGGGCCTCAGGTGAAAGATTCGGATGACCTGAACAAGTTGTTGTTGAAAATGCTCAACTGTGAAGCCGCCCTCACACAGATGAATTGCATGTCAGACCTGAACTCACTGCAGACCATGGAACGGATTACTCGAGTGCTACCAACGCGTCCCCGGTATTTGTGGGCTAGGACCTTTGATGATATCTTGAGAAGGGGAGATGAACCCAGGTTCCAAGATCTGCAGCACTTAGTGTCCCATGAGGCAATGGTTGCCCGAAGTTGGTTTGGCAAACTGGCTGCCGATAGCAAGACTCGGGGGCTTTCGCGGTCATCCGGTTGGAGGAATTATGCACAAAACCCGCATCTAGAAGCGACACGGTTTACGCCAAAACAGGGTAGTACTTCGTTGGTCGCAGCTAATAGATGCCCGGTATGTAATGTTATACGCGCACCTGAGGAATATCAGCGCCTCCTCTCTCGTGATATACCCGATCTTTGGGCATTGGTTAAAGAAATCAAGGCTCGTTTCTCGTGTCTAAAGTGTGGACACCTGCTTCGTATCTGTCCCGTTTCCAAACAATGTTCAACACCAGGTTGCCAGAAGAGGCACCACCCTCTGCTGCATGGTGCATGGAAGCAATGTGACGATCGAGTCACGCAAGATACAACACAAGGGCTGCAGCTGAATACTCTGTGTACGGACGATGCAAAACGTCTGTGCAGTGGACCAATAATTGTGCGACTAATCCTAGGCCAGAATGTCGTGTCGGTTTAGGTTTACTGCCAGTACGAGCAGACGGACCGGGGGGCTCTGTGGAGACCTACGCTCTGCTGAGCAGCGGGTACGATGTAACTTCAATACAAAAAGACCTTAAGAAACCGGTGGGCCTGGAGGCAGCCCCGAAGCCACCTTCGATGTTGACCGCAAATGAGACTACCACTTGGAATTCGGGAATAACGGGGCTGTGACTGAGTTTATTGTTAGAGAATGATTTCATGAATATGAAGAGAGCCTTCTGTGTTGATAGGCTACCAATACAATCACTTCAATACTGCACAGATGCGGATATCTCATCCTGGCCTCACCCACATTGCGTCTAATCGCAGAATCCAAAAGATTCGAGCGTGCGAATCCTGAGAGGTGCCGACGTCCCAGAAGCACATTGGGCATTCGAGCAAAGATGTGGTAAAAGAGAAAAATCCTGTGCCGTGCGGACAATTCAAGGATGGATGGTTCTCGGTCCGATAAACAAGGAGCCGTGAGAAAAGCAAACCACAATGAGAGGGGAATCGGTCCCTTAGCAGGAAAGATCGATTACAACGCAGATTTCTGCGATGGGGGTGCATCGACACACTCTCTTTCATTAGAAGACAAACGGGCTGATGATATGGTTTCCATTTCCATAACCTTGCTGAAAGGACACTGTAAGGTTGCACTTCCGTGGGAAAACCCTGAGATGAGACTTCTAAATAATTATATTGTTATCAAAGAGAGGTTGGACGGCTTGAGGAAAGAGCTTGTGCGTGAGCCTGGATTCCTCGATATATACCCTACAACAATAGAGGTTAATGTGCGCGAAGGCCACGCCCAGTTGGTGCTCGATGAACAAATAAAGATGGGTTTTGAGCCAAAGTGGTACTTACCACATCAAGTAGGTTCAAACCTTCAAAAGCTCAGCGAGTTGAAGGTGGTGTTTGACTGTGGGGCTGAATTCCAGGGAAGCTCCTCGAATGAGTACTTTCTACAGAGGCCGGACATGATAGCAAGCTTAATTGGGGTGTTGCTCCGTTTTCTAAAGGTACCTATCGTATCGGCTGCGGATATTGAAGAGATGTTCAAGCAGGTTCGAGTGCAGATGAGAGAAAAAAGGAGCACTGAGGTTCCCCTGGTGGGGAAACGTTCAACTAGGTGGTTATCTCGTTGAATATCAAATGAACTTCCACCCATTTGGTGCCACTTCCTCCACATTTTGTGCGAATTTTGCGTCACGTCGCACGGAAGACGACTGAAGGGACGTTATGAGAATTGCGGCTCCAGGGCCGTGTACGGTAACTTTTATGTAGACGACTGTCTTGTGTCCTTGCCCACGTCGGAGAGTGAAAACGTTTTTGCTATCCGGATGAGGGAATTACTATTATGGGGCGGGTTCCGGCTCCATAATTGGGTATGTATTCATAAAATGTACCGGATATTTAGCCTAAACCTAAGCTGGCCCGTCCCTCTTTGGAAATAGATGGTTGCGCGCCAGTGCCGGAGAGGACGTTGGAAAGCAATCGAAGACAAGTTCCAGTTTTCATTCACCATACGCAAAAAACCTCAAGCAAGGCTTGGCCTGTTATCCGTAGTATCGTTAGTGTTCGACCCACTAGGGTTAAATTCCCCTTCCACTCTGCCAGGCAAAGTGTTATTGCAATCACTGTGTCGCTTGAAGCCTGGTTGGGACGACTCAGTTGGAGAAAAACCCCTACCATGCTGGAACAAGTGGTAAGCCGGTATGGAACAACATTGCACGGTCAAAATTCAGCGTTCTGTTATTACAGGCGACTAACTGAACGGAGGTGCGCAGCTTCATGTGTTTTGTGACGCTTCTGAATTTGGACATGCAGTGGTGGCGTATTCCGGAATGGTTTTAAGGGAAATAGACCCTCACTGTGCCCTACTGTTCACCAAATCAAGGATAGCTGCTTGGAAGGCCGTAACCATCCCTCGATTGGAGTTCGCCGCAGAAAGACTGGTCGTTAGAGTTTCTCGGATTCCTATAGAAACCAAAACAACACCAAAACGAGATTTAGTGCGTACGCTGCGAACCGTTTGGCTGAAATCCATCAGCGGTCGGAACCCTGGCGGTGGCGTTATGTTAGATCGGAGGCTAACCCTACAGACCTGGCATCAAGAGGCACAACATCACCGAGTGATATCAGCTGCTGGTTCGAAGGTCCTTACTTCTTCACACACGATGAAACCTTGCGGTTCACCAGCCCTACGGTTGCTGCAGCACCACCAAACGTTGAGTTGAAGCGGCCTCCGAGTACAGTTTTACAATGCTGCAGGATACATGGACGCACGCACTTCTTGCTAGGTACTCCAGTTGGTTTCACTTGCTGAAGTCGGTAGCGTGGTTGACCCGCTTGAAAATGTACATTGCTGTCATGAACGGCGGTCCCACAGGCCTTGGACTTAAAACTGGGCCGTTGAAGCTGCACGACGCTGTTTAAGAGGAGGAAAGTGTTATTCTAATTGCACAAGCTTAGGTCTATGATGAAGATCTGAAATGGTCGCGAGCCAGGGGTAATAACCCGTGCACTAACAAATCTCCGATGAACAGGAATTTAAGGAAACCTGATCAAATTTTACTAAATTGAATTATTCGTGTTGGAGGACGAATGAAATACTCCAAACAGCTTCATGGTGTGAAACATCCGGTGATACTTCCCAAGGCTCACCCGATTACAGACCCGATAATCCGATGGTATCGTGCAATGAAAGGACATGCAGGACCATCGCAGTTACTCGCGGCACTTCGCAAAATATGTTGGACTGTACGAAACGGAACTGCCGTCAAGCGTGTAATTGGAGAACGTTGCGAATGTTGGAAGCACTTGGCAGTTGTAGGCAAAATGATGATGGCTCTTCTACCAACCTTTAGAGTCCAACAAGGTTGGTTTCCTTTCAAATACGTAGGGATAGATTATTCCGGCCCATTTGCAGTTAAACATGGGCGCAGCATGGAGAAGAGATGTGAAAGCATCTTCATCTGCCTTCAGATGCGTGCAGTACATATTGAAGTTTCTTATTCTCTGAGCAAAGATTTACTCGTTTTGACACTACTGCGTTTCATGTTGAGGAGAGGGGCGCCGTCCGAGATTTTTGGTGATAATGGTACAAACTTTGTTTGGGCTCCAATGGTTTTGAGGAATCTAATGGGAAACTGGTCTAGTGATAGGGTTGCTGATAGATTGTTGCAACGGGGCGTGCAGCGGCACTTCAGTCCCCATTATGCTAGTCACCGTGGTGGCACTTAGGAGGTCATTGTGCGCTCGGTTATATGAGTGCTTCTTTCAGTTTATGACAAACAGCCAATGACTGACGAAATATGGTTGACATTTCCTACGGAAAGTGAGCGGATAGTAAACGGAAGAACACTGGAGCCTTTGACCCCGGGTTGTCGTGGTCTGCCAGTACTCACACCCAATGACCCACTTATCCTGAGGGCAAACCCACGAGGTATTCCGACAAATTCGTTGCGAGAGAGAATGTTTCGTCGGTGGAGGCAGGCAAACTACCTAACATCGGTGTTTTGGGAGAGATGGACCAGGGATCTTTCTTTACCACCACAACAACGGCAGCAATAAATAACTCGAGAACGCAAATTCAGATAGGGTGATGTAGTGCCACTAGTTTCGGAGGCTATGCCACGTGGCCGGTGGCCGATCGGAGTTATCGGAGGCTTCTTAGTTTTGGGCGGTGGCTTAGTGCAAACGGCAACAGTGCGAACTAGTGAAGGGTGAGTGTTCCGTGATGAGGGAAAGATTAGTTTTACTGAAGGTGAACCGGACACTGGTGGTGTAAGTTCAGAAGACGAATCTCTTCAAATGGGAGGCATATCTTTGGATCTGCGGAACCTGGAGGGACCACTAAGAGTTGATCCAATGGCCCAACTGGGAGCTGCTTTTGACGGTGTTCAGTGTTACCTATTGGGACCGAGGGGCGAGCCGATGCATGAGGCCAACCACAACTAGCGGTGCACAAAAACTTCCGGGTCGGATTAAGCGAGCCGGTGTGAAGGAGTTCACGGAACCCTGTTCCATGCATTACCACTTATGTTACAAACGACATTTTACATTTGTATGAAACATCTTCGCCGGAATTCCGACCGTTTGTTTTATCGCTCTAATTCTTTGTCTCAAACCGGACTTTCAGCGTTGCCTTGAGCGTGATTCACTCAGCTTGAACTTCGTTGTGACTGTTTTCGGTAATCTCATCTTCTGCATCTAGCCTCTTGCCGTAATTCAGCTGCATTTGTTGATTTGTTGTTCAACTTGGAGCTCAAGAGCCCAGAATGAACACTATTGAGATTTGATTATTGTAAGATTAATTATTTTGTTCTATATAGTACCGAAGCTATTTGGAATCGACCTTGTTTTGAATTGTGTCGGAGTTGGTTGCTACGCGTCGCTCGAACTTTCCGGTGGCTGGTCTGTGCAATTGTAGTGAATATTTTCTCACCATAATGCTCATATTGCTGCGGATATTTTCTACTTGTTTTTCTCACTCTCGACGCAAATTGCCTCACACTTCCCAAGACGTACCAAAAAATTTCCCCTGTCTCGCCACTCTACATGCATCATCAATGACGTCTCGACCAACTAAATAACTTCATTTTTTATTCGTTCAAACCACCTCTTCCCATCTATTCAACACGCAACTTCGTGAGAATAAACTGCTTTATTGGGTCATCCATATCACTCGCAACTCCTTTGTATATTGCATCAATATAGAAACCCTGATATCATGGCTGACTTCCTACTCGTGATTTTGGGTAGTAATTCTACTACCACCCCGCCACCTTTCATAGTCGAAGCCTTCTACGAGTTCTATGCCTCAGCGATGGCTCCGGCCGCTGTCATCTCTCCTATTCCAATTTTACTCATTACTGACTTCGTGCTTTCCACCATGGCCTTTGATGCCAGGAGTAACACTAAGCCATTATCCAATAGCGAACCCTCAGCGTGATTAGCCCCGGTGAACTGCCGCCATTTGCTCTTGACAACTGCGGACCACTTTTCCGCTCAACATCCCCAACCTTTCACTTATTGATTGCACTGTGCCTGCTAGTTGGAAGCGCTCGATACTCCTTCCCATTCTCAGAAATGGACCTCTACATGAGATATCCAGTTAGCGCTCCATAAACCATACCACCATTTTATATAGAACAAAGGCAAAATAGTTGAAATCACATTGTTGCCCCTCTTATTAGGCCTCGACCCTGATAATCACAATCAACACGGATTCCTTCGTTCACGGTCCTGCATGACCGGTCAGTATGATTTTCTGAATCTTCTCACCGACTCTGCTGAAACTGGGAAACATTTTCCGTTCTTTATCCAGATTCGTTTAAGGTATTTGATCGCGTACCTCACTCACACCTTTTGACAAAGCCGTGATCGATTGAAGCTATCCGTTCACTACCTTCTTGGTTCTCACCTCACTTATCTCACCGTTGAGAGGTTGTTCCGATTAAATGGCACTTCTCTAGCCCTAGGCTTGTTACTGGTAGTGTAATTCGGGGCAGTGCTTTAGCCCCCCTCTTTTCCTCCTATATAAATGATGTGTTTCCCACAACACTCAATGGTACGCCGTCCCAGTTTGCAGACGACACTGAGATGGTCTACACATTTTCGCCTGCCAACCCCGGCAATACTATCCCAAAGTCTTCGTTGACTAGGCCGCTCTTAGTGAATGGTGCTCAACCTGTGCCATGAATATCCCCACCGATAAGTGTATCTTAGTTACGAATTCTAGGTTCCCCCAGGTTTCAAATACCTCGGCGGTCTACTCGTCGAACGCCAGCCCTCAGTAAAACACCTAGGCTTGAGTTATTCTTGCTAATTTAGCTTCTGGGAGCTTGTTCTCTTCCGACCGGCGAAAGCTAAGAGTGCCTTGGTCTTCTGTACAGTTCCTTCCAGCTGAGGACAGCATTTTCTGCATGTGCAAAGTACATGCCAGGCCCTTCGATGAACGTTGTCCCCCAAGTTTTCTAGTGTGCAGGAAACCGACAGTATTATGGTGGAATTTATCCAAAGAAGATTCACGATGCAGCTTATTAGTTGTTGGTCAAACCTAAACTACAGTGAAAGATGTTCATATCTCGAAATCGAACCATTATGATTTCGTCGCATCAAGTTCAACCTGGCATCACTGTATAGACTATTGACTAGGCAATCATATTCCCCCAAACAGTCATGCTTCCCGCCAGATACTGAATGCTTCCTCCGTATTAAACAGAATAATATCGCACCCCCCGCGAATTCTTTTCTACGCTCTTAGCTTTTTATCTTTGCATAATACCAAATCTGGGAAACGTTCGTATTGCACGACAGATCTTCTAACTCAAAGTTTGCATGCATGCGGGTTAGGGATAAAATCCTCTCTGTCCCAACCATCTTGAGGCAAGTCAACTTCCAAATAACGGAAAGTCAGGCTTAGGACAAAGGCCTTTACCTTTAGGCCACTACTTTACATTCTCGGATTACCTCGCCCTCCAAGATGTAAGTCGAATCTCGCAAATCGAGCAACGCGTAGCCAATTCAAACGAATCCCAAAACCAGAACAAGATTGATTCGTAGTTTCTACGTACACTTCTCTGCTTCATGCGCCTGTAGTCTAGCCGAAAGTAACTGTTGCTCTAGTTCTATTATTCTCAGCTTATATAAATCAACGTCCTTACGATCAATATTGCTTTCAATAACACATGAGCTAGCACTGACAGGACTAGGCGATCTAGCATTAGCTAAAGAATCATAAGTACCCGAAACCTCCCCAGAGACTTGCCGTATTACTTCCTGTCCGGGTTCGACTGCCTTTGATCCTTTCCTTGGCATTTTGCGTGAATTTTCCTCGTTCCAAATAGATCTATTGAGTATTTCAAAGTTTTTCTGTGCACAAAATATGTGACAATCAATATTGTATAAAATGTAAATAAATGTTCTTCTTTAAAGATAATAATAGTTTCACAATGTGCTTGCAGCTAGTATGCCTCACCTGAACTGTTCAAGTGAAATACTGGTGAATTTCTCCTCTTCACCTATGTGCACGCTAGATAGAAACTGGAACTAAGTACATTTGCAACCTTTCAGAAAAAATGGGTCCAGTTGATTAGTTGTAGGGCATGAAATGCAATAAAGTGCTGAGTAACTCGGAGCGAGGCGGTCTGCGAGCTACTTTGTCTTTTGTATGTGGTTTCGAGCTCGAATCATCAACATTTTCCTCGCTGTTTCCTGCTACGAGTGGATTAACTCTCTGATGTCTCGAACACGTTCTTCGTTTCTTCCGTTTCCTGTAATGTAACACAACTGTAGGATCTGTCCAATAGGCAAGGCTCAGTTCGGCGGTGGTGCAGTTCTCTTTTAGCATTCGTGCTACCTTAAAACCCAATACCAGTGCAATCGTTTTGAGCTCGTTTAGGGATACTGACTTCAGCTCAGCAATTTTTGTTTTGGCAAAGGGCACTTTGTTTCGCCGCCGGCCATGCAGTTCCACCCAGGTACCGTACACTGTCACTGGGTCGGCAAATTCCAAGCTGCTTTGGGTGACCTGCTGGTGTCCTTTTTTGAGATATTTCAAAAGCCTCCGGGCAACTTTTCCTTTTCTCAATAAGTGACTTGACGGTGGTCTCTCGGGTATAGCAACTTCATGTTGCCCACTGTGAAGTCCCGTCTTTGAATTTGCCATCGAAAGCGCCGACTGATCCTTCGAGTGAACTTCGCTTTCCTGAGATGGACCGTTGGATTCAATATCGAAAGGCTGATCGTGTTCTACAGAGGCACTTCTCTCAGCAACATTTGAGCAATTTATTGATGCCGATTGTTGAAGTTCGCTCGTCAGAGGTCCGAAAAGTGTCCAGCCTAGTATCGTTCGCGTAGCGAATGGTTCTTTTCGATTGCTCATGCTCTGTTCAAGCACCCAGTGAGCCTCTGGTACATTGCATCCAATTAGTATGTCAACGTGGGGGCTAGAAACTTCTTCGAACTCTATGTCCCTGAGATGAGACCATCTCTTGGCGATCGATCTAACCGAGTCGACTGGTCTCATTGGCAAGCTGTCTATTGCAAAAGCTTCCGGAATTTCTACGGTCCCCTCATCAGATAAAGACGTTAACTGCAGGGTCAGCCTCTTAGAATTGCTAACATGACCCCCTGCAATCGTGCTGATAGTGAGCGAGGTAGGCTCGCCTACTAGTTCACAGCTTTCTACAAGCTCGCGAGTAATCAGCGAGGTATCCGACCCCGTGTCCAAAAATGCATTGACCCTCCTCAGTCCTTTAGGTGTCACGATACCGACAGGTACGATGCCTAATCTTGCCGGTTTGAAATCATCATGTCCCGTTGAACAGACAATTTTGGGTTCATCTGGTTGAATAGGTCTATTGTTGAGAAGGCCATGCAGTAACGAGTGATGATTACCCAAGCATCCGTCTTGGTTGCATTTCACTCTTAAGCTGCATTCAGAGGCTCGATGAGAGTTGTTCAAACACATAAAGCATAAGCCAATCCTTTTTACTGTGCACCACCGATCGGGTACACTCATCCCATGAAAGGTCGGACAATCTGGTAACCGATGCAGGGAGTTGCATAGCTTGCATTCAGCTGACCTCTCGGGTTCTTGACTTATCATGTGCATGTTAGCCAAAGACTGGGTTTGGTTACAGTCCTTCTCCACAATTCGAGATGTTGGTTCCCTTCGCGCCAGTCTGCAACTTTCGCGTACGATTTGTCCAAATCGGCTGTTGGCGATACGGGATTGACGACCTATGAACTCCGTCAAATCGTTGAACGTAGATTCCCGCTCAAGCATATTTATTTTTTCAGCTTCCTCTGCCCATCGGCTCTGTAAATCAATAGATAGACATCGGACAATGCATTCCTGTGTGTGCAATGCATTCAGATCAGACTGGTATCCTAAGTGCTCCAGTGCTATACTGCAATTCTGCATTTTTATCACCAAACTCGGCAGTGATTCAGCCTTGCCCTTAGTCCTTTTCGCCTCCAATAAAACACTATCAATTAGGCTTCTAGCCACCTTGAATGGTTGTCCAAACAAATCTTTCAGGATTCTGCGCGCCCTGATGTACCCCGTCGGTGGATCAAGCATCGCGCAGCCTTCGATAGCACTTTTGGCTCTCCCACGACAATAATGTAATAAATACAAAAACCTTTGACCAGGATCTGCAACTTTGCACTCAACAAAATTTTCGAACTGTTTCATGAATATACAGTATTGTTCGGGGTGCCCGTCGAAGTGGGACAGCTCCACTCTCGGCAGGTCAAGAGCCAAAACCTCGGTAGTTTCAGGCTGTCTCAAGGGTTTATATTCGTCGATCACAGTGCCTTTTCGATGTTGACATTGTGAACTACGTGGACTCTTTGCTGGCTCTCTGAGACCAGTTCCTTGTGTAAGGGGCTCTGCTTCCTTTCTGGCTAACCGCAGCTCGTTTTCTAATTCTATTACTCTCATTCTATAAGTACTAATATCGTCAAACGCATCGCGGTTAGAAATATATGACCCAGAGCGCTATTTTGGCACATCCTTGTTCAGGACCTGCGTGACGCACGTGCTGTTTGCTCACACGCTGCTATTCGGTTTCTCGTTGTTGAGACTTTGTGATCGTATTATTGAGGTTTGTATATTGTTTACGTCATTGTTTATTTTAATAATCTAGTATCGTAGAATTATCACGGATAATCGCCTTCTGATTTCGGGATCCGTTGCGAATTTTGCTACGCATTGCTCAAACGTTCGTAACACAAGATCATTCGATTTTCTTTCTTCTCTGTGTTGACTATTTTAAAATTAAAGACGCTCTGTTTGACAGTTTACCTTCAGACTTCACCATCAAACTATTTAAAACGATTCTCTCTCTAATCGTTTTTCCCTACCGACTCATTGAATCCTGCCAAATTTACTTTGAAGTGAGTTTCTTCAAAAGCCTCCACATTTTTAGGAGGGCCACCGTAATACTTTTTACACACCGTAATTATACCCCATCTGCCAAAAAATTCAGTCTCCCTTTTCTCACCTGAAGTGGCTCAATAACAGAACTCAGCCATTTATGATGACGTCAAGAATCCCGACCCCTCCCTATCTCCCAGCTTGGTTTCTTCCACAATTTCATGCAGAATTTATTTTTTTCCTCTGATTGGTTATTCCAGGTCAAATCTTAACACCGTTACTGAATCTCATAGATCATATTTATCCAAAGTTCACCATTTTTTCATTTTAGTTTTACGTGCCATAGCCCCAGCTCTGCCCCAGTCCGTTTACCGATCGACCCACATTGCGGTAAATTTATCTCTCCCGGTACTATGGTACCCCGTAGAGTCATTGTGGTTGTTTTGTAGGAATTCCGTTGTGATTATCAAACTACACACGTCTTCGTCGTGCTCAAGACCTACAAAAATAGGGAGGGTATCCTCTCCGAAAGCCCTAAAATCCTGTTGCTAATCTTGCCACTTATCCAACTCATACCCCAACACATATAACTCGGTCAAACTTTCAGAGGTTTCGGACTGAAAGGGACGGCCAAGTTTCTAACACCTGACGTGGCTCGTTAGCTGAACTCAACGTCCAATTATGACGTCGCCCATTCTGCCCCACCCGCTCTCCAAGACAAGTGATTTCCATAATTTCATGCATAAATTATTTCCATCTTCCACTAATTGATAATTCTAGGCCAAATGGTTACCTCATTACTGGTTATAATAGCTCTTACTTATTCTTTTCCTTTTTCAGTCCTACATTCCATGGAGTCAATTTTACTAGGAGCCCGCTACATCGATGAGCCCGTGCTTCAATTTTCTCCCCATTTCCGTCGACCGTTGACCGCCAGCTGAGGCAAACCCAGATTGCGTTTCTCTATCTCAGTACCCTTTTTAGTTTTCCTCAATACCGGCCAACCACCTCGGACACTATGCTGATTAACTCTCTCGTTGGTGCACCTAGATAATAGTGCCACAAGGCCATTTCCGATAGCTTCGTTGTCCAAGTTCTTACGGCCTGACTAACTGCTCCTGGATCATGTACCCTTGTCGTGTTGCTCCGCCCGCTGTACCATCATCGTTGATTACTCACGCCCATCTCAACGGTGTCGAGCGCGGCCAGATCCCCCGCTTTAGCCAGCTCACATCTGGCGTGCAGGTCGTCTGCAAAGATGTTTCAGCGCAATTAGGCCGGTGGATCACACCTCCCGTGCTCACTCCACAAAGTGTTTTACAGGTTTGGTCTCCAGCGCACGATCAGCCCCATCCACTAGCACCGGCTGCGAATTGCATGCCCTGACTCTCCTCACCCTGCCGCACTGATTCCCGTCGGCAGCAGATCTCATGCTTCTACCACTCCTCTTCCGCCACCTTTCGCTCACCTGTCGTTCTTTTCAGCACTCTTGTCAGTCTCCTTTTGTGTCGTTCCACCTCTGTATGCAAACCTACCCATTCTGTCCTTGTTCCTATCGTTTTCCACCATGACAGCCCACACTGCATGATGTCACTATCGCCCTATCCACCTTACTCTGCCCGAGTCCGCAATATTTCCTTACCATCCATGTCGCCGTTGCCGGCTCCTTGTCTCTGATCACTGAGTACCTCACTGGCTACCATTTTAATACATTCATCTTTTGTCCTCCCTATTATACCCCTCTTCATCACGCACCAGACTCACCCGTACTCATAGCCAATCACCATATTGGAACTCGCCATTCTAACCATCGCATTTTTTAAAGCCACATTTATTATCGTTTCACTACCACCGTATTTCCCTCGCTTGAGTCCGCGACTGTTTTGTAGGTCTTCCCCTTAGACGGCGCTCCGACTAGCAACTTCTGTGCGATCGTCTGTAGGCACGTGGCCCTCCAGTTCCGTTCTCCCAACTCCAACAGAGACATATTTTTCGTTCCTGTTGTTTCATTTCAGGTTCACTCGCTTGGGTACTTCTCCTTTATTCCTCCTCACCCTCTTTCATCTGCAGTGAAACGATCCAATGGGTCACCTCACACCCGGTCCTCTTCGGTCAGTACCCTCAGCCGTTTCATATATTGCTCTCCACAGGCATCTTCGGTGTGCGTTTCAGGCTGTGTTACTGTTCCGAGTCCCACCCAGTGTAGAAAGTTATCATTGCGTCATTATTTTCACGTGCAGTTTCAAACCATATGGCCCGCCATTACCCGGTCTTTCTGATCTTCCAATTCTTTACTTCCCTCTAACGTCATTCACCATCACAGCTGCTGCATCTGTGCTACACAGTTCATCTCACCTCCAAGTCATCGTCCCCCACCGACACTTCACATTAATCCGACCACTCTATATTTGAATTCGTTCTGCCTTCTCCAACCGCTTTCACGGCCATCTTCTTGCTACATAATTAACGTCCATTTATTATCGCTCCACGCATTTTTGACCGTCACTACATGTCACGCTTGCGTTATTCAAATTATTGAGTTCATTTCTGATTGTTTCTTTCTGCCCCCTTCTTCACGTTCCCTCGTTTATCACCATCTTCTCACAGACATCACTCCTGTGCTTCCAAGGTCGCTTCTATCTCTTGTGGTCCCCCCCTTCACATGTCACAAACAAATTCATCACCACCTATCCAAATTAATTATGTACCACTCGATCTAGCGCTACCCGTCTCTCCCAAGCGTTGATACCTCCGTGTTTCATCAATTCACTGCTCTTTGCTCCTTCTTTTTCTACATATACATGATTATATATATATACAAATATTCATATATTTCTCCCGATTCCTTCAGATCTTTGCCGACATGTTCTCTCGCAATCATCCCGCTGCTTTTCATGATACTCGTCTCTTCTTTCTATGTATGTGCCTCATATTTACCTTATCTCGGTCCCTCCATACTCCTGTTGCCATCGGACCCACTATTTGGGTCTCGCACTGCTCGCTTCCAGTTTTCAACTTGATACAGTCCTCTCATTACAATACTGGATATTTCTCTGCAATCTGGCCCCTTGCCACGCAACTCAGTTTCTTCTTCTTTCCTTCGTTTTTTCCTTTTCCTCATCGTTTCTCGTCACCAAAGCTTCTTATGCCGATTCTCAGTCTCCCCATGTAACTCCTCAAGGTCCTAATCTTCTCAACTTAGCTCAGCCGGCTCCTCCATTTGACCATGAATTTCAAATTCACCGGGAACGCTTGAATCCATCGTTGGGTTCACTTGAAAGCACTTTGAAAGCCCCGCGCTTGCTTTACTTCTAACAATGTTCTTTGGCATCTCTTTCGCCCGGTTACTTGTTAGTGACCGTCTATTTGTCGCTTATATATGCAATTCCACGACTGTCCAGCTACCCACACCGCCCCCAGCGATTTCGAAACCGATTTGGAATTCCCGCCTCAACCATTACCACTTTTGTTTACTCAAACACTACATGACTTTACGGGTGTATTTCGGTTGCTGTGATTTATAAATTTAGAATTTGTGAATACCTCGCACTGACATGTACTGTTGTATAATCTGATCTTGCATTGTGCATGTGTATTGACCACGGTCAATAAATATACTATACTATACTATACTAACCCTCTCCGTTACTCCTTGGTGTGCACACATTTAGCTCCCTCTCATCCCCATTCTAAGTCTACCTACCCCAAGTTTGTCATACATATTTCGAAAAATTTTAGGAATTTTGTCCGTCCAGTTTGTTGTTTGCAAAAACTTGATCATGCGCCTTACATGCTTCGGCGTCAAGGATTACCCGTTCATTTGGGGGCGGAGTCTGGGCTAGGTAACGTATGTCAGTTAGGTGACGGAGAAACTACAGAGGGAGCGGCGTGGGTTGAAGCATTCAACGAAGAAGAAAAGTGGACTTTCGGCACTTCCGCGATGACTGCAGGAAATTCAGCGGTGGACGACCCAGAAATAAATAACTTCGGTATAATACGAGGTAAACGAGAGGATCTCTGACTGAAAAGCCTTTCCAATAATAATACCAATACCGGTATATCTCTCGACCTCGATCGCGACGCAAGCATAGGAGCGTGATCAAGGTGTACGTTGTCGCTCAATGAAGCAGAAGATTTCAAATTTGGAAGGGAGGAGTCGGTTGCTCTAGCAAACAAGAGAATAAAACTGGAGAGAGTTTAAATGAACAACTGTGACAACGGTTTACTTTTGCCACGGACACTTCTAACTTTTTACGAATTTTGTTCGTCCATTTTGTCGCCGATAAAAATATGTTCACGCTTCTGACATGCTTCAGGCGCCTTCGGAATAAACTATTTTTAATAATAATAATCACACTGTGGAGCACGTTTCTAAATAACGCTGAAACTCAGCATGTGTGCCGTGCTGGCTCAAGTAGAAGTACTGAAAAGACAGATCTGTGTTCTCCACGTTACGTTTTCTAGACCCGCTGTTTATACCTACGAGTGATACGGAGCACGTAATGACAGCTTCCGTCGTGTGGGCGTTCGTATTTTTTCCACTCTGGACGCCCGAGAGGTTTATTTTCGACCAAACGGACAATAACGTTTAAATACAGTTTTGGACATCATTGTGGAGTCGAAAACGAAGGCAATCTTTTTCGTAGGTGGCGCGAAGGTTATATCCCAGCGGAGAAACGGTTTTGTCGGACTGCCACATTTTGGAGAGAAAGGCATGTGGACAAATCACTAAGTCATCTTATTATTAGATACAGTTGCTCGGGTCGACCAAGGTTGGTATGCTTGATATGCAACCATTTGTGAAGAAGATGATTGAGGGCTAGAGGGCCCACATTTCAAAGTTGGACGCAATGTCGATGACTGCATCAGAATTAGTCTCGTAGGATCCTGGGTGTTGTAAAAGATTTGCTAGGTTTTTCTGAGTATCTGGACCAGGTTTTATTGTAGAGAGACCAAACCAAGCACGGAATGACGTACAAAGCAGAGGCCCCTGTGGCGCATGACTTGTTTGTAACATAAGTCTTATAAAGTTTCCCGATCGGTTTGTTCAGTACCCATTTTACACGGACCAAAAATGAACTGGTACAAAGTAAGTCAGCGACCGGAAGGGAGTTGACATGACTTACGTGGTTCGACGAAATTAGCACCGAGGGCAAGTTTCAGCCGCCCGAGTTATGCAGCTTGGTCAATACGCCGTAAACCGCGGTTGGGAAAGACGGCTTTTGAACTCACTTGTGAATCACGTTTGGGAAATCCAACGTCGTCCGTCAAGAGGCTCGCAAGACCATTTGCTCTGTGAATTTATGTGTGGGCCCTGGACGTTGCATTCAGGTATAGGGGACGAATTCGGGTCGGACTGGCATACTAAATGCTTCAGTGCTATAATGCAATTCTCCAATTTTATTGCAAAGTTCTACGGTAATTCAGCATTGCTCGTGGCCGTTTTCGCTCCTTGGTGGAACAGTGTTACTCAAGTTTCTCGCCACCTTGGACTATGTTTCGAAGATAGATTTCCGAGGATCACGCTTGTCCTGATGTGTTTCAGAGCTGGATCGAGCAGTGTTATGCTTTCGATATCATCTCTGGACCTCTCTTGGTAATACACAAGGATAATTTCGAGTTGCTCCCAAAATAATCAACATTCTCTATGGTACCGTCGAAAGTGTCAGTTCCATTTCTGGCAGGTCGGGCGCTAGAATAATGCCCAAGAGGCCCATCCGGCGCGCTCTCAAATTAGCCAGAGTTTGTCCAATTTGGGCTACAGAATTATAAACCTCTGGTTGTATGTGTCACAAAACAGGGAATGGAGAAAATGAGGAGCAAGGTCAAAAAGGCCGGGGTATTTTCCCCTACTTGTGGGAGGAAACAGTATTTATCATGTTGTGATTTGTACCAAAAACTGTTTTAGGGAATAATGGAATAGTTTTCGCACAGTCCAACGCCGACTGATTCTGCCTTTCAATCCATTCCATTCATTCATTCTTCTTTTACTTTATTCAAGCAACTTCCTTTCTTTATTTAACAACAGCGAAATATTTTAGAAAGGAAGTCTCAATCAATATAAGGTTGCTCTACACATGCTGGAATTGAACTATTTAATTTAACTCCAAAGCAAGCATAAAGGCTTTTGGTTTTTTGGGCAACCTGAGCAAAGGTGAAAGAGAAGTTTGTCGAAGTTTCACTTGGATGGATCAGGAAGAGCCTGTTAGCTGAAACCTTGTACTGAAGCTATTCAAGACTTCGGGGAAAATAATTTATTTGCAGCCTTTTCAGCACTCTCTGCCAAGTGTTCCGAACACAAGAAAACTCTGAAACACTCTTTCGTGTTAGTATTCGATCGATTGCCATGGTTGTTGCCTTGACACACTTGCTCTTGCGTTCGTTTAAGAGGCGGACTTATGATCAGTAAAGTCACCTTAACATGATATCAGGTTTCTCCAACATTTTTGCCCCCTTTCCATAGTTTTGACATGGTACAGCTTCCCCTGTAGTAAATATTGTCTCTTAGTTAAATACCGTGACCTACTAGCGTGAAATACTGCGCAGCTGCACACCTAAGTTAGTAATAGTTATTGCTAATTATTGTCAGCCTTATTTATAAGCTCTCACTCCTGAAAGTACTAGAAGAAAACCCGTAACTGCTACTTTTACCTTACTTTTTTTGTTTCAAATCCAGATTCCATTTAAATAGTGAGTGCCGCTCCCCAGACTTCTGATATCCCGCTTATCACGTCGTATTCGACAAGTGGTGGTTGACCGACTCAACCCAGTACACGCACTTGTTACTTTTTCCGTACCTCGTGCACCATCATGTCCCCACCTACCTTAACTACTGCTCGGACCGCCGAAAATCCCAAACTGAGAAAACCCAGGCCTGCTCAGCCCCACCCAGGAACCGATTCATGCCCGGTCACTCTCCCCAACGTAAACAAAATGTCACCCAGTGAGTCCAAAGGCCTCAGAATATGCACTGCAGCAATTAACAATAAGCTGCACTTCGTCGATGAAGGCCCAACTTAGACTTTCCCTCTGGTAACCCTCCTCAGACCCGGGCAACAACGCCCCCTCACTGACTGGAGTCAGCGGAAAACCTTCCCTACTCCGTCACAACCGAAGTCTACCGCCTCATTTACAACTCCAAAAATTGCGCGGATTTTTGTCTTTGCCCACGTACCTTCACCTCCGACCGAACTGGCGTACTCATTGCATGCTATATGACTCGTCAAAGATGCCTTCATACTGGGCTGTGCAAACGTTCCTAGGGTCATAATTGCCCCTGACTATTCCAGTTTATGCACGGCTCAACAGCCAGATAGTCCACTAACAATGAAATAGCGATTGTCGCTTGCTCGCTTCGTGAGAATATCAAGAAACTGACCGATAAAACACCTCGTCAAAAGGAAATATCTCACTCGTCTGGAAGTAGCACCTCCTTAACCATCCATACTGATCTTACCGGCCTTGGTGCAAAACCCGCTTAAAAAGTTAAAGGCAAGAGGACCACAACGGATCCATCTCCCCCCGCTTTTTACCCTCATGTCGTCGACCCAGACTCGGCTGGCCCCCCAACATCGGTCCCTCCCCTGTGAAAGCGCATCTATGTGCATCTCCACCAGCGGCGTTTACCTCCGGCTTCTTCAGCGCCCTGACCTTTTGCAATAAAAGGCACTTCACCTCAGTATCGAACCCATACTCCCCCAGCGTAGCCAGAAAGCCCAAAATTGATACTGGCTAAGCCCTCACACCTTGTTGAACTTATCCTTTGTTGTCCATCCAGCCTCTACTACGTGCCACGAACAGCCGTTCTGGCCCAAACGACTCCGCCCAATACCCACTCGGTATTCTTCCCATTCTGCCAATTCTGAAAGCTCCACACCAAGCTTTCTCGGCACCTCCTGTGAGTACTTCAGAATCTCCTACCAAGTCTGCTACTGTCCAAATACTCGCTGCACATGTTTAGCTCCGTTCCTCATTAAACCTCGTTGAAACCCCACACTCCGCACTGGGGGATGGTGAGCTGTAGCGATGTTCAACAATTCAATCTGACACCATCGAACCGGACAGATCCAGCGGCGGTCCTAGCTGCTCTCAAGCCACTCAACCTTCTACTTCTATGTTCTTACCTCCGCATACTCTCCAACCCTCTGACTATTTGCAAAGTCCAGACCACCACCTATCTTGCCAACACACTGCCCTTCTTTTCCAACGGACGAAAACCTGCTATTCGCCAGTCTTAGTATGGCCCAGTTGTCTCCTTTGGCTTCTCGTCACATCCCGCCCCGTACCGAACAGCTTCATGAGCATCCCTCCAGTAATTCCAGGCTCCAACCCGTTTCCCAACTTCTCATGTCCCACTTGCTTCCACCTCACATAAAAGCTCCTTCATCCTTCATGAGCCTCCAGCTCTTTCTACACGTGGCCATACATGTTGTAGCACTTGACTCTCATCATTTACAATTATCTCCCCTACATCCCTTCAACCATGTGCGAGCCTGCTTCTGCAATACTGGCCCTGCAAACCAGGCATATTGCCCTATCTCCTACTTTCATTTTTTTCCTGATCGAAGCCCACCATATACTTGACCATAAACCTAACCAATCTCTGGCCCACATCAGTGGTCTCTTGCATACCTGTATTGTCGATCAACTACATAGTTCAGCAGAGCCTCATTCTGACGCACTGCCTAATGAATCAGGTCTTCGTGATGTCCTAACACCAAGCCACTCTTGGGTTCACAACCATACCCAACAGCAACCAGCCTCAGACACCAGCCAGCAGCATAAGAAAGGTGTATACCCCATAGCTCCACTTGTCAGATATCCCTCGGACCATTGGTTCAAAGGCCACTTAGGTTTTTGGTATATATTAGTTGCCTTATGCCGGCGATACTCACTACTGTGGTCTAGACTCTTAGTCCACTGATATGAAAAGCACGTCAGGGCAACAGATGACCAAAACCTGCCTCACTTCAGTCCGCAAAAAATGGACACGGAGAATAGTTCATATTTCCCATTCTCAGCTGACCCTTCCTTTTCTTCTGTAAAATGGCGTTTTTCTACGCATCTTAACACCCAACCCTCCCTTGAGTTTACAGCCCATCTTATAAGCAATCTCCTGCGAACAAACGGCAGGCACCAGTCGATAGCATTCATCCAGCAAATACCACATGGCTGCGCCCCCGGTTTGCCACTTGTGCTTTTGGGTCCTCTGTTTGTGCCTAGGTCGAATGATAGTTTACTTATTTTTCATATACTCATGCCGACCAAGCACCTTCCTCTCTATTATGGCCTCCACCTGTGCTAATGGACCGTTACAAAAGTTATCATAATTCCCAGCTGGGGCCTCTTCAGACTGCCGCTCTTCCTTATTTCTGATCCTGCTAGGTACTGTTTCATCCCTTGCCACACCCGGTAGAAACCTTAAGTGACAGCATGAGGCCACGAGCTGGCTGATTCTACCTTATCATTCTTCATACTTAATGCCCAAGTACTACAGCTTGACTCGCGTTGGCCAAGCATTTACGGAGCCCTTTATCAGCTGGCGACCTCGAATGTGATCTAACCGAAAGACATAAGAACACTTCTGGATGCTTCTTATTGGACTAGCTGGAGTCTCTGACACTTGTTTACTCCATCGGCGTCTCAATCTAAGCCCATGCATCCACAGACAACACACCAACTAACACCCCACTTGCAATCAAGATCCTTCGTTTTTGACCGACTTGGCTGCCCAGTTTCTAAATTTAACTTCGTCCTTCGCAACAGATCTACGTCGAAGGAGGACCGTACTCACAAGATAACACACACCACTTAAGGCTGTCAGCTACTGATACACATTTTATTTGGCCCAGACCTTTTTGCCAATTTTGACTGATTGACGGCAGTGCAACGGAACTTGATAAAGAGAGCACCCGAAATTCCGTAAGGCTTTCGCACCTATAGTGCCCGGTTGGAATGCAGGAGTGCCCCAGAAGACCCGATAACAAAACATATTTATCTTTTTAGAGCTGTTCAGGCCCAGCCTGGGCGAAAGCTTTTGTTTTCCTGTCCGTTCCAATATTTTTCTCACGGCCTTCAATTTTGCCATTCATTTTATATATCGTAGACTCCAAACTTTTTCTGCTAATCATGGATTCACATCACTGAATGGTATCTAATATTCCCGTCATCTCTCGCCCGTGTTCAGAGCGTTCTGAATCTTTTAGACAAAAATGTTTTCCTGTGCACCATTTCGCGATTTCACCCTAAGTACTCCATCCAATAAACTTGAAAACGCATTTTCCTTCACATCTACACCATCCCTGTACATGATTTACCTTCAGCATCGTGCGACAACATGCTTTTCATCAATTTCACGTCCTGCTTGCAAAACATTGCCGCCGATAATGAAAAAACTGACTAGTATTTTCCTGCGTAAACCGTTGTCGTAGCAGTTCATATGAACTCGGTTTAGTCGCATTCTCTTGTTTGCTAGAGCAACCGACTCCTACATTCAGAACTTGATTAGCGTTGTTCACCAGTGAGCGAAAACGGCCACGAGCAATGCTGAATTACCGTAGAACTTTGCAATAAAATTGGAGAATTGCATTATAGCACTGAAGCATTTAGTATGCCAGTCCGACCCGAATTCGTCCCCTATACCTGAATGCAACGTCCAGGGCCCACACATAAATTCACAGAGCAAATGGTCTTGCGAGCCTCTTGACGGACGACGTTGGATTTCCCAAACGTGATTCACAAGTGAGTTCAAAAGCCGTCTTTCCCAACCGCGGTTTACGGCGTATTGACCAAGCTGCATAACTCGGGCGGCTGAAACTTGCCCTCGGTGCTAATTTCGTCGAACCACGTAAGTCATGTCAACTCCCTTCCGGTCGCTGACTTACTTTGTACCAGTTCATTTTTGGTCCGTGTAAAATGGGTACTGAACAAACCGATCGGGAAACTTTATAAGACTTATGTTACAAACAAGTCATGCGCCACAGGGGCCTCTGCTTTGTACGTCATTCCGTGCTTGGTTTGGTCTCTCTACAATAAAACCTGGTCCAGATACTCAGAAAAACCTAGCAAATCTTTTACAACACCCAGGATCCTACGAGACTAATTCTGATGCAGTCATCGACATTGCGTCCAACTTTGAAATGTGGGCCCTCTAGCCCTCAATCATCTTCTTCACAAATGGTTGCATATCAAGCATACCAACCTTGGTCGACCCGAGCAACTGTATCTAATAATAAGATGACTTAGTGATTTGTCCACATGCCTTTCTCTCCAAAATGTGGCAGTCCGACAAAACCGTTTCTCCGCTGGGATATAACCTTCGCGCCACCTACGAAAAAGATTGCCTTCGTTTTCGACTCCACAATGATGTCCAAAACTGTATTTAAACGTTATTGTCCGTTTGGTCGAAAATAAACCTCTCGGGCGTCCAGAGTGGAAAAAATACGAACGCCCACACGACGGAAGCTGTCATTACGTGCTCCGTATCACTCGTAGGTATAAACAGCGGGTCTAGAAAACGTAACGTGGAGAACACAGATCTGTCTTTTCAGTACTTCTACTTGAGCCAGCACGGCACACATGCTGAGTTTCAGCGTTATTTAGAAACGTGCTCCACAGTGTGATTATTATTATTAAAAATAGTTTATTCCGAAGGCGCCTGAAGCATGTCAGAAGCGTGAACATATTTTTATCGGCGACAAAATGGACGAACAAAATTCGTAAAAAGTTAGAAGTGTCCGTGGCAAAAGTAAACCGTTGTCACAGTTGTTCATTTAAACTCTCTCCAGTTTTATTCTCTTGTTTGCTAGAGCAACCGACTCCTCCCTTCCAAATTTGAAATCTTCTGCTTCATTGAGCGACAACGTACACCTTGATCACGCTCCTATGCTTGCGTCGCGATCGAGGTCGAGAGATATACCGGTATTGGTATTATTATTGGAAAGGCTTTTCAGTCAGAGATCCTCTCGTTTACCTCGTATTATACCGAAGTTATTTATTTCTGGGTCGTCCACCGCTGAATTTCCTGCAGTCATCGCGGAAGTGCCGAAAGTCCACTTTTCTTCTTCGTTGAATGCTTCAACCCACGCCGCTCCCTCTGTAGTTTCTCCGTCACCTAACTGACATACGTTACCTAGCCCAGACTCCACCCCCAAATGAACGGGTAATCCTTGACGCCGAAGCATGTAAGGCGCATGATCAAGTTTTTGCAAACAACAAACTGGACGGACAAAATTCCTAAAATTTTTCGAAATATGTATGACAAACTTGGGGTAGGTAGACTTAGAATGGGGATGAGAGGGAGCTAAATGTGTGCACACCAAGGAGTAACGGAGAGGGTTCAAGTGAACCCAACGATGGATTCAAGCGTTCCCGGTGAATTTGAAATTCATGGTCAAATGGAGGAGCCGGCTGAGCTAAGTTGAGAAGATTAGGACCTTGAGGAGTTACATGGGGAGACTGAGAATCGGCATAAGAAGCTTTGGTGACGAGAAACGATGAGGAAAAGGAAAAAACGAAGGAAAGAAGAAGAAACTGAGTTGCGTGGCAAGGGGCCAGATTGCAGAGAAATATCCAGTATTGTAATGAGAGGACTGTATCAAGTTGAAAACTGGAAGCGAGCAGTGCGAGACCCAAATAGTGGGTCCGATGGCAACAGGAGTATGGAGGGACCGAGATAAGGTAAATATGAGGCACATACATAGAAAGAAGAGACGAGTATCATGAAAAGCAGCGGGATGATTGCGAGAGAACATGTCGGCAAAGATCTGAAGGAATCGGGAGAAATATATGAATATTTGTATATATATATAATCATGTATATGTAGAAAAAGAAGGAGCAAAGAGCAGTGAATTGATGAAACACGGAGGTATCAACGCTTGGGAGAGACGGGTAGCGCTAGATCGAGTGGTACATAATTAATTTGGATAGGTGGTGATGAATTTGTTTGTGACATGTGAAGGGGGGGACCACAAGAGATAGAAGCGACCTTGGAAGCACAGGAGTGATGTCTGTGAGAAGATGGTGATAAACGAGGGAACGTGAAGAAGGGGGCAGAAAGAAACAATCAGAAATGAACTCAATAATTTGAATAACGCAAGCGTGACATGTAGTGACGGTCAAAAATGCGTGGAGCGATAATAAATGGACGTTAATTATGTAGCAAGAAGATGGCCGTGAAAGCGGTTGGAGAAGGCAGAACGAATTCAAATATAGAGTGGTCGGATTAATGTGAAGTGTCGGTGGGGGACGATGACTTGGAGGTGAGATGAACTGTGTAGCACAGATGCAGCAGCTGTGATGGTGAATGACGTTAGAGGGAAGTAAAGAATTGGAAGATCAGAAAGACCGGGTAATGGCGGGCCATATGGTTTGAAACTGCACGTGAAAATAATGACGCAATGATAACTTTCTACACTGGGTGGGACTCGGAACAGTAACACAGCCTGAAACGCACACCGAAGATGCCTGTGGAGAGCAATATATGAAACGGCTGAGGGTACTGACCGAAGAGGACCGGGTGTGAGGTGACCCATTGGATCGTTTCACTGCAGATGAAAGAGGGTGAGGAGGAATAAAGGAGAAGTACCCAAGCGAGTGAACCTGTGATGAAACAACAGGAACGAAAAATATGTCAACGGTCGACGGAAATGGGGAGAAAATTGAAGCACGGGCTCATCGATGTAGCGGGCCCCTAGTAAAATTGACTCCATGGAATGTAGGACTGAAAAAGGAAAAGAATAAGTAAGAGCTATTATAACCAATAACGAGGTAACCATTTGGCCTAGAATTATCAATTGGTGGAAGATGGAAATAATTTATGCATGAAATTATGGAAATCACTTGTCTTGGAGAGCGGGTGGGGCAGAATGGGCGACGTCATGACTGTATGGTTAGTTTTGTTTATGAGCCAATTTTATTTGAAGAAGTGATACGGAGCTTTTCAGCACACGGTAGAGCTGGATCTCGATTTCCAATGACGCTAATTCTTCGCCTGTTCACTCTACTAGTTTTGGGATTAGTACTGAAAGGCAGAACTGTGTTCGCCACGCTATGTTTCCTAAAGTCGTACGATGTGATTTTATGAGAGGGCGGAAACTGGAGTCACGTTTTTGAAACAGATGATAAACTACTCGTTTAACAAATGGCAATCGACTGAGTGTGCTTTATCAAAGTTTTCCCCAAGGAAAATCACGGCTGAACCAACAGATCAAGCTGACCCCGAATCCTCATAAAGAACCGGTCTTTACGTGGATGCAATCGCCTCGGAATTTCCCGGAAGAATAAATTACTCCAGCACTTCGTAGTGTTTCATGTCTCCGACAGACTTCTTACACGGCCCAGTAAAGCTACCGTACCGAATTCGTGCAACACGGCTCGTCATGTGTCATTGTGTCAGGTTGCGGCGACCTTTACGGTGATATCCATGTCCTATGCTCTTTCATATTTTTAGCCACTTAACAGCCGATAGTTTCATCAGTAACTGTCACAGGATCACTGAGGCAACGTTGTTTAAAACAGGGGAATACGCTAATAACCCCCCCCTACAATGAGAGGTGTTTCGCGCGCAGAGGAGCGAACCTTTGCCTTCCACTGGTTCTGAGGCAGAAGGACCCGTAGATGCATCATACCATAACCCTATCAGCAGGACCTCATCAGGGACACCTACTATCTCCACAGCCTCTTCGGCATCAGCAGAACATAATCAGTTCACACTCAGGATCCAGCGTGAGATAAATGCAATCTATCTTAGGTTGCGGAAGAGTCTTCTACCGACAAACCCGAGAGGCCCCTACAAATCATCCTACAAACCCCTTTAGGCGCGGGTTGAGTGTGACAGGTTCTGAACTGTAAAGTTGTGGTAAAGAGTGCGCTGCATTACCGCCTGCGCATGCTCAGCCGTCAGCCGCCGTAAACTCAGACCTATCGCTGCATGTAACACCGACACAACCTCCAGGAAAACATCTGCATCTTGGCTTTCCACCTATTACGTCTGGTGAAATAAGTAGCAAAAGAACTTCGCCGAACCCGTAATCTCTCATTTTTGGTGCTATTTGCAAGTTTATCCAGCAATTCTCCCTTCCCGTTCAGCCACCAGTCAGCTGATTCACCAGTGACATCAATTCTACAGCCCAGCACGCTCAACTGGGGGCCTCATGACACGGCTGAGATGAATCGGTAGCTGCATATATTTACTGTACTGAACTATGGCGACAAAGCCCCTTCAGCACCCTTTGCTGAGCACTACCAAATAACCTACAGAGCCACTACCAATAGCTATGCCCCTCGCTCTAGCCGGCTACCAGTTCATCACACAACTTCACGAACTTTCCCTTTCCGATGACAGCTGTAGAATTGAGGCGGGTATCGGGTCCTATGACCGCAACACAGGCACCTCTCCTGAGCTCCGCCTGACTAAAAGGTCTGCACCCCTAATGAGTCTAAAAACACCTTTTTTACATAAGGAGCCCTATCGAATCCGCTTTGACCAAGTTAACTCCAGATAATTCAAATAAAATGATAATAATATTGATATTATTGGGAACAATGTTATTGATATATTTCTCCGCCATGGTCGAGAGGCAGGCATGAAACAGCAATCTTAGTTTACAATATCACTCCACAAGATGTAGGATTCACAAATTTCAAAGTAAAAGTCTTAGATTATAGCGTCAAAGGAATGATAGTAGGGATAGTTTAACAAGAGCAAAGTGACAACGGGCTAAAGGGTAAGTGTGATTCAGTTTGGAGTCGCCCTGGGCATCAATAAGTAAACCAGTCGGATCTGAAATTGTTTGGATGAACGCCATCGAGACACGCAAAAAATGCAACATTCTCGAGGATGATGCAAGAAAGTGGTCAATATTTCACGCTCAAGTTCACTTGAAAGTGCTTTCGATGATGGGGCAAGGAAACAGGTGAGAATTTCATGTAGGTACGCAATGAAGTACCAATTTTCACAGACTTGTGGCTATGAGGAAAAGTAGTACTCCCTGAAAAGGCGAACTGATTTTAACGAGAAGTAACATGTATCGTCTGGCTTCTGGGGTTTGCAGTTGGTGGAAGATGGATGGAGTTCCAAGGAGGAATATTCTGCAAGCGGAATGCCATATGAACTAGGAGCAAAATAATGCAAAAAGAGGGGTGAAAACCCTTGAAGTAGGCCGAGTCAGGCTGGTAAAATGACAAACATATTATCTAGTTGAGTCTCACGTGGGTCTTCTTTGTAGTGTCGGGCTTTCTGGGCGAGGATTGGCTGCGGTTTGTGTTCGCTTTTTCGTCACTGGAAGGGGAAAGGCACAACCAAATCAGACTGTTTTTCATTCAACCGGGAACCCTTGCACTGTAGTTTAAATGGCTTTGACATTGAGAGAATCGTGTGGTGAGAAGTTCCCGGTAGGCTTCAGCGGGGCACATGCAGCATTATCAGGACTTCTTGTGGTTGAAACACGGTAACCAGATTGCATTCGCGGCAGTCAGCCTCGGGTGTGGAAGTACTCGTTCAGAGCGGAACAACAAATACAACAACGGTTTATTTCTCGACATGATCGAGACTCACAGGCAGGCACGCCTTTATGCTGTGCAACGGCAATCAATACATTGAACTGTACGCATCCTATTCCCCCGAACTCCTCTTTCATGGACAAATCCTCTAAATCCCCATGATAACAGCACCAAATAATGGCTATTGTTTCCGTAGGCGCATTCCATCGCCGTCTGTGCCCCAGCTTAGACAACTCCGCACTTGAACATTGCCGGATACCCAACCCCTACCTCCACTATCGTGTGGAAATCAGTATCCGAAAGTGGGGCCGTTTAAGGACTACAGTGCTATAGGATCCCACATCGTCTCCTCAACTTGGACAAATAGAGATGTTAGTAACCCGGGCATTCTTACTGTCCACAGCATTTTGAAGGGTTCACCTGTGTCGCACTTTAGAACTGCCCGACACTCTAGCATCACAAGCCCCTCTGTTTCCCAGGGCGTACGAAGCTGGAAAACAGAGTTCAGATCAAAACCTCCGATTTTGTAGGCTTCTTTGCTACTGCAGTCTGAATCTGAGGTCAGACCACGATTCCAAACCATTCCACACTGCATAAACAATCAAAAAATCGATAGACGTGGGACTGCATTGTTCCTTTTCCCTTACCTTCCATGAACAAACATTGACCCAAATTGGCAAGGGAAAAAGGACGATTAAAGTTATCCTCCGGAAATATCGTACTCGGGAGAGCAAGCTCCTGCTATTCAAGACACATGCTAGGTCACCGTCGTAATGCGGCCCTCTGGTCTTTAACGTGAGGCGAAAGGCTGACCGGGTCAATATGGAGAAATTGCAACGCTCTTACACTAAAACATCAATTGGCCCCTCTTCCAATCTTAGCTGAAGAGCCGGGTGTGAACTACTCTGGCTTGAACCTCTATGGTTACGTCATATCAAGCTCCATCTTTCATTTCTGTTAGACCTTCAGCACTAAAAAATCCACTCATCCTATAACCCGCTTGGTTTTTCTAGTGAGACCCTGCTCCCTCCGTCACAGACAATTAACCATTACGATCCCACGATCTAAGCTTTCAAGCATATCTATAACATCCTCGGCTATTTATCCTAGCCTCTGGAAAAAGCTTCCTGACTAGCTGCGATCGTGTCGCACACCAAAACACTTTAAGTGAGCAATAAGCAGGATCTCTGACGCATCTCCTGCAATCAGTATGACCTGCAATAGTATAAACATAGGTGGAGCATATGAAGACAGTCTTTATTCTTTAAACACAATGAATCACGGTGTTTTGGGTCCAACCCCCATCTCATGACCCACCTGATAATCTCGCCCATGTATACGTATATATATGCTTTCTTGTGTGTGCTTCACTCACTTTTCTTCTCTCCCTCACTAGACCGTGCCATTTTACACTCCAGTTTACATTCATATACCGAGCTCGCAATTAAATACCAGTTCAGAGCTCCGCTTATCCGGTATTTGCCACCTGACTTGACTCATAAATATTCCTGATGCTCGTGGCTTGAAATAATTCTTCATCAATTCATTCTTCATGTAGTGTTTCATTCCCCTGCAAAACACCCGAAACTGATTAAGTTGTTTCATTGTATCCTGCAACTGTATTTCTGCCGTAACATTTGTCTCCTTCATTTACCAATTATCAGAACTCTGAACCCTAAGATCTTTACAACAACTCAGTTCTCATGAATAATTTGCGCCTTTTTGGCCAGAGCTCATTGATTTATCTTCGCCAATCAACTTATACTTCAACAATAGCTTGCGGTCAACCACTGCGAAACCCATGGCAAAAATTTTTCACCAACGTCGTCATGCCCATGAAGTTGCCCAGCGTATCATAACCGGCAATGCAGTCACCAGATGGCTCGCGTACATACTGGAACCCGTGATAGACCAACCAGTGCTGCCATTATCTGAGTATTTGCTCCATCGTCCATCGTTTTCTTTCAGATCTTGCGGCAGCAACACTCCAAAAGATTTTGGCACCTGGTCCGCGGAAAACTTGCAATAAGGGGAAGCAGCCTCCTCTATCAGTCTCAGATCCAATGGGCCAGGTATAAAAAAGGCGGGTCAAAAAGAAAAGGGAAGATCACCCTGACGGTGTGCATTTGCCCTCCCACTTCTCTGTAATAAAATAAAGTAAAATAATAAAAATAATAAAAACTTTCTGCTAGAAGGTCTCCGGCTTCTGCTCCCTGTCCCCTTCCTATAGCAGCCTGGACCAGGCCCCGCATATGGAAAACCCCAAGCTTTTGAGGTAGCCCTCAGCATTCTTTGTCTGAACCAGTGCGGAGTGATAGCACGCCGCTCGAGCTATTCACATATGCTTGCCGGCCCGGATTTCTTCTGTTTCAACCTTTTTGGGTTCCGTGCAAAACCCTCAACCAGCTTGCCGATGTTTATGGCCGTGGTCAATACACGGTTGGGATGGTTATGCTAAGCGGCCTCTGCTCTGAAGACACTCTGGTAATGATATGCCTACAGCCCAAGGCTATGGGCTAAACCTTGAGTGTATTCGTTGTCGGAATGGGGAACATAACCATGGCGTCTTTACAGTTTGCCATCGATAACTTATTTTTTTCTATATTCTCCCAGAGTCTACGCACTAATAGTTGTGTCCGAAGTCAGAGGGTGTTTGTCTGCTACTTTGGCTACTTATTCACTCAACCAAAAGCCTAACTGTCACTAGCTCCCTTAAAAAACCGTTTTGTTCTTTATTGATAGGTGCTGACTTTCACTTGATTCCCCTGTCTCTGGCTAGAACTTAGCGGTCTCATCTGGGTTTTCTTGTGCTCTTCTGGTATACTCGTGTTTGGCCACGCAGATTACTACTGTTCAATAACCAGGCCTCACTGATCTGCGCATATGTTCATGGTAAGTTAAGACCCAATTCCACCCCGGAATCCGTATACTTCTGATATCTCATGACCCCACGAAATACCAACACGCTTTCATCCACGTGATAAGGCCTCGCTTCATTTCCCAGCTTCTTTCCTTTTCACTATTTTTGCCGTCTTCGCCCACAGCTGAGGCAACGAACAGACTGCTGTCCTCCTTTCATTCTATTTTTCTCCTTGATCCCACCATCTTCTATTGTTTTACCCCTCGTTGTTACATGGGCCCCCTCGCCTCATCCACCAAACAAAGACTAGATTATTTCGCGCTCCGGCTAAGCCCGAGCTTTATATCCCACTATATCTCCATTATGACCCAACCACCCTGAAAAACTACCGTTCTCCATCCGTTAATCCCCCGCAGATAGGCCCACTGGCCGTCAGATAACAAAGCTTTCATTGTCTGGTTTCTGTCAAAACGGTAACCATAACCCACAGCTTAAACACTCTCCCGACTGCCACAATCCTGATCGCTTTCAGATCACACTGGTTAATTGAGTAGCTATCAGCCAACTCGATGTAGCTGTCCGATAAAGTGCAAGCTCAACGATTTGATCGATCTGATTGACAATGATTTAAACCTATCCCCACACCCGCTGACGTTATATGGGGCACAGTAAATGACTGACCAGTGATCATTATCCTATAACTGGAGCTGCAATCCCTCATGAAATTCGCATCGGATGGCAGAGCGGCTTCCCGACACCACTCATCGCCACACATTAGCTCAACATCTAATTCCCCCACTCTATACAGTCAGCTTTATTCATTCTGCGTCGCAGTATGAAAGCAGTGACCAAAATCTAGCCCTCGCTTCTGCTTTCCCAACCTACTCTGCACAGTTCATCAACCTAGCTCCTCTATGCCGGCTACCCTCACCATTCTCTACCTGCCATCACCTGCAACGAAGGCCTTCATGAACCAAAATGCCAGTCATCCGTAGCCAACCAGATTTCGGTTATTGATTCTCTCGTCATGTATACAGAGACTTTTTCCTTTACACTCTTTCAAATTCTGCCTGATCGCATCAGTAGCTTTTGTCTCCAGTAGTCTGTGTCCTTGACAGATCCACTTTCTAGACCCCTTCTGCGTCCAAACACTGTTCATGCTCTTTAAAATTGCACTGCAATCCCAGTGAAGTTTTTGCCTTCATGTTAATTTCCATATGAAACTGAATTCACCTGTACGCAAACGTTTATCTTATTATCACATCCAACTCATTTGCATCTATTTTACAGGCTCCCCCACAATTAGCTATTAAATGTTGGATCAATCTTCCGTATTCCGCTGGCATCTCTGACTGCACACTGATAACCCAATGAGGACTTCATTTTTCACCCTATCTTTAGGTAACCACACTTTAGTACCATCCTTTTGTCCCCATATCCGACCCCGTTTGTCTCACTTTCAGCTTTTCCGGCTCCCAGCCTCACATTGGATGAGTTGACCGTCCACCAAGTGAAAACCCCTCCGGACTCCGTCAACTAATTGTTGTCTTCACTGTACCCAAGTGTAGAGATTATTACTAGTCAAATTGACCTGCATAAACCGGCTTGCCCATCTTCATCTGAATCCGCAAACGTCCTGCCATTTGTATCAGTATTGGCGTAGTAAAATGAGTATAGAATATCCACCCTTCTACAAAGAAAAAAGCTTTTTGGATCTCAACTTCACCCGTGACGTCCCCCATATAGTTACCTGTGGCCCCAGAAATATGGTTAACTGCGGCTTGTTTACTCACCCAAAGTCTACACTGAGAGAACACTGCCTCAAACCCTCCCCTCCTGACTGGGAGCTTCTCCCTGCAACGGCTCGACAAGCCGATCTGAGAGGGTTTTTGCTCCTCCCTTGATATTTTCTGATCACAGTTCTCCGTGCGTCTCGAGAAGATAACCTATCTACCTCAGCAACAGAATAACGGCAAATCCTTTATCGCTTCTCCTCAAACAATGTATGCTAAACTTCAAAACTTTTGTAAGATAACATATGATTTCGAAATTCTTGTTCAACTTGTTTGCATTACTTCTGTTTGGAGGTTTGAAGCCACCACACTGCAAAATCAGAAAATGGAGGCTTGCTGGCACTCGAAAAGATCTGTTTGACTGTCACAACTGCACAAGGTCAGAACCCCTATTAATCACCGGAATATCCTGCGCATAGTTACAACGAACAATGCATTCACCTGTATTCTCCTAACCCTTGCCGAGATCTTGACCTCATTTCGCTTCACTTGTGGCTCCTTTCACCATTGTTGAGCCTCCTCCTCTTCTTACGATGACGGCTTCAGCCTTGTCCATAGTAGAGTTTGGGGCTTCAGTCATCTCCCAACTAATAGCTACTTTCAACCCCTCATCTTACTTAGGATCTGACCGTTTACCGCCCACTGCAGTAGCCGAAGGCCGACATGACTCACCTCACTACTACCCAGCTTATTTACCCTATCAGTGAACCCTGGTCTGGTGCCGACAAGCCGGAAGCACTCAATCATAATCCAGCGGCACAGGAAAGGTCCACTTCATGTGATAACAAACTACCGCCGCATTAACCATACACCTCCCCGCCCCCGGTGAATGGAAATATCATAAGAGAATGCATTGTAAATAACCTCTTTGAAATGGACATTATCAACCTCCACAACACTGTTTCTTCCGGTAAATATCTTGAACCTCAAGCCAACCTGAGTTTTGTGAATCTCGTCAATGAGATGGCAGGCAGCGGTGTGACCTTTATACTAACTTACTTTGATTTTTCAAGTGACTTGGAGGCATACAACACCCTCATCTTCCGGACAAAGTATGATCTTTTGGCGTCACCTACCTCCTGCTATACTGGATCATTTTTACCTGCCCAAACCCTCTCAGATTGGCTCAATAAATGGAAGATTTCCTGGGTCTAAACCAAATACAAGCGGTGTTAAGCAGGACAGCGACCTTGGCCCTCTGCTGATCTCATATACGTGACCGGCATATTCCTCTCTGTAGTCCATGGAAACCCATTTCTCTTTGACGCATCAAGATAGTCTGCTCATTCAAGCCTGACTGTCTAGCCTTGGCCACCTAAAACATATCCAAAGACCTATTTGCACTTGATAGAGGGTGCTCAACCAGGCTGTTGAACATTTCTGCCGACAAATGTGAGGCAATCACATTTTCATGCGACCAAAATCCACCTTCTCTAGCATTTTTGGGTCCCTCCACTTCTAGCAAACGATTTGTTCGGGACCTAGGCCAAAACTATTACTATACATCTGATTGTTCTGGATATTCGGCTCTCCAAGTCGCAAAGGTCGGAGAGTGGTTGGGTTCCATTACGTCTTTCCCTTCGACCTTGAGACCACGTCCTCTCCCTTCATAAATCTGGCGCCAGGCCTCCTTTAGAACAATGCACGGTAATCTTCTCCAGTATGCGCAATTCAGACAGGGAAGGTATCGAATCTGTCCAGAAACATTTTATCGCGCGGCTAATTTGATGGAGCTCACCGATTGTCTCTAAAAAAGGTTGTTATCTTAAAACTCTCCGTTTTTGGCCTCATCGTATAAAACGAAACTTTATCCTCCTGTATAGTTTCCCAGACAGTAGGTATTTGCTTCTAGCCCATCATTATTCGAGCTTGTTTCTAGCAGCCCACCACTTTGTAGGGTTTTTACCCTTTCAACCCCAATCAACAGCGCCAGATTTCGTTCAAGCTTCTTCTTAGCTGTGTACCCTAACTGAAGCAATAAGCTGCCGCAGTTTCACCTACATCTTCCCGTTTGGAGGTGCATTGGACAAGTTCCTCACGGTCAAGCAAAACTCACTGCTTCTCACTGTAAATATACCCGATGACCAAGCCCACGATTAGGGATTAGACTTTGAATCTTGCCAACAGCGGCAGTCTACCACAGATAAAACAGCGTTAAGTCTCTTATTTTATGTCTGCTCACCAAAATGGAAAAAGCTTATCCCAGAGAATCACTGCCTATAACGGTTTTTTTTAAATCAATTCCTGGTTATCATCATCCGGAAGTATTCCACACTGCCTTTTTCTACTTTTTTCATTTTCAAAATTTCATTCGTGCGTATCATCCTCTCGGTTACTCTCGATGCTCTAAAGACCAAATTGGCCACCAATCTGGCCTATGTGCCCACCTGCCGGTCGCCTTTTCGCACGTCACCAAACTGATGCTCCCTTGGGCATTCTAGAACCCCCTGAAGCCTGGGAGCTCTACCGAGTACTCCCTGATGTTTACTGCAATTTGGCCTCACCCTCGTTGTCCCTTCCAACGTTTCCGATCAAGATTTACCATACATCCGGTCACATTCCTACGTGATGGGTGCACACATTATCGCTTGACTCAGAAAAGTACGCTGATAACTGCAACAGCCGACATACACTTCTACCAACTTATCTTCAGTCTGTCTGAGTTGATTTTACCAAGGCCTTCATTCTATCTCGTTTAATTGCCGGATTCCATACCGCGAGACAGGAGGCGGTCTCATTGTCCATATATCTTTACAACGAACGCCACAGTCTCCTATACATTCTGAAGGGGATCATCCATTCACTGGGAAATTAGTATGCCACTAATCCACCGACCTAAATGAAATCATCTTTTAGGAGTCACCTCTCTCATCTGCCAACAGCATCCCAAAGAGCGGAAAGACGGTACCTTTAGCGCTTCATCCCCGTGGTGTTTTCTCTCTATTCCATTATATCACGCCAGTCCTTCTCCTGTATCCACGGCCATTCAGTGAATTACATTTGCTAAGTGTCGCGTTGGAAACAAGTTATTCGCAATTCAGGATTTCGACCTTTCGATGGCTGCCTCGGTATCTCTCGTCAGATTTTCTTCAGCGTGACCAGCTATGCAATCATCTGCATGTCCTGGCAGTTTTTCACATGAACTATTCCTAAAAGACACTATCAGTCTACTATACCCTCATCTCTCACATCCACAGTTTAACCAATGTTCGACTCACCGATTTTATTCACCAGTGAACCCAGACAGATCCATTATTGACACACACCACACTCATCTATTAACCTCTGTCACAGGTACACCAAACTATTAGGGTTGGACACCTTTGTCACAATCCATTGGGAGCTATTCTCGCATCTATAGCATAAAATCAACTACCTAAAATTCAGGTTGACGGTAGTCTGTGTCCCCCCTAAAGTCTAATTTTGGACTATCCTCAACGTACCCGGTCACACAACCATCTGCGTTTTTTGACGGTTTCAGTAACGCATCTGTTCAAGCTGATCTCGTCAGATATTCAATTTATATACTAATATGTGCACACTTCGGTGCTAATCTGTATTACTCACACGTCAATTTCGGAGTCACCTCAGATGAACCAACAGTTGAACACCATTGCATTTACTTTCAGACTATTGCCACTTTTTCTACCATTTTTTAGTGATTGGGCTTCCACACTGAATACCATTTTGAAGGCAACTTCTGTAACCTTTTTCTAGAAATGAGCTTTACACGCCATAGGCTACTGGCATTCTAGCTACTCCCGCAGTGTCTCATATCAGGCTTCAGTCAACAAATCCAGTTATGTGGTTATCCACATGTCGTGAGGGTGTCACTTACGCATTATCCCTATATGATTTCATAAGATCATCGTATTCTCTTTCCTTCATCCACCTTAGTATCAACTTTTGTCGACTAATTGGCCTAACACAAACCATTATTTGGGTCCTTTTTTACTCAGCTTTCAACTTTCTTCACCCCGCTCCATCAGATCACCATGCCAGGGCACCTACTATACACCCCACTATGGGTGCGCCCTCCAAGACCTGTTGCTGGACAGTGGACACTCACAGTATGGAAAATCTTACTCCCACTTTCCTTTGCACAATTTCTGCACTCGAGGGATACTTCGCAAATCCTTCGGTTTCATAATTCCGCCATTTCCCGTGTCACCTGAACCATTGGTTGATGCGGGTAACCATAACCGCCAATAGTTCTTCCCATTTCTCGTGGGAACATGTCCGAAAAGGTTTCTGCCAGTATACTCTCCCTAGTGACTTTATGTTGCATCCATTCAGATGATAAGTTTACTTGATTACGCTTCCCGTCCACGAAGCCAATTTCACTCATAGCTGAATACTCGTCCATCTGACCCGTACATTCACTTTTGCCGGGCACTCATAAATATGACCAACAACACCCCTGCACACTTTTGCGCCGCACTTACTCTACTTAATACCAGAGAGTCCCTTTTGTGGTCACATTTTTACCATTCCATCATGCGACCAAACACGCTTGTCCCCGGAACAAAACGGCGAAAATAATAATAATAAAGGAGTGCGAACAAGCCAAGCTACATAAATGATCCACTTTGATGCCTTGGCGATGATTAGACCACTGCTCAAAAGATTCACAGGCCTTGAACCTGCTACTGGCCCAACTCCCTTGGCTCTACTCCAACAGCATGGACACCAGGAGTAGCTGCATCTATGGTTCATTGAGATTTGAGAGAAATTGACAACATTCGGTTTTTCTTAGCATGCCTACTGACTGCTATTTGGACCACGAACGGCAGTGCCCACATATTGCGTCTTACCACAAATGATTTATTCCTTCGCACTGAGGAAATTCTTGCCCTTTCAATGACCCTTCTACCTCATCTCCCTATGTGTAACGATGAATTCTGATCTTCAGATTCTGACGAGGAATGGACAACACTGCATAAGACTGGCACTCAATATCGCGCGAACTTCACAAAAGACAGCCCGACGAAGCGACTACCTCAACGTCCAAGGATATATGTGCATGTATGTGTGTGAGCATATATATAGATAGGATTATATTCGTATGTATGGAGTAAAATTGAGCCGTCTAAATGCGCATAAATTTGCTCTGTGAATGATTTCTCAGCTTCCTCCATGAGGAAGTCGAACAGAGGATTCTATGAACGGGGAGTAAAGAAAATCAGGCCGGCACCGCCTGGCTACAGAAGCATTCGGTGAAACAAAATGTGCTGTCTCAGTAAAGCTCTATTATAGTACCCCGGTAAAGTGCTGGCTTGCTGAATAATTGTAGCGGTATCAGTGGTTTATTTTCATTGATATTTTCACCACAAAGAGTTCAAATAGGGAGCTTCACACCTCTTTTGAGTTACTTGCCCAGAATCTATCGTGCTTTCCCCGGCATATTTCCAGTTATTATCCAACGGCATCATTCTCATTCAGCAAACATCGGTGTCAATATGCTCACTGGTAGATACATGGTTTTTGCTGAAAATTCCAGGTGATCTAGTGATGTCTAGGGAACCAATAACGTATAAACAGTCCACAGAAACCTGCCGAATTATTTCTTGTAGCTTCTCAAAGTCCGCTTTTACTCGTTTGAATATCGCTTCAGAGATTTTTGTCAAGGTCCCACTTGGGTACTGGGGTTAAAAGAATCCAAGTTCGAGCAACACATGGCTAACTCATAGAAAACTCGATTTCAACACGATGTTGATCCATGGTTTCAAATATGCGCATTTAAAATGCACAAATGATACAGATTTGTAAAAACCTCAAGTCACCAGATGGGCCTAAAATTAAAGCCTTGAAGTTAAACTTTCCATTTTCCAAGCACAAGGGTGAAAAAAGTTCACGACCGAATCCGAGTGCCCCAAAGGCAAGAAAGAGCGCATAAAATCGTTGTGTATGGAACAAGTTGCCAAATTATTGTAAATATAGTCAAACACACAAGTTACGCATGAAAATGGGAGGGATTTTCAATATAGGCCTTTCACTCTGGAGCTGACGAGAGTTCGCTAATTTCCAAAGTGATATGCTCTAGCTCACAGTAAAGCAAAAGATCCAGCACGCCCTCACTAATACAGAGCAACTACCGAGACCACAAGCAGCCAAGCGAAAACAATTCTGCCACCTTGAATGAAAGTCTCTTGTATCCCCTGGCCTAGGCAGGGACACAAAGCAGGTGTGTTCACAGAAATTATCAAAAACCTTCCTTGATATACAATCCTCTCACCGGCATTCCTAGGAATCATTCGTTTCTAGCAAAGCAAAATCTATAAATCTTAGAAATGCTTGTCATGAACTAGGCAGATATTCTTTTGATTTGCAGTAAGAATGTCAGTTCTATACCTACCACCCTACAGTTAACCGTCCAATGGTGATATCTCTTGCAATCTGGCCAACTTCAAAGATGAACTTAGCTTCATTCAACGGGCTATTTTTGGATGACCACTACGGTTTGGTAGCCAGCTCCAGACGCATCAGAACAGTCGTTCAACTTTCCCGTTTGGTTCATACGATTAAAAGACAAACAAAGAAGGAACCGTATGCTTCTCAGTTCTTCCAGTGTAACCGTGGACTCTTCCCAGTCTAGCCTCTATTTTGGGTCCGAAATGCTGGTCCCGACCAACTCCCTTTCGACAAAGCCTTTTAACTGGAGCATCTGCTGGCAGCAACCACGGGGAAACGAGACCGAGTAGAAATAACTAACGGTTTTCCCCGGCGCACGGCACGCTGGTCTGAAAAGTTGAGTGGCACCAAGTTCAGTTGAGTCCAGTCCATTTTGGATCTTGAATTGACGGGGACGGAAAGAGCTGCGGTGATTGGCAGCAGCCGCAAACTTCTCCGTCTGATCAGAGAAACCGTCCACGCAAACCAGGCGCTAGAAAATTGACAAAAGACGCGAAGGGTTCACCGATTCGAACTCAGGAGCATAGTCTAATTCGCCAAGTGGAGCATTCTGGAGTGCAGCCTAATTGGCTTTTATCATCTCCAGGCTTGGCCAGTAGCGCAATGGGCACAGCTGTTGTTGTGAATACCAGTTCTTCGCTTGAAAGGGAGGTTCGTGAGAGAAGCTATCTTAAACGATATAAGACTCTCTGGCGAGAGGCTTTGTCTCCATCTACTTTTAGTGGCGTGGCCCAGCAATTTCACTGGAGTTGACCAACTCCTCCGCCTGAAATGGGAGAAGGAACGAATACCAACGAGTTGGTGTGATTCGGCGATCGTACGGATTTGTAAGAGAGGCGGCAGGTCCTGCTATGAAATCCACTGGGGACTAAGTGTGGTTAGCATCATATCCAAACGGATCGTTGGTATTATTCACCACCGCTCTTCTGACACCCGCGAACAGAGCTCAAGCCGGAATCCAGCCGATTGTAGACCAAGTCGAGGTTCTGTTTATCACACCTCCACTCTTCGACAAAATTTGGGCATAAACACACTTTTCGTAGGCCCACTACCTCCGTTTCCCCCAACTTCCAGGCTGCCTTTAACTCAGTCGACTACACAGTACGCTGGCTCCGCCTTTTGCTGAAGTTAATATCCAAAAAATGTATCCCCATCTTGAAGCGCCTTAACATTATTAACCTTAGCCGAGTTTTGGAGTCACGGTTAAGTTTCGCCCGAGATCATCACGGGAAGTGGTGTGCCTCAAGGTTGACCCCCCCCTTTTCTTCTGAAATTCACAATTGACATGATCTTAGAAACCGCTCTCTTGTCAAGCTAGCGTTGCAAACTTGAACTTACCCCGGAAAAACAGGTATCAGACCTTGAGTATGCTGGCGACATGGACACTCTAATTGGGGGACCAAGTAAGATTCAAGCTTTTCCAGATAACTTCAGGGGTTGCGTGGCAGTGTTTAATACGCTCTTTCCACTCTCAAACTGCGAGATGCCGCTGCAAGACTGGGCTGGTCCGACCCCAGGCATTTCACTGTTTGGGGAGACTATAAACTTGGTAGAAAAGTTTTGTTATCTGAGGAGCCGCACTTCACCTGAAGGTCGAATATCCGGTGAGGCGTCGCCGCGTTCACAGAAGGTTCGTTTTGTATTTGCCAATCTGGGTCATCAGTGGCATCGACAAAAACAAAGCTTGCTCTGAGACAGTCAGGTCATGTTCCGGTTTGGTTCGGAGACACGGCCACTGCAGGTGGAAGACTTACGAAGACTGCCGGCATTTGGACACCAATGTCTTCGTACTGTTGCTCAAATCTGGTGGGTACCTCGAATGAGCAAAGCTTAGGTTTGTTTGAAAGTCCTGGGCTCAAGGGCCAACTCATGAAATGAAACACAAACTTACGAGGCTAATTTTGAAAAGTGTTGACCATTGCCCCTCATGGGATTCCCCGGCTTGCTACTTTTGCTGAGGCGGGTACTGGTTGAAAAGTGTGTAAGAGTGATTATTCCATGGCACGGAAGAGAGTTGTGAAAAATTGACCGGTGGATTTGACAACCTGGGGCGTGTTAGACTTCGTGGGTTGGTTCCAGGGGACCACCCCACTCATCTATTAGATACTTTGAGGGATACGGCTAGAAGCCACCATCAGTGGAGCCATTGCATCCATAACCTTTCTTCATCTACCTAGTCTTATCATTGCTGTTCTCCTCTCACTCCTTCCACTTCAGTCTCCTTCGTTATTTTCCTTTCAGACTGCCATTAGGCGATAGCATCCACCCCACCCGGTGAAATGTTGAAGGTTGCTTTCACTGAACTGGAGTTACGTAGGACAGGTTATGACCTCGGCCAATCGAGATTCCAGAATTCTTTTGATGGCGTAAACACTAGTTATACAAAGTGTATTCCGTCGAATCCCTGCTAAATATGAGCTAAACGTAAAACCTCGTCGCACGTCAGTTATGAGGGAAATCATGCATCCTGAACCTTTACTGAGATAGTAAGCACTGAACAAAGGCGCCAAATATTACACGTCTCAGACTGACCACGGTGTTGCCCTCCATTCGGTCAGTGAACATACTCGAAGCTCGCTAGCAGGGAGTGCCCCGTACTACTTACGATTCAGACTCCCTTTTACGAACTGGACTGTCTGCAGGTCTTCATTCCAAGGGCCAGAATGATCCAGCAGTTCATTACCCTGTTGGTATACAGGTGCGATCTAGGCTTTACCTTGGCTGAAACTTTCATCAGTTTTTTCTAGTGTCCCCTGGTCTGGGAATCTGAAGCCATTCAGAATAGCCTATCCGGCCTGGGGCCAGAAAAACCCTTCACTACCATGGACATTCCTATGAGATCCCTTCTAATTCTCCACTTTTCCGGCGATGAGAAAATCAGGTCAAACAGTCTATATGTATGCCTCTCTTCTCTCTGACATTTAGTCATTTGCTGCGCGAGGCTTTGAGCTTCCTCTAAGGAGGTGGTGTCTACTTCGTGGGAGAATGCCCAAGCCTGCACGGTATTCCCTGAGTGAGTCGTATTAGGCCATGTTACTAAGCCCGAATATTTTTGGCTGCGGGAAAGGCAATGCTGTTCGCACCCCACTACCTATCCTATGTAGGCCACCGAAGCATTCCCCCATGGGGCCTGCTTTACCCTGGTCATCAGTGATCCCGGTGAATAGTGGACCTGTGACATCCTTCGTCGAGCCTTTCGACGGTACCCAGCACAGACTTTTTGGCATCTTTCTTACGCATTTAGCTAACCTGAGCTCAAGTTCTCGCCTAGAAGTTGGGAAAAGGCCCACGAGCTCGTTTCTAAACTTAGTATCACGGGTCCAGACTAGCCGACGGCAGGAGGCCTTGTGAAGTTTCCAGTTGCGAACTCTACTTCTGATGGCTTTGGCTATCGCGGCTCTCCTCCTTATTAGTTTACCCCCCCCCACTCCTTCGTGTCAAGGGCGCATAATTATCCTATGGGCGGTTTGAAACCCTTTTAAGATCTGCTAGCGCTACTCGACAGAAGCCTCCTCTACTGTGTCTCACGGCAGCCATCTCGCCATTTTGGGAAGATTTCCAATGTCCATACCTCCAACTTTCCCATCCAGACTTGAGGGTGCCTTGGGTTGCTCATTCGCAGGGTAATTCCGAAACACGTGATCATTCTTGCCCAGCGGTGCACAGTGCTGCAGTTCAGGCACAACATTGCGGAGATTTGTTATTGCTGGATAAAGCCAAGGTGGAAAGCACTCAGATCCAATTCTGGTATCTTCCCTAGCAAACTAGTGTAACGCATTAGCATGAGGCTATTTCAACTGGGTCCTTTCTTGCTATCGTTGCACACAAACTTAAACGCCCAGTCAGCGAGCAGAATAGTGAAGTCTCCCAGGCCCGTAGCCTGGGACGATGGCAAGCTTTTTGCCTCGGTCATCCACACTGGGGTGCATGTCTTCGGTTGATCGTTTGAGACTTCCGGCGAACTCGTATCCGTCCCTATGAAAGTTGCCAAAACATCCAACATGGCAGAGATCACGCAGTCGTCAACCTCAGAACAGAATTTCCGTCTTCATTATCCGAAACGTCCTCAATTGTGACTGTTCATAACCACTTCACTGCCGGTCAAGCCAGGTCACTGCCCGGTTCTAGACCACCAAGCCATACTCTATACTTGCCTGACGCAATTCGATATCTGCCGTTGGTGATGTGAGCCACTTCGTCTGCCCTTGCCAGCGGTTTATCCCGAGTGGCCCCATCAGCGAACTCAACTGGTATTGAACCCTCGTAATGGTCTCCTCTGTCTGCCAGCGGCCGCTTCCATATCCGCCTTCTGCGCACCCTTGCCAGAGCAATAGGGTACGAACAACCTGCCATTCACTGTGACACGGACCCTCCTTCAATCCCTGTCCCGCCTAGGTTTCGAGTCACCTGTGCAGGACTTCTGCTGATTAGGGATAAAGAGCCTGCCGCATGAGACCCTGACTGTCGAAACTATTTGCCCTCAAAGATCTTTCGCTCTGTCTTCTGGCACTGGGAACACAGAATCATCTGCTCTGGCTGACCTAACCTCTTCTATAGTATATCCACTCTTCTTTTTAAGCTGCCTCGCCCTTCTAGGCTCTTGTGCAGTCCACCAGCCTCCGTCTGTCTGCTTTACGAGAGTTGGGGCAGCCACCAGAGGGCTCAGTCACGGAACCCGCCTACTGGCTCTGATGACTGTCCACTCAGGCCTGCATACTACTTTCACAAATAACCTCCTGCTGCGTGATTGCGGTGCTTTGGGGTTTATGCCTGTGGTGTCACCTGGTGGGCTTTGGTCCCGCTTGAAGGCGAGGCCGACAACATCCTTTCAAAAAACTCAAACTCACTAAACCCATGGGTTCCTTCTATAAAGGACAAACATTTTCTTTGATGTTCACGAACACCTTGGGTGAGCCCGCCTCTTGTACTCCTTGCATTCCATAACTTTAACCACAGGCATCCTGCAACTGAAAGCGAGACATGGGTCGGAAAAGCGTGGAATACTGGAGAACATAAAATGTAGTAAAAAGTCGCTCAAGCACTCTTTGACGAAACGCCAAAACTTCTGACAACTGCGAACGCAACCTTTTAAAAAAATGCAAAAAGTTCTTAGTAAGGAAAACCGCATTACAAAACCATCACGTTGCACTCGGCAGTACTAAAAGGAGAACGGAGGTATTCTCGGAGTAGAACGCGTTCATTATGCATTTTTGTTAGACTCAGTACGGTGAGGCATCCTGGGTATGTTCTCGGAACTCTCCCAAATTCGGTCCAAAAGCCAGAGCACTGAGGCTCTATAGCGAGCCTTAATCACCAGTTCGAAGACGAATTTATCCACTGCAGCGTCCCACTGTGTTCCCGGGGTGAGCTCTGTTGCTATTGGTAAACCGTTCAACACCGAACTCTTTCCGCTTTATCTCTGGTTAGAATAAAATCCATAAACATGAAGTGTTTGTTATCTTCCTAGTGAAGAGGAACGAATTTTTCTCTAGCCACTCCGTCAGCCCCTCCGGGGGGGGGGGGTACAGGCCTTATCGAAGTCTTCATACTACCTGAGATACTCGTCAACGTAGAAGTGGATGACTAAACTATTTACCACCTTCAGGCCATCTAGGCCCCGTTCCAGAATGCCGTATCTCCTAGGGCAGAAGCGACATGGAAGTAAAATGACACCTCACTGAATAAGTGAACAGCTATCCTGTATTCCACCACGAATTTGTCCTTGTCGTTTCCTTTCAAATACAAGAACCTAAATGCATCCCTGTCCCTACAGGCACTTTCACTTGCAGAAACATCCCATGTATCGGCCGACATCGTTACATTAACCAAGTCGAAACCGGTGCAAGAACCCAATCCTTTTGGCTGCCCTGTCTGGTGCTTGTGACAAGCAGCCAATCAGCGACGTTCCCTCGAGCTTGGTTGCACAGTCAGAGACAACCCGGAGCTCTTCGATCACCTTGAATTTGAACACGGGATGGTGAGTCTAGTACTTTGTATCTTAGCCTATTCTAGGACGACAGTCAGCTTTTTCATATAACCAAGAACCTCTCTGCGTATCATCGCATCTGAGTATCGCCCCTCATGGCAGTTATCATGCCAAAACCTCTCTTTGAACAGCAGCAATCTATCAGGGAAGCTTTTTTTGTTGTCCACGAGTCGATCCGCCTGTATTTTTCTTGGAAGTGGCACATTAAAACATCTTTTCAGGGCTATTCTCTACGGCCTTACTATCTCCACCGCTAGTAAACCCTGTCGCGATAACGACAGGCTATCATCCTCGAGGTCCTAGAACTCATTTTAGGGGGGCGGCGCAGCTTCTGTTTCGTATCCCTTTCTGCAGACGAAATTCACTGAGCCGTGCCGCCCCGTAGGCTCATATGGTACCCAGCCCAATGTTATGCGTGCTGCACTAGGCGCCAGTCGGCTTTCCGCCCTCTGGTTCAGCAACCAGTGTACATCTGGTGCTTCACAACCAGGAATGAGACTCACTTCATTCTCCCCCCATTTGAGGGGCCCTAAGTCTCGAAGAAGAGGCCTTTTTGGACAAATTCGGATCAATCTACTGCGGGGCTTGGATTGACAAGTCATTAAGCGTAAAACCCTCCGTGCTGTCCATGTTCTTACCGTCATCCGAAGTGGTGGGCTACCGTCGTACGCAACCCGCAAGCATGACCTGAGTCCCACTCAACGTGATCACTGCCAGTGACTTGTAAATTCTCTGAAGCCGGTGATCCCCTGCAAAACTCTCTCCCATTGAAGTGGTGGAAAAGACGCTATCCAGGAATGCCAGCTTTCTAGTCACCTTACTGGGTACTTCTATCCCCAAGAGACTACATCCAAGCAAAACAGCTCTCAAATAGACTGGGATGCTGGGAAGAGCAAACCGGTCTCCAGAGTTCTGCCAGACAAGACTGTCTTCAATTGGAGTGGCAGTCGGTGAAGTCTGCTCCTAGCAATCCTCTTGGTGGCACATGGCTTTAACTCAGCAAGCTACTGCTCTCCGTGAGTTATTGAGGTACACGTAACAGGCTTCCATCGTTTTTGTCGTATGCCATGGTTCACGTGCTGTGGCCCTGAGAAATCTCGGGCAGTCCGTCAATCCGCTTCTGACGTCACATTCTTTGCAGCTTGGAGAAGCTTCTTCCCAGCGTGAAAAGTATGCTTGCTTGTCCAAGGCTGTAGTTTCGAGTATTGCGGCAAAGCGTTTTGAACCTGATTGGCTGTTGGTCTGTTCCCTCGGTCGCTATCGTGAATGAATTGACCTGATTATATGTCGGCTATTCTTGCCCTTTCGTCTGAGTAAATAAGCAGGTCCACAAAATAGGCCCCGCACTGACGCCGGATAATGCCTTCTGCTTCTCCGGCCTGGCGACCTGGATGCTCGGATAAAAGGCAACGTACTACCCCATCCAAGGTGTGCCTTGCGTTGTGAGCGTACCTGCAGCCTTGATGATCAAGGATGATGGAGCAGATTCACATCCTAATGATGACGTCAAAAACAGCGCATACGTCACTTTTGGTAGAACAAAGAGTCCCTTTTCACAATGACGAAGGTAGGGGACATATGGATCCCTCGTTATTTGCATTCAAATTGTGCAAACCGAAACAGGGGGTTGCACCACTTTTGAGATGCTCCCGAAGTTGGTCATCATACTCTTGTTCGCGAGCTTTGATGTCTGGATGATGAGCATCTCACCCCAATGATCCAGTCTGCCAAGGCTCTCTCCACTTATCTAAAGTCGGCCTCTATCTCGTGCTTCAAACAGAGTACGGCTGTGTTGGTTACTAAGGTGGTTGGGCGAAAGAAAATGCTTCGAATCCAATAGCTAATCAACCTTGTCTCGGATAGACACGACGAGTGTGCTGTACCCCATTAATGGCTTCAACAGCAGCTCCAGCACGTTTGTAGCCTGAAGACTCAAGATCAATGGCAGTTTGTTAAGGCCGCCCATATTCCAGCAGACTTACGTTTCCGAGGTCCGACCGAATTCCGTTTGTCAGATACATGGACATGAGGGCCAAAGTCTTGTAAAAGCCTGAACAGGATTGGCCCGTTTGTGAACTCAAAACACCGCTTGAATAGGAGAGAAAAGCAAAGGCAATATAATGACGGTAACCACGGCCGAATTAGCAACTTTTCCGACATAGTTCAGTAGATTTCCCCCCTTACCACAAGCGCCCTGCTGGCACGTCTGGCTGACCAGATCTGAGATGCATATACTGATTACCGTGAGTCTCTGCTCCTTCACCAGTTTACGAGCGGGTTCAATAACAGCTGACAAGTAACAACCTCCATACTGTGATTTCCTGAAGATAAAACCGTCTAGAGCATTCACCTGGGAGGTTTAGAATCCCGGAAAGCCTGGGTCAAGCAGCGGAAGGAGGTTGATTCCAAAGAGCAGTACGAAAGCCCTCAGTCTTTGGGTCATCGACGGACTGTTAGAGGTAGGTGGTAGGCTGAAATTTCCTTGCTCAGCTTTGACGGCAAACATTTCGTGGTATTACCGGCACCACAACCCGTCGAAGGTCTGTTGATTCAACAAGCACACACGATTAATAGGGCCGAAGCTGGGAGAGCCAATTGGCGAGCGTTATTCAGAAGCGGTTTTGGATATTGAGAGGAAGAGCTGGAGTTGAACGCGCGATTTGACTTTGTTTGCAATGTAGAAGACTCACGGTGGCTTCGGGTAAATAGTATGTGGCCCCTCTACCGAAGTCCGGAGCGACCCAATGACGACAGCCATTCAGTGATACTGAACTTGAGTATTTCGGACCTTCTGGGGGTCAGATGCGGGGATGGGTAAAAGGTACGGGTGCACCGTGGCTCTCATGAAATCCCGGCCAGTATGGTGTGATGCTGAGCCTTCGATGGAAACTGATGCCTTACTCCGGGCTCCATGAAATGTTATAAACAAAAGGATTGTGCCGTCGGACAGCTACTCAGAGAGCCGGTCAAACTTGTTTGTGCCCAAAGAGAAGTGATGCGAAAAGCAACCGCTGGACGATTATACACTAAACGCTGTAAAGTCAGAGGTAGAGAGAATCTTGAATAATCATGCTATGGTTTCCGTCTCCTCGAAAGACCACATTCATGTAGAGCCAACCTCAAATGACTTTCTGGCTCTGAGGACAGGTGCCGGACTTCAGGGACCGGCGTTCCTTCAAGGCAGCTCTCCACGCAGATTAGAACAAGCGAATTATTTGGCTGCGGTGTTTTGAGATAGATGGTGACTTGGGAACCTATCGATCTTACAAATCCGACAAAGGTGGCTTGCTAATGAAAGGCCCTCAAAAAATGGTGATGCAGTGGAGACATAATACGAACAAGCGCACGAGAGTGCGTGGTTTCAGAAGCAGTGGAATGAAATATTGTGTGTTCCGAGAGGCTGGTGAGAAAGTTAAAGGATGCGCTTAGCGTCTGTTTCCTTCAAAGCGAGAACAGACCATCCGATGCCACAGACTCAGTCATTTACTGGCATTCTAGCTGCAAACTTCAAACCAAGGAAAAGTATAGGTGAAATCCTATTATCTCAGGCCAAATAAAAATAACAGGTTACTGCACATTATTCAGGCGCTCTTAGAGTGGCCAATGGATAAAAGCTGTGAATGGTAAGTACTTTTGTCTCTACCTACCAGTAGATTATCATGAAAAACTGAGATACGTGGGGGTGATGGGGCAATACGCGAAGCAGTGTCTGATGAGAGATAGAACAATGATCTTCTGTCACTCTGCAGGAGCAGTCTACACCTTCTCAGAGGCTTGAAAATATGGGTGTTCCCGAACGTTGGGTGTGTATGAATAGCACAGTCCTAGATCTTCCGCTGATAGGTTATAGTTGTTGGGTGAGTGGGGTGAATGGGAAAGAATTTGGGAGAATCTGACAAAGTACAGTCACAAGAGTGCATTTCTCAGCACAGAATTCTATCTTCCGGGAAGCACGTCATCAGTTTATCCGTTTCAAATCTGTGGTATCTTATAAGATGCCTCTCTATGATTGAAAGGTGAGATTTAGCGTACAATCTTTGTCATCAGCAAGCTTCAAAGGCGCAACAAAGTGTAATGGTGGGATGACATCAAAGATGTACGCTGGCAGTAACGGCGGGCCTTTTTCACTGTCATGAATGTCCCCAAAAGCAACAGGAGTAGATTGTAAGAGATGGTCACTAGTTGGAACAACTCCACAGCGATGGGACCGACGGAAAGAGTTCTAGATGTTAAGGAGGGAGTCAAGCGTAAGGACTTCGAGTTTGATGAGAATTTGCCAGTTTGAGACTCGGCCTATTGGCTGAGTTTCTTTTTTAAGGGGTTGGAAATTAGGCTCCGTCGTCCTGTGAGCGGTTTTACTAGCCTGTTTAAAGAACTGAGATTAAAAAGTACTCCAAGAACCGGGTTTCAAAAAGCCTGAGTGATCTTCACGTATCAAGTTATGAAGGAATAAGTGCTCCAGAAAGCGATTTTTTCCAGGTGGTAAGGTGCTTTGAAAGAATTAGGCTCGCGGTTCGTGGGGCGATAACTAAAGCGAACATGCGGAATTCCGTTCTTGGTTAGGAGATACAGACCTTTTTCACAAGGTGGGAATGGGCCATATTCCAAAATTAGAATCAGTGTTTAGAATTAGGACTGCTTTATTAAACACGTCAAATCAAAGCAGAGCATCTGGGATTCCAATAAGACTGGAGCGCGATAAAAGCTTCGTGTTACGGAACGTTGGTCATTTTAGTATGGGTTTTCCATGCCGGGCTAGGTGGATACAATAAACAGGACTAGCATAGTTCAACTGGTAACAGAGTCAATTGTCCTAAATGAGAAGAAAACCAAGTTTAGAGCCATAGAGGCTTCGACGCGAGCAGTTGTATGGGTACCATTCGACAACGTCTGGTAGGGAACACTAGAACGAAAATTGGCATTTGCCCTTCGGATTTTTGTGGGAAAGACGTGGAATCTTGTTCGGCCAGCCAAATGCAATTCTCTGTGGACTGCCCCAGGCCATTTAGGTCACATGACTTGCTGCTTTCGCCTAACTGATAGGTTTAGGTTAGTGCTTCAGTAAGCTCCAGGTGGCTTGCGTTGCACTGTGACAACTACTTTCAAGCTGCCAGGAGAAAGCCAATGAGCAGGGCCCAAGGAAGCGATCCAGCTCAGAAAATGGGATGAGCATGAAATGGTGACTTAGATCCTGCAGGTGTGGACTATTTCGGGCTCCAAGTAATAAAGAGTCAAGTAGGAAATTTGGGAAGGCAGATTTTGTCGATAGAAAAGGGTCCTACACCACATGCTCCTGCTCCACAAACAGGAAGGCCATTTTGTTGGAGAGGGGCTGAGAAAGACCGACGTAAGAGAGACCTACGACATACCACTCTCAGCAGATATTTCGTAACCCCTTTTTTGAGGGGTTCACTGAGTGGGACTTCGAAGCCACCTTCCACAAGTATAAGCCTACATAGGGTCACATCGATGAAGATTTCCCCCCGTCAAGCCATACGCCCTTGATAGACTGCTGAGAAGAGTAGCACTTTTCACTCCACACCAACTACAGTACACATTAGACTGAGTCAGGCGGGAGTAAATTAAGGCTGGGTGATCTACCAACAGGAACACTTACCCGACGGAGGTGACTTTGCCGCTTCGATCGACACGAATATTAGTAACTGAGGATTTGTTGGAGGTTGAAAATTTAAGGTCCTTTCTGCAGGTGGAAGACGGCCCAGACCGTGTCTTTTTGGTTTCGTGCAACTCCTATAGAAACGGGGTGAGCCCCCAGAAGTCTGGAGTAACCTTCTCTATCTTGAACCCCTTTCGTGACCATTAAAACATCATCAATGAAGATTGTTGTTCCTTCCACATTCATCAAGGTCTCCTAGTGTACTTTCATGCGGCTTTTTCCATGTCTACCTGCTCATAACCTACTCCGTTTATAAAGCCCTGTTAGGCCTCCTTCTCTTGGGGCCTGCATCAAATTTGTGTGTAATGCATCTTTGTCCACAAGTTTCATTGCTGTCTCCAGAATCCCCGTGTGAAGCCGCCACCCAACCCAAACTCAAAACCAATTTTTTTTACACTTTAAATCACTACCTATTTGAAACTTTAAACTGAAGCTTGCTATGTTGCCCGACTGCAGAAATTTTTCACAGCACCCTCAAAATTTCATCACACTTCATGGTACTGATTTTTGTAGTATAACTTGACCACAAGCCTAAGCGTGTTTCCCAGCCGTGTTCAAGAAATATACCACTACCACTATTATTGAAATAAGCAATAATATAAAGCTTGTTATACCCACCGGTGTTGGCTTCGAGACCAAAGGAGGACTAAGGAACAAGAAACACGTGGATGTCGATGCAATACGCTGATGCTATCCAGCAGTGGACTTAACCTTAAGAAGGAATACGTTAGGATCTTTAATTCCGCTGGTGATTATAGGGCTTCAGTTGGTGACCTTTTTGGAAACTAGGCCCTATAAATAGGCCCTGGTACCAAACATTGTCCAATAAAGGTTTTGTAGGAAGAGCTGGGGACACGACCGCCTAGGAGCGGAAGTGGTCATCCTTATCTGGTAGGGTGAGAACCGTTTCGGCCAAAATGTAAAAGTACCAATCAGAGTGAATCCCGTTCATGATTCACTGCTCGATCAACCAAGTGGTGAACTTCACGCTTTCAGGTTAGAGCTTCAGAGGCTCAAGGCAAAGCGTGGCATGGGTCGATGTGGAACCCTATTAAAAACCAGGTCGCTCCGAGACTTCTACAGTTCGATTTGTGGGCTGCTCCAATAAGTATCTCGACCGCGGAGCGCAGTTCATTCACTTCGGGGCGGTGAATCCACCTGACTTTAAAACTCAAATTTACAGGGCGTTGCTTATTCGGGCCGCTTAAACCTCCACACTGCTTTGTGCTGCAAGTACTCCACCGATTACCCAAGTATACTTTTTGTGACCTCACCGGATATTGATGATAATGTTGATGGGTGTTTCGGATAACCCCGAGGCATGCTGTGACATAAAATCAAACGGTACAACTGGACGTAGAGTCCGAATTCCAGAAGGACGATTCAGGTTTGTGTACTCGGTATTGTACAGGAGAAAGGATGTTAGTTACTCTTTAGGGCGGCGCCCAGCAAATTTGAACTCAAGGTCGGGTGGACAACCCGGCCAAGTCAGGGTCGGGCGGGTCGGAGGAAGTAGACTCTTACTGAAATATTACAGAAAGATGGACTGCGCAACGAGAGAATCAAATAGAATTGACGAAAGTTTTGTTCACCTTGGGGATGAAGAATTTGCCAAGGGAGACATGGACCAGCTATAGCGCTCTGCGTATTATGGCACTGCTTTGGGTTGGAAATCAGACTATGAAAGGAATGAATTTGCAGACAAAGAACAAGCAAAGTCTTTCAAAGATAACCCTTCCAACGTTCGGCGACCAAATTTAGGCTGAGTCACTTAAATACCCAGTGGAGGACTCGTTTGTAGATAGAGATTGCGTAGGTCATGGTTAAAGAAGTGGCGGGACGTAAACACGTAATCGTTACGCACATTTCTAACTTTCAGAAAGGTGGAATGTGATGCACCAAAATGGAAATGGAAACTGGGCGACAAATCACTTTGTGGTGCGTAGCCACGATAGTCGCAGATCCAAGGTGTGCAAACATGAGTATTTAAATGACAAGAAGGTATTTACTTTTGATAGTCGTTGTCTAAGGGCTGAACATGAGAACAAGAGAGATGCAAGAATCAAGACTGTCTGAGAGGATTCACCAAGATAGAATGCTGGATATAAAAAACAGCAACAACCGATAAATAACCTTTGCGAAGATGGGCGGTGAAGTAAATGACAGGTAAAATACTATCTTTTGGTCTTCTTTGTAAGAAGTGGATCATCTGATGGCCAAAGTTCAAAACGCTGCGATGCAAATGCCTCTCGGATGTAAATATATGGGGAGGGCATGAATCTTTGCAAGGTGAGGATATCGAAATGCTACAACAGTGTGAGTGAACAGGTGGAATGATGGAGGGAGCGAACTATCACAATATCGTCTACTGTAAAGATGCTCTGGAGACAAATACTCCTCAGTGAAATATATTGTTTGGACACTGTGGAATGGAAGTGGATGGCAACAGTACGTGGGACCTTCTTCAAATATATCACTAACTGAGATAAAAAAGGGCAAGTTTTATTTCGGGGATCGGTTAAGTTTGCTTATGTGACAAGCCGGTAGTTTGGCACGAATCCTCGGGAAAATGGAACATGAACGTTAAGCCGAGTACGGGAACGGCCATTTTAACCCCGCGATAATTATGTGTTGGGGAAAGCAGATTTTGCCGGGCGTAAGGAGCGGTAAGTTAAGACGGGGAGGATGGAAACGAGTACGATGAAAAATAGGCGATAACTGGGGAATATAGTTCCACAATTGCAGCATTTCTGGTGTATAAATGTTTTTTTGCTGCAACCGGTGCTGGTGGGTGGGGCTGACCGTGCTCTGGACACCCAACCTGAAAACCACTTCTGGTGACAAGGGGAGCAATCCACCATCACAGCTGCGCCCGCACATCGTTGCGGACGTCCTGCACCACCTATGTGCTCCGGCCAAAGCGGTGGATCTGACCACGCCCCGCACCGTCGGGCTTCGCTTGAGTGATGTTGGCCTTGTCACATAGAGATCAAATGGTCCAGGAGCTTGCAACCAGGTTGCGAGGGGCCCTGGAGAGCACAGTCTATGTGGTAATGACGAAATGACGAGCAGGTATCGAATTTTCAGCGGGAAATGTGGGCCAGGTATTATGCCGAGCCATCGAACGGAAGGCTTACATCAGTGGTTGTCTGGGAACGTAAAATTAGTAAAATGCACTCTGGGGTGCTCCCAGCTGGAGATCAACGGTAAGTGGTAAAAATAAGCCTCAAGTATCTAGAAATTGGAACTACTTGGTGGATGGTTCGACTTTACAAAACACAAGGTTGTACATGAAAGATTAATAAAACCTGAGTGATATATACGGCGACTTTTATGGTACGTAGGTTTTGTGGCCCCTGACTCAGACCCACGTGTCAGTAACCCACACCAACTTCGTACGCTCGCTCCTCCGAGGTGCATGCATCATTGTTTGATACGAGTGTCAGGACATCAAGCCGTTTGTTTAATCCCTCTTTAAGTCTCGGCAAGTGGCTTATTGCACGGACATTCGGTGGAAGTTTACTTCACATTTGTGAATATTTTACAATAAAGAAATTTGGCCGTAGGCTGGTTCTCGAGGACGGAACAGTGACCGAATGACTGCCGTGTCGTAACGAATACCTTAATCCTAATGGGTCTCGTACCATAGGAGAGGCTTTGCGGGATCTATATCTTTATAATGAGTGAAAAAAGGACAAGTTGTTCTTTATCCGTCGGAGCCAAAGGGGTTCGAGGTGTAGCAGGTCACAGCGCCGTTTATAGTTGAGACTAGACAAATATCTAATTATTTGTTAGGTAAAGCTGCGCTGAACATTTCCGATGGCGACTCCATCAATCTGGCTCACGTTGGAGACATTTAATAAACTATACTCTGGCAGTGGTCTGACTTGAGTTGCATACACACTGAGTTTACTTTCACGCAAACGGATTGTTTTGTAGACAAGACGTGATCATGCACATGGCATGCTTCGGGCGCTTCCGAAATAAACCATTATTATTATTATTATTATTATTATTATTATTATTATCAACCAGCGGAACCCAGAAATTCGAGTGTCTGTTTGCTCCGAGAAGTTGAACGAACAGGAGTAGTATATGCCCAGTTCAAGTACTGATGATTTGTTGGGGATCAGATGACCGCCTATACTAAAAGTTTCGAGGGGGATTGACACGACACTTGTATGTAAGAAAGCAGATTTTGTCCGCCGAGAACTTCACTGCCAAATCGGTTCACCACGAAATGAGCATCCGTAAGTCCCCAGATATCTTCGCTATATTATTAGCCAATGAATTATGGTCGAAGGTGTATAGCAACTTTACATCATCAGCAAATAAAACGGAGTTCCATAGCGAACCATGGTAAATATGTCATTTACGTACATGGGAAACAATAATGGGCCCAGTACACTACCTTGGATCACACCGCTGATTACACGGCTGGTCGTGGATATTGTGCCATCACCATTTACCGGATGACTGCGCGGGGATAAGTACGATTCTAGTCAGGCATATAGTGGATCAACAAAGCCGTGTCTTAGCCTATGACAACAAACGAATGTGAGACACCCGGTAGAAGGATTTAAACATGTCTAAAAAGACTGAGATCACTGCCTTACCATCATTGGCAGCTATCGTAATAAGGCTCAGAAAGTCAGTCATACAAGTTGCTCAGGATTGATGTTTAAGGAGCAGTGCTGACCTTTACTTATGAGGTGATTTTTCAGGAGTCCATCTGCTGGTTTAACTTTTGGTATTCTTTCCGTAATCCTCGATAATACTGGGGCATGATTCACAGGCCGGTAGTTGGCCGGGTCCTCCCGTGTTCTCCTCTTAGGAATTGGAATCATAACCGACGTTTTTCACTGTATAGGATACCAACTAAAAAGCATAGACAAACTGAATAAATTCGATAGAAGAATTGGGTTTTCTGGGTTGCCCAATTCAAAGATGGCCGATGGTGACGAGTCCGATTCAAGGTGGAAAGACATTTTGCTATTTGAAATTAAAGGCTCGATTTCGGAGGGCAGGAATGTTACAGAAGAAAGCTGCCCGTACGATGGTGCTGGTGGAACGTAGAAAAATAGTGCCGTGTCACTAGTTAAGGAATAAGCAAAAAGCGTGTTGAGCGCTTCTGCGATGTCCAGCGGTTTGTCGAGGCACGTGTTATCGAAAGAGATAGAAGAGATAGACCAAGTTGCCTTGAGGTTCCTCCACTTCATTAGTTTTGCAAGGACCTCGAATTTCTTGGAATCACGTAAGGCCCGGTAATTTCGTTGTATTATTTCACTCAAAGTGGCGAGACAATTTATTGTCCTAAGGGCGGATTGACTAGCCTTTTATTGGGGTTATTTGGTTGAGGCATCGTTCAAAGATAGAGTAGATTTAATCTGCCACCAGCTGATGATCTGCGCTCAAAAAGATGGTGTCCCAATTTTAGCTGCGAATTAGAGAAAGCGGCATATTCCAGCTAGCTTTGTGATATGGTTTATGCGGGGGTGCCCGTTGTTTATCCTTTATGAGCACAGAGAAGCAGCAGTGGATAGTTGCTTGATCACTCCCGGGTAGGTTATTCTGAACGTTTTTATAACCTGGGTTAATCCTGATGACAAGTTGGTCATAATTTCAAGCACGCTTTGGGTGTCCCCCAAATAGACCATTATTATCATTATTATTATTTTTAACGTTATTGTTAAAGCACAAGTACTTGACGGTGATACTTTTAACAATGAGCCTAAGTCATTATCTAGCCAAAGTGCCGTCAAAATTAGCCCAAAAATCTGTGCGGAAAGAACCGTTGATCAAAACGAATAAATAAAATGTTCCCGTCCCTAGGTTTAAGCAGGTAGAAGAAATTTTTCCAGCCTAACCAGGATCAGCATGCAATGTTCGGGGCTTAGCACGTAAAAATCGACTTGAACGAACTAAACATTTAGGATCCATCAAAGCAAGCAAGTAAGCAAGACCCCGCCATAGTGAAATAAATTGCCTCGAGTCAAAGAGAATAGTTACCACACAAAATATCACAAAGTTACCCCACCGTGAAAGAACGACCATAGATTGTAAAAGTAAATGCACCGGCCTCAGAGAGACTGCCGACCGAAAAGCGGTGTCAGAAAAAATAAGGTGAGTTGGAACAGTCCAAAGGCAGTCCCAAGTGGTTCGGGACGTTAAACGAACAATCATGAATCGCAGACCAAAGTTCTGCGGGAGATATTAAAATAAGAAAGCCTACACCCGAAATCCAATCAGAAGGGTAAAAGTTGTCAGTGTGCCCGGAGTCTGCGGGTACAACCCGCGACGACAGCAGTAGGGCGCTGCGAATAAGGACCACGCTTATTAGGCACGCCCGGGCCCACGCAGTTAAGGACTCCAAACTACTGCGAAGGCTGGGTAGTTGAGGCATGCTACCAGAGGACTCAAGCGGGAGGTCTCTTTCGAAGGCTGCATCCAAGTACCTGGTCTAACACACCGGAAAGGATATTATGTTTACAACGGGCTGTACTTCTTTCTCGTTGGTCTTAGCGATAAAAAGCAAAAGACGATCACAGAGAACCACAGGTTTACCCCCCTTCGGGCGAGAACGATCAGGTGAGCTTCCGGATGGCTGTATGCTCCGGCCCTTATAAGCCTAGAGGTTGGTTAGGTGCTTCGCGGGAATAGAGAGGATTACGCCGTGTAACAAAGCTGAGTATCTCTGAGAGGATTTAGCGGAAAAAGGCTTGGTAACAGATAGGTCTCGCATTATTATCCATAAAAGAGTTTGCTGCTTTGAAGCGGTGGAGTTTTGAGGGCAAACCGTCATTAAACATTGCAGTTATTGGCAACGCCGTAGAGCTTAGAAACCATAGTCAGACCTTCTATGAGACTTCCAAAAAGAAATACCTTTAGAATCACAAAATGACAGGAAAGGCATGCATAAGTCATCGGTCGCTGGTTGTAGCATCGTTGAAAAAACAAAGAAACTTACCGTATTCAGACGGGGCAATAACCAGTGATTCACTTGGGGGCAGTATCAAGCAGTGTTAAATAAGCTTCGAAGGGCTGGGCTTTGCAAACTAGAGGCAACTCAGATCAACGGCAAAAATATAACTGCTAACAAGATGGTTAAATATAGATGCAGAAGATTATACCTGACCATCTTCAGGGACCATAAAGGATTGAAAAGTTTGCAGGAGACCAATATGCTTGGGTTCAACATGGCGGAAGGAAGGAGGATGCGAATTTTGTAGAGCTCAGAACAAATGAAAGGCCGAGGTTTTGGCTAGCGTCAACAGTACTGGTAGGAAAATTGGCAAGTTTGAACTGCAAGAGTGGAGTGCAAGCAAATGATGAATGAAATATTTCAGGCATGTGGCGAGTTGAAGGTGAAGCCTTTGGAGATAGAGCCAAGGCGTCGTTCGTGAAATAGGTGACGAATATGGATAAATTGTGATTTATAAAAAATAACCTCCTTCCTTCAAGGGTATACTCCAGGGGATTAGCTAAGACTTTCCTTGTCTCGAGCAAAGGGGATGGCAACTACCGAGAAAATATACCAGGCACACGTTAACCGACTCATAGGAGAGAATTGAAAGGGATGACCAGAGTGGAAGGTGGATCCAGGAGAAGACAATGAGGGTGAGGACAGGTGACGGGTGCTGCATTATCGATGGACAGCTGCATTGCTGGGTGCATGAATCACAGCCCAAAGCGGTGGTTTTTGAGAATGGATCAAACAGCCCTGCAATGTGGACAGGAGAAACCGGCCCCGGAGGATAGGTACGGCGCTCGCATCATTCAGCATAGCCTCGCCATTGCAGCGGTCTTGCTATGTGGAGTTTCCAGCAACGACGATAGTGGTTGTTCACTTTGGACGGCTCTGAAGCATGCTACGATGCAATGTCAAATGCTGTAAATGGAAATGGAACCAAAATTTCAGGGGGATAATAAAAATGTGTCCACTTGATGAGCTGCCGGCGGAAGTTTCTTAGTTACCTGGTACGGTAGCACCCGGAAAACGTGCGCTGAGGTTCATGTTGACGGGCTGGGTCTGATCTTATTTAACATTCGAGCCTTTACTTTCCGTCAGCCAAGTGATGTTCGAAACCGGGCTTTCGGGATTATTCTACTAAAGCTTTGCGCCGATTCCGTATAGAGCTTGCTGAAATCAGTAAAATTATTTAATCTCAAAACGAAGACTAACCGTAATGGCGTAAAACCTCACGAGGGAGCGGAACTTGGGCGATGAGCCAAGAATTTCATTTCCCTGTAATGTGCAATAATTATGTACTGAGGAAAGTAAATTTTACCGGGAGCAAAAGCGTTAAGTTGTGGTGTGGATGTTGGAAGGGAACAAGACCGAAAGTCGATGATGGCTGTAGAAAACAGCAGCAATTTGCAGCATAACGAGTATTTATTTGGTGTTTTTCCGTTCCGCAGCAGGTGCTACTGGACTTGGCTGACGTTGCTCCGGGCTCAGTCTGGAAACCGTTTTGATGGCAGGAGGTGGGAACCTCTGACGTAACTGTGCCCGCACATCCTCACAGACCCTCTGCATGCCCGATGTGCCCCGGCCAAAGAGGTAGATATGACCGCAACACCTACCGGCGGGTGTGCACGAATGATATAGGCAAGGCCGCGAGGCCTTGCAGATCGAGCGGTCCAAAAGCTTGCGACCGAGTTGAGGGAGATCCTAAGGAGTGAGACCAGTGGAAAATCTTTGGGCCCACTTGCAGATACCGAATTCTTAGCCGATAGTTTTAGCTAGATAGTTTGCCGTTATCACCTCCGGAGATTTACAAGCCATAGAAAGGAAGATGTATGTCCGTCAGATTCTGGAGAAACAAAAACTGAGTGAGATGGTCTGAGATGTTCCAAGCCACGGTCAAAAAAGACAACGATAAAAGAAGCTTATGGCCATTTGTTTACTGGAATTACCATGGAAAGAATGAGGGCTACAAGCTATTGGGTGTGGACAGGAATAAAAATGTTGAAGAAATCTATGAATATGGATGAATATGATTCTGAAATGGATGGTGCCTCTGGAATGGGAGTCTGGGTCGAAATGCCAGGGCAAAATAAGAATAGGTGGATCCATCTTGGACCAAGCAAAACGAATTTGATGTGTTGAAAATAGATGAAGGATGTTATAACGCATAGCCTAAGGAGAAACCGTCGAGGGCAGTCTCAGAGAGGTTAAACTCATGTAGGTGGGACATATGGGGTGGGTGAATTTTGAGGTGCAGAGGAGGTTACCCTGGTCACTCATTCCCTACCTAGTGAAAAGTGTAGTTTATCCTCTTGAGCTCTTGAGGCTTACACGGGAGAGATACCCTCTGCCTCTATTATGAAGAATGAACACTGTGCAAGTATGGGTTGGTTTAGTACTTTTCCGGCACCAAGAAAATTTGTGATGGAAATTTCAAGTATGTCAAGTGTCTGGTATGCCTGAATATCATCAGGCAATCTTGCCCAAGCTCACGAATGGATAACGATGAAGAATCTTGCCCTAGTTTTTTTCATTGGGTATAGGACTCCAGTAGTGTTACTCCCGTTTCGCAAGGGTAGGGCTTGCCTTGAAAAGAAAGTAGATACCTGTTTGATGTAGCCTTCTAGAGTGGGGGTTGAAGTAAAAACTAAGATTTCATTTCATACTCCATCGCCGCAGGGGTTCCGGTTTTCGAAGTCCGAACCCCCTAATTCAGGGGAGATGGTAAGAGGAGCAATTGTTTAATGGAGGATTGTTGAAATCTTCCGGTCTCAAATCTGTCGGTGTAGGCACACACGTTAGTGCCTGTGGGTAGTACTCATTTCGCAGTCTGGCATGGGGTCTGAAGATAATAAACTGGCTATGGCGCATTCCGAAATTTCTGCAGATCGAATTCGTTGTTCCCATGGCCTTAGCAAAGCAGTAGATGGCTTGTTCCTGGGAGGAGAAGGAGCATGAAAACTGAAACTATGAATCTTCTACCGCCGAACTGGTGGAAAAATATCATCTTTTTAAGGCTAGAGATTCGGGGGACTGTGGTCTTTGGGCGAGATCAAGACACTCTTGGCAGCGGAGAAACTTGTTTTCCAGGTATAGCTCCATATGCTAATAACATCCAGATCCTTTTCAACTTTGGTGAGGATAATGGCCAAGATGTGTGGTTTAGGGGGACAGGCTACTTTGAGGTCCTTGGCAAATAGAAACACTTTCGCGGTGTATTACCTCGAATACGTCGTCAAAGAGCAGTAGAAATAAAGAGGAGTCTAACACACTACCTTGCACAACATCTCATGTGACTCCTCCAGGAGGTGAGAGGTGACCTTCTACATTCTTCACTTATGAATTTGTGCTGAGATAGGATGACAACCAAGAAAAGTGTGGGTCAGTCGGGCCACAATATTTATTACTTTAGAATTAACCAAGCCCTGGGGTTGTAAGTACCGCCGTTTCTACAGTGGTCTCTGGCATCTCTCACAAGCAAGTGATTGGATTTTCGGAGTCGTTCCGACTAGGTAGCAATATTTCGATCTGGGTTCCTGATTGATAAAGATAAACTAGCGATAACTGAAAAAATGTATCTAAGTATGATTCAAACATCCTTTATAATGTGTATAGTAATATTAATGTACATCTTACTTAGAAAACCTTACGAAACTAACTGAGGTCTGTTTGTTGTTACTTCGTCCCAGGTCATTGAGGTAAACATAAACATTTCAGCCTTGCTCACAAATGTAATCTACAGTAGTAACTTAGAAGCTCAGAACTGGATTTCGAATCGGAACCCCTTGAATTTGTATGGGGTCACTAACCCCAGGTCCTCCCATCAGATGTTTGTCCCACTGTTAGGATGACCTTCGGCCACGGGGTCTGTAGTGTCCCGACAAACCGTTTTTTTGGGGAAAGGATGGACCTGTATAACCCGATTGCCTTAGCCTCGGCCGAGGTTGGAAAACGAATACTTTTCACATTCGACTATGGAAATGTTGCACAAATACTCATGAATATTTCACGAATATGCGAGGGGTCTAGCCCATAATTTAGGAGGGGCTTCGGTCACGTGCAGTGAATATGGAATACTAGGAAGTCTCTTTGCCCAGATCCAGAGGCCTGCGCCCAGTTTTGTTCCTTTTCTCCGATTGCTCTCTTACCTTCCTCGTTAACGTTCACCGACCTCTATACTACAGTGGCTGTCAGAGAATGGCTTGAATTGGTAGCAGCAATACTCTCCAATTGCACCTGAAGGTTGAAAGTCGTCAAATATACGTCCACTCTGCATGCGAGCCAGTCCTCACTTCCGGTCCGTAATGCTCAAAACCATGACTCCTTGGGATCTGCAGAGCTGAGACCATGACTTCTTCCAAAAGTAGCGAAACAGTTGACACCTAGCAGTTTTGAATTCCGTGTGAGTGCGTGCAAAAAGCGGCCGGCAGGGAGCCATGGAAAGTATCTTATGGACCTAAGTACTCCTGCGAAACAGAAAAGCAAACAAAACCAGTGAAAACACCGTTTTTCGAATCCTTTTTTCGCTAACCGGGCCGTGAAGAAAGTTGGCGCCATAAAGCATCAGCTTAGACCCGACCCAGCGTAAGAGGAATCCCCACCACCCTGCCTACCAACTGTTCACGTTATATTCCATTACTTAGCCCTTCGGCGCTTATGCGGGGTAAAGGCGCGTCGAGAGTTCCGTCTTCACTAACTGACCCCACCATTTTATCTCCCACCCATGTCCCCAACACACCCTTGCTGACCCTACCTACAACTAAGCACACATTCCTGAGGTTATTATTATCCCGATCTCTTCTGCTCAAGCCTGACTCACTGAAGACGCCTAGATGCAGAAAGTCATGAACATCCTCCAGGATTCCACTCCTCTAGGTTGTCTAAGTAAACAAATCCTTCCTCTCTTTAAGTTAGCTAATCTGAATTGCTGAAAACCCGATTGGTAAGACGATACAATACTAAGCATCGCCTCAGCTTTCGATCCCGGTGGTGAAAATCATCACGAAACATTGAATAATGCAAATGCAATGTTGCTTTAATGACTTTCGTAGAACATCCACCCCTTGAAAATGTAACTTCTCGTATAATTGGGCATCTCCAGTTTGTTACCACTCAAATCTCGTTTTATCTCTACTGATGCCCATCATCAAGAGGTTTTTCCGGCGTATTCAACTGTGGCCGCGTTGTAACTACCTATTCACATTCTCCCCACCATCTTGGCTGGTAACGTATTCGTCCAGCTGTGCCAAGGATTTTGTTTTCTGATCCCATCCTCACGTATTCTCAGTCTTCAAATGGGCTTCTCTTCTCCTTAACCACCCACCAACTTGATCATTTTTCAATTTGGCTATTTCCTGATTAGAAATATCTTACCTGAACCTCCATCTTTATCCACCAATGCTAAAAACAACCACTCTGTTTCCGTCCGCCAATACTGCAAAGATTTGTCCATTGACCGTCAGTTTGCAGAATTCGGCAGAACATATTCATTATCTGATTTACACTGAAAACGTTACCAGAATTCTCAGCCGGGGGATCTTCCAGACAGCAACACTCTTAATCTGTTTCAGATCTTGTAGGTTGAATAAGTTGCCCCTGATCCAATTCAGACTACCATGCGGATTGCCGTACTAATTTTTTGACTCAATCGAACGCTTTAGGCAAATCTCCACCTGGGACGGTCGTGGGGTAAGCCTACAATTAAGCTGGCCGAGGCTATATGGAGTATCTGAGGCCGCTGGCCGCCGTGACCGTTTAACGTGTACCCTGATTACGATCTATCTGCTTAGTCTCGCTGGAACACATGGCGAATTCGTGAAATCAATGGGCACCTCAAAGTGGCTAAACATCTATTCCCGTGCTCCCTCGAAACGGCTCAGTTCATTACCCTGTGCCATACCGGAAAAGGTGACCGAAATCCAGCCCTCGCCGTCGTACTCCCGAACCACTCTCTCCATTCCCTTACCCAACGCCAACCTGACTTCTTTTTGCCTGCCAAAGTAATCCTTCGCTACCTCACATCAGTGACAACCGTGAGCATAACGAAACGAAATGCCAGCCACCTGCAGTCAGTCAGAACTTGGTTGTCCTTCAGTCATGACGTATTTGGAAGCGCCTATTCTTACACTTGTTTAACTTCCACTGCTGATTCGATTCCAGCTTTCTCCAAATCACTGCTGTTTTCTTGCCCCCTTTTCATGTCGACATACAAAATTAGTCGCATCTGCAGCATCTTTTTCCTTCAGTGGACAGCATCTCCAATGAATAATCGAGACTCTGTTTCGCTTTCATTTTCTCTTCAAGCTGTTTAACGGAACACTGCACTTTTGCTAATCATTTTACGGTCACATCCACCTTTATGTACTTCTTCATTTCATATCAAAATTTCCCATACAATAAAAAGTCTATCATCCTAATATTTCTGGCTCACCTGGATTAGTATCACGGGCTTCCTCCACAATTACCTGTCACCTGTTGACATCATTCTTCCCTTAATGCAGCGGCATAACTGCCTGCTCTCTGGTATTTCCTTGCTGGCTTTGTTTTCGCCTTTATCTCGCCGTGATCACCTTCTCTCCAGTTCCTTGATGCTGATCCCTCGGATATCGAGTCGGTGCACCCACGAGTCCATTTCTGCTTGCTGAGACTCATTTTATGATCTTCATTCCACCAGTCCATTGATTCTGCTTGCATATAAATCGGCCGCACATCAAATTGTGTAGATGAACGAGGTACTCTCTTGGAAACAGAATCCGTCGCAGCCGATTTTTGGAACCATATAGGGCACATTAGGCATTATTCCATCCTCACCTTCTCGTTCCACGCTTTCATGCCCGCCGCTTTTCGCTCCACCGCTTCCAGTATCTCTAGCTTCCTCAAATATCGCTTTTGACAGCATTTACTCTTTTGACTGGCCTTTCACAGCGCCTTTTCTTGGTTTCGCAACAGATTTACGACTGCCGCGCCAGCCATCTCTACTTTGGCTCATTAGAACATTGTCCAGCTTTATTGTATTATTGATGTATCCGTGTGAATCATCGATTTCAATTTTGTGACACTCACGCAGCTGCGTAGTTAAATTCCATGATCAGGCTTCGTGCGAGCTTCTTACCCATGATCAAGAAATATACAATCAATACAGTTTCATTACACAAAATGTATGACGTATATTATGTATACTAACAATGTTATATGCATTATATCAAATATTTTGTTTATTATGCGAGATTCCGCCGCAAATTCCTTTGGAAGTATTGGGATGTGTGTCGGGAAAATTAGTATGACTAAACCGGGTAGGCCGCATTTGCCCCTGAAATCATTAGTCGATAACATACTTTGCTTACGGCGGCTCACTATTGGAGTCGATACTGCCGTTTTCCTTTTCATCCATCGAGGCTATAAAAAATCAGCGAACCAGTCCCAGTACTTATTTTTCTGAACAATATTTCTTGTGAAACCACATGTGGAACGATATAGAGAGTATATCCATGCTGTATTTTGACATCATGAAGCGGAGGCTTCAGCACACACAGCGGCCTATGTCGGCAGAATTCGTTTTTGCGAAGGGCGTGTGGTCCTATCTGAACAGCTGAACGAGCTTCCAGATAGAGCATAAGTACTTACTGAAATTATTTGGAATTCTTAGGCAATTTGCCGGACCCCTGTATCTCTAGTAAGATGAAAGATCCCCGGCAGCCCGTGAACAAGCGCAGACTTTGGTTATTCTTGCTGGCGTACTTTACTGATAATGGTTCAGTAAGATCAACCTTCATCGCGAATTGACAAAAGTTTTTCGTTGCACGCAATAAGGAGGCTAAGCTCCTCAAAACCTAATGGGTGAGATCAAGGAATGGAACCGTGTTATAAAGCGAGCCTAACAAACCACTGAGTAAAACCGGGCTTTATTTTGGCCAAAAGCATGAACCAAGTTTCACTCCAAGCACTCATTGCATGTTACCCAAGATTATTGCAGTCCCGTCCTAGAGTTGCGCAGATAGAGACCATGGGTCGGTTGCACAAGTTCACTTGCTGCAAAGCCAGTAAGAGATATGGTTGTCAGCATGGGCTCACCCCGAAAAAGGTCTGCGGTACATTCACGTGTAGCGATGTCAGTGTTATTGAGCCATACAGCGTGAGAAACGTAAGTTTTCCTCGTCATGAAATGCTGTACAAGAGAAATGTGTCCACTGTCCGCAATTTTCACAATAAACCTACAGCTTGCTGTAATAATGAGAGCCAGCTAGCCAGGGCTGCACATGTGCCCCGCGATTCAAATCAAGGTACATGGGGGGGGGAAGCACTTAGGACGATAATTTACCTGTGAAATTTGTCACATTTGGTCTTAGTGTCAAAGCAGAGAAATTTTCTGAGACAACAAGGATACGTCGATTTCCGCCACTGCTCACATCCCGGAAATGAACACGTGGAAAAGCGTGCCAATGCTTTTAAAAGTTCTGGAAATGGGTTTCAAAGGCTTCCATATAGAGGTACACAATACGCAAAAAATATCTTAATGTAAATAAACTGACCGATTCAAAGCGCTCCGCTTACCGTGGAAACAACATAGTACGAAGCGAAGGGGCGACAAAAGTGCCACCCTTGAGTTCATTTAAACTTCCTACAATCTCTATGGTGCGCATCTACTTATCATATTTTTATCCCACTTTATCCTCCTTTTTTAGCCTTCTTATCCTACTTGTTTATGCAAATTTCCATATTTTCGTGAATTACTTCCGTCCATTCCGTCAACTGTGTCAACAAGATCATGCTCATGGCATGCTTCGGGCGTCCCCGGAATAAACCAAAATTAATATTATTATCATTATTACCTGTGAACCATCAAAATATCCGGATGTAAGCCAAAATGGCATTATTAAACAAGGTGATCAAAAACAAAGTAACAACCATCATTGACATTCAACTGATGATTATGAACGAGGTATTCTTAACTCAGACACGTTCTTTATTTTAGCTGTTATGTCCTCTCGATGAAGGGGTGCTGTACACCGAGACTGCTAGATTGAATCTTCATTTCCCGTAAGACTTGCACCTAGTTAGCAGCTGAGTATGAGGCATATGGTCAGAGACCTTCTTCCTGTCAAAGAAGGCAACAAAAATGCCTTGACAGCCAGTCTTCATTATGGTGAGATTGAGGAGGACGAGTTTGAGGTCATTCAGGGCCTAGAAGTTAGAGGACCACGTTGATTATTATTCACCAATCACGGGTGAGGACGGGAAGGGCTATTTTACCCTCCTCTGTTGCTTCATTATCCTGGATATAACATATATGACTTTGGGATGGTTATCAGCAGATTCATCAAAGCCTCCTTCTACGGGGAGGAATTGAAATGGGCTTTTTACACCTGGATTTGTAGATGCTCTGTGTCAAGAAGAGGTTAGATAAGTTTACCAGAAAAATCTCAATGATTTGCAGCCGAGGGGAAGGAAAAGCGAAGAGATACCATCGGTTACAGGGCAGACCAAAGACCGTACGGTATTTCACGGCTTTCTGCCTCCACTGGCGCAGAATGCTGTGCATGACAGTGTATCAGTAGTCCACGGGACGGAATGACAGGCTGCATTATTGAGGTCCGCTTGACAGCAGAAGCAAAAGACCGTTGGATGCTTCCAGTATTTACTGCAGGGAACTACTACAGATACTCCCTTGTAAGATCAACTGTAGACTTTCGGATGTAGAGCGGATTAGCTAGTTTTACTAAGGCCGCACAGACAGCTGTTCTGTTTGAGAGTAAATACTTGTCATTTAAATACTCATATTTGCACACCTTGGATCTGCGACTATCGTGGCTACGCACCACAAAGTGATTTGTCGCCCAGTTTCCATTTCCATTTTGGTGCATCACATTCCACCTTTCTGAAAGTAAGAAATGTGCGTAACGATTACGTGTTTACGTCCCGCCACTTCTTTAACCATGACCTACGCAATCTCTATCTACAAACGAGTCCTCCACTGGGTATTTAAGTGACTCAGCCGAAATTTGGTCGCCGAACGTTGGAAGGGTTATCTTTGGAAGACTTTCATCGTCTGATTTCCAACCCAAAGCAGTGCCATAATACGCAGAGCGCTATAGCTGGTCCATGTCTCCCTTGGCAAATTCTTCATCCCCAAGGTGAACAAAACTTTCGTCAATTCTATTTGATTCTCTTGTTGCGCAGTCCCTCTTTCTGTAATATTTCAGTAAGAGTCTACTTCCTCCGACCCGCCCGACCCTGACTTGGCCGGGTTGTCCACCCGACCTTGAGTTCAAATTTGCTGGGTGCCGCCCTAAAGAGTAACTAACATCCTTTCTCCTGTACAATACCGAGTACACATACCTGAATCGTCCTTCTGGAATTCGGACTCTACGTCCAGTTGTACCGTTTGATTTTACGTCACAGCATGCCTCGGGGTTATCCGGAAAAACCGTTATAATTATCATTTCCAAACCATTATCATTAAGAGCTTGCTGTTCGCGCTTTTTCAACTTCTTCGCATCGTCTTTTGGTGACTGGCTTGGAGGATGGCTGAGGTACTCAAAAGTGGAGAGATCGATGGTCCCTCAGTAGGCCTGTATTATCTTGCCAAATCTAAGGTGCTTTATTTGGTTGCCCATTGAGCCTTCAAAAGTTGACATAACCTACATCAGGTGAACGGATATTTGGAAAAGAATAGTTTGGAATACATCACCCTTAAAGCGAGATGGGGGTCAGAAAATAGAAAGAACTCCTCCTAGGTCTAGTTACCCAGCGCAGCGTGCACAAAATCCCAGGTTGCATATTGAAAGGCTTTTCCATTCTGAAGTCTTTTGTTTTGATGCGGTTATACGGTGAGTTCAGGTGTTATGCCCCTACGATAGAGGCCAGGGAAATTAGCTGGGAACATCTGCCCCCTTTCTGGAGTCCTGGAGCAAAGACAGGTTAAGAATATTGTTCTTTCGAACGGGTGATGTAATTTGTTTCTTCAGCCAGTTAGCGAGGGTAAATGAATGATCATTATATAATTCTGAGAGATATTCGGGTTGTCCGGTGGAGGCCAGGGATGTCGTGGTCTAAAGCCATGAATATAACAGAGTGCGGGAGTTCAGCTACCTGACCGAAGGCATAGAGGACAGCATTGATATCACCCTTGATGTATTCAGGTGGACAGTAGAAAAACCAAATACGAGCCTTCCCTATATCTCTGGTGGTAGACCGTAATTCACCGTCTTACGGATCGGTAACGCACCTGACCTATTGTGGTCTCATGTGGTTCTTCTCCACTCCAATTCTCAGGGTCCGGTTGCCCGTTGTCCCCAGCAGTGCATTGGGCCTTTGCGGCTACGTGCTGTATGCTTCTTCCGTTGCACTCACACGTCTGCATGTAATAAAAAATATTTATCGCCTTGCAACAAAAGTTGGCTGCCATATTTGGAGCTATTTTTGTAACTTGTAGATTGCAGGGTGGATTGAGGATATATATGGTGTGGAGGGCGGTGGAAAGCTCGGAAACAACAAGAAGGCTCGAAAATTTGGAAGAAGCAGCTCCGAGTGAGAAAGCTCATGATTGTTTGAATCGGGAAGCACTGTTTGCTTGGGAAGCCCATAGTTAATCAAGGGAAATTGCCCCCTGGTAAAGTATTGGCTTGATAACCTGAATTGTTTCACACGGTTTCCCTTTCTCGTTAATGGTGAAATGCTTTCACGGGTTTTCCTGCACCCGGAGACAAAAGACTGATTGAGGTTGGCGTGCTAGGCCAGGATCTAGGAGGTGAGATTGCCGGCCGTGATATACTTTTTCTAGAGATTCACTACGAGTGCTGGAGCGAATAAATCCAATCCCATTATTTGCTGAGTTTTGCGAGAAATGCCTAGTTTTTCTGTTGACAACTGAAGGTTTGCCGAATTCAAGCCATATTTTGGGTTGTTTTCTTCTATCCAGTGTTGGATTTTGGACTTCTAAGTGAGCCTGCTCCCGCTATATCCAAATACTCGGTGTACGGGTTGTTTGGTAATTCGACCGAACATTCGCTGAACCAGGGGAGGAAATCGTGTCATTCGAATCTCGATGTAAATCTTTGTTACGGGTCTGGGTGTGAGGGGCACCTTTAACAGTTTTGCGGACGTCGAGAAGAGTATTTTTTGGACTGATCTGTTGAGTCCATTCTGTGGATTTCGACGTTTGACAAGCGCCTTAGATGGAGGGAAGATTGACGAACTATCGGGGCCAACAGTCATTTTGCAATCAACTACAGGTGGAGTTTTTCGTTTGATGGTTAACGTTTAGTGAATTAGGCTTACCGGAAGAACTTCTGGTCAAATGTACACCGGGGCCATTGCTATTGTCAGGGCTGTTATGAGCACATGTCCATAATGGAGTTTTGTTGGGAAGTATCTTTGTGCGTTTCAATCCGGCATCGGCAAAGACAGAAGACCGTCGGCAACTTCATTCTCCGGTATTCTCCTTGGTAGCAAACTGAAGAACAAGCAGAAGTGTTTCGCAGGGCTGCGCGTACTCTGGCACAGTACCATGGTTGCAGATCCAGGTTTCACGCCTAGAGAAGTAATCTACGTTCAACGTTGGATACTACAGCACTGTTCGCCTTCTTGAGGCATGTGACTATTTCTGAGGCAAGGAATTAGATGGAATATTTGGCCAGCAGTGAGTTGCTGTGAGTGTGATGTGCAGGTAGTTCGAGTCAAGGTGAATATTGGCTTGACTGATCAGCGATTTGATCAAAAGCTTCTAGCCGGGAAGAAAGGCAATTTGCGCACTTGCTAACGTTTGCACTTGCACTTGACAGTATTTCCTGGTGCATAAACGAGGGATATTGAAAAACTTTCAGGCATGCACGGACAGTGGGGGTTAAGCAGCGGCCACTGTTGTCTGTGATTTTAGATTGTCGGGCTGTAGTGATGCCTCAAACAGCACTCTCAAAGCACTCCCACTTGGGTATGCGGTGGCTCTTACTGAACTAACGTTTGGTCTAGGCTGGACCACATCTATAAGATTATCAGGCAAGGCTACCCGTGCCGAGCAAGATGCGCGTTGGGCCGCTCCCAGAGTGCCAAAACCAAGCTGAAAGGGATACACCTCTTTTTCTTATCCATCTAAAACGCCCGTCTTATGGTCATTTGCTCATGGTCTATTATTCCGATCGAAACCGCTAAACTATCTTTGATTAAACAAGCGATGAATAATTACCAAGAAACTTGTGAAAGTGGTACCCCGAAAGCTTGTAGGAATTCCCTATTCGAGGACCACCTCATCTAACACTTCCCGAATATTTTCACCTTTCTTGTGTTGCATGGTCTCCGGATCTGAAACATCATGACTTAGAAAAGTGGAACAGTCGCACATAAGGAGGAGTTGGCCCACGAAACGTTTTCGTGTGCACGTTTCAAAGACGGTTTGATTGAAAACTGTTTTTGATATAAAGGGTTACCATCCGATAGTTATTGTATCACATAGCTGTGGCCAATGAAGTGGGACCAATTCACGTCAACTATGAACTGAATCTGGGGAGCCTGTAGATTTATGATTGATGATAAATTGTTATTAATCGTCAGAAGGCTTCGAGAGTTGCCTATAGCATCAACCGAATAAAAGGAATCGAAAACAAAAAGCAGCGCCAAATTTTCTTCGAAGAAAATGACAATATACACAATCGAACCTTCGTGGTGCATCGCCCTGATTTCTGTTGTTCATAATCTACAGCTGTGTCTTCCAGGGACAGACGCCGGTGTTTTGCGATTCTTGAGATAGGACAAACGGCTTCTGGGTCTTGGTCGAAGGGAGCAAATTTTGGTAACTCGCTCCAGACAGCAAGGATGGGTTTTGTCCATGAATGGATTACCGTTGCATTCTTTCAAACAAAAAGCCAGTTTATGCCGCCCTTGCCCCATGGCCGCTGTCTGTTTTCACGCTCCATGAACTTAACACAATCTTGAAAAGTAGGGATGAAAATACGAAGTTGATTTGCTTTAAGCGAAATTGGAGCAGCAGCTACAGAGGAGTTATTTTAAGATAGCAAGCATTTACAGTTGGTTTCAAGAAGGAGTATTTTCAGTTCTTCAAATACCGCGGCATCTTTGGAGGGTGCTTGATGACTAATCGTGTGAAAACTTAGCCTTAAAAGCTAGAACACTGAAGGAGTACATCATTCATTTTCCAGTTTTAGCATGGTTTTTGTTCGGAATGTATACTTACTTGGCTGCATAGTGGAAAGAAAAAGAGATACAGAAGGCAGGATGAGGGCAAATAGCATAAACGGAGTTTACAAGATCATTAAGAGCAATATTTCCATGATTAAAGAAAACACTTTCCCGACTTTGTGAGTTTTTGGCGATAATTATCCCACTGGCCTTGCGAGTCTCATGATGGATGGCCCGGGTTTTCCCAGGTGCCATTTACGGTGGGGACCCATGGTTGTATCTTGACAGTAGTTAATGATATATTGACCTTGTGCAGCCTAGAATACTCCGCAGAAGGTAGTTGAAAGAGTGAAGAGTTTGAAGACGTTGCCTCGTGGTAAACATGGAGTTGTCGACATCATCGGACAATAGCATTCCAGCTGATGTCGCTACACAGTTTTTGTAAGCTTCATCTATTGGCCGGCCCTGAAATATAAAAATAATCTGCATAGGCGTTGCCCTCCACACAAGGTCTTTTTTGATGTGAAGGTAGCTGATGAATCCTCTCTTAGAAGGTCCGAACCCGACTGAGCTGCTGGCCAAACTCCTGTGGACCTGCTCTAACAACAGAACACCAGAAGTGACTGTATCTTTAGTGCATAAGGATTACCTGAATCATCAGAATTGTTTGACTTCTGGCAGCACACAGTTATCGGCTATAATTTGGGCCACAGACGCAAGTGCTCTCGTGATCTGGCCTCGACAGAAATTAAGCCCTCCTTGTTACCGAAGATCTTTTTGCGTCTCCAGTACCTCTACGTAGAGAACAGCTTTACAAAAAGTCTGCCTAAGTGTCCACGGATATACACGCACGTGAACATGTGTAAGTCTATGTGTGGGCGAAGTTGTGTACGTGAAGATAACAGCATGTTGAAGAGCAAAAGACCTGTAAAAATGCGCATTAGTTATCTCTATGAGTGGTTGATCATTCTTCAACAAAGAAAAATGGAGGTTCACATCTCACAGGAGGACAAAAAGGAAAATCATTATGGTACCGCTTCGTCACGAGGATAATCGGTAGAACTGAATATGCTGTTTTGTAAAGCAAATGTATATAAGTAAATATTGTGATACTTTCATCACTATACTCCTTGTAACATTCCATGAAATTCCGTGCAGGCCTTCAGGGTACTCGTTGCCAGCCATTTCATCCCAAATTAAGTCCAACTTTCACCGGGAGGTCTTGGGTATTTTGCCACATCTTTGACGGTGTGCATCACAAAATCAGTTCTTGAAAACGAAGAACTGGGATAAATTAAACAAAAATGTCGGCTTGCAGTGCATACTAGACCTGGTAGGTTACGGTGCATAAATTATGTATATGCTGTTCATAAGATTTCCAAATCCGAATATTTGTAAATTTGGTCATGAATAGGGCGATTTTTTCCCCCAAAATAAAATGCTTCGAGTGAATTATCCTTGCGCGTTTGTGCTATGTTGAACTCAGGTTTTATGAAGAGCCATTCTTTGAACATAACAAGGCATCTAATACCAATTTCGTACTTGATCCGTGAGGTAGGCTCTGTGCTCCCCTGTGTTATCGATGATCGAAACTTATATGTTTTAGTTTGCAGTAATAGTCAAACAAAACCAACCTGACGATCCCTAACCCGAGTTACAGTGAATAATTCTGTCGACAATATTATTCTCACATATCACATGTTGCTTACTATCGAACATAAACTTATTCTCATTGTAGGTACAGATTGTGTCTTTCTTGGTTTTAGGAGGCTGAAGTGGGTGAGATATCTGGAGTGGATTTCAATGAAAAGATCTAGCCATTTTGTTGTTATTATTTCTGCGATGTAGCATAGCACTTGAGGCGATGAAGCTTGTAGTTAAGTCAGGTTTATGGTGAGATTAGGAGATAATCCGCGTCATCGCATGTGCAAGGTATAAGGACGATGTATAGTCAGCATGCAACGAACGGCGGAAAAAAACCGTATTCTTTTGAGAGATAAACATGCTTCACCTACTTGGTGATGGGAGTAGGGTGAAATGACCATTTTCTGTGATATGAAATGCTCGTTAGCTTGGTCGGTTTCTCGCAAAACAGAATAGAATTTGAGTCTAATACTGCTGCTTGTCCTGGATACCCAGTAAGCAGACCAAAAAAGCAGCTCTAGAGTGTTCTGAGTAGTTTTGAAAAGAGATTCAATAAGGTCATTTCTGAATCTGTCTTGTGTTTATCTCCGATCCGGTTGAGGTTTGTGTTTGCTATATGGTCTCCTTGCCTTTGTGGAAAAACCCCTCACAAAGCGGTTGGTTTTAACCCTATCTAACCAGTTTTTGGACTACCGAAAACCAATTTTTGGAGCATGGGTTGGGCGGCTGTTACCTATTGAATTATAAAGCTGTTAGTTTTCATTCATTTATGATTGGTTTCCGCTGCTCCCCTCCGATTACCCTCCCCACTATATAATTTCGTATTCTACTATCGCGATACAATCACTTCAACAGTCTCTGTGCCTCTTTTTTCTGTGATGCGTAAGAGAAATCGCTTAGATATCGGCATGTAAAGATAAACAACAAAATTTAAGTGGAGTAAACACAAAATTATGTTCTGTTATGCAAGAGTTGTACATAATAACGGCATTCTCTCGATTCATTTCGGACAAGTGGATGAAGAAGCGGAAGAATAAACGTGAGGTTAACAATCATGCGCACAAAAACTAAACGAAGTTTCTGCAATAAACAAACCGGCAGAAATAAAAATGCGCTTAACAAAAGCAAGCAATTGCACTTGATGTCTGAATTAAGCCTGTATTATTGGAAAAGCAAATTACGCAGACATGTACGCCATGAATATCATGTTACGAGAAGGGTGAAGAGCGGAACATTTTCGCTTAGCATAACACATACATGTAAGGAAAACGTCCTTCGGCTTCATACCGTGATTGAATTACCAAAAAAGGCAGGGCTATCGAGGTTGTAGCACATGGTTATTACAGCCTGAACTTTTATTCCAGCGACCCATCAGTCTTTGTCACCAGCAAACTACCTTTGAAAGTGGATTCGCATACGCGACATCTATATTGAATTACGTAGGCCAGCTCGTTTCCGAGGGAGCTATTGATACATGTTTACGCCACGGATTTTATCCCGTGAGATTCGTTTTTCCTTCATCACTGCACCTTCACGATAGACGACCGTCTCATCGCATGATTTATTGCACTCACCACAAGCAAAAACCCGTTGAAGCACTGGGAGTTTTTGACGTGGGCATAGAAACCTCCACCTCTCCCGCGATTAAAACTGGCTTCTTTGCTATTGTGAAATCCATCTGCAAAGGTCTTTCATTGCCATCTCATCGATCTGAAAACAGAAGCAAAATAAACTTACCGACGGTCAACTGCCACAAGTTACGATAAATTCACTGAATGTTCACAAACCATCCGCATACACCATGGAATAGAGCATATATATCCGCTGGATATTCTGCAAGAGTTGAGGTTACTGAAAAAGCCTTGCCTACTAGCCTTGGCCTCTTATACTATGAAGAGCTATGCGGGATATCTGGGAGCAACATAAATGAAACCGTTGCAATAGTACAATTATCAAGAACTGCGAAGCTGGTAAATCAGGCTTACCGCCAATGATCTTGAGATTTTCTATAAGACATATGGCATTGTTTCAAAAATGTGAGGACACAAGTGAGACCCAAAAAAAGCTTGACACAGTGACGGCGTGCAACAATCTGATCACCTAAACTATTTGGAGCGGAGTCGAACCACTGGTACAGAGGACTTTCGGAGATAATTTTATGTGGCCAGCACTGTTCCGTTTAAGCAGATCAAACTTTCACGAGAGAGTAACGCAGTTTATGGCCGTATTTACACACCGTTTCTATATTTTTGAGATAATCCGACAATTTCTATTTCCAAGGTGATATTCTGTTGACCAAAACCGCTACTAAACAAACCGGCCAAAAATCGGCTGAAAACTGTCGCCACGAACGGGCTGTGTGCTACAAGAATGTGTCAGTATAAATATGTTTTTGGATTGATAGTGGTCATTTAGACGCATTATAGGAGAGAGTTATGGTGAGGCAGTAACCACCTAACTGAGATAATGAATAAATGTCTTGAATATATATTTTCCGGAGATGCAGCCATATTGTAAACTGCAGGGCATCAGAAAATGGTTGGGGAGGGAATGGTTAAATAGGCTTGGAAGGAAGAAACAAAAAGAGAGTAGTTAAGTAAGGCTGCACACAGTGGAGTAGACTTCTAGGGATCACGGATTCCTTGAAGGATCTGTTGTACCACATTTTGACGATGTCTGAAGTCCTCAAGTTGGCTCTGCGCAGTTGAAACTATTGTTTGATCAACGAATTCGACCTTTAGTCTCCACTCTTCGGTCTTCTCTTAGAGGGTAGTGTAAAGTCATTCTGTATGAACCCCATCACGTTGTGCCTAGTTGATTCTGCTAGATGTCGATGCTCTGCAAATAGTTTCTCAGCGTATGTTCTACTTCACTCTTGAAGGTTATCGCCTTTTCCTGTCCCACCACTTCGGTCGGTGGAACATTCCAGCGGTTGGTCACTCTCCTCGATAATCGATATGTGGCCGAATAACCGGTGGGCATTTCCTTACAGAACACCAATACGTGCCCTTGAGCAAGAGCACTAAGCCTGCGCTGGAATTATGACGACGGATCCTGGCTCATCTAACCAAGTGCTTTTCGCCTAATAAAGATGTGGTCACCTGGAACGCACTTATAACAAACAACCCGGTAGCTTCCCAATGTCCTTCAAAGCTGATCCCAAGTAGTCCGGCCATCCAAATTGTGTCGGCGCCTTGCGCTCGCTTCATTTGAACCAACCCTGTCACAGAGCAGGAGCAGACAGCGGGACTACCTTAAAGCAAGCTAGAACCTACGCTTGAAGCGCACAGCTATCGAAACTTATCCGGGACTAGACAGCTGAATAAAGGTCGAACAGGGTCAAGTGTTCTCTTGGCTGAGAAGCAAGCTTCCTAATTTTTTTCTTCCTGTCTTCAGATTGTGAGCGATGACATATCCGGGTTCTTTCTCTTCAAGCATGAGACGGGTTATGAAACTGCAGAGAAAATGGTCGGAAGTGTCATCGGGTCTGCCAGATGGCCTACGGGCGCACTCTTTCAGATTTATAGGTATCACCAGGTGGTCAACCAGCTGACCAGTGCATAAAGGTCCTTTTACTATAGCCTACTGCCCTCTGCTGAACAAATTTTGCGCCACATTTTGAGGTCGTTGGCGTTTACAACACTTTGGTATTGAAGAGTCTGTGACTGGTCATTCACAGAAATAAGAATTACCAGAGGTCCTGACTCGTAGACTTGTGACAAACTACGACTGACTGGACACACCGAGAACCGGGCTAGTAAGACCCTCAAATGAAAAGGCCCTCTAGACCGATGAGTCATCTATTCAATGAGGACACAAAATGCCCATGGCCCAGAATTTCGGTGAAGGCTTTCTATCAGAAGACGCACCAAAAGCTTCGATAAAATTCACAAAGATAACATCCACTACCTTTTCCTCAGCCCTGAATTCAGACCAACTTTCACGAGCAAACAACGTGTTTGTTATTCAAAAACAGTTTTACTGCGCGCACAGTAACCGATAGTGCTCCGGAGGTTCACACATTTCAGAAGCCACAAGCTTTTTTCGTGACCATTTTAGCAACAAAAGCTATGCTGACAGGATGAATTTTGGCCACGGAGTGTTTTTTCCACCCCTGTACAGAAGAATGACGGTAGACATTTACCTTTCCCCTGGTAGTCTATCAGAGACCGACGATGTGTTGAAAAATCAAGTCAGCGGTGTAGCTGGTTGGTCGGCCAACCCTTTCAACATCGTCGGATACACCTCCTCCGGTCCTGGTGAACCGCGAGGTTTGATGGCTTTGTCCCTGTTACCCTTATCTGACTTCACGAAATCAAGCCTAATAAATAAAGGAGAGCCATACAACTTCGGATTTTGTACTCATTCTCCACATGATACACAGCCAAGAAATACTTGGCTATTGTCTCTGATGCAACCGGTTCGATGGTGTCCATCTGCACCGGGATAAATACTTACCCTCTGGAGAGGCGCTCAAGGTGTGCAAACAAGAGCTCGGGTTATCGCATTGTATCACCTGTGAAAGCTTCCCCAAAAGCCATCGCTTTATCTTTGTTCGGTACAGTGGTAACGAATCCGGCGAAAGAGGTCAAAACCGTCACCTGTACATCGGAATACCTTCCTGACCCAGGTTCATCGTGTGGGTGGTCACCCGAGCTCCGCGTCAGACAACGGTGGACCCCCCGCACAAGGTCTTCGTCGGCTAAGAGGAGATAAGGTATTTATAATCATGAGGTACCGTCACGGATAAGCTCCCAAGTCTCCTCCATTTCGAAATTTACATCTGAGTCCAAGGGAAATCACGGCCAACTGCAGCCACCTTTGAAGCCGCACTCGGGTATCCCCAAATAGGGCTGGCCACAAGCACAGCCAGTGTGTGATCTAGGGGCTGGAGAGGGGCCATCGTGCCAGTGAACTTTGATTGCCATATGGTCACTGCTCCTAAGTGATGTCAGATGCTCTATTCTGTCAACATCGAATCCCCGGGGGGAAACACCAAAACCAGGGCGGAGCCCAGAGTAGATTGTATCGGGGTTAACTCCTGAGGCCAACTTTTACACGGTTGTGCGTAAATCTCGGGAGAAAGAATCTGCCCCGGTGGTGGTTCTAACTGACCTCCAATCAATATGCGGAGAATCAAAACCCCTCAGTGTGAGACATTTGCAAAGGCACGCCTATCTACGAAGTGACATAGAACTATATGGAAGATGGGCTGCCAGTGTCCGATAAACGACCTCAGCAGCCATGAAACCTCCAGTTGTTAGCATGTTGTGGCCCAAGAAGGCCTAACCAAGTGACGGTGGGTCAACATACGCGTCCAACTGTAAGGTGGGAAAGCCCGACTAGAAGGACGACAAAGCCTCTCCCACTATTCGGGCAGAACTGTCAACTCTAAACAGGATACAGCCAAATAGGGACATTTCAGACTCCAGAGTTTTTTACGCCAAACCATGTCTCCTTCAGCTCCATCAAGCTGGTGAATTGAAAGGTGGCCAGGTTCCCGGTTCATCTTGCTCACTTGTGATGCCTAGAACTTTGAAAGGCATGATGACGGCGCTTAATTCACATTGAACTAGCTTGGCGGGACTGACTGGGATGCAATCCGCAAGGGCCTCCACCGGAAGTGAGGGGGTCTTTCTACACCCAAAAATCCCTAACCGCTGAGTCCGTCTCCTCACTGGCTCGTGGTGCACGGAGTTCATTAAGAAACATTTTGTGTCCTTCCAGGTCTTCAGGTTCCACTCCCCGGAACAATTGTGTTCATTCATCGTTTAGCCGGCGGAACCATTTTAGTTCTGTGCTAGCTCCAGCCCCGGACCCTAGGACCACTTCAAGGGGTCTTGATAGTTCGGTTTTACCGGCCTTGCTCAACGGGAAGGCTGACCCTTCTCGGGTTTTGTCCACATAATTTCAAAGCCAGCTACAAGCAGCTAACTCAAAATCTAGAGCAGATCAGAAATTTCCAGGTTGAAGCATGCCCAAGCTGTAGCCCCAGTTGCCTCTGGGAGACATAAAACCTGAAAATACTGTTTTCATGAAGGAATGGCTCTCAGTGGACATTGGTTATTCGCCTATCGGTTTTTCTTCTCGCCTGCCGGGGAAAATTTCGGCTAATTGCCAGGCACGAACTGTTCAGGCTTTGTGTTGGCCTTGAAGTTCTACTGGCGGCCGTGGAGTCTGGGGAAGCATCAGCTACGTTGGAGTTGTGTATCTGTCGCTTCTTGAGTGAGCTTCTCTCAGGTGCAATAGATGCAACTGTAACCGACGGTTGTGCGAAATCCCCCTAAAACCCGTTCGATTCAGTGTTTTTTCACATCACTCACTTGCCTACACTATTGATGTGTCTTTACGAACTGTTTCTTTTTATGGACCAATTGTTGTTTGTTCGCGCCCACAGCGTTACTTTGGCACATCCTTGTTCTGGACCTGCGTGAAGCACGTGCTGTTTGCTCACACGCTGCAATTCGGCTTCTCGTTTGTTGAGTCCTTGTGATCGCATTATTGAGGTTTGTATCTTTTTGGTATCACTGTTCATGCAATAATCTAGTATCGCAGAATATCACGGTTAATCGCCTTTTGATTTCGGGATCCGTTGCGAATTTGACTACGCTTTGCTCAAATATGCATTACAATACTCAATAGATCAATTTGGAACGAAGAAAAACAAGCGAAATGCCAAGAAAGGGATTGAAAACATTGGACTCTGGACAGGAAATAACACCGCAAGTCACTGAAGAGGTTCTGGGTACATTTGATTCTTCAGTTGATGTTAGATCGCCCAGTCCTGTCAGTGCTAGTTCATGTGTTACTGAGGGCAATATGAATTGTAAGGATGTTGATCTATATAGACTGAAAATATTAGACCAAGAACGACAGTTGTTATCGGTTAGACAACAGGCCCAGGAAACAGAAAAGATGTGTACACAAAAAGAGCGAGAGCACGAGACCGGCGACTTCGACACTTCCGATAGATCAGGGTGAAATAAGATAGGGAGCTCTACGCCGGTCGCCGACTGCAAAGCACCATCGATCGATTTGCCAAGGGTGGAACTAATGGTTTTCGACGGGCGAGCTGAACAATATTGCAAGTTTGTCAAGCAGTTCGAGACGTTCGTCGAAAATAAGGTAACCGACCCTGGGCAAGGGCTTCTCTACCTGACTCACTACTGTCGAGGCCGAGCAAGAGAAGCTATCGACGGGTGTACCATGCTCGACCCGGAACAGGGCAAAGAAGATTCTAAGGGAATTGTTTGACCAACCGTTCAGAGTAGCCAGTAACCTAATAGAGGGTGTGATGTTAAAGGCAAAGAGAACCAAGGGCGACGTCTACACAATGGCCGACTTGGTTGTTAAGATGCGAAACTGCTCAATAGCCCTCGACAACTTAGGTTACAGGGCTGGCCTGGATGCCATGCACACTTTGGAGAACATAGTCCGTCACCTTTCTCCCGAACTGCAGGGTCGGTGGGCGGAAGAAGCGGAACGGATAAGCCGAAGAGACAGGGAGGCTAACTTCGAAGACCTGACCGAATACTTGGACAGGCAAACCAAGATAGTCGACAGCAGGTTCAGCCGACTTATCCGGGACAGTAACCAATTGAGCAAATCTATCACTAGCCAGGCTCAAACTTCTGCACGGGAACATCCAAAATACCAACGTAGAACCAAGCGCACGCCATTTCACGCGATGCCACGGCGCAACCAAATTGCAGATCCTGTGATGCTAGCCACGGACTACCAGAATGCCCCAAGTTCGGCAGCGCCACAATAGACGAACGGTGGGGAATGGCGAGGATGGCAGGAGCGTGTTTTATTTGTCTCAACACCACGCACCGAGAGGCAGCATGTAGGACAAGGAAACGATGTGGTTACGAGGGCTGCACGGGCAGACACCACTGATTGGTGCACCAGGCGAGAGTAACTTTACCCGAGGCGAGTACCAAGCCCAGTGTTATTTGTTCAACGTCGCAGTTTGCCAGTAAACCTTCGCATCTAGGAGTAGTTGTCGTGGGAGTAGTGACCCCGACTGAGGTGGTCAAAGCTTTGGCTTTTGTCGATAGTGGATCCGACACTACTCTAGTGAAAGAGCGGTTTGCCGCCAAACACGGACTCGCTAAAGTTGCGACGTCGTTGGCAGAGAGCACGGTGGGCGAAACACAGGTAATGACTGCCGGTAGATTAAGGATGCAACTCATCTCTCTAGACACTAACGAGGAAATTGAACCAACGGAGGCATTCACGTTAGCGGATCTCCCCATGCGAGCACCAAGGTCGGTGAACGCAATCTTGACTAGGTGGCCCCATCTGAACGATGTCACCGTTGTGGACTGGGAAGATGATGAAGTGGACCTCCTCATCGGCTCCGACGTGCCAGAGGCGCATTGAGTGCTCCACCAGAGAATGAGCGACCGCCAGACACCTTATGCTGTACGCACGGCTCTCGGATGGATGTCATACGGTCCAGTAGGTGTACGTGGTTTCGTGAATTACTTATCTGCCAAAACGGACTGCATAGAGTACCATCTTCGGCGGCCGTATGAAAAGGAGTTTCATGACATTGGAGATGAAAGACCATCGTTGTCTCAATAGGATCACTTCGCCCTACAAACGGTGCGGCAAGGCACTAGAGGCCCTAACAGACAGTTCCAGGTTCCCTCCCATGGCGTACATCTACCGACCCGTGGACCGACAACAGAAATTATGTTCTCCAACGATTACTTCGACTGGAAGAACGCTCCATTCGAGACCAGAATCTGTGGGAAAGATACGCGGAATTAACGAAGCGAAACGAGGCTATCGGTTACGTTGAGAAGATGCCTGCCAACACCGACAGCAAAAACGTCATCTGGTATCTGCCTCCCCGCCCAGTCACCAACCCCAAGAAACCCAAAATCTGCGGGTGGTTTTCGACTGTGCGGCCACATTCCAGGGCAAGTCGTTAAAAGATCGCTTACTACAAAGGCCTGACTGGACCACACCACCGATCGAAGTTTTGTGTCGTTTCAGAGTGGGTAAAGTGGCCTTGTCTGCCGGCAATAGGAAATGTTTCATCAGGTGAAAATTCCGGTAGGAGAACGAGATGCGTTGCGTTTCCTGTGGTGAGAAGAGAGCGACCGGGCAACGCAGTGGTGAATTATAGGATGGCCGTCCTCCCTACGGAGCCATATCATCACCATTCTGTGCGAACTACGCCCTTCGAGAATCGGCGAACAAATATGGAGATCTAGTCCATCGGACGGTGGTAGATAGCGTCAGCAGGAACTACGTCGACAATTACCTTGGGTCATTCGATGATGTGAAATCAGCTCTAGCGCAGTCCAGGGGTCTGACGAGATTGCTGGAAGAGGGCGGCTTCCATCTAACTAAGTGGATGTCGAACGCTTCAGAAGTGCTGAAGATCATCCCGTATCACGAAGAGGCCGAAAGGGCAAGAGATTTGGACGGCTCTCCACTTCCTATCGAAAGCACTTTAGGAATACAATGGGACGCGGAAACGGACGATTTTGTTTTCGAACTAAACGTTCCCAAGCTGCCAATAACCCGTCGTGGCATACTATCTGCCGTCTCAAGTTTGTTCGACCCGCTCGGTTTCGTCTCACCATAGCTGCTACCCGGAAAGATCTTGCTGCAGCGGCTGTGCAGTTAGAAATTTGATTGGGACCAATCACTGGACCGAGGGGACCGGTTGGACTGGGAAGAATTTTTGAACACCTTGAAGAAGTTAGGGGACATAAGGATCCCACGATGTTTGCCTCCTGGCCATACGACGCGGACCGGAGAACTATATGCCTTTTCCGATGCTTCCGAAGTCGGTTATGGAGCTGTGGTGCATGGACGATGTTGCGCAGGAGATGGAGAATATACTACGAGGATCTTGTTTGCTAAAGCCCGCGTTGCTCTACTGAAGTCGGTTTCGATCCCACGCCTTGAACTCAGCGCAGCCGTGTTGGCAGTCGGGGCGGTGCAAGCTGTGAAGAGATATTTCGACCTCTACATTTGGTCAGTCAGCATTTGGACGGACTCAACTATAGTACTTTACTACATTAACAACGTCCGGAGCCGGTTTAGTACTTTCGTTGCTAACCGGCTCACGATTATCCACGATGAGTCAGCCACGAACCAGTAGAATCATGCCAGGCATGGCGATAATCCAGCCGACCTAGGCTCCCGAGGTGCGACCAACTTCAGGCAACTAGACACGTGGACGAGAGGGCCAAGCTTCCTGCAACTGCTTAAACAGGACTGGCCCGTGTTCGAATGTCAACCCCATAGGGAGGTAGAACTGGAGATCAAGGGTACAGTGATAGCGGCCAACGTCGTTGAAGCGACATCCATTCTATCGCGATTGCCCAGGTTTTCTTCCTGGATGAAGACACTTCGTTGGTTAGTTTGGTTAACAAGGTTCAAGAGAAACTTACTAGTCATGAAAGGGCTGCGGTCCTCAGGCCGGATACGGGTCGGCCCGATACGTCTTGATGAGCTACAAGCTGCAGAATACGACATTTTCAGAATGGCACGATGCGAGGCTTTCGCCCGAGAACTCAAGAGGGCGGAAGAAGTGGGGCCGACCAACAAAAACATACCATCTCCAAGAGGCGAATTGAAGCGTTTAAACCCCAAACTCATCGATGGACTGATGCGGGTGGATGGTAGGCTGACCAACGCCCACCTGAGCTCTGACACAAAGTATCCTATACTGCTGCCTGCGAGACAACCTGTAGTAGAGCTAATGATCCAACACGTCCACGCCGTGGAGGGACATGCCGGGGGAAGTCGCGTGACGAGCGTCATCCAAAGGCGCCTTTGGTTGCTGAGAGGACGAGGGACTGTAAAGCGTGTCATCCGAAGGTGTGTGCAATGTAGGAGACGCAATGCCACGGCGGGCAAACAACACGTGGCCCCGCTACCAGAATGCAGGTTGACTGCGGGCTGGTGGCCCTTCAGCGACACCGGGTTGGACTATTTTGGGCCCTTGTGGATCAAGTGCGGGAGAAGATTAGAAAAGCGATATGGATGTATCATGACGTGCATGGAGTCACGCGTGGTGCACCTAGAAGTCGCACATTCGATGACGACTGATTCGCTTCTACGGGCCTTGTAAAGATTTATCAACCGAAGAGGTGTACCGGCCGATATATACTTAGATAAGGGATCGAATTTTGTGGGCGCTCACCGGGAATTGCAGCGTTGGCACAAGAACATAAACAGGGACGAACTTCAGGATCGAACTGTGGCCTACGGCATACGATGGCATTTCAACCCCCCACAGGCCAGCCACCAAGGCGGCGTATGTGAACGCATGATCCGGTCCGCCAGACGGATATTGCTGTCAATCATGGAGCAGCAGCCGCCAGACGACGAGACGCCGAACACTGCCATGACTGAGGTAGAGAGAATCCTGAACAACCGCCCCGTGGTTCCAGTAATGAACGGCGACCCCACTCACCTGGCGCTCACCCCGAACGACTTATTGACGTAAAGGTTGAACGAGGGTTTCCAAGGGCCGGTAAACCTTAGAGAAAGCTACCTCCACGGATGGAAGCAGGCAAACTATCTTGCCAAGGTCTTCTGGAGGCGATAGCTGCGGGGGTACCTACCGGCTCTGCAGGCTCGACAGAAGTGGCTGGTGAAGACAAGACTATTCAAAGTTGGGAATGTGGTGATGATCGCAGACGAACACGCACATTTCAGCACTTGGTCCTTGGGATTAGTTATGAAAACCATCGAAAGCACTGACGGAATGATAAGAACGGTGAAGTTGAACACAGCTAACGGAGTGCTCATTCGTGACATACGCAGTATTAACCCACTCGAGAGCGAAGGCGGAGAGGCTGATAACGCTGAGGCCCAGTAGACTATTTCGCACTAGTCATCGAGGTGGTTAAAGAAACACCATATATGGAATCACCCCCGACACACTGACGTATTGAACCATCATACACCCCGACGCACACTCACCTACATTGTACTCGTCATACTACATGGTCTCTGTCAAACAAGTTACAGTGCTCACAGTCTTTCGTTGACATTACAGGAGGATTTTCCGATATTATTATTATTATATGTGGTGATAAATGCCATTCCATTGTAAATCCAAACACATCTACACTTACCCGATGCACTCTACACCCCGCAACCCCTATCGAACATGTGACATTGTTCGTCGTTTGTTTTCTGTTGACTTTACCGAAAGCCTTTTGCGTGTATAGAAGTAGCGGGGCTCAGGTCACGCACACGTGCCTACATTTTACTCGTTTATGCTGCACAGTCCCTACCAAACACGTTACAGTGTTCACAGTCTTTCTTTGACATTGCGGAAAGTCCTCCTTCGGTGTGTGGTAATAGTTGTGATTACATCATACACGCATACACACACACGCTCATGCAAGCACATACAGCCAGGGCAGGACGGTCTTTCCAAGGAAGGCATCTATGTTCCCACCTCACGCCAGCCATCAGTCATTTGTTCTCGTGGAAGATGTAGACTAGCCTCGCGTCTGTGTGGCCAAGGAATTAGATGCGACCAGTAGTAGAACGTTGACGACAAGCAATATGCGAGCGCACTGACGGCACGGCCTAGGTAGGTAGGAAGAGTCAATACCTTTATACTAAACCTTTGACTCTGCATAGGATCCAGGGGGATTTCCGTGGGCGGAGTAACGACAGGTCGTGCAAAATCCCCCTAAAACCCCTTCGATTCAGTGTTTTTTCACATCACTCACTTGCCTACACTATTGATGTGTCTTTACGAACTGTTTCTTTTTATGGACCAATTGTTGTTTGTTCGCGCCCACAGCGTTACTTTGGCACATCCTTGTTCTGGACCTGCGTGAAGCACGTGCTGTTTGCTCACACGCTGCAATTCGGCTCCTTGTTTGTTGAGTCCTTGTGATCGCATTATTGAGGTTTGTATCTTTTTGGTATCACTGTTCATGCAATAATCTAGTATCGCAGAATATCACGGTTAATCGCCTTTTGATTTCGGGATCCGTTGCAAATTTGGCCACGCCTTGCTCAAACGAGTGTTACAGCGACTCCAGATGTCGATGCGATCCATGGGTGTGTTGAAACAGACTGAAGTGGGTACCGGAAACACTGCGGTATCCGTATCGGTTATGAGCATCAGTCTACAACTCGGGAAGAACGGCTTTGATATATGTCTCAACCATTAGGACACTCCGGCCTTTGGCCGTGGAATTCCTATTAAGTAGCAAAGCATCATGAGACGGAACACAGGCTTTGTCCGCAGGTGCAGCACATGTCGGGTCACGGGCGTAGCACAGAGCTTACCCCCAGACGTGGCGCCTGTGGTTGTCCGGGGCATAAATCGCATAACACCCTGAAGCGGGGCATATGTCACGCATAGAACCGGCGTGAATGTTAAAAGGCATTGCTGTCACGCAGCGTATACCTCTAAGCTCACAGCGAAGCATCTATGCTGCATCCGACCAGTTAAATGGTCTCATTGGATAGCTTCGTCGCCAATTTTAAAGGTCTCGGAGTAAACCATGAAAGCTCTTCTGGCACTTGCGCCTTTTTTGGAGCCACAATACCATCAAATTCGTAGCATTGCAACAAAGCTACAAGCCTTGTCCGCTGCGGTTTTAAGTCCCGGCCTAGCGCTGCAGCCAAGGTCTGAGCAAATCAGATCAGGCATCCAAAAATACTAAAGTTTACCAAATATTCTGCTCAAGACAAGCGAGAAAGCATAACTGGGGCAACCTCATCGTAGTACGCAAGAATCAGAGTTCCGCCTTGCAGAGTTTCCAGTGTTCCATCCGAAAGGGCAAAAATGAAAATTCCATGAGCACAAGCTTTGTGTAAGCGCAGCCCTTACTACAGCCGGACACCAATAACGCTGCGAACAACCTGCTCACTAAATAATTTTGAGTTACCATGATAGTGAAGCTTGATTTCGGCGGAGATCAGCAAACCAAATGAGGCAGTAGCAGGACTACGTGTGGGTGAAACTGAAAGACCAGACAGTATTCTAAGTAACGAGCAGTAGGCGAGCTGCAAAAAGGTGAGAAACGGAAACCAATGGGATAATCATCCTGTGTGATGCATTGCAGGCAATCTGTGCGATGATATAACAATTCCGAAGTTGAGATATAAACAAACGGTGGCAATTTGGAGGTTGCTCTAACTGGAGGGCGAGCGAGCGAAATAACTGACGGAAATACTGCAGTTGGCAAAAAGGGGCGCAATAGGCGTGGTAACAACACATAGTGGTGAGAGTTTTTTCCCGAGACAGTCAGAAGAATATGATGCTTCGGGGACCCATATCAGCCTACGGGTTGGGGGTTGTGTGCGGTGTACGAAGGAAGTAATTTAGTGGTTCAATGCATCTTCAGTCCCAGATATAGCGAACCATAGGCTAAATGCACTGCACTATTAGGCCTAATTGTTGATTCCCGGCTTAGCATGGTCTCCTCACGTCTCATCTTTGGGGGGCCGTAACTTCATGAAAATACACTGACTATATTCGGAGCTATGGACCAGATAAAAAGGCGACTGATATAGAATGAGATTTAGGGAGGCTGGTTCGTATATTTGATCTGGAGGATAAATGACATGCGCAGCCGCTGAATATTAAAGAGCTTAATGCTGCAAATTGGTGTCGGGTTCCGCAGATATTTGATGTTATGTCAGGTTTCAAACTAAAGAGTAGGTTAGACTCTAGAGCTGAGGAGACTCCGCCAATTTACCAGAAAGATAATGTAGTGACAACTTGGCGAACAGAAACTTTTTAAATCGGGCCTATCCATGCCTGTATATATATATGACTCACAAAAAACAAGGAACAGTGGTGGCCCAAATCATACCTTTCACCTGCTTGGGTGCGCGTGAAACTGGTCGGAGCGCAAAAAGTTCATGTGTTGAAGATATTTTCGAGAGCAAGACATGAGCCAAGGGAGCTTCAGTGCCCGCACAAAGTTTCTTCTGAGTCCACAGAAGGATCACATACGCTTATAATGGCGGCCCCATCAGTGGATATGAGCGACACTTAAAATGGCTTAACTGCCTGGTGCGAACGTTGTGAATGATGCCAAAAGATTTGAGCACCTCTACTGGGTGCCTTTATATATAAGTTGTGTGAGCACAGCACTCGTAATCGTCCTAGTTATTCTTTTCTCGTCTAAGTCAAGCCGAGTGGCGTTATGGAAACTTTCAGATAAGCATGTAGTCACAAGTCTAACGTGCCTAGTTCAACGGGAAAGGTAAAATTACTACAAACGGCAAGAATCTGATGAACTGGGCAATATTTCTTTCAGCCGACTGCAAACAATCGGCTTCGAAGCGAACAGATCTTCTTTTTCTTAGGTCAGCTCGCCAAGTATTCCGAAGAATTTCACAGAAATATCCTCTGCTCCCGGCATATATTTTGACGCGGTATCTATCCGATTGTTTAACAACTCAGAGACACAGCAAAAACGTCAATCCATTTCCTTCACAGAGAGGCATGACATCTAGGAACACTCTGGATCGGATATATACTCGTCCTAAAACTGGACGGGAGACTTTGCCGTGGCCAATTTCTAACGGACCTGCACGCAACTGGTCAGTCAAAAGAGACCAGTCCAGCCTTCTTGCTGGTCTATACATGTGAAAGATTCCACAGAGTATGTTTTGAACAAATAGCGTGGTAAAAAAGCTGGCTTCCAGTTATTAGCACTCAATGCACGACACGAGAATAGTAATTCTACCAAAACACAACATCTTCTGATGAATCTCAAAGCAAAACGAGAGTGATCCTTGGGTTCCACGGTATTGGATTATAAAATTAACAAATGCGTGTTGTACGCTGGCCTCAAATATGATTCAAACGCCCCATGGGGAGCGCCAAAGTGTATTTCAACGACAGTAGGAAGGGGTTTCAAACCAGCCCAAAGGAAGATCATACTTGGCGGGGCATGCAATATATATAGGCGGGAGGTTTTGCAAGCGTCGGAGTTTCGTAGTGAATAAAGTCACGCCATGTAGAAATGAGTGCTGTGGGTCCAGAAGCATTTCGATCCATCAGTTATACTGGTATCAATAGGTAAGACTATATAAGAATCATGGAACAATATATCCATCAGGCTAGGTTTGATTATGAGCATAAAAACTGGGAACATAGTTACTTGCGAATTTCATTGCCTTCAATGTTTTTTGTGATTCGTCGGATGAAGGGGGATAAATATGAATTAATAATATGAAGGGTTTCCTTCACTTTCTTTTACTTTTGTGCCCTAATGGGACAGATATCTGTCGTCTGAATTTTCCATACGCTATCCACACCTGTAAGAAAAATGCAGAGACCACGGTAGCGAAAGCAGCTGACTTCGGCGCACAAAACGAGCCTGTTTAAGGGGGTATTTGGTGGCTGGATAAGCGAGGTGGGAGTCCAGTGCGCTGCAACCCAAGTGAAATTCTTGCGTCGGAACTAGAAGCATATCCAACGAACTGGGAGTTATGGGGTTTTCCGCCTCTCGGGATTAGGTCTGTGCTGATGGGTAACATGTCCGTAGCTCAAGGTTGTCCATTACATTCACTGCCCGACGACAGTGATAATTGCAGATCAGGCGGTTCCTGGTGCGTTTTCTTCTTTTACTTTTTTATTTTCTCTACTGGAAGAGTCGGCTGTTCTCTTGTGCGAGATATCCATGGAGCTTTGCCCGACCGATAATTTTCCGCATATTTGGTTGTTCTTGCAAATGCTGGGGATGGTCTGTTTCTCTCACGTCTGGAAGAGGCTATGGATCAAGTATTGTTGAAATCAGTGGTTTTTCTGACTGCCTGGAAAAGTGCACGATGGGGACAAGCAAAGACTCGGGGTTATAATAAAAATATATTTCTAAAGCGAGATCGAGGTACACGAATAAATGCAAGTTCAAAGTGTACAAAACTACTCAATAGGATACAACTTCCACGATTTTTACCCAGAAGGTGCACAAATCACACCAAGAGTAATTCAAACCTGGGAGGTGTTGGAGCAAATGAAGTGACATCGATTTGTGCGGTAAATACGAGTCGGTTTCGGAATCAGTAAAGGAATTCATAAAGTAGTGGAAAATGGAGCGAATGGAAGGGGTGGCATTACAGAATATTGAGAGTGCATTTATACGATGACGATGAAAACAACTATCTGCCATTGGCTACTCAAATTCAGTGTGCTGAGCAAATTGCGGTGAAGCAGGCAAACTTTAATGGGAATTTCTCAGGAAAAGTGGACCAATATTTTGCCGGAAACTCCGGAGAAATTTTCATCTAAAAGTCTGGAAGACATTTGGTTGGTGGCACCAGTGAAGAAAGTCCAGAAAATCGATCGTCAAGCTGTATACGGTATTGCGAAATGGATTTTCTATCCCAGAGGTTCTGAGCTTAAACAGAAAGCAATCTCGACAGGCCAATGGCATTCGTGATACTTTAATTGAGCCATTCACCAGTAATCCGTACTTGGGACGGACAAGGAAATATTTCGATTTGAATCCACGTAGCGGTGCAGGGAAAGGGGGCTTATTGTTCAAAACGTACTAAAGTGGATATAATATAATATAACACCGGTCGATTCCGGAGACGCCCAAAATGTGCTAGCGGCACGATCAAATTTTTACAGGGGATAAAATGGACTAGTAAAGTCTGTCAAACTCTAGAAATATGCAAAGCAAAGGAAGGATGGGAAGAATCGAAGGAAAAAAGGGAGGCAGGTGAATGCACGCATACCAAAGACTAATTTATAGGGTTGGAGTAAACCCAGGGACAGATTCAGATAGATGACCAGTGAATTTGAGAGTCGAGGCCAAGTGCAGGATCCGACTGAGCCAAATGGAGAAGAACAAAAGCTGACGGACCTAAGGTTGAGTCAGGTCAAGTGAAATATTAGCCTTGCGCACCCGGGTGGATGAATATTCAACAGAGCATAGCTACGCTCAGAGCATAAGGAAGACCGAAGTCCGGTATGGATACACTGTGGCAACGGTAGGCGATGAAAAAGGAGAAAATTTCACTGGCATGGCAAGGGATTGCATAGCCACAAAGCATGCAGCAATGCATCGAATAGACTCCGTAGGGGTAAAACCTGAACTTGAAAACAGGGAGAAAGCAATACAGGACACAAAAAGAGTGGGTCGGGTGGCAACAAAGGGTCTGGAAGGATCGGGATACGGTGGATTTGAGGCCCGGATATAGAGAGAACGGACTCATATCATGAGAGGAAACAGCATGGAGGAGAGGGAAGTGGCCGGTGAAGAACTGGAGGATGAAGAACAAATATATAATTATGCAAACATTCGAGTATATATGCATATAAAGGAAAAGCGGTAGCAAGAAACAGTGCAGTAATAGAAAACGGAGGAAGCAATGCTTGGAAGAGACAGGTTTGGTCAGATAAAAATGGTACGGAAGTACTTCAGAATAGTCATAATGAGTTTTTTTATGATAGGTGAACACGGTGGATCAATAGAGAAACAGGAAAGATTTTGGAAGCGTAGAAGTGGTGTCGACTGCAAACAGAAGTTCATACAAGAGGGAATATGAGAAAAAGAATCGAAGAAACAGGTAGAGGAAATCTAATAATTTGATTAGTGCAGGCGTGTCATGCTGAAACCGTCGAAAATAAAGGAAGCTTTAATAAGCGGACAAACGTCATGTGTGAAGAAAGTGGTGGCTATCGAAAATGCTAGAGCACTTCGAAGGAATAAAAATACATTGTCCGGAGTGGCGTGGAGTATCAGTGGAGAAAGGTAGCTCGGAGCTGAGACGAATTGATGACAGATAATGCGGTTTGAAAACGTACGCGGAAGCCATGGCGTAAGGGTGGCCTGACATCAGGAGGAAAGTAAAAAAGCAAAGTAGCCTGGAGGGCACACTGGACACTCCTGTGGCGAGCAATATACGAAGCAGAAAATGAGAGTACTGTCCCAGAAGGAACAGGTAACAGATGACCAATTGGAGCGTTTTACCGCGGAAGCAACATGCCAAAAACAGAGGAGAAGAAAAAAGGAGTACCCAGAGAAAATGGGAGAGGAATATGTGCGCAGTGGATTTGGGGGAAAAGAACTGGAAAGCTGCATGCCCGCAGGCGATTGCACAAATTTGCCGAGCAAGAAGTTGCTAATCGGGACTCTGCCTAATGGAAAGATCCACAGAATATTCGCGCAGTCAGACTAGTCAAAGATGATGGCAGTGAATGGATAATGAACGTGGCCGTAAAAGATGCCAACTTTGGGACGGCGAGTCCTTATGTGGGGACTGGTCATGAGTGCGGGTGGTTTTGGTGCGCGATAGCTGGATGCATGAGATGGGGGGCAGAGGAATGTGACAAAATGGAAGCTAAAGATGTATAAGAATGCGACCCACAAGCTTTGTGAGCAAAGAGATGTTCCAGGTGATTAGAGATCGGGGGCTACCAGGGGCCACAAGGGTGGAAGAGAAAATAGTGCTGGCTTGGGCAAACTAAGGTGGACAGAAAATGCAGTGAGGGCTGTCAAGGAGATAAACGACTAGGGCAAGGACATAATGGAAAGAGGTGCATACAGAGGTAGAAAGACAAAAAGGAATCAATAAGAATGATCGCAAAAACAATTAATTAGGCGACGGTGGCGGAACGTGAATGGTAGAAGCACGGGCTCTGCAATTGACACTTTTGGATGCGGCAGAGTGAGGGGAGCTCGAGCATGCCATCCGCCGCCGGTGCTAGTGGGTGGATCCGACCTTACGCTAGGCACCAGACCCGAAAGGTGCTTCGTGGAGTGGACACGGGAGGAGTGGTTTACCAGCCTGAGTGCGCTCGCAAATCGTCTCAGACGGACTGCCCTCCCAGATTGCGCCCGCCAAAGTGAGGCGTCTGACCGCGCCTTGCACCGTTGAGCATGGAAACAGTGTTCACTAATGATTGGACAGGACAGAGGGCAGCCACGTTATAGATATGTGATCCAGGCTTGATTGATAAGGTTGTCAGAAACTGGAGTACAGAGCATATGGAAACAGCTATCCATAGACGGTGATGGCATTACTGTCAATGTGCACCAACCAGGGAGGTAATCATCACAGCGCCCGGGAAGGAAGGTGAGCTAAGGAAAATCAGTCTGGTGATGTCTAATCTGAGGATGAAAGATTAGCTGAAAGGGGAACAAAAGTGAAGTTAGGGCTCCTCAATGCAGAGGATTCCTAAGACAAATTGAAGCCATGAAATGTAATATTAGCATGATAACAGGCGAACATATGGTGCAACACTTGGAAAATGAGTTTCTTCGCCGCTAGGAGCGCCATTCTTACGTGTAGAAAATCGGTCCTCCTGATACCCCCGCCTTAAACGGCTGGTATATTTCCACTACTCCTTTAGCGCGAGATCTCGGACCACAGTATTCCTGCACGTTCACCTTTCAAGAACAAGCAGCCTATCGGGTGGGTAAGACTAACACAACAACAGTCCTCTTCTGGAGAACTTTTAGAGAGCAAGCGAGCCAACATCTGATCTTTAAATTCCAAGCCAGACCGCAGCTCGATTATTCCTCTCCGGTATGCACTCACATGTACTAACTTGATAGATTTGTAATCAAAAGAGTTCAGCGATCCTTCACCAAGCACTTACTGGGCTCATCATCTCAAATGAATTAAAAAGAGAGATGTGAGCTACTAAGACTTGAGCCCCTGCGGCTGCAACGGTTGAAACTCAATCTTTATCTCCTATTCAACCTTCTACATTTTGGAGCGCATAAGTACATCACTGATCTGTGTTTTGCTCAAGACCCACCCCACCCTCTTCGTAATGGAAGTCAAACTAGTAAAGTTCCATACCCCAGGAAAAAGGAGAAGAGTTCCTCATTGTCTAATCCTGTAGTTGGAACGTACCCCTGAAGGAATTTGGGCCTGCCCAAAATTGGACCGATCCGAAATTGTCCATACAAAATATCTAGTTTTCGCCAAAGCAGTACAGTTAACCCATACGCGCATCATATCGGAGCAAGCTCACGACAGTGTCCCAGATTTTTGGATGGATAGAGGAAGCATGGCTCGAGGAACATCCTTTGCAAAGTCCACATCGCCTATTCCATAGGCTTTCTCCATTGCCAGCATACCGGTATCCCTTAGAATGACTTACATCACTGACATTGTTCTTGTTAGATTCTCCCTAATTCACGCGATCTAAACCTTTTTATCTGCCTCCATTATACTTACTTCACTTTATTAAGGTAAACTGACCCCATTTACCTTCTTCATTTTGCCTTGTACTCCAACACTGAATCTAATGCCGGAGACCACCATTCAACCCCAACTTATCTTCCTTTTTCCTAGTTATGATCAACATTTTTGTATTCTCTTACACTCCCAATGGCTCATAGCCCTCATTCTTCCAGACGTCGTCTGTGCCCAAATGACTAGATCTTTCTTTTCACCACTGGCCGTTGATACTCAGCCGGGAGCATTCCAGACTGCGTCTCTCTATTCTTATGTTTCCATACACCAACCGGCGCGTCTCTCTTTTGCTGTCCTGGAATTATCCTGAGATAATACCGGTGAACCATCTGACCCACACTTCCGGTTGCAAATCTGATGCCCGCCCATCATTCCTTCACTCACTCATTGACCCTGTTCTCCAAGATCCCTCGCAATCTCCCAGACTACTCCATTTCTACTTCTGTATGGTCTCGACCAACGTCACCTATGCAAATCCCGTCGGTGCCGGGCGCGGTCAGATCCACTGCTGTAGCCGGCGCGCGTCAAGCGGGCAGGACATCTGCAACGATTTGCGGGTGAGGCTAATCTGGCGGATCGCACCTCCTGACTCTAGAAGTGGTTTTCAGGTTGGGTTGCCAGAGCACGGTCAGCCCCACTGACTAGTGTCGGCTGCGGATTGGGAAAAACAAACAAGCAAAAGTACACCATTTATATGCTCGAAATGTTGCAGATATTCTACTGTCTCCTCCAGTTAACATGAACTCCCCATCATGCTTATTTCCATGTTCGCCATCACAACTAAAAGGCTTTTACTCCTGGTAAAATTCACTTTCCTCGGTAAGTAATTACCGCTCACTTAAAAAATCATAAAAGTTCTTGATTCGTTTTTCCCAGTCCATTTCCCCGCGGTTTCATGCCAAACCATTCACCAGTCTTATTCGTAAACTTAACTATTCTCCAAGATAAAGCTCATCGTTTCTTGCTACTTTAACTGACATACTTGAAAGCTGACGCATTTATTGTTGCCATTCACTTCAGTACCACAATCTTCAAACAATATGTCACATCATCATCATCATCGTACAGCGTTAAACAGTAGGGCAAGCCCCACTGACCACTGCCTTTCTCACCATGTTGCACGTTGAATTAAAAAGTATGAATATACAAGATGGACAGGGAGTGGACCTATATGGGTGGGAAAAGAAAAGAATGCCCTAGTAGCCAACACACGGAATACACAGTCTAACTGTACAAACGTACACCGATCAAACATTCTGATTCGATAGAAAGTGACAACACGATCTCCACTGTTCGCGGTTCGCAGCCATATCCTTCAGTGTCTCCAGCCAACTGGTAGACGGATCTTTTGGACCCCAACCACGAAGACGTGAAGCACCTACTTTTCCTAAGTCTGCTGTACATTTTCTCATTTCTCGCTGCCACGTTATCTGTTGACCTCCACGTGGTCTCTTCCACTCCCTGGGATGGGCGGAGAATAGGACACGGTACGGTAGACGTGTGTTTGCCATACGTAACACGTGTCCCAACCAACAAAGTCTACTAAGTTGGATACGCTGTGACAGAACGTTCTCTGAATTAGTACCCAATACTCGCTTTCTTACCTCAGCACTTCTCACTCGGCTATTCCACCCAATCCTAGCGATACTACGCAAACATCGATGGTCGAAAACCTCAAGACGACGAATATCTTCAGCACGCAGACTCCGAGTTTCGCAACCATACAACAAAACTGAACGCACAGTGGCACAGTATACACGACTTTTCAACTTCAGTGAAATATCGGATCGGCGCCACAAGTGCTTCAGTCCAGCGTACGCCGCTCGAGCTTTGGATATCCGCGTACTCACTTCTACTACTGTGCTCCCATCCATCGTCACGCAGCTACCGAGGTAGGTGAAGCGATCGACAACTGACCGCACCTCCCCATCGAGCATCAAGCTCGGAATCGTTGACGTCCAGTCCTGTAACATCACCTTGCACTTTGAAGGTGTAAAAACGCATGCCGAAAGGAGCTACAGCTCTTGAGAGATTATCTAGTGCACGCTGAGCATGTTCCGTGGATTCGAACAAGCAGACAACGTCGTCTGCGTAATCTAGGTCACATAGCTTTTCACTATCTCCTAGTTCGACGCCAACATTCTGAAGATTTTGCAAAGCACTCTCCATTATTTCGTCCATGACGAAGTTAAAAAGTAATGGAGACAAAGGGCATCCCTGCCGAACACCACTGGTCGTTTCGAACCGACCGGATAGTTCACCGTAAACCCTTACGCGGCCAGAAGTATGAGAATACAATGATCTCATTAGGTTCACGAACTTCTGGGGCATACCTTTTCGATGAAGAGCACTGAAAAGCGATGTTCGATCAACTGAATCGAAAGCGCCTTTCAGGTCTAAGAAAAGCATTATTGTTGGTCAGCGGTGCGTGTGACGCGTTTCAAGTAGTCGGCGAAGAGTAAAATTCTGGTCGATGCATCCTCGACCTGGGCGGAATCCTGCCTGCTAATCGCGGACATTCCTCTCGCGAGCCGGTGTAAGACGGTGTAGCAAAATCGAAGCTAATACTTTGGTGACTATCGGAATTAAGCTAATCCCACGATGATTACTGCAGTCATTGCGTATTCCCTTCTTGAAGATGGGAACAATCAATGACTCGCTCCATATTAACGGAATACGCTCCTCCTTCCAAATGTCACGGAGCAAGGCGGTAAGTGATTTTATCAACGCCTCACCACCCAGTTTGAAAAGAACTGGAGGAAGTTCGTCGGGACCTGCCGCTTTCCCCCGCCGTAGTAATCGAATACATGACTCTACTTTTACTTCTGATGGGGGCTCAAGTGATACCACCCAAGAAGTCACAGTTGTTGACACGGGAGTAACTACACTAGCGTGCGGCCAGCTAAACTGTTCCTTGAAGTACTCGGCCCATCGGTCAAGCCTTTGCTGTTTGTCATGGATGGGTTCTTCATTCCTATTGCAAATCGTTTCACTGACCTGAGTTCGCCGTCCACCGGTGTCACGAATAAGTTTGAACAGTCTTTGACTGTTACCTGAAGCAGCTGCCACTTCCATTTCTTCGGCTACATTGACCCACCAATTTTCGCGATCCTTCTTGAGGCTTCGCGTAATTTGTCCTTGCAGCTTTCTCCGCATCTTATTCATCTCCTTACGGTTCGAAAGCTGACGCTTTTGCTCCATTATACTCAGAGACTCTTGCGAGATCCAGTGTCTTTGATGGACAACGGATCGAGGACCACAGGCGAAACCTGCTGCAAAGTGCATCGCTTGTTTGATATGAGCCCAATGCTCGTCTACATCACTGTTCTCCGTGGATCCTAGCTCATGTGCTAACTTCTGCTCATACCGGGTGCAAACGTCTGGATCACACAAACGTTGCACGGCTAATCCGGTTTGCGGTTTGCGACGATGGCCATGGGGCTGGAGAGACAATCGCATTAAAACTAATGCATGGTCCAACTCTACGTACTTGGACCAGTGGGATCTACAGTTCTGAACAGAACTGCGCCATCGGTAGCTTACGGCGATATGATCAATTTGACTCAAAGTACCTGTAGAGTTAGAGCGCCATGTCGCTGTGCGACGCGAGCTGTGTCGGACATTTGTGCTAGACAAGAACAATCGATTTTCTGCACAAAATTGGAGAAGCCTATCCCCGTTATCTGTGTGCTCAGCGGGTAAAGCACAACGCCCACCTAAACAGGCTTCTGACGCACTAAGTTTGCCAACTTGTGCATTGAAGTCACCAGCTAGCACTACAATGTCGGAACTTTTACTGCTGCGAACGAGAGTGGCGAGTTCATCATAGAACTCATCTTTCTTCAAGTCTGAGCTGCAGTCCGTTGGGGCGTACGCCGAGATCACGAACAAATTGCGTTTAACACAACTATCCTTTCGAACGCCGACTGACCCTTGGAGTCTCACAGCACACAAACGACTATTAATCGGGATCCAGTCTAAAAGAATAGCCTCAGCCTACTCAGTCAAGACTATTCCTACACCACGTTGACCCACAGCTCTAGCTGCTTCGTCCCCTGAGGTGCGCAAAAAATACCTCGATGAGATACCACGAGCAGTTAGTTGAATTACACTGCTCGAATCCTGGATACGCGTTTCGCTTAAGCAGCAAACATCAATCTTCAGAGAGTTCATTGTGAGGGCTAGGCACGCCTGCTGACCGGCCTGCATGAGTGAACGCACGTTGAAGGAGCCGAGATTCAGAGGCTGACGAGGCTTGCGAAAATGTGAGTTACCAGACAGAGGATTATTCCCGACACTGTTTGACAGTGAATCGTTGCGAGTATCGACCGTGTTATCAATGGGAGCATTATGGGTGGATAGATGGGGCAAAGAGGGATGGTTAGGGACAGAAGACAAAGGTTGAATAACAGAGAAGGAACTCTGAGCAGTAGCACACTTATCACTACCCACCCCGCTCGATGCAATGGGCAGCGCGGTCCTGATTAGCCTGCGCGACGACCGATGCAGTATGGAATTCTTTGTATTCGTGCAGTTCATGGGAAATGTTGGACGGGTACTGCTAGGGTGTCCAGCCACAAAGCAGGAGAACGATTAGGGTCCTCATCCAAAGCCTTTAGTTCTGACAAGAACCTATCCGCAAGGCAGCGGGATGGCTTAGTGGAAGCCCATTTGCTTGGATCAATTATTCTTCCACTGGTTTTTCCGACTGAGTTGCCAGCTCAAATCAACCCCCAACCTGGAGGACCAGGAGAATGGACTTCGTCTGACCTCTACCCATTGACCTGTCAGGTATGATTGCATCTCCGGCTTAAGGAAGCCATCCTGTATAGCTCTTTGGGTCATAGAGGCGCGCACTGCGGTATATATCTCTAGAGATTCTCAATACTCGATGATTCTGTGGCTGTTTGCCTTCCCTGTCAGTTTCACCTTTTGCGCACTTAGGGCAGTTGCATTGCAAAGTCCTCATCCTGCAAAGTATCACTTCCCACCTACTCACATCTGATAAGCACTTATGCAGCAGAGTTCCATTTTGTTGCCATTAGGCGATCTACCTTCTGTAAAGAACATAGTTAGGTAGTCTCCTACCCGTCACTTTATTATTTTTGCCAACGATGTCTTTCCTACCGTTGCAGGTAGTCACCACACATGGATTTATCGCCAGTTCTTATTTTATTTTGAGGCATTATATTCCTTTCTTCCGAAAGCGAACAATCCACTCAGAGTCTACATGTTTCTAGCGGGCCACTTCATTCATCATCTCTTTGGCAACCAAAGTCCAGTGTGTTGTCCGTTTGTTATATAAATGGCTCAGCCGTGCACGGATAGTGAACTTCAAAACTTTAATCCCCGACTGATATTTCTTGTTCGTTGTGCTTAATACCACCTCCTTCCATCGTCTCATTTTACATGGTAACCCCTCTCACGCATTGCAAATCTCCATTGTTTGATCACGTCTCTTTCGGTAATGTTTCTTTTTTCACGGTGACCATGTATCTGTAAATCCAGCCTGGTCCTCCTGCAGGACAATCTGCCTTCCATTAGAATTCCTTGAATCTTTCCACTTCAGACTTCGGCTGAATAATTGCACCCTACCTTCGTCCTTCCTTTGGTGCCGCCGTCGAAGTTTGTCAAGTTTCTGCTTGAGCCTGGTCATATGGTAACCTGCTGGTCTGGATGGATGGTAGGGGCATGATGTGATTCCGATGCATGGGTGTAAACTTGAGTAAAGGAGGTTGTCGGCTTACTGGGGATTTTCCGTTCTGGAGCGAATTCGCGAGGGGATATGGTCCCATCTAATGTGACTGAAGGTGGGACCGTTACTTGGTAGGCTACCAGTACGTGGCTTGACTTGAAATCTGCAACTGACGATTTTATGGTCGCTACCTGCGTAGCCGTTTAGTACGGAGGCAGAGATGTTTCGAGACCCGGGGTGAATATCAGATCAAGAAAGCTATTCTTTCTGGTAGGCTGTCTTACTTTTGGGGTTAACCGGTCCAGGGGAATGATTGAGGCAAATTGCAAATATTTGTGGGGGACAGTAAAGGAGGACCAGTTTACGCCCGGGGCATTGAAGTCGCCTGCCGTAAATGTACAGCCAAACGGCAGGTCAGTGATGTAATTAAGTGCGCCAATGACGGGGTTAAACGTGGAAGTGTTGTTGCTGGAGGGCTGACACATATAACCTAAAGCTATGGTTATCTGGGATAAAGAAATTGTAAAACCATACATTTGTCAGCACGATATTTTTCATTTGGGTGGCAGATAGGCTGCTCGTGACATACCCCATGCAGCCTCCAAAGCGGAGGTAGATTCGCTGAGTCCTGAGGGTTTGGTAACCGACTAGTGATATTTAGTCAGAAGGTGTGTGCACGGTGAGCCAAGTCCCAGTGATCAAGATAATGTCGAAGTTGCGGACGACATTCAGTCTTTTTATGGCGGAAAGCTTGTTCAAGAAGGAACAAGAGTTGAATAGTGCTATGGAAAGCATTTCTGTGGGAGGTTTCGAGTCGTCAGTGAATTTGGCAGCCGAATTGTGCGTTGAAGGGTCGTGATCAATAGACCAGTCACCCATGTAGGAGGACTGGATGTGAGGTGCTGCTTCCATTTGGACTTCCCTATCATTATCGCCGCAAACCAAACATCTGGCTCAACACTCATGAAGTCCAGTAGAAATTAACGCTGGGTGCTTAGGCGTTATTTTAACGCGGGACAGTAGATCTGGAGGGGCATGGTGACTCTAGGTGGCACCTTCGGGGCAGATCACTTATGAATCGGGGGAGATTTATTAGGGATGATAGAGGGTCAGTATGACGGTAGAGGGCAGTAAAGGGGGGCAGTCTTGGCTTTGATAGCGGCCTTGTAAAGAGAATTACGGTGAGTTGAGCAAACACACAAGCAGGCGCTCGTGAAGTACAAGCAGAGCAACGTGTTCATGGCTAGGGCCTGATCACGGAGAGATGGCCAAAGCCAGTAATTCACACGGATAAAACAAACTGGAAGGAAAAACTAATTGCGTTTAACCGTCTGTCCCCCGTCATGTAACCCAGACAATTATGACAAGGACTATACCAAGACCGTGGTAAAGGGATACATAGGCGATAGACCCAAACACATAAGAGCGACAATTAGGATCATGGGGATTGGGGTCAATCGATACTTGTCGTAGAAAGAAGTCTAAGAGGGAATGCTTGAAGCAGCGTGATTGAACAATAATTGGTATTTGGGGAGGAATCCAAGGGCATGTTCAGCATGAAGTTTAGTGGTGGCAGTGCGTGGAAGGCAGGCAAACAGTTTGGTTTATACAGGATAAAATTAGAAAAGAGAGCAGGAGACCTAGACTATACCAGCTTACTTAACTTCCCCTATCTGGAAAGCTAAATTCCTTCATTCAGATTCTCGAAATCTTTACAGTGGCAACGATTGGACTACTTTACAGTGGCCACTAGATTCAGTTCGATATTTTTCAGTTGAACTTCTACGATACTTGCATAGTTACTGAACGAAAGCCCATGAACCACAATGTCTGTCGCAGCTGACATTCAACTAGATTTCATGATTCTGCCAAGCTTTTAGTGGAGATTCAACAAGGTACACTAGTGAGTTCACGACTTTGCATGCGTGCAGTAGAAGTAATTCTGGACTATCGATTGGCTTTGATCTTTCCAGTCAGGTGCTCATTTGAGGCATCGAACATGTTCTTGTCCGAGAGCACGAGGCGTAAAAATAACTCATAGGAAGCTTCTAGGTATTCCAAGGGATATGCTGATCTCCAAGGGTTGATTGAACTGCTGTTTGATCCCAGCCCCAGCGAGGCTACCAAGGAGTACCCAATAAATTCAACAAAGGAGATTATTCTTAACCGCCTGAGGGGAACTTCCTTCGCTTATAGAGTTGCGAACGAATGAGATGGACTCTCGTTGTATAAACGGTGACGGCTGGGAAGAACGTTGGGTTTAAATGCAGGCTAAACCGCCGCTCGAAGTGTGTTTTCCGGGGCCGGCAGATAGGTAGCCGCCCTGTTTATTAGTCCAAGAACGCGATACGAAGTCAGGGACACTTTGACGTGGAACTCAGATAGACTAGTGTTCTCATTTTTCCAAACTGCTTAGACTTATAACTGCGTTCACCATAGTATATATCACCTTGAAACCCTGAACAGAAAAATATTTGTGTGGACAACTGGTACACTCCAAGGCGTGGCTGCTAGTTATTTTTCGCAAGTCAGGGTTAACTGTAATCTTGGATGCCTTCAGCCTGAAATACATTCAATAAAATTCTATACGACTTCCATGGCGAATTTTCCTTATTTCTTGCCGCGCTATCAACTATCCGGTGTACTTACATCTTACTATCTGCTACTGGTTTCTGATTGTCTGTAACTCTCTACAGTGCCACTCTTGTCTTGCCCCATGACAGCGAGCTCCCATCCTATCAAGCCCGTCTATCATATGTACAGAATATGCCTTTCCACACCGCCTGTTGTTGCAACACGTATAATGGTACAGTATCCACTACATCCTGTTTGGAGGCACTCTCCATACAGCACTTGGAAATTCTACTGGCTAACTATCCCTCACTGTGCTTGGGTCTCCCAACCCATTCCACGCAGCCAACTTCCTTTCCTCCTTTATTGCATAGATTACGTGACAACCTGTGCGTATACTGCTCTCATGTACATTCGTCTTGCGCATAAAACTTTTGGTTTGCCCCTCACTGATTGGCCGACCTCCTATTAACTTCGTCTAACATTTTTCTTAATCAGTGCTCGGAAAACCGGAATCGGTAAAATTAGCAAGTCCAAATACCGAACCAATTACAACAACCAAGTCCTGCTTTGCCACCGGTGACTATATCGACAATGAAGCTTGTAGTGATTCAAGTGACCTCAGACGGAGTTCTATTGAACTAAAGACGAGGTTGAGTTGATTGATGAAATCATTTGTATGTCTTGTTCCCCAACCCATTGATCATCCCAGTAGACCGCCCTTCGACGGCTTCCAACAGTTGTTTGTCCCTGACTAGTTCCGGTGCCCAGGTGGTGGTTTACATGCGTTTTGTAACGTGGCCATATTGCTTCGGCGTCCCGAGACCTGACAGTCCGACACAGTTGAAACATGGACCTATTACCCTCCGCTGCTGCCTCAAGGCACTGCTCTGAGAGCTTAAAGGTCTCGTGCAGTAAAGGGCGAGATCTTTTACAACCTCAGCGGTCTCAATTATCCCGAGTGCTTCTTTATAGAGGTGCCAAATCTCCCCTGCTCCCCCGCCATGGAGCAGCTGTCTGCATTGACCTCGTTTTCAGGGGAGCTTCCATGTTTATATCCACTCTCGCATTCTTATCAGATATTTCTGCATCCAGTTCGCAGATGGTTCCCCACAGTCTTGAGATGGTCCGCGAATAGGACACCAGGACACCTGATGATGTTGGCCACGTCATTTACATAGATCAAGAGCAACAGGGGCCCCAAAATCGGCCCCAGCGGCCCCCCACTGCACGCCCTAGCTGAGCTGGATGTTGCATCCTCAGCTCCAACATGGAATGTCCTAACAATGAGGTATGCTCTAATCCAGTTCAGGGTCCCCTGCGCCACCCTCATGCCCTGCATTTTGTGCACCAGCAGTCTGTGGTTTACCGAGTCGAAGGCCTTCCAAAAATCCAGATGACACACTTCAACTGGTTCGCCTTTGTCCAGTCTGCCGGCCACTTTATTCAGAAACAATAGGAGGCTCGTGGGACAAGATTTTCTCTTTACCAATTCGTTTTGCCTCACTGTAATAATCCTGTCGTATTCAAAATGGTTTTTATCCTGTCTCTGACGATACAGTCGAAAACTTTTTGTACCACCGACAGCAGACCAACGGGACTGTAGTAAGACGCGTCATCCCTCTTGTCTCCTTGGGGATGGCACCACTTCAGATTTAGCCAGTAGGAAGGCGAAGTGGCTGAGACTAGTGGTCTGGTAAACAGGTGCTCTAGCGTCCCGGACACTATGCTCGCTGACGGAGGTAGGATGGCGAACAGAATCCTGTCTGAACCGGCCGCCTCACCTTGCTTAAACTGCCTAATAGTAATTTCCACTTCCATGGGTTCCACGACAATTTCCTCCACTTGGGGAGCACTGTAGGGTTCTTGTAATGGCGGCTGGTTCTTAGAATCTGCTATGTGTAACAGCTCAAAGATTTTTTGAGTACTTCGGCTTTTTCGGCGGCGTAGCTTGCATGCTTACCCTGCCCGCTGATAACATTTCCCACGGCCTTATGTGACTGGGCCTTAGACCGTACGTGGCCGTAATAGGCCTCCGGAAGTTACCTGGCACATGGTGCCAATCTCGCTTCGTATCGTATCTGATATGATCTTTGTACTCCCAGAGCGTGTATGCGGGCCCTTAGGAAGTGCATAAAGAGAAGATATCCCCTCAGGCACCGGAAGTGTCTTCATGCCACCCTCTTGCGTGCCAGCCCCTTTTTGGCTCTGAAGCCCCACCACGGTGGTCGGCCCTTCCCTCTTACCCTCCTCGCTGGAACAAACGCATCAGCGAGTTGCACCATACTGCCTTTTACCTGAAACCACTCGTCCTCTACTGTGGGGATGAAGGCTACCAACTGAGTGCTCTCCTCGGCCATCCTCAGTGCCTGGTAGCCAACTTTTCTGCAGTCCCTCCTTAGCTTGTGAGGGACTTCCGGGGGGAGGGGCTCTGAGCAGGAACCTGATCAACCCATGATAGCTCCTGCCTATAGAAGCAGTAATGTTGAGGTGGCCGACTTCCTCCGGTGTTTTCATGAGTACGAGGTCCAAAAGGCCGGGTGTCAGGACGGCCCTCCATCGGGCTGGCTGGCCTATGTGTTGTACCAGTTTGAATCTGCACACCAGCCTCAGTAACCGATCACCGAATCCACCTAGCAGTGCCTTCTACTCCACTTCGGGTGAGTTGAATTCAATGGCAGCAATTCATCCAATGCGACTGGGTTGCTACCCCGGAGAAGAGCTCCATTACCAGTGCTTCTTCCTTTGGGGTTGAGGATGGGGGCCTATAGACGCAAATCTATGTGCTTGGAGTGGACATCATCGCTCCTGATAATCGCTCGTGGGAGTCAGCGACAAGCAAAGATGCAAGCTCTCCCTCCCTTCTGTCTTGCCTGTCAGCCCGGCAGGCGCAGGAACCTGATAGGGGAAACTTGTTGTTGCTACATCATTACCGGGTCAAGTTATGGCGATTTCGATGTAATCAAGGCTCTCGGTTTCAGCCATCAATTCCCTGCATTTCCCCCCACACCGCAAGCACTGGTTTATAATAAAGTTATCGTCTCAGTCGTGATCTGTGTCCTAGTTTCAGTTTTCGTAGGTGGCGACGGTCTTATTTGCTTGCTTTCGGGTGAGTTGCCCGAGTGCCGCTCGCGTTTTTTTCCGTATTGACCTTTGGTGCTTCCGCTTAGCCTAAGTCTTCAGCCTCTGGATTCACACGAGTTGAGGTTCCTTGCTGCGCTGCAGCTAGGTTGGAATGGCTAGCTTTAGGTATTTGGGAGTCCACCTGGACGGCTCCCGTGTGAGTTGATCGTTCCTAGTGAGTTATTGGTGTTCCCGGCTGCTGACGCTGGGGGTTGCTAACCCGCTGTGATAGGCCCGGCACGGACGTCATGGCCGTGAAGGGCTTTCGGGGTTAACTCCGTGATCGTTTACCCCTTGCCAAGTAATCTGGTTCCACGCATATATTTCTTGCCATGGCCTACAATATCCTGTCAGTTGCGGCAAGTGGCATGTCCCTATATCTTGGGTTTCCAAATTCAACTAGCACCGGCCGAGGTGCATAAGACGAGGTTTCCGGCCTTGAGCACCACTTACCCAGCTTGAAAATTCTTTCGCTAGGGGCATGCTCTGGTAAGCCTGCTGTTCTTAAAGCTTTCACCACATGGTGATGCATGTCCCTCTCTCTCAGCCGAGCCACTCGAAATAAAGGTTCGGGGATTCCCTCGTTCATTATCTTTCCATGTCTCCAAATGTCTATCTCGGTATCCCTGGCCAAGCTGCTCAGCTGTTTCGCCAGGCTGTCTATTCCACCCTCCAGTGATGCTATTTCTGCCTCACGAACATCCACTAGATATCGGAGCAGGGAGATTTCTCCATTCACGGCTTTTTCAAACTCCGAAAGTCTAGCCACCATTGTTTCCAGCTTCGGACTAGTTTTTGTAAAGCCAGAGCTGGTGCAAATATCTGTTTCATTAGGAGTGAAGGTGGTTTCATGAGACGGCTGAAAAACACGCACAATGGTTCCTGAATAGCACGACGCTTTCTGTGCATACTCAGACCAGCCCAGTACTGTCAGCTTTAAGTTCAAAAGTTTCTATAGATGGCCTACTGCATTTCTGATGAAACCAAAGGTCATAGAAGTCACAGCATATCCCAGCCTCTACTTCCTTCGAACACCTAGATGAGCCGCTGGGGAAAGTTTGGGATTCCACTAGCTTAAGAGTTTGCCTCCTGTTCATTTTCGATGTATGTTGTCTGAGATGGTAGAAAGTGCTAAATAGGGACAGAGAAAAGATGAATAAAAGCCTTGGACTCTGTGCTTTCGGCTCATATTCAACTATCGGTGATACTCAGAGTCTTAAAGGTTCTCAATCGGCGTGAATGCCGCAACTAGAAATGACTGGCTCGCCTGTGCGGTATTGTAAGCCACTGCCAAAAACTCCCCGAGCTTACCTTCATTCCGTCTTTAAGTTGGAGCGTGTCAGTGCGTGCTTTCACCTTTGGCTTCAGCGACTTCGTTTAATCTGCTCCTATGTGGTTAATTGTAGCCGTTCTTCACTTATTCTTGCTGCTTCTAGCAATCTGTTGTCCCTGTTCCCGAGTATTCGCCGAAGTATTGCAGAAAAATACGTCCACGTCTTTAAGAATATAATTGTGGGGCTGGAACCCTAAGAAGAAGTGTACTTAATTTGAGTCCATATTTTAAAGAACTCGCCTTGGACCTTAACATTATTAGATGAGTCAAGTGATGTAAGAATCGGAATTTACAAAAGGGTACAACGAGTGCACACAGAATATTGGAGATGGTGTTACAGTGGATTATAAATGTAATAATGCCCGGCAAATTTGAAGGTTAGGGTCAAATGGTCCAATCGGCTGGCGGTATTTGGAGTCGGTTAAAAAGGGGGAGTAGATCCATAGATAGTACTGGAAATAATCACAACATTCAAAATTCCAGCTGAATCAAGGAGATCTATCAAAAAATGAAGAGGAAAGAAAGAAAGGAAAGTTTACCAAGAGGAATTCAATAGGTCGTTTGCACGTGACGGGGTGTGAAAGATCTACGGATTGAGAACTTGAGGATGTACAAGATTGGATCTTCAGATATAACATATCATAACTCAATGGCCAGTGTGGCGGCCGAATTTGATGGTAAGATGCTGAAGTGGTGAGTCACAGGGAAAGAGACCAACAAATCCAAATGATAGAGGGACGGATTTCAAGAGGTGTGATAAAAGAAACAGCCAGATTTAGGCCGGTGGGTGTTCGGTATTTTAACTTCATTGATACAAGTATGTCACGATGTAACAGTAAGAATATAGAATTATGGCAGTAAATCATCTTGAAGTGCGGTATACTGCAGTTGCAGACAAGAACAGCGTGTAGAAGCGATAATAGAGTGAAGGGTTTATAGGTGACCCGACGACTGTTTTGATAGGCTGATCACGCGGTAATGGTAGAGCGGTGGCTACGGAACAAATGAGTCTGTACGAGGAACGAAAAAGGGACATCGGATTCAGAACAAAATGAAACAGTGAAAAGAGAAGACAGTAGAAATAAAATATGAACGTCAGGAGGTCTCATGGTTCAACGACGAGCAAAGTCGGCTTCTTAGTTGAGATGAGGAACGAAAGCGAAATACCCAGAAATTTAGATATGGTCGACAAGGTCATGAGGGAGGGTATGTCGACAAAATACTGTTAAAAACAATGCGCAGATGAGAACTTGTAAAGCCTAATGATATGACGCCAGCGGAGGCAATCACAAGAACAGTGTTCCACAGATAGGAACGAGATCGAGTGCGACTTCAAGTGCGAGGTTGGTGGAAATAGCAAGAGGAGATCAGACGAGGATCGAGCAGATTATTCACCGTATTGCAGGTATGTTACGAAGTAACAACAAGGAGAAGAAATAATAGTTCTAGAAAGATGTGAAGTGCGATTACGAAGGCGGATAACGTGCAGAAGTGGAAATGGAGTGTGGAGTAGATAACCGCCCCGGTGGCCGGTATAAATAATGGAGAATACAACAACGGTGAAGAGAACTATGGAACCAGTGGTTTTGACAGGGAAGCGGAATCAGAACATAGGATTTGAAGTAAAATAGGAACAGTCGGCGGACATGGCAGTTGAAATTGAAGGTTCCTTACCGGTGATCTCAGCTGTGTAGTGACCGAGCAAGAAGTCCGGAGGGATTGTGAGGCAACCGCGTGTTGTTGATGGGAAGACCAGAGGATTACAGGTGGCGGGACGTGAACCGTTTGCTTAGGTTGTGTGGTAGAGAAATGACAGTTTGAAAATAGAAAATAAATCAATATGGAGTGAAGAAAGGTACAGAGGTTACAAATGTGTATAGTTTGCCAAGAAAATAATGGAATGGATGAATGGTAGGGGCTCAATCTTTACTGAACATTGCAATGGGTGTGTGTTGCTATAATGACGCCTGACTGAAGCTGCATGACACGTTACTGAGTGGGTTGGGCTGTAACAACAGAGAGTATGGATGCTGGTCACTTACGGAATGGTATATACATATTCTATCAGGTAAAATCACTCACAGAAGTTGAACGAAGGGAACATTTTGGGGAAGGAAGAAATGTTAAAGTGATGAAAGAAAGGCCGACGGAGGAGGGTTGAGCATTAAACTGGTGGATAATGATTTATCAGCATGAAGGTGGTGATTAGATAATGGATGCGTTGACAGTGGTTTCATGGGCAAAAAGCACGAAACGGTGATGTTATTGCAGGTGGACGATAAGTATACAATTTGGTGACCACTTTAACGAGTACCCTAAAGCGTGACATCGGCAATGCTGCGTGATAGATATATTTGAGAAGTACAAATGTAAAGAGGTCAAGAGGTGCACCGAAATCAGGATACAGAGATCGATTTGCATTGTGAAAATGAGAATTTGGAGTGACGGGCAGGGAAAATGATCGCTAGTAATAGATTTCACTCCTAGAGAACTAAGAAATATGTATGTACAAAGTTCAAAGTCTGCCAGATTTTGGTGGGGAAGTGAGCAGCGACAGCAAAAGCGCCAGCAAGTGGATAGTAGCCGGTAGTTCTGATATGGTACATAAGCAAGTTTACGGAAGGGGCAGGAGAGTAAACATACTTGTGATTCAGGGAATGTAGACGGAGAGGTGTTTGCCAAATTCGATGATTATTATACAGGGGATTATGGGTTGCCAAGGAGAGGATAGGGTTGGGGGGTGGGAGTGAAAGCTACACGCTGTTTAGCAAATAACTGGAGTGATAAATTTGCCGAACCTGAATAGGTTGGTTGCAGTCACAATATTAAGAGCAGGCTCGATGGAAGAACAGTCGTCGGAGGTGATAGGGCAGGTGACATATTCGAGGCAGCAGTACAAGTGTGACGATAAGGTACTGTAGTTCATAAGCGATGCTGGTGGGTGAGGCTGACCATGAGCTGGACACCTAACCCAAGAACCATTTTGATGACAGGAGGGGCGATCCACCAACCTATTTGCGCCCGCAAACCGTTGCAGACTTCCTGCACTTCCGATGCACACCGGCCAAAGCAATGGATCTTGCCGCGTCCAGCACCGTTGGGGTGAGAATGAGTTGTAGCAGCGCGTACAGTAGAGTGATCGTAGATCCAATTGCCGGGTTGCAGGAGTTCCAAAGATAAAGTCGGTCGGAGAGCAATGGAGTTAGCTGGAAACATCACGTCCTGTCGACAACCCAATTTTATATCCAGTGAGAAAATGTGCCAAGTAGGTGTTCGTGGGATAGGACGGGGAAAAAGAACTTGGTTGGCAAATTATGAAATAAAAGTAGAAAGGGGCTGCAGTCTGGCATTTGTGCCAGCTGCGGAGTTGGGGAGAGATGTAACAATAATTCACGGTAAAACCTTGATGGGGAATACGATGAGCAAGAGAAGAACCGGCCATCACAAAGATAAGGGCTAGGTCTAAGGATAGAGTGGCAGACCTAGGAAAAAACAATATTAACGAGGATCTAGTGTTAGACTAACCTGAGCCTAAGCGTGAATAAAAATGAGTCTAAGAATCATAAATGAGCAAACCTTAGTGTGAATGGATATGCTCAGATTATTTGGAAATTCTATGGAGCAGAGTCGAGGGAAGAGATACAGTTTTAGGCCTAAAGGTAAGGACAGCGAGTAGATCCGGATGACTAATAGTGGCACCTGATGGAGTTATTGAGAAAGCTTGTAAGATGAGGGGATTTTGAGACTCAGGACTTGCCAGGGTGTGAGAGGCTTCTCGGAAAAGAAGGACAGAATGAATTTTGAAGATTAGCCAAAAGTCAGGCCCTACTTCGAATGCACCAGTCTCAGGCGTGGTAGCGTCACTTAACATCAGGACATTGTCAAGGGCGAGATAATGTGCTGTTGATGTTTTGAAAGGAATGGGGGAAACACATTCGTGAATCTCTAAGTGGAGTTTATTTCAAATTCTGGAATAGTTTAGCAGAGAGGAATTAAATCTCATGGACAGCCACCGCTTTACTGACTCTAGAGAAGCCGTAGATTTTAGCGCACAAGTCAGCATTCCGCTATGCTTAGCCGAACTCAACACAACAATTCCGTGCAATATGGCCCATTATAAATTCCCTTGCAGAAGGACACGTAAATCGTTCCAGCGATACAGCCACCACTTGCAATTCCAATCCATGGAAGCCCTGATCGCGAGAGAGTTCGTTAGCAACAAATCTACCGTTGCTGCTTGCTCTCCTTTCAAGAATACCAAGATGTTTCTTGACAAAACACCTCTTCGGCAGAAAATACTTCGTTCACTGAAAGGCAACTCTACTTTATCCATGCATGCTGTCCCCACTGAAGTGAACACGAATGTTACCCAATGCCCCACTGGCAAGGTGCTACTGGTTAGTCCAGCGCCCCGTGCTGCCTACCCGCAACTTGTTAGCCTAGATCTATTTAACTCCCCACCCCCGGTCCTGTTTGCACACAAAGGCCACTTTCGTCCATCTCCCCCATTAGCTTTTGCCTTCACTAGCTTTGGCCCTCCACCCACACGCCCAAACGGCAAGCTACACCAGAATCAAGCCAGCACTGCCCCATAATAGCCCCGGGGTCAAAACAGTACCCTGGAGCAACCACCAGCTTCTGCCGAACTACTTTCTATCCGTCCTCCGCGCCGTCGTAGCACTTCACATTTCTCCATCTTACGACAGGGTAAACGGCCCGTCCACTGCGAGCTCAGACGAGCCACTTCTCACAAGTGCTTCCCTAAACTTCCTGTGGGCTCTTCTGTTTGCTTAACTGAGCACTCCACTCACAGGCCCCACTCAAGGTCGAAAGCATACCCTCAGAACCTGTGGGAGGCAGCCCACTGGCCACCATCCAGTTTCGTCCGAAGCCACCGATCCTACGCTCAGGAGTAATCCTCAGAGCCATACCCGAGTCATCAACCCTCCTATAGCCCCACCCTCACTCTTACTGTTTTCCCTCCCTCCGACCTAATAGGAAGTAGAAAACCTCAATCTGCGAAGCGACCGTATGTCTATTCCCGACCCCATACACCAGCCCCTATATTAAGCCTCAGCAAGTAGACGCCTTCCCCACCTGCTCCCCTCCACTAGTCTCCAACGTGTCCCGAAGTATCCCTCACGTGTACTTGAAATACCCAAGGATAGTGCCTGCATACGGCTTCCCAGCCCTATGCACCTACTCTCTCCCTTGTCGGTCCCCATATCTCTCACAAATCTACAAAACTTTCCAGGACTTGGCGTTGCCTTCCCATCCCACCTCGCGCTGCCTCCCAGTTGCTCACCTATATTCCTATGCCCCTGAGCCCAAATTTCAGCCTTACACTGATCCCGTCAAACAGGTAGGTTATCGGCAGTCGAGAAATTCCTTAAGATAATAATAATAATAATAATAATAATAATAATAATATTAATAATGGTATATTTCTCGGCTATGGTCGAGACGCACGCGCAGGCGCATGATCATGTTGTACAGCATCACTCAGTAAGATGAGACATTCTCAAACTACAGGTATAGAAGTCAGAAGTACCAGCGGTAGAAAAACATAGCGAGCGATAGTTTAAATGGATCACTCCAACTCCAACGGCGACTTTGAATCCGTTTCGATTTCGGGCTGGGCGGTGGTGCACCGCGGGCATACCGAATAGGTCATTCATTCATAGTTTCAAAGGTGCATTATCAACGAGAATGATGCTAGCCATGGAAAAAGGCGATTTACCGGGGACCTGCAAGCAGCGAAGTTCTAAATAGGAAGAAAAAGAGATGGTTTGGAAGTACACTCTGGAAAATCGATGCATGCGAAGAGAATAGCAAACCATGAAGCTGATGCATACCCTGAATGACGGTTCAACCGGGGTTCGGTAGAAGGATTGAGTTACGAAACAAGAAGACATGAAACCAATTTTATGAATGTACATTTGGGAACTTTGGTGAGTTTGGATGGAACAGAAGTCCATATGAAGGTGAGTTTAATTTCAGGATCAGTAACCTGTACCATTCAGAAATGCCGCAGTATAACTGGACGGTTTTGGAAAAGGGTAAAATCGATTTCTAGCCGGACGCGAATCGAGGGAAAATTGGACTACTGCAACAGATACTTAAGTGAAAAATACCCGCATTGACTTGAGCATTATTGTTCTGTTTCACTGACAAATATATATATATATATATATATATATATGTACATTGACGCACTGAGCCTCAGTTTTATTCAGCGTCATTACTGATAGTGTACAACTTTCTATGGGTATGTTTCGTCTGGTGGGGTAAAGGACAGGTGTCAATCAATCAGCTGGGTGTGGCGAGATATGACGGGTTTAAATGACTACTGGTATATTAGCAGGTTGCGCTTGAACTGTTAGTCGTGTTGGCTGTTATTTTGATGTCCGCAGGAGAGATTTGCGTTAGGAAACACTAATTAATACGATAGGCTGTTGGGGGTATTTTCTGCCGCGCGGCTTGATAGCAGTTCCAGATGCCATGAAAGGTTCCACTCGGGTTACTGTCGGTACGAGTCAAAGTGGCATCTCTGGTTATCCAGTTTGGCGGCCGAGATAGTAGGAGGCGACGAGCCTGAAATAAATAGGGATTGCAGTATGGACGTGGTTCCAGCTGTGGGTTATGACAATACATGAGGATAACAGTAATGACCTGGTTAAGTTTATGTGAATGGGGCAAGGATAAAGTTCCATTTAAGCGGTCAATGGCACCTACGCCACGTTCTGGGTAAAGTAGGCTTGCCGGGGACTGAGCTATAATGCTTAAGGACAGTACATTTGCGTCTACCGGTTGGGGAATTTTGTATGCATTCTAAAGGAAAAATGGTTCGCAATTTGGTGTGGCAGTGTTGGGATACTGAGAAAAACCTAGAGCTTCACGGTTAAGATGATCTAAAAATGGTAACCTTCGATACAGTTTGCTCAAACCGACTGCAGTTTAGCACCTAGGCGGTAAGATAAGTTTGAAAGAACAGAATATGAGGTAATGGGATTGGTACCCTGCTAGCATATCACTATATTTGTTACGGTCCCTTCCGGTATATTGGTTACCCTACATTGAATGGTTCCTGAGGGGCCCTTATGTGGAAGAAACGATGATGGTGTCGGTGATGAGGCCTAAAGGAAATTGGTCTCGTGCCGAGAAAAGTAGCCGTAAGTTTGTCTGTGCTCATACTCGATGGTGCTGGTGTGCTGATATTAAGCCTGATTAAGAGCAAGGATATCCAATATAGTGGTGTTTGCATGGTTACCGTGATATCCTTCTCGTCGCTAGCGTATTGCGAAGCAGGAAAACACCCAAGTGAGGACTGGTTTGGAGAGCCGTGAGAGGTGGGAACGGCATGGGGCCAAACTTTCTTCGGGGAAGCGAACTCTAACGGTCTACATTTAGTGCCCACGGTAGGCGGCACTAGGGCCTGCTTTAGTTAGGGAGGTTGCACGATACACATCCATTGGCATCCAGCTCGTGCCGCTCCAAGAATGATCCACACGTTTTTAGATGTTTTCATTATTTTTTAGTTTTATCACAGTCAGATATCTGGCTGTCAGAGAAGGCGGAGCTGCTTTTGGTGGGTGACCACGGCTCGGAAGCCCCGGCCGAAACATGGACCGCCACGTTGGGAATAGGTCAGCCAAACCAGTCAAACCCGTAGCAATACGGCAGCCTGGAGACAGGGCTCACATGTGACAAGGCCGGTGTGCCTGGAGGACAAACCAGTGGGGTATTTTTTCTTCCTTTTTTATGCCAATCCAATGGGACTCCCCACATCCCTGGCCTTATCGCTAATTGCCCCAGTGTCCATATCGGTAACCTTCCTCAGACAGATGCCATTGGTCATTCCGCCTCAGATACCACGTCTTTAAGTACCCTGCACCCTTTAATCCCTCCTGTTTATCCTGGGACCAATATTCTGAATGCTGCAACTTGCCATATTTTGCCCACTCCCCCTGTACTACGTGGTCACCCTTCGACCCAAATCAGTAGTCTCTTGCATACCCATTTTACTGATCATCCGCAGCAATCGCCCGAGTCTCATATTGTCGCTTTGCCTATTCAATGTACTAATTCCAAAGTCGCCCACCCTCCCACTTATACGAATGCATCATACCCACCAAGGTCCAATTCCTATCGCCATGGCAATGCCAATAGTCAAGAGTCGGGCATCAATGCATTGCACACTTCGACATCGAACTTGTTCTCACTCGTTTTTATAAATGCTCGATCAACAATTGGGAAGATACCTGATCTGCCATCTTCGGCACTTACCTCACACCCCGACACAACACTAGTAACTTAATCCCCGGCTCTTTGATGTTACTCTGCTTGGCTTTGTTCGTAAAGTTGAGTATCAACGCTTCCCCAACACTCGCCGGTCCGGACATGGAAGTGGCTACCCAGCTTCTGTCAAGTGCACTGCCCACACTAGGGTTATTGGCCCCCACTCTCTTCCCCTTATGGAGGGTTCTCCACAAATATCCGTTCCCACAGCCGGCCAGAACCTCCTCCCCGGCTACGTCTACATTCCTCCGGGTCGGCAGTGTACGGGGATTGACTCTGTCGTGGATGTCTTTGTTGTTCGTTGTTGACTATCCTGTCAGGGAAAAACTCATGGTGGGTAAACTCAACCTTCCCTTAATCTGCTGGTTCTACTGTACCAGCCCTTCCGACCTCTCCACCTTCTTGTCCTGTGTCCGTCTTGGTGGATGGAATCAACATGTCTCTTGCCCTACGAGGGGGAACATTATCTTGGATCCAGTATCCTCCATTGGTTTTCATGATTACCACTACTCATGTCACTGACGGCTTCCCGGGTATTGGCCACCTTAATTTCTTGTGTTGTGAGTCGCTTCAGCAGTTCCCAGCCGAATCAATTCCCTTTCTTGTTCCAGCTTCCCCCCATTCATATTACTGGCCTCTAGTACCAAAGTTAATCCGGTTTCCTAATTGGGACACTTTTTTCTCTTGATCCCCTCATTGTCTTCAACTCTCTCTACTCCAATCTCTTACAGTGCTTAAAGGCCGCCAACCCATGCTTTAATCCACGCCCCAGAATCTGCCCTTCCCCACCCGTCACTTCTTCGGCGTCAGCCGGCTGGGCTGCAACGTACCTTTGCCAGAACTTGTGGCTTCAAAATCCTTTCGCGCATCAACCATCTGCAACCGCAGCAGTGTTGCAAGGTCAATTTGCATTTAAAAAGGCAACAGGTCTTCACTTTAGCGCATCCCAAAAACTGGCTATCTGTCCAGCCTGCCTACCGCTCCACTCTCGTCTCAACAATAGTTCTCATCTGCGGCTCATTTACAGTTAATACTCCAGAGTCTATTTCCGAGATTTTCAATGAAGCTCCTCTTCCCCTCTTACCACCCGCCATAGTAGCGCTCCTCCTTGGGTCCGTTCCAGAGCTTCGTTCTTGATAAAGCTGAAGCTTGTTCCTCTTTCCCCTTGTGCACCTGACGGCTAAAATTCGACATCCTGCTATGATAGATCCTCCTGGCATCCTGACACCTTTCTTACGGATCACAATCCAAAAACGGGCTACAGCCATTCTTATTTTCATTTGCTCACCTTGCCCTTGGGAAAACTGCATCGCCGAGCCGTTGTTTCGCTTTTTTTACTTTTATTCTGGTCTCCAATAACCGCTGATCCTCAGTGCTACAATAATGCTACCTAGCCGTCTATTCGTCGCTGTTCTCCATTGGTTCTGCTGTCCAAGGTCGTTCATAACCCGGCCAAATCATCCTGGATCTCATGACCTTATTGTGAGCACTATGCTCAGTGTACAATCGTCAATTATGACTCGGGCCATTTACGACGGTGCGGCGTGCCGCCAGATCCCTCGCATTGGCCGTGTCATATCGGGCTTGAATGCCGTTTGCAACGACGTGTGAGGGCAAATAAGCTGGTAAATCACGCCTCCTGTGTTCACCCCATAAAGTATTTTTCACGTTGGACGCCCAGCGCGCAGTCGGCCCCACTCGCTAGCATTGGTTGCGCATCGCACCCTTCAACACTGCTAGCTCCGCTGCACTCAATACTGTTGGTTGTGGATCGCTTGCTACAGCCACATTTTCCTGCCACGGGATGCTCGCCTACCGTCCCTGTCCTCACTCTTGTCGCTTTTCGTTTTCATCGTTCTACTACTGTGTGCCCCCTACCCATTCTGTCCCTGCGCCAGTAGTTCACCACCGTGACAGCTTCTACCGTGTGACGTCACTATCACCTTGCCTAATTTTTATGCCCACTTAGGCAGATATTCCCTTTTCCATCCGTGTCTCCCATGCTGGCTCCCAATCTCTATTCTTTTGGTGCCAACTTTTGCTCATATAACTCATTGAAAGCATTCTGGTACATCACTGCTTACCTTTCTGTCATATCCTTCCTTGTCCTCCCTTTTCGCGCCTCATGCTATTTGGCACAAAACCCACTCATACCCAAGCCCATTCCTCATTAGAGCTCGCGGTTCCCACCCCATCGCGTCTTACAGCCACATTTATTATCCATTCACCACCATCTTCTATTCCTTGGTCAATAATGGACTGTAACGGTTATTCCGACTGTGAGTAAGGCGTAGCCAATTCAAAACGAATCCCAAAACCAGAACAAGGTTGATTCATGGTCTCTACTACACTAGATTGACAAGTTATATGCATATAAATATGTACAAACCCCAAATGTACGGCCACAACGTCTAACAACGAGGGTTAGAGTTCGACAAAGGTCAATGTCAGGTACCACCGTCGCGGCAGTCCAGGTTAGAATCAAAATTATGCCACTTCACGTGAGCAAAATATAAACAAATGTTGAAGTGTAGTGATCGATGCATGTTGTACCTGTTCGGGGGTCGATAGGATAAACAGCATAGTCTCAACAATACAAGTATATGACAACGGCTAGAGAGGAGTTCCACGCATGCACTTTACGGCGCACACCAAATTCTCCAGGGAAACGGTAAAATCCAAGGAGTAAATAGGGGTGCTGATTAGCCCTCACCTATCCGGACCCTAAAGTCAGTGCATAAGTAGGTAGCCATGGGCTTCACCTGCAGTTGGTCAGTCGCAGACAGGCTTTAGGGTTTTCTTGAGGTTATGGTCCATCTCTCGACGTCTGAGCGTTTAGTCTGAGGATGATATGAAAATATCCGTACAAGAAAGAAGGACTTCGATGTGACCGGGATGCGTATTGCGTGCTGTTATCGACATAGTTTTCACTCAGCTATCTTAGTAAATACTGAAAATCACAGCTTTTTATGGCATTCAAGCAACCCAGGGAAGTTCAGGGAATTTTTTCTCAGCGGTGAATTCTTACTTGGCTCCAGTTTGCTGTCCCTTTTCCGCCTCACCCACAGCTTCTTTTTGATATTTCGAAATGCCAAGTGTAGTAAAGAAGACTTCCAGTAATATCCCACTCACTCATACCCCGGTTACTAGGAAAAATAGGCTTATTCAAACTCCAGTGTCCTTAAAGCAATGTTCGATTGACCTCTGTGACTTTGTAGGCCTCGTGACGGGGAGAACAGCTGTTTTAGACCAAGACATCTAAGATATAAATTCTCAACTTCTGAAGTTGGAAGGTACGGTATCTAAACTTGCCCCCTACTGTGCATCACCGAACGCGTCGAGCATTTTACGTTACAAAACATGATAGCGGCTGGCCGCCTTATCGACTCTGTTGCATCCGAAGCTCTCATGAGAGTGAGGAACTCTCGTAAGGCAGTCGTGTTTACTGTCCCAGTGGAAATACCCCTAGAGCATGTCAGGCATGCGTTGTTGAATGCCTGTGGTATGGCCCACTTTCCTTGTAAATTATCGGGGCTACATGAGCGAGTTCAGCGCCCTAACTGTACAGTCCTTTTGCGATTTGCAGATGACCTAGCTGCCGAAGAATTCATTAAAATCCGTAGCACTTTAGCTTCTAATTCCCCCTATAAAAAGGTAAAAATAGTCGAAGATAAAACTCCTCTTCGGAGGGAAATTGCGAGATCTCCCTGGACTTTCTCCACGAGGGGAACCCCCGATAGTCCTGAAAATTTGACACAGACAGCTGGTCACTCCATCGCTTCTTCTCAAGTCCCGGCTGCTTTCTCTTCACACAGGCCTCCTGCTTCTTCACAACCGCCCACTGCCTCCTCATCTGCTCCCGTACAAAAGACTTTAAAACCTGATCTCATTACAGTTGATCTAGACATTTCCGCTCCTCTCCTATAGCTGCCGCCCAGTAAAAGACGCCAACTATTGCCCCGCTCTCCTACTTCATCGCCCGTTGGGTAACCCCCCTCCCCTTTTTGGGTTTCCTGTCAAATCCTTGACCAGCTTTTTGATGTTTAACGCAGTAGTCGATACACGGTCTGAATAGTTACATCATGCGACCTCTGCTCTGATGACACCCCGGTATTGATAAGCCTACGCCTGACAGCTATGGGCAAGGCCAGGCTATAACCCAGTAGTCTCATCGTCCTTTTTCTTGAACTCATTCGTTACTCGAGTCCTACCACTCAGGTAACAATCCTTTAATAACCAATACTCACCGATCAGAGTACTTGCTCATGGTATGTTAGGACCCCATTCCACCCAGCAAGAGTATGTATCTGGTTACGCACGACCCCACGGAAAACCAGAGCATTTGCCTCCACATAAAAAAGCCTCACCTAAGCTCTGAGCGTTCCCTTTTCTTTTTATAATTTCTCCGCCCTCATCTACAGCCGGGTCAACAACCTGACTGCTGTCTGCCCTTTTTCCCATTCCTACACCTGACCCTACTCTCTTCCACTGTTTTATTTTTGACCGTCAACTGGGCCCCTTTACTATTTTGCCACCTATCGGCCTAACCATTTTGCACCCCGGCTAAGCATGCGCTTAATATCTCCATCCTCAACTAAATGCCCTAAAAAACCACCAGTCTCCACCCGTTAATCCCTCGCAGATCGGCCCACTGGCCATCAAGTAGCATCATCACTCTTATTTTCGTTAAGCCGTTAATCATAACCCCCAGCTCGAGCATTCTTTAGACTGCCGCATTTATCCTCTGTCCGAAAACACACTGGTTACCTGGTAGCTCGTCAATCAAATCGACGCTATCTCTGGATTACCTAAAGGACTGATTGATTTGATCGATTAGATTGACCGTGGTTAAATCTATATTCACACCTGATGACGCTCTATATGGAGTACCTTACATGGCTAACCAGTGATCACAATCCCATAACCAGGATCACAATCATTCATGATAGTCCCACCGGACAGCAGGACGGATTCTTGACACCACCCATCAGCATCCATTTTCCGTACTCCACACGAACAGTTCAATTCATTCTGCGTGCAGGACCGGAGTCTGGTCCTCGCCGTTGCTTTCCGTACCTACCCTCCTTAGTTCGTCAGCCTAGCCCTTTTTGACCGCTGACCTCATCGTGCACTACCTGCCATCAACAGTTACAATGTCTTTATGAAACAAAATACCAACCACTTGGTTGTTCATTCTTTTATCTCGTATGCAAAAAATCTCACTTTTACACTCAACTTCCTCTGTTTCTTCGGGTCTGGCCTCTCTCAGTCACCGCAGTCCTCCTTCCTCTTCACCACCTTTCAGTTCAGTTCAGTTCAGTCTGCACAGGACAGGTAATGGCCACGGCCAATCGAGCGTCCAGAATTCCTTCGATGGTCTGCACACCAGTTATGCACCCACCACTGCCGAGTGTATTTCGTCGAATCCCCGCTAAAAATGAGAGGGAAACGGAAAACCTCATCGCACATCAACTGCGAGAGACATTATGCATCGTGAGCGTTCACTGAGACAGTATGCAATGAGGGAAAAAGTCTGCTAAAACATACTCCAGAAGGACCACAGTGCTACCCGTCATCCATCTAGTTGATATACTCAAGGCTCACTACAAGGAAAGATCTCGTACCACTTGCGATCAAGGGCACATTTGAAGGATTGGACTGTCTGCAGATCTACCATTTCACCAGGCAGACCGTTCCAACTGTTCACAACCCTGTTGCTGAAGAAGTGCGATCTAGCCATCAACCTAGATCGGGCTTTTATCAACTTCTTTTCATGTCCCCTTGTTCTGGAGTCTACGGCCAATTGGAATAGACTATCTGGTCTGAGGCCAGAAAAGCCCTTCATTACCTTGAACGTTTCTATGAGATCTCCTCGACTTTTCCTCCTTTCCAACGAGAAGAGATTCAGGTCACAGAGTCTCTGCTCGTAAGTCTTACCCCTCTGCCCTTCAACCATCCGCGTGGCGAGACGTTGGACTTTCTCTAGGCAGGCGGCATCCTTTTTGTAGAAGGGTGACCAAGCCTGCACACTACCTTCTAAGTGAGGTCGTACTATAGCCATGTAAATAGGTACGAATACCTCCGGCTTCCGGCAAGACAAAGCCGATCGCAGTCTAAAGAGCTCCCCACGAGCCTTATGCGCAGCCGCGTTGCACTGCTCCGACCATTTGAAGTCACTTTTCATGATGATCCCCAGGTCTTTAACCCTACTGGCTGCCTCTACGGTGAACAGCCCTTGATCATGAGCGACAGTTAGGCTCTCTGTTGCCCTTGACAACAAATGGCTTTTTTGAGCGTTTAGAGGTAAGTCCCATTTGTATGCCCAGTTTAGGACGGTGCCTATTTCCCTGCCCAAGTCCGCCCTACCCTTAGATCCAACAATCTTCACATCATCCGCAAAAATAAAGCTGGGCGATTGAAGAGTGGATGCTAGGTCATTAATAAATAACAAGAATAGGACTGGGCCTAGGACGGATCCATGAGGTATACCACTGGTGACGTTCACCAAACTGGAGCACCTGTCCCCCACTTTGACACAAAGCGTCCTGTGGGAGAGGAAGTCCTCCAGCCACCTGTATACTGGCCCACCTATCCCGAAAGTCTCCATCTTGCATAGCAAAAGACGATGATTAACGGAGTCGAACGCCTCGCTAAAGTCGAGGCAACATACCTCAACATGCTTACCTTCGTCCAGTCGTCGAGTTACTTCATCTAAGAAGCACAGGAGATTGGTCAGGCAAGATCTATTTTTCAGGAATCCATGCTGCGCCGGGCTTAGCATGGAGTGCTGCAGTAAGTGCTGGCAGATATGAGCACGGATGATCTTCTCGAGAACTTTACGGAGAATGCTAGTTAGGCTTGCCGGCCTGTAGTTCTTCACATCCGACTTAGGCCCACTCTTATGTATTGCCACGACTGCCGCGACTTTCCAGTCCTGTGCATGGTTGCTTGGTTGTATCAGCACCTTTTGTCTCCAACAGTGTTTCCCCGGCAGCTTCTTGCTGAAATTCCCAGTTCTGTGTCCATCCACTATTCACGCTCCTTAAAAGCACACTGCACTTCTGGTGAGGGTTTCTGCCCCCCAAAGTAATTTTCTATATAATACTGCAATCACCCATAAAGAAAGGCCAATCTGGTTATCCCATTCGACTCACTTGCATTTGTATCACAGTCACCCCCCAAAGTGAGTTATCCAATGGAGGGTCAATCTTCTTTTTATCCTGCAGGCGTTGCAGACTGCTCTTTCATTACACCATGTTAACTTTATTTTTAATTTTCTTTTGGTAACACTCTCAACCTGTTTCTCAATACTGATTCCTCAAGTATCCAGTTGGTGCCACACTGCGACACCTTCTACACTGCCCGACTCCTCTTTGAATCTCTTTCACTCTACCGCTCTCTTTCTACCTCCATTGACTGCACACCAAATTTCGTAGACCGCCGTGATCCATTCTGGGCTACCGGATCCGTAGCAGACAGTTATCGGCACCCATAAGGCAAGTTGTGTATTATCCCTGTCTCAACTCCCTGTTCATGCTGTGATGTCTGATACCAGTTGCCCTATGTGTTCTTGAAAACACTGCACTTTTGCCCAGTATCGTTTTATCTGCGTCCCTACTTCCATTCCGCTAACCGCATCGTCCTCTTTCCGAATTCGAAACCAATTTACGAAGGCCGCGCCGACCCTCTCCTCTTTGGTTCACTTAAACACCGTCCAAGGTGACCGTTTTATTACTGCAATTGTGTGAACCATGAACTTCAAAATTGTGATTCCCCTACGTTACTGTGAATTGCTGTGTTCTCTGATCATGCCTTGTGTAAATGTCTTGACCATGATCAAGAAGCATACCTTTATTATAATTATTTTTATCCGTTCCCTCCGGTGATAAACTACTCGCCGTCCAGAGGAATAGGTATACCAGTCTTCCCACCCTTCTCACGAACCTCTTCTTTATTCAACTGTCTCACCTTAAATCGATTTGCCTCAACTAACCGAATAAGGTTTTGACCTTAAAAATACCTCTTGCTCCAGGACATCGGTGGTTCCTACAAATTCACCACGCTTACTGCCTGCCAATGCCAAAATACGTCCTCCACACGCCTTCCACTCTGCCTCACGTCGTACTCCTCACCTGACAACTATTCCTACTGCTCCCGATATTAACTGCTCCATGTTTGGTTCTCCACACAACTTGAGTTACCCCCCCCCCACAGTGTGCAACCAAATCTACCACCATACACCCCTATTCCTCACACATTTGCAACCCCTCCCCCTGCACCCCCCTCAACTAATACTCACTTCGGACTGGCCGGTATTTCTCAACTGCTCCTAGTCACTCTTTTTTGATATCGACCCGCCGAACCCCACAGGTTTTCCCCTTCGCCCTGATATTCTCCCCTCCGTTGATGCTCACGTTTTCCACCATTCGGCAGTCCCTCTCACTGCAACATTTACCCCAGCTTGGCTGGAAGCCACCCCATCTGAACCTCCACTAGCCTCGACATCAACATATTCCCCTTTGACCCTGATATCCACTCCTTCCAATCACGACAGCCTGCCTCCTTCCAACTTACACTTCCACCCTGATGTGCTCATACCAACTCCTACAAATGGTATATCTTTAGCCCTTTTCAACTCGGGTTCTGTTCTTGGCAAACTCCTGCAGCTAAAAATACTTGTCCTCACAAGATATTACTATAATAACTCAAAAACGGAATCCTGGCTGTCTGAGAGCACTCTCAGTGACCAAATATCTTCAATAGGATACATTCTTTTAAGGACCAACTGACAGAACCGGCGTGGTGGTGGATGCCTAGCGTATGTCAAGGAACTCTACACCACGACCCTCTTTTACATACGGCGCTCGATTCTATTCCCGATTCTCTCTGGTCCACCATCAACCTCCAAAGCATTGTTCTTAACATTGGCTGCGTGTATCGCTCTCCAAATCCCCCCGGTTCCTTGTTTCCACTACTCATTAGGTCTTTCGAATACCCCTCTTTCCTTCTTTTTGGAACTAACCTTATTGCGGGTGGCTTAAACCCCCCTCAAATTAGTCGGCCCACCCTCTCGGCTCCTCCCAATCTTATGAACCTAATTACTAGTATTCGTCTTGGTGGCCGGACACAAAATGTTGTTGAACCTACTAGAAATGGTAACATACCAGACCTGGTATTTACTCGTAACATGCCGCTCATCGACATGTCCGTAACACATAATTTTCCCGGCAGTGACCATAAAGCGGTGATATACCACCTGCCCCCTAGTGGCCCACCTAATCACGTGCACCCTTCCAACAACAGCTAGCCCCTAATAAGAGACATTGACTCAAGTTATTCCTGCTCCTTCGATTTCTTGGAACATGCTGTCTTCCAAACTGCGAAGGCCAAAGATTGCCTTGGTCTTCTGTTCAGATCCTGCCAGCTTAGGGAGAGCATTCTTTACACGTACAAAGAACATGCCAGGCCCTTTGTCGAATATTGTCCCTTTATCTTTACTAGTATGATAAAATCCGACAGGATTATTGTCGAATGTATTCAGAGAAGATTCATAAGGCAGCTTATTGGTTGGTCGTCAAACTTAAACTACAGGGAACGATGCATATCTCTCAATATCGAACCCAGTGGCCTCTTCGCGTCAAGCTAAACCTGGTATACCTGTATAAGCTATTGACTAAACAATCTTATTCCTGCAACCAGCTGTGCTTCCTCCGGGTACTGGATATTCACCCCATGATAGACAATATACTATGACCACACCCCCAGCGGGGACTGTTCTACGCTCTAAGTTCTTTCTCGTCACGTACTCCAGAATCTGGAATAAACTTCCTTTGCACATCAAATCTTCTCAGTCATAATATGCATTTGTGCATGCTATTGATAAATTCATTTCTGTTTTAGCTGTTTTGCTCTTATTCAGCGTTCACATAACCGAAGTCCATGTTTACGAGAAAGGCCTCAACTTTCAAGCCATTACTCTGCTTCCTCAATTCACCTTGCCGCCCTTAATAACTTCACCGCTTTTGAAATCTGAATGCTCTGTTTGACCGCTTCTCCTCAGACTCCGCCATGGACCTATTCAAAGCACGTCGGCCTCCACTAATCGTTTTTCCATACCAAATTATAAGGTCCTGCCAATTTCACTTTGAAATACGTCCTTGCATAAGCGTTCGCATTTATAGAGAGATCACCGTAATGCTCCCTACAGATTGCCAATATGCCTCATCTGCTCCACGATTTATTACCTTTATTTAGTTATATCGTGTCTACGACCCTGAAACCAACCTCATTAACGCTATAGAAACTGCATCAGTAACTACTACCTGGTCCGCTATATATATATCCATATATATACACATATATATGTGTGTATATATGTATGCGTATAATATATATGTTCATTACTGTCCTGTAATTATTAACACAAGCATGGTAAGTAACCCGAGGCTTTTAGGCGTCTCTTAGATTACAATGCCTCCTTTCCACACCAGGTCCCACCACATATACTTCCATCACCGCCCCTGCGATTTCGAACTGAAAAATCTAATCTCGTTTCTCTCACTTGGCGTGGCTCACTAACTGAACTGAACACACAGTTAAGACGTACTCAATTTTTCCCCCCACCCTATCCCCCAGCTAAGCTTCTTTCATAATTTCACGCAGAATTTACTTGTTCTCTTCTACTGACTGACTACTCTAGATCAAACCCCAACCGCGTTACTGAGCTTTACGGCTCTCATTTATCCATAGTTCACCGTTTTCTTCCACAGCCTCACAGGTCATAGACCGAACTTTGCCTTAGTCAGCCCACTAATCGACCAAAATTGAGGTCTATCTACCCCGCCAATCTCTATAGTACTCCTTCTCTTCATTTTGGCTTTTGTACGATCCCTCATTCATTTACCGATCCGTGTATGTCTCGCTCCTTCAAAGTCTCACCTTCTCTGTTGTCTTCCACTCTATAGCAATGGAATTGGCATTAGCTCGACACTCCTCAATGTCCTTTTGCTTACGTTGACTCTTTTCCACACCAGGTCCCACCACATATACTTCCATCACCACCTCTGCGATTTTGAACCTGGAAATCCAGTCTCATTTGTCTCACTTGGCGTGGCTCACAAACTGAACTCAACACCCAGTTATGACGTCACCCATTCTGCTCCTCCATACCTCGGCTAAGTTTCTTCCATAATTTATTGCAAAACTTGATCTTTTCTCTTGCTGAGTGACCACTCTAGGTGGAATCACAACCTACCCATTGAATATTTTAGCCCCTACTTAAGAGTTCCATTTTTTATTCTCACGTTCCATGGCCTCACTTTGTCTTAGGGATCCGCTGCGTTTATGAGACCGGGCTTCGCTTTTGTCCTTCCTGCTATCGGTCGACCCTCAGCTGGGCCATGCCCAGACTGCGTTTCTCTATCTCACTTCCTTTTCCAGTGATCCTCAATACCGTTCAACCACGTCGGGCACTACACTGACCACATTTCTGGTTGGTGCGCCTTGACGATAATGCTGTATGGCCGTCTACCACTCGCCACTCCCGTTGGCTCTGTTGTCCAAGTTCCCGCCACCTATCCAGCTGGTTGTGGACCAGGTCCCCCTGTCATGATTTCTCAGCTCTCTGTACAACCATCAGTGAACGCTCACTCCAATCCCAACGGTGCGGGGCGTGGTCAAATCCCCCGCTTTGGCCGGCTCACATCGGGCGAGCCGTCTGCAACGACGTGCGAGCGCAATTAAGCTGGTGGATCACACCTCCTGTGTTCACTTCACGAAATGTTTTCAAGTTGGGTATCCAGCTCACGGTCAGCCCCACCCACTAGCACCGGTTGTGGATCGCACGCTCCAACTCTTCTTGGTCTATCGCGTTTGTCACTGTTCGTTGCGGAGAGCATGTCTCCACCATTCTTCCGCCAAGTTTCACTCATCTGTTGTTCTTGTCAGCAATCCTAATACTTTCCTTCCGTGTCTTTATACCTCTGTATGCATACCCATCCATTCTATTTTTGTTCTTGTCGTATTTCACAATCAGAACCCTCACTGCATGACGTCACTGTCACCCCAGTCCAGTTCTCTGCCCAAGCTCGAAATATGTTCCTTTCCACCCATTTCGTCCCTGACGGCCCCGAATCAGTATTCACTTGGTACCTCCATATGCTTATAAAGCTCATTAATTGCATACCTCAATAGCCACCTTTTTGCGATATCAGTTTTTTCACATCATACTTCCCACCATTACTCACCAGACACATCAGTAACCATTACCAATCACCATATAAGAACTCGCCGTTCCAACCTTTGGAATTTTTTACAGCCAAATTTATTACCTATTTACTGTCTCCATACTTTTGCGTCTGAATGCGCAATTCTTCCGGGGATCTTCCTTTTAGGTAGCGAACCGACTAGCAACTTCTGGCCCAATCCTTTGGTACAGTGGCTTGTAAGCAAGCAGCTCTCCAGTTCCAGTCTCAACTCCGAAGTACAACCACCTTTTGTGCATTTTTGTTCCATCACAGGCCTTCTCGCCCGGGTTGTTTTCTTCTCGGTATTCATCTTGTGTCATCCACAGTGAAACAATCTGATTCATCATCTCTTACCTGGTTTTCTTTGGTCAACACCTTCGTCTGCTTCGTAGATTGCTCGCCACAGGCATCTTCATTGTGCCTTTCAGGCCGGGCTGCTTTTCCGAGTTCCTCTCAGTGTAATTTCGTCGTAACGCCATCATTCTCATCTACCTTTTCAAACCATGTGACCTGTCATTACCGGATCTTCCTGATCCTTGACTTCCCTATTTCTCTTCCACTTTATTCGCTGGTACCACTTATGCACCTTCGCACTACAGTCCTTCTAGCCTCCAAATTACCCCTCCTCAGTAACCTTCTACATCTCTCCAACCACCCCGTACTTTCTTCCGCTCTGCCTTCTCTAGCCCTTTTCAGGCCATTTATTGGCGCATAATGTACGTTTATTTAATAGTGCTTCACCTAAATTTGACCGTCACCACACATCACACCTGCAATTATCACACGGTTAGATTCACTCTTACCTATTTTCGTCGATCCTTCTCTTTATATTTCTTCGTTTATCAGCTTCTACTCACAGCCACCCTTTCTGAGCTTCCGAAGCTGGTTCTCTTTTGCTGTTGATCTCCCATGTCCACCCGCCGTAAACAAATTCATCGGGGTTTATCCAAGCTAATGCTGCACCATTTGACACAACCCCACCTGTCACGTCCAAGCACCGCTGCCGCCGTGTCCCATCTCTCCACTGCTATTTGCCCCCGCTGTGATATATATCTATGTATGTATATACCTATATATTTTTTTATCCACATATTTCCCCCGCCTCCTTCAGTTCTTTTGCCACCATGCCATCGCACCCATGGAATGCGTCCATTTTGTCCATAACTGTGCCTCACATTTACCCTATCTCGATCCTTCCACGGCATTCATGCCATCTGACCCAGTCTTTACGTCTTGCATTGCCAGCTCCTTGCTTCAAATTACACCGTCCGTTTATTGCAGTAAAGCATAGTTACCCAGTCCTCAGCCACACAACTCAATTTTTGTTCTTTTCTTCTCTTCTTTCTTCCTTTTTTCTCCATCGTTTCTCGTAACGATGGTTTCTCATGCTGATTTTCAGTCCTCCTCCTGTAAAACTCCCAGGCTCCGTTCTCCCTCACTTGGCTCAGCCAGCTGTTCCATCTTACCTTGACACTCAAATTCACCGGGCCTGTATTTGAATACATCTTCTTGTTCACTTAAACTCCCTACATTACTCCTTGGTGTGTGCATACATTCATCTCCCCTCGTATCTCCCCTATTTTTTCCTACCCCTTATGTGTTAAGTATTTCTAAATTTTTCACTAATTTTGTCTGTCATCTTTGTCGCTTGTAAAATTTTAATCATGGGTAAGGCATACTTCGTGCGTTTCCGAAATAAACTGTTATTATTTTTATTGGACAGGTTACGGAATTTAGAGGAAGACGGCTTCCCGAGTAAAAGTAAAGTATGTTATGAAATGGAGACTGGGAATTCTCGATGGAGAATCGAGATGGCTACAGGATATTCAAACATCAGAAGCCCAAGGTGTGGTTCTATCACGTGAAAAGTACGTTTGACTCAAAGCTTATATCCACTTGGGTATAGGTTGAATAATAATACAAATGGGAGGTCTCGGAAAAAGAGATTTTTCTACGTACGGTCAACAAATGCTCGTTTAGGATTTTCCGCTACTTCAAAAACAATGTCGTGTCATGGACCGAACTAAGATTTCGACAACTAACCCAGTTGCAAATCGTGAACACTGTATGAAATTGGGCACAAATATACTCCAAAGACTGTGTGAAGAGTAGGAACCTACAGGAGAATGCATGATGGCTAGACAAACAAACTCAGCTTCAGTTGGTATCAGTAGACTTGATTTTAGCTTGATCTGTAGCGTCGACGTCGCCCTCACCATTGTCACCTTCAAGCAAACATATGTCACCGATACCTTGCAATAAGTTTCCTTTGTTCTTTTTCCTCACAGTCGTGCGCACGAGGCCATTGATTTCTGTACGGCAGTCCTCGATCACCCCAATCGTCCCTTTGTCCTTAAGTAAGTGGCTCTCCACGAGGATGACCACATCGCCACGTCTGAACAACCTATCTTTGGAGACCCACTTTTGCCGAAGCTGTAGAGTCAGTGAGTAATCCCTCGTCCAAATTTTCCAGAAAGCCCGCCTCAGGTGGTTCACTAGTTCCCATCCTGCGATATAAGTTCCACGTAGGGCTTTCGGTGTGATTGCTCCTACGTTTAACCGCAATAATAACAGGTCGTTGGGAGTGAGAGCCTGTTCACCCTCCGAGTCTGGGACGATCGGTATCAGAGGTCTGTTGTTCAGTGTGCTTTTCACTTCTGTTAGTAAAGTAGCCAGCTTCTCATCATCGAGGTTGTGCTGTGAGGTCAGGGCCGTGAGTATTTTCCTAGTCCATCGTCTTGGCCTTTCCCAGGCGCCATCACGATGACTGGCACAAGGTGGTTTGAAAAGCCACTCTATCCCCTTTGCTACGGTCTTGTTTTGTATTTTGGCGTGGTCCAGGCGGTTCCACCTTTCCTCTAACTCCCTATGAGCCCCAATGAAGTTCGAGCCATTGTCTGAGTATACGTTCTTGGGGACGCCTCGCCTAGCGATGAACCTTTGAAAGGCCATAAGAAATGACTCTGTGGTCATATTATGCACTACTTCAAGATGGACTGCTCTGGATTGTAGGCATTTTATCAGGCAGCCATACCTTTTTTCGTGCTCTATTGCTGTCGTACAACTAGCGGGCCAAAGTGGTCGACGCCAATTTACACAAACGGGCACCATCCCGGTTGAACTCTCACGGCTGGAGGGGGGGGGTCATCATTTGTTGGCCTGCAACCGCCCTCCGGCGACGACAAGTAATGCAGTTGCCTATCACCCAGTCGACCATCGCTGGTCGCTTTGTCACCAAAATCGTCGACGTATATTGTACAATAAGTGATTCAAACCTGCTTGTCCCCCTTCCCGAAATACATGATCTATCAGGCACCTCGTTACGTGGTGGTCACCAGGAACTATTATGGGTATTTTGTTTTGTACTCTAGATTTGAATTCGTCGGCCACCCTCCAGCTCTCAGGAGTCCATTGGCTGTCTTAAGATTTAGTTTTCGGCTGCCGCTGTACAACAGCCTGCTTCTTTCGGTGTTATCACCCATCCTGGCTAGCTCGTGGATCTTGAACTGGAAGGCGTCTAGCTGTGGTAGGCATGAAACGTCGAGTTTGGCTTGGTTCAGCCCGCCCGGTAGTATCGTCCCCACATTTAATGTGTTTTGAGGCCGTGTGCCCTTTCGTAATCAACAGGAGTACCTTCTATCGTGTACACCAGACCACGGCTCTGGACGTTTTTATCCGGTCGGGGAAGTGCTACCGTTTTTATATTAGGCTTATGACCCTCGTGGAGTTTGTAGCTAGTATCAGTCTTTTGGCCTCCATATCACTGTCATCAGGCTCAGGTATTAGTAGCGTTGGTCACATCTCTTAGGATGCTGTTAGGAAGCCCGGTTCCATTGTTCACATCCACAACCTCACCAGTGTTTTCAGGCCCCTTGAGCAGAAGTCGGCCGGGTTACTGGCCGATTGTAAAAAGTGCCGTTGACCGGTCTCGGTCAACTCATGGATTATAGTGAGTCTGTTAGCCAGAAGGTGTTAAAGCGAGTGGTAATGTTGTTTATGTAAAGTAGTACAGTGGCTGAGTCCGTCCAAATGTTCGGCCCCCAGTTTATCCGGTCGAAATATCTTCTAATCAGCGTCGCGGCTTTCACGGCCAATGCTGCTGCAGTCAGTTCCAGCCTCGGAATGGACACCGTCTTCAGTGGGGCCACTCTCGCCTTTGCGAATTATACCTGACTGTGCAGCCCACCATTTTCATCTACCCAGCAGCCGTAAACCACTATCCCGCAGCCTGTTTGTGATGCATCAGAAAGCAGGTGTAGTTTGGCATCGTTTGTACGCTTGATTCCTATCAAGCATCTTTGTATCTTGATCTCATCAGGTTGGTATAGGCTGTGCAACCAGTCGGGCCACTGCTTGTCGTTGGCATCCTGGAGAGGTTCGTCCTAACTCATCTTTCTATGGAAGAGCGATTGCAGCAAGCACTTTCCCGGTAACAACCATGGCGAAAGGAAACCTTGGGGCTCACAGAGGCCTGAGACTGGTGATAGGATTCCGCTCCGTGTGGCTGGTCGTTTGGACAGGTCCAGGGAGGATATGAGTTCGTCACCTTCGGGTTTCCATTAAACTCCAAGCGTACGCTCCATTTGTGAAGAGGATCCCAGAAACTCTCTCGTTCACTTCATTTTCTCGGACTTCGGGGAAAACATTGAGAACCTTGTGGCTGTTTGAAGTCCATTTAGTGAGGCTGAATCCCCAGCTTTAGAGTGGCGGTCAATCCGGTCGTATATAGAATAGCACTACTTAGGTCGTCAAAGGAACACACGAAATTGTCCACCTAGAAGTGGTCCGTTGCTCTTCCCAATAGATTGCTGGTACCGCCAAAATGCTTGAGGGTTTCCCAGAGGGCGAAATCAGCACAAAAGAGAGATGATGCTGTCCAAAGGGATGCACGGTCAGCCTGTACTCGTCTGATGCACGACGTGCGTCGCTTCCAGGCCGCCGGAGAAGACAAAGGGCGTCCGTATATTTAACCGGCATTTTCACTTATAGAAACATTTCACTTATGTCCGCACAGACAGTTTCTTGTGCTAGTCGAAAATGACAAGAAAACTCCACCAGTGGCGTTGTTCAGTCTGGGTTCCGCTGATATGTTCGTTGACTGACGCACCCCGACATTTCGCGGCACAGTCGGAAACCACCCTTTCCTTCCCCGGTTTCTCTGGGTTCACGGCCAGGTGATGAGGTAGGTACCACCCCAAATTTGCGCTTACTACCGCTGTATCCACTCTTTCCACATAACCCAAGTCTATGTTATGTTGCGTGGCTCACGTGTATTCTATTCTTAAATATGGTTCTCGAATTAGCCTGGTTTTGAGGAAGCATAATCTTTCCAAAGCCATTGTTCAGCTGTTTGGCGTAGGTTATATGTTGGGTCTCCACGGGATAGGAACCTCGAAACCATCTGTAACATACTTGGTGTTCTCGGATACCATTTTCAAAGTCGACTTATCTCCTCTTGATGGGGCATCTCTATCGACGGCCAGGTCGGCAAAGTCGGCGCTATACAGCTGTTGGAATGCTTGTTCAATGTTCACCGTCTCCACTGAAGTCCAATTGATTTGGATTTGTTCGCCGCATCTTCCAACTGTACTACCACATACAGTCCAGCCGAATATAGTGCCTACTGCATAGAGTGCTTTGCGGCTTCCTATTATTTGATCCAGGACTCAGTGCTCTTGCAGTACACCACGACCGATCAGCAGGTCAATTTTGTTATTATGCCACTCCTCCATCGTAACCTCATCGAGCTGCGGCCACTGAGTCAGAACCGATTGCACTGACTAAGGTGCATCCATAGATAGATCCCTTATGGTGAATGCTTCTAGAATTTCTGCTCTACCGTTGGTGACCAAGGAAAAGAGTTGTGGGTGCATTTTGGTCGACTGGATGACCTAGGTGCCTCTCACTGTGCTCACTGCTAATGAAGATTGATTCCCTCTAATCCCATATCTCTCCGCAAACTCCTTCCCTACCAGAGAGGTATCTGAGCTACTATCTACGAAGCCTAAAGCTCTTGTAACCCCAACTGGGGTTTCTACACCGACTGCTACTACTCCCAGGCGAAAGGGCTTGTTAGTGGAGCGAGACACTGAGCAGACCTCACCTGGCTTCGGGGTTTCTTCGGCATTGGACTTCTTGGGTTTGTGCGGTATGTGATGGAGTTTCCCATAGCATTCGTCCTGACTACAACTGGGATTATTCCGGCAAGAAGCTGCTCGATGTGAAGCTTTGAGAGAGACAAAGCACGCGCCCAGTCTCAGCCATTTCTCACCGTTTGTCGAGGTCTACGCTGCGGAAGCGAGGGAATTGCACTCGGCAATGAAGCGACTTACAAACCCCACACAGCGGAAAATTTTCACCTTCGCGGGATAGTGCGCGTGATTTTGCCCATTGTTGATCTCTACTTAATTCCATGGTCCAGCTTTGCGTCGTCACAGTCCTAGGTAACTTGCTCGTCTCGCGAACAAGTTGACCGAAACGACCGTTTTGCCATTCGGGCATGACGGCCTGTAAACTGCGTCAGGTCTTCAAACATAGTTTTCCGCCCAAATCTATTAATCCCCTCGGCTTTCTCGGCCCATCTACCCTGTAGTGCCGCGGGTAAACTGCGCACTATAATCTCCAATGTATGCAGTGCTTTCAGGTCCGATCGGCGACCCAGGTGATTTAGTGCGACGCTGCATTTCTGCTTATTTATTATTGGAAAAACTAGAGAGCCCGACTGGCCTTTGCAAAGTTTTGCCTTTGATAGTATACCGTCGATCAAATTCCGGGTGATCTTAAATGTTTGCCCAAACAGGTCTTTCAGAATTTCACATGCCCGAGTGCAACTATATTCAGGATCCAGCATCGGGCGCCCGTCGATTACTTCCCTAGCTCTTCCACGACTGTAATGCAGCCGATGCAGAGATTTTTGTCCTGGATCGGATACTCTCCTTTCTCTGAAGTTCTTGTATTGTTTAATAAACTTGCAGTGCTGTTCAGCGCTGCCGTTGAAGGGGGACAGTTCCACCTTTGGTAAGTCAATAGCATGTGTAACACTGTCACATGTAGGCTTTATTCGTTCCATGGAATCGCTAGGCCGAATAGCCACATGCTCGGTGGTCTCCAAGACCACCTCTCGCTCATGCATCCGGAGTTGTTCTTTCCTGGCAGATTCGGCTTCTTCCCTAGCCTGCTTAAGCTGGGTTTCTAATTCGACCATTCTCAGTCTATAGATATCAAACATTTTCAATTCTATACCATTGGCTGAAGTACATGAAATTGGACTGACTGGACAAGTAGACCAAGCAATATCTAAGGGATCAGTATCACCCAAAAATATCCCAGTTATTGGCCGGGTTACTTCCTGTCCAGCTCCGCTTTGTCTTTGTCCTCTTGGCATTTCTGATTGATTCCCCCTTGGAGATTCGAAGTTGAAAACTGTAGCGGTTATTCCGACTGTGAGTAAGGCGTAGCCAATTCAAAACGAATCCCAAAACCAGAACAAGATTGATTCATGGTTTTCACTACACTAGATTGACAAGTTATATGCATATAAATATGTACAAACCCCAAATGTACGGCCACAACGTCTAACAACGAGGGTTAGAGTTCGACAAAGGTCAATGTCAGGTACCACCGTCGCGGCAGTCCCAGTTCGAATCAAAATTATGCCACTTCACGTGAGCAAAATATAAACAAATGTTGAAGTGTAGTGATCGATGCATGTTGTACCTGTTCGGGGGTCGATAGGATAAACAGCATTGTCTCAACAATACATTATATTACAAGGGATAGGGAGGATCTTCACGCATGTACGTCACATGGACCAATCCTCACAGCCGCCACAACCTCTGTGCTCCCAAAGTGGTTTCTCTCTCCCTCTAACCGTTGATCCACCATGTTTGCCTTCCGTTAGGAAAATTTATCATGATTTTCCCAAACTAGTTATGGGACACCTGAAATGACCCTACCTGTCTCGTCCGATTACCTCCATTTCCACGTTCTAACACCTCTATGATCTTTGCTCCTGCTTTTCTTTATACGCGGGTATATTTGTGATTAGTCCCCTGTTTCTTCGCAGAACATTTTCCCCGCTTCCAAATCGGCATCTCATCTGCCCCACAAGATGTGCCCCGCAATTTTCGCCCCGTTATATACAATGTGCTTTGTACTGTTTCACCAACCACCTATTTCTGTGTGGCAGAGTTTCATTGCTATCTAATCCCACGTAGTTCATCTCAATTTCTCCGTTATCGTCATTTTTGTCACGGTTTCTTATACTGTTTTTCAGCTCTTACCATGAAAATCCATCACTTTTTGGTTATCTCCCTGTGGATCGGATAGACGGTGCATTTGACCTTGAAGTTCGAATAAAATAATAACACCATTCATATACTCAAAATGCTGATATGTCTTCCAGCTAACATGGACTCTCCTTCGTGCTCGCTTCAAATTCACCTACGTAACCTAACACCTTTTTCGTCCGGTAAAATTTGCTTTCTTTGGTGCATAAGTATCGCATACTTAAAAACACATCAACATCCTTAGCTCATTATTCCCGGTCCACTTCCCGCGGTTTCATGCCAAACTATTCACCTGTCTTATTTGCAAATTTAACCACCCTCTAAGATAAAGCCCACCCCTTTTTGCTAATTTTATCGATATACTAGAGAACTAACGCATTTTTTGCTGTCACTAGCTTCCGTATCACAATCTTCAGACAGTATATGACACGGCGACATTTATCTCTAGAGATTCCCGACATTCGATGACTGTGTTTGTTTGCTTTCTCTGCCAGCTCCGCTGCTTGCCCACTTAGGGCTGTTGCTTTGCAATGTCCTCATTTTGCAAGGTATCGTGTCCCACATATGCACATCTGATAAGCTCTTGTGCCGCAGAGTTCTGTTCTGCCGCCACAAAGTGGTCCACCTTTTGTATCAAACATAAATTGATAGTCTTCTGCCCATCACTTCATCGTTTCTGCCAGCTGTGTCCATCCTATTGTTGTAGTTGAGCACCATGCAACGATTTTTTCTCTAATTGCTAGTTCATGCTGATGCATTACATTCCTTTTTTCTGAAAGTAAAACAATCCACGCAAAGTTTATATGTTTTATCCCGTCACTTCTTTCACCATCACTCTGGCAACCACAGTCCAGATGTATATAGTCCACTTGGTCTATCATACGCTCCGCCCATATCCGGCTGCCGAACTTTGCGAACCTATCCATCGGCTGTTCCGTGAATTTCCTTTCCCATGCTCCTTTCCAATAGATCGCCTCAGACACTTCCGATTCTTGACACAAGCTTTTCACCACGTGAAGTCTTTGCTGAGAAGTGTTAGTATGTAAATTCTTACCGGTCACTTAACTGGTCCTCTCTCTTGCAAGCCACGTTTCTGCTACTATAGTAGTTACGCACCACGCGTCGATTTTTTTGTCAGTTACCAGGTTCTTGCTGATGCATCACATTTCTCTTTTCTGAAAGCAAAAAAATCCACTCAAAGTCCATATGCTCTATCCGGTCAGTTCTTTCACCATCAATTTGACACCCACAGTCCAGTGTATTGTCCGTTTCGTTTTACAACCGGCTCAATCGATATGCGGTCACTGTACCACAAAATTGCTATCCCCGACCGATTTTCTTGGTCTTTATATATTATGCCACGATTTTTCATTGTCTAATTTTACATCGTAACCCCTCTCATACACTGCGCCACGGGGTGTTCTTCGTTATCTCTCGCCAGTTATATAGGTTTCGGGGAACTTAGCTAGTTATTTAGAGACAAATCATCCCAAAACAATACAAGAATTCTAAAGATTTTTTTTCTAATATTTTTATCATGCCTGTTACTCAAAAACTTCGACCCAAGATTAGAGTTAAGAAACCGCTAACACAACTGAAACAATGCTCTATACCATTGGTGGACCTCGCGAACGATGCTATCTTCAGTGCTCGTATTCACCAAGAGGTTGAGAATATCTCAACAAGACTCTCGATTCTGGATGACAATATCGCCAAGCTTGCTCCGCTACTGTGCCTGATGGACCCCGCGGCAAGCTTTACGCAACAGCAGCTTAAATCAGCTACTGACTTCCTTGACTCTGTTTCTACCGAGATCTTTAAGCGCATCTCAAATAGCAAAAATGCGATAGCCTTCAATCTCCCGGACAAGGCCCCGGTATCACAACTGAAATCCACCCTGCTCAGGGCAGCTGGCATGGAACACCATCCATGCACGTGCACAAGGTTACACAAACGTTCACCACGCCACACATGTCCTATCCTTTTCCAATTACCTTCCGATCAAATAGCAAGAGAATTTATCAAGAGGAAATCGTCGCTTGCACTGAACACAGCTTATAAATGGGTCAGGAATACGGCAGACAAGACTCCTCTCCAAAGAGAGGCGTCAAGGACAGCAGTAACTCCCACTAGTACCTCACAAACCGGCCCTCGGCGGAGGCTAGCCTCAGCCGTGCGATCACCTCCCCTCAACCCGGCACGCTCCGTACCAATTCAGGTGTCGGTCGACCTTGACAGCTCACCCTTGTCGGACCCCCAGGTAACATCCAGTGGACGACAGGTACTTCTAGATGCAGCTTCGACCCCTACCCGCAGCGTATCTACATCACCTGCCCCTAACAACGGCACGGTTGGTCGGGCATTAGGGGCCTCTCCATCACCGGCCATCCCTCCACCAAGTAAGCGGGTTCGTAGGATGCAGGCTACCTCTACTCCCACCACTCCATCCGGTTGGGCCCATCCGCCTGTCCCTCCTGCCCTTACTAGATCTCTCAATTCCTCCACGAACCTTTCCGGACCAACAAAACTTGCAAGCGCGAGGCCCATTCCGGCCCATCATCACGCACAAACAGATAGAGTGGGGCCTCACTGCCAGGGCCATCCTACCATGCAATCCGAAGTAAAACCGGAAAGGAGTTGTCAAATATTTGTGGGCTCTCGGAGGCGACCGCACCGATCCACCCACAAACCTGAACCTAACCGTGCAGACTCTAGGCCTACAGAGGGCACTAGCTCAAAGATACAAGCATCCAGCCCATTCGAGCTGCGCTCTAATTAATAATAATAATAATAATATTGGTATATTTCTCGGCCATGGTCGAGAGGCACGCGCTAACGCATGATCATGGTTTAACACGTTATTCAATAGGATGAAATATTCACAAAATTCTAAGTATGAAAGTCGAGAGTATCAGAGATGGAAAAACATAGACAGCAACAGTTTGAATGGATCTTTCTGATAATGGTTTGCGCGGCAGTTTTGAACCAGTTTCGAATCCGGATCAGGCAGTGGTGCGCAGTGGAGATATCGAAGAAATCGTTAACGCAGTGCTAAGGAGGCATTATGAGCAAGAATGATGCAAGCCAAGGAAACCGGAGGCCAACTAAGGTTCTGCAGATGGAGTAAATTTTTAACAAGAAGAGAAAGGGTGGAAAATCGACGCATGCGAAGAGGATAGCGATCCATGAAGACAATGCAGACCCTGAATGACGGATTTACCGGAGTTCGAAAAACGGATTGAGCTTTGAATCAAGGGGACATGAGGCCAATTTCGTGAGAGTGAACTGGTGGATGTGGGAGAAACAGCAGTCCATAAAAAGGTAAGTTTAGATTCAAGACCAATAACATGTACTATTCAGAAATAAGAAGGCGCAACTGGAAGGTTCTCGAGCAATGGAGAGACAATTTCCAGCCGGCTACGGTTCGGAGGAAGGATAACCTGTGGTAACGGATAATAAAGTGGAAAAATCTCCGCATGGACTTCAGCGCTATTATGCTGTTCTACTGACAAATATATGTATGTGTTGATGCATTTGCCTTCAGTGTTATTCAGCGTCATTCCTGGCAATGTACGGCTTCGAATGCGTAAGTTTCGTCTGGCAGGGAACAGTATGTGTCGGTCGATCAGCCGAGTGTGGCTGTATATTAGCGGCATGCGCGTGAACTGGAATTCGTGTTCGTTGCGTTAGAAAACGCTGAACGACCTGATAAGCAATTAGGAGTATTTCCTGTCGGGTGGCTTGATTTCGGTCGCAGTTGCTATGGTAGGTTCCACTTGAGTCTCTGTCCGTACGAGTCAAAGTGGCATCCTTGGTTAGCCAGTTTTGCGACTGAGATAGTGGGAGACAACGAACCTGAAATAAAGAGGGATTGCAGTCTGGACATGGTTCCAGCTGTGGGTCAGACAACTCACAATAGGGTCCGACCCACGCACAATCCCACTCAATATAAAGCCTTCCCAGAGACCCAGTGGCCGGCTCTCGACCCGTGTTCAACACCATCACGTATGCCTCCACGGATAATACAGTTTGCCCTGATACCAAATATGATGCCGGGCGGACCTTTCTTTCCACCACTGGCCCAACATGCCTTCGCTCCCGTGCCCTATACCTCTCGAAACGGGGTATTCGATTCTACCTCTCCGGAGGTCCTCCAAGACCCATATCACCACCAGGTTCAACCCTCCTTGTCGAATATTCCTAGACTCCCATTTCCTCCTTCAGTGGACTGCCTCAGTGCAGTCCGCAACCTTGGTACAAGCTTCAACTTCAACCCCGCCCCCGGACCGCTCCCGTTTTTTCGTCCTTATCCCTCACTCAACCACAATCCACGTATATCATCAAGCCCCGGGCTAATGCACCAAATGTCCATAAGTCCTTACCACCTCTATCCCCCCTAGCTCCTCCCGCGCCTCATTTACCCCCTCAGGATTCGGCCGTTTCAATTAGACACCCCTAACCGCTCTTCAAATTACGCCCAATTTGAAAGCCCAGCAGCGCATTTAGTCACAGGCACAAACTCTTCATCTGAAACGCGGTTAAGATGGGTCGAGCTTCGACTGCCCATCGTAAGCCACGCCTTATTTGACGATCCTTCATCACCTCACCACAATGAAATTACGGCTCTATCTACTGAGAACCTATCCAAAACACCTTGTCTCTCTTACTACTTAACGTCCGCTCTCTCCTCCCAAAATTGCCCCTGCTTAGAGAGCTTGCATTAGACCTACACCCTGACATCCTACTAGTTACCGAGACGTGGCTGACGGATCACACCCCATTAAACCACGTATCCATACCCGGCTATCAGGCCACTGCCAACAGCAGATCTGACCAAAGAGGAGGCGGCTGCATCATTTACACCAGAAACATATTCACGGCGAGTAGGTTCCATCATCCTATTCTAGACTACATTCCAGACTCGGTCTGGCTCACTATCAAAGAAGATCAACAACTACTTCTCGTAGGATGTATCTACCGTCCTCCAAACCAGGGCAGGCACGAGTTGACAGCAATAATAGACGCATTCAACGATGTCTCTAACCTCCCCGTAACTGCTAAAATTCTAGCTGGTGATTTCAACGTGCCTGAAATATGCTGGCATTCCATGACATCACCCCCAAAACTCCATGATTTCCTCTCGTGTATCCATGTGGGTAATTGGGTACAGCATGTTTTATCCCCCACTCGAGGGAGAAATACATTAGACCTTATCTTCTCTATTGGTATCAAGAATTTAGATACCCAAATCTTAAGTCGCTTCACCGGTAGTGACCATGAGATGGTATCCTGTGTTTTTACTGCACCTTGGCCTCACACTGATAAGTCAGCAGAAACACACCTTCCGACCACCAATAAGCAATACCATAAAGCTTGCTGGAATAGTCTACCCTCTTTTATCCGTTCCTTTAACTGGGACGAATCGTTTTTATCTAATGACCTAGAGATAGCAGCTGCCCAACTGTATACTAATCTTCACTACTGCCTCGACAAAATCAATCCAGCCTCGGGGCCTATCATACGCAAACAGCGGAACTCTCTAGATCGTCTTAACGGTAACCTAGCCAAACTCCAACGAAGATTCACTAAGACGAGGGACTTCTCGTCGTATCTTCAAATAATACGTATATCCCGTACGATTAAATTGCGCTTGGATTCTTCTAAGAAGAAACAGGAACTAGATGCCTTAAGCCACCCAAACAAGGTGGAAGCACTGGCCAGACTAATGAAGGTCAGAAACAAGCAACCTAACCAAAACATCCCATATTTGAACTATAATAGTAAATGCTTGCGTGACCCTCTTTTGATTACGGAGGCTTTCAGCACCTATTTTGCCTCCTCTTTAACGACGAATGACGCCACATCCTTCCCCGTTCTAGATCCGGTGACATCAGTAACTTTCTCGACGGTAGTGTTCTACCCTGATGAGGTTTCAGTCCATGTTGCAAGAACAAGACCGTCCTGCAGGCCAGGTCCAGATGCGTTACCACCGGCCATTTTTAGTCGAGGTTGCGAAGATGTTCCAATGTTGCTGACAAACATATTCAATTTGTCACTCAGGTGCAGTGTTTTCCCTTCCCAATGGAAAACTTCAACTATCATGCCGATGCACAAAAAAGGATCACGTCTAGATCCAGTTAACTATCGGCCGGTGAACCACACCCCGGTCGTGTCCAGGATCATGGAGAGAATAATCAAGGAAAGGCTGACACGTCACCTTCTTAACAATAATCTAATCAACGCTGGTCAGCATGGTTTTCTGAAAAACAGATCATGTGCGACACGCATGACCGATTTCCTCAATCTAGTCACAGAGGCTGTCAATATTGGTAAATCAGCAATGGTGATCTTTTTGGACATGACCAAGGCGTTTGACCGGGTATCCCACGTCCGGTTACTACAGAAGATCAAAACTTATGGAATCTTGGACCCAATGCTCGCTTGGTTTGCGTCCTATTTAACATCCCGAGACCAGGTTGTAAGTATAGGTGGAAATTTGTCCGAACCCCATCCCGTAACCAGTGGGGTGATACAAGGTAGTGTACTGGGCCCATTACTGTTCCTAATGTACGTTAACGATATATTTACCATTTTCCAACGAGAAGTTCCCTTCCTGTTTGCAGATGATATCAAAATCGTGTACACTTTTGAGCCCGCGGCGTTAGCCTCTACCGTAGATGACATTACAAGGGAACTGCTCGCTCTCAGCTCCTGGAGTTATGATTGGAAAATGAGTTATTCCGCCGAAAAAAGTAATATTATTACGTATAAATGTCACGTCCCCACTGGAAGATTGAGTATAAACGGCAAGTTCATCCCCAATAACTCTCAGATACGTAACTTGGGTCTACACTACTCATGTACGTTTGACTTTTCGGAACACGCAGCCATCCAGGTGGCTAAAGCACGCCGCACGATCGGGCTAATACATCAAACATTTATTTTGCCAGAAAGTAAACTAAACATTTTAAAGTCCCATGTTAGACCTCTTCTGGAATACGGCTCAATCATTTGTTCCAACATGCGACAAAGGGACCGCATAGCATTTGAGAACGTACAACGGGCATTCACGAAACAGCTTATAGGTTTTTCTTCGCCCTCCAATTACATGGAACGTTGTGAGCGGCTGAAAATCGATCCCTTATGGCTACGCCGCATAAGAAATAACCTTCTATTCTTTCACAATATCTTGAAGAATAGATCATGTAGTTCAGCACCTCAGGTAAGAACCCTTTCTACTTATCCCTTACGTAACAATGAGTTCTTGGTGTCTGTCCCTTTGCCGAAGCTTGCTCTTCGGTCAAACTTCTTCATTAACAAGTACGCTTCATTGTGGAATAAGCCACCACAACGAATTCGGGCGTATCACCGACATCGGTGGCTTTCAAACAGGAAATAATCATAGCCCTAACGGTGGACACGCTGACTAGGTTATACAATCCGTATATTTCAAGGGCTCAGGCCTTTGAGGTAGGTATAGGGTACTAATAAGTCGAATAACCGCTCTAAGCAACCTAGGCTCAATTAGACCCGCATAGGGTTGGCCCCACCGCTGCAGCAATTACGGAACTCAGCGGTTCATTCATACGATCTAGGACAGCAAAACAATCCTAACTTTTTACCATCTACTTCTTCCCCCTGAAATATGCAACTCTGTGGAATAAACTCCCAGCTGAAGTCCGTTCCTTAGATTCCCCAATTATGTTTAAGTCTGGACTACACGTAGCTCTGGACATCCAAAAACTGATCGCTCTTACGAATCCTTATATGTCTTTTGATAGAGCTTATGAGGAAAACGCTGGATACTAACCTGAACCCTTGATAATCTAGGATGTGCCACACCATACGCCGCAGTTGCCAACACCTAAGCGCAAACCTACCAGTTTACAATGCCTAAACAGAATAATTACCTCTAATCTATAACCATTGTCACCCCAATAGTTCCTTCTACTTTGACTCCTCAGAAACTACTCAGTATAGAATAACCACTATACCGAAAGAGACAGTAACAGCGTAGCGCCACGCAAACAGTACGATTGTCCTACTCGCTCTGTCTGTTATTTCAAACCTATCTTATCGCCCCGTGCCAAACTGCGTTCTGCGTAAGCAAACGGTATTGGAGGTTATCATTACTAACCACGGGCAAATCATAAATCCTTTGAAATGCATACAGCTACCAAGCCTGTGTACGCAACTTCGTCAGCCTGCAGCAGTATAGCTCAAATCCACTGCGAGCCTATTTAACCCATGCCCCACTCACATAGACCTAACCAATATATTGTTCATTGTCTTCATATATTATCATAACCCACAGCTGGAACCACGTCCAGACTGCAATCTCCCTTTATTTCAGGTCGTTGTCTCCCACTATCTCAGTCGCCAAATTGGCTAACCAAGGAGGCCGCTTTGACTCGTACGGACAGAGACTCAAGTGGAACCTACCATGGCAACTGGGACCGAAATCCAACCACACAACAGGAGATACCTTCAATTGCTTATCAGATCGTTCAGCATTTTCTTAAGCAACGAACACGAATTCCAGCTCACGCGCATGCCGCTAACATACAGTCACACTCGGCTGATTGAATGACACATACTTTGCCCTGACAGACGAAACTTACGCATTCGATGTCGTACGTTACCAGAATAACACTGAAGGCAAATGCGTCATCACATACATATATATTTGTCATTGAAGCAGCATAACGCTGAAGTCCATGCAAAGATTTTCCCACTTTATTATCCGTTAACACTGGTTATCTTTTCTCCGAACCGTAGCCGGCTGGAATTTGACTCTCCATTTCTCGAAGACCCTCCAGTTGCGCCTTCTCATTTCTGAATAGTACATGTTACTGGCCCTGAATGTAAACTCACCTTTTTATGGACTGCTGTTTCTCCCACATCCACCGGTGTTCACTTTCACGAAACTGGCCTCATGTGTCCCTGCTTCAAATCTCATTCCGTTTTTCGAACTCCGGTAAATCCGTCATTCAGGGTCTGCATTGTCTTCATGGATCGCTATCCTCTTCGCATGCGTCGATTTTCCACCCTTTCTCTTCTTGTTAAAAATTTATTCCATCTGCAGAACCTTAGTTGGCCTCTGGTTTCCTTGGCTTGCATCATTCTTGTTAATCATGCCTCCTTAGCACTGCGCTAACGATTTTCTCGATATCTCCACCGCGCACCACTGCCTGATCCGGATTCGAAACCGGTTTGAAACTGCCGCGCAAACCATTATCAGAATGGTCCATTCAAACTTTTCCTGTCATTGGTTTTTCATCTCTAATACTCTCGACTTTCATACTTAGAATATGTGAACATTTCATCTTATTGAGTAACGTGTACACCATGATCATGCTTTAGCGCGTGCGTCTCGACCATGGCCGAGAAACATACCAATACTTCTCCCTCAGGAATGTTTCTTTTTCACTATATCCACGTATCCGTCAATCTAGCTTGGTTCTCCGACAGGACAGTCTTCCTTCTCTAAGATTTGTGTGATTCTGAACCATTCCTCACCCACCCCACACTTTAGCGGAATAACTACACCTACCTGTAACCTGATCGGCCACTTGGCCTTGAGTTTAAATTCACCGGAGGGTACCGCAACAATTGACTTGAACGCTTTCTCTTATATTCAATCGCGTTCACACAATTGTACAATCCTTCCGTAACTTTCCTTCAGCCTTCAACTGTACTGTTTGATCTTGCATTGCAGCGTGCTTCGGGGTTATCCGAAATAAACTATTATTAATTGTCTTTTTGAATCCGTCCTTGGGCTCATTTAAACTCCCACCATCGTTCATTGGTGTGCTTACTTCTACCGTACATTTGCCGGCCTTCATCTCCCTTCTAAGCCTACCTTTCCTGAGCCAGTCACGCATATTTCTTCACTTTCGCGAATTAGGTCTGTTCAGTTTTATCGACAGTAAAAATTTGCTCATGCCTCAGATAGTCGTCTGCCTTTTTCGGAATAAACCACTAGACCTGAATTAGTTAAAACAGTTATTCGTCTTCACTTCTCTTGTTCGTGCTACCACTGCTACCGTTGTATTTCCGCGGTCACCTTTCGCCTTCGGATTTTTCTTCTCTCGTTCCCCATTATCCGCCTCCGAACTTCGACAAAACCCCTGCCACTTAAAAAGCTTGTCTTAGGCCCCCTGATTGATAGAGTTTCGCAATTTTTTCACAACATCTAACTTTTTCGCCTCCACAGTTTTTTTTTCTTTAACGGCAGAGGGTCGTCTGGTTCACTCCAGTGGGAAGGGGGGCAGAAATAATATGAAGATTTCCATGTTGGATCACAGCGGCGGTCCCTAATAAATCATCGAAGAATGGTCTGCCCTTCAATTTGTCTCAGCTTCGAGCTATACGAGGAGCTCACGGTGCACCCTATCTTAGGTACTGCAGCCGAACTGCATACACGGGCCTTGTTTGTGACGGTAGCTATCTCGGGCGCGTTCAGAGAAGGGCCACAAATGTTGCTCAGGGGCCGGCCAACCTCGTTATAAAGGTGCAGACAGGGACACTTTTCTAGTTAGGGACCGACCCACCCAAAGTCAGCGGTGTTTAAAACCCTCGAGAAAATACTTCGAGATGAAACTGTGAGGCTTCTAGGGAGAAAAACGCTGGTGACTGCCAACCAGTACGGGTTCCGTCACAGGCGGTCTTGCCTCTCCAACCCAATAATTTTCTTTGGTGAGGCAGCTAGACATGCGGATCGGGGGGAAGGAGTGGAAGCCTGATGTCTGCATTTCCAAAGGGCATTCGATTCGGTTGACCACAGATTACTCGAAGAAACGTTGACATCGTTTCAACTTCCGGCGAAACCACAGAAGTGGATTGTTCAAAGCCTCAGGGAGAGAGTTTACCGGGTGAGAGTAGAAGGCTGCTTGTCGGACTACAGGAGACCGCATAGTGGCCTTCTGCAATGGGTCAATCCTGGGACCCCTATCGTTCCTGATGCACACTGCCTATCTGGGAGAGTGTTTGAAAAACCCGTGCTTCTTGTTCGCGGACGATTTCAAGGTGATAGGGACACCGAACAATGCGGTGGTTTAGCCTGATCTACACAAGGTATACCCATGGTCAGGGACTTGGGGTCCTCCCAATAACCTGAGCAGATGCCAAAATCTCATCAAAGGGGGTGAACCATGGCCCACTCGATATATGGCTCCACCAGACAATCGGGAGCAGCTAGTTCAGGCCATAGAAGCCCGGGATCTAGGAGTGATGGTGAGCACTGACCTAAAGCCAAGTCACCAGAGCCAGAAAGTAGTGCGGAGAGAACGTAGAGCCCTGTACAAGCTGAGGAGAATGGTCAGCACTGGGAAACCGAGTGCCTTATTTTCATTGCCCAGGGCTTTACTGAGATCCCATTTAGAAAACTGTGTCCAAGCGTGGAGGACGTATTTCGTGGGGGACATCAAGGCTCCTGAGCATCGAAAACGGAGGTTCAGGAGAAGGTTTGCAGAATACAGACACTTCTGCTAGAAAGGGAGGTTGGAGCAACTGGGGTTATTTTCCTTAGAAAGAAGAAGGGGAGGTGATCTTGTTGTGGGTTTCAAATACTAAAAGTATTCACAGAAGTTCGAGGTTACAGAGAAGCCTAATTTGGGCTGCAAGGGAATGGCTGCCCGAGAGGGTTTATAGTGACAATGAGGAAGGAGAGAATTTTGACTCAAATCAGAAGTCAGTCTTCTGCAGTTCCGGTCGCCGATGGCTGGAAAAGGCTGCCAGGGGATACGATAAGCGCTAGGAGAGTGACTGAGTTCAAAAGAAGATCAGATAAGGTGTGGATGACTGTGTTTGGAGAAATATTACCAGGAGTCTACCACCGTTTCTGTAGACAACTGAATAGTTCCCTTCATCCTAACCCACGTGGAGCCCTCATCCAGTGCCTACCACCCCCTACTATACTATTTTTATTACGGTGGGAGATTGACGGTGAGAAGTGCGGGACTAAATGTTGTGATCCGGAAAGATGTTGGAGAGAAACCAAGTTCGGAATCTAACCTGGACCTTCCCTTATCATAGCCACTGGGTCTGAGTCTCAAACCAGTGTATCACTTCAAGAAGTTAAAGAACTGAACTGAATGGATGTATCCAAGGCCACTCTTTATAACAGCGCGCAAATCAAAATCACTAAAAAGGCTTAGGTGAAGTTGTGAATATGAGTTTCACCTGTGTAATTTGAGGTACCTGCTGCAACATCAGGACCGTGAATGATTGAGTCCAAAAATGTTGCTGGTTTTTCCGTTGCCTGTTCAGTGCATGTCCCTCATGAATTAGTTTGAAGGAATAAAAATATATATATATATATATATATATATATATTGCTGGAATTAGCGGGTGAAATACCTGTCCTTTAAATCAGTGTGAACGGATAATTGTAAAAATTTCTCTTTTCACGATATTCATTAAAAAATAACTGGGTGCTTCATCTGAGAGTGGTAAGTATAATGGCTACTATCCTTTGTAGCGCCCAGCCCGTTCATACCATGGGTTTTCGATCGGTTTTCGGTCGGTTTGTTTAGTAGCCATTTTACACGGATGAATGATGAATTGATACGAAGGAAATTGATGGCCAAAGTAACATGCAATTCTTAGTTGGCGTTTTATTTAAATGCATTGGTTTGATTAACCGAAATATCCTGAAAACCTCAGTATAGATCTCTGTATTTTATTCTCTCGAAAAGAGTGAAGTAAGGACAAATAATAAAAGACTCATAGATTATAAGATAGAGAAGAGATTCATAATATGTAGTTTGGGTTAGTGAAAGAAAGTACCGAGGCATATCACGTATTTCAGACGATTCGCAAAATTCACTCGAAAATCGTTCAGAAACAGCTCCGAAACCGATCAGTTCTCGGCCAGCTTTTGGTCGGCTCCAGATCAGTTTCTACTGTTACACCGATTTGTTTTCCTGCGGTTTCTGAGTGGTTTGCGACCAATTTTCTGGACGGTTTCTGAATGGTTTCCGAATGGTTTGTTTAAGTCGTTTGAAACGCGTGATTTGCTCCGTAAATTTATTTCCATAACGTAAATTACGTACTACAATACTCGTTTCTATCTTATTTTTTATGATGTTTTGAAGATTTGTCCTGACTTCCCCATTTTCGAGGAAATAAAATAGAACGATCTATGCTGAGGTTTTTCAGGACATTTCGATGAACCAAACCAATACATTTAAATAAAACGCCAACCAAGAACTGCATATTACTTCGGTCGTCAATTTTTTTTCGTATCAGTTTATCGTTATTCCGTGTAAAATGGCTACTAAACAAATCGACCGAAAACCGATCGGTGTAATAGTGAACCCGACCGAGAACCGGCCAAAAACCGGCCGAAAATCGATCAGGTACGGAGCGATTATGAACCAATTTCGCTACAAAAAAATTATACGTCTATTTTTAACAACCTAATCATAGAACGAATGTAGCTATGAAAGCAATAAAACAATAGTGAAACATTGCAGCCTCCGAATTTGAATATTTTTTGCATAGTTTGTAAGCATACATGCCTGTATATACGGGAGGCCCGCCATGGGGGACTCTTGATCTTCACCTGAGTTCAGTTGAGATCTGTCCGGTGCACAGGAAGTGTAAGGCGGCGCGCCGAAAATTGTCCAGGTTCTTGCATTTTGAACTGTTTATATCTGCTGGTGCTGTGACAATGAAAAGTGAAGTCTTCCCCGACCAACTGCTAGTAAAACGGAAATAAAAGTGTACTTTCCTTTCCGGAAGTATACTTCCGTCCACTCTGCCCCAAAACGAAGGATGTGCAAGGTCCACCTTGCCAGCTTCTAACAGCTGGTAGTTGGTTATCAATAAGACCCAAATTTATAACAGTTTACCGAAGCTGATGGAGGATATGTGTGATAGCTTAGATTGGGTGGAAAGACGACGGCGTGGATAGAATTGGGGCTGTGAACCAGAAAAACGCAAGAAAAAAGGGGAAAAGAGAATAAAAAGAGAAGGAAGCAACAGAGCGCAAGGAGAAATAAGGTAAATACGCACTATGTCCTTCGATCAAACACAACTTCGTTTTCTTCTCTGGCCTCCGTTTGAGCGCCACCACCGACGGGGCATCTATGACGTCACTTAGTATTTTATTCCAGCCTTTAACTACCTTGGTTGGGAGAAAACTAGCTTCACTCGGTTCCTTACTGTCTGCTTCAGAACGTTCAACCGTACCCTTGAACAACTGTGTACGTGGGAAACACACCTTATGTTGACCAACACCCTTCATTAACTTGAAAGTTTCGAATAATTTGCCTGTACGTCTTCTACGATCCAGAGAGAACAGCTCCAGCCGTTCCAGGCGCTGACTTTTGCTGAGTCCCCTTGGACATGTGGATCGCCTGATAAAGCGGCCCTGAACTTGCTCTAAGACCAATGTTCTTCAACATATACGGCCGCCACGTCCGGAGACAATACTGTAAGTGGGGAGGATGAAAACCAGGTTCAAGTAGACTTAGGCTTTCTGGTCTATGCCGCTCATTAAAATCGCTAAAAACTCCAGTCTTTTTCAGCAGCAATACAAAACTACTTGTTTGGTGTGAAGTTTCGCGATCAAAATCCCCCGGTCCTCCACCCTACTTTTTGAGGAGTCGCAACCCCTTTCCACAGTTACATCATTTACCCCACTAGCGTCGGGTCTCTGTCGTGAAATGCAGACACCTGCGCACATGCGGCGGCAGTTCACGCTCTATGACCAACAGGCACACTTTGTTCAGGTTGTATTGGATAGAGTCCTCTGATACGAACGGAACCACTTGCATTAGCCGCAAAGGCCAAGACGATGTTTTCTAACCCCAGAAACAGGTCACAAATGAATATGAGAAAAAGCTCTAGCACCGATCCCTGGAGTATGTCATTGTGGAGAAGATCCCCTCACTTGACAATTTCTTTTACCCTAACCTGAAAATTTTTCTCCAGTACGAAGTTTCGGATCCATTCTACAACGTTCGAGTACCCTATAGGAAGAAGTCAATTTTATTTTTGAAAATCGTGGATATTCTCCCTCAAGAGCATGTTAAAAATTGTCGTAATGTGTACAGTAAAGAAGTTTTGACTAAGATGGTTTCGTTTACCAAGGATTAAAGTACTAGCTTAGAAATACGCAATTAACTTCCTTCTACTTTATATCGATGAAATAGCCTATTTCTAGTTTATCCTTCTAAAAAGAGTGTTCGTAAACTAGTTGATGAGTTGCTATGTGATGCGTTATATTCCATAGACTACCCAAACAGCAAGATTGCCCCGGGAGCTTCCACTGAGAGTCTCCTGACTGAGCTACTGAATTATCTCCAAGAATACTTTCAGAAGATAATCAGCGATGAATCCAATGAAAGCACTTGAACCATATCCAGTTGCATAACCGTATCAAAAAGCCTTTATTCCACTGTTATTTACCAGATGTCGGTCATTTTTTGACACATGGTGACCCATCGGTATTAACGTTGTCGAGTACTTTTACACGACGTAGCTCGGTAAGATTAGAGAATATCTTGATGCCAAATGGTAACGCACATTTTCTACGCTTAACAGCATTAAAATTTGAATTTTTGTGCAATAATGCAAAGATACTACAGTTCAGCGGCCCTTCCGGGTTCATCGCTGACGATCCCCAGAGCGAAAGTTTTCTTGATCCACTGAAGGCAAGTCAGTGGTACGGCAGAAATACACTCAAAGGATTCTCAAGTGGCGCTCAACGGGAGAGTTGTGCTGCTTGGGTGCTGTTCGTAGCCAGTTGGGATCAAACTGACTCACGTAAACCTGTTTGATTTGTTCTTTACTTGTGAATACCCAGTAGACGATTTGTTTCTGTCTGTAGTTGCGGTGAATCATGCGATGCAAGTTTTAAAAGCCTGTTTAGAATCGCAAATCACATAAGCTTTATGCGAATCACAGAAATTACCATGCATATTCAGGTTTATTTAATAATGGAAAAAAAGAAAATATTTATGGTTGTTGCTACAGTTGACTGTATCGGTGTAATATTTTATTGGCAACCTATTGTATTACCTTTAATTCTCATCAATTCAGATGCACAAACAATTCATCTGATCACACGGTCTTTTGATTATCACGACTTCCAGTTTAATATTTAGAGAGAAGGAAACCGCATACCATCAGGAATATTGGCGTACGTTCAGCAACCAAATTGTTATACATACACAAGATTTTCTCAAAATCGTTCAGATGAATTCTCTGCAGACTCTAAGATTGACTGATCAAACAAGCACCAGTTTAGTAAAAATTAATTGCATGCAAAAGATGTCTGTTTTCTGTGACTCCCAGTTGCGCCAAGTTTTGTGATGGTGTTCTCAGTTGGGCAGATAAAGAAATATTGTATAAAAAATAAAAGAAAACATTTATAGTTTCCCTTTTGGCCATTTCAATTTCTGTCTTGTTTTTAAGACCCATAATTTTGTGGCAAACTAGTTTGCCCTTCGTTTCGCAAACGTAATACTCACGCCGACGTCGCCGAGGAACTTTGAAGATCTTTTTTAATTTTGGCCGTAGCAAGGCTCATAAGATTATCATTCCTTTAGTCTACCGTTAAGTAGCTGGTGTGTACTCCGTAATTTACCGCTTCGGATGGTTATGTGTACTAACTATTCCACGCTGACAAATATCGTAACCCTTTTTTCAGAACCTTTCTATTTCTATCATTATCTCACGTTCTTATAAAACAATTTACATACAAAACAGGTCTGAAACAAAAGAGCTAAACAATTGATAAACCTCTTTGTAAAAATGCTACTCGTTGGAGTAATATAATCCATGAAAGTTTGAGTATTCGCTTGAACAGGTATATCTTCTTTGGTTGGTTTTATAATGGTTATGGTATCAAATTAGAAAACTTCTAAATAAAAACATACTTCATATATCTCCATCTTGAGTAATACAAATAGTTGTTTCATTCACACAAATGCTTACTTTCATCTCAGCATTCAGTTGGAAAAATGCATGATTCATAAGAAAAAACCATTTCAATTGGTGCCGAATGCTATCCAGCACAAAGTGATTAGTTTAGGAATTATTTGAAAGATATTTATCTCGATGCAGTTTGCAGCCACGAATGCCGACGAATTCAGAAACAAACGGTGTCTTAAAACTGATATATTTCACGTCACCGATACCAGAACTAAATTGAAGAAAGACATAACTATTCGTCCAACGTTTCTTTATGGTGATCGGTGAATTTCAATCGAAGGAGGTACTCAGAAGAGAACTATTATAGAAGTGATTTTTCAGATAGATGTTTATCGAGTTGTTGCATCAGATCCCAGATCGAGTTACTTTGAAAACAACTTGCCTCATTTGGAAACTTGGTTTTATTGATAAAAACATTCTTAAGACTGAGTTTAGGCAACAAAAGTTGCCCTAATATTTGATCACCGAGTTTGAGAAATTACAAGTAAATTGATAATATATCCTCGGCAACCATGATTATATTGATTTTGCACAGTAGTCTATAACTGATACTTACATAAGTTATGTATATAGGAGCAACTTTTTCAGGTTTTCAACCAACACAGTAGATCCAATTTTATTGTTGCCATCCACAAGTGCCGACCGATGTTGCCGTAGACTCAAATAACAGTTAGTGCTGTTTAAAAGATGAAGATTTTATGACCTTCAGGTGTCTTCATATCGGAATCCTTTCTAGAAGTACTTCTATGGCATCTTTCAAGCAACATTTAATTTAATGCAAGAAAAATTAGTTATACTCAATAGTTTTGGTTGAATGGGGTGCAGGGAATTCCACTATTTGTTAGTAAATACACCCTAATGATAATGTTTAGTTTGTCGATAAAAGAAATGTCTAAATGTATGGGGATTTGCACTTGACTAAATCGCGCTTGATGCTTGTAACATTCAAGAGCTTACGTGATGCGTAGTACTCAAACATAAATGATCGCCTTGAAAACGTGTCGCTTTGAGCAGCTAATGAAATACTGTGAGTGTGATTAAATTTGTCGCTGTTATTTGTTGCCGTGTGTTACTTTGTGCGGAGAGCAACAATATATTTCACCAAAGGTACTTTGGAAATAATAAACCGGTGGGACTAAGACCATATAGATGGGTTGTTGGGAGTGTATTGATAGCCTAATTGCATGCCTGCATAAAAGTTCTGCGTCTCAGATGTCCAGCTTCGCAATTTATTGGAATCTATGCATATATTTACTACACGATTTATTTCAAAACACCGCTTCAAATTTGTACAGTATAAAAGTATGGATCCGCAAAACAATACATAATGACGTTGATAATCGTTATTTGTTTACTTTCCAATGGTTTCTCGTACATATCTGCTTTAATTTGCAGTTTATGCTTTAAAAAACCAACAAAATAGAAAACCTGAAAGGATAAAGAATTATTTTATATTCTCATGAGCGATAATTTACCTCCGGCCGGCGGAAACCTGTCTGCATCAGGAGACGCTCCAACACTTTATCCATCTGTTTACGCTGGCTTATCACAACCTCCTCCGGGTGTTGCTCATTCGGGGGGATTTTCCTATTCCGCTGGTGGTAATGGAGGTTTTACTCCGGAAGGTTATGGCCTACGTCCACCGACAAAAGCCTATGGGGAATCGGCCAAGTATGGTTCCCAACACAAATTTGGATATGGTTCTCATCAGTGTCCTCCAGGTGAGCAAAAGTATTCCGTGTTTTTCTAGGTGCATTTTTGCCACTTTTATCGGAATTGCCATAAGTAATTTACTGCAAAAAGAGGAGTTTTGGTTGCATGCATAACAGCATGAAATTCCCATCATAAATTTGAGCTGTTTGTGAATCATTCATTTTTGGGGGTATTTATTTTTACAAAACGGAATGGAGAATGGTTTTGAAGATCAGTAGGTGAGCGAAATAGCTGTGCTGTGAAAAACACGTGCATTGCTTCAACTCATACAGGCTCAATCATCTGGGCTTGGAAGTTTCTTACGACTGAAAATAGTAAATGAAGCGACGGTGAGCGTTTTCGCTAATGATCTTCTAAAAACGTTCGTGCCTGTCAGTAATTTTGGAGAATGTTTTTCAGTTTGATTCTAAGAAAGGTTTTTAGGGATATGGTCGGAATATGAACCGAATAATGGATTGGTTAGGTGTGAGCTTCCGAATACTTTTACCGTATTCTAACCACATCAAAACATCTTCGATGGCTAAGGAGGCTGATCGTATGGATTACAAACGCTAGTTTCACTTCATAAGTATGACTGAAAGGGACGTTGAATCTGAAATTTTAGTTAATTTTGCATTCCCAATCATCGCCTAGTTATTCTTCAATCAAGGTCTTGGGGAAGAAAATATGAAATGTTCAATAATGGTTGAAATCAATCCCGTTGACAAGATTTTTGTATGCGTGTTCGGTTAAGAAAGTAATATTTATCAAAAATGTCCCGCGAATCACAAGAGAAACAAAAGAATATTATAAAAGGCCTACATTCAGGATGACGTTTATGGTCTTCATCCTGTCAGTTTCATTTTAGAAGAGCTGGTAATTATGATATTAAAGAAATATGAGCTCATCTCGGACAAAGTATTTTTTCGTGGTCGTGCGCTTCTCATAAATTGTTAGATGGACTCGAGTGTTTGTAGTGGGAAAGAAATATCATCATAATCAGATTGGATTTCAACACGATATTACTGATGATTGAGACTAATGCACTAACTAAGCATACATATGTTTTACTGAATAACAAGAGGCGAGACTCCATAAATTTGAATAAGACGCACAGTTTGACCCTCAGTACTGATGTATCTTCAAACTGTTGTTATTGTCCAGAGTTGAATGCCTGCTGTGGACATAACAAATCTGACGTCTGTTCTCATAAGTCTCAGTAAAATCCATTGAATGAATGAAAAACAACTCATGGTAAAATTTTATTGTTTAATAACACAGCGTAGTCGAAATCGTTGGTAGGTTGTCGACGTTTCGGTCACCACGGGTAACATTTTTCAAGACTGGTTTTGCAACCGAATGAAACTAAGTCTCCAAGGCAAAACAAAAGTGCTTCTTTTCTGTCAGCTGGGATTGTCTGGCAGGAACTCAGCCTATTTTGTCAACTCGATTTGGCCACTTGGTTTGTATTTCAAATAATCAGGGCGAAGTTGTATTTTGAACAAGCCGCTTGTGTTAGAGTTCACACCGAAAATATTCCCTGCATGACTCGAACATGCTGTTTTTTTGGGAAACGACCCCCACATACTCCAGGATGCCTCACACTACTTGATCACTGAAGTCACCTAGTGTGGGATGCACTCTGCCCCACCCAAAGGAAAAATGGTTCTTTCAGACTGGCAAGGAGATTCTCCTGTACTCACTCATTTTGGAGACTGCTTGAAAACCGAATATCAGCAATCGAAATGTAAACTGGTGATTCTTTCAGCTGAGGTTGATAGTTTATACGAGGCTCTGGTAGCCGGACTTAGTGTTTTGCTCACGCTTTTCCATCCAGCGACGTTGACGTAATTGTGGGACTATTTGTAATGTTTTCTTAGTCAAGACGCAAAGAAAATGTGCGGAAGCTTAGTAGGACCGACTATGCTTTGCGAGTTTTAAAACGCAAAGTAATGTAAGTGATGACATTATTTCTCCCCCATGAAATTGATCTAGTCAGGCTGTTTCAATGGTAATATTTCTCCCATGCAGTGTGAAGTTAGTGCATTCACTTTCGTCCAAGCACGAACGTAACCAGATTTGACCGTCTTTAATCTTTCGTTCATGTTTTACAATATCTGATTCTGAGTTATTCAATTCGGTCAGGTTCACCTGCACGGTTTTGATCGCAATCTCACTACCTATTTACGTTACTGCCTCCCTACTTCATTTAGTGTAATAAAAATATGTGATTATAGATGTAGAGCAGAGACTAAGTAAAAGGAGATAGACAATAATGATCACAGTACAAGACAAATTTGTCTACACGTTGTTATGCATGATTAGATACCGTTGGTAATATGCAAATGGTCACAGTAACCTGCGGTTTACTTGTTGTTTTTCTAACACAAAAGACTCATTTCGAAATCAAACTCACTGACTGAACAGTGAACAAAAACCCTACAACGGTAAAGTTTGTCCTAATAGTAAGAAAGGAAACTTGCTCATATATGTTGAATCACCAGCTACGTATGCTCAGGGAATCTAAATTTGGACTGGAATCTTGAATTGCGAGATTGTTTGTCTCACTTTTTATCGAATACTAACAAAAACGATTGTTTGACCTCTCGACCGGAGTTATGGAGCAACTGATCATCCAAGCAGTAAATAACGGCTTACAAAAGATATTCTTAAACATTAAGCCAGAACTCGAATTGTTGTGCGGTTAACACGATTCACTGTAGAATAAGTGCTAAAATGACAGTCGGGTCGCATCAAAAAACGTTCTCAGTAGGCGATCCTTCACATAGCCAGAATGAGGGTTTCAACTAGGTCATTCAGTTATTCAAGCTTTTCAATGATTGTTTTTGTGTTTTCTGAATAGCTGAGGCTCTCGAAAAGTAACCGTAACTGTGCGAATCATGTGTAATGCAAAGAATCGGTAAAACTGAAACGAAGTAATCTTGTTTACGTGAACTGGAAGAAGTACGTCACTTTCTGAATGCCATTTCATCTAGTGTTTTATCGAATGAAGCAGATGGAATAACCACGCTCCGGTTTCGATGGATCTGTTCTTTATCGGTCAGCTAAAAACAAAATCGAAAATCAAACAAGTCATGAATATTGAGAAAAGTAAAGGAAAAGTGCAAATAACAATATCAAGATGGTAAATATAGCGTGTACACAAAAACGTGTCAAACAAAATCTTCCGACGTCTTAATTCTTTGAAGGGTGAAATAATTTGCATGCAGACAGAAATGCGACATTCATATGACACCAGTTTGTTCGTCAGCGGTAGAGGGTAATATGCACCAAATTCACCCAGTTCTTCCTTGTGGTTCAGACAGCTGACCACTGAGAATGCATGCAGCTGAACACGGAAACCTTCAGTATGCCGCTGAAAAGTGACAGGAGCGCTCTAATGGTCGAGCTTGGCTACAACAAATGAAATACTACGGATACACACACCACCATGTTTGAGATGTTTGTCTCCGACTAGTCCGGATCAAATTCCAGTATAGCTGAAGAAAGTACTGCCTAAAAAAAGAGTTACACTGACCTGTCTTTGGAGAGGCAATATAAAATCTGTACCCAACAGACCTGTTGGTTTAAGGCCCAACATTATTCCGCAATCGGGTTTGCCCAACTTATCTAGCTATTGGTCCTAAAAATTAGTAGGTTTGGCGATATGTAGTGACCAGCGTAGTCTATATACTTTTTCATTTTACCTATCGTTATAGTTATTTCACCATTATTTCCGTGTTGAATTGGTTAGTTTCTGGTCGGAGTTTTTACAGATAGGAACTGAAACCCTCTGATTCCACGGAATGTTTCCTAACTGTTCAGTCTAACCAAAAGTATCATCAAAGGCAGAGGGGGTGCTCCTCCAGTAACCAGTCATTCTTGTGGCTTCGATCGGGCAGTTTGTCAATTACCTTAGACGTCTCTGCTTTGATTAAATGTAACTTGCCACAAAACGGCTTTTCTCTACGACAAACTACCACAGAAAAAGATGAGGACCTAAACAAAGCTAAATTGTAGTTATTCTCAAAACGTTTGTGCTAACGAATGGGTGAAAGAAGTTGGATTGTTATTTTCCTGGAGAACAGCTACCAACCGCTGAAACTAACACGCGATATCAATGATCAACTTCATCATAGCTGATAAAACAGTCTGTTTATAAAAAAGTTCATCCAGATTTTGATGGGGAACAGTAGCTTTATCATCGGTCCGTATAGTTCTCAACTTCTGGCTCGGATGTGAAGAGCTTTACTGGTAGTACAATGAGTTATAGAGAATTGAACGCTAATGAACACCTCATTATTCAGTACTGATGCAAACAGACGAGAAAATTTGAGAGGTGCAAGCCGTCGGTTTACAAATGATAAGTAGACAATAAGGAACTGGTTTTGGCCAATACGAGGAGTTTATCAAAATTCTGAGAATTCAACATTTTGTCACCGTCGGAGGAAGACCAAGGCACTTTTCAAGTCCCTGGATCATCTTCAGCTTGCTTTAGTCTATCTTTTGCAGAAATGCATAGGAACCGAGAGAAAAACTCGTATGATTCCTCTGTGAAACAAAACTCCATCAAAGATTTTGCCTTATTATAATCGCGGCTGTTTCGTAGCCGATAATATGTTTGAGTGCATCCATACTGGGTGTGTTTCAAAAGAAATTCGCATCAGAATGAAAACCGTATGCTTTTTTGAAAAAGTTGACTTTTATTTTTCATCGTAAGCATAAACATGTTCACTGCTTTGGTTGCTGAACATCCACATTCGTGTGTAAAATATCTTACACATTAATTTGTGTATTTATACGGGGGCAGACTGACTGGAGTGAGCTATAAAGGACTGAAAACTTGAAAAATGCATTGGCCGACCTCAGACGATGACAGGTAGTTAATTGTTTACAATTTTTTGACGAAACCTTCGCATGCCGTATGCCTGTGTGTGTTAGTGTACTATCTGCAACCGTCTGATTCGGTGAACGAGGAGAACTAAGTAATCACGTGTCATAACCTGCTTTCATGTCTCGCGGTGTTTGCTTTCAAATAATAAAGAGATTATTAAGATTTCACCCCCGAAGCAATCACAGGAACCTGGCGGTCCTCTACTCGTCGCCTGTTAAATATGACATGATTTTTCTGCCCTGATGTACTAAGTGAGAACAACGAACGACTTGACAGGTGATTTGTTGTCAATAGTATCCATTTGCAGTCAACTGGAGTCAACTTATTTGCTTACGACGGGATAGGGGCGTCGGCTGGAAAATTTTAGTTTTTGGATATATTCCGTAGGCAAGTTCCAAGTCACAAGCTTCTAAAGTGGTATTAATCAAACTGCAGTGCAGCAGACGCGACCTTCAAGTTCCGAGTCTAGTTGGTTCATTTTCGAAACCGCTGACTACTACCATCCGTGTTGGAATGAAATAGTTATCCACGAATTTTATAAACCACCATATTATGAGTTTTATATCCCCATCGATCTAAGCGCTTTTTTTTCAGTGGTATTGCCCTATCTGATGCCGTTTCCCTGGTGAAAATCAGGAGAATCAAAGACACTATTCACTCAAGGTTGGGATTTACCTTTTTGTTAGCTGCTTCTGAAAGATGGTATAAATCGTTTTTAAACGATCAAATTCTTTTTCGAAACTGATAACCTTAATGAATGGTTAGCCGTATTCTGTTCCCGTCATCAAAATGTCTAACTTGGTGGATGTTAGCATCGTGAGAATTGTGCACATGCATACTTCCGGTCGCTTGAATGTGTGTGATCTTTTTTGTTTGGATACAATAACGATGCTCATCAGGTATCTAGTTTTGCAAATCCTTTTCTAGTTAGTGATTGACAAGATGCGGGATACTACTAATTAGGGCATTCTAGAAGCCATCATCAGATGAGTAAACTGCAATCAAACTCTATGAGTTGTACAATGCAAATGGGACGTTCGACGTTATGGAGCGTGGGTAACGCTTCATTCATAGAATTACAAATCTGTTCGTTCGTTCTTTGCAAATCCAATTACAACCATAACATCAGACATGGGTGGTTGGCAAGTTGAGATTTGACACCTAATTTATACAGACAGTTGGTTACTCTATGTACTTTATGTAAAGGTGTCTGATAACCAGTGGAAACGTGTCAGAGATGAATGCCAGTGAACGAAAAATTAGTGGAATAAATGTTGGAATATAGCACTGAACGCTGTTCTAAGACGAAGACCATGTTCACTTGGAGAAAGGGTGAATCAGTTCTGATGGATGACATCCGCCAGCCAAAAGTCACTAATCGTGGCTGTTTGGGGAATTGGAGGTCAGATGCGACAGATCGCTCCGCCCGCGTTCGCCACGTCGTCAGAAATCTCACCGGGGAAAGGAATTTATATAGACCGTCTTTAAAGTCTGTCCTACATATTGCCAATTACCGTGAATCGTCCCCTGCATAGTAACCTATGCTCAGTTAATCTTGATTCGTGAGACTGGAGTTCAGCTGACGGTATTGATGCAAAAACATTCAGTTTTCGGAGGCAGAAAGATTTAGACAAGAGTAGTTTTAACGTTTCGTCAACAGTTTATTATTGCTGACCGTAGTGTATGGTGTTTTACTGTCGGGGCTATTCAAATTTCATGACTGAAAATGCAGCATAATCTGGTGAAACCTGCGAACTTCTGTACAGTTTACAAGGGGTTCTTCGAAGGTGAGCGCAGAATAAATAACGGAAACGATTTTTATCTGATGCTGTTCAGGCAAAATGCCCTCCGCATAATTTTATATAAGAACTACCCGTATCGTATCAGTAGCAATTTTAATGGAGTTATTTATTCTACAATATTGTTTAGCATCAAACAGGATCAAATGCGTTTTAAATTGATTAGAGCAAAACGTAACGGTTTTGCAAATTCCATTTGTATGTTGCTGAGCGTTGAAAGCACTGGTCTATACTAATCCAACTAATCTGAGATCTTAGTTATCACGGGCTTGTCTCAATCGAGGACATTTTTCACGCAATTCGAACTAAAATTAAGCATAGGAAGTTTCTGTGTCCATTTTGTCTACATTTTATTTTCAAAACTCCAAACACGTTGGTAATAACTTGGAGAAAATCACAAGTGAAGCATCCCATTTATTAAAAAACATCCGCTGGAGCACCATGGAATCGTTGAAGGTTATAAGGTATCCAACGGTCAGGGCTTTGTTCCCCCAAAGTTACCGTTCACGACGACATGACAGACGGGTAGTCAATTAGATTGGTTGTGCTAACTTGACAAAGCCAACTCAGTCGAAGGTTCCATATGGTAGAAAGTGACTACGCGTACAGAGAAGATGGGTTTACATTTTACCCGACTCGATCATCTGTGGCGTCAAAGTTAAGTACGTTGATCTATCGAAGGTCAAACGTACACCGCAGTAGTTAGGTCAATTCTTTTTGTGTAGGTACAAAAACTGTCGACTATGTTTGGAAGACCTGAAGTTTGTCGTCACTTGAACATCGAGGTCTTTGAATGAGTGCATAAATCTGACGGAGATTTTAGATCTGCAGTGTTTGTGAGAAACGGGGTACAGTGAACAGCACTACAGAACACCAATGGAGAACTAAAGCACGATACACGTGTTGTGTTTTCCACAGGATAGATGTCCTGGGGTGGTAATAAGATGGGTAAGAGCGGCTTTTTCGTGACTGTTGTACCTGGCCGTGTATGGTGTGTCAGGCTTCTCACGTGGTAACTAAATTTTCCATGACGGCTGGGAAACATGACGACCACTACCACAGTTTTGTGTGCATTTTCTTCATTTTTCTGTTGATACCATATAAAGTTCCTTCAGTACTAATTTTATACTGTATTTTTCGGCTTCGCTAAGGAAAGTTTACTGGGAAAGTAGTCTGCATTTACAGCACCCACTGTCTAGACACTGCTGTTCAAACTGAACTGAAAATAATGAATCTCTTGGGTCCCATATGGTAAGCTCAATGTATCATCCACTGACTATTATTTTTCAGTTCCCAAACACTACCTTTCGATTTTTTACACACGCACTGGAGATCTATATCCCAGTACGATGCACACTGCGTTCTGTTCCTGTTCAATGTTTCTCACAAAAATTGCACGAGTAATATGAACTGAATCTAGTGGCTTATTCCATTATTGTTGTTTACCGCCTTGCTCACGTGATCTGGTGAATTTAACTTTGGGAATCCTAATAAAATAAGAGATATATTGTCCCGTGCATACTTGCTCGTGCATCATACATTTATGATTTTCTCGTCATTGTTTTTCCTAGCCGTTTGGATGCCTCGACCAACTGTTCCCAACTGTCCAGCCGGATTGGAATATTTGACTCAAGTCAATCAGTTATTGATTAAACAAAAAATAGAATTGTTGGAGAGTAAGTGAACATATTAATAGTGGTTTGATATTTCTAATAAGAGATATTCCGATCGTCCTTAGATGTATTTTCCAAAATAAGTTCAGCGAATAGCTCTCGACCATTTGAAGTGAAAACTTCAGTTCATTTTAGGTTATCGTACTTTATTTTCTCGGAGAAATTTATCAAATGTTTGACCGTATGCATTGTCTACTCTGCCGTAGCTCAAGCATTCATAGTTCCCCTTTAGGAGACGTGAACTATGCGTATTCGAGATTTTTGCCGGCTAGAGGTTCTTTTATATCACTTGCTAGGAAGGATGGCGCAAATAAGGAAGGTCGATAGGATTTGCAGCACATCGATGAAGTCATACACCGAAATATCTGCAATTCTCATACATCCCAACAGAGAAAATACCAGTTTTTTCCTGTGTGGTATGTTGCGGTTCATGGAAGGCTTTGAGCAAAGCTTGGGTGAGATAGTGAATCATAGTGTTCGAACCTGTCATTCTGTTTATTGTCCAGCTCTTATGCTTCTAAAGAATACTTGTAAACGGGCACACACATGCACTGTATGAAGAAATAAACATTGATGACATAAGTCACGCAACACAAATTTTACGCGACATAAATAAACCACTGCGTCTGATATTACAATCACACACAGGGAACGAGCTATGAAGCGAAACACAATCCTTATGCGGACAAGCTGGCCCCAAAAATGAGTACATCACTGGGAGGATTGGAAAAACAAGACACAATAAGCGAAAAGCGTGTAATCCTCAACACCGTGCAAGAAACCGGGAAAAAGGACGTCAGTACAGAGTACTCACATTGCATTCTTGGAATCTGACTCATTCCCGCCTGCAGATTATCCTGAAAGTGAAGAAAGGTTATGAAACCATGATTAAGACGTAAGCAATACGAACTAAATAGAAAAACAAACGCGACTGTCAAAATAATCGACAATCATGAGGTTTAGTTTACTTTTTTTGTCTACAACCATTAGCCCAGTTTTGTATGTTCATTAATAGTATTGTGCAATAAATGGCAATTATTCAGAAATCGTCTTGAGCATTGTAAACAAACTCAATCGCAACTTTTCTGATCTGCATGGAGACTTTAGTTTTTTGTTGTTTTTCGTGGGGAAGTTAAAGTCATTTTTATTGTTTCCGGAAAATTTTGCACTGCTTGTTTTTCCACAACAAAAATCGTTCCAGGTATTAGTCATCTTTACAATGGTCAAGGGGCTGAGTCCAAACCAACATAACCGATCCCACTAGTTATCAAAAGGCCGAAGTCCGATCAGTCACCCAAGTTTACTTACCTGATCAGAGAACAGTCTTGTAATATCACAGCATAAATGGGTTGTTATTTCTTGAAGACTGATATTTATCGTCCGAAGAAACTAGATTAACGAAGGTTGTTTTTGACGTTTTCTGATCTATGATAGGAATAGATATGACTTCATTTGATTAAAGTGGCTTGATAAACCTGGTTGAAAGATAACTTTCTTGGTTCATATAACAATCTAACAAATGTTTCATCATGATGAACGGCTGGGCATAATAGATTACAATGATCATAAGAAAGTGTTTAACACCAATAAATGGATTTCATCTCTGGCGTCAATTTCATTTCGTCGTTGGCACCAAACAGAGCTTTGTACAAAAACTTTGTATGTTTGATAACGAAGCACCTCAGAACGGAACTGAATTCAGTTCAGTTCACTGAACCAGTAAGTTCAAAAGTAAACGCTCCATACCGTCAGCATCATCAATTCAGAAATAGTATACAGGCATCCAGGAAGAAAGAATTTACAAAGTAAGTCAATGAGAAAAAAGTTCAAAATAAGTCAAGACGATCATCGTCCCCAACTTAAGTACGGAAACCAATAAGCAAAGCATGAATCGGACCATTGTCCATCGCTACTTTATCTCCGTCACATTATGGATTTCCATTTCTTACTCGTCTTCTAGTCATCATACGTTTTACAAGCAACAACTGATTTCGATAGAGTGTATCGGGCGAATATTACTGTCCTTGGATGAGGTCCAGTGGTACCATTATAGAACGAAACCTTTGATGTAGTCCAGCAGCATAGTGCTTTTCTGCCCCCTTATGAAAGTGTATAATAAAGGTGGCAATATGAAGCTTTCAACCCACAGAAGAAACACTTACCCTGCCGATTCGTCGTGCTCGCAGAACAGCCGCAGAGATTCTAGAAGCGCTTTATCATATGGCCGGTGTTTGGATTACTCATATCATATGTTCATTGGTACTCGCCATTTTTCGTGTTTTCCTTATTCCATGCGGCACGTCATTCGTTCCCCACTGTTCTGATTGGTTTTGGTCCATTGACTCCGTAAAAAAGTGTTGACGAATGTTGAGACGTCGAATCAATACGTGTGTATGAACACAATGGGACAAACTATCTATCACTGCCGTGAAGGTGAGTCTGACATAGTTGCAATTTTGTTTCTCTTATGGTCTTTAATTCGGTCTTCATTCTGATAACAAGGGGCCTGTTTATTTTCAGGAAAACCTCACTGTCAAATAGGAATGGTTATTAGTCATTTTGGAAAAGTGGTTTCGTGAATGATTTTTATCCCCGATGAGTGTTATAGGTTCACAGCTGTTCAGTAGCAGAATTCAGCACCGGTCACCCCACGTACATGTTGATAAGCCCGTCTCGGCTACTTTTTGTCCGTATAAACGTTCAAAGCTTTGCGGCCGCGTTTTATAGAAAAAGTTAAAATTATCACCTCTACTCCTCTTGCACGTGGTAACCTAGTGAGATATCTTGATGTAAATTTGCAAGATAATATGCGCTCGTCTCTGCACATTGGAACTACTGTCGGTAAACCGCATCAGTTGTCTTTTCAAATTTGTAAACGTCACTGGTTCAGTGCTACTCTGTCTACTGTTTCTCCCTTCGTTTCCAATATTTTATTGTTCTACTCGGTATTCTTAAGAGCGACTAAATCAATCCTCGTGATGGTGTGAGCATTACCAGTCTCGTTTATTGTAAAACCTTAGGAGGCTTCATACCACATGTGTGGTATAAGCATATAACATCATACGTTTAATTTTGTGGAAAAAATCACCGATAACTCTTCACACCAATTGCATCTCTCTCAGTCAGTCCCGTTCGCCGACCCGTTCCACGTTTCGATCACTTTCTTCAAGATTGTCGTTTTATGGAAATTTTGTAGTTCCGTTCCTTACTCATTTTTATTTTAGCAAACATGAATAAAGTTTCATATGAATTTTCAACCATTATTGGCGTGCAGAATCTCTATCTTATTTTGTTCGACGACTGAAAATCACCGTAAAAACGAGCTCAAGTCAGCTAAAGAAAATGACGCTTAAAAGGATCACTGAGTAAAGTGAAATTTGATCAACTGGTAACTTCTCACCGAGTGAAGCATTTGGTCACTCCTTTTTTCTCGGCAAATTCCCGTTGATATCCTGAAGGATTTAGAGTATGGAAATAGAAGGTCGACACGGTAAGTGAGTGCATCGGATATATGTCGATATGGTGTTTTTATATGGAACTTTATTGGTTGCCACGTACACCAAATACTTCAACCTAATGGGTGGAAAATTCCCATGGGTTTCACCTGGATGCGCAACACGTCTCACACAATAAAATTTAGTTGTTGGCGTGTTTATACTTTTATTCGTCTGTTACCAGCGGATAACCTTCCGTCATTTTGAAAACGCTTCCCACGTCAGCGAACATTATGCACCTATAAGATCCCGAAAAGGATGAATAATCGCTTAACATGGTTAGGAATGCGGTTTTAAACCTTCAAAATACAACATGCTGTTTCACGACTGGATGTCCACGTGATAACCGTTTATCTGTCAAGTGTCGAATATGAGCTCTGCAGCAGTCAGGCCAGTTCTTCTTCGTGATTCAGAAACATAGTCACTGAGGATAAGAGATACATGAGTGTTACTGGCATTCGAATACCGATATCTGAGCAGCCCGCTTCTCATGATCTCATACAGAATTCATCGGTATGCTATGCTAGTTTGAAGAGTAATTGACGGGGGTCAGTTCATGACATAGGAGAAATGTAGGAAGAGTCTGACTAATGCATTTGGTTATATGAGTCACGTTAGGCTTTTGGATGGGCCCAAAACTGTTCCCCCAACCAGTGGTTGAATACACTGAAGAATATAGCTAGTTGTCGCTGTGCTCTTGTATTCAAAATCACTTTTATCTACTTCACGCTAATATTTGTAGCTATGAGTTTGCCTTACTTCCCGTTTCTGCAAAGATGTAAAATGAAGAAGCCTCATCCTGGCAGTACCAACATTAGCTCAAGTGAATAAATTTCGTTCCTTGGATGGTTGGATATCGAGTGAAGTGGCATCTCCCAAACAGGTCTGTTTTGCTTTTAAAAATATCATAATGTAGCGTGGAAAAGATATCCCTTTTCTAATCAAGAGTAGAATGTACTCTGCGACTGTTAGATTGTTCTTAGAAGACTGGCATTTACAGAGGGAATTAATAGGGATATTACCAGTACGTCAGCATCGAAGTATTGGTTGACTGTTGAGAGAACGTGTCAACAATGCTGAAGTTAGACATAAATAGTTGGGTACTTGGATTGGGTTTATGGGATGAGATATTTAACATCTTAACGGGTTACGGTGGTGGAGAAGTGTATTATGCTGGTTATAAGACAAGTTACAATATGACAATTACAGTTGTCCGTGGCCTGGGAATCCTATCATGAATAAACATCGACCCATTAATGCCTTGGAAACGGTCGTTGTCTAGGTATAAGCTAGTTGTTGTTTCCTGTTGGAGGTCGCAGTGAAGTTTTCAATGAGTGCCGTAGTTTTGGAATTGTGACACGTGACGATTTTAGCATTGAAAACTGGCGGTACTCCGATTCAGAACGTATTGTTTCAAGCGTGAACACTCGAATGATTGTTACAAGCCACTGAAACAAAGTGGACGGCGTACCACAGGTTTCACTCAGAGGAGGTTTTCGAAGTTTTACATTGTATAATTACTTTATGAATAATTATTATTGTAGTAAGTTATATTACTGGACCTGATATCATTTTGCGGAGATATACCGAACAGAACGTTACCCACAGTTTATGAAATATTTATGTGTTTGCTGTGTTTGATCGTGGATGGAGGGACCAATGGAGATAACAATGGGAATAAAAACTCGCTAATGCACGTTGTTAGAGATTGACTAGATGAAAAATCAACCGATTCTTAGATTTGTTTATTTCCGGTAATACAGTCTGTTCCAATAGCGGGTAAACGATTATTTTCTTAATGCTTCTACAAATTAGTGTTGATCGTAGCTGAGATTGGTGTTTCAAATGGCTTCCGGTCATTTAAACTAGCGTTTAGGTCGCAAACGTTTCATGATTGAAAGAAGCGATATCATCAGTGCGCATTGACAATCAATACATAGATAATATTCCCAACAGTCGAATTTGTGCACCTAGTGTGTGAGGGACTGCTCCTCTTAAAAGAGTCCACAGAAGAATCGCAGCTGTGATTTGCTGATGGTTCAGTGTCGATTAGCTGTAGTTAATCTCGAAAACGATGATACTGCGATTGCGAAGCGAGTACCATCTGTATACCTATCTGTAGAATCTTGGTCCATTTCTTTTTAAAGATATTGCTTATATCTTATATATATATATATATATATATATATATATATATATATATATATATATATATATATATATATATATATATATATATATATTCTCACCCTCCGCAGATAATGGAAAAGCAAGTAGGTAAATGAACAGAGCTACAATCGGCTCCACGACCAAGCCACGATTTCAGTCCGCTAAGGCCAATCCGGGACAATTGATATGTAGTGAGACCGATCACTGAACACTTTCCGGACTGAGGCAGTAGTACATATCAACAACTGTGCCGTTGCACTAGAGGAATATTGATTGATTGTCCACGTAGTATGAGTGACTGTTTAAAACGGAAACAACATCACTTGAACCCAGACCATGAAGCTTACCGCGAACATTATTACTAGGCGAATTGTACCCGTTTTACTCTCTCCTTCCACATTACTGGGCTGGTTACCGTTATAAGTTTTTATGCAGAGTTCGCCTCCGCAAACAGTTCACACCGAAAGATCCCATCCGAGGGAATGCAAAACGCGTAATAAATCGACAAGTTTTAGACTCTGACCTGTCGATCAGGCTCATACACCCAGCTTATACCTCGGCAATGCCAACATAGTACTCTCAGGCATTGTTATGACGTAGTTGTTCCACCTGTAGAGGTCAAAATTCCTAGCGGTTCAGAAACAGCCCAGAAAGGCTGCAGCTTTTGCGCAGTTTTTGATGGATACAAATGCAACTTCTTCACTGTTATTAAGCGGTGTCTTTGTAAATAATAATGTTTGATTCCCCGTGTACAACACACGGAAGAATATACCGTTATTGCTTTCAGATGTAGTCATTCTGTAACAACAAAAAAACATGGGGGGCATTTGAATCGGTATTCCGCCAAAATCAATCTTCATTCTACGTGTGCATTTTGGTTTTGTTCCGTAAAATGCTTGTGAACATGGGGCTTGTTTTTTTGCGAACCGTCGTATTGGCCGGTTTCCACCTATTGATTTCTTGAGCAGATGCCCTCTTGATGAGTCTGCTGGTTACTCTATTTGATCCCATTTGGCCTTAGTGGGTTAACTTCAAAGCTTTCACATTTTATTTTTACTATGCCTCCTCGTTGTTTGATGCAATGGAATCCAGAGCCACTTCTCTGATAATCCGCAGTAGTTTGTATTTCGTTATTTCGTCAGGTCCTCCAGTCTTTTTTATTCCTGGACACTTAGATGCTAGGTAACGTACGTTAAAGCTTATTACTTTATTCTCGGATCTTTTTCACTTATTGCTTCTATTCATTCTGCCCTCAACTGAAGGATGTTGCGAGGAAGCACCTCATGAAAGAGCATAGAAATGATAGGTTGGAGATTGAATGAGCTGGTTTGAATGAGCATTTACTACAATGCTATGCAAACAGCAGCTGATTGTGCCACATTGAACATTTTACGCATATATCTTTTGCGCATTCAAGAATATTGATAGTCGGATTATCAAGTCATTCAATCAAAACAAGGCAAAATGAAGAAAACAGATTTTACCAATTTGTTTCATCGGTGAATTGTCACATGATAACATTAAAAAACAACACAAACAAATACAGGAAACCCTAGATTACCCTAGATTTCTTAACCTTTGGGTCAAACCCACTACTGAGCTTTCGGGTGCATTTCTATCGCTATAATATTAAGAATGGTGGTACTGGCTACGCACGGTACATCGTCAAAGAGTAAGTTTGAGGAGAAAGATCCAATTCATGGAGAAACATCAGAATCTGTTTTTACTATAAACTTTCATTATTTAAGATATTGATCTGGAGTAGCATCAACAAGTTTCACAGATCTAACGGAAAAATGTGGATTCCATCAAAATCTGATGAAAAAATATTTGCGAGTTAGGTAAACAACCCGCGTAAAGTGACAAACTTGCTAAACATCAATGCTTCAGTTTGAACGTAATCGATACTGAGAGATTAAAAACAAAGCCATCAACCAAAGTGAAATTCCGTTGTCAACGGATATGCATACACCAACTCTGCTGACTCCGATCCAAGAGAAATATCAAAATGAACCAGATTTTCAGCTAGGCAGCCACGCACGCGTTTGTGTGTCAGACCGCTGACAACATATCCACGACACTGTGACAGTAGCTAGTACCACATCTTGGGGAATGAGAGTACGCCAAACTGCTACTCACAGGATCTCATCGAAATCTGTTGAACTGTTAGATAGCCGCCGGCACATCCCCCCTGGTAGTGAAAATCACAGAGCCTGTGTTAATATACGAACAGTACTGACAATAAGCTTGTATAGAGAACGCAAGATCTGGTGGTCCGAACGTGCAGTGGAGATAGAACAAGCTTCTGCAACACCGGCAAGGTCCGAAACTTCTTCAACTCATCTGTTCCACAGTCATCAAGAAACCTGGTATGCGCGAAGCAACCTGAGAAAAAAATTACCAGTCAGCCCTACAGCTACTAATTCTTATTGGACACTAAGAGGATCATTTTAGGCAAAAACCTAACTGAACTTTAGCGTCGGTTCCACCATGCAGTAATTTCTTCAAACCTGCCCGTGCTTTGTGAACAGTCTGTACTGTCCCGCCTACCGATGAGGAGGTGGTTCATTTACTCCAGCTGCTTAATTACCATGAGGTCGTTGGCCCAAGTGACCTATCTCTGACCCTCTTTCAGGATGCTGGTATGCCACTCATTCACGAGTTCACCAATCGCTTCCACGAAATCTGATTTCATAAAAGCATTCTGCCAAATGGAACTTCACGTCTATCATTCAAATTTGCAACAGAGGAGCTCATATATTTTGACTCAGCCAGCAACAGATAAGCCTGATATCAGTTACATCGTAGCTACTGGGTTCCATAATCCTCTGCAGGCTGATCTGGGAACGCGAGAAGCAGATCCTAAAAGGACAGACGGGTTTTCGTCCCAGACATGGTGAGTTGATCGCGTATTTTGCTATCCGTCAGATACTTGCACTACGCCATACCGCAGACCGACGGTAGTCTTGTTCGTGGACATCCGAGCAGCCTTTGACTAGATCGACAGAACGGCCCTCTCGGATAATATAGGGGGACATGGAATGCTTGATAATTATGCCGAGACCGTTAAAGATATATTCAATCAGATATCATATAGGGTTCATCATCGCTTTCCTTCTTGGTTATGAGCGGCTTGTTTTAAGTGCGTCCATTCCTGTCTACCCTGTTCAGTTTTGCAATCGGCGATGTTCTAGGCGAGGCACGATAGAATCGAATGAATGAAGGTGGTGAGCTCTTAATTTGTTACAAACGTTTAGACTTTGACTACGCCGAGGACATTTTGCTGGTTTGCAACGGGTTTGACGCGGCACAATGAAATCTTACCAGCCTCGAGGGATGGGATCTACTTTTCATCTTCAAAGTGTGAAACGGTATTACAATACTGGCAAGAGTCCACATTCACACCCACTCCCAGTGGTTACAGGTTAGAGTTAGCGGAGAAGTTTGTCTTATTTGTGAGTTTTTTAAGTGCTGATGCAAACGTTGGAAATGAGGCTGACAAGTGAACAGCGATCTTCATTACTTTATTTGACCGTGAGACGTTTCTCTCCCTTTGTAAGTACACTGTACAACACTTCCGTAATCATATTATTTCTATGCGGTTGCAAGACTTGTTCTGTTCAAACGAACGATGTTTACTGTCCATCTGCCTTCAATCACTGTTCTATGAGGAGCATTCAGCGAGTTTAGTGGCAACAGGGAATCAGTAAATCTATAGTCCGCATACACACGTTTGCAACCGGGCTTGCCGCGTAACTTGGAACTATGCTATTGTCAAACCATCGGTTTGTTCCTTTGGTAAACGTACTATGCATATCTTCCCGCCGACTTCCTTGAGTTTTTCTTGCATAGCCTGGGTTTTACTGGAGAAACAAGTGTGGATGCCAAGCTGCGACGTGGCACTGGCCTATCAAAACATCGAAGTCGAGGCGTATCTCCGTCCGTCCTTCAAGCCTACTTGACCGGGGACCTCGAGATCTAAAACACCCCTGGCTGGAAACGTTGCCGGAAATGGCTCACAGTTTCAGTCGATGGCACTCACATTGCGAAAACCTGTACTCCAATTTCTGAAAAGCTTTACCACGTCCTTTAAATTTGTCATTTGGTTCACGTTGTACATAGCGCCACACCTTTTTAGGCCCCAGGATACTGCTTCTTCCCTCTGCCTGTTTGTTTGTCTGTCACTCTCTCTCTCTCTCTCTCTATATATATATATATATATATATATATATACATATATATATATATATAATGTATATACGTATATGGCGTTAATTTAAGGTACGTCAATCCCTACGGAGTTGTGCTTTGAAGGGAATTCAAAATCCTTATCTGGACATAGCCTAATAATGAAAAATACTGTTTAGTAAACATGATGATCGTTTGAGTAATGTATACAGTAATCGGTAAAAATGTGAATGAATACGAGAAAGAAACACCGGGGCGTATTTTAATAGTAACCGATCCCAGATAAAGCGATAATATAACACAAAGGTTATATGAGTGAGATCTGCATGCCGGTTTCATGTTTTAACCGAGAACAATTTCTTGTGGTACTTAGATTATAAAGTGTGTGAGTGTTCATGTCACATACTATTGGTTGTCTTTGACGTTCAGTGAATACACTGAGATGTTTCATGCGTTAGGAGCTTAACCGCAGCCGGCCGAGTGGCAAAGTTGCATCTTTCGTTGCAGTCGTGTACAGGCACTGGATTAAGCGGTAACCTTGGTTTGCTATCACTATTTCACAACTAGATTTTATAAGGTCATACATATCTAAGTCGATCTGATTTGCTCATTCTATCAGGTGACCACCTCTGTTCGTACAGATTAAGAGACTGACATCAGTTTGAGGGGATGGCTGTTGTTTTATGCAATCTTCTATACAACAAGTTAATTCATATTTTTTGGATGCTTGCGCAGTTGCACAACAGAATGTGTCATTGTGAAGAGTAATGGTTGTCTTGCTATCTCAGGAATCGCTCATGCATTCGATTCACCCCAGTTCATCGTACTTCATGTTTCGACGCTCCATATTTCGTCCCTAACTTTCAGTAAGCCCGAACTTGAGATGTAATAAACTGTATTGAAACAAGCAGCTAAACGCTAAACAATTATGTGAGAGAAAATCTTACGGACAGAGTATGCATTCCAGTACTTCATTGATAGCCGCAGTTGGATATATTTTCCACCGTCTCAGAACATCCAGGAGAGACGGCACCTGTAGATCATAACCCAAAGCCCAATTTGTTCAACACCGTGATACGTATTTGTTAAATTGTTCATACCTGTTTGTCTGCTACCGAATGATCACCTCACCCAATCCCTCAAACACGGCATGCCTGGTGAAACGACGCACAGCGAGTGAATCTATTCATGGGCATATCAAACACTTATTCAGAAGAACGCAGCACGTTCAAATTATGCTTTCTAGGGAGACTGATATCATATTACTAGCTTAATCTAACCTCAGCATTGCTGATGTGATGCACTCATCACACTTGAGTAACCCTTCAGGACCCTGGTATTCGCATACCGACAGTCGCACAATGTGAAAAGTGTTTGGCTGTTGTACGACGCATTCACCTAGTCCATAATAAGGAATAGGTAAAATGAACCTATAAGGGATTTTTATTCATGGATTTATCTCTAGCCTAATCACAAACAAAATGCAAACTCCACAGTACCTAAATTCTACTAGGCAAGCCACCTCATGGAAAACTCTTTCGTTGGCTATAGTGTCACAAAGGGCCGTGCGTTTGGTTATCAGCGACCCAAAAAGGTGTGTGATCTATCAAATGGCACAGGCCATACCAAGTGGATAAAGCCCCATATACTCTGAACCCTGCTGCTGTTTGACCACGGTGGCTTTTTCGGTCGGCCTGAGAGCAGTGCGTACGCTATCAACCAACATAGTGGTGGCTGACCATATACCCGTGATCTGAAGTGGCATTCTGCAACACAGGGAGTATGTGTACTTCCAGATATTTGCCTGTGACCATATCCTCATTCATATTTCTCTTTTTTAGTCCACTCCAGGATTTTCCTCTCCATACAAATCACTATATTTACCGTTTACTAGTAGGACCTATTATTGAATTCCCTTTCTAATTTGCGGCTGTGCGCATTTCTTCACTGATTTTATCTAATGCGCCATGTTTTCTCTTCCCCATCCATGACCCGAATCGTCTACTCTACCTCATCCTGGTCTATCATGGCCGTTGACGGTCACAATTGCTGTGGAATTTAGAATCAAACTTTTGCATGAGGCAGTGTTGCAAGTCCGGACGTGCGTTCACAATGCACATCCACGACAACACCGGGACAGAAGTGATCCGTGTTAATCGACCCTACAAGTATACATGTCTTTCTCAGTGTTTCAGGTTCGTCTAGTGGAATTTTTTTCGAATGAGTTTTTCTTGTTTGCGTCTGCTGGAGGCTACGGGTTATCATCTATCATTGCCGTGAGCAAATCGTTTCCGTAAACCATTCAGTCCTTGCAACCCCAACCTTGCACTCATGTGCTCTGGTGCTGGTTGCTACTCCGCATTATCTTTTAATCGAGGGCAACACGAATGGAAGGATAGAGAATAACCAGACTAAGAAATGGGTTATAAGTGAAATTATGAAGTTGGATAAAAATCTGTTGATAGCGGCATCCAGCCAAGTCATCTGGTTTCCTAACATTTGGCGTGTAGATTTCGCAGATCCCAACCCCGAAGCTTAACAGATCAAGCAAGTTCCGTAATCAGTGTGCATACAACGGCTGGTCGACTCGTGGAACAAGGCAAACCGAGGCAGGCTGCACGTGGATAGTAGTTCAGCCACTTTATTCTATTCAGATTAGCAGTAGGCTTCAGTAACTGACCTATGGTTTCCAATACCTTATGTTGAACCCCAGCATTTTTGATGAGGTCTTTACATTCTATCGGAGCAATGCGACAAATATGTCCCTACTCATTCACCGAATATCTTCGCTAATCTTCTGCCCATAACAGCCATGTTCCTAATCCGCGTCGGTGGACTTGCCTGAATACAACCGTTTACACTCGGCCCTTGACAAACAAGCAGATGTCACGCTGGCATCGCATGTCGTTCAACTTGACAAAGGTCAACCGCGCTTTCTGTTTTTAAGACAATAATATATTCGATATTCATATCATCACATCGGATTAGCATACGAAAAATAGTGAATTCAATTTCGATAGCCCAAGGGATGTCTTACCACATCATGTGTTTTCAGCGATCCCGTTTAAGGGCCTCCGCGTGCCTCTTCCTTGACGAATCAGTTGACCTAGTATTAGATAACCATTTGGATGCTGTTCACAAATATCTTCATTCTGACTGAATTTTCCCGTTCCTTGTCACCTGGATCAGCCACACAATTTGCACATCAATGCTGTCATTGATGTCATGCACTATGATCCAGATGCAACTGGCATTTTCTACCCGGAAGTTGAAAACGAGCAAATGTAAAAATTCGAAGGGATTTGATCCGATGTTAACACGTGACTTCATGACCCAGATTTACCAATCGCTCACTGCTTTCCACGTATACGTTAATTAGCGTCTAGGGCATTGTGCGGGACCATATGTTTTGTCGTGATTTTTGTGTTCACTTGCATTTCATTAATGGTTTCCCTTGCAAGCGTTTTAATTGAAACAACTCTAGGAGAAAATACTTTCGCCTAGACAGTAATCGGTCCAAAAAAGAATATTCGAACAACACTGTGCTTTTATATGAAGCTCTGTAGCAGTTGAAATCCCTCCTAGATAATGTGAACGGTAATATGGTAATTGCATGCGGGATGTGAATTGCACATTCAACGTGTGGATTGGTGCTACAGAATTGAATTGAACTTGCGTGAAACCTGATAGCATCAGGAGAAGCACCGACAGGTACGGTGTTCAGTGACCGAAGGATGTGTTGACGTCTATACGGAGCACCCGTTTAGGTTTCATTATTATGAGCCACCTATACCTTGGACGTGATCCCCATAAATCAATCGGAGCCACAGCTGTTGGGTTTCCCTTTCAGTCATGATTGGAAAATTGGTTATAATGGAAAGAAGATACATCAGACTTCCAGTTTCTACGACTCAGCATCCTCGATGTTTCAATATGGTGTAAACACAACATCAGCAATACTGAGGTTTGACATAAGGATTGAAAACCGTAGGTCAGTTACTGATGCAAGAGCCTGGTGTAAACAGGTCAAAATGGTTGAATTCCTACCTACGGATAGACTACTTTGGCACAACCTGTTTTTCGAGGTAATGGGCGTTTGCAGAAGAATGAATGCCGGCGGTTCATGGGATGGCAAAGTGTGAAAAGCTCATTCTGTGTGTCTGACTACGTAGGACAGACTCCCGGGTTGGATTTTACAAAACTGGATCTCTGGAAGGTTGAAGACACTGCGGAACATGAACAGGTGCCACTGCCAGCAGGTTTTTAAAACGAACTCTTTCGATATCTACTTCATATTCACTGAAACTTTCATTTCGCATCTAATTGCTTACATGCTTAGATTTATTTCGCCTTTGACATGATGATACTACTGGAGGACAGTCAAAACTGAGTCACAACGTTTTGAGGTTAATTGCTGATAAGACACGACTGAATTCCGAAGAATGTCTAGCCTAACCATGGACTAGTTTCAGCCGCAGCATTTTGTCATTTTGCCCAGTATATCAAAACATCCGGAAGACGAATAATTCTGGGACAAGACACGTTCTGCACGACAAAGCTTCATTACAGAAATGATTCAACGGCCAAACAGTTCTTTTCAGCGGTCATAAGTAAATGGATAGTTTATGAACGCCACATGGTACAAAAATCTGCAAGAACCTCGTAAGCACAGGGAGCGGGGTTCCAGAGGAAATCTACAGTACTAGTCTCGAGGGTTAGAATAACCAACGATCATATAAGGTTTAAATAAGACTTATCATTGATTCCACATCCATTTATCGTGATGTGGGATTCTTTTGTACGTGCTACTAATGTTCTTTTTATTAGAAAGAGAAAAAAAGAAGAGAGCATAAAAGATCAGTTCATTTCCTTCAGCCATTAAATTCGCAATTAGGCACTTCGGTTCTTGCTCCAGCCTTACAATACGAGCCCGTTGGAAGCGGACAACGACAAATTGTTAAGAACGCATGAACGTTTAGAAAATATGGATTGGTGAACAAAATCATTTTCAGTGGTTCACGATATGTTACGAAAAATGGAAGGATTGAGTCAACTAGACGAATACGTGGAAGTGATAGAGGTAAATGGTTAATACTTCCACTTGTACAGTTTAGTGCCTCCTAAAGAAAAAAAATGAACCTCATTAGGGTGCCCCAAAACAGTAAGATAAGTAAGCTCGGAGGACACCCTCAAAGAGGAACTACGGACGGTTCGAATAAATTTCATCCAGAACACCTCCCCGGATTGTCCAGTTGATACGAAGATTTAACGGGAAGTCGAAACTTCAGGTGAGCTAGTGATAGAAAAAATAAATCCTGGATATATATGTTGGCCATTTAGAAACGACACCTTGGCGAAGATTGTTGGGGGTCGACAAGAAAACGCGGTTAATCACTGGATTTTCTTTCAATCCTGACCATCAGCGATTTCGCGGTTGAAAGACAAAATACCTTATTCTGCAGTCACATTTTGTGTGTACTCATTTGTTTTAGTGGATCAATGTACATTTGTCTCACGACCAGTCTTTTGTTTCAACGCCACTTGACAGCACCACGGTGCGCGTTTGAACACTGCAGCAATTAAGTCGCTCACTACCGCAGCGGTTTCACACATAGCTCAGTCTAATCATACAGTTGAGGTGGCCGAGGCTTTGTGGGCCCCTGTGTTGACAATCGAGACCAGCAGAATGTCGCATCCTAGCCACGGATGAGGCTGTCAGAATCCGCCTTCACAATCCCCCTTCCAGTGTGTTCAAATCAGTTTGTGCTAATAAGCTCACCTGGTCCACCCTCCATTGTACAGCAAGCCACAATCTAGACGAAAACTAAAGCCGCCTGTAGAGCAATCCAAATCCGGCCTTTCGTTGAGCCTGGACTACGGTTTTGTGACCAATAAAAGCCAATACATCCACCTATTTGTTTATTTGGTCCGCTCCCTTAACTTATTGTAATACATTGTTTTGCATTGGTATGACTATGAATCACGGAAACTAAGCTTGGTCGTCAATTTATGTTCTCTCACTTTGCTTAGTTGGTATTATCGGACAAATAAATGACCAATTGTGAAAGATAGAAGGGAATACCACGTAAAATCCATCTGTAGGCATACGATGCTTATGTACCAACCATAGCAACCGGTCCAGATTAGACGCTTGAACCTGAAACTGACCTCTGATTCCCAACCTTTGCCAGTAAAGTACTGTCCGTATATGTTTTTCCGAATGTGCCTTCTGTACTGAATTATACGATGCGGTAAGATGATCTAATCTATAAGTCTTTAGTATACAATTTCAACAGCAAATACTTGGCAACGATCACCCATGTGGCCCAGGTGGTTATAAATGATTTTACTTCATCCAAATTCTCCCAATTCACTTCCTGTTGTTTCCACCATCTAGCTGTATGGATTGCTGTCAAGACGAAGTGGAGGTGGAAGCACCGATCGGTTACGTGGTCGGTTACGTAAAACAAATCATGACTGACTGCACGGTACGGTTTCAAGTCCAAGATGCACATCGAAATTCCGTGTTACAAATTCGCGGTCCCTCGTACTGTTATTGTTCCTGTTTCGGTCAAGACATTCCATTCGTAGTAAGTGAAACAAATAGATGAACTGTAGCGTTTAAAAATACACAGATAGTTTGGGAAGGTACATTTAGCTTCACAGCACACCGGCTACAGTAGATACCATTTATTGGGTAATAAATATTTGGGATTGCGGAAACAATGGGTGGACATAAAAATTTAAGCACCACGTAAGTAAACACAAGTATTTTGATACCGAAAACTCATTAGTCATCAAGGTTAGTCGTGTCCAATGATCGCTCTGATCATTCTGTAGGTGAACCCATTTTTCCTGCTTCTAAATCATTAGTTTTACATCAGTAGCAGGAGATTAGATTTTTCATAATGTGAGATTCCTCACGCGTTGTGTGAACGTTCAAACCATTGATTGCCTTATGGTTAAGGTGTTCGATTCATAATGGTTCACCTTGGGTTCGAGCACAAGTTGGGGCTGCTTGGATATGCCTAACAAGGCCGAAATAGCTGCACAGTGCTTCCATGGTGTTTGGAGGTCTGAAGGTTCACTCTGTATGATGAATCTTCTAATACGTAGAATAATTCTATCCGGAGTTAAGCATCACATGCGTTTATTTTAAATACTGATGGAAAGAGGGGTGTGAATTCAAAGTCACTGACAGCTGAAGTTGGCAGACTTCAAAAGTGCTTCCCGCATACGCGCTGTAAGTGAATCTAGTATCCAATCTGTAGCAGCTTTACCAAGATGTGGTATTCAGAAGCAGAATTCGGTATCTGTATGCTCATCGGATCGATAGGCTTTTTCGAATTCAGAAAAATAATCATAGTAAAACCGACACAAATCAAGCGCATTCTTCTTGCCTTTTCACTCGTTTGTGTGAGTTTTGATCTGTACGTTGTTCCGTTGCTTATTTGGGATAACTAAGTCACGGCTACGGTTGATGGTTCTCTTGCATTTTTGTTTCTTATATATTTCTTCACAATGTCTCGCACACGCAGGTGACCTTGTGATTGAATATCTTCATAATGGATATCCACTCGGTCACCGCCGTCTTATCCGACACTCCTCCGAGCGCATTAGGTTTTCTTGTTCTCCATTGCACGTGGCACCTTTGCTATTCGTTTCAGTGTTTGTATTCAGCCCCGGTCATTTGAAAAACCCTAAAGAGCAAATTTGGAAAATGCAGTTTGGCGAACGAGCTCGTTTGCAGAGATTCTTAATCTTGCCAATGCTACACAATATATATATATATATATATATATATATATATATATATATATATATAATGACAATACCAAACGGATAAAGGCAACGAAGGGCGTGGTAGCTTTCAGTGTTCACACCTACTGTGACAGTTAAATCCGGCGACTGGATGCCCACCGCATAAATTTTCGAACGGTTTAGGAACTGCCCCTAGGTATGAGTGGGCCATGGCAGACTGAATGCATGCACAAATTGCTCCTGAGCTCACAAAGGGGGGTTATGGAAGTGAATCTCGACCGCTTCTACTGTGGTCAAGATGCGACTGCCTAATGACCTGGACAGCCGACCCCGTACCCTATACAAGGGGCGGAAAGCTTCAATCGCGTTCACTATGCGGTTGGTCTCAACTAGGTGTGGAACTACTGTGCTGCTAATTGTCTTAATTGCTCCAGTCCTCAGTCACGCTGGGCGATACTCACACATGTGTTCAGACAGGCGTCTGATGGTGCGGCCGATGTGCATTATTCCGCAGGAACAAGTGAAAGAACGCAAGCAGAGTAAGGCTGCAGAGCCAGATTCATTGTCTTTTAAACACGAACGCGCGGCTGACATAGACGTAAACAAACACGCAGCCTAGCAGCATAGATGCCTTGTTGATGACGCTTCACAGTCTTTTATGCATGATTTCTTTCAGTGTGTCACCCGTATATGGCAGAGAGATGTACCATAGATTCCTCTGAGTCACAGCCTTCTTTGGAATTTCTATATCCATCTGCATCATCCGGTCGATTTAATGTTCCGGGTGGTCCTAATTTACCGGAGCGAAAATCAGTTCGTCTTTCATCGGAAAAAACGATGCGCCGTGAAATATATTGTATGTAAGCGTTTGGTGTTTGGCAACATAGCGCTGTCGGGAATGATTTTATACTTGTCTGTAAAAAGGTTACGTACGGTAACCGCATAGTCGTTTGACTAACAGCATTTCCAACAGCGTTGTGTTACCAAGCATCAAAAGCTTACACGTTCTGGGTTTTGTCCTGAATTAGCACGTTATGCACTACAAGTTCTTCTCTGATGGTATCTCCGGTGCATACCTTCATCGCTCCGAGCGTTGGGTGTATAGTTTGTTTTCTTTCAACTAAAGTGGCACCTTACTGTCTAACTTGTTTTGATGCTGTAATACAAATTTTCGGTCGTAGCATTCGACGTGGGCTGTTGTCGTTTTGATTTTTAAATTGACATTGATACGATGGGAACAGCAATTTCTCCCCGATGGGGAGGTTCTATCATGCATGCTTATCAAATTTCTGTTGTGCCAAGATGGCTACCAGGAGCAATAGCGGAATACTGTTGAGCTGGATCAGGTTGATGAACATTGACTTGCCAAAAACTCTGCCACTTTCAAATTCCTTCCTGGTAAGCCAGCCGACAGTCTATGCTTTTTCATCATATAGTATGCAGTATAAACTAGAGAGTTCATGCTGGAAATGTCAACTCTCATGGTGCTGCAGTGGACATTTGCGGTAGGAATCTGTGGACCAGCATAAGAAACCATCGTGATTGGGATTTAACGTCCACTAAAAGAGAAATTCATTGGATGATAACCAGAGCAGCTGTCTACATCCGCACCAGATCGAATGTGATGTAGTTAACAATCAATAGCTGTCATAAAGTACCTGCCCCTCCAGCGATCACAAATATTCAGCACCAATGGTTTTTCGTGTGCCACACTCCATCGGGTTCTTCTTTGTAAATCGAATTGTCTTGTCTCTTAATTGATAACTATAGGAATGAACTGCGCTAAGGCTCTTAGTGTGAATTAGACATTTAGTGGTGTTTTTGAGTGAGCAAAGAGAACAAATGTCAAATATTTTGTGGAACGATTTCAGTCTCGATGGCACATTTTCCATAAAAGATTAGCTTATCCTGTTTTTATTTCATCTCAAAACGTGAAACTAAGCATCATCTTCATCAACAACAACCTTACTTCCCAAAGGCTACTTGTGTTTTCCTGAAGAGATATGAACTTCAATTCAGTATACGGTCGAATGCGCAGCAAACGAAATGATCACTAGAAGACAATTATAGGAGCGTTGGTAACGCAATATTTTGCATGGAAGAATTTCACTAACCAATTTTACGAACACGACGCGGATTTTTCCTAGCTTCCTAGTTACCAAAATGATCGCAGTTTCCGTTTGTACCAGCGGGAACTTACTGCGGCAGTGGATCATTCTTTTTAAAAGTGAGAAGGGTGTTGTACGGACTTGCGTGGGTATTCCATTGTTTGCTTTTGTCTATTCTAGGACCGTGGTAATTCTCCTACTAAGCAAAATGCCTAAATGGAATGTAACTTCTGTTAGACAGCTGTCCTCTTCAGCCCTTACCCTGTTTAAACACGGAGAAAGAAAGCTTTTGAGAAGTTGTACGCATTACGTGAGGTCCTCGGTGAATGGAATTATTCCGATCTGTGTATATATTCGCTGGATAAATTGAGTCGAACGGTAGTGGTTTCCAACGATATTGACCAAACAGTGCGGTAAAAGTATCCGAGCTGTAAACTGTAAAAAAACCATGACCAGTAACAGATGCTGTAAACCTATGAACTTTAAGTAGTGCTTAAGGAAACTCATATTTTTCCAGGTTTACAGTTTATTCTTCTAATGTTGTCCAAGTCAGAGAAAAATTGCTCTGTGGTACAATCTTCTTAAGTTGGCTCTGCTGATGGAACTTAGCTACGAGTGTCACTATGTTTCCATGTGTAAATATCGACTTCTTCACTTCGAAACACAATAATCTCGCAAAACATCCAGTACAGAAATCATGAGACCTAGGTTGTACGATGAATTCAAGAGTACTTCACTTCATTACTACTAATGCTTGCAGTACACGCACAAGGTGATCGTTAATAAATCATGCATTGAACGTTCTCATAAAACTAAATACAAATACCTGCAGCAAGAGCCATCCAACAACAACAGCGTTGCCAGACGATGTGGCATTTGCCAATTGGATGCAGTTTACCAAGGTAAGGCTAGCATATTTGACCATTCTGACCGTTTGCCCAATCATGGTTGGAGATACCGCATTTTTTGTTTTGATAAATGTGACTTCTTTCATTTACAGGTGACGTCAGTTGATGGTGTGAGTGAAATTGGTCGTATCACAAAACAGTGGAGCAATATAATGCAAGAATTGCTTACGGATGCCGACAATTTTGGTGTCACATTCCCCTTGGATTTAGACGTCCGGGTGAAAGCCACTCTGCTCGGGGCGGTCTTCCTTATTGTGAGTTTCTGACAGGTCACCATACTTTGCTCCGGCGAACCCAAATGAATTTTTTTCAATATCATGATGTGCGTGCACAGGAGTGCAAGCCGCGAATGCTCTTGTTGCTATCAGAGATAGCCGGCAACCAGACCTTGATACTTAGAGTGGGAAACCACATGAGATCCCAGTAGGTTAGGATTGGTAACAAGCCAGACTATGGTGGATTACTGTCTACTATCAAAGTGACCGGTGGTGTCCAAAATCGAACCTCAGACCCACGAGATGGTAAGAAAATGCACCAAACTACCCGACCACCAAAAATCAGTGTCTTGAAGTGCAATGCGAAAATCTGAAAGAGTTGACTGAGTGAAAATTAAAAGATAAAACAGACTTCCGGTTGATGTTCCTTGGTCTAGTCTAAATCATTTTTCATCCCTGTCATTTGGTTGTGCGCTTTTTACAGAATTAAGTTGCCGATTATTTATTTGCTGACAGTTGTCGCGGACCTTTTCATAGCACATTGTTGAATAGAATACTCACCCACTGCTGTTTTCAAGAGAATAGGACTGAGATAGCGCCCCTCGGAGTCCACAGTAGTGGAGTGATCTTTTCACGTATGTTGGAAAATTTGTGTACCAGATCGGACAGGGGCCTCCATCCGAATTTACTTTTCTTGTTCGAGAAGCCAAAATTGGCAGGTAAAACACGATGAGGAAATGAGTCTGTCTTTGCCAGCCGGGAACATTCTGCGCCTCAAAGTTTAACTCAGATCTGTGTAGTTTTTCATGACGCAAAACAGAGGGCTAATCAATGTCCCAGTAAATCCTGAGGCACTGTTACTGACCGTGTATTTTCCACACAAATAGCGGTTAAGAATAGCTTTTTTCTTCTTATGAATCAAAAATCCTGATGTCCAGGATTTAAATCTCATCAACATACTTTTGATATCCCCGAATGGGGGCCTTTTCAACTGCTTGGAACCTAGTTCAGCTCAGTCTGTTTATTCGTTCATCAACCTCGCACTTCTGAGCTCTTGTTTGGTTGCTGAATTCCACCATCCTCCGCTTAAGGGCAGAAGGAATAGTAGCATACAGTGAAAAAGAGCCGAGAGCAAAGGAATAAGTAACAATCACGAAGACAAGGCAAGACCCCCAAGTGGAACTACCTCACTGGTGGCAACACCAAGACACGTCATTTATTGTCTCCGAGCACATGGTAGGCGGGTCTCGTGAACCCCAACCCAGAAGTCTAACACCTCCTACTTGACCAAGTCCACTAGTCAAGGTTTTCATATCTTCCTGTCATCTTGGCCTATGTTCCAGCCACTGCCTACCTCGGCGAACAGCGTACGTTGTGAAAGTCCATTGGTGGATATGCCTGAAACCTGTTCCAGTCAACTTAACCTATTTAGATTCAGTTCCTGTTCCAGTGACTGATCCTTGGTTCCTAACACCGAACACCTGACTTAGCGTTGCTGATACAGCTTTCCCACCATATTCACCTAATACTACGGATAGATCAATGCTCAAACGCCGACGGAGTACGCATATCTTCTAACCTAACGGCCATCATTTTGAGCCGTATACTAGAACAGATCTAACCGCCGCAGTGTACAGTCGACCCTTAGCAGACAGTCGGATGTCACGCCGGCGCCACAGACGACGGAGGTCGGCAAAAACCAAACGCACCTGCTGTACGTGACGACATTTCACGCGTTATCTGAACAATTGTTGAGATAAAACTACCCAGAAAGCAAAACGCGTCTACTTTTGTTAGAACGTTCCCAGTCAGCACAAGGTTTGATGTGAATCCAACCCAGTCCCGCAGAAGTAATTTATACCACGAAAGTGCAAAACACATCCTAAACATTGCTACACTTTTGTTCAGGCTATCTAGAAAGGCTTGCAACTTACCCGGATCTTCACTTAGAAGAACAATATCGTCCGCGTATTCCAGGTCAAATAGTTTATTGTCTGAGCGAAGATCGAGGCTACTTTTCTCACACGAGAATAAGATTATTTCCAGAACCATTTCAACTAGAAAATTGAGAAGAAAAGTCAATAGAGCCCAACCCTGACGAATACCACTTCTGAAGGTGAACTCGGGCGAAAGTTCACCGTAATTACGAACTCGTCGTCGGCTGTTCACGTACAAGCACTGAATAGAATAATTTTGCACTCGTTTGTTTTACCGTTTCATCGGATAGATTGTACCAGTAATGTGACCTAATAATTGTATCAAACTGACAAGGCTTGTCATGTGAGCTCTTCTAAATGATTTTCATGGAGATGTCTACGCGTCTATGCCCCATCATTCGTCATCTTATTGGGAATGGGGAATTTTGAAAACTATGAAAGTTCACCACCGTAGTAAATGTATTCAAATCATCGAAATCAGCTGAGAATTTTTTGTCCTATATGAAGGAAACTCGCGGTGCTATGTGTATCAACGCAGTAAAACAAATTGGTAACTCAAATAAAAATTTTACCGGTATTTGTGTGGCTCTATTTCTAGTACGAAACAACAGTTCCCAAGGATTATTTTAAAGAAAAAGAGAACGTTACGAGAGTTTGAGAAGTCGTGTGCACAGATATGTAGACTATATTCCTGCTTTTACATTCTACAACGTTAGGGTACATTTCATAACGATCAAGAGGACTCTTGCCAGTGAGTCGCATATGATTCCTTCGGTGCATCGGACAAGTGATGGAAAGTGATGAGGTTAATTAAGTCTTACTTTTATGCAACTAGCTCCTGCAAGAGGATGAGCCGGTTTGATGAATGTCCCGATTGGCATCTGCCTACAAGAAGTGTGTTTAGAGGGACTATCCATGGATAGCCTTGCAAATTAGGTACGAAGGGGCGAGCCCAGCGTCACTCGGCTTTTTTCGAGATAGTAACTCTAGCTCGTGCACCTGTCGGGCAACAGGGAGTTTGTTTGTTGGAAGCTGGTGACCGAATGAGTGGATCACGCACCTTTTGGATAACGGTTTGCCAGTCGAGGTTATCCAACGCGTCCTAGTGAATCTCACCCCACTCAGGAGAGCTGAGCAAGAGGCAAGAGGCAGTGGTCTCATGCAGTGGCTAGCCACATTCGTGCACGTCACGTTGCTCTCTATCAACTTCTGTGGTTTTTATGTAGAGTTCACTCCCAGGCGAAAAATTTTACCACGCCTTCTAACAAGGCTGCGTTGTTTTTGTCCGGCTAATGGCTCTCGGCCTGTCCAATATAGGTGACCCTGAAGGGGCATTTTGCGCTTTAATGGATACAGCCCTGGTGATCATCGCAGCACGTAAACCGGATGATCGTATTAGGGTAGCAAAATCAACGGGAAGTGATGAGCAGATAGGCACGATGCTGCGACAGAGAAATTTGTCTAAAGGGTTGCGTAAGGAAAGCGTGTCATTAGGCAATTTAAAAAAAGGATTGAGACTAATTGCCACAAGACACGGGAGGAGACCGTCAGAAGAGTAGGGAAATGGCGGTTGGTTTCATTGGCATGAATGTGATAAGCATGACCGAGCCAACGCCAGGTCAGCTATTATCGGTTTTGGGGTACAAAGCCTCGGGGCATATGCTCCAGTTGCAACTGCCTCGGCGATCCATTGTCCTGTCCGATTTAGCGCAACAAACTATGGAACACGTGTCAAGCGGATTGACCATGTGACCCGATTTATTTAGGCGTTATGTTATCGTGGATCTCGAGCACACCAAGTGTAGTCTCACCAGTCAGTTCGGAAGGTGTTAGGTGACACTCACACCGAATAGCCATTTGGTTCTGACTACATCTACAGACAAGAGGAATTTTAACGGATATGTGAATTGACGAGGAAACGTGAAGGATCTTTCTCGCTGTCACCAGGACATGCGTAGTCTCCGCAACTTTGTTGAGTTGAACGTTAGTCCGATCGTGGACAATAGGCATTCATTTATATTCGTAGAAACATCCGCTTCAAACGGCAAACGATTAATATCTTTCTGCTGAACTGTTGTTAGCTATTGCGTGTGCCTATGGGTATTCAGTAAATGTGGGATATCTTTCTACGAAACCTTTTGGGTAACCATCCGCGAGGATGGTTTCCTGAAGGTTTTCGAGTTACCTTTCTACTTGCCTGATGGCATTTTCTGTTATATGCCTACTAGGTTAATTTCCCTATCGCGACATCACGAATATAGTTCATATGGTTTGACTTTTATTGAAACGCGGCCATAAAATTTGCTCAAAAAGTCATGCTTACGACAACTCAATTTTGACTGCTGAAGCCGTTAGTCCATATGTGAGAGAGACTGTTACGTAGCCGAGTGTCCTAATGTAAGCCGTAGAGCGAAAGAACAAAAAAAGCTTGAATATCGTAAGCATCCTCTTTTTCGGTGACATTGCAAAAGTCATTAACCGCCTGGTAGCAACGTGTCTGGATATGTGTTATGTTCACAGCTAGTGGAGTAACAAGTAATAATTGCTCTCCATTTATTTGCACGAGCGTAAGCCCAAAACTCGGCCGTAGCTGGTATGCAAGCAGCAAACAAGCGGAGCATTGCTCAGTAAATTCACTGAGCTGAGTTACAGGCATCTGTAGGGCATACTCACCTTAGGTTAAGCAAAGTCCTTTAATATGTGGCGGGATTGATAAGTCAAAAAATAGTGCGTGGACTGGAAGATCAATAAGTATCACAGAGCGTATGTTCTGACATGAGGGGGGTATTGATCAAACGTCCGCATAACTGTTTAGCTTGGACACATCAACTGGGTACGCACTTTGTCTCACTAAAGTGCAGTGTTTCTAAAGAACTGCTAGGAATGTGCTTCTGTGATCAGTCTTTACGGTGGCTAATCGTGTCATTAGCCTCATTGCAGATAGAGGTGGTGTTTTGAAGGAAGTCAAATACAGTGCAAATCTAAGCTGATTTCGTCCACTCTTCGCATTTTCAGCATCGATAAGACATCCAGCTGCTCTGGGGCGCTGGTTGTACAATGGTACAGTGAACCACGTCATGCTTTGCGGGTACGAGTCCCGGCCAGTCTGCATGGCGGATGGCCTGTGAATTGCTGAATTCGATCATTCAAGTCTCCGAAGTATTGTTCTCGTTTGGTGGGGGAGCGAGTTGTTATGGAAAGTTGACTTTGAACTTAAGTTTTCAGTTTGCATCTCCTCAGATCTGTTTTGCATAACCCTTCCTATAGTCTTCCTATATTTGCTTTAATTTCACACCCGGAGCAAGGTTGACAGGGGAAAAGAAACCGCCAGCCTATTACGGACAGCGAGATCCGTATCTTAGGTAGATCAGTAAGTTGAAACCTTTGCTTGAAACGCTGTAAAATGAGAAAACATCCGTAAAAGGCATGAGGTAAAACAACCAAATCACTTGAATCCTTGCTTTCTTCATTGTGCTTTCTTCATTTGATGGTATTAACGCCACACCTGATTCCAGGGCGATGTCACACACACACACACACACACACACATATATATATATATATATATATATATATATATATATATATATATATATATATATATATATATATATATATATATATATATGCTGCCCACACACAGTCCCCTGAACCGACCCCATTTTCTGATATTGAGTAATGGTCCTTATATTCCAGCCGGTAAGTGAAATCAACCAGAGTGCTTCACGCAAAAAGCGATTTTTCCACTTATTTCCTACGTCATGTTTTCCTTTCTGCTTAGGATTTCATGTTCTTCGAGCACAATGAACAAAATAACAATGAGTGAAAGAGCACTAACCCAATGAGCGATCAAAATTGGATACTTTGTGAACCATTCCATCGCAGTTACATCTTTCCTCATCTGTCAATACCTTGGATCAAGACTGCTGGATTCCATATTTCTTGTCCCCTTTGGGTCGATGTCTTGTCCCCCAAATTGTCTGAGGGTATACGGATTTGGAGAACTAAGTGATCATCGTATGAATTGCTGTTTGTAAACTGGTTGATCAATATTACCGAGGAACGGACCGATTTTTACCCTTGACCAACTCATAATTTTCCTCATTTTGAAAATGTTGAACTCTCTCAACTTATCTGGAATTGTGTCGACAGTCTCACAAATTTCCCCAAGATGACATCATTCGTTGTTTTCCCTGTATTTTCGTAAGTCTTTTTATTGTCATATGCAGTCTTATCAGGATCCGACTTTGAACCCAAATCTGTCACTGTGCCGGTTTTTTGTGCAACCTATCAGGATTCGTCTGCAGCGGACTGACTGTGATTACCGATTCCTCTTTTTTATGAAGTTTGACGTCTACTAAATACAGCGTTTCTGTGATTTGAAGAGCATTCCTCGTATTTTTGCGGTACGCTTTTGTTCAAAACAATTTGCTCGACTGTGTGACTTTTTTGTTTTGAATGGTCGGTCATATTTTGGTCGATTCACAGAACGGTTCGTTACCTGATATTGAAACCGAACAGTATCACCAATAAGCACATTCGCTGGATGTGTAATTGCACGCGAATCGTACATGTGTGATGCGTGCTACGATCCCCAGCCGTCAGGAACGCAAAGCGCCTCACGAGAACTCTCACTCTAAATCTCCCATCAAACTAGACCCCCGTGAAAATCGGGACATTTGTGCTCGAAGAGACTTGGCGGTCAAGCAGTATAATATTCGAAAAGCAAATTGAGTGTTCTAGATCAAAGGGTGAGTCTGTGATCTGACTAGGGTTAGAAGCCGCCTGCTCAAATATGGGTTGGAATTGGTACTTATTCATGTTTCAACCAAACTTTGTCAATCGACTTTTGGGCATGACCCAAGTTGTTCTTTGCAGATGGATTGGATAGGCATCAAGATCTGGGAGTGCGGACTTTGTCTCCGGGAACTTTACACACCATTGATCCAAATTATATTCTACTAGCTATAACTTTGCATAACCCAATGAACCTTATTTCTAAAATAATTGGAACAAACTTTTCAAATTCGAATTATTGAATAAACCTCACTGATTTCTTTAGAAGGGCACCTTTATGAATGAAGGAATCTATGCTTCAACCTTTTTCCAAACAGTGAGGGGATCATTCACGAACCACGAGTATCTCATCCCGTAAAACGAATCTCCAACAAGCCAAAAAGTGTACCAGTATGGATCAACAATCCGATCACCAACACGAGCACTCTAATCTTGTTTCATGTGTTATGGCTTGGGAGGGAAATCTGATATTACATTGGTTATATTATTAAATTATATTGATTGGAAAAAGATGTACTTATTCTGAGTTACAGTGGCTAGGACACTTTTTATGAAAGTCTACAGGCGGATCCTCCGGTGTACATTGTTCTTAGCCGCAGGTAGCATTTGGTGAATCAGTAGAGAGGTTAATTCAATGAAAATGGGATATAGCATAAAACCCCTAAACAGAGAACTGTTCATACGGAGCATTTGTGCCCTCATGACTCGTGAGTCTGATGTTTGAGAACGGTAAGCGACACATGTATTTGAACCCGAACCGCGTCCACGAAATTCTCAACTGTACATACCTATATTTACTTATTTTCCGAAAACTCCATTGATCGCCTTTTCCCATTGCGAGAGACTATAAGTTTTGAATGAGAACCAAAGCAATGGTTTAAAGTTTTACCGATCAAAAAAAAAGAACTGAAGTGAGCCTGTAAAATAGATTCTCAAGTTATACCCTTCCGTTGAATGTGACCATATAAAGCGTTTTCATGTACGCTATATTTTACGATGCTTCGAATATTCCGGCCAACATGACTGACATCAGTTGCACGGCTACTGGATTGGCAGTTCTTCACATGGCATTCTTCCTTCTATCTGGCTTCCGATCAGTGTGAGTGGGCTTCTAGATCGCTTGCGTAAGTGCTGGAGCCTCGTTGAGTTGAAAGAAAAATCGTGAAGATCCCTAAATATCAACCTCGGCAATGAAATCGTTATACCATAAAACTTAACCACAAAAGGCACTGGCATTCAAAATGATTTGAAGTTATTTTGCTTCTGTTTGCGGTTTAAAGGAGGCATTTGTCAAATTTTCGCACTGATGTTTCTGTCTGTCTGTCTGTGTGAGCATGCTGGAGACAAAGCTTACGGTGTCAGTGATTCTATAGCAACTAACAGTACATCAAATACTCCCTTTGTCCTACAGTACCATAATATAATGGCAAATAGTATGAAGTTTGCGTTTAATAAATGTGCATGAATGCAGTGGAAGAGTTGCGTCCCGTGGCTTCAAAGTCTTAATGCTTTATGAAGGAGAAAAAAGCAAATATGACCCCAACTCCTGCAGGACAGAACGCCGTAGGGCCCATATAGATTAGTTGTGGTAATCAGAGGGTGAACAGCCAACGACATTTGGAACGGCAGTTTTCGAAATCAGCATCCCATTGAAGATAGCGGCATTTCCACTTGATAACCATGCTTTGTCATTGTTGTATTTTTATCCGCATGAGCAATCAGGGTTATTCATTCGTTGATGGAAGGTGATCCCCGGAGGAATGTTTCCAACTTAGTTAACAAAATATTTTTTTTCGATTCAAAACTTTCGAATATGGTTGTCGTATCGTGTAGTTTTCCAAGTTTTACGTCTGGAAAGCCTTATCTCGAGTTTTTGCGTCACACATCGAAAGCCATGGTTAAATAGGTGATCACAATACTCGATTACCGGCCCCTACATTAACACACCATTTCGGCTTGCGACACATTCACTAGATCCGCGTCGAATAGAGTCTGAACTAAAACATGTATTATTAGGCTTTTTCATCTATCGGGTGCACTGACCGATACGAGTATACACTGTAACAGATACATTCGCTATAACTAGTGTGTCCGTTTCCACTTTCAGCTAAGGTCAGGAATGACACTACTCCTGTTGCGGTGTGATGGAATGACGGTGTTACCCAAGTGGCTTTGAACTGCGCACAAACACAAATCAGTTGAGCTAAACCAACAGTGAACTGAATCGGGGAGAAAGAACAGTCAATCAGAGGGGTTTGTGTGCCAGTATATGACCACTGGGTAGTAATGTTGAGTCAATCTCAATATTCACATGGATCTTCCATTGACTCACGTCGATGTAGAGTTCGTAATATTCAATTTGATGTGAAAGGTTCAAGATACCTTGTTATTTGCCTCCTGAACAATGTGAATTACTGTAGTCAGCGGACAACTTGCTTAACGAAGACTCACTGAAAGCCAATTACAATGCGCCATTGCCTTGATTTACTTTGACTCAAACATGACACTTTAGTGGTTATAGTAGGGTGTTTTTTGCCGTATTTTATTAGAAAGTACAGTGTGGAACTTCCTACTGTTGGATTTTTGTTCCTGAAATGTCTTCCGTGGGTTTCGACCAGTGATAAAGACGACATACTGTGAAACACAGTTCCCAGTTCAGTTATGGGTACCAAAGGCACATTGAAGGCTCGAATGATGCATATCCACGCTTATTTATGTCCGGGGCTTACCTCTATGGCTAGAGTTTTGTCATTCACAGTGTCATTGGTGATGGAGGGACAAAGGTAGCACTTCTAGATCAGCTACGACATGTTGTTTATCCTGAATACTGCATTTCTACTCACGGAAAAATTGATTCCGGATGTTATAGGTCAGTAAATTGGAAGGCATTCTAGGATACTCTATACAGCAGAATGCCGATCTTAGAGACGCATTATACATATTGAACGTGCACACTACATCTGTCGAAATGGATCCAACAATAGATTTACTTCATCTGTAGATTGTATTTTGGATAAAATATTGACGTGTGTAAAATAGGTGTGTTTGGCCAGTTTTATTCATCTGTGAATCCGACCTTTTGAAGGGTGAAGAGTGCGCTGTGACAGTTAAACTGGTTCCTTGCCGTGATCAGTCGATCGAAGCACACAAACCGGTCTGAAAAGTACATGAGAACTGTGAATAGTTAGTTCAGTCATTCGAAACGAACCAAGACCAGTGAACACAGTAGGAAGGTACCTTCCCACAAAGCTAAGCACAGTATCACCAGGATGTCACTGGCGTGAGTGGTGCATACATGTTCTCGGACTAGCTCAAGAAATCTATCCTTCTTCGGCTGGTCTTCCAGGTTACAGATATTACTACTTTAGTAGCCGTGACATTCATCGCTTCTTGGGAGAACTGAAAGGGAAGGATTATACAAATACACATGGAAATACAGTTAGGTGAAATGCCTATTGTATGCACAATTATTTGTAGCACGCAATACTTAGGAATTCTACTTATTTGCACGGAAGTATGCAAGCAAGTAAACGAATGAATCACCTGTAGGCAAGCGTAAGCAGTACCTGAGACCGCATGCGGGTATGCAGACTTCTCAGAGGATAATGAATGAACGAGTAAGTATGCTGCCACACTAAAGTGCGGTTAGCTGGATCAAATCGTCTCTGGTGGGGACAAAGGCAAGGTGGTTTTCTTGCGTGTGTGACAGTAGATGGTATCGACTAACAGATCGGCAAGTTTATCAATCGGGACAAAGCGCAGTTTAAAGTTCGATTGGTGGTGGGACACTTCTCAAAACAGCTAATTCAAGCGCCCTTCCAGTGTTCACTCTTTTCTGTAGTGATTTGAGGCCCAGAGGTCTGTCGAGTCAGAGGAAACAGTTGGTAAGTAATTACTGATTTCCTCACTGGAAAGCAAGAATTATGTGGAATAATCGGACTGGCAAAAAATTAGGTTAACTGGAATGTTGATGACCTGAATTTACACTCAAGATCTTACAGCTAGTCTTAGAGATTTGAGTGGATCAGGGCGTTCTTGTAAATTGTTCCGAGTAGATTTCAATACCGTGAATTGTTTGTGAAGCACTGTTTATTATTTGAAACCCTCAGCAGGCAAACCTGGTACGGCAGAAGGTGATCAGTCTTCCGATTTGAGTTCAATTTGCTGGACTAATGGGCACTTAGATGTATACAAACCTCAGATATGGCCAAGTGTGGCGGCTGGCCGTCCACTTGCGCTGGAACCAATTCTTTGATCCTAATGAGTTTCGATATTTTTTTCTGTTTTTTCTATATCCGTTTTGTGAATTTAGTAGTTTCCGACTGTTCTATTCTGGTGTGGAGAAAACAAAACCGGAACCTTTACGAGCCAATCTAGAAACTGATATTGGAGCTGGTTAGTCAAATCTGCCCTTGAGAACGACGGTACAGCGGTCACGTGTTGAAATATTTCATATAAAATGTTTCAACTCGTGACCGCAGCGTTGTTGTCTTTCTCGAGGTTAGTTGCGTCGACTAACCCACACAGAAATATCTCTGATTCACAGTCGAAATTCCTCAGCGGACCCTTCTAAAAGGAGTATCGACTCACACTCTTGTTGCGCAAATAAGATCCTTGTGAACAAAGACATACGGAATGTATAAGCACAAAAGATGAATGAACCGAGGATTGTCGGATATGTATATATCTTTTCTTGGTTGACTGCCATTTCAACTCCACGTTTCACGCACAAACCCCAGGTCATCGAACCTACCTGCACTCGGAAGCACTAGACTCGAGTTTCGCTCTTGTCAGAGCTCATCAGTGGTGCATATCCCCTGCCACACTCAGGGTGTGAACCCGGGCCCTTTCACCTCGAAGACATGTGTTACCATTGTGCCATCCCGCTCCCGTCCGGGCTGATCCGAGTCACCAAGTAAAGCTTGTTCAGATTTCGTCCTCTATGACAGCCAGAAATGCCGGACAGCTTCATACGGAGACACGATACCTGACCAGTTAACTCCAAGCAAAAGCCTCCCAACAAATTAGGTCTTCTTCACAGGATGGGGCTAACGTACCCATATTTTTAAACCTGCTTCGCGTTTGGTATATATAATTTCGTGGGAGGCATTCGCTTGAAGTTAGCTGGTCAGGTACCGTGTCTCCATTTGAAGCTGTCCGGCATTTCCGGCTGTCATAGAGGACGAAATCTGAACAAGCTTTACTTGGTGACTCGGATCAGCCCGGACGGGAGCGGGATGGCACAATGGTAACACATGTCTTCGAGGTGAAAGGGCCCGTGTTCACACCCTGGATGTAGCAGAAGTTATGCACCACTGATGAGCTACGACAAGAGCGAAACTCGAGTCTGGTGCTTCCGAGTACAGGTAGGTCCGATGACCCGAGGTTTGTGCGTGAAACGCGGAGTCCAAATGGAAGTCAACCAAACAAAGATTCATCAATTCTACGTACTACTCGCAAGCAATTGCATGCTATATATGTATACATGATGGGTGGCAATAACGAATGAACCGGTCGTACGTTTCCGAGAATATTCGTTCATCCGTCTGTAGATAATACTCACATCAAATTATAATTCGTATTATTAAAATTGCCGTGATCTGAAATTCTAAGTTATCTAGTCCAGTGAAGTGGTTTAGTATCCGGTGAGAAGACGGTTAACTGCCACTAGACAGCAAGCAGTTCCTTCACCGAAGGCCTACCTGACAAACGGGTGATGCTCATCATTCACGCCTTAATATACATATCTCTGGTCACTCTTACGCTGAGCAGCTGCTTCAGTCTTAGCAACTGACCGGTGGTTCGCAGTTTACTCGTTTACGTTCATCTGGTCCCGTCTGGATTTGGCTCACGGTCATTTCCTAATTGTGGTCCTAGCAACCTGGAGCACCTCACTTCTTTGACTCCAACTTATAGCTATCCCAAACTTCTACTGTCTGGCATATCTGCTGGCAAAAGGAGACTTCTAAAACCATCAACGATTTTCATCTTCATGATTCAGTCATGAAATAACCATCATATTTATAAGGCATTCGCAGAAATGTAGTACCACAAGCGCTCCACCAGATGAGTTTCGAGGGTCTTCGGGCATCTCATTAATGGATCATTTTGTTCGAATTATTCTTGTAAGTGATTACAAAGCACCCGGGTGCAAGATGATCAGGTTATTGTATGCAAGACAGACATAAAAAGAGAAGGACAAAAAAAGTTTTGGAGTTTCACTCGCGGTTGTGTCAAAAGTGCCCCACTCATCGTGATACTGGACCATAGCGTTGTGTGCTCAGGCTATTTGTATCACTTTGTTGGTGACGCTTAGTACCGTGAGAAAAACGAACCCGTCTTTTCTCTGCCCTTTCACACACAGCTCAACTGCTCAGGATTGTTAATACTTCAGTGTACACAAAGTGTTTGCTCAATGCGCACTAGTATTTGTGCCAAAAGAAAGGCTAGTGGCCTTAAACTAGCCGAGGGGTGTGTGACGGAAGAGTTAGAAAAGATATCGCATTGGTAAAACTTTATTGTTTAATAACACAACGTGGTCGAAATCGTTTATAGGTTGTCGACGTTTCTGTCACCACGGATAACTTTTTTCAAGGCTGGTTTTATAACCAAATGGAACTGGAATGATAGCTTAGAGCAACTGGGTGTTAGCCACAGTATGCTCGTGTGTTGGTCTGTGTGTTTGTGGTGTTGAACCTCCGTCCATACTGTGTCCGTGATAGTGGGGTCATTTGAGGTCAACAAGGTGTTATGACCCGTTTTGGTGTTTATCCATCCGCGTCGTAAGTACAATCCATATAGCTGTAATCTCATTTGAATCGAATGGAGCATGCATGAACGGGGAGTCCATTTTTAGAATCACACGGTGATTCTTCCAAAGGTAATTCGTCGGTTAACACGGCTAACACTCTGAACGAGGACACATAGTCCCAAGTATGGATTTTCGATATGAGTAGTATGACATTGTATCTGGAAGATTACCAGGTACGCCTACCTGATGAGCGGAAATAACCGCGAAACCGGTCGTGTGCTTCCGGGGAAATTTTATCCTGTCATCCAGATACAATGCAATCCATATGCTTGAAATCTCTGCCCCATCGTTGCGGTTGAGACACGACTGGTGGACGTTAATTGCCAGAGTTTCCGCGTAGAGACATTCGGCTTACGTACGAAACCCACATTGGAGGATTCTGGTGTTTTCGTAGTCGATGGTGTGGTTTTCGGATATGGCGTGAAGTGCGATTACAGAGTCGCGTTCTAACTTTCTTAAAGGCATTTGGTCCCTCGGTCTGCATTTTTCTTTATTTTTGCGTTCTGCGATTCTGGTTTTGACCTGTCTGCATGTTTTCCCAAAGTACTGAGCAGGACAGTCTTTGCAGTTGATCATGTAAACAGAATTGTTCTGTCGGTGTATGTGTTGAGAGTTATTGGTCCTCGTGAGATGACTTCACAACGTGTTATCTATTCGCAAGAAAACGCGAACACCATACGCACCAAGTACTTTCCCGACTGCCTCCGATGTGCCCGATCTGTACGGGATACAAACAGAGGTTAGCCAGTCTACGTCCTTCTTGTCGTGTGTTGCTGACTTGTTTCTTATCACATCGGGTACTAGTCCCCGTGTGTAGTGGTTGTTTTGAAGGACCGTGTGTAAGCGATGCATTTCCTGCTTAAGAATGACATCATCGTTGCACAATTTGTCGACTCTGTTGGTTAGTGACGATATGAGTGCCCGTTTTATGCATTGTGGATGGGCTGAGTTAAAGTCCAGATATCTGTCGGAATGTGTAGGTTTCCTGTGAATGCTCACTGTAAACCTACGGGAGTTGTTTACTCGTAGTCGACAGCCAAGGAAACTGATGACTCTCTCAGTGCTCTCAGTCTCCATTGTGAATTGAATTGAGTTAGACTGATTATTGAGACATTGTAGACAGTCATGCCTGTTCTGATTTCAGAATTGCAAACGTATCTTCTACATATCTGACATAGATTCGTGGTGGATTGTGAAATTCAGCCAGTGCTTTAGATTCGATTGTATATAAGAACAGATTAGCTACAATGGGTGATCCAGGAGAACCCATGGTTACGCCGTCAGTCTGTCTGTACAATGATTGGTTAAATGTAAATAAGGTGGAAGTGAGGCATATTTCAACGCCGTTGATAATATCATTTGGATTCAATGGACATCTGTGTTCGAAGGTGGTGTCATTGATCAACATGGAGTGTAAAAATTTCAAACTGTCCTGAATGGGTACGCTTGTGTAAAGAGATGTCACATCCAAACTCACTGCTGTTCGGTCTTTTTCGAATACGACGGTTTTTAGAAAGCTGGAGAAACCAAAGGCGTCATTTATGTGACATACCACCATTTATTGGTACTGCTTTATTAGCGTACTGATGTATTTGGCTAACTCACAGGTCGCACAAGGTGTATAATCCACGATTTGTCGGATGGGTGTGCCAAATTTGTGGATATTTTGTAGTTCGTAAAATCTTCCCCGGGTTTTCTTTCAGCCCTGAGAGGTTTTTGCCAATCTGTGCATTTGTTTTGTTCACTGTGGCTTTAGCTTTCTTTTCTTCAATCTTTTCATATGGAAAGGGATCTGCCCAAGATATCCATACTTTTATGTAGTGGAACAGTCCAGTATTCTAACCACCAAAGTATCATAACATTCCGCTTCTAATTTCATCGGTAAGCTTCCTTCTTTTGATTCATGAATCGTCTGGTCAAAAAGAAATCGTTCCTTTGAAGTTTTTTTGATTTGCGAACCACGCGGAGACTTGTGTCGACCCAATACGGGAAAGGGACAACAATAATGTACGGTAACAAACCCCGCTACAGAAAATACGGTATATTCGCACAGAGCATCCCACTACATTACCACCGCCTAAAAACTGATACCGTGCTGGCTAAATACAGTTTTCTTCTTAGAGTTAGTCCATTGCAGGTTTCAGTCAGGCTACTCAAAGTCGTTCGAAATGGATTCCATTAACCCTAGTACGAGCGGCCACGTCAATTTGGATGCACTATAAATGCAGCTTGAAATTGTTTGAGTCTGGTTTTAAACTGCCCCAGGAAGAACATTCCGCTGAATAGGTTTGAGCTTTTTTGGGCTAAGTGTGTTTATTATCTGGATAAAACAATAAAACGACATGTACTTTGAGATGGAAAGAATATTGCAGAACAGGGGAGCTGTACAAATGCTACCGACTGCTTCCCCGGGAGGCACCAATGAGCAACGTTTAAAGCTTCATTTATCGTTCTGGAAAAGTTCGTAGTTTCAGTCATTCACTTTCAACCACACAAACCTCATGAAGTTTCCGTGATATCGATAAATGTATCGGGAAGAACGTTGCTTTCCTGTTCAGACATGGGGTCCAGTCACTCTAAAATTTACTCACCATCCATTCATGCGCATTCAAACAGCTAGAGTCACCTACAAACTGTTTTCTCCCCTTGATATTAAACCCACCGGTTTGTGTCCATTTAGTCCAGTTGATCATACGTTGGGACGTTTATGGTACTGATGCTTGGACGTTTTTCACGGCTGATCTCGAATCCCGCCAATGAGGAACGAGAGAGAGTCATGGTCTAACAGTTACGTCACTTCCATCTCTGTCGAAATCAGCAAAAGTGTAATTGATTAAATGTTTGAATAATGGTCTCAGAGTGCGTGAATTACCAGTTAGATGACTTTATCCTGTCACGTTTACGCCTGCCGTGGCCGTGGGAACGCGTACTCCATTACACGTCATAGAATTTGAAACATCTATCACAATATAATTTTTGAACTGCTGACCAGTTTTGTTTCGGGCACAGATGACTAACACACAGTAAACAAACTTTGTTCTCTTTGTTCTCTTGCAGATGTGTCCTAATTAAAGAGTCTCAAGTTCGGTCATCTTCAGACCAATTGAGTACACGCCTTATGGAGCTCTTAATGTTGCGTGTTTGCCAAAAAACATTACAGTAAGTTTCACACGGCAGTTTTTGATAGAAGCTCCTAAAATCATATATGAGCACATGAATAAGTGTTGTGCAAACGGGTTGTACTTCCTCTTTCACTTGCTCCTGCTAATCTACGTACACTGTCTACCTGACCGGACACTTATTCACCAGCCTTCGTGAGCATCAGCCGGCTTCGGTAAACCCCGCGTGTACCAGCTGCTGAGCGCGTCCTCGTCATCAGAGTGTATGTCGTCGAGGCCTTCTCCCTAGCTTACAAGGTTTGACAAAGGCCACCAAGTCCAGTCTAAGTGTAGAAATTCTGATTACAGTAGAAGTAGCAGATATGCCTTCTCACGATCCTCCTTTACGAGCTCCAAAAACCGTTTACAGAAGTTTCCGATCTCTAATGGTCTTTGTTCCACCCCAAAACAAGTCAGGGATCAATAACTCGTATTTTTAAAGGAGCACGTTCAAACCCATTTCCAGTGGCCTCGTAGTTTTCCCACTCCACTACAAACCGACATGCAATCTGTCAAACATAGTTAAGATTAAGTAAATCATCGTTGTAAGGGAATGGGCTGACACACTGTCAACAGAAGGCTTATTTGGTTTGGTGGGCTACAGCACGGAGGTTTGGTGAATAGCCAGTACCTCGTTGCCCGTCCTGAACCTAGGACAAGATTACAGCGAACTAAGTGGATCGACGGTGCAATTAGATGCCAACTGTCGTCTGAACCGAATAAACCAACGAGGTTTGCTCCCAGACTAACCACTCAGAAGAGCTGGCTGAAAATACGAGGTGAACCAATAAGCGCGTGGGCCGAGATTTACTTATGACCACCAATCGTCGAATATAAACTGTTGTCTTTGTACTTATAGATCGAGATGATCTACAGGCAGAGAAGACATCTGAATAGAGTTAGTGGGACGGATCAAAACAATCATAATATAACCTGTTAGCATGAATAAAAAGCATTGAAAACAAGGTGTTACCCTTTTCTGTGATAGTCTATGTTCTATAAAATTGTAATGGCAAACCATTTTCTTTCTGTGTACTCTTTTTCTTTCACATTGTTTTGTTATTCACTGAACTTCAAATCGATTCATAGATTTATCGAAGCGTAGTCAGCTAAGATCCGAAATCGAATTTAGTGTTAAATTTATCGGCAAGAATAAAATAAGAAACTATGAAAGGTAATCACATTTCTTTTGCACTGATCGTGGTATATCCAGCAAGAGTCGTAAAAACTCAACAACAGCCTTTACAATAACAACAACAACGATGAAACACATCGGCTCGTTTGTTGTAGTCAAATAAAACGTTTTATATTAGGTGAAGGCCATGACATGATTATTTAAATTTGTAGCATATGAAAACACTTGACTAATCGGGTTTTGCACTCTTCATGGATCAAAATATTAAAGAATCACAATACTAAACCATCTGTATGAACGATAAGATTCGTAATTTAATCAGTTCTTGCTCAACGATGATTTCACGTGCATAGTACGAACGCCTGCATATTCGGCCACCGGTTATGGTTTTCGCATAAAATTACAGTGGAATTTGATAACAAGGTAAAAAAAGTCATTTGTTAGGTACTTTATTACTTTGGAAGTATTTCTTTCTCGTGTTTTGTATTGTTCTATCGGATATTCCTTTCCGAACAACGTACATCCCAGTACTCGAGCCTTTGGTTGTTGGGATTTGTATTGTTCAGTCACCCACGTCAAAGTCTGTGAATAGAACCGGACCCTGAAATCTGGTCGTTCTCTTACTAGCATTGTCGTAAGACGTAGATCGTAGTACCCACTTTCTTTGATAGAACTGTCGGTGCCTGCTACGAACATTTTGAGCTCCAGATCATCAAGTTCACTTTCTTCATTTGTCCTTGCGCAGCAAACGCGTGCAACCCTCGTGGGAGAGAGCTACTTTCAACAGAATACACTACCCAGATTGGTCACTACTGTCGACCCTACGCCAGTTTCGATAACTTCCACATATGAGTAACTATTCATGCTCTCATTCTCTCCCCCACCCACACACACACACACACACACATAAAATTATGGTATTTTATTTGCACTTGTTGCTTCACTCAATTATAAAATGTCATCCGGAAACTGAGTGCATGATGGTTTCATACGCAGACACTCGTATACGCAAACATCTTACATAGATTGTTGCGAAATAATTTATTTTACCTGGTGATGGAAAGGTCCGAGTCCAGGTTCAGCATAGATAGGTTGCCAATCTTTCGTTGGTGAACTGATTCCTTCACATTGATCGGATGGTTATACTGAATGAGTGAGTGTGAATTCTACCAGAATGTTGGATGCAAAGTCAACAGAGTATGGATTGTCAAACAATGAACAGAGAAGAGAGATTGACATTTGGGAAGATCATTTTACAAAGGGTAAGTGGAGTCTAAAGGTATTTTATCTGCGAACTCTCCACGTGCGATCGTCTGTAGTTCCCAGAATTTGTGTGGGATACCTTAGTGATAATAAACAGACATTAGAGGAGAATTTTAAAATCTTTCTATAGCAAACCAGACAAAATTACAAAGGAATATTAGAACACAACGGAACGAAAGCGTTGATAAATCCAATGAGAGATAGTACTTTGTTTAAAGTTGAAACTTCTCCGCCTTTGCATTTGGCAAGATAATCTGCGGAATTACTTTACATAGCTCGATATGTGAGATGTTTAACTCATCGACGGTGATTTCTAAATATTTGACAGAACTCACTCCATATAGTGGTTCCGTGAACAATCAGGTGAATCATTAAGGTAAATCGATAAAGAAAGGGTATATATGCACAGGAAGCATGTGGATAAGTTTTGGAGTAAACCCCATAGGAAAGGAGAAGTCACAAAAATGCCACTGATCGCCTGAATAATCATTCAAACCCGAGGTTTTAGAAGTAGTCTGGCAGAAGGTCATATCCTTGGAGTATACATATAAATGAGCCGAAGAACTGACTGATTGATCACTAATGAAGGTAGTAAAATAATAATGCTTAAGGGATGATAGCTTGAATCCCTAGCGTTCAAAAGCTTTTTAGATACTTTCATTCTCAGTCGTGTGGAGAGTTATTTGGATTAAATAATAAGACTACCGTACCGATGTGGGCGAGTGATAACTCAAAGCTTCCAGTTAACAGAGAAAGGTAAACTGAGGCATCGTACCAAAATAGCAAGGGTAGTCCATGAAGGCACAGACTTGCAGACTTTGATGATGCGTTAAAAGATTTGGCTACAAGATGGACGTGTTTATCATGAAGATAAACTGAAGAGGATTGCCGGGAGAATGTTAAGGGAAAGTCAGGCTTCGAGGGGTGGTATGGTCTCTTGGGTTGAGACTTTATTAAATTAGAGTAGTGGGACAAAAGAGTTTCTTTAAAACATCTGAGTTAATGCATTGTGGAATCGGTAAAGCAGTGATGGCTTTAGCAGTTGGTAACCGACTACAAGTAGAGACTAGTCGATAAAAGAAGTAAACATAACAATTACAGCAACAACACTATGTTTCAAATGTGCCGCTGATTGTTCGTCAGGATCAATACCTGAGGTCCTTTCGTTGGTAAGCAGGAGCTTAACCATTTATTCTCCCGAGATTGAGGTTATGCGCTCAGCATTTCATGAAACTACGTAAATTAGGAAATATTGGGTGGATGAATAGAAGAATGGATGAATGAATGAATGGATGAATGAATGAATGAAAGAATAGGTGAGTGAAAGAATCCGCGAATAATAACGTTAGCATTCACAACACTGCACGCTTACATCGTTTCCTTCTAGCACAGAGGTCGAATGCCCTGCAATCTGCAGTTACTGGTACATCGGCACAGTGGTTGACTTGACACGTGTCAGTGTGTTTGACTTCCTTTTTCAGTAACATGGCGATCTATATAACCGTGCATTCTTCCTGGGCTTCTTGTATGTGTTCCTTCCGTCTTCCTAAAGATGTTATCGTAGGAGAGGCAACGCGACCTTCACAAAGGAAAATAGTCTCTAGAAATCCTCACAGGTCGAAGAATAAGTTAACTGTCTCTACGAAGACCTCAAAGCTGCTACCTATTGAAGGTTCGAGAGAGAACCAAGAAGATGCATAAGAAAGAGACTTTTGTAGAAGGGCGATATCAGGCGAAAAATTTCCGAGACGGGTTTTTTGATTCAGCTGGTTTGCTTGAAAAGCAGACCGGCAGTTTTTTTTTAGGCCTTAAGAGAATCAAGCAATGGTCAACTTTTGAGAGAGGTGTGTATAACTCAAAAGAGAGTAAATCAGGGTAACTAAAGATAGTTTTGCCCAAACGTCGGATTAACAATAATATCAGCTAGGTCAAACAACAGTGAAGAAGATTTTTCCCTGATTCAATGTGTCAATCAGCACAGAACTGCCGCGGTGCCTTTCAAAGAGCGCGCGTTTACAGATATCATCCAGAAGTTGGGATACATGCACTAGAGCTTGACAACGAAAGGCCATGTTAGGGGAACTTATGCGGCAAACTTAGAAGATCATGAAACAAAACTACAGAGAAACACTTGCCAATCAGATGCAAGAGGAAGACCGTTTATCCAACAGATGGCTTTAATCTGTATCAAGAGTTTCATTACGCTGTGAAATTTTGGACACTGTTGAGTTTCGAACAGTTAACAAAAGTCTATACAGTAAAATAAGCGTCTGGTGTGTAATCGAGGATCCCGTTTGAACGTATCAATTTTAACACATCAGACGAAGAGAGCGATGAGGTGATTGAATAATCTGGGACTTCCAATAAACAGGTCCACTCCTCATTCAAAAAATCTCAGTGCAGAGTGAACAGGCAATAGTGAGGCGAACTGTATGAAACCTTATTAAAGAAATAAGAACTTATCTTAGGACAAGAACTTCTTCCTTAATATTAGTGCTATAGAAAATTAAAGTGCAAGTGATGGCTCAGTCAGGTATAAATAAATGCTTTGACAGAACTCATTTCCTTGAAGCCTCAGGAATACGTTAATTTGTGGTTCACATCGTCCGATAATAACAGAGTCTACGAGCATAAGACAGACATGGCAAACCACATCTAACATTAAGTGCAATACATGGAAGTCTTTTTGAACAACAGAAAGAATTATTGTGCATCTTTGAAGTACAGTAACGGCGTTCCTAGCCTTTTGCTGATGATCTAAATCAAACGGAAAAATGACTTCCGTTCAGATTAGTATAAGGCCGCTGTGAACCGATAATTTTCGTAAAATCTACTTTTTCTCTGAAGAGGTCAATCGATAAAGATAAAGAAAACCTCTGGGTGAATTTCGTCGAGGTTTGACTCTTATCCGATGGTAGATGAATAAACCTAATAATCTATATCAATCAAATTAATAATTTGGTCAAGTTACCCTTCTAGGTGACTGGTCACTGAAAAATGAGACGGCATCAAGCGACCAGAATTAAATCTAATTATTCCGGTAATCCTTTCTCACATACCGGTCCAACCTGAAACCGGGGATAGCTAGGCGTAGAGCGACTAAACAGAAGACTACCAGAGGTCAGTGTAGTCGGTTTCCAGGTCATAAATACTCACAACGACACCTCGACTGGTGGCTGAACTTGAAATACGTCTTCCTTGAGATCGTTCTAAAAAGATGAACTAATGCCACAGTGTGGGTAGTTTCGCTGTATTTCATCATGATTCTTATTGTGGAAGAACACCGATTAGTTAAGAAACTGTAAGAAAAAAATGCGCCCCAACAATGAGAAACATCAGGCATATATGTAGATTCACTACCTCAGAATAGATGTTACCAAGCCTTTATCTCCCTCAATACCGAACGGGTTTTCGTCCATGTACTTATTCCAGTGAAAATCACCACATTTGTTAAATAGATGACCAAAAAAACTCAGGTCAGCTGGACGTTGCACTACAGGAAGACGACGTGCCACGGTTGAGAACCGGATCCGGTTACCGCCGTATGTTCGACCGTACTCTGTTTGTGTTAGGGAATATTGAATCGACTTGAAATATTCTCCGCCACTCGGTAATGTTATTGGTGATTTTGGCTTACTTTGGAATTTGTATTTTAGTTTAAAGTTCGTGTGAAAGGTATAACTTGTTCCACCCAGTTGTTTGGGTATCTTAGTTTATCCCATGAAGTATTTTTAGTTCAGATGTATATTGAACCCAAGCCACGGTTAATCCTAATCGTTCTTTGAACGAATAATTATAGTAAACATCCCTGAGTGAAATGAAAAAGCCTGACTCGTTGTTTCGGTGCCATCGCAAAGGTTTGCCTTGTGACTTTAGAACTAAAGTCTTTCCGTGAACGTTTCATGATAGGCCTTCGTATCCAAGGTGACCAATTTTGTCTTTTGCCCATGTATGTGTTGTTGCGCTAAAGAGTGTCAGAACCAGAACAGGTCTGTTTCCAAGACACAAGGTCATTGAAATGCAATGGTTCTTTCAATATACTGATTGGGGTTTATTTCGTCATTTGCTTCTATTCATGAAGTTGTCATGAGATGTCCATAATTATGAAACAATTCTTGATCCTCCATCAATGCTTAACTGATGGTTGAGGTTACGGAAGCGCAGCTGTTTAGTTTTTGCTAGGGATCACCAGCGTAGCCCACATCCACCCAGAGCCAACAACTGAGATTCGGAAGCGTAGTGCATGCTTATGTGTCACACTTTTTATCCTTAGGTTTGTGAACCTAACTCTCCCTAGACTGTTTCACATCAGTATCATGAATACGGGATGCTTGGGGTATTTCCCGATCCTGTGCGCTTTTGGATGCAGAAGTTTATAAGACGTCAGCAGTATAATTGTAGATCGAGAGAGAAGTTCGTCATGCCACAGATTAGTAAAAATAACGTAGCAGTAGTGCTGATTTACCAAAGCTTTACATTCTCGATGTACTTTTGGTAAGTAGTAGGATGTAATTATTGGATTCAAAGCCCCCAGTCAATACTCAGTTGTGAATATCATATTCGCTCGGGAACAAACACATTGGGTCAGTAGTCAAAGGTCCTCAGCACAGAGTAGCTAACACAGTTACCAGTGGCACAAAATAGCACGATTTTAGCCATAAGCCTTACTGGCTTTGAGGAGATTTGGATTCCACTGGAGAAGAGGATTCTAACCTATTTTGTTCTTGAGGACATTTCTCTTCCAACACTACTATGATTTTAAGTGTACCTCTTGACGGAGGCCGAGTATGAAATGAATCACTCGATGGTAACACAGCCTAATTCGCCTTTGAAAACCATGGAATTACTCATTATACAATGTTCCATCTCGCTTCCTAGAAATCATGAGAAATATGCATCCCTTCACTTTCAACTAGATCTCCTTCCCGAGGTGAAAAATAATGGGACTGAGAAGTTGACTATCTTCTACTTCCCTGTGACTGAAACCGACATACTGACAATGACAGTTTCTAGATGGTTTTAGAATCACGTTTCTATCATTCTTGTAAAACCGTTTTTTCATACTTGGGTTAGGCGCGTTGATTTACCGCACCTAGATTCTTGATTCACTAAACTAATTTTGTCTCCATTACGGCAAAGCCATCAACGTATTCTACATCGTAGACAGGAAGTACATCAACTACCATAGTTTTGATCAAATAAAGCGTAAGCGATGATTAATTAGATGTGCCATGAATCAACTGGGGCGACTTCGTTCAATCGATTACTACTGAGAATTCACCATTTCTCTTGTTACAGTTTAAAGACAAGCCACTAATTGAGACGGCTTCCTGTACTCACCGTTTAACTTGCTCTCTTTAAACAGACTTTTGGCCGATCGGATGAGAGACTACCACCAAGACTGGCCCAGTCGAGGAGCGAAAAAGGCGGATACCGTTGCGATCGTGATCGCGCTTTACTCGGTCGATACGTGAGCGGCAGCCTTCCTTTCCTTTGCATCCCGTTAGTAGGGTCCTATCCACCGAGGACAAGCACCAATCATTGTCCAGACAAGATTCGATGGCGAATTATCTACTTTGCAAGCAGAATCATTTCGTATCATTAATTGATACGTCGTGGTTAGGATTGAGAGCTATTTTTATTCCAAGTACGTACGCTGAAGCCTGCACAGTATCGAAATGTAGAACCCGCAATATGACTGGGCTTGAGCTCACACAAACCGTTTCTCCCGTCAATCGACATGCAAACGCGGAGGCAGAATAAACAATAAGAATACTCACGTCCCTGAGGTTTTCATCAGAATTATATAGTGCACTTCAATTAGGCTGCAAATGAAGCACTAAAATAGTGCTTGCTCATTACCTCGACTTTTCATTCTGCAAAGTAAGTAATGCAACTAATGTGACTCAGTTGATCGTAGGTGAGTGACAGTAAGTAGTATTGTTTTCAAATACGGCTGTAAGAGATTGAGTAAAATGGAATTTGTCAGTATCCCCCAACTAGGTCTGAGGACTGATTCTTTTTACCGGTTACCTCTTTCAGATCCGAGGACCACGTAAATAATTACGGTCATGTGGTTTCATCGTTAAGGGGCTTGTCATTTAGCTCCGAGTGCGGAAATGGCCATTTGTGTGTCAAGTCAATTCAAACCACAAATTTTCAAGAGGCTTGGATCCACTGTTGGTGGGTGTGGTCTTTGGAGTGTTTGTGATGTCATTCTTTTCCTACTGTGAGCTGAGCCCCATTTGAGGTTAACTTTGTGCAGTTTTTCTTTGTATGATTTTGATTTAATAAATCCACTGGATCAGTTTATTATATTCTCCATCGTGATATGAAGATAAGTCTGGCTTTTTTCGGGTCAGTATTGTGTATCTTGCTGAGTTTTAATTGTTCTATGTTATGCCGCCTAGTTTTTACGGATAAGGACAGTTGGTAAGAATGAGTCATTTATATATTTCGAAGAACAAGACAGCAGTAGCATGAACCTGCCTCCGTCAGTAGCCACCAGAGAGGTGTCTTATTTCTTATATTCCAGTTTTGTTTTGGCGATAAAGTACGCACGGGAATTGTGGAATTTGATCAGTTAAACGAATAGAGATTTTCTAGTAATGGTAGTAGAAATGAACTTGTTGTTAGTAAATTGCTCGAAAGTTTATTATCATCTGTAAGATGTGATTCTGTCAAATGCACCGTGCATTTCGTTTACGTTACCGCTATAAATAATTTCCCGTCAAGGCATCTCCTCCGTCTGTCCACGGCTTCCCATTACCTGTCCCATTGTATTGAGGAAAAAAAGCGTCACAAACTGAAAAAATATATCTTCTCGATTAAAAATCACGGGCTGTAACAATGAAAAATCGGTTGAAACATCTGTGCTGTAAACTTCCTGCGTGCTTTTGCTTAAATGTGGTGAGAACACTGTATCAGCAAAGCTAAGGTTCCACTTTGAGTGTTCAGTACCAGTGTTCAGTCACTGAACTAACACTGATTCTAACTAGACAAGTAAATGTGGCTGAGACTGGTGTTGTTCCTGCCCAGTGAAGCAGGTAGGGGAAGGAAAGTGGGTCGCGGTAGTCTCTCTGACATGAAAAAATGTATGCAAATAGTCCCGTCTAATGAGCTTGAAGAAATTTTATTTTTTCTGTGAAAGACTACGCGAAAATTGTGGCATTTGCGCTGTTAGGAAATTCATGGTAAATTTGACCTTTATAAAAAGAATAACCAAAACACAAAACTGCCTCATATGCATTGGTAAGAACTAATCGGAGTGCCTATTTTGGCACTGCTGATGTATGTGGACTTGATCAGTAGGTCGAACAGTTAACCTAGCCGATTTAATAATTTTCTTGCGTTCTCTAAGATAGAATTTTTTGGCTTAAATCTTTTGCGGAGATCGATGATAGAAGGAAAACAGATGACGGTGATCACCCAGAGATATGGATCGATCGCACTGAAGACGAGCACAATTCGCGTAGTCATATTGTAACGAGGAATGCTGGGGCAAGGGAACGACGTGAATATCGAGGCGAACCGGAGAATCAAACGAGGGCCACCGACGAAAGAACAGACGGCCAATATGTCGGGGGCCTCTCGAAGCAGACAAAAGAAGGCTTACCGACTACCCGAAGTGAAGCAGCGGGAACTCCAGCAACCATTAAGATAACCCAGGTGAGGGGCTGCTGATCAATTCGTCAGCCGAGACAATCGGACTAACCGAAGAGAAATGAGGCCCAAGGGAAGCAAGCTATCAGCCACGGGCAACTGGCCAGAACGCAGCCGAAGCACTCAAACAGCCGCAAGAGCAAAGCTAGTGCTGCGCAGTCTGGAAAGGGGCTTATATAAACGGTTGTTTGTGTTGCATGGCTTCACTTGTTTGGCCGTTGGAATACGAGTATCCTACCCCGTGTTGTCACCCTTGTTACAATATTGTTCGCGTTAAGCTGCACGGTTTGGGTTCAAGCGATCCACTCACGTAATGGTGGAAGATGTTGTTTCTGTTTTAAACAGCCACGCATACAACGCGGACCATCCATCAATATCCCTTTAGTGCAAGGACATTCCTGTCGATATTTATTCCGGCTTCAGTCTGGTCAGTATCTACTGGTCGATCTCACTATTTATCCATTGAACTTGTTTGCACGACCGCCGATAGACTTATTCAGTGTACGCTTTGCTGCGAGGCATGTAGGAGCTGGACGGTAGGTCGCCGCGATCATTCCATAAAATTGCATAAAGGTTTGGAAACGTTCACTAGTGAACTTGGCCAGGTTGAACGTACGGGACTTACAGGCTGGGGTCCACAAGACCCACTTACCAGAAGGTTGGAGATATCAGTTGGTATGGCTAGGTATCGTGACTACTGGCGTAACTGCATTCGGACTCTAGCTGTATCTCCCTGATTTCCGCCTATTAGTCTGTTTTTGTCTCTTTTTCACTTTATTCATCCACTCATTTTGCCTTCTATTCGATCGTGCTGCAATACAGCATTCAAAACTGCAGCACAGAAGTGCTCATCAAATATACTTTTCTTCCCAATTGTGTCCCGAGTGGAATCGGTTAACCCATATCAATGGATGAGATTTCAAATATCAAAGAGACTGTCACACCTTAAAATCTCTCCTTCTAACCACATACGCTGAAATATTTACAAACGTTACTTTTCCCGAATAAACCGCGCGGAATATGATGTCGTCATATCCATCATGACTTGGTGAAGTTTTACAAACGGTTGCTCATAATTTCGATTGAAAACCAAACTTCTGATTTGAAAAACAACTTCACATGTGCTCCTGAATGTAAAACGGAACTGTGGTCTGTGCATTTGCAACGAGGCACAGAAGACGACCATTCAAAGCATTGTACCAGATTCTGATCCAATGGTTGAGTGACTCGTCGATGACACAACTGCAATCCTCGGTCAGACAACGCGAAGTCGGTTATCTAAGCGTATTTTTAAAGGAGTAACAGTCAAGTAATGATGAATGCTACCTCAGTTCGTGGGCGGACCGGCCACAATGTACAGACCGGTCAATGAAGATCATCTCACCCGTCAAATGCTGTAGAAAGCGCACGCAGGGAGAGCGAAGAGCAAAGTGAGACAATAAACAAAGAGGCGTGCAATTGTGTGAGGTAGATGGGAGAGGATAATCTATCATAGTCAACGTGCAGTGACAGTGGGAACAGGCTGTTCATGTCACCAAGAAGGGCGGAGGAAAGAACAGAAAAGACGAACCAGAAAAACGAGAGAAAAAATAGTTTGATTACTTAGACCGCAGGACGGGAATGGAACTTGGTAATCATTTTGCTAATAATGACACTCAAGAAGCTTCCTAGGTAATACTGGATAAGTGAACGGGAAAATACAGTGAGACTAAGATTGATGATCATGTGGGTTGGAACCAAGTACTCAGTGGTAGATAGATAACTGCATAGATCAGACGTATGTGGAAATATCAACAAAAGAATGACCCAGTGTGAATAGGAAACATCAAACACGTGTGTTAGGGGGTGAGGGTGCGCAAAGAGCAACAACATTAAAGTGCACCTGGAAACCATGGTTATTAAATGAGCGAAAAGACCAGATGAAGACAAAAAAGTTGACCATACAGATCCACGTCAAAGACACAGTCATCGTTCATCAACAGTCTTGTAGAAACAAAGCTAGAAAATGTGGTACAACGGGAGTTGGCAAACAAATCAGCAGGTGGGGGTGGCTGTGCATCGGATGCAAGTGCAATTCGGTTGATCTAGGTCAAAAGCATACATTAAACCGGTGATGGTAACACATTTGGAATGGCCTCCAGGGATAAATGGGAAATATATGATGGATCACGGATTTGGTTCACTTGAGCAATTTCAACAAACAAATTCAAAGGAGATAGAAGTCTAGTCTATTAGTATTACCATCTCACGTAGCCGATCGATCAGTGTCATGTTGTATCTTGTTAGTCTCCAAAAATCACAGTCGGTCCAGCTCATCTAGCCGACTGATTTTGATAGTCAGGGGTGCATTCTGTTCCGAGAGCAGTTTCATGCGCCTGACTACGGTAAATGAGTTTTCTTTGAAGTCACAGAAGACTCGGTCTTGTTATTTACGCAATTGGATGAATCTAGTACAATAATGTGAATTTATCAATTTTTGTTGCGCGTAGAGTTTTCAACAACATTTCGTCAAATTCTTTACCCTAGTAGCTTAGCCTCTCTCAGCTTACTGTTGAGGAGAATTATTGTATTTCTTCTCAAATCTGGGGCACGTTTTCTTCGAGTCAATATCTGTCCAAATACTTCATGTAACCGTGTGCAGAATAGGGTAGTAAAGTCATTACAAAGCAAACTTTCAGGATTAGCACTAGAATCGACTTTTAAGTATAATAATGGAAAGCTTTTAAAAGAAAACAGGAATTAACATATTTCCGTAGTCTCACTTTGTCAAGCTTATTGGTATCTCACAGATCACTTGAAGAAGAGCCGCATCATAATGGCATCTTACACACCAGTTAAGTTTCTGAATGGTTTTGAGAGTTATGAAAGCTGAAATTATCAATTTAGATGTTAGGTAAGATCAGCAAGAAATGATAATCATGTTTCCAATGTCACCTGGGGTCTACTTGTATATTATGAGAATGATCTCCTAATGGGACCTGAGTTCAACAACAAATGATGACACAAGAGTCGGTTCGGTTCAGTTCGACCCATATCCTTTTGCCGTTTTCTTTAATTTTCTGCCAGAACTAGTAATAACTGCTAAAATACTCAAGTATCAACCGCATCTGTAAACTCTATTTGAATCGCCACATGTGTGGAGCTAGGCGTGACTAATCGAAAGTGAATCCTAGCAATTGGCTCAGTAGGTAGTATACAAATGGCCTTTCCGTTCAGTAACAGTCAACCCCATGAAGAGATTCACAGGGAAAACTGGCCCAGAGTGGTAACCAGCCGTTCAAACACATAGCAAGAATTAACTTCATTATTTCCTTAAACACACTGTTGTTAACTGAACGCCCACTACTTAGAGTAGTCGCTATTTGACCGTCGTTCCTGCACTCCCCGCTCGCAAGCTGTCGCAAATACACCCCAACCACCTTCTCGATCGATCGCCCTCCCCGATTTTACCGTTTGAGGGGAATATCTTTCTGCTTACCATGTTCCATAGTGCCTAGTATTGGAGTAATGGGCGGTTGGTTCACATCTAGTTCTCAATTACATTTACTTTTATACGACTATCTTCGCAAAAAGATATTTCTGTTCAATGGATATCGTGGATCATGGCCAACCATGCGCAGCTGTTTACTTCGAGCTCAACTCAAATTTTCACCCAGTTTTTCTTCCAGTATGGTAGGCCTCAGACAGTACTTTGTTCGAGGAGCTCCACATCTTTCTCCAAGGTGCTCAATCACGTTTTCAGCTGACTACTAGGGTGACAACGCCATCCTGTACACGGCTCAGAGTAGACTGTTTGTCTGGGAAATTGTGTATCAGGTTCCCGGAGTATGTTACCGAACCATTGCAGGCTGCGGTACTGAGGAAGGACGGAGAGCTGGTTTCAACATCGCCTCCCTATTTCATTGTTTGACAGCACCTACTGGCAGTTTGTACGAAGAATTCGGAGCAGATACCAGTGGTCCCACAACTCCATCCCCTTTGTATCTTCACCTTGTAGTTGCCAAGTTCCACACTTGTATATAAGCACGGGTCGGATAGCGGCACAGAAGGGGAGAATCTCCGTTCGAACGGTGATTTTGTTCCGTGACCATAGCACACTCCGAAACTGAAGAAACACATTCCGTGCACTGTCATTCTCAGACAGTGCTTCGTCCTTCGTTTGACCATTCGGAAGCAGAGTTAACCCCAGATATTTGAGCGATGGCACGTACTCGATCGCCTGACCATTCACGGACAGCTGATAAGCTGACTACCCAGTTTTTGTTTTTTGCCTAATTGACTTCAAGGCCAATAGTCTTCGAAAAGTAATCGCGTCGGTCCAGAACTAGCTGAAGTGTGACGAAAGAATCTCCTAGCAGGACAAAGTAGTCTGCAAACTGCCGGTCCGAGAAGTACATCGTCGGACTCAGCTGGACACCGGGGTAATGAGCCAAGACTTTGTTGATTGTCTAGCAGACAGCATAGTTGAAAAACACTGGTGAGAAAGGGTACCCCGGTCTAACTCTAGAACTAACCATGAAAGCAGGAGATTCTTCGCCAAGCACTCGAACAAATGTGTTAGTGGAGGCATAGTAAGCCTTCAGAATCCTTGAGAGTTTGTCAGGAATACCTTCACGTTCAAGTACACCCTAAAGGTACTCGAGATTAACCGATTCAAAGGCAGCCCGAAAATCAATGGATCACGCTACTGTTGGGTGCTGGAACTAGCAGTAGTGTTCCAGTACCCCATGCCATGTGAAGATTTGGTCCACATAAAATCTGACACTGCAAAAAAAACCTTTGGTTCGGTCGAGTGAGGGGATCTCCCCCAACTGAGAAGCGACTGAGTGGCATTACGCGGAAAATCTTTGCAACGACGTCAATTAAACTGATCCGCGGTAGTTCTCGCACGCTGTCTTGTCTCCTTTTTTGGGAATGGGTTACAGAATGAAGGCACTCCAGTTCGTTGGAAATGTCTGTCTTTCTCATATAGATTGAAACAACACGTAGAGTTTGTCCATCAGTGAAGAAAAACAGGCCCTATACACTTCTGGTGGTATGCTATTCTCTCCGGCAGCTTTCCCCTTTTGTCAACCAGTTGACGACCCTGGCATGTTAGTCATACCTGCTAGCTCATAGTTGACGTCGTACACCTCTACACCCGGGGAGGCTGAAAGGTCTGTGTTGTGATCGGAAGGTCGGTGGAGAAGCCGGTCGAAATACTCTAACTAACATTCGATTTTTATTCCCTGTTCGGGGATATTCTGGCCTGCTGCTTCACGTGAGACGGATTCAGGCTTGAATCGTTCATTTCCAGGCAATCTAAACGAGTCGAAATAATTAACCGAATTTAACAGTCTCCACCTTTTCTGTCTTTTCGATCCAGTATCTCTTACCATCGGCTCTAGCCGAGCTTGAGGCCTCTAGCTGCAGTCTTCGATGTTCAGTGCTTCCCACTTCTCGGGATTCCTGGGCCTTTGCGGATGGCTGCGAGGTGTCGGCTGAGATGCAGTCTTCAGACGTTTTCCAGTTCCTCTTAACTCCTTCCATGCAACCTCCTTGACCGCCGACCCAGTCACGTTTCACTATTCTTCCACGGAGGACCCATTCGTTTGCATGCTAGTTGCAGTACCCAGCCTGGTTGCCATAACTTTCTAGACAGGGTTGCGCTTTTCTAGTATTTGCAGGGCTGTGCCCCTGATTCGGCTGGGTTGTGAGACTTTGAGGCTCGCAGACAAATGGATTTTAAAGAGCGCACTTACGAGGACATGGTTTGTGCCATCCGTGTTTCTCCGTTACTGCTCCGCAGCATGCTCCGTAGTTCTCTACTAACGAAGCCCAAAGGGACTGCACTAGAATATAATTTATGTGATGCGCTATGCGATCATCTTTCGAGTACCAGGTCAATAAATGCCTAATGGGTGTTGGAATCGCATGTTGCAATAGCTGACCTGTTAGCATTAGCCAGATTCACTACGCGGTTTCCGTTGTCACAACGTTGGTCAAGTCTAAACTTTCCTTGGACATGGCGAGTGGACTAATCCGAGGGCTTCTTCGTGCGTTCCGGTTGCCGGTGATGAAGAGCTTATCACTGTTTGTAACCCGATTGATTACATCTTGTAATATGTCATAGAAGTCATCTTTTGTTATTTTCAACATCTTTGGTCGGTGATTAGATAGTAATACTAACAGATTCTCTGGAGAGCCCTTGAAGCTTGCTAGGGCTGACCTCCAAGAAATCGCTTCCTATGAAATCAGGACGCCGTTGGCCTTCATACTCAGAGCGAATGCGACAGCTGGTGTACCAAGTAATCCTCTGGCTCTCTGTACCAGAGCCAATAAATTGTATCCACTCCAGAAACCTTAATACACCGAGTGCCGGAGGGCAGTAGTCCAACTTCCGAAAGATAAGCAATGTTTACATCGTACTCATGTGTTCGCATTTTAATGCTCTGGCTACCTACATCTAATAGCTTTCTCACATTACACTACGCTATGTTTACCTGATTTCCAGAGTAGAGAGCTCCAGCTCGTTGTCTTATCACCTCAATCACTGGGACACGAGGTGCGTCGCTTACCGGGGACATCTTAGTATGAAGGTAGGGCTTAAATTCACGATAATTTACGGGGAGTCTTGGGAAGAATGATACGAAGCGGTGTCCCAGCCCCGTTCGGGACTTTGTAAGATTCGGTAGCCCAGACCGACCTTTCTTGTCCGAGGGTACGCCTCTAGCCTTTGCTCGTCCAAGTGCAATCTGCAAGGCAGCAGGGGCAACTGCTTATTTGGTGGCGGACCACAATCGCCACGTCACAGTTTAGTCAACAGACTTATGTGGTATTTTAGAAAGGAAATCGCCAGCCGGGCAAAGAACCACCACTTCCGAAGGCACAGCTGCTGCTCGTCGACGGCAGCTCATTCAGTGAGCGTAAGCCCGCTTTATTCACTTCTAATAACCGGTTTGTTGGCCTTTCGCCTATCCACCACCTGAGGAAGTGTCCCGTGGTATATAGCTCTGCTCGAGATCAGTGCTACCCCGACACCTAGCACTAGGGCCTGGCAAACCAATTCAATAAGGAGCCGAGGTGGTTAGGCAACTAACCTGACAAACACCTTACTTCATAGTTTTATTACCGTTTATCATATGATTCCTCCTTTTGGATGAACGCTTCGCTCATCACAGAGAATCCATGAAGTCGCTGTGCATTTAATTCAGCCCGTTTCTTAGGAATCATCCACCACACAAGAACACCAGATACCAACTGAGATTTCAGCTGATTTTTCTCACCTCGTTTCGAGTTTACTTTTGTCTCATTTCCTTACGCTTCAGTGATACTCACGTGTTAAGTACAGCGTGCTTGGTCCCCATACACAAAATCAACTTTCAGCTACTATGTTTTCTACCAGTAACAAAAACAGAAATTTGAAAGTCCTGGAGTGGACCCAGAATCATTGGACTCACCATAACATGAAGGCGAAAATGGGAAGGTACGCCTGAATTTATTAGGCTAGACAATTCAAAACGGCATGGCTGTTGTGGAAATTTCGACACAGGCACTCTAGTGAGATCGACTCCCGCTCACCAAGACATTTCGGCTGTTTTGGCCATGTGCCAGCGACCTTTGACGTAGTTCTCAATTGCATCGTTCTCACTGTTTTGGCCGATTTTCCTGATTGCCCCACTGATTTGGCGTTCTCACATTGGGACATCTTTCAGCATTTCAAGCTGCATGCTGAGGTTTCCTTACCCACCCTCATCCTCATTTCAGTCCACAGAGAAAATCCTCCTCAACAGACAGGATACGGATTGTGGGTTGTATCAACAGTTCACTCAGAGCGCTAAAATGACTGTGACCTTTCGGCAATCCAGGTACCCTTCGACTTTGATACAAATAAACTGCTCGCGATCTTTAATCCTCATGGTCCTTGGGCTATCATCAACCTGAGACTTCAGGTGTAGTTAACATGGTAAAAGAGGGCAAGTCCAGTGGGACAACTGCGTTTGACGGTAGAATCATATGAGCACTGATGGCAAATACGGTTTGCGATGTTTTGGTTTAACTCTCCAAAGTGCAGTTTTCACCTCTTTTTGAACGCTTTGCTGGTCTAGCAAAGACCACATCAGTAAGGTAATTGGAGAAATCGGACTATATTCCCGATAGAAGTTGGGGCGTGAACACCAGGAACATGAATAACATGTATGAACTTGAACTCTCTGGCGTGTGTTTGTCTTTGGTCCGGTGTTGCTATCTCGATTAGGCTATGCTGTCGTTGATGGGAGCTGCTGTCTGTATGTGAAGCTGAAGACACTGAAGGGATGCGGTAGCTCTGAACATTAGCTTTTAATACTGCAGTGAAGTTTACCGAATGGGATTGCACCAAATCTTTAAACTCACTTGACTCACGTCAAAATAAAGTCGTTGAGTGAGCCGCTGAACACAGTGCCTCCCAAACCGGACATCTTGAAAAAAACTAGAGCAAGCTTGACAAGACACTGCTACGACAATAGATCACAGCAAACTCAGCACTTTCAGTGATACCCACGTGTATGCACTGATCAAATCAAATCATATCAGTGACGTAATTCAAGTCCGACAAGTAGTCTTCCCATCAAGAATAAACTCCAAATAAAGGAACCGGAAGACAACTGTTTAAAACGAAAACCTAGCTCTATGTCTCATCGTCTGCTACCTGGTGAATTCTCTAAGATGCACACTATTCTCATCCGCTCAATCAACTACTGTTGGTGTTATGTGACATAGAAGTCACGGCTAATAATTTGACTTGGTTTCACTGGTAGGTTCACATAGCAGTATAACGAAGTAAATATTTTCCGATGGGGACAGCAAGTGTCCTATCTGAAAGACAAACAGAAAGAAAGAAAGAAACTCCGTGAGTCAGAGATCAGTAGATGTATCGTGGGTTCTCTTACTTACATCAGTAGAGCGATCTGCGGTCTGCAGTTACTTCTGAATGAAAATGATAGACGAAGTGGGAAAAGTACGGGAACAGCACGAATCACTGGTGCATCCGAATGTCAGTTTTGGATTTTCCAGCAGCCTTTTAGAGCCTTCTGTCCTAACAGACAGGCGAAAATGAACGCGTGACGAGATAACCCAAGGTTTTATGAGTGTAACAACAACAGAAGTTCATAGAGCAAGAGTAGTGATTGTTGATGACCAAATCCTTGTGTTGCTTTACTCTATCTGTGATTTTTTGTTCGTTAGAACGGCCTGGAGCCAAAATTCGATTGCGTATCATTCCATCTGATGTTGACGTCCTTTCTGAGCACTGAGTTTGTGATGCAACATCCTTAAGGTCTTCGCAACTAATTCCAGTGCACACTTTTATTTCCGATTCCGATATCTGGTGTCGCTATCGAAAAACGTCTCAAGGAATCTTTCTGTTTGGAACTTTTAAACGCTCGCGAAAACATCCGTGGAGCTGAGGACTACAGGAAACTTTTGAAATCTACTTCTTAAAGCTGAAAGTTCTAGATTGTTAGCAAAAAACTGATGGCTTCTTTTTCATTCGAAAGAAGGCTTATTCCCTTGTGAATAACTTTTGCGTTTGTTAATTCAACTATTTCTGTAACCTAAGAAATATTGAGATATTTCACATAATGAAAAACCCACTTGCCTTTTTTATCCAAAAGTCGAATGTCGTGACCAAGAATCGGACCGGCAACACCCGCAAGGGGCTGTATAGTATTAGCTAATCCATTACAGCTTCAGTTCCGTGACCGGGCTTTCGGGCTGAACTTTTAAATGCGAAAATTGCAAGAGGATTTATCTTGCGAAGGGTTAAACCTTCTTGCCCCAATAATACACTCAGAGATTTGCTTGCTCAACATATGCAGTCAGCCAGCTTTGGACTTTTTGAGCATGCGAGAACGCTTTTCTTAGTTCGCCAAGAAATTGCAACGGGCTTCTAGGTGTAATTTTGGCGATCAGTTGCAAATGCAGTTGAGTGATCGATTGATCTATGGAACTAATTGGACTGAATTACAGAGACAGCTCCATTTAGCCCGCTGCACATTTAAGTTTGCTCAGAACTTGTGAGAACAGCTTCTAGAAGGTGATAGTGTTATTCATAACGAACCAGCCCAATATTTTAGTGCAGCCAACTTTCAGGATTAATCATTCCCACGGCCGAACTATTTCAAAAACTTGACCAAATGCAACAATGTGAAAAACCCCTCTCCTCTTCATCTAAAAAGATAATCGACGATAGGAGGGTTGTCAATCATGTAAACCCAAGTATTCCCACTTGACTTGTCAATTTATCTGCGTCTCATGTCAAATATGGGGTGAAGTTGATCACGTTCCTTCTTCCTGTTGAAATGTTAGGGTTTGCGTGACCAATGGTTCATTTTCTCAGTCTCGTTTGTCCTTCGATTCTCAATCTCTTTTCGTTGATGCCATAAGTTCAAATCCATTTTGTCATGTTACTCGCGCGAATTTTGTAATTTATTCTATTATAGATGCTGGAAGTGCAGAATCATTCATTACCAGTTCTGTAGTTCATCTTAAAATTCCTATGAATATTAGGACGGTTACCATTTCCGTCAAAGAAATTAAGCAAGAAGCAAATTTCCCGGATCTATTAGGTGGAAGCTAGGCTAATTTGGGGACAAATGACCTTTACCATCCACAATGAAAAGTTTTTTAACTTCTCGTTATATGTTTCCATTATTCTTATCACTGGTAAAGCGACATTTATTGCAGTAAATCTGCGTTTTATAGATTGCATTCTTCGTTTCGTCGAGTTCTGCTGTGAGCAGCCAAAGCTATACCGATTTGCCATCTGGTGTTGGATTTTTCCTGTAGTAAAACTTGATTTATGACTTTTAGACGTAAATAAAATATAGTCTAACAGTTTTTTTTCATTCTGTACTATGTTTCAAACTGTATGTAAAGCCTGCTTCATATTTACAAGAAAACACATTTTCATGTTGATATCTTGGGATAGCAAATTAGTCGTCTTACAGTGTTGATTCATTTGAAATGCATATGGTACCGAATATGACCCAGCAATGAAAATTCATAGCTAATCTTCGGACTGCAGAAATTTGGATACTTACTTCTTTACATCTCAAAGGACAAATTGTGAAAGGGACTTGAGACGTAAGGAACCCCTCAGTGTAAAGAACTGCATCATTTTCGGCGGAGCCACATTGTGTGATCATCGAGATTCGTGTTGTAGATTATAATCCACTGGTATACTAGGTTAATCCATATTTCACCTTAATATTTTATAGATACGGTAGTCTCTAGTGACACAACTTTTGATGCAGTACCTCAGGAGTTGCAACCAATTGGAGAATAGAAATCTACGGAGCCTCTAAGAGGATTATCAACCATTATGAGCACAGCAACTCTTTTAATTTATCCAGAATGCAGTATATTTGAGAATTCTGACTTGATTTTAAAGCCTCTCACCATATAGAACTTGAAAAATTCTTGTGTGAAACCGTCATTGTGGGTTCCTTTCTGCATCTTCTGTCTAATGTTTCAATAATGTCTATTTTACCAAGGATACAAATTTGCGACAGGCTCATCGTTTTTGAGCCGGCACTAGCCAAGCTTATTACATGACCCAGTGACAGTATCATCCGGCAGTTTTGTCTAAAGATGTTGCTATCGAACAGTGCCCTTACTCGCATTGGAGTTCAGTGTTTTGAGTTGGTGCATACTTGGCAGGACGATGATCCAAGAGCCCGTAGATTTTTGGCTGAAAGTCGACTTTTATTGTAGTATCCATTTTTAAGTAACCAGTTATGGCTGATTTTGGCACGTGTAATTTAACCAAAGTGCCTATCCATCATAACCGGGTGTACTGTGGGTCAATAAAACGATATTCACTTGAAGTTTATTTGCAAAGAATGGGGGGCAAATTGATCGATTTCCTTCGAAATGTAATGTAATATGGTAAATCAACTGTAGTACTTTTGACAAATGGCCGATGTCGGTACTACCTATAAGGGTATGCTTACAGTAAGAGAAAATTCTCTCAGGATTTCCGAATTTCAGCTGAGATAGATGCATTAGGCATGGATTACATGTTAAGAAAGGAGTGACGTCGAACCGTCATCCAGTGTCTGCAGCAAGTGTTCTATAAATCATCTTAGACCTTTAAATGCTTCATTAGAGACACAGGAAATTGTATCGAAAATGTTTTCAAAACTGGAAAGTTCAATAAATGTTTTGACAGCCGGAGTTGGCGCTAGACAGCCAACAGCTTTACAGCTATAATCTCATTTCTATTGAATGGAGCGTGTACGGACAATGAGTCCACTTTCAGAATCATATGGCGAACTCTTCCAAAATAATTCACCAATTAACACGACTAAAATTCAGAATAAGGGCTAGTGATCTCAAGTACGGATCTTCCATATAAGTAGTATAGCACTGTATCCGGATGACAGGACCACATTTCCCCGGAAGCACACGACCGTTTTCCCGGTTTTGGTGGCTCATCAAGTATTTTTTAGCCCATTCGTCCGAGAAATAGATTCTCCGCCCATGAGAGTTCCATTCAATTCAAATGAGAATACAACTGTAAACCAGATTTGGAGGGCATAAGAATGATTAAGCTGAAGAGTACCGGGTAAGCATACCTGATGAGCGGCAACAACCCCAAATATGGCCCTGTGCTCCAGAGGTAATTTCGTCCTGTCTTCCAGATAAAGTGCCATGATACTCGTATCGAAAAAGGACTACAGATTCGCCTCTACACCTGTGACTGGTGAGCAGGCTGGATGACCTGAGAAAGCTCTCTCCCCCTTTTTGCAACCGGCAGAGGCCCAAGGCAATGTGATGAGTTACTTTTCTCATGATAAACGTGTCTAAATGGTCATTTCACAACTCTGCGCGTACATAAAAGTCGCCATCACTGCGAGGTTAGTCGACGGCTTCCGTGAAGAATGAAGTAACATCAGACCATTGTTGGTTTGGAAGGGCTAAGCGAACAGCGATTCACAAACATGGGCTTATAGTCTGCAATGTGAAAAAACCACTAATGTACGTCGCCTCGTATAAACCCCAGAGGCCGTTTGTTCCATCCCATTGTTCTCGGGAGAATCATCGTCTAACACTGAAAGATAAAATGTTATCTTATAAAAGCAGAGGGATTGCTGTAATCCAAGTTGGGAACTCAGGTAGGTAAATTCAGTTTTTCCTCAAATATTTTTGATGGGCTGCAAATAGTTCACAGCAGAACTCTGTTCGAAATCTAGACGGCAAACTTTATCTGATATCCATGGTTTTCGTAAAGGCAAAAACCCCTCATAGCTTTGCATATTCTTATGTTAAAGATTGGGTGCGAAAATGTATTACACGGAGTAAAACCATTTGAAGAACTTGATTGATACGGTGAAAGTAATTTGAATCTTTACGCCTCCGATATATATTTTTCACAATGATTTATATATTTTCAAAAACTATGTTTTCTTTTTTAGATATTGGTGTATTATCGGTCTATTTTGAAAGGACGAAAGGTGAATTAATTAGTCAAGAGAAGCGTAATAGCTGTTAAATGATGCAGACAAGGTACTCGCTTCCGGAGATTTTTTACTCTTTGAAGGGATTCCAACACGATCCGAAATGACAGTCGGTAGTGTGACATAACATTTCTAAAGAGATATCCTAAAGCCGATCTTTAGGTCCAAACCTGCTCTCAAATAGGAGCATCTCACTAGTTATCAATTCTCGTCCTTTGTCAGTAACTCCCAGTTCTTCTTTATTGGTCTTCATTACATGAAACAACTTTATATTCATCTGTCATTCTGTTCTGATGGTGACCAGTTCCGTCTTTAGAAATTGGTTGCTTATTGTCCCAGGGCTTCAAGTGGGACCAAAATTACGCTCGGTGGCCTTGAGATATCAGAACCGCTAGTAATCATGGAATGACGGATATAACCCTTGAAACTACTTGAAACCGTAGAGAAGACAATCAATTGGTTAGTTGCAAAAGACCTCCTGACCGAGTGAATAAGCTTGCTTTAGCAACTCTGACTGAGACACCGGTGAAAAGGGATCGAAAACTCAGTGGTATTGCAAGACAGTCTACATCGATTCCATGAATTAAAGTTCAGTTTCAAGGCCTAATAAAGAAGACGCTTCTCTGCAAGTACTTCTCCACGAAAATACCGTGAGTTCACAAAGATCAATACGTCTTTTGGACTATTTCAGTAAGGCTTTTACTGTTCTTTCTCAATGTCATCTGCGATTTTCCAAGCTACCATCGATTCTCTCATTTCTGATTTGCGAATTGTCATCGTTTACCAGGAAACCAACCTAGGAACTGAATGATGAACGGGTGTGCTTTGTACTCAAACGGCTCCGTGCACACTAGTTTGCTAATAGTCCAGACAAATTCATTTTTCTACCACTTATTTGTCTTGTTTAGGATACTTCTTAGACGAACTTGGTTTCCGACCGAATTTTGACCGTTTATCTTCTTTAGTGCATGAACTTTAGTCTACAGCTCCTAAATATCTTCGTTCGCTGTCTGGTTCACTTCATTATTTTTCCAGAATCACCCAAGAATTTTCTTAAAAGGCGGAAATCTTATTTCACTTTTGTTCGCAGAAGTTATTAACGTGCTCTATTGTACAACTAGTTTGTTTTTTCATCAGTGCTACTTCACACTTTTTCACCCAAAATTGCCATCAACCGTCGCTGCTTACGCTGGTCCTACTGATATTCGAACTGTGCTGGAGTAGCATAATAATAAAGTATTGTGCATCTTGGGCTGATATAGTCCTGCGGAACATGGATATTCACGAGCACAACGTAAGATTCTACCTGTTTTGGGCGGTCATTCGGTTACACACCTGCTTGTACGGTTCGCATTAAACTCTCTTGATGGACTGTTAAGTGTCAAGGAGGACTCACATTGATCACTGTTCGTTAGTGAAACCATCCCCAGCCATAGATGAAAGAAGGAATGTTGATCTCAGCGCTTGATCCTATAATATTCAACATCGTAAAATTGAAGCCATTCCACATTCAGGCTATTTATCTCACTGTCGTTTCTGAGTAAATTTCTTCTAAATATTGGTTACCACAACCACTTCCTCCAAATCGATCGAATTGAATTCGGGAAACCTGAAAGTTTTACCATGCCTTTTTGTCTCGTGTTCGACGTGGTTAGGAAGAAAATGTCAGACTTTGACTCTCGGACTTTTACAAAAGTCGTGAATTGTGACCGTTTTGCATTTCAATGGTCGCATCATTGTACCACCTACTTTGAGCTCCACCATCTTGACAGCTTTGCTGTATAAATATATTCTTGGTGGACCAACTTAAGTGTTGGTGGCTTGAACTACACCATGGTTTCTACCAGTTTACTAAGCTTTGGAGTGATTTTGTGCCTAAAATTCTCTCTCAACCTTCCAAGTGAACTATTTGAACAATGTCATTTAAAGCCTGACAGCTTCATCATGCAGAAAATTGCCTAGCATTTTGAACAAATATTATGCCCTCATAATCACTGATTCACTTTCAAAGTGGTCCGAGTTTTACATTACCAATTCACCGAGTTTTAAATTCACTGTTGCAGCTCATCCCAAGACCGTTGGTCGTGCAGGAGTAGCTTGTATGTTGTTCACTGACAACGGAAGTCATTTCACTGCTCAGAAAGTGACTGTTTGTTTGAAGTTCATGAGTTCCCATCACACGTTAACTCACCCGCTTCATCCGCCGTCGAACAGAATCGCTGAAACCGTTGGTCGGACATAAGAAAGTGCCACGAAGTTCACAAATGTAGGAAGGTTCAAAGAGCTCGAGAGAAGTGTGGACAACGTACTCACACAACATATGTAACCTTCCGTCCAAATACTGGTAGTAGTCCGGCGAGTTTGTTCAAGCATCAGGCACTTCGAAACCTCATACTTCATCTCGAGTCTTCATAAGTTGGCTACTGCAGATGAAGTGGTCTGAGAACTTCTAAAGATATTGTACTTAAGCAACTATGGAATAAGGTTTGCTAGATTTTGGGTCTTACTAATGGTTTTATAATCTGAAGACAGATCGCTTATGGTCCTGTTCCTAATTGCAATCTAATTTGAATAGGATTCTGATATTTCTGAGTCTGTTCTAGAACAAAACGTGTGATGACTGGTAATGACAAGCTCATGTTATTCTAATACATCCGTGAACACATTTGTGTAGCAAATGTACAGAGTAAAATTCATTTACGAACCAGTTCATTCTGTGTTCTCACTCCTTCACTGCAATTATTTCGGGGCCGAAACATTCAGTGTTCGTCATGGATAGTCGTTGTTCTCGATTTCAATTTCTAATCCTCACAACTGGCGTCGCGGGCAGGCAACATATCATGGACGTCTGTATTTCACAGATTGCGAATGTTCAGTGGTGCACGAGAAGTTGAGGGTTATATCGACAGCTTCGAATTTGAGTGTTTAACTCGCGAATCTTTGGATTCTGGGATGGAGGCTGTACATTTTCTGATAGTCCTTGGAAAAGAAGCATATTCTCTTTCAACGAGTTACACTTTTCTGACTTGCTCAGCATTTTTCCTGTACGAATCTTTGAAGGATTTACTCCTCAAGCTTTTCAGCCGTTTACCTTTGAGGCTGATGAAAGGGGAAAAATTCCATTTCTGGATACGAGGCCATAACCAACCAACAGGGGATTTTGTGTTTGGATTACAAACTCGTTTATGCCTCAGAAGGTTTTCAGGACATCATTCCCTCTGTAGATCTCTCACCCATTATCATTCCAGGTAAAGGCATTACTAGCCACTGCTTACAGGTACTTAGTGCTGGTTTTCATAGACGAAGACGTATGAATACACTTAACTCAGTAATGCTGACAAGCCGGGACTGGAAAGCGGCAGAGCAGTAGTATCACACAAGAATTCGAGATGAATGGGCAGGGGTTCAAACCACTGGTGTGGCACAGGATATGCACCATTGATGAGCTCTAAAAAGAGCGAAGCTCGAGGATGGTGCTCGTTGGTTCAGGGTTGGTCGGATGATCCGAGATTTGCGCGTGAAAAATGGAGGTCAAAGTTCTTAGTTCTTGTGAAATACTTCTCACGGATGGACTATCCAATAGGTACCGATGTTCTTTTCTTGTAACTTGACTTGGTCTTTCCATTATTATCTTGGATTACATGAATTGTATGTGTTTCACCGAAAGTTTTGTCTGGTTCTCAGCAATCATGATTATTCTAATATTGCTGATGATATCAAAATGGATCCTGTGCACATGAGTTGACCGGCTCTCCCATTTTTATAAAATGCCACATTATTCCCAACGGACTTCGTGAGGGCAGGAAGTAAGATTTGGATGAGTCTGTCAGCAAAAGAGTATTAGTAATGATGGATTCCCCGGCCCAAGCCACTTCGATTGCGTCTCCGTTAAAACGCGACGGCAGACTCCCAGAAACTGGCAATTATGAGATTACATTAAACGAATAGCGAAAATGGTCCAGTTATTCCAATTTCGAACCTGAAGATATTCCCCATCAGTTTTATGGTTCAAAGCATTGTTAGAACTTGACCTTAGGAATCAATTTGTACAGATTCAGCTTGATGAACATTCTTGTAAAATAATCACCGTTATTGCACATTTAGTTTTGTATCAGTACAATTGTATGCTTTCCAGTTTTAGCGCTTTCCCACCTACTTTCAAGACACAACTAATCATCTTACTTTTTCCGAAAAGATGTTTGTGTTTACCAAGATGATGTTATCGTCTATTTTTCCAAAAATATTTCATGATGAATATTTGCTTTTTTACTGGATGTATTTCCTGAATGCAATATAACCAGTATCCCTGATATGTTTGTTTTCCCTGCATCCCAGTTATTTGGTTGATATTCACGGCTTTCATCCCGAACCTAACCGTTATGCTCAATTGAAATATTTTCGTTATCTGGTTCTGTTCAATAGTGCTACAGATTCATTCCTAATTTTGTCACTATATCTGCACATTTATTTGACATCTGCAGCAGGCTTTTCAGTGGTCTTCAGTGTGTGAGGTAGCAGGCACGAACAAAAGAGTCCTGGTTCGTTGGTCAGACAGCACAGCCTCGCCCGTCCAGAATCAAGGGCAAGGTTGAACTCAGCGAGGCAGATCAATGATTTGGCAGGCAGACAGTACGTCATCTCTTATCCGGAATCGAGGACTAGGTTGTGACCAGTGTGGTCGGGTGACAAGTCAAACAGTGACCAGCAGTGGTCTGAAGTGACCGGAGCCAAATCACTCATTGAGGCTGCAACCAGACCAGCCAACCAGGAGAGTTATTTGTCAATAGCGATTGAGCCAATAAGTTCCTTGTGAGGGAATTGGTTACGGTCACTGCATATCTTATATAATTATTCTATTTAGTACCAATAAACCGACGTTGTTACAAGGCAGAAATGTTTCCTTACTGCAGCGGACGGGAAGAATCAGAACACACTGCATGAGTGATGCTTACGTGGCTCACTACCGTTTTTCTGCTAGCTCTGTACTTCGCACTTTTGCCGATTTTTATCTTCTACTGTTATTATTTCGGATGCCTTTCTTCTCTGTATAGGGGCTATGCTAGAACAACTAACTTTGTGCATTTCCCCTCAACTCAGAGCCGCTGAACGCAGATATTGACAAACAAAACTTGAGCCATTAGCTGTTTACCGGGCGTTTACTAGTTTACACAAATATTTGTTTGGCACTCAACTCAACAATGCCACCCATTATGAAGCACCGAAGTTCCCGTATACTCTATATCGGACCTTCAGTAAACCGTCTGCGGCCATGGTTCAGTGACGGAGTGGAGCTCTGTCGGCGTATTATTATTACATTCAGCACTGCTAAGAACAACACATTCCATCCGCGGACTACTCTTCGTGCTACTTCATTTCTGAGGAGAACCCCCGAAACTGACTGCTTGCCCATACAGCCACTAACTGTTAGTCCCTCAGAACTAGTTCGTGTAAATAAGAGGTACTATCGTGCCATCGTATCTTGTTTCGCGTGAATAGCTGGCAGATGTTCAGTATCGATTTCTTGAGTTCTGTCAGTGGTGTGAAAAAATTTCAGTTACAAGTGATGATATATTGTGCTACAAAGATAAAATCATTCCCATGCCACGCCGTACCCAACACGGTTGGACGAACGTTGGGCTAACGTTGGGCATAAATGACTCCTGACATGTGCGTGGAAAGTTCTTGAAACTCAGTCAGCAATAAAATAATGATAAGAGTATAGCAATATTTATTAGTTTACATCTGCGTTACAAAAAAACCCACATTTTGTTTTACTGAATGCCCTTGTGACCAGGCAGTGTCGTAATGGTCTTCTCTAATCTCTGCTCATAGGATCCGCTGTTCAACTTTTCTACGGATGAAAATGGTTCATCATTCGTAGAGACAACTAATGAGCATTTCTGCAATTTATTTTAACTCTGGTATATTGCTATCTCCCCTTTCATATTTTTTTCATTTATATGTATGCGCATACATGAATGCATGCATATATATCCTTGGACATTGAGATAGTCGTTTTGTGGTGTTTTTACTGTGAGATTCATGCCTTATTGAGTACTAATCTCTATGTTGCTTTGATCATTCATCTTCCGATCCCGGGAATCAGAATACTTTGTTCTGCCTAAAGAGAGGAGGTGGTACCGTTACAGGAGGCGCGAGAAAGCCCTCAGTGCAAAATGCTTCATTTGTGGCTAGGCAACACTATGAGAGCACCGGCCTTCTTGGCCTGAATCTCAGTCAATAGGTATGCTAACAGGAACCAAATTTTGTCAAGTATTTCTTCAATCTCAACTCATAATAGACACCGTGACCCTTGGTGTCCTTGCTGTTGAAGTTGGGTCAGCAACAGATTCTGATCTGCGGGTCTTTCAAGCAGCCGTCTACCGACCACTATACATCAAAGCTGATCAGTCATGCAGGTAAGTACATTCGTGTTATTACTATTATTATTGTTAATATTATTATTATTATTATTATTATTATTATTATTTCCAGCCGGTCGAGAAATACAGCTTCGAAGAACGGTGTGTGCCGAAATTAACGTGGACGCTCTTTTACCGTCCTTGTCTGTAGACTTTGCAATCATCAAACCCACCATGAGGCGACTTCGTGACTTGTTGCACGCTCTGAGCTATCATTTTCCAGGTATTTCGCTTTACCCAACGACAAAATCTCATACACCGCGGTTGTGGGATGCAGCTATCGGTTTCCCTTATGAATCGTATGTGGGAAATCTCAGTTCGTTCATCGAGAGAGCAGCAGTGCCAGTAGAACAGTTACACCGAAAAATTCACGAGATCAGCGAGAAGCCTTCCGAAAGGAAAGTATTATTGCTGCGGATGATATTTGATTCCCGTTCGTGCTGTAAACGTTCATCCTGTGTTCTGTATGTGTTCTTCTCTCCATTATGCAACCAGATCAAAAGATCATCTTCAACAAGAGCCTCGCAAAAATTATAAACCGACAAATAATAGACCTTATTGATGTTTTAATGTTTTGGGCAGTTTTTTCACACAGTTTGCTATCAGTGCCTCTGTCGGTGGATGACGCACTACTGGACACACTCACTTATCACTTTGGAATAACACCTGTGACGCCAATGCTCCATTTCTGCCTACGTTCACGTAAAGTTATATTTTTCTCCTCCACTTTTCTAGATTAAGTACTTATCTTTCAATGGGACTACGGATGGAATTTTTTAGGCCCTGAATGGCATTATCCTACTGCTCGTTTGCAAGTACACAATGAAAAGCCGTTCAAAAACAAGCTCATTGTTGCCGTCAAGGATAGGTCAATGAAATTTGTCTTCTCTGACTAAATTCCAGATGCTGTTCGTTTCATCTCATGGTTCGCATGAGAACCAGGTGTTAGTCGTTGAAAGACACAGAATTTTGGTTTACCAAGGCTAGAAATCGAGTCAACGCAAGAAGAGAATGCGAGCACATAAACTATTATTTCCTTGGAAATAAGTCTGAAGCTTCTTTCACTTTTGGAACTATTTTATTCACTTGGTGTAATCAACACCTATTCAGGTATTCTGAAGATTAGTAACAGTTTACCGTAAATCACAACTCTACGTTTTCCTCTGATTTAGTTCATGGTTAATTTGGTATTTTCCTATCTCATTGACTAGAGCTCTTTTGACACGTAAAGTATCCGATGGTAATCCGTTTTGTCGAAAGCAGTTTTCAATCAAACAGTTTTTGAAATTTGCATACAAACGTTTTCTGTTGTTGACTTTCTCCTTAAGTGCGACTGCTTCACCTTTCTACATTTTCATATTACAGATCCGCTGACCATGTATCACAAGAACTGTGAACATCTTCCCAACATTCTGCATGAAGCAATCCTCGAACTGCAAATTTATACCAGCTTTCGGCACGTCGTTTTTGTAATAAACAGCGATTTTAGCGTATTGTTTTTCTGATCAGGGATAAGTTAGCGGTTTCGATCGAAAGGATGGATAAAGGGGGAAATGGACTAAGAAACAGGCAGTGAAGATGGATTAGGAAAAGTAGAGGTACCCATTTCCAGCAACTTTTTCGGACTTTGGGTATAGCCCAAAGAGCTCTCAATGGGGCACAGATAGTGCGGCCCGGTGTCAGCCCAACGATGGTCCAACGAGGGCCCAATTAGGAGCTCGTCGGTAGTGTTGCCTGGGTTTGTTTCCTAATCTGCGACAGGCATTTCAGAACTCTCTGTATTGCTCAGCTTAAATCCCTCGTTTTTTTATTTGCCCGTGGCCGGAGTTGAATGAAAATTTGTGCTTGACTTTCAAAGCCTGGCTTAAGTGTTTACGTACACTTCAGACGCAACCTTTGAAAGAGGGCCGTGACCTACGTCTAAAGAGCGTTGGCAAGGTGTTCCTCTTCTAGACAAGTACTATGCTCCGGTCTTCAATGATTCCTACTGCCGTTGACCGAAGTTATATTTCAGTACTTCTCCAAATGTTGAAATCAGTCTTACGGCTGTTATTAAAACATCCAATCGAGAGGGGATCCGTCTGCGATTGTTACTGACAACGGAAGTCATTTCGCGATGAAGAAGGCAACTGACCGGCTGAAATAGTTGGGTTCTCACCGTGTGTTAACCTCAACATCCACAATCCATTGAGGTGGTTCAAAACTTTCTTCATACCATGAACGGCGCAACTGCATCTGCGCACGTCAGTATGGCCACCGAACTCAAGCAAAGTGTTGATAGCTGTGGTGGTAACGAACGAACTATGAAGTTATTCTCTGACCCTTATTACAAGTGCTTCGTACTTTACCATTTCTGCTGAGTACGATTCGAAGGCAGCTCTGTCATTCTATGTTCTGCTTCTCGGACGAGTTCCAGTTCTTGGTTGGAGCTTATTGCGTGATTCCATTGCATTATGTATTCTTAGCTTCATTTCGATGAGCAGCAATAATTTCCTAACACCATACCAGAACTCCACTCAATCGAAGACTGAGGAAATTACTTCCCATATGTTTAAAAACAGGGTATTGTGTAATGTGGTAGAATTTTATTGCTCAATAACACAGCGTAGTCGAGATCGTTGGTAGATTGTCGACGTTTCGGTCACCACGGGTAACCGTTTTCAAGACTGGTTTTACAACCGAATGAAACTGGAATAATAGCTTAGAGCAATTGGGTGTTAGTCACAGTGTGTTCGTATGTTGGTCTGCGTGTTTGTGATGTTGTTTTAGTATAAGGGGTGGGTGGGTGGGTTAAATCTCCGTGCCTACTATGTGTCCGTGTAAGTGGGGTCATTTGAGGTCAACAAGGTGTTATGACCCGTTTTGGTGTTTATCCATCCGCGTCGTAAGTACAATCCATATAGCTGTAATCTCATTTGAATCGAATGGAGCGTGCGTGAACGGGCAGTCCATTTTTAGAATCACACGGTGATTCTTCCAAAGTTTATTTGTCGGTTAACACGGCTAACACTCTGAACGAGGACACATAGTCCCAAGTATGGATTTTCGATATGAGTAGTATGACATTGTATCTGGAAGATTACCAGGTACGCCTACCTGATGAGCGGCAATAACCGCGAAACCGGTCGTGTGCTTCCGGGGAAATTTTATCCTATCATCCAGATACAATGCAATCCATATGCTTGAAATCTCTGCCCCATCGTTGCGGTTGAGACACGACTGGTGGGCGTTAATTGCCAGAGCCTCCGCGTAGAGACATTCGGTGTACGTACGGAACCCACATTGGAGGATTCTGGTGTTTTCGTAGTCGATGGTGTGGTTTTCGGATATGGCGTGAAGTGCGATTGCAGAGTCGCGTTCTAACTTTCTTAAAGGCATTTGGTCCCTCGGTCTGCATTTTTCTTTATTTTTGCGTTCTGCGATTCTGGTTTTGACCTGTCTGCATGTTTGCCCAATGTACTGAGCGGGGCATTCTTTGCAGTTGATCACGTAAACACAGTTGTTCTGTTCGTGTATGTGTTGAGAGGCATTGGTTCTTGTGAGATGGCGTCGCAACGTGTTATCTATTCGCAAGAAAACGCGAACACCATACGCACCAAGTACTTTCCCGACTGCCTCCGATGTGCCCGATCTGTACGGGATACAAACGGAGGTTAGCCAGTCTAAGTCCTTCTTGTCGTGTGTTGCTGACTTGTTTCTTATCACATCGGGTACTAGTCCCCGTGTGTAGTGGTTGTTTTGAAGGACCGTGTGTAAGCGTTGCATTTCCTGCTTAAGAATGACATCATCGTTGCACAATTTGTCGACTCTGTTGGTTAGTGACGATATGAGTGCCCGTTTTATGCATTGTGGATGGGCTGAGTTAAAGTCCAGATATCTGTCGGAATGTGTAGGTTTCCTGTGAATGCTCACTGTAAACCTACGGGAGTTGTTTACTTGTATTCGACAGTTAAGGAAACTGATGACTCTCTCAGTGCTCTCAGTCTCCATTGTGAATTGAATTGAGTTTCATTCGGTTGTAAAACCAGTCTCGAAAAAGGTTACCCGTGGTGACCGAAACGTCGACAACCTACCAACGATCTCGACTACGCTGTGTTATTGAGCAATAAAATTCTACCATAACATTTCACTTGGCGCATCGATTTTTCAATACACTCCGAACCGATTTCGGTTCTGACATATTGTGTAATGTCGCTAAACCTTACCTTGCAGTTTCTCTAATAAACGTGTTCTTCGGTCCTTCGTACTACTTCGACCACCTTCACATAACTTTTATGCTCGGCACTGTAAGAATATGTTAACCAGAACGGTATTCTTCCCGACCCGTGATAACGAGAAGGAGATTGGGAGAGATAGTGGCTAGCCTGTATTTCATAGCGTGGGTGACAGCGTACGCAATTGCAGCAGTCAATTGGCAACCGCGCTTGACAGTCAGCATCCAGTTAAACATCATAACATGGTAAAAGCATGAACGAAAATGACTGCCGATACAATGGCAAGCAAGTTTTGGTCAGTTTGGAATCACTTGAGGTTGCTTATCATCGAGGAAGTTGTAGCGGCTCTGCAGAGACACCAAACTTATTCAAAAAGCAGTTGCGAGCCTAAATCTTCAGAGCGTTTTTTTTATAAACGGGGTTCAAAATGATAGCCGCTGCTCAAGGGCACATCAGATTCCGGCATCAGGTCCATCACTATCTACAGCACAAGCATCGCCATACCCCAGGCGTTTGGGCGAACGTTGGGCTAACATTGGGCTGAAATGACTCGTAACATGTGCCGTGAAAGATTGCACAGAAGTTCGTGAAATTTTACAGGAAATGTACCGATAAAAGTACCATATTATTTATTGAAATATGTCTGCTTTACAAAAATGGCACACTTTAATTCACAACTTTTCAGTATACTTTTTTATAATTAGCTATCTAATTTTTACAAACAAAGTTTCTCATCAATGGTAAGTTATTTGTTTCGACCGAAAGGATGAATAATGGCCAAATGGACTAAAAAACGTGCTGTTAAGACGGACTGGGAAGAGAAGAGATACTCATTTCCAGAAATTTTTTGAACGTTAGTCGCAGCCTAACGCAGTCTCAGTTAAGCGCAGTTAGAGCTGACCAGCTTTCCTAATGGAGTGGCCCAAAGTTAGCCCAACGTGGCCCAACGCACGCCTGATTGGAAGCACGTTGGGCGTGCTGCTTGGGAGGTTGTTTTGCATCTTAACTCGAATCATTCTTTTGAGTCCCGTGAGTTAGCATACTGTCATGTAAAACTGTACTTCGAAGTACTTGTCCACATCCCGGACTCATAGGCCCATTTCAAAAGTCCTTTGGGACATTTGAGTGACTCTCGTCAGTCATTCATTGAGGTACGTAGCTGAACAATCAAACTTCGACCAGTTTCTTCGATAAGCTGGGAATTTAGGTTAGCTTGAGTTCCTCAAATTGACTGGTTATTTGAGACCTGCTTGTTTAAGTCAAGCTGGTGCTTTCCTGCATTGGCTCATCATCTTCTCTTTCCAAACGGTCCTGAGAATTTGGCGCACTTTGGCTGGTCAGCTCCAGTCGTTAGCTCGCCAAGCTTCCCATCTCCTGTCAACTCAACAGGAAGAATAATACAACCCCAAATCCGTCAGCGCCTGTCATTTTGCTCATTTAAATGGTTGGACGGGAATCGCGTCGAAGCATCCAAAAAAATGAACTGCCATTTTCATGTGGTATTGCTCTTATTCAATGGATAAAAGATTCCCCAAGGCTCTTGATCTGGATGCCAGTTTTACGCATGTAGACGCTTATATCAGGTTGCATTTGACATGCCTATTTCCGCTACCGTTTCCGAATATCCTAATTTCGTTAGCGCTGAGCCTATTCTAGAAAGGAATGATTCAGATGTGCCTGTTATCAATCCAACAGCAAGAGGCAGAAGGTTTGAAAGATTGCGAAATAAAGAACAGCTGACTTACGGAAGACCGGGACTTCCGAAGCAACTTATGAGACTCCCGGCCGTCGCCTAGATGTGCACGCATGGAACACTGATACATTTTTTGGACTGCGTGTTTTATATTATTTCAAATCATGATAAGTGATGGGTTCAGGTCTGAAATAGCCGGCATTCGCTGAAGTTCTATTCGCGTTTTTCTTCCTAGGAACCAAGCAATCATTTCTAATTTATGAGAGTAAATGTCGTTTCTCTTCACCTGTCCAGTATAGGAAGAACCAAAGCAGGTATGTCATTTCTAGCAAATTATTTTTACCAAAATTATGGCCCAAACCAATTAATTTACAATCATTTACGTCAACATCTGTTTAAAGTCAATTCAGGTATATACGACATGCAAAATGGCGAATGCCTATTTCATGGATGCAGTAGTTCATTCCCATTGACTGCTCAATATTCTTCAATTGCTTAAGTGTTTTTCCTCATCTCCGTACTCGTTGTTCATTCGAGTAAGCACAAAATCAGACACCAGCGTTAATGAACTCCGAAGCTTACAAATCACGAGAAAGTTTTCTTACTGCTACCTGTATACGAATAAAGACCCGAGGAAAATAATTGAAGAATTTCATGAAACCGATGGGGGTGTTGTCATCGTTGATGAACTTCAGCTTACGAAACGTTTCTAAACAAATGCTCCGCAAATGATTTCAGTTCACCTTTACTGCTGCCGGAAGTTAAGTTGGAATGTTTTGAGCCCATTGGTCCCGCAGTTGATCGCCCTTGTGAGAAGGAATCCTCAAACGTTGTCATTCAGATAAATTCCAGAAGATATCACCACCACTAATTAAACGAAGGTTGATTCACTAAACCTTCTAAATAACTTCCTTTTCAGTCTAAAGTTTCTCTCATGATAATTACGAATTGTGGTACAGAATTGTTGCTACTGCACGATCTATCACCTGGTAAATAGCCAATCAAGTGACTTGTTGGAACAATTCACATTCTTCCTGGTACTTTTCCACTAAAATATCCTAGATGAATGTGAGCTGTTGGTAAGCATGTCAGAAGATGACATGGTGTACTAACGTTTAAAATCGCTAGCAGTTACAGCCCCCGATAAATCTATGGGGATATCAATGGGTTAGTGAGCCCGTACAGTTTTAAATGGCATTCTATCGGATCAGTTCGAAAATTCCTAATTAGCGCCGCGCAAACAGTGAACACTCGTCATGCAACACCAAGTAGTATCAGTTGATCCTCTGTCTACATAAACATCTCTGTGGGTCGCCATTTTGACTACTAGCGAAGCATCCTCCGATTCGTGAATGTAATTATCAACCACTTCCGTGAATTATTTGTCTCATTAGCACTGTGCACTGCTTTTTTGAGCCCAGCACGATCTTACAACGCAGGTACTGTTTCCGAACCTCTGGTAGAATTATTAACCATAGATGTGAGTCCTCTCCATCATCCTATTTTCATCTGATTTTCAACCGTTTTTTTAGTGAAGTATTTAGGAATCTAAATGATTAACCTGAGTGCCTCCTTAAAATTTCCTATGACTTCAGCCCATTTTATTGCTGGGGAAATTGCAGGAGACACTTCTGCATCGACTGAGTTTGAATGTCTAAATTCATGAGCGAAAATTACCATTGACAAACATAACCAATTTGCATTCAGCTCTAAGCAGTTTGTATGTTTTTCGGTGCCACAGGGCTGTTCAATGCTTGTCTGCTTGCTTTAGGGACAAATGGTTTCCGCCAATTGAAAAACACACTTTTGACTGCCCTACTTGTGGACGGTGGAATCTGTAGCTCCCTTAGCCGGTGTCACGTCCGGTGTTGCTCTAAAGCGTAGACGTGATCAGCACTATTTCAATACCAGCTGTTCTTCACCTATTCCATTGACTTTGACAGTCTTTTGATATGCGTCGAAAATTTTGGCCTGTTGCTCGTTTCTTAGGCCATTCTCGGGATCTAGTCAGTACCCGGTATACAGAGTACTAAATTGGTGATCCCTTCGTCGTCCAGGCAGCACAAAGGGACACCTGACCGTCACCTGAGTGTCCCCTAAGGGGGGCTCCGAGAAAATCTCCGCAATACCCCCAGAAACCATCGAAATTTATGGAAATACCGGAAAATCAATCACAAAATGTAAATAACTTCTAGTGGGAATATCTACTGAGCCTAATTTTAGAAGATTTAATGGCCCTACCCCGACTGAATGTAGATGCGAATATCTCTCCAGTCGTGAGTGCATAAAGGTTCCAAAGCTAATATTCCAATGATTAAAAACCAGAATATTAAAGAATATTGACTTTTATTGTCCAGTTAACTGTGTATCGTAAACTTAAATGTTCTGTTTGTTTCAATGCGTCTCTATTATGACTGTCAGTTTTAGGCGTTGTTTCTTCGTTGTCGCTGCTTCGGCTAAGTTGCTAGACACTGCAATGCTTCTAGTCTGTTTTTGCGGTTCTTTGGTGGATATATGCAATTTAATTTCATTTGTCTCTTTGTTTATAGATGAAAAGGACATCTCAAATTGTTGGGCTATTTCAGAACTACAATATGGAGGCTCAAGAAGCAGATTGCAGTTCGCAGGTTCAATACAGTCGATTTCATTTCATCCCTCCCAGGGAACGATGATGCTTTGAAGTTTGTTATAAATTTTTAGGCGATTGTTCCGGTTCAATGATTAAAGAGTCAGTTGATATAATGTATGAATTCGACAGTCCTGAAAAAACGGATTCTTCGGTAGCAGTTACGGAGCAACAAGTCACAGTTGCTACTACCCGTGCCGCTGATAGGTAATACACACTGACTTTCCAAATATGGATAGTTGTGAGAACTTGATAGGGGATAGCACGTGCGTACCAAACACGGAGTCGGCATCGACTAATTTGGTGGCGACCACTTTTGCGAACGGTAAGCTTTATGGTGATCAGCAATATATTCAACAGAGTTATTACTCAGGGATAGAGAAATTCAATTCACAACACCGACCGAAATAATTAGTACCCTCACAGAAGGTGACTGAGATTGTAGATGTATATTTTCCAGCTGTTTCTTTCAGCCAAAGATGTTGTGAGGCAAGTTGCTATACAAATGAACTCATCAATAACCTTTTTGAAGATTTTATTACGAGCTCTGAGACAGCTAAAGCTTGATTTGTCATTGGACCCAAGGTCACTGCTGAGGTCACCAAGGTGGATCCAAAGGAAAAACGTTGGCGCCGGTAGACGTGTACATTTTGGGCTAAGTGAGACTTTGCAACGAGCTCTGGAGTGCAGAACTGTCACTGCTGGCTGGTGCGTTAAGACCCATTTGGACATCAACGGCATGAGCTTGTTTCGTGGCTCATCGCACCAGTTGTGGCCAATACTGTGCCGCCGCGTAGACCCCACGTCCCGAGTATTCATTGTTGGACTATGTTGTAGAATGTCCAAGCCCACTGACGTGCATCAATATTTTGAAGACCTGATACAGGGATTCACATCATTATTATATGACGGCATCATTCTTCGTGGGAGTAGTCTTCATTGCAGAATTGGTTTGCGGAGTGTTGTAGCAGATAATCCAGCCAAGGAAATGCTTAAACAGGTTAAGCATCAATCTAGGTTATACAGCTGACACAGATGCACACAACATTATTGCATCCAACGACGGCTCATTTTCCTGCCAACCACGGGAAGGTTACGCAATAAAGTTGACTTTCGAAATCGCCGCCAAGGCAGTCATCATACCGGCAGTTCCCCGTTTGAACCACTACCGATGGATATGATAGTCATGTTTCCCAACGACTTAATGCACAGCGTCTGTCTCAGATTAATGTGACGAGTAATCGGTCTTCGTTAAGGACTTCGTTCTGGACGTAGACCCAGTTTGGATGTCAGCCGTGCACGACAACTAAGTGAAGACTTAAAAGCCATAGAAAAACACATGACGTGTAAATTTCCTCGCGTATGTCGAACGCTGGAACACGTTGAATATTGAAAATCAACGAAGTACAGGCAATGCTTGTTAAATCTCGGTCCCGTGGTTTTCAAGAATGTACTACAGGTGGACCGCTACAGGAACTTCTTGTGGTTTTCTTTGTTCACTTACATTTTGTGTAGCGCCAAGTGGGCTCCACACTACATGGGCTATATTGAACTTTAGTCTCCCGGATTGTCCAGAAATTCATGAGTTTGTACGGGGAAAAGGAGGTAATATTCAACGTACACAGTTGGCTGCAAGTTAGTGCTGATGTACGGACCACTGAATAACTTCTCGGCCTTTCCGTTTGAGCCTTGCATGCAGGTTATTCGAAACTGTGTGACCAGTCGGCAACTGATTGCCAAACAAGTGTTGTGTCGCACTCAGAAGCGATGTGCTTAGACCTACCTGTACACAAATGTGAGATTCTGGGACAACACTTTCTCCGGGCCCGTGAGGCGCAGGAGTCTAAACGGCCAATTAACCGTCACTGGTTTACCGATTTATAGCAATAAAACCCCAAATAACTGTGCACTGATGGACCACAGAGCGGCCAACATGCAAAGAATGGAAGGTGCATTATTATTGCATGCCCATTTTTTTGAACACTAACGATTTCTCCGACTACCCAATTCCCTCTGGGCGATTGGGTATCTTCCTTTGTCTCAGTTTTTCGAAGAGAGCCTTCCGCTGTAGTCAAGATGAGGTCATGTCCAAAGGTTTATAGCTAACTTACGGTGACAAATGGGTGTTCTATCTCATATTGCACACGCGGACGACTTTATGGTAAATCTTTGAACGTAATTTATATTCCTTCCATTTCAGATGTTTGTCTTCGTCGAGTTCCTAGAGGACTACTCCGTTGCTGTTGTAAATTGCAAGTGGATGATTGGCCACGATAGGTTTGAAGGCCTCGTTACCGTACGAGCAAAATCCAGTAACTCATTCGTGAGGACCAGCTACCACCACCAAACACTGCTGGGTACGATATTAAGATGTACAGAAGATTCGGTAAGTGCCTCCCTAGTGTCCGTTACTTTTAAATGAACTCGACGGTGCCCTCCGCTGTCAAAGACCCCTGTAACAACTGTCGGAAATACCATCTTACGACTCAACAACGGCGAGGGATTGCTTTGGTTAAAGAGAAAGTTACACAAACTAATGTTGGCAAGTGCCCTTTTCAGGAAACCGAAACTCTTTTCAGATACCAGTCAGGATGAGGAAACCGACTGACCGAAACCACTGGCAGCTGACCTTGATCTGTGGTCGCCGCCTGTTTTGAAAGACATGTCTGCCGCTGCGCCTCCGAAAAGGAGTCGACCGGAAGCAACTGTTGCTTTCAGCTCTCTTAGGTGTCCAGTAGTCATCAAGTACGTATTTATCTATTTTGATAATTTGCACAGATCACAAGTTACAACGCATTCTGTGATAGCAACTACATCAACTCCTATTAGAGACACTGGGAGACAGTTTATACTGTGTGCTCATGTTTAACATTGATTGTCATATTTTCTACCTTAAGAAAGATGGAAAACCGTGACAGATAAAAAATGTAAAAGACCGAGATTCGGGACATAACACTTATGGAAAAAAGATTGGTGTATATTCAACTTCGTATGTTACGTTTAATAATTGCAACTACGATCAACGATCTTGCAACCCGGGTCGTAGAACTACAGAAACCGCTACGAAAATCTGAACATAACGCAGGTGCATCGGTGCAGTCTATTCAGTGGGCTATTCCCGTGCGAAAAGCATGGAAGTCCAATAGTTGAATGGAAAGTTGGAAGATTAAATCCTCTAGGAACAAATGGTAACTTATACTGATGATAAATTTGGGATTGGCAATTGCATTTTCTTGCTGCCACCTGAACGCGAACAATCGGTGATTGTGTGCGTCAAATTATGCGTACACTAATCTCATTGTTTTTTTCACAAATTAAACTGGCGTGGTATCCACGGGCGACAATCGTTTGCCAATACAAGAGTTTGCAGAATAACTGTCGGTGAGTTTGGTGCTTTGTGTCATCCTATCCTGTATTTATAGATGCAGTAACTAAGCACAAATTCCCCGGAACTACAGTACATTTTGTTATCGAAAAGACCCAATGTTGGATTTAAAGGTGCAAACCGACTGAGATTACTAGCACTGATTCACCGTTCAAGGACTTCGCCGTGCAAACCGAAAGTGTTGACGTCACTTTTGACTTGATCAGCGTTAATATCTTTTGCATTGCTGCACCGTCTCATAAGTCGATTTCTACCGTTCAAAACTATAATGACATTTCGTAATACCCCGATACAACAAGTATCTTACTTCCTTTGTTCCTGATACTGCCCAATACACAGAAAGGACACATGGTCGGGCGACGATTGTTCGTTGAAGAGCCCAATGAAAGTAGGTGTGCCAGTTGCGCAACATTTAACTGTCCCCCGTAGAACTGCGGGATTAATTCCACTAAATGTTGTATTCATAATTATGTTTGATTTCATTAGAAAACGCCCAAGCAGCAAGCCCAACGTTCAAAAAATTGCTGTAAATGGTTACCTTTTCTTTTCCTAATCCATATTAACTGCCGGCTTCTTAGTTTATTTGCCAGTATTCATCCTTTCGACCGAAACCACATACTGATCACCGGACGGTAAAACAGTTTGTGAAAATCACTAAGTTTATTACAAAAATGTTATACTGAAAGCTTGTAAAAACTTTCGAGGAATGCTTTACTCAGAATGTTCGGAAGACGTTCATCATTCTTGTGGTACGTGGTCACCGGATCTGAATTATGAAAGTGCAGAAAGGTAAGACAGTCCCCCTAACGAAACATTGGGCAACGAAACATTTTCGCGTGCAGGTTTCAAAAGTGGTTTGTTTGAAAAATGCTTTCGACCAAATGGATTATTATCTGATGATTTACATATCATAACAACTGTGATGAATGTAGATGGCAAATCACTTGTTCACGACCTACTTCGGCTTCTCACCTGAACAGACGCATCAGAGGTCGATATAATGTCAGAAGACAGTCAAATTTCTCGGTAAAAAGTACAAATTAGTGGTTCTGTAATGGCATATAGTCACTTCAGTGATGTATAGCGCAACGAACAATAAAAAAACGGATAAAAGGAGCAAAATCTATATTCGAGGTTTACTACTAACGATCTCAAGCAAAAAACACCCTCTGTTGGTGGTCTAAGCTTAAAAGTGGCCAGGTTCAAGATGGCCGACCAGCCAGAGCAAATATCAGGGGAATCGGCCCATGAAATAAAAGAAAAGGCGTATTCCAGTCATAGAGTCTAACTACCGAAACAGTAGTCGGTAACAAAACGCTCCCCTCGGGGTCGGAGCTCCCGACAATCAGTCTCCCTGTACATCTAGCAACGCGAGTTCACCTTCCAATGGGCAGATCCGACGTACGTCTCTTCGACTACGGTCGTTCGCTGTCCTGATCGTGACTTCCCTTATTGAAACCATCTGATCCTGGGTGTGCTTCCTCAATAATTGCCCTCGGCCGGTGACCCCGCGGTTTTTCGACCTCCAGCGACAAAGCTAACTGACCGATCTTAGGGATCGGTTGATGCGTGAACCGTTTCTGGCACACGACCAAAGTTGGGAGGTATAATCGCAACCATCTTTACCAGAAAGTGTTTGCCAATAACTGAGCTTGTTGCCATCTGTTAAACTGATCGCGAACAAGTGATTTGCCGTCTACAATGAATGAAATAGGCAAATATCAAATAAATTATGAACTAAATCGAAGGAACACCTAGAGTTGTGATTTACTGTAAATTGTTACTAATCTTCAGAATATCTGAAGAGGTGTTCATTACACTAAGTGAATAAAATAGTTCCAAAAGAAAAAGTAGCTTGAGATTTGTTTTCAAGGAAGTGATAATTTACCTATCTGCGCTCTCGTCTATCATCGTCTTCAATTTCCAGCATTGATAAACGAACTCTTTATGTCTTTCAACGAAAAACACCAGATTCTTCCTCTAACCTCAGGATGGAGCGATTAGCGTCTGGAATTTAGTCAAAAACAACAAACTTCACTGACCTACCCTTGACGGCAATAATGAGGCTTTTCGTTGCGCACTCCCAAACCAGCTGCACACCAGGTTCTACTAAGCTGTATTTCTCGACCAGCTGAAGAAATTAAAGTAATACTTGTTCCTGTGGGACTACGTGCATTGGCCATACGACCAGACGCTTATCCGAACGCGTCCGTGAACACCATCCAGCTTGGGTGAACACTGAAGCAATCAAAGTAATTACGAGCGTTGTGCTTTCACACCTTGTTCGGCCTAACCACTCAGTGAATGTGACCAAAGTGTTTCGGCCAATCTACCAAGTTCGAGGTGGACAATCAAGACTGGTGGAGTGCCGTGTTCTAGCCACAGCGGAAGCGGTATGCATTTGTCTACAATACCGCATTGTGCTCCCAAAAACAGTTTGTGCAAGCGCTAAGGCTACCTTGTCCCACACCCTACCCACAAGCTAACCACAGATTCATTGATCCGACTAAAGACACCGCAGGAACCCACTCACTGTCCAGAGACGGATCTAGGTCACGCATGTGATATTTGATCCCCTCTCCCCCACTTATTTCTGACACATCGCCTTATCTTGATTTTCGTTCTGTTCACGTAACTGGGTTCATACAAAATGTGATGTAATGGCATGATTGCGAATCACTGAAAGCGAGTTGTTCTCCACGTGCTCTGTGAGATTATTCGTAAAATACGGATAAACCAACATGCGTGGATGTCTGACTTTGATGTGCTGGTAGTGAGTAGACTACTGCTTGAAAGATCCATAGACCCCGAATCTGCAGCTGGCCCAATTCTTGTGACTACCTCAACAGCATGGACACCAGAAGTAACTATTTACCATGAATTTATTGAAGAAATACTTGGCAACATTCCGTTTTTCTTAGCATATTTATTGACTTGGATTCAGGCCACGCGCATCAATGTCCTCATAACGTCACCTCGCCACCAATGAGGCTTTTTGAACTGAGCACCTTATTCTACCTCCAATAACTCTAACATCGTCTCTTTGCGTATAATAATGTATTCTGATTCCCAGAATCTGAATATGGATGACCAACGTCACTTTGAGATTAGCACTCTGTAGTGTGTGAATTCGACGAGAAACAAAACTACGAAACGACTACCTCAATGTCCAAGGATATGCATACCTGTATAAACGTATACGCGTACATATGGATGGAACTATACATACAGAGAGACAACAATATACCAGGGTTGAAATAAACTATAAAAATGCACATTCGTTATCTCTGTGTGTGGCAAATCACCGAACAGCACATCCCAGCAGAAGAGAATGGAGAAAACTAGTACAGCACAGCCTGGTCACAAGGGCATCCAGTGAAACAAAATATGCTGTTTTTGTAACGCGGGTATATATTCATAAGTACTGAGGTACTCTTCCCTTATGGGATTTCATAAACTCCTGCACAAGCTTTCAAGATACATTTCAGGAGTCATTTTAGCCCAGCGTTCGTCCAACCGTGTTAGATGTTGTGCTGCTTGGTGATCGTGTTCATGCGCGCGCGATGGTTTGCGGCTATCCCGTAGATTACCGGCACGTTATTTAGCAAGTTATCATGTATTTATTTGTCGAAATTAGTGTCAGAAACTTATTGGGATCAGAGGAGTCCTTTTTGATAATTCTCCGTGACCCTCACATGAATGTCTCCTGACTGTCACCCGAATGTCCCCTTTTGTTTCAAAGGTGCGTTACTGCACCCCGCCTTGCACCATGGCCCCAGCCAGTCAGGGAAACCAGGATGCGAATGCGTAGCTGCAACGGACGCTGCTCGCCAGAGCATTCCCCTATTCTGTATAATCGATCATAATTCAGGGATACGCTACTTGATAAGCAAAGGTGCTGAAGGTAGTGTGCTCCCACCTTCAGGTCAAACTTTAGGTAGGTGCGTCTCCTCTAACTTACGTGCCTCTAATGCTGCTTCCATACAAACTTATGGACGAATTTCGAGGACATTAGATCTTGATCTTCGTCGCAATTTTCGCTGGGTTTTCTTGATTGCAGACCTTCGAAACGCCACACATGGCATTGATTTCATGCATCACTTTGGCCTCTTGGTCGGTTCTCGCCGCAAAAGTCTCGTGAGCAGTGTCACTAATCTATCTGTGAGTGGGATTTCGGTTGATTCTAACCCCATCAGTCCTGTTCCTCTTTAAACGACCGGTTCAAATTTGTTCGGTAACGTATTAGATGCATACCCAAAATGTTTCACCCACCGTCTTACTACATGCCGTAACCAGCTCCGTAGGTCATGTCATTACCACACCAGGCCCTCCAGTTTTCGCTACAGCACATCGGCTTTCACCAGACAAACTTAAACATGCTCGGGCCGAGTTCGAGTACACGCTTGAATTAGGTATTATTTGTCCATCAAATTTTTCTTGGGCTTTGCCACTTCATGTGGCCCCTAAAACGTCAGGAGATTGACGGCCATGTGGAGACTACAGAGCCCTCAAAAATGCCACTGTTTCAGGTAAACATCTCATCTCGCATATTCAGGATATCAAGGCCAATCTCAACGGCGCCCGTGTGTTTTCCAAGATAGATCTGGTACGTGCTTATCACCAGATCAATATTTGGGATGAGGATGTACCTAAGGCAGCGGTAACAATACCTTTTGTTCTCTTAGAATTTCTACGAATGCCATTTGGTTTATGCAACGCAGCACCAACTTTCCGGAGTTTTATTGACCAGGTTACCAGGGGTTTAGATTTCGTTTTCGCCCACAAAAACGACGTGTTAGTAATCAATGAATCTGAAGATGCACACAAGCACCGTCTAGATCTGTTGTTTGAGCTTTTGGCCGCACACGGTAAAACCGTCAATGCGGACTAAAGTGTTTTTGGTCAAAATTCAGCTGAATTTTTAGATCACACGATCGATGAACGTAGTTATCGGCCCTTGGGGGAAAAGATTCAAGCCGTTCCTAACTTCCAGCTACCTTCATCACTAGCCGCCGTTCGTCGTTTCAGTGGGATGGTAAGCTATTATAGGCTTTTCATTTCAGACTGTGCCCACGATGCAGCCGTTAACAGATTTACTTCGAGGTACTAAAGATGATCCTATAGAATTTCCGGAGGTACTAAAACTTTCTTCGAAGCAGTTGAAGACGCTTGGCTTTTACTGCTTTGCTAGTTCATTTTGACGGTGGAATGTAACTGATTACAGCTACCGATGCGTCTGACAAAGCAATAGGCGGTGTGCTGCAGCTGTGGTAGACATCATAATTGATACCACCAAATTGTCTCTCTCTTCGTCTCCTACCTGCTGGAACTAAGTATTCTACGTTTAATTGGGAACTACTTCCTGTTTACGGTACTATCAGACACTTCCGACGTATCCCCGAGGGCAGACAATTCGTCATCTTTACCGATTATAAACCATTGACGTATGCGTTTCACAGTCTAACCGACAAACACTCACCCCATGAGTTACACCACTTAGACTCCTGGGCAAAGTTTTTCATGATGTTTTTCACGTTTTTAGCACCGACAAAGTAGTGGATAATGCTCTTTCTCGAGTAAACGCTATTTCTATTCAGCCACGAGTCATAGACCTCGAAGCTCTGGCTACAGCCCTAAGCTCGAGGCTGGATTTTACAGATCGAAGCCCGATGGCATCATTTAAACCTTCGGAGTTCCTTTTAGCCACTTCCTCGGACTTGGGAATATGTGACACAACTTTGCCACGCCGCTGCTTCATCGTACCCACTTCTAGGCGCCGCATAATTTTCGACAGTTTACTTAACTAAGCCTATCCTGGCATCCGAGTTACCACCAGAATAGTTGTGGATAGGCACTTCCGGCACGGCGTGGAAAAATATATTCGTAATTAGGCTCATTCAAGCGTTTAATGCCAACGATCGAAGGTAAATAGACACACAATGGCTCCAATAGGCCAGTTTCCAGTTTTATCCTCACGGATTTCTCATACTCAAATAGATATCGTTGGTCCTCTCAGCCCCTATAAAGGTTTCCGTTACATTCACCCGTTGGCCAGAGGCAGTTCCCATTGCCAATGTAGAAACGGAAACCGTAAAAGTTACCTTTATGTAACGCTCGGTTTCACTATATGGTTGCCCTGCAACGGTAACCACTGATCGCGGCACACAGTCTGGGTCACATCTGTTTGGAGAAACATTGCGTATGTTAGGCTGTCACCGTTCTCGTACGACAGCATATCATCCAGCAGCCAAAGCTTTGGTTGAGCGTTTCCATCGACAGCTCAAAGCTTCGCTCACCACTGTTGACAGCTCTAACTGGGTCCAGGCGCTTCCGCTTATATAAATGATGTTACCGCATCAGTTGCGGAATTAGTTTTTGGTCAGACCCTCTAGTTATCTGGGGGTTACTCTGCCATAGGTCGCATGCGTGACGACGGTTGTGCCTCATATGCTCAATATCTGACTGCTCAGATGCGTCATTCGCAAATGCATTTGTCGCGGCCACAGTCTCGATCGACCTACATTCCAGCAGAGCTGTCCACCTGAGCCTGCGTCTTCATACGCGTGGATGGCGTTAGAACATCTGTACAGTGACCTTACGAAGGTCCATATAAGGTACTTAAACGACGCGATCGAGTCTACCCCAAAGACCAAAACGGTAGGCGAAATTTGATATATCGTCCGTTCTAAGGCTCCTCTCTTTGACGATAGTCAAGAACGGGAGACACCAACCAACGATAGTGCCCTAGTAGTTTCTTCGTCCAACATAGATGCCACTTTCGAACCTCAAATAGAGCAACCCGAAACCGGGGAGCCGCAGCGAACGACTCGGTCTGGCCGGTTCATACATTGGGCAAAGAGTCTTGTAGACAGCATTTATTTTTCCAATCCCACTTAACGTTGTTTATACTGTTAACGTTTTACAAAACCACTTTTAAAACCAGGGGAACAACATTCCGTACATTTTGAAATTTCATATTGCACCGGCCGGGGTAAGTTCCATCCGATACATTTTGCTCATCGCCGTTTGTTCACATGTTTTATTTTGCTCTCCCATTGCATGTACGGGCACGGTGGATCGAGGAACCCCCGGAAAGTCATGTTGGATTATTTCAAACGCTATTTGGATCTTTTTCTGCGACACTTAGTCGAGGGCTTCTTTGATGGTTGCTAGGCCCGTGGGCAAATTTAGTAATCTTCCATCGGCGGAACGAGCGGATGGTGGTATCGGAACATGGTTCCCTAAACGACCGATGACACATGAAACTTGTGAGGCTGATGGAGACCTGCTCGCGGTACGCCCTCAATCAGATCACAAGGGCAATTCGACAGTTCCCTCCTAGAAGGAGAGTTGTTGTAGCTACCTGGACATGATTGGGTTTACATGCGTAAATTCATGAGCGAAAATTACCATTGACAAACATAACCAATTTGCATTCAGCTCTAAGCAGTTTGTATGTTTTTCGGTGCCACAGGGCTGTTCAATGCTTATCTGCTTGCTGTAAGGACAAATGGTTTCCGCCAATTGCAAAACACACTTTTGACTGCCCTACTTGTGGACGGTGGAATCTGTAGCTCCCTTAGCCGGTGTCGCGTCCGGTGTTGCTCTAAAGCGTAGACGTGATCAGCACTGTTTCAATACTAGCTGTCCCTCACATATTCCACTACGTTTTACAGTCTTTTGGCATGCGTCGGAACTTTTGGCCTGTTGCCCGTTTCTTAGGCCATTCTCGGGATCTGGTTAATACCTGTTATACGGAGTACTAAATTACTGTAAGGCTGGTTTAACCTTTCCAAGCTGTCTCCTTACTACGTGCGTTCACTAGCCCTTCCCACGACGCTTGGACCACCATCCCGTTACAGTGGTACTCTGCATTGTGCCACCTGGATCATCAGGGCAATGTTTCCCACAACCCATGAGAAGTAGAACACCGTAGGTAGGGAGAGAGAGTGGTTAGTGCACATTAGAAAAGCGTGCTTGTAGCGTGCACAGGCAACGGTCAAACAGCCACCGCGCTTGGTTGCTCGAGTTCAGATAAACTCTGATGTGTGTTAAACGAATAACCGAGGTTAAAAGCCACTACACTACTATTAAACGTTTAAGATATAGGACACTTTGTATAACTGGACGTATCGTCAATGCACGTAAGAATTTCCGAGTTCTGAGCCGCAGATCCTGAGCTTTCGCTGGCCTAAGTATTAGCTCCATTTCGAATAGCCCACATATCCAGCCAATCTATGAAGTTTGTGCATTTTTTGAGCACCTGCCGCCGGCTCTGGCTCCAGTGGTTGCGGATGTTGTACTGAACCCACTCAATAATATGCAGACAACTTGTTAGTGAGACATGGAATGTCAGCAGAACATCCGCGTAGGCAACTGGTCCGGGCATTATGCTCGGTGGCCACTGTATCCAAAAGACGACTCAATTTCTCCGCTTTGTGCGAAGAGAGGTCTCCGCCCCCAAGAAAGATGATGAGGTATGAAGCTTGATTTGGATGCAAGCACATCCAAATAACATTTCAGCTTACTCCACTGCATTCTGAAATGAATCAACGTTAGATATTTTGACGGAAGTCGCAGCCCAAGCAGCACAGGGGACACTCGAACGTCCTCTGCGTGTCCCCCTTGAGGACACTCAATTTTGGTTTTTTCTCTGATGACGTTAAATTTGCCTCCAGAATATATGAAAGACTCTCTTTGTACTTAAAATACCAGAATATGTTCTTGAATTTGTAGTAATGGTCGCTATTTTCCCCTAGACGTACTGCTGAGTGTCCCCTAAAACGTGCACTCCGGGGACGGTCAGCGATGAACCTGAAAAGCACGTGATGGTGCTATACTTTTAACAGGACCCAATTTTAATTGCTATTTTTGCAAGAAAAGCTTGTTAGCACTAGTCGATAGCCCGCAGGCACCATAGGAAAACGCGCGACCTGACTTGATCTGACTGTCTTTGAATGTCCCTTTCAAGAGACATGCAAAATTTCTGAAAATCAAAGTCTTTTTGCCTCTAAGGCATGTAAATTAAGTCTTCATACCTAAAATAGCGTTTGCTGTCTAAAACTTTACTTTAACATTGAAATAATTATAATTTTAGTTTTCAATACGAATTTATTATGACTAACCACGTGATTTAATTTACGCATTGGAAACATTACTATTGCTATCATTAGGATTATCACCAACATTACTGCTATTGTGCCGTAGTTCTCGATCATGTTAACATTTGGACCATCTGTGCAAGTGTTTCTGCTTTTCTGTTTCGGATGAAACCGATGATAATCAGCCGGATATTTCTTGCAATGAGGATCTGTAGACGTATTTACGGCCAATAAAATTGTTTCCTGTACACATATATTTCTCAGTTTTGGTTTATTCTATGTCCGTACTCATGTTCGGAGAAATGAGATCAAGTACGAAAGAGTGTTACTAGTATAACTCGGATAAGGTCTATACAAAAGTCCAAGCGTAACAGCAGTATTGGACATATTTTTATTGAAATAACGATGGGATATCGTTTATTAGCTATATAAGTATTATTTATAATTGAGAATATAATTGGAATAAGCTCCATGGGCGTTTTCCGAGTTCCTCGCTGACTGTTTCCTGAGTGCCCCTTTCTTCGTTTCATTGGGGGTCTTTCGGAGGTTCGATCAAAGGGACACTCATGCTGCTTGAGTGATTGACTACGGGCACGAGCATTACTCTCAAGAAGCTGCATGCCCAAAAGCGCTCCCAATTGGGCGCTCGTTGGGTCACTTTGGGCTGACGTTGGTTTACAGCATTAGAAACTTTGGGCAGCTCTAACTGCGCCCCTTTTTGGAGCGCATTGGGCTGCGACAAACTGGTCGGATGCTTCCCGTCGATGTGCACTTGAATTGACAACTTCTGTAGGCGTTTGTATCTTCAGGAGCGCCCTATGTAGGCCAGCGTGGCAGTATTCTTCGGACTCGATCCTAATGAGTTCTGTTCGCGGAGTACCCATTAGTGGTCGCGTATTCTTTGGCAGAGTTGGATGATAAGGTCTCAGATCGTTCATCTTTGACACTTCTATACGATTACGGACATACCATAATTGCATTGTTTCCTCGATCGCTGTGAAATTCGTTTAGTATTACCGAAAAAAAGGAGTCACGTTTATTGTTCAGACAAACCTCCTGCAAATGGTTGTCAGTCGGTGATGCCAATGAATGTGCATCGCCAACATTTTGACCACTGGTGAGGTATTGTTCGCTGTCGCTAATAGGCATCACTGGGCAAGTCGCCAGCAACTTTTAATTTGCCGCCACTGACGCCAACATCTCTTATAAACAGTACATCTCGCGGGCTTCTTTCGGAAATGGCAATACCTTCGTCGCAACATAATCAAAGCGTGTACAATGAGCCAGTGGTAAACGTCAAATGATACGGCCCGTTTTTATAGTCCTTCTTCTGGGTTCACTGTTCAATTGTTTCCGTCCTAAGCATATCCGAAAGAAGTACGTACATATTTCAACCAACCACTTCACAATAGATTGTAAATGGTCATGTGCAACGTTGGCGCACATTTATTGCGTCTTACTTCCCGTATGTGACGCAAGAAAATACACTACTAACAGGCTGTAGACAGGTCAGACATTGCCCACACGACAAACCACGGACCACGTGTTCAATGGCTTTCGGTAGTAAAATTCGCCGGAGTAACTAACGCTCACTAGGGCCATGGACCAGACAGCTCTTTATGGGGAGCTGATTGTGTAGGGGCACCAGCCAGAAACAGCAGCGAAACTCAGTGTGGCTGACTATCGGTCGTAATCCGGTTGCAGGCATCCGTGTGGGGCAAGATTAAGCCACTCACGATCTCAGTGACACTAACCGTTGGTTTGTCTCTGTCCATACTAAACACAAAGCGAAAGAAACCGCGAAATACGTTTTTAAAATGGTATTGTTATACGATTTATTTGCACTATATTTCTTTACCAGGTGTAACATCAAACAAGACATATTGATATATATCTAAACGTCATAGATTGATTAGTAAGTGAAAAACTGTTTTATTTCTCTGCAGTTTTTTAAATCAACTCCAAGTTTCATACAATGCCCATTCATTTTTATCCTAATTGGCGTATAGAAAAGTTTCTGAAGCTGTGCACTTGTGCCCTTCGTGAACTTTAGGACGTTCTCGTCACGGTTCTAAGCATTTCTCTAAAATTTATCCAAAAGTTCCATTTTTACAAATTCCACTTTTACCAGCCATCCCGGGAGGTAACCACCATTATTATATATGCTCCCATCAAAGAAAGGCATGATGATAGTTTGCTGATATTGCTGGAAAAGTTTTTGAATAATAATGAAGACGTCAGCCTTGAGAAGTGTTTTTTCTCTACTTCTGAGTTTAATTGTCTGGGTTACTTGATTGTCCAGTGATCTCTCTCCCTCGAATCATTTGTAGCATTACCTCCCTTATTGGGTTCTCTTTAGTATTACTCTAAATTTATTCCCAATTTTGACACTAAAACTGCACCCTTGCTTGATCTGCTGTCCAAGCAGAGGTTCCAGTAGTCTTCAGTACATGAGCAATGCTCACGTGGTTCATTGACGCTTTTGTAGACATGGTGAATGGGGAAAATTTAACTATGATATCTTAATCATGAAACAATGAACATGTACCTAGAAACAAGAATACTATTATTTTATATTAAATGTTTACTGGCCATTTGTAAAAATGCAAACGTGTCACTAAACTGCATCCTATTCGGCTCGTATTTTTCGAGTGTTGGAATTAGATTGGCTTTCAAAATGCATGCAATTCGATGGTAAGCAAATTTAATCAACAGTGAGATTAGTAAGTTGATTCGTAAAGTGCGATAACTAGAACTTGTTATCGCTTTAAGATTTATTGCATAACTATATTTCCGTTGACGTTTACCGTGGTAACACAATAATTGGTAATAGGCTGGATTAAGTAATTTCTAGAAGAGTTACAACCTGACAATCTGGCAGCTGGCGGCGATAAATCCATGATATTTTTTTGTGAAACCATGAACGGTATTGCTCCCATACAGAGGAATCGTTACTAGTGGTTCTTTTCTAATTAATAACTCCGGTATTTATTTATGTCGAATTTGCGTTACTAGACTATGTTTGGTTCACTTACTCGCGGGTAACAAATGTGCATCAATTTCCGTATAACTTAGGGAAATGACCCAATATTTTCCATTGTTCGCCATTATGATGCGTTATCAAGCTGCAGTTTAGACCCATTGACTTACTTTAAAATCGTAATCAGCAAACCATCTATCTTTTATTTTTATCGTGGTATAGGTGTGTAGGCAAACTGGCATGAAAACATCAATGGTTCTACGGTCCCGCCTGAATTGAAAGCGAAAGAAAGAAATAATGTTTAAGTACCCGATGATGGCATTATCCCTACAGCCTCTCATTACTGAAACTGAAGCTCATGTTGACTGTAAATCAATCACTTTATTCCACTGATAATTAGACACCTAAATTTTTTCCACATATTCAGCCTCAGTACAATGAAAGGGTTAATTCACAGTTGCTCCCAATATTCTAAATTAAAATAAAGAACAACTGAAGACTGTAAATAAATTTTTCCACTTACCTATGTCGGTTAGTATTATGTGTCAGTATACTGGCATAAAATATTAACTGACATATTACGAGGCTTTGGATTTTGCTGACTCCTCATTCATTTATCCATTTTCTTCCTTTCATGATACGCGATGACAAATTCTATGGGTAAAATCTAATGAGCACGTTATCCACAGGGTAAGAAGCTATAGACTCGTTGGGTGTCGAATAAGTTTGAGCTATATATTCTTGCAATGTCATAGTATCATTTTTAATTCCACAATTTCGTTATGAAAGCTATTTTAGTTTCATCGATTCGACTTGCTAATTTAGATCTGCCATCCTGTGTTTGCCATTGCAATAATCCTTCGAGAATTATCGGCAGTAACAGATTAAATCGTTCCTTAATGATAAAATGTTCCACTCTGTCATAACGTTTATTGTCTGATATTATTCGTCGCAGTGGAAGCAGTGTTTATTGGGATCAGATCTCACTCACACATTCTGTCTGAAGCCGTTTATTCTGTAACACCTGAATCTGTCAGACATCGCCTAGGATCTGTTACAAATTGCTAGTTATTATTATCTCTAATCCTTCACTGCACACGGGATGCATAGCCGTTTTCGGGGTCACATATCAAAGGCGCGGTAACCACGAGCTAAGGGGGTATGTAGACTGCTATCTTGTACACGTGAACAGCCATCTGTCGGCGGGCTTGCTACTAAACATTCGCACGAGAACATACGGATTGGTTCACGCGATCAAACAGCCGTGTCACTCAGACGATGACGCGAACAAAATTCACGCATTGTGTAGTGTTAATAAGTCATGGGTGTGGTTCCCGTACTGCGACAGTAAAAGGGTGGTGACATTGTGAGCAGTATGTTATTGCTATCAAGAATGCTACTTAGGCGACCCATAGATGGAATTCCACTCCCAACTAAAGTAGTGAAACGTTTCAGAATGATGCAGCCTAACATTTGAGGTGGAACCAGGTGGCAAACTGCAGCACCCAAACATGCGCGCGATATAGCGAAGTGAGGGTGGGGTAAATGTGATTGAACCGATCTACTGAGCAATTTCCGCTCATGGAGAACGACCTAATATGTAGGTCCAAAATGCGAGGTGTAATTTCCAACGACTATTCTAATAAACAAAACCCAACCTTACACACTAACATTTAGTTTCGTATTTATCTTTTGTAAGTATTATGTAGTCCACGTTTCGGATGCTTCCTCAAGTTGCTACTTGAAATGTATGTTGTCTCAAAATTAGGACTTAAAATTAGAATCAGATATGGAGTGTAAGCTGAATTTTTCCTACACTGCATCCAGTGTTTCACTATTCTCCCTCTTCTCTCTACGAACGGGGTGCTGTTCTGTTGCGCTTAATTACGCCATCCCAATAACGATGTCGTATGGCTTGAGGAGTGATGGGATTTCTACTTATTATATTATGCGAATACGAATAAATTGACTAGGTAAATACAATAATCAGCCATTTATCAACGTGTTCAATGCCACAAAATCCTTCAGAGCTACTAACATCCATAAGTGGCAAACATATCTTAGTTGTTATTCCGTCATATTCCTTGGAATCAATAAAGAATATTCCAAATTTTTGTTGCACATTCAGACGGTAATAAGCTGGGTCCACTTAATCTCCGTTAAACAGTTGATTTTTAAAATCATTGACAAACCGAAGGGAACGTTTACGGAGTTTGCCCAGAAAATACATATGGATTATACTCATTCGTTGCACACTGATTTGTTTTATTATCTCACCCACGTACACGTTCAAACTTAAACATACCTTCTGAGTATTGCTGTTGCTGCCAATTCTCCTGTTCCGTAGTTGTTTCGGACATTGGCGAAGGTGTAGTTACTGATTTACATGCTCCTGTAGGGGGATGAACTCCTGTTCATTTCATGAAAATTCCGTATTCCGTGTCATTGTCGTGTCACGTTTTCTGCCAGTACTAGACGTGAACTACGACCCACTATAAACATTGATTTTCGGGAGGTTTACATTACTTTCGCGCCCCATGGCTTGATGGTTACCATTAGCTGTTTCATTGAAACTTTATGATTATATGGTTTCTTTGGCGTACCAATGACGTGGTGCGTTCTCAAGCCATCTCCGCTCAGCTATAATCATCGGAGATTGCTCATTCGTCCTTCATAGCTGGGCATTCGTTGTTGCATGTAATCGAGGCAAATTTCCCCCAGGTTAAGGCCACATTGCGAGCGCAATCTCCAATGGTATATCTACATGACAGACTTCCTAATTGCCGTTGATATTTTAGAAAGTCCTTCACTGCGGAAAATGAGCTCATATTACATCACCAATAAGTCGGAATTGAAACACGAACTAGATTTGCAATCACAAATTTACTTGATGATAATAATAATTAGGGGATAAAATTCTTTTTTGAACATATTTTTGTATATTGAATTTGTAAGGTTGATTAGACCTTACTTCGCGGTTTCCTTAGTAAACGCGTGCTTCAGTCCTTCGTACTGCGTGGACCACCTGCACGTTACTCTAATGTGCGGCACTGCACAAATATGTTAACCAGAACAGTATTCTCCACGACCCGTGAGATTGAGAAGGCGATTGGGAGAGATAGTGGTTAGTGTGTATTTGGGAGCGTGCGTGAGAGCGTGCGCAAGAGCAACGGTCAAATGGCAACCGCGCTTGGCAGTCAGCGTTCAGTTAAACAATAAACGTGGTAAAAGTATGAACGAAGATGGCAACCGCTACAGGGGCCTCCTCCTAGAAGTCCGACGGAGTTGGGCTTCGATCGTGATGGTAAGCCGGAATTATTGGTTGTCCAGGAACTCCTCATAGCTTCTCCGTTATATTGTTGTTGACGTCGAACGAATGCTGATGAGTTTACCGGTGCCTGCACTCTCGAGGTCCGATGTGCGTGGGTCCAACTGTGTTTTGGAGCCCGCGGGTCTCATACGAATGCAAGCCGGAAAATGCCTCGTCAGGTCCACCTAAAAAGGCGTCCAGTTGCCGTCTCCAGTGCCAGGCTGACCAATCGTCCCGTTGTCCAGTGAGCGGTTGGCTCCTTGAACTGCACGGGAGTCAGCCAGGCTACAGATGAAGCCAATGTGACTTGTTAGATCCGTCTGAGAGAGGGCAAGGTAAACTGGAACAAAATAGCGCCTGAGGGCGCCGGCGGATGTTGGACCGTAATAACAACACACAAACGATGTTCGGTGTTGTTGTAGTCGCTAGGAGACCAGAAGAAAATGAAACCATAACTACAGATTGTAATTTCACGGGTCTGTTTTTTGGTAAATCCATGGCGAACTTCCCAACTTATTGCTAACAGTCGGTTGTAAAAATCGTCACGAAATCGGCGAAGCGGACGGGATTTCGTAGTCGACGACCGCGACGGCTACTTCGCGTTGCGGGTACAGTTGGAGAATCTGATGGACTAGCTGCCGAGTCCTCACTAGGCTTAATTGCGGGTGGTTCGAGTAGTAACTCGCTCGATGCAGGTGACTGAGCGACTTGAGCGGGTGTAAATTGGCCGAGCGGCTTGCACTCAGTGACGGCAGGCTTGAGACGGTCGATAGATACGGTGTCGTGTTGTCCGTTGATGTCTATGACAAATGTTTTTGCCCTACGTTTTATCACCCGAAACGGGCCAGTGTATGGCGCTTGTAGTGGTGATCGAACGCCATCGACGCTAAGGAATACATGAGTAGGGGTTTCTAACGCAGTTGGGACATAGCTTGTAGGCTGTTGTTCACGCGGCGGACTGGCCTTGAGCACTCGCATGTGCTGCATAAGGCGCTGAGCATAGTCACCTTAGTCGAAAGTCACGGTTGGTGAGGGGGCTACCAACTCCCCAGGCAGACGAAGTGTACAGCCATATACTAGTACGGCCGGTGTTGTGTGTAACTCCTCCTTAACGGTACTACGCAGGCTTAAGAGTGCTAATGGTAGTGTTTCACTCCAAAGGGGGTTACCGTTTGCTCGAAGGGCGGCTTTTAATTGCCGGTGGAAACGCTCAACCATACCATTGGCCTGAGGGTGGTAAGCTGTCGTCCTAACGTGTTCCCAACCGAGCATAGCGAGTAGGCTGCCGAAAGCGCCGTCAAAATGTGGACCGCGATCGGTGGTCACTATTGCCGGGCAACCGAAATGACTAACCGAACCGGTCAGATAAGCTTTCGCGGCCTCTTCCGAGGTGGGACGAGGAATAGGGATGGCCTGCGGCCAGCGAGTAAAACGATCCACGCATGTGAGTATGTAAACGTACCCAAGCGAAGGTGGGAGTGGTCCTACGAGGTCGACGTGCACATGATGAAAACTTGTTTCAGGTTCTGGGAACCTGGATAACGCCGCCTTAGTGTGCCTATGGGTCTAAACACGTTGACACTGCAGACAAGCACGAGCCCATTGACGGACATCTCGTTTGACATTGTGCCAAACAAAACGCTCAGTTATCAGTTTCACCGAGGCAGTCACACCCGGATGAGCCAGATTATGGAGTGTCATGAACGTAGGATAACGGTGGGCAGCAGGAACTACCGGCCTAGTGCGACCTTGCGACACATCGCACACGATGGTATTCTGGGAAGCTGGGATAGGCACTGTGGTTAAACTCAAAGAACCGTTTTGTCGAAGTTGTTCGATGTCAGGGTCCATAGTTTGAGCCTGTGCCACTGCGTTCAAATTGATGTTAGGCGTTTGTGACAGACTTAGTTGATATACGCGCGACAGGGCGTCTGCGACGGGATTAAGTACCCCAGAGACGTGTCGTATGTCCACAGTAAACTGCGAGACCAAGTCTAAGTGGCGAATCTCGCGTGGTGAGTATCGATCGGAAGCTGACTTCAGTGCGCAAACCAAAGGCTTGTGGTCTGTAAACACCGTGAACGAACGGCTTTCGAGTGCATGTCGAAAATGACGGATTCCCAAGTAGATGGCTAATAACTCTCTACCGAACGTGCTGTACCTTGATTCCGCGGGCTGTAGGCGCTTGGAGAAGAATGCTAAAGGTTGCCAAGAGTGATCTACGAACTGTTGCAGTACTGCTCCAACCGCTGTGTCCGAGGCATCCGTCACTACCGAAATAGGAGCCAAAGGGTCGGGGTGTGTAAGGAGTGCTGTGTTGGCGAAAGCATCTTTGACCAAGGCGAATGCGGCATGTGCCGTGTCGGGAAACACGAACTTCCGCTTACCTCCGCGCAACAGGTCGGTGAGGGGTTGCATCATTTCCGCACAGTGAGGAGTAAATCGGCGGTAGAAATTCACCAGACCGGCAAACTGACGCAACTGGCGAAAAGATTGGGGTTCGGGGTAGTCGCGAATAGCGGAAACTTTATCTGACAGAGGGCGGATACCCGAGGATGAAATAGAATGTCCTATGGAAGTGATATCAGACCGGCCTAATTCGCATTTCGCGATATTGATCGTAACGCCGTGCTGGCTAAGGCGTTCGAAAAGTGCTCGTAAGTGTGTAGCGTGCTCTTGCTCTGAAGAACTCGCCCCAAAAATATCATCCTTGTATACGTGGACATTTTCCAAACCACGAGTTGCTTCGTGCATGAACCGTTGAAAGGTCTGGGCTGCATTGCTGAGTCCAAACGGCATTCGCAGAAACTCGAACAGCCCGAAAGGTGTACTGACGGCAGTTTTAGGTATATCGGCCTCTGCTACCGGGATCTGGTTGTACGCCCGAACCAAATCGATACGGCTGAAGACGGAGCAACCTGATAAATCCGAAGTAAGGTTCTGTATATTAGGAATCGGGTATCGGCCAGGGACGGTGACTTTCTTAAGCGCTCTGTAATCACCACAGGGTCGACGGTCGCCACTAGACTTAGGAACCATATGAAGGGGAGAAGCCCAAGGGCTACTAGAATGGCGTATTATACCCAGTTCTAGCATATGTTCGAATTCGGCCTGTGCAACACGATGCCTGTCTGATGCTAACCGACGCGGCCTACTGAACACTGGGGGTCCCTTAGTATCGATATGGTGAGTGACACTGGTCGTCACTGCTGGGAGAGGCCCGGCCTGCCGAAACATGGCCGGGTAGGCGGCGATGAGTTCGCCATAAGGTTGGTGTGTCGGTGGTTGAACGTAAAAAGGCTTGACGTGATTCACACGCAAAACATAACCCGCAACGGCGAGAGTGGTCTAACGATCCACCACTCTGCAGAGCCGTGCATCAACTAACAAGTCAAGGTGCTGCAAGAAGTCAATGCCTAGAATTGGGTACGGGACGTCGGCGATGATGAATATCCAACGAAAATTACGCTTTAAACCCAAGTTTAAGGTGAGCGACCGCTGGCCAAACGTTGGGATTGCCGTGCCATTGGCAACGAGTAGTGTTTGAGCCTGCGGTGTGCTATTGTCGTCTTTCGCTCGGGGGAGGACGCTCACTTCGGCACCGGTATCTACAAGGAATAGGTTATTTGAAATGATGTCCCTTACGTTCAAAAGACGACTATTGGTGTGATACCCGGCTTCGTGGGTCGCCACCATGGGCCGGGGGTTTAGTTTCCCTGATGAGCACCGGGAAGCTTACTCCCTCGTTCGCATCGTTTGGCTCCCTCACCGAAGCGACTGTGGTATTTACAAAACCCTTCTTTTGAAGAACCGACGAAACGTCGTCGCAATGACGGACTATGGAGCCTAGGTGAGCGTGCGCGGTGCCGCTCCTGTGACCCACTTCTGACTGCTAGGCGTTGCAGGCTCGCGTCAATTCTAGACAAAACTGACGCGATTTCGTTAGATGTTGGCAAGGCAGGCAACGTTGCGACGGAGGGCCTGGTTACTCCAGCGACAGCGGGGTTGTATCGTGACATAATGTCATCAGCTATCGCTGCAGTTTCCTCCAGCGAGCATTTGCGCGTGGCACTTAGTAAAACTGGAATGTTATGCGGCAAACGCTGCAGCCAAAGTTCCCTCAAGAGCGGGTCCTCGCCTACCGTCGGTTCTCTCAAGCGCTGCATCTTACGCAGCAGTTCGGAGGGCTTCCTACTTCCAAGTTCAACGTTTTGAAGTTGTTGCATACGTTGGTCTTGCGTTGGGGTCGTGCGGGCAATGACGGCCTCCTTTAAAGCCTCATAGCTTCGGGAAGAGATTATTACATCCCTTACTTGCATTGTCACCTCCGGCGGGAGGCGGCTTGCTACCCAAGTGAAACGGCTGGCGTCGCTGGTTATACGGCAGTTTTCGAATTCTAACTCCACCTGCGTGAACCAGAGTTCTGAATCAGCAGGCGTGAATGCCGGTATGTGCAGCGTGATCGCCCCAACGGTGGGGTCTGAGCAGGATTTGCGTTCGGCAGACATAGCGATTACTTTATGGAATACAGACGGGAAAAGAAATCAACGACCAATGGGACACTATAGTCTTAGCGAAAAAATATCACGACGAGTTAGACACACAAAATATGTATGGACGAAGAAAAAAATTATTTGGTTAACCAACAAAAAAAAATCAAGATAGGGAAACAATAGACCACACAAAAACGTACGCAGACGGGACCTTGAACGGTAGAAAACAAGGAAACTCACGTGACCTGGGGATCACGTCGGGCTCACCAATTGTAAGGTTGATTAGACCTTACTTCGCGGTTTCCTTAGTAAACGCGTGCTTCGGTCCTTCTGTACTGCGTGGACCACCTGCACGTTACTCTAATGTGCGGCACTGCACACATATGTTAACCAGAACAGTATTCTCCACGACCCGTGAGAACGAGAAGGCGATTGGGGGAGATAGTGGTTAGTGTGTATTTGGGAGCGTGCGTGAGAGCGTGCGCAAGAGCAACGGTCAAATGGCAACCGCGCTTGGCAGTCAGCGTTCAGTTAAACAATAAACGTGGTAAAAGTATGAACGAAGATGGCAACCGCCACAAATTGAGGAGTTTACCGCACTGGAATTTCCCGGTCGCCATCAAAATGCAATTCTTTCCTGCCACTCCATAAGGCATTGGAATATAAACTTATTTCCTTGAAAATCATAATAGATTTTAGATACCATTCGGCTGTGGTGTTGCAATATTTCCAAATGCCTGTATTGGCATTTAACCCTGATTATTTGTTTAACCCACATCAGTGTTTATGTGAACTAGCGCCACCAAGCGCGGTGGCCACTTGAACGTTGCCCGTGCATGCTACACGCACGCTTCTCCAATATACACTAACCACTCTCTCCCTACCTATAGTGTTCTCCTTCTCATGGGTTGTGGTAAACAATGTCGTGGTGATCGGGATGGCATATTGCAGAGTACCACTGTAACGAACAGGTGGTCCAAGCTTGTTGGGAAGGACCAGCGAACGTACGTAATAAGGAAACAGCATGTAAGGTCTAACGAACCTTACATGCCGGTTATTTTCTTGACCTGTATCACTCTACTACAGTAGAAAATCTGAACTGCACTCGTGATATCTCACTTATCTCTTGAGCGTGGCGACGATGCATTGTGACACCGAGGCATGGATTCATTGGTTGCTGGTCAGCTTGGGAACGTGACCATCAAAATCCGCGTGAAGGCCGCAACGGCGTGCAGACAACGTACGCAGGTGGAGCAAGTGGCGTCACCAACAACGGTGATTGTTCAAATAAACCAATTTGTTAGTCTTTATCATCGAGTGTTTTATTGATAGCACTACAGGGTCAAGTAGGATAAAAGAACCCCTTTTTGGGGCCTTTTTTGACTCACGCTGTGCTGGCTGAGAACTTTTGAAAAATAGATAGGTGAGAGTATCTCTCCTTTTCCCAGTGCAACCTAACTGCACGTTTCTTAGTCTTTTTGTCCACCACTCACCTTTTCAGTTCAGTTCAGTTCACATCCGCTTTCTCGTTCTCACGGGTCGTGATGAAAACCGTTCTGGTTGACAAATTCGTACAGTGCCGAGCATAAAAGTAACGTGCAGGTGGTCCACGCAGTACAGAAGGACCGAAGTACGCGTTTACTGAAGAAACCGCGAAGTAAGCTCTAACCAACCTTGCAAATTGGTGAGCCCGACGTGATCCCTAGGTCACGTGAGTTTCATTGTTTTCTACCGTTCAAGGTCCCGTGTGCGTAAGTTTTTGTGTGTTTTATTGCTTCCCTATCTGTTGACTTTTTGGTGGGTTTACCAAATAATTTTCTTTATTCATACATATTTTTGGTGTCTATTTCGTCATGATCTTTTTTCTTCCGAAGATTGTATTGCCCCACCGGCCGTTGAGTTCTTTTTCCGCCCGTATTTGATAGAGGAATCTGTATGTCTGCCGAACGAAAAACCCTGCTCAGACCCCACCGTTGGGGCGATCACACTGCACATACCGGCATTCACGCCTGCTGAACCGTAACTCTGCTTTACGCAGGTCGAGTAAGAATTCGAAACCTGCCGTACAACCAGTGACACCAGCCGTTTCACTTGGGTAGCAACCCGCCTCCCCTTGGAGGTGACAATGCAAGTAAGGGATGTAATAATCTCTTCCCGAAGATACAAGGCTTTGAATAAGGCCGTTCCTGCCCGCGAGACCCTAACGCAGGACCAACGTATGCAACAACTTCAAAACATTGAGCTTGGAAGTAGGAAGCCCTCCGAACTGCTGCGTGAGATGCAGCGCTTGAGAGGACCGAGAGTAGGCAAGGACCCGCACTTAGGGCAAATTTGGCTGCAGCGTTTGCCGCACAAGATTCCAGTTCTACTAAGTGCTACGCGTAAATGCTCGCTGGAGGAAACCACGGCGATAGATGATGACGTTATGTCACGATACAACCCCACCATAGCTGGAGGAACCAGGTCCTCTGTCTCAACGGTGCCTGCCTTGCCAACATCTAACGAACTCGCGTCAGTTTTGTCTAGAATTGACGCGAGCCTGCAACGCCTAGCAGTCAGAAGTGGGTCACAGGAGCGGCACAGCGCACGCCCACCTAGGCTCCATAGTCCGTCATTGCTACGACGTTTCGGCTCTTCAAAAGAAGGGTTTTGTAAATACCACAGTCGCTTTGGTGAACGAGCCAAACGATGCGAACGAGGGCGTAAGCTTCCCGGTGCTCATCAGGGAAACTAAACCCCCGGCCCGTGGTGGCGACCCACGAAGCCGGGTATCACACCAATAGTCGTCTTTTGAACGTAAGGGACATCATTTCAAATAACCTATTCCTTGTAGATACCGGTGCCGAAGTGAGCGTCCTCCCCCGAGCGAAAGACGACAATAGCACACCGCAGGCTCAAACACTACTCGTTGCCAATGGCACGGCAATCCCAACGTTTGGCCAGCGGTCGCTCACCTTAAACTTGGGTTTAAAGCGTAATTTTCGTTGGGTATTCATCATCGCCGACCCGATTCTAGGCATTGATTTCCTGCAACGCTTTGACTTGTTACTTGATGCACGGCTCTGCAGAGTTGTGGATCGTTAGACCACTCTCGCCGTTGCGGGTTATGTTTTGCGGGTGAATCACGTCAAGCCTTTTTACGTTCAACCATCGGCACGCCAACCTTATGATGAACTCATCGCCGGCTACCCGGCCATGTTTCTGCATGCCGGGCTTCTCCCAGCAGTGACGACCAGTGTCACTCACCATATCGATACTAAGGGACCCCCAGTGTTCAGTAGGCCGCGTCGGTTAGCATCAGACAGGCATCGTGTTGCACAGGCTGAATTCGAACATATGCTAGAACTGGGTATAATACGCCATTCTAGTAGCCCTTGGGATTCTCCCCTCGAGCTACTTTTCTTCATACGGTCCCTAAATCAAGCGGCAACCAGCGACCCTGTGGTGATTACAAAGCACTTAACATAGTCACCGTCCCTGGCCGATACCCGATTCCTAATATACAGAACCTTACTTCGGATTTATCAGGTTGCTCCGTCTTCAGCCGTATCGATTTAGTTCGTGCGTACAACCAGATCCCGGTAGCAGAGGCCGAGTTCACAAAATCTGCCGTCGCCACGCCTTCCGGGCTGTTCGAGTTTCTGTGAATGCCGTTTGGACTCAGCAATGCAGCCCAGACCTTCCAGCGGTTCTTGCACTGGTGGTTTGGAAAATGTCTAAGTATACAAGGATGATATTTTTGGGGCTAGTTCTTCAGAGCAAGAGCAAGCCGCACACATACGAGCACTTTTCCAACGCCTCGGTCAGCACGGCGTTACGATCAATATCGCGAAATGCGAATTAGGCCGATCTGATATCATCTTCACAGGACATTCTAATTCATCCTCGGGTACTCGCCCTCTACCGGATTAAGCTTCCGCTATTCGCGACACCCTGAACCCCAATCTTTTTGCCGGTTGCGTCAGATTTGCCGGCCTGGTGAATTTCCACCGCCAATTTATTCTTCGCTGTGCGAAAATGATGCAACCCCTCACCGACCTGTTGCGCGGAGGTAAGCGGAAGTTCGTGTTTCCCGACACGGCACAAGTCGCATTTGCCTTGGTGAAAGATGCTGTCGCCATAGCAGCACTCATCACCCACCCCAACCCCTTGGCCCCTATTTCGGTATTGACGGATGCCTCGGACACAGCGGTTGGAGCAGTACTGCAATATTCCGAAGACGATTCTTGGCAACCTTAGGCATTCTTCTCCAAGCTTCTACAAAGCCCCGAATCCAGGTACGGCATATTTGGTAAGGAGTTATCAGCCACCTACTTAGGAATCCGTCATTTTCGACGTGCACTCGAAAGCCGTTCGTTCACGGTGTTTACAGACCACAAGCCTTTGGTTTACGCACTAAAGTCAGCTTCAGACCGATACTCACCACGTGAGATTCGCCACTTAGACTTGGTCTCACAGTTTACTGTGGACATACGACACGTCTCTAGGGTACTCAATCCCATCACAGACGCCTTATCACGCGTACATCAACTACGTCTGTCACTGACGCCTAACATCAACTTGGACGCAATAGCACAGGCCCAAACTATGGACCCTGACATCGAACAACTTCAACAAAACAATTTTTTGAGCTTAATCACAGGACCTGTCCCAAATTCCAAGAACACCATCGTGAGCGATGTGTCGCAAGGTAGCACTGGGCCGGTGGTTCCTGCTGCCCACCGTTATCCTACGTTCATGACACTCCATAATCTGGCTCATCCGGGTGTGACTGCCTCGGTGAAACTGATAACTGAGCGTTTTTTTTGGCACAATGTCAAACGAGATGTCCACCAATGGGCTCGTGCTTGCCTGCAGTGTCAACGTGTTAAGACCCACAGGCACATTACGGCAGCGTTAGCCAGGTTCTCAGAACCTGAAACACATTTTCATCATGTGCACGTCGACCTCGTAGGACCGCTTCCACCTTCGCTTGGGTACGTTTACATACTCACATGCGTGGATCGTTTTACTCGCTGGCCGCATGCCATTCCTATCCCCCGTCTCACGTTGCAAGAGGCCGCGAAAGCTTTTCTGACCGGTTGGGTTAGTCATTTCGGTTGCCCGGCAATAGTGACCACCGATCGTGGTCCACACTGTGACGGAGTTTCGGCAGCCCATTCGCTACGCTCGGTTGCCAACACATTAGGACGACAGCCTTCTACCATCAGGCCAATGGCATGGTTGGGCTTTTCCGCCGGAATTTCAAAGCCGCCCTTCGAGCAAACGGTAACCCCCCTTTGAGTGAAACACTAAGGTAAGCACTCTTAAGCCCGGGTAGTACCGTGAAGAAGGAATTGCACACAACACCGGCCAAACTAGTGTATGGCTGTACACTTAATCTGCCTCGGGCATTGGTGGCCCCCTTACCAACCGTGACTTTCGACTACGGCTCAGCGCCTTACGCAGCACGTGCGAGTGCTCAAGGCCAGTCCGCCGCGCGAACACCAGTCTACAAGTCATGTCCCAACTGCGTTAGAAACCCCTACTCATGTATTCCTTCGCCTCGATGGCGTTCGATCACCACCACAAGCGCCATACACTGGCCCGTTTCGGGTGATAAAACGTAGGGCAAAATCATTTGTCACAGAAATCAGTGGACGACACGACACCTTATCTATCGACCGTCTCAAGCCTGCAATCATGGAGTGCGGGCCGCCCGGCCAGTTTACACCTGCTCAAGCCGCTAAGTCACCCGCATCGAGCGAGTTATTACTCGAGCCACCCAAAATTACGCCTAGTGAGGACTCGGCAGCTAGTCCATCAGAATCTCCAACCGTACCCGCAACGCGAAGTAGCCGTCGCGGTCGCCAACTACGAAATCCCGTCCGCTTCGCCGATTTCGTGACGATTTTTACAACCGACTGTTAGCAATAAGTTGGGAAGTTCACCATGGAATTATCAACCAACAGGCCCGAGAAATTACAATCGGTATTGGGAATTTCTTGAGGTGATCCATATGTAAAAATTTCTGGCCCCGGCGGGATTCGAACCCACGCACGGTTACCCACCTAATGATAATACTGGTATATTTCTCGGCCATGACCGAGATCTACGCTGTAGCACATGATCATGTTGTAACAGGTTACTCAATAAGATGAAATATTCACAAATTCTGAATATGAAAGTCAAGAGTATCAGAGATAGAAAAACAAAGCCAGCAACAGTTTGAATGGATCATTCTGATAATGGCACGCGCGGCAGTTTTGAACCGGTTTCGAATCCGGTCTGGGCACTGGTGCGCGGTTTGGATATCGAAAAATCGTTAACGCAGTGCCAAGGACGCATTATGGACGAGAATGACGCAAGCCAAGGAAACCGGAGGCCTACTAAGGTTCTGCAGGAGTAGTAAATTTTGAGCAAGAGGAAAAGCGGGGGAAAATTGTAAAGAAGTGTATTCGGGAAAATCAACGGATGCGAAGAGGATAGCGATCATGAAGACAATGCAAACCCTGAATGACGGATTTACCGGAGTTCAATAAACGGAATGAGTTTTGAAGCAGGAGGGCATGAGACCAATTTTGTGAGAGTGAACACTGGTGGATGTGGGAGAAACAGCAGACCATGAAAAGGTGAGTTTAAATTCAGAATCAGTACATGTACCATGGTGAAATAAGAAAGCGCAACTGGAGGGTCTTCGAGAAGTGGAGAGTCAACTTCCAGCCGGCTACGGGTCGTAGTAAAGATAAACAGTGTTAATGGATGATAAAGTGGAAAATCTCCGCATAGACTTTGGAGTTATTATGCTACTTCGGAGTTATGCTTTAGTATCGCGAGTGCTCTACCAGCTGAGGTACGAGGCCACGCCGAAGGACCTTCGACTTTCTGCATCTGGATTACACAGGATACCCGCCCAACGTACAGTAACACGTGGCATCCACCACATCTGTTACAGCACTCGCAGTACTTAAGCGAGGGCGGTGACCATGCGTGAGTTCAAATCCGGCCGGGGCCAAATACTTTTCACTTTTGGTTCACCTCAAAAATTATTTTCAAAATCTGTCTAACATCGATAAGGTTATGATTTTATTTTCTTCTGGTCTTCTAGCGACTACAACAACGTCGAACATCGTTCTTTTGGTGTTATCACGGTCCAACATCCGCCGGCGCCCTCAGGCGCTATTTCTTTCCAGTTTACCCTTCCCTCTCTCAGACGGATCTACACAGACACATTGGCTTCATCCGTAGCCTCTCTGATTCCCGTGCAGTTCAAGGAGCCAACCGCTCACTGGACAACGGGACGTCTGGTCAGCGTGGTAATGGAGACGGAAACTGGACGCTTTTTTGGATGGATCTGACGCGGCATCTTCAGGCTCGCATGCTTATGAGACCCTTGAGAGCCAAAACACAGTTGGACCGACGCACACCGGACATCGAAAGTGCAGGCACCGTTAAACTCATCAGCTGTTGTTTGACGTCACCAACAGTATAGCGGGCAAGCCATGAAGAGTTCCTGGATAATCAATACTTCCGGACTACTGCCGCAATTGAAGCTCAACTCGTCCAACGCGCTAACCACTATCTCTCCCAACCACCTTCTCGTTCTCAAGGGCCGTGAAGAATACCGTTCTGTTTAACATATTCGTACAGTGCCGAGCATCAGAGTAAAGCGCAAGTGGTCCCCGCAGTACAAAGGACCGAAGTACACATCTACTGGGGAAACTGCGAACTAAGGTCTAGCCAACCTAACAGGCAGGATGGAGGCTAGAGCTCAAAAGTCACCGCTTCGTGATTCATATTCGACTAAATGCCAGCAAATTATGGATCGCGTGAGGTTAAAGAGGTCACGTTAACGAAGTGCCGGTCAGCGCTCACTCGGTCACAATCGAAATCGAATACTCGCCACCGATAAGAAAGTTCGATTTTGAAGCTAACAAATTTTGTTAGAAAAGTATTTTGCTGGAAAATTGCGAGACAGAATACGCCATTTTAGTGACGCAGACGTGTTAGATATCGTGACACTTAAGTTGCCTTATTTATCGAAGAATTTCATGAACTTCTATGCAGCTATTCAGGGTACATATTACGAGCCATTTTAGTCCAACTTCCTCACAAACGCATTTGCTTTATTGCTGCTTGAGTCCTTGCGCCCCTAGTAACTCTCTCACCTGTCCTGTTAAGTTGGACCAATGTACCCTGGCTCCCAGAGCCCAAAGATGAATGGCCAGAGAACCGTAATGATTAGTGTTCGATATTTCCTACATCTCGCTGAAAATCTCTGCTAATTCACTGCCCCAATGTCCATGGGGACATTGACAATTGTGTTAATAATAGAAGTTTGTTGATTTTGGAGGCACCCCGGGCATGCCAAAAGCATGATAAAATTCTGACCAGTGATAAAATGGACAGGCGAAAGTCACGAAAATTTGGAAATATAGGTGACGAAAACTGGGTGGGTAGAATTCGGCGGCAGGAGAGAGGAAGATAAATATCTGCACAATGAAGGATGAGTAACAGAGTTTAAGAGGATACAAATTGCAACAGGTAAGGCGGATATGGATGAATGGGCGAGATGGCGACCGGTCTTAAATGAATCCGAAATAGACCCGGTGTGAGCATTTGATAAAAAAAGCACTGGGCCGTCGACTAACGCACCGCCTTCTGGCAGCTCACACGCAGGAGGAACACAGACACCAGCAGGGCGTGAATATTAGGCAAAAGATGCCTTAAAATCCTGGGCGCAGGGAGTCCCAGGGAAAGATCGTGAATTAAGCAGAGAAAAGGGTTCATGGAGTTAAATCTGGGTTTGTGGTTCTTGTGCTTCGGACCCCACGGCGTTCAGGCCTGGAAAGCAAGTGGTAATAGACAGAATGTGAACAATCCAGTGATAATGGGTATAATGGAATTAGGTTCCCGCCTGAAAACAGTGATTTCCATTACTCTATCTCACCCATTAGAAAAGGTGTTTTCCTCAGTACCTGAGCAGGTTTTGGTGTGGACTTCAACTTTGCTAGCTGCATCCGGTACGATTGTGCAGCTATCTGGCCGCGGTTCCTCCGGGGTCGCCACCGCTCTTATGACTGACTTTAACCGGCTGAAATGAACCGTCATCGAACCAGCATCCCCATGGTCCGTCGGAGCTACATGGCATGTGGCATCATTGAACACTTCCACCACAGTATATGGCCCAATCCAATCCCGGAGCAGGTTCGCCGTTCTTCCTGATGGTGGGGCCGGATTATGCACGAAAGCTTGTTCACCGGGCTGTGGCAGGTTCCCTGCAACCCACTGGTCAGAATATTCCTTTTTTTGTCTGAAGGTGCTTTTTGGTCTCTCACAGGACATTGAATGGGCATGCCATTAATCCGGCTTCAGCTTCAACGCAAGTTTTTTTTGAGATGAGGGGATCCGGGGCACTCATGGAAATTGTTAGATCTGTAGGCAGCCGCATCTCGCGCGTCGATGTTATGTCAGACGGAGTGCCTCCCGTTGATGAATGAACTGTCGCTCTGTAAGCCGTCAGACAACGGGAGATCGCCTTGTCCTAACCCCGAGTAGAACAGTCATCAACGAACGCCTTCAGCCGTCCCCTTACCGATCAGTTTGCCCATTGAGTCCGGCCTTTAATTGCCGGATGACACGGGGAAGTACGTGTTTTACTTACCTCGCAGAGGTGACACAGCTCCACCGCCATAGAGTTCCCGAAATTTTGCCCCGATCTGAAAGTAATCACTGTGATGCACCCCAGCGAGATAGCCACTGTTCGAAGATAGCGTCTGCAGTCGTGGTGGCATCAACGGAGGGCAATGCTACTGCTTCTTACCATTTTGTGAAATAGTCTACCATCACAGGAATTTATAGATTTTTTCTGGGGGTTTCGGGTGATTGTCCGATAACATCCATTCCTACAACTTGGTTAGGATAACCCGCCGGCATTGCTTGTAACGGGGCACGATGAAACTTCAGCGGTAGTTCAATCTGGATATATTCTATGCAACGGTTACAAAGTTTATTACGTCCCGACGCTGCTGGGGCCACCAAAGTCAATGCTACAAGGCGTGGCCCATTTTGTGCTGCCCCGCACGGCCTAGCTCGGAATGTGATTTTCCTAACATGTACTGCATCTTCGATTGGTGCAGGATGATTCCGAGGCCATAATTCTCACCATACTGATAGTACTTCACCTCTCCCTGAATCGATAGTCGAGGCCAAGCTGACCATAGACAGAGGCTATATCAGCTACAGCAGGCCATCCCCGCCTTGGTGGGTTTAGCCTGACCGCTCTTCAACTTGTTATAGATTACTTCCGTTTCTGGATCATTTATCTGAATGTCTGGCCACTCATTTTTTTATGTTTCCAGCGGGGCTGTGACCACCTGCAATTTGGGTAATCACCACGCTAGTTGTGACTTCGGGGAAGGGTGTCAGCTTTCATGTGCTTTCAACCATGTCTGCGTGGGCTTTCAAAATCAAACACTTGCAAACGCTCTCGTTAGAAAGGGACTTGTTCTTCAGGTTTATTGAGATTTTATCATCATTTCGTATGTTGATGGTTCCTTCTAGCTGTAAGTCGTTTCTCTGGCGAGTAGTGTTTGAAACGACGTACGTACCTTGTCAGTGCATGCCTCTTTTACCTGGTCTTGGAATAATTCCTCACCGGTTTGTTAAAGCAACGACTGACATAGACGATCACATGTTCTCCAATATCACGGCCCAGTTCAGAAGAGACTGCCTCGTTCCCCGTACCCCGGCATTCGTGCCAAGGATAAAGGCACCCCTCTGTTTCGGTGAGATCTGAGAGTCAGAGAATCGGAGCCTCAGTTAGAGACTTTTGGAGCCTGTTGAACGCAGTCTGACACTCCGAATTGCACAGACATTTTTTGTCCTTTTCGGTTAGCCGACGCAACGGGAACGCCATTCGAGCATAGTCGTTTTCCGGTGCCGGGTCGCCTAAAATCACACTCACTAGATGTTGGAATGTCTCAGGAGCATTGACTAGCCCAAAAGAAGTAGTCTGAAATTTGTACACCCCAGACGGGATATTGAGGGCGGGTTTCTCATCGTTGTCGGGGTGTCTTTCCATCTTCCATTATCCGGATGCCCAATTGAGCATGCTGAAATATCTTGCACCTCCGAGTGTCTCCACAGTATCGTCAGTCAGAGAAACTAAAAAGCCATCTTTCGTGTCAGTTGATTCAGCTTGCGATAACCGGCATAGAGCCGTAGCTATCCGCACTTCCTCCTTACCAACACCATGGGTGAGGCACAAGGAGACTGTAAGGGCTTGATGCCTCCTTCACTCAACATTCCTTGAATGGTATTGGTCAATTCTTTTCGGTACTGTACGGGATCTCGGCGCGCGTGCTGCCTCGCTGGAGTCACTCCTTGTGTGTTGATACCGTGTTGTACGAATCCAGCTCGCCCCAAGGGAACACCATCCCAGGCAAATGCCTTCCTGTGAGTTGTTATAACTTTTTTCAGCCGTGCTCGATCATTGGCATTCAAAGAACTATTCACCCGGTTGAGCAACAGCGTTATTTGTCTTGAAAAGTCCACCGGCTGTTTTTCCCAAATTTGGTCTCTGCCCTCTGGTATGTCCGCCATCAAGGAGTTCCCACATGAGCCCGCTAACAGCGCCTGCAGTAATAACTGTTCTTGTCGCTCCTGCCGTGTTGTCTGCTGCGGCTTGAGGCTTATTTTGTGATCATTGTGAGACACCTCTGAGTAGTGTGCATCCAAATTCGCAACGGATCCGAAAGCAAAAAGTGACTCTCCGGAAAACTCTACGATACTAGATTATTAAGTGAACAGTGGCACAAAATAGATATAAACCTCAATTATGCAATCACTAGGACTCGAAAAACGAGAACCAAATTGCGACTTGCGAGAAAGGAACACGTGCGTCACGCAGGTCCAGATTAAGAATGTGACAAATCAGCGCTCTGGGCTCGAACAAACAAACTTTGGTCCGTAAAAATAAACAGTGCATAAAACAAGTCACTAGTGTAAATAAGTGGTTGATGTTCAGCAAACATGGAACTGCCGTGGTTTTTGGGGGATTTTCCGTGACCGGTCGCAACACCGTCCACCAAAATCCTCCCGAATCTTATCGGAATCAAATGTTTGGAATAGGGGTACTGATTTTTTCCTACCTACCTTGACACTGCTCTCAGTGCCCACCTAATACCTTGTTCTCAACGTTCTACTCACGATAGCACTTGGTCCGGTGGCCACACGGACGCGAAGCTTCTCTACGTCATCCATGAAAACGGGTGATGGATGGCGGGCATGAAGGTGAAACATAGGTGCCCTCCTCGGGTGAGCCGTTGTCCCTTCGTCCGCGTGTGTTCGTGTGTGTGTGTAGGTGGGTGTGGGTCTCATAGGTTGTGGAAGTCATGAAGTATAAAGGCGTATTATGTGAGTGTGATTGGTGCGTATCTGGGTATATGATAGAATCACAGCTACCACTACATATGCCGGGGGCCTTCTGTAACGTCAACGAAAAACGCCGAGTGCTGCAACGTGTTTGACGGAGGTGATGAAGCATAAACGTGTACCATGTGAGTGTGTGTGTGTCAGGGTTATGACAGTTTATTGCGTCAGTATGTCGCAAATGCCCCTATATATGGGCGTCCTTTTACCCACCTCGAAGACAAATGAGAAACAGTCTACCGGGCTTCCGTGCTATCGGCTTGCCCGTCTCCACTTCCGAGGAGGCCAACACTGCGTACGTTGCGGATTAGCGTTCCGTTGGCGGTCTTCGACTTCAAAGTTCTTATAATTTCGTCGAAACTTTCGATGGTTCCCATTACGACTCTCATAGGCCAGGTGCTGAAAGGCGCGTATTCGTCTGCGATCATCGCTACATCCACAACCTTGAGTGGTCTAGTTTTGACCAACCACTTCTGTCGAGCTTGCAGAGAAGGCAGTTACTTCCCAAGACCAACTCAAAAAGCCCTGGCAAGATGGTTTGCCTGCTTCCACCCGTGGAGGTAGCTTTCACGGAATTTCGTCGGCACTTCGAAGCCCTCGTTTGATCTTAACGTCGGTATGTCGTTCGGGGTGAGCGCCTGATGGGTGAGGTCGCTGTTGTGTACTGGAACCAGGGAGCGGTTGTGCAGAATTCTCTCGACCTCAGATATGATGGCACTCAGATTCTCGTCGTCGAAGGGCTGTTGCCCAATGGTCGGCAGCAATTTTCGCTTAGTGGACCTGATCATAATTTCACATAGGCGCCGCGATGACTGGCCTCCGGGGGGTTGAAGTGCTACTGCATACCGTAGGCCACGGTTCGATTCCATTGTACATCCAGACACATACACAGATACCCGATGCAAGCTATGTCCTGCAACCCCTATCAAACATGTGACAGCGTTCGTCGTTTGAATTTGTTGACTTTAAGGAATGCCTTTTGCATATGTAGAAGTAGCGGGGCTAAGGGCACCAACACACACACGCAAGCACATACAGCCAGGGAAGAACTGTACGAACGTTTGAGCAATACGTAGCCAAATTTGCAACGGATCCCGAAATCAAGAGGTGATTATCCGTGATGTTCTACGAAACTAGAAACCGAATTGCGACGTGTGAGCACGTAGCACGTGCGTCACGCAGGTCCAGATTAAGAATATGACAAATCAGTGCTCTGGGCGCGAACAAACAACAATTGGTCCATAAAAGCAAACACTTCGTAAAAACACGTCAATAGTGTAAGCAAGTGAGTGATGTGAAGAAAAACGTGGAATTTCAAGTGTTTTACGGGGATTTTCCACGACCGGTCGTTACACCGCCCACCCAAAATCCCCCCGAATCCTAAACAGAGTCAAAGGTTTGGTATAAAGGTACTGATTCTTCCTACTTACCTAGGCCCTGCTGTCAGTGCGCGTGCCTAGTGCTTGTCGTCAACGTTCTACTCATGGTTGCTTCTAATCCGTTGGCTACATTGACGCGAGGCTATTCTGCATCTTCCACGAGAACAACTGACCGATGGCGGGCGTAAAGGGGAAACATGGATGCTGTCCTTTGAAGTGCAGTCTTTGTACCGACTGGTGGTGGAAAATCCCCGTAAAACCTTTGCAATTCCATGTTTTTCTTAACATCACTCACTTGCCCACTATACTGACTTCTCTTTACACACTGTTTGTTTTTATGGACCAATTGTTGTTTGTTCGCGCCCAGAGCACTGCTTTATCATATCCTTAATCTGGACCTGCTTGACGCACGTGCTCCTTGCTCACACGTCGCAATTTGGTTCCGCGTTTGTTAAGTCCTTTTGATCTCATGATTGAGGTTTGCTTCTTTTTGGTGTCATTGTTCATTCAATAATCTAGTATCGTAGAATATCACGTATAATCACCTTTTTATTTCGGGACCCCCTGCGAATTTGGCTACGCATTGCTCAAGCCTTCGTTACAAAACTCGCTAAATCGATTTGGAACGAGGAGAAATGCCAAGAAAAGGATCGAAGACATTGGAATCTGGACATGAAGTAATACGGCAAGTCTCTGGGGAAATTTTGATTCTTTAGTTAATGTTAGCTCGCCTTGTCCGTTCAGTGCTAGTTCATGTGTTAATGAGGGCAATATGGATCGTAAGGATGTTGGTCTATACAGACTGAGAATATTAGACCTAGAACAGCAGTTGCTATCGGCTGGACTACAGGCCCAGGAAGCAGAAAAGAAGTGTATACAGAAAGAGCACGAGCATGAAACCAGCGACTACGACACTTTCGATAGATCAGGGTGTAATAAGATAGGTAACCCCACGCCGGTCCCCGACTGCAAAATACCATCGATCGATTTGCCATTAGTGGAACTAACGGTTTCCGATGGGCGATCTGAACATTACTGCAAGTTTTTCAAGCAGTTCGGGAGGTTCGGCGAAAATAAGGTAACCGACTCTGGGCAATGGCTTCTCTACCTTATTAACTACTGTCGAGGCCGAGCAAGAGATGCTATCGAAGGGTGTACCATGCTCGACCCGAAACAAGGCTAGATCCGAGCAAGGAAGATTCTGAGGGACTTGTTTGGCGAACCGTTGAAAGAAACCGGTAACCTAATAGAGGTCTTGATGGCAATAATATTATTAATAATAATATTATTAATAATAATATTGTTTTATTTCGGGGACGCCCGAGGCATACCAGGTGCATGATCATCTGTTTACAATTGATAGTGTAAACGAACAAAACCCTTGAAAATTTGGAAATTTACATTACAGGATTTGAAAAGGTGGCTAAGAAGGGGTAGTTACGTGGGATGAAAGTTTGGCGAATGTATGCACACAAATGAAAATGTACTGAGTTTAAATGGACCCATGGGCGGATTTGAACGGACACCCGGTGAGTTTGAAAAGTCAAGGTCAGGCGGAGGACCCGGCTGTTCGGTACAGTGACATCTGAAAGCTGGCTGATATACATGAGAATGCTAGAAATCGGCTTAAGAAAATATAATAGTGGGAGACAATGAGGGAAACATGAGGTTCACTGCAAATGATCAGGTAGCAACAAAGCACTGGTATTCTGCAATGGATGGCTGCCAAACAGGGCACAAAACTCATTGTAAAACAGGAAGCAAGCAAAGTCAGATTTAAAAGGTGAATCAGGTTAAAGAAAATAATTCATTGGAATTGGACACAGTAGATGTGGGTTATAGATGTAGAAGGAATGGACGCATATCGTTGCGATCAGCGGAATGCTAGCAAGAGAGATGGCTTGTGAGGAACTACAGGAAACAAGGCGAATGCATTTATACATATGTGCGCTTTTTATTTATATTTATATATGTATATGTATATATGTACATATGAAAAAAGCCGGATCAAAAAGATGGAGTCCTAGAAAGAAATTATCGGCTATTAGGATGGTCAGGTTAGGTTAGGTCGAACGTTTGTAGAATTAACTTTGGAAAATCGTTGTGAATTATCTTCATGACAGGTGAACTGGGCCAATCAGCAGAGAGAGTGGAGGATGCGGAAGCACAGAAACGACGACGACTAAGAAGCAGTTCAAAAAAGGGAGATGAAGGAAAGTATCGAAGAGAACAGGTAAGAATGGATCAAATAACCTGATTTATGTAGGTGAGACATGTGGTTTCGGTCAAAAACGGGAGAAGCATTGTTAAATGGGCTTACATTATTCAGCAGGAAGATGGTGGCGATGGAGATGGCTATAGCCATCTGAGCAGAACGATTGTGCATACAAAGTGGATAAAGTTACCTGAGAGGTGAAACTGTCCGTGGTGCAAGATGCAGCAGCTGTGGCGGCAAACAGCTTGAGAGAGAAATGAGCAAAAGGGTACCAGAGGGTAATGGCAGATCAAACGGACCGAAGCCTTGAATGAGAACCATGACGAAACAGTTATTTTACATTAGATGGCAAGCGAGAAAGCAGAACGGTCCAAAAGGCACGCATGAAATGCCTGTGGCAAACAATAGACGAAACAGGAGATGGGAGCCCTGGCCGATAAAGACAGGTGAGACATAACCAGTGAGATCATCTCATTGCAGGTAGAGCACGAAAAAAGGCTGTGAGAAAAGAAGCACCGTGACAGGTAAACCGGTTGACGAACATAACGCATAAACAACGGATGTGCGTTGGAGTCGGGGACATGGAAATTGGGAGCTGCGTGCATGCCGGCATTTGTATAAGTGGATGCAAATGGACAATACTTATCGGAGCACTGCCAAGTGGAAGGATCCGCAAAGGAATCGCGGAGCCAGGCAGGGAAAATAGAGCTTTAGTGACTGGATAATAAGTGTGTCTGTGAGAGATGCAGAGTTTGGAACGGCAATTCTAATACGAGAATTAGTCATAAGTGTGGGTGGGGCTGGTGTGTTATGGTATTTGGCATGAGGAGGGAGAACGGTAGGCCGTGAGGTGTCAGTATGCGATAAATGAGCTTCATAGGCCTAGGGTGATACCAAATGGATAAGTACTACAAGCTGACATGGGTAAAGAAATAAAATATTGGTGGTCGTCGGAAGAGTAAAGTGGTTAGGACGGCAGTGAGAGTCGATAGGAGCAAGGACGCCAACGCTGGTGTTCCCGATGGGTGCCCACGAAGTTTGACACATTGTCGGAGTACATATCTGCCGACACGCCTCTTCGGTTGATAAATCTTTGCAAGGATCTTAGGAAAGAATCGGTCGTCATCGAATGTGCAACTTCTAGGTGTCCCACGCCTGACTTCGTGCACGTCATGATGCATCCATATCGCTTTTTTAATATCTTCCCGCACTTGATCCACAAGGGCCCGAAATAGTCCAACCCGGTGTCGCTGAACGGCCATTAGCCCGCAGGCATCCTGCATTCTGGTAGTGGGGCCATGAGTTGTTTGCCCGCTATGGCATTGCTTCTCCTACATTGCACAAAACGTCAGATTACGCGTTTTACATTCGCTTTTCCTCTTGGCAACTAAAGGCGCTTTCGGATGACGCTCGTCACGTGACTTTCCCCGACATGCCCCTCCACTTCGTGGACGTGTTGAATCATGAGCTCTACTACGGTTTGCCGAGCCGGCAGCCATATCGGTTATCTCATGTCAAAGCTCAGGTTGGATTTGGTCAGCCTTCCATCTACCCATAATAATCCGTGAATAAACCTGGGGTTTAAATGCTTCAGGTCACCTCTCTGAGGTGAAATTTTTTTGTCGACTGGTCAAAGTTTTTCCCCCTTCAAGAGTTCCTGGGTAAAAGCCTCTCGCTGCGTCATCTCAAATTTATCGTGTTCTGCGGCTCGTAGTTCATCGGGATTTATGGGACGCAGTCGTATCCAGCCAGAGTGTCGGATCGCTTTCATGACAAGTAAATTTCTCTTGAACGTGGCCATCAAAACTACCGAACGGATTGTCTTCTTCGAGGAAGAAAACCTGACCAATCGTGTCGACGGCTATTGCAGTCAGCCCAACGCCTCTGATCTCTAATTCCAGTTCCAGAGGGGGTTTTAGTTCTTACAAGGACCAGTCCTGTTAAGGCATCTGCAAGAACTTTGGCCCCCCGAACATATACCAAGTTGCCGGAAATCGATCGCACCCCGGGAGCACAGATCGGCTGGGTAATCACCAGACCTGACATGCTTACACCGGTTCATGGTCGATTCGTTTGCTATGATCGTGGGCCGATTAGCAACGGAGGTACCACACCGGCTGCTGACGTTGATAATGTAGTGCAAAACTATTTTCGAGTCCGTCCAGAAACTAGCTGACAAAATGTAGAAGTCAAAGAATCTTTTTACCGCTTGTAACGCCCTGACTTCCGACTCGGCTGCGCTGAGTTCAAGGCGCGGGATCAATACCGACTTCAGTGGAGCAACGCGGGCTTTGGCGAACAGGATCCTAGTAGTATAATGTCCTTCTCCTGTGCCCCAACGTCCGTATACCATGACTCCGTAACCGACCTCGGATGCGTCAGAAAAGGCGTCTGGTTCTCCAACCAGTGTCGCATGACCAAAGGGCAAACATCGTGGAATCCCTCTGTCCTCTAATTTCCTCAAGGTGTTCAAAAATTCCAGCCCAGCCGGTCTTCTCTGTCCAGTTGCTGGTCCTAATTGACTTTCTTTCAGCAGAGCCACTGCAGCAGAATCTTTCCGGGTAGCAGCCAGGGTGAGACAAAACAGAGGGGATCGAACAAACTAGAGACAGCGGGTAGTATGCCACGACGGGTTGCTGGCAGATTGGGAACGTTTAGCTCGAAATCAGAGTCGTCCACCTCCGCGTTTTTTTTTGTATCCCTAGAGTGCGCCCTATCCTATCGCGGTAAAGTGTGACTTCGAGAACTTCTGAGGCTTTCTGCATCCATTTCTTTAGGTGGGAGCCGCCTTTTTTGCCATTCTTGTTAGGCTCCTGAACTATGCTAGGGCCAAGACTACATACTAATAATAATAGTGGTTTATTTCGGAGACGCCCGAAGCATGCCGGGTGCATGATCGTGTTCATGCAGGTGGCGGAATGGACACTATTCATGAAAACTGGGAAATTTGCATGAAAAAGTGGGATAAAAGGCTCAGAAGGGGGAATAAAGTGTGATGGAAGTATGGTAAGTGTGTGAACACGATGCAAAGTGTAGGGAGTCTAAATGAACTCAAGGGTGGATTTAAATGGACGCCCAGTGAGTTTGAAAGTCAAGGTCAGGTGAGGGGGTGGCCGGTTTGAGTGGAAACATCTGGAGGCCGACTGGTATACACGAGGAAGGCCAGAATTCGGTATAAGAAACTGCAATAGCGGGGAACGTTGTGGAAAAAGTGAGATGCAGGTCAATGGATTAGATATTAATTAGGCCTTGGTACTCTGCAGTGGACTAACCGCAGACGGGGCACAAAACTCATCTTTAAACAGGTAGTGGGCAAAACAAGACGCAGAGGGCGGATCAGGTGACAGAAATGATTCAGGAGGATTGGTAATGGTAGATGTGAGGCATACACGTAGGAAAGATGGATGCTTATCATGACGGTAGGCTGGATGATAGCAAGATAAATGGCCGGTGAAGAGCTGCAAGATGCAGCGCGAATGCGCGTATATATATGTGCAAGTATATATATGTTATGCATATATATGTACACATATAAGAGGAGCGGAAGCCATAACAGTGAAGTCCTAGAAAGAAATTATTGGTCACTATATAGGGGCAGCAATTTTATATCAAGTGGTTGTAAAATTAATTTTGGAATATCATGGTGAATTATGTTTATGATAGGTGGACATGGCGGCCCAACATAGAGAATAAGGAATGCGGAAGTACAGAACGGGTGACGACTGTGAGGAGCAGATCGAAGAAGAGGGAAGATGAGGGATAGAAACAAAGAGAACAGGTAAGAATGGGTCTAATTGTTTGATCAATGCAGGTACACACGTGGTGATGGAATAGAGGAACCCGGTAGTGGCAGATCAAACCGTTCGTAACTATAGAAGAACAACATGGCTAACATTTTCTTTACGGTCAGTGGAGCATAGAGAAGCAGACCGAACTGAAGGACACACAGGAAATGCCCGTGGTCCAAACGAGGATATCTGAAAACTGACAGGCATACGTGAAAGGTGCTAAAGTTGTTATAAGAAACGGTTGTAGTGGGAGGCGGTGGGGAAAAAAGAGGGATCCGTTGACAGGAATTGGATAGTAGTTAGGCCTTGCTACACTGCAGCAGATGGTCAGCGGACAGAGCATAAAACTCACGGTAGAACAGGTAACGAACACTGGAAGAAGTGAAAGGCGATACAGATGGCAAGAATGATCTGTATTGATTGGGTGTGGTAAATGTGAGGCGCATATGTAAAAAGAGCGAACGCATATCATATAGGTCAGCTGGATAGTATCGTGAGAAATTGCCGGCAAAAAGGCGCAGGATGCAGAGCTGATGTACATATACATATGTATGTGGACGGATGCGCGAGGAGCGGGAGCAAAGCGTAGTGGAACGCTAGGAGAACAAAATTATCGTCGACTGAAAGAGGCAGATAGGGTTGGGTTGAAATGTGGTGGACGGACTTGAAAAAATTCAGACGAATTTTTTCATGACGGGATAAGTTGGTGGATCATCAGATGAAGAAGACTGAAGAGGCACAGATTTGATGCAGACAGTGAAGAGCAGATCGTGAACGAAGGGGCGTGAAGGATTAGATCAAAGAGAACAGGTAAGAATGAGTCTAATTATTTGATCAATGGGGGTGCAGCATGTGGTGACGGACCAGAAGAATCGTGTAGTGGCAGATCAAACGGTGTGTAACTGTAAAAGAACATCATGACGTAACATTGTCTTTACAGCCGGTAGAACATGGAAAAGCAGACCAAACTGAAAGGCACACAGGACATGCCTGTAGTGAGCAGTATCCGGAGCAGGAGGTGAAAGCAATGACTGCGAAGACACAGATGAGACATGACCAATCAAGTCCTCTTGCTGCTGGTAAAACACGAAGGAGGCAGAGAAGAAAGACGCAGGAAGCACCAGGATAATCAAAACAGGGATAAAACAAAAGGCCCGAGGAATGAGTGCACGACGGAGTTGGGGCAATGGAACTGGAGGGCTGCGTACCATCGGTCAAATGAACAGCTGGGTTAAGCAGGAGGATGATAATCGAGACACTGCCTAATGGACAGAACCACAGAGCAATCGCGGAGCCAAGAAAGCAAAATATGGTGGAGGTGATTGGATAATAAATTCGACCGTAAAAGATGCAAAGTTTGGAGCGGGGAGTTCTAATATGCAGATTGGTCATGGGTGCGGGTGTGACTGGTGCGTGATGGAATTGGGCATGGGGAGGGAGAACAAGGAGGGGTTTATCAAGGCGACAGGCAGTAGGGTATAAGAATGCTGTCGATGGGCATAGCGGGCAGAGTGTAATAGCAATGGAATGTAGAATCGAAGCCGGCAACGACGGCAGATGGAAAAAGAGATGTTGGCGAGCATCGGCAGAGAAGAGTGGTTAGGATCTCGGAGACTCCATGCAGTGAGTGGTGATTTAGTGAGAGGCGATAGAAGGAAGGACGGAATGGGTAAGTGTGCACACTGTTACGAACGTTTGAGCAATGCGTAGCCGAATTCGCAACGCATCCCGAAATCGAAAGACGATTATCCGTGATATTCTACGATACTAGATTATTACATGAACAACGACATAAAAAATATACAAACCTCAATAAAACGATCACAAGGACTCAACAACGAGAAACCGACAAGCAGCGTGTGAGCAAACAGCACGTGCGTCACGCAGGTCCTGAGCAAGGATGTGCCAAAGTAGTGCTCTGGGTGCGAACAAACAACAATTGGTCCAGAAAAACAACCAGTTCGTAAAGACAAGTCAATAGTGTATGGAAATGAGTGATGTTGGGAAAAACACTGAATCGCGAGGGAAAAAGGGGGATTTTCCACGACCGGCTGTTACACCGCCCACCAAAATCCTCCTGGATCCTTAGCAGAGTCAAAGGTTCGGTATAAAGGTACTGATTCTTCCTACCTGCCTAGGCCCTGCTGTCAGTGCGCGCGTCTAGTGCTCGTCGTCAACGTCCTACTACTGGTCGCACCTAATCCATTCGATACATAGACGTGAGGCTAGTCTACATCTTCCACAAGACCAAATGACCGATGGCGGGCGTGAATGGTCACATAGACGTTGTCCTCGTAAGGGGCCGTCCGGTCCTGGATGTACGTGCTTGAGTGTGTGTGCCGGGGTTACAATGAAATCACAGGTATAACTACACATCAAAAGAGGACTTTCTGCAATGTCAACAAAAGACCACGTGGCAAGAAAACGAGTAAAATGTAGCATGTATGTGTGACCTGAGCTCCGCTACTTCCACATATGCAAGGGGCATTCGGTAGCGTCAACAAAAGGCAAACAAAGAACACTGTCACATGGGTTTACGGGAGGTAGAGTGCGTCGTGCATGCGTGTATGTATCGGGATGTACAATGGAATCGAATTCACCACCACGTATCAGAAAGCACCTTCTGTAATGTCAACGAAAAGACCGCGAGCGCCTTAACGTGTTTGGCGGTGATTGTGTGGTATATATGGTGTTTCTTTATCCACCTCGATTACTGGTGTGAAAAAGGTTTACTAGGCCTCAGGGTTATCAGCTCCTCCGTCTTCGCTCTCGAGTAGGTTAATACTGCGTATGTCACGAATGAGCACTCCGTTAGCTGTCTTCACCTTCACCGTTCTTATCATTCCGTCAGTGCTTTTGATGGTTTCCGTAACTACTCCCAAAGACCAAGCGCTGAAATGTGCGCGTTCGTCGGCGATCATAACCACGTCCCCAACTTTGAATGGTCTTGTTTTGGCCAGCCACTTCTGTCGAGTCTGCAAAGCCGGTAGGTACTCCCGTAGCCATCGCCTCCAGAAGACCTTGGCCAGATAGTTCGCTTGCTTCCACCCGTGGAGGTAGCTCCCACGAAGGTTTACCGGTCCTTGGAAACCCTCGTTCGACCTTAGCGTCAATAAGTCGTTTGAGGTGAGCGCCAGGTGGGTGGGGTCGCCGTTCAATACTGGTGCCAGGGGGCGGTTGTTGAGGATTCCCTCCACCCCAGTCGTGACGGTGTTCAGCGTCTCGTCGTCGGGCGGCTGCTGCTCCATGATTGACAGCAATATCCGTCTGGCGGACCGGATCATGCGTTCCCATACGCCGCCTCGGTGGCTGGCCTGTGGGTGGTTGAAATGCCATCGTATGCCGTAGGCCACGGTTCGATCCTGCAGTTCGTCCCTGTTTATGTTCTTGTGCCAACGCTGCAATTCCCGGTGAGCGCATACAAAGTTCGACCCATTATCTGAGTATATATCGGCCGGTACGCCTCTTTGGTTGATAAATCTTTGCAAGGCCCGTAGAAACGAATCGGTCGTCATCGAATGTGCGACTTCTAGGTGTACCGCACGTGACTTCATGCACGTCATGATACATCCGTATCGCTTTTCTAATCTTTTCCCGCACTTGATCCACAAGGGCCCGAAATAGTCCAACCCGGTGTCACTGAACGGCCACCAGCCCGTAGTCACCCTGCATTCTGGTAGTGGGGCCATGAGTTGTTTGCCTGCTGTGGCATTGCGTCTCCTGCATTGCACACACCGTCGGATTACGCATTTTACAGTCTCTCGTTCTCTCAACAACCAAAGGCGCTTTCGGATGACGCTCGTCACGTGGCTTTCCCCGGCATGTCCCTCCACGGCGTGGACGTGTTGAATCATGAGCTCTACTACAGGTTGTCTCGCAGGCAGCAGTATAGGATACTTTGTGTCGAAGTTCAGGTGGGCGTTGGTCAGCCTACCATCCACCCGCAGCAGTCCGTCGATGAGTTTGGGTTTAAACGCTTCAGCTCGCCTCTTGGAGATGGTATGTCTTTATTGGTCGGCCCCACTTCTTCCGCCCTCTTGAGTTCTCGGGCGAAAGCCTCGCGTTGTATCATTCTGAAAATATCGTACTCTGCCGCTTGTAGCTCATCGGGACCTATCGGGCCGACCCGTATCCGACCTGAGGGCCGTAGCCCTTTCATGACTAGTAAATTTCTCTTGAACCTGGTTAACTAAACTAGCGAACGAAGCGTCTTCATCCAGGAAGAAAACCTGATCAGTCGCGATAGAATGGATGACGCTTCGACGACGTTGGTTGCTATCACTACGCCTTTGATCTCCAGTTCCAATTCCGTAGGGGGTTTTCATTCGAACACGGGCCAGTCCTGTTTGGGCAATTGCAGGAAGTGTGGCCCTCTCGTCCACGTGTCCAGTTGCCTGAAGTTGTTCGCACCTCGGGAGCACAGGTCGGCCGGATTATCGCCAGACCTGACATGACTCCACTGGTGCGCGGCTGATTCATCGTGGATAATCGTGAGCCGGTTAGCAACGAAAGTACTAAACCGGCTCCGGACGTTGTTGATATAGTAATGTACTATCGGTGAATCCGTCCAGAAGCTCACCGACCAAATGTAGAGATCGAAACATCTCTTCACAGCTTGCACCACCCTGACTGCCAACACGGCTGCGCTGAGTTCAAGGCGTGGGATTGAGACCGACTTCAGTGGAGCAACGCGGGCTTTGGCGAACAGGATCCTCGTGGTATATTGTCCATCTCCTGCGCACCATCGTCCGTACACCACAGCTCCATAACCGACTTCGGATGCATCGGAAAAGGCGTGTAGTTCTCCAGTCCGTGTCGTATGGCCAGGAGTCAAACATCGTGGGATTCTTATGTCGCCTAACTTCTTCAAGGTGTTCAAAAATTCTTCCCAGTCCAGCCGGTCCCCTCGGTCCAGTGACTGGTCCCAATCAACTTTCTTACGGCACAGCCGCTGCAGCAAGATCTTTCCGGGTAGCAGCCATGGTGAGACGAAACCGAGTGGGTCGAACAAACTTGAGACGGCAGATAGTATGCCACGACGGGTTATTGGCAGCTCGGGAACGTTTAGCTCGGAAACAAAAGTCGTCCGTTTCCGCGTCCCATTGTATTCTTGAGTTGCGCTCGATAGGAAGTAGAGAGCCGTTCAAATCTCTTACCCTTTCGGCCTTTTCGTGATACGGGATGACCTTCAGCACTTCTGAAGCGTTCGACATCCATTTAGTTAGATGGAAGCCACCCTCTTCCAGCAATCTCGTCAGACCCCTGAACTGCTCTAGAACTGATTCCACATCATCGAATGACCCATGGTAGTCGTCGACGTAGAAGTTCCTGCTGACGCTTTCTACCACCGTCCGATGTACTAGATCGCCATGTTTGTTCGCTGATTCTCGGAGGGCGTAGTTTGCACAAAATGGTGACGATATGGCTCCGAAGAAGTGGACGGTCATCCTATAATTCACCACTGCGTTGTCCCGGTCGCTCCCTTCCCACCACAGGAAACGCAAGGCATCTCGTTCTCCTACCGGAATTTTCACCTGATGGAACATTTCCCTAATGTCGGCAGACAAAGCCACTTTACCCACTCTAAAACGGCACAAAACATCGATCAGTGGTGTGGTCCAGTCAGGCCCCTGTAGTAGGCGATCGTTTAACGACTTGTCCTGGAACTAGGCCGCACAGTCGAAAACCACGCGCAGTTTATTGGGTTTCTTGGGGTTGATAACCGGATGGTGAGGCAGATACCAGATACCGCTTTTGCTGTCGGTGTTGACAGGCACCTTTTCAACGTAACCGAGGGCCTCGTTTTGCTTCATCAAATCCGCGTATCGTTCCCACAAATTCTGGTCTTGAATGAAGCGTTCTTTTAGTCGTAGTAATCGTTGGAGAACATAATTTCTGTTGTCAGTCCACGGGTCGACCGGTGTGCGCCATGGGAGGGGAACCTTGAACTGTTTTTTGAGGCCTCTAGTGCCTTGCCGCACCGTTTGTAGAGCGAAGTGATCCTCTTGAGACAACGTCGGTCTTTCGTCTCCAATATCATGAAACTCCTTTTCATACAGCCGTTGCAGGTGATAATCTACACGGTCCGTTTCGGCGGATAAGTAATTCATGGAACCGCGTACCCCTACTGGACCGTATAACATCCATCCCAGAGCCGTGCGTACGGCATAAGGTGCCTGGCGGTCGTCCACTCTTTGGTCAAGCACCCAGTGCGCCTCTGGCACGTCGCATCCGATGAGGAGATCCACTTCATCATCTTCCCAGTCTACAACGGTTACATCCTGCAGGTGGGGCCAGCGAGTCAAGATTGCGTTCACCGACCTTGGTGCTCGCATGGGGAGATCCGCTAACGTGAATGCCTCCGTTGGTTCAATTTCCTCGTTAGTGTCTAGAGAGATGAGTTGCTGCCTCAATCTACCGGCAGTCATTACCTGTGTTCCGCCCACCGTGCTCACTGCTAACGACGTCGCACCTTTAGCCAGTTGGTGTTTGTCGGCAAACCGCTCTTTCACTAAAGTGGTGTCGGATCCACTATCAACGAAAGCCAACGCCTTGACTATCCCAGTCGGAGTCGCTACTCCCACGGCCACTACGCCTAAACGTACCGGTTTACTGGCAGATTGTGAAGTTGAACAAATCACGCTGGGCTTGGCACTTGCCTCGGATATGGTTACTCTCGCCTGATGCAGCAGCCGATAATGTCTGCCCGTGCAGCCCTCGTAACCACATCGATTCCTTGTTCTACAGGCTGCTGCCCGGTGCGTGGTGTTGAGACAGATAAAACATGCCCCTGCCATCCTCGCCATTCCCCACCAGTCGTCTATTGTGGCGTTGCCGAACTTGGGGCATTCTGGTAGGCCATGGCTAGTACCACAGGATCTGCAATTTGGTTTCGCCGTAGCGTCTCGTGAAATGACGTGTGTATTGGTCCAAGGCTGGTACTTTGGATGTTCCCGTACAGGAGTTTGGACTTGGCTAGTACTGGGCTTGCTTGCTCGGTTGCTGTCCCGGATGAGTCGGCCGAATCTGCTGTCAGCTATCTTCGTTTGCCTGTCTAAGTATTCAGTCAGGTCTTCGAAGTTGGCTTCTCTGTCGCTTCGGCTGATCCGTTCTGCTTCTTCCGCCCACCGACCCTGTAATTCGGGAGAGAGGTAACGGACTATGCCTTCCAAAGTGTGCATGGCGTCTAGGTCAGCCCGGTAACCTAAATGGTCGAGGGCTATTGAGCAGTTCTATATCCTAATCACCAGGTCGGCCATGGTGTTGACGTCGCCCTTGGTTCTCTTTGCCTCTGCCATCACGCCCTCTATTAGGTTACGGGCTACTCTGAAAGGTTTGCCAAACACGTCCCTTAGAATCTTCCTTGCCCTTATGTAGCCTTGTTCTGGGTCGAGCATGGTGCACCCGTCGATAGCTTCTCTTGCTCGGCCTCGGCAGTAGTGAGTAAGGTAAAGAAGCCTTTGTCCAGGGTCGGTTACCTTATTTTCAACGAACGTCTCGAACTGCTTGTCAAACTTGCAGTATTGCTCAGCTCGCCCGTCGAAAACCGTTAACTCCACTCCAGGCAGATCGATCGATGGTGGTTTGCAGTCGGCGACCGGCGTGGGGTTCCTTACCTTATTGCACCCTAATCTATCGGAAGTGTCGAAGTCACTGGTCTCATGCTCTCGCTGTTTCTGTGTACACTTCTCTGCTTCCTGCGCCTGCAGTCTAGCCGATAGTAACTGTTGCTCTAGTTCTAGTATTCTCAGCTTATATAAATCGACATCCTTACGATCAATATTGTTCTCAATAACACAGGAACTAGCACTGACAGGACTAGGCGATCTAGCATTAACTAAAGAACCATATGTACCCAAAACCTCCCCAGAGACTTGCCGTATTACTTCCTGTCCGGATTTGACTGCTTTTGATCCTTTTCTTGGCATTTTTCGTGATTTTTCCTCGTTCCAAATAGATCTATTGAGTATTGTTACGAACGTTTGAGCAATGCGTAGCCAAATTCGCAACGCATCCCGAAATCGAAAGACGATTATCCGTGATATTCTACGATACTAGATTATTACATGAACAACGACATAAAAAATATACAAACCTCAATAAAACGATCACAAGGACTCAACAACGAGAAACCGACAAGCAGCGTGTGAGCAAACAGCACGTGCGTCACGCAGGTCCTGAACAAGGATGTGCCAAAGTAGCGCTCTGGGTGCGAACAAACAACAATTGGTCCAGAAAAACAACCAGTTCGTAAAGACAAGTCAATAGTGTATGGAAATGAGTGATGTTGGGAAAAACACTGAATCGCGAGGGAAAAAGGGGGATTTTCCACGACCGGCTGTTACGCACACCATGATGGAACGACAAAAGTGAAAAGTGACAACAGATGATAAGAACTATAGGTGAGCAAACTGTGGCGGAAAAAGTATGGGGCGCATGCAACTATCAACCGACAGTATTGGATGCGATAGTCCGAGGAGAGTCAGAGCATGCGACCAACAACCGGTGCTAATGGATGGAACCGGTCATGTGCTGGGCACTCAACCTGAAGAACACTTCGTTCAGTGAACGCAGGAGGTGTGATTCGGCAGATGAATTGCGCTCGCACATCGTTGCAGATGGCCTGAAAGCCTGATGCTCACCTGCCATAGCGGTGGATCTGGCCGCGCCCCGCACCGTTAGGAGTGGCACGAAAGGCCATTGATAATTATGCAGAGGGCAAAGCGACCACTTTAAGGGTGTGCACTCCAAAATCAATTTTCCAAGATGTGAGTTCATGGACAGCAGATCCAATGGGAACGACGAGTGGTAAATGACCTAGCGGAAAACTTATCCGGGTGCACCTGCTAGGGAGATCGTCAGTACAGTGCCCGAAGTGGTTGACCGTCATTGAGAATCAATGGAAAAAGAAAAGCGATAGAGAAACGTTGTCTGGGTGTGCCCCGGCTGAGGAGCAACGGATACTGAGGAGAGAAAAAATTAAAAATGCTGGATAACAGATGAACGTGAGTGAGCAACAGGGTCATCATCTGAAAGTGGGAGATGATTTCGCTGTGGATAAGGGATGACAATGGCCGTAGTTTGCGGCACTGGGGGGTAGAGAAGAGTCGGGCATGACGCGTTCTACATCCATTTCGTTAGATGGAAGCCGCCCTCTTCCAGAAATCTTGTTAGGCAGCTGAGCTGCCCTAGGGCCGGGTCCACATTATCGAATGACCAGAGATAGTCGGGCACGTAGAAGTTCCTGCTGACGCTATCTACCACCGATCGATGAACCAAACCTCCATGTTTGTTCGCTGATTCTCGGAGGGCGTAGTTTGCACAGAATGGTGACGATGTGGCTCCGAAAAGGTGGACTGTCTTCCTATAGTTTGTCACTGCGCTGTCCCGGCCGTTCTCTTCCCACCACAGGAAAGGCAAGGCATCTCGTTCTTCTGCCGGTATTTTCACCTGTTGAAATATCTCCCCGAAATCGGGGGACAAGACCAATCTACTCACTCTGAAACGGCACAAAATTCCGATCAATGGCGTAGTCCAGACAGGCTTTTGTAGTAGGCGATCATTTACCAACTTGCCCTGGAAGTCGGCTGGTAAATATGGAACTGCAGTTGTTCGTGGGGGATTGTCCACCACCGGCCGCTACATGGTCCCCTCTATGCTGTCGAACGGGATATCTGATCTCCGTAGATCAACATGTCAAAACTCAGGTCAAGGCAGCACTCAATTTTATGCAGGTAGTCATGTCCGAGTATCAAGTCCCATGGTATGTCGGGAGATACGACTACTAGGTGAGTACCAGCTTTCCCCTCCTCATGGAAAGTTATCTGACAACAGCCGCATGTTTTGACAGAAACTCCATTTAATGCCGAAACTCTCGGTTCTGCTTCTCGCTCTTTGCTCTGAATGCAGATCCTTGGGTGGATTGGGCTACAAATAGACCCTGTATCAAGAAGCGCCCGGTATGGATGATCACTTCTTACAACGTTAACTGGAGTTGGTTTCACGTGCATCGTTTCGGAAACATAGTCCATAAGGATAAGATTATTCAGCTGCGTAGACTCACCTCCAGTGGTCTCTCTTTTTGACCTGGAGCCCCACCGATCTTGGTTTTGTCTCGCCGGAGGTCGATCACCAAAAAACCAGTCGCATCGCGCTTGAGTTCTCGGCTGAGAGCTAGATTTAACGACTGCCCACACAGTTGGAGACAAAGATTTCGGTGGTTCCTGATGCAGTTGCGACCGGGATTTATCACTTTAAAGCCCCGCTAGAAACAGTTCGAGAGCCGAGGCAATGCGAACCCTCGGAGACTGATTTGGAAATGCAATCAAGACCAAAGAAGGTAGATGATTTCAAAGTCGCCACGGCGTTCATTGAGCACATGAATCCGCATCCAAAACCCGAGTTATGCCATGGAAACATCTGGCACGACTGGACACGGATCTTCCAACATTTTCCACGTGACCTCTGTAGGTGCCGTCCCGCTGACCCCCTCCTGAAGGACCAACCCTCAAATGTCGTCGATAAGCCGATCAAAATTGTATCCACTCTGTTCCCCATCGGGCACTGGCGACAAAAATTGGGTCATTTTGGATTGCCATAAGGGAAGTTCCGAGCGGATACCAAAGAGTGGCGGCGGCTTTCTTGGCGGTATCGTAGAGGAGGTTGTTATTACATACGGTGGTCACGGCTAAATCACTGGCCGTTTTTCTATCAAGTTGTCTGTCTTCTCTTTATCTGACAGTGGGGATCCCATACCCGTCACCAAATTTGTAACGGAGGAGGCGGATATGGGTGAATAGGCGAGATGGCGACCGGTCTTAAATGAATCCGAAATAGACCCGGTGTGAGCATTTGATAAAAAAGCACTGGGCCGTCGACTAACGCACCGCCTTCTGGCAGCTCACACGCAGGAGGAACACAGACACCAGCAGAGCGTGTATATTAGGCAAAAGGTGCCCTAACATCCTGGGCGCAGGGAGTCCCAGGGAAAGATCGTGAATAAAGCAGAGAAAAGTGTTTATGGAGTTATTCCTGGGTTTATGGTTCTTGTGCTTTGGACCCCACGGCGTTCAGGCCTGGAAGGCAAGTGGTAATAGACAGAATGTGAACAATCCAGTGATAATGGGTATAATGGAATTAGGTTCCAGCCTGAAAACAGTGACTGCCGTTACAAAAGACAGATTCGACTCGATGCCTGGTGAATATCAGGGTCAAGATCTATGACGAAGCAGACTGGTCCAAGTAAAGAAGATTAGACGCTGACGGATTTACATGAGGAGGACTAAAAATCGCTACGAGAGATAGTGGCATTGCCAGGTGATGACGGAAAAGGAAATTGGAGTCGGATGGCAAGGGATCAGGCAGCCATAAAGTGCGCTACCTTGCAATAAGTGGAAGGTGTCAGGGTAAAACCTCAATTTGAACGGTTTTAGAAGTAAAGAGTGGGTAGGGTAGTAATGGTGGGTTTGGGAGGGACAAGGTGCGATGAATTTGAGGCACAGATACAGAAAGCGTGGATGTAAGGTACATACGTGGAAATCCTATCTGGCCGTTGTCATGAACTTGTATTGTTGAGACCATGCACTTTATCCTATTGGCCGTGGAAAAAGCACAGCGTGCATCGATCACTACAATTAAAAATTTGTTTATATTTTGCCCACTTGAAGTGGCACAATTTTGATTCGAATTTGGACTGCCTTGACGGTGGCACCTGACACTGACCTATGTTGAACTCTGGTCCTCGTGGCCGGACGTTGTTGCCGTACAAACGAGGTTTGTACATATTTATATTCGCATAACTCATTAATTCAGTACCGCAGAAACTATGAATCAACTGTGTTCTGTTTTTAGGATTCGTTCTGAATTAGCTACTCGTTACTCGCAGTCAGAATAGCCGTTACAGTGAACGCATATAGTTAGGGGCAGCGGAATGGTAGCAGCGGATATGGCCGGCGAAGAACTAGACGATGCGTGGGAGATATATAAACATATATGCATATGTATAACAGGATAGGTGATTAGGAGCAATGAAGTGACAGAACACGGAATTAGGGTTAGACCTTATTGTACAGTATAAGCTAGGAAATAATCGTTATAATTTTTTTCATAACAGGTAAACAATATGGATCAGTAGAGAGAGAGAAACGATTTTGAAGGCACGAAACTGGTGACTGATGTAAAAAGAAGTTGACAAACGAGGGCATATTAGGAAGAGGATCGAAGAAAACAGGTACGGATGGAGCCAATAATCTGAATAATACGGGTGTATTGTGTAGTGACCTTCGAAAATGAGTGAAATGGCAATAAGTGGACGCATACAATGCAGTTTCACTGGGTCCGCCCAGCTTTGGCCATCCTTTTCGATATCTCCAGAGAGTGGCGTTGATTTACTCTGGACATTTCATGTCCGGCCACATCTTCTTTTTCATGCGATCACTTTTCCAGCGGCACACACACTTGACATACACGAAACACGTATCGTAAATTAATAAAGGAAATAATGCCGCTGCAGAATATGAATTGTCACTTACCTTTAAATCAGATATATAGTAAATATACGTGGGGTACAGTGGTGGCATAAAACAGCTGTGTGCATTGCGTGTTTGAAAACTCTAGGCCAACCCAGCCGGAACCCGTTCCTAGACCAGCGGAAGCCAAGCCCGTCGCTGGTTGTGAACCCGGCCAGAGCACAGCCCAAGCGCTCTCCGAACCCAGCCGGAGCTAGATCCAAACCGGACTGGTGACCCCATGCCGCAATAACCCAAAACGGAGTCCCATTTATCCACAAGTATAACATTTTATACGATACAGTTGGTTTGGCTTGTAGAAAATGTGACCCACCTTGAATGATTATTTAGATATTGTCAGAAATATAGAGACTGTTATGAAGTAGAGCGCAGCCCCCAGTGGAAGCCAACCGTGGATTAAAACAAACCTCTTGATGTTGTAACACCATCTCTGGCAGGCAAGCTGATTAACGAACCCGTCAAAAAACCGTTTCGAACCCACCTCACGGAACGGGCTGTGTGCGAAATGTGTGGGATACATATGCATACGTTCATGTATGTATATATATATATATGATATAATATATGAGCACAGACAGAAAGGTACCAGAGTTGAGGTAAACTGTGATAACGCTTGAGTAGTCTGTATGCGATATAAACAAAAATACTCCGTAGAAAATCGAACGACGCATCCTAAAAGCAGATGATGGCGAAGAAAAAGAAAGTCAGTTCTCGCAATCCGACGAACGCGTAGCTCGTCCAAAAACATAAACAGATAAACTTGTAGTTCCTACGGTACTAAATTGTAAATTAAAAAGTTCACAAATATAGACTAACCCCAAGTGTGCGGCCGGATGGACTCAGCGGTAGAACCCAAAGGTTCAAAGCCCCGTGGTCCAGGCAAAAAGGCCCAAAACAGTTTTATGTCAAGTTCGAATGTCTCACACACAAACGTACAGACATTCAAAAGTGGGGTGTGTGGACGAGTTTAGCAAAGTAATGCCAAACATGGTCACCTTCACAAAGACTGCCGATCATTTCGGGGGGATATTCCTTATAGATATTTACATCCTCCATGGTACTACCTTGACAGAAGAGCATCCTGCAAAACGAATGTACCTTTGTAAAGCAGATATTTATTATTAGACGTTTTAGTTTTACAGATATTATATTCTGTGTAACGAACTCCCAGAAGTAGCTAAGATACTTGTAACACAATCCAAAAAGGCCAAGTGTCTCATTGTGATTCTCAAAGTGGTTTTCTGGAAAACAATCACAAATATGGCACAACAACTGTACAAACCTCAAGGGTAACCACTCCATGAATCAGTCAGCAAAATGCGAACAAATTTAGGATTGCTTGAGGTCCAAGCAACCAAGTAAACGAACTGTCTACGAAAAAAGTGGGTCGGGGGTCACAGAACAAACTAATGCACGCACCAGTCAGCTGCCACTTAAGGTCACTGTCTGGTGTGTGGTTCAGATAAATGAGTAATTGTGACGCGAAGAGATAATGGAAAACATAAATATGGAGTGAGGTTAGGGGACCGGATCGATCCTGAGTTAGAACCTCTAGTTTGGTTGTTCTGTCGAATACACTCCGTATGAAATTGTCTGAGCATCTGTGCAAGCTTTCAAGGTACAAGTCAGAATAAGTTGTAGCTCCACTTTAGCCCGAGGTTCGCCTAGTCGCGTTGGGTATTCTGCTTCTTGGGTCTGCTCAGCATTTTGTTAGGATCACTGGCATTCAGCCCGGTTCAGTTCAGTTTCCGGTCCTTTTTGACTGTCCCTCAGATCATCCAGTTTCTTGCAGTGGTAAGCTTTTTTGATCACTATGAGCTTCGACTTCGATGAGAGTCGTCTGTAAAATTGAATGGATAGAATAAGCTGAAAGCCGAGCATAACCACCACGGATAGGGAACTCTGCAAGCCCGTAGTTGGCAGCATATTATCTGGTACGAGCGTTCTCAAGTGCGGTGCAAGTATGTGACATTACAAAGAAGAAACGGTAAATCAAATTAGAAGGAGTCAGTCTTGAATACTCCTTTGTCTTTTCCCCTTGGCCTTATCCAGGGAATGTGAAACAATTACTTCCTGATTGGACCTGTCGCAGAGCCCCATTCTGATATTACTGTGGGCTCAGACTGTTGGTTGTCAGATCTGCTGCACGAAAAGCCTCATGAAAAGGCGTTCAGGAATGATAAAAGCAAGAGACAGAAGGGTGGCGAAGAATATTCTCATCGCTGGCTTTGCTAAACAGTCCCTCCCAGGCCTCATCCGATCGACGTTTAAAGATGTGCGCCGAAGTTGCCATGATCATCCCTCCGGTTAGTTTTTTCAAGTTTTGTAGACCCTACTGTGAAAGAATGTCCCTATTTCTTGTCTGCATAAAGTCGTCCACTACCTAGATCTTGTGCCATCACAGTCTGACATTCCCCAGTTTCTGGGGGGAGACTTCACGAATCCGGCTGTCTTGTCCATCCCTTTGACAGTTTTAAACTTCCCTGTTAAGTCAGCTAGTATTACCACTTTTCTCGACAAGAACCATTTCAGTTTCAGCATTCTTTGCTCAGAGCCTAGTCCCCGGTATTCCTGAAACCGCCTAGCGAATTGTAGTTGATTTTCCTCCAAAATTCTTCGTTCTACGCGAAGGACGGACTACTCAAGCAGCATTTAAATTTCCTCTCATTTGGGCATGTGGTAAAACTACATGTGCTATCTTATAACTCCGATGTACATCATCATGTAATATGGTACTGCTATTGTTGCTTTCCTCAATAAAGCTCATGAACTTCCGTACAAACTTTCAAGGAACATGCCAGGGGTCATTTTAGCCCAAAAACAAGCCTAACGTTCGCCCCGCCGCGTTGGTTACTGTGCAGCTTAGTTCCAGGTCTGAAAGAAGTGTTCTATGTGAGGCCCCATAACGGCCCTGTGTGCGAGTAGCAAGGTCTCTGGTCCTCTCAGTTCATCAAGCGCTTCGGTCGGTAGGTTACGCTTGAGGCCCCCTCAGAATTATGTCGCTGGCTACGTGGCTTGAACTCCGCCTTCACTTTCCCGACCAGACCCCTGACCTCCACTCTGTGCGCAAGCGCCTTCTAGTGGCCTAGCTGGCTCATACAGAGATTGGGCCATGGTCCTGCTTTATCACTGAGTTGTTAGAGTTTTTCCACGCCGAGGGAGAGAGCCCATTCCATTGGCCACTTACACAGGCTATTTGGTTCTCCCTGTACAGCGCCATTCGCAACCGTTCCAAGAAATTTTGCACCGTCCGAAAACTTGTAGCTTTTGCTGTCCAATTTTTTGGGCAGTTAACAAGCAAGGGAAACATTGGAGGGCCCAGATCAAGTCTTTGTAATACACGGCTGTGCCATCTTGCCATGCCGGGAAAAAGTCCTTCAGCCCTCTCCCAAAACGATCTTCCGGTGGGTCTTCTGACAACCGGTGTCTCCACCAACAGTCTCACCCTCTGTGATTTTCAGAGTAATACTTCTTGTGGAAATCCGATTGGCCAACTCTGACCCTCACCCCTATGCCTCGTTTTCTGGTTATTTGTCTCAATTTGTGCGTCGGGTTAGCTAAGCGTGACATTCAGCGAACGAATCTGTGCCGGTGAAGCGGTAAATGCCGGTTGGTTCCCAGACGCCTGCTCATGCAGTCTTGGGTAAACCTTTTCATTACTTCTGATAATACTGACTTCAGGTTCATCGGTAAATGGCCCAAACATGCCTCAGGCATCCTGTTTGTGGACTGGAGTAACGGCGGAAGTAGGTCAAGTTCGTGGCACCCGGTCTTCGAAAGGCGCGTTTAACGGAATCATTAGTGGTTTGACCAATAGATCAGGTAAGGGTTCCTCCACCGCTGGACGAATTCCCTCAGGTCTCGCTGCTTCCCATAATAAGAGAAGACTTAGATTTCTGTAAACTCTCACAAACCGTGGTATCCACCATCTCGAGGGCATGAATGTTCTGTTTCATAGATTTTCCTGATGGTCCTTGGTCTGATCTGTAAACCCCCGAGGAATAGCAATGGATTTCCAGTATTTCCTTTTCTGGTGCTTACCGCTGTTCCACTTTGATCCCTAGCTTTTCGCACTGCTCTCCTCTTTGGGATTTTGGCTGCGTGTAGTTTAGGATTCACCTCGAGGTTTGCTTTGGTCCAGATTTTGTAGCTCTGTCTGCATTCCAGATGTCATCTCGGGGGGTTTCTTTCAGACTCGTCGCTCTGTAAAATTGCTCGATTCCTATTTGTTGGGGCTTGCTTTTGCCAGACCGTCTGCCTTTGATTACCAATCTTTATTGCATCACTGCCCGCTATGACGGGGTGCTCCTCTTCTTCGATTTCTTAAAGGGAGCTACCTCATTGTTGACTTCCAACAGTTTCCGCTGAGAAACAGCCACTGCCTCCGCATTTGCAACTCCTCCTTATAATACCCCCTCGAATGAGTGCGAGTTCCCCAGATTTTCTTTATTTATTCCAAATAAATCTCTTGTTTTTATCCAGCTTTCTCTCTTTTTGCGGGGTCACGGTCATTCTCAGAACGCTTCGGTCACCCAAGCCAACCGGGTTCTTCAAAGCCATCGATTTCACGTCGAAGGAGCCTTCTGTGATCAATGAACCAAGGAGTGAAGATGTCACTACATACCCACTTGATTGCCTGCTAGAATTTTTATAGTTTCAATTTCAAAGAAAACTCCAAATCTCTCTCGGATGGCACTTCGGAGACCTTTTGTTTCCCAGTCCAGTTCAGGTATACTGATGTCAACCAATATAAGTAATCTTCACTGCACTATTATTCACTCACCGGAATATTCCACCATTTCTTTGTCTTCTTCTTGGAGAGACCCCTGACTTCAATACAAAAAGTCCACTGAGGTTTCAGACCACATTTTAGTGAGTACTACCTCTACTTCGTGCTCGTGTGAACAGGCAAGCCGTCCGCCTTCGCAGGTTTTATGGTGGTCAGCCATGGCTTAGGGAACGCAATCCCTACACGAAATCCTTTGCTATCAACGCGACGGGTTGTTTTCCGGATTCATCCTACTTAAATCTCCAGTCGTCGGCGACCAGGTTTCAGTGAGTGCTCCAAAGTTCGTAGCTTCATGCCTAGCCCACAGTTTCGGCCACCTGTTACCTGCAACTGATGGTTCCTTGTGGTCTGCGGCCAGCCTCGCTCCTTCGTGAATTGCATTTGGCTCGTAGGAGTGAGGCATTTTCTCCTCTAGCATCACGCTGGAAGATGCTGACGGTTTTATGGAACGGTTCTGTTTACCTCGTCCATTCTGTGTAATCTGTTGTAACTAGCTGTCCGCAATTGGCTCGCCTCGGGAGGAACGTGCTTTGCTGCCTGCATCGTCAATTTGCACTAACTACTACGTCAGCTTGGCAAGACATGACCACTTTAGTGGCCTGAATTGCTGATACTGGCCGATGGGTTCCATGGATGATTTTCTGGGGCAAATTCATTTGAACCATGTTATATCTTGATATTTGAGTACTTTCAGGCGCTGGTTGCTTTTTATTCAGATTTGTATCATCATGCTAACAATCTATGAAGTTTAACCAGATAGACTGATCTATTTATGATCACGGCAAGGTACTGGACGCAGCGCTTTTGTCCTCCGTTCTAAGCATAGCAAGCAGGGCCAACCGTACACAGCAGCTTAGCCCTGAAACCATCTAAACGGAAGTGATGAAGCAGTTCCCACCACGTGTCGCACGAGTCGGCGTGGGCACCAGAATAAGGCGTAGGACGACCGGCTCAGGCAAAAACCACGTCGTTCCTTTCCCCTCACGGTCGACCAAGTTTTTATAGACATTTAAACATCGGGAACAGAATTCCTCGTCGACAGTGGCTCACAAGTAAGCACTATTCAACCCCACTCCATGGTGCATTTCAGTTGGCCAGACACTGAGTCTGTGGCAGCTAATAGGGCAGCTATAAGGACTTACGGCGAGCGCCCACTCACGATGAGTCTCGGTTCACACCGTAATCTAAAATGGGTTTTCTTATTACCGACCCACCTCACCCAACCATTGGGATCCACTTTTATCGACATATCAGCCTCATGGTTGACCCACCTGGTTTGTCTCTTTGGAATGAGACGGCCCGTTTCTGAATTAGTGGGGACATCGCTCTCCAGTCTTTTTCACTTCCGTCGTTACAAGCCGCTGCCAGGAACTCTAGCTCGAGTTTTCTAGACTTTTCCCGCCTACCAGCGTGCCACTTCAGGTGCCGAACGGCTTAATTTAGTATACGGTCGCAGTTAGTCTGCCGACTCTTCACTGTGCCAAGCTCTTTGCACCTGAGGGACGCACAAGCCGAATCTCGTTATCATTAAAAATTTCCAAGTCCATGGGCCCCCAAACCGTATACGGTGCTACAAACGACTGCTGGCGGTTGACGGTCTTGTATTGATTGTGGTATGTTAAACAACTCCACGTGTAGAGGGGTAAAAATGGGTTTAGGCCACCGCACCATTTCCAGTTGAGCTGGTTTCATTCGAGCAGTAAATGCAACTTACGGTAACCCCGATGACACCTTGAAGACAGGCCTGATTAGACCTTATGACCTATTTCAGTTTCTCCGTATTCCGTTCCGCCTGTGTAAGGCAGCAAAAACAATCCGGCTTCTCACAACTCGGGCAAGACAAGTGTTGTGGCTGGCCTATTCCCACTTGAACGGTGCTCTTTTCCATGGCCCAACCTCTGACAACTGGGCTGGGCTTCTACGAACCTTACTTAAATGTTTTCTTCGAAGTGGCCCATCGGTCAACTCCACGAACTGTTAACTTAAGGCGGAAAGTATACCTTCCTTAATAACGGAATACGAGCAGCAGGAGTTTTACACATGGAAGGAGTAGAGCAGACGATCCTTCGGCAGTCTGCACTCCCATCTTTTAAGACGATCCGGTTCGATGGTTCACTCAAATTATATCGTGGAACAGTTTTCACAGAAAGGCTCTAATCAGTTTTATGAACCCTTCCTGCTAGACATTTTTAAGAGAGAGATAGCTCGTTCTATAGCCAGACTTCGTGTTTGCGTCTGAACGGTTTTACAATTTCGTTTGCCCCCTGTTGTCTGACGCAGGTGCTTCGCCATAAGCGACCCATGGACGATGTTTTCCTCCAGCGAACTGCTTCATCATGCCTCACCTCCCATTTTATTCTAAAATGCAACATTCCCGTGATAAGCTTTACTATGTAAAGCCTACAGACTTTGAAGAAATAGCCCACTAGTAACAGTTCTGTTTGGAATGAAATCGTTTACTTCGCCGCCCACCAGCACTTGTTCCCTATTGTATCCGACTCCCAACTGTGTTGATATCACAGCTCTGCAGGCTCTTGATACGTGTGACTCCTTCCGTGAGAATGATGGAAAACCTCGCCTGCTCTTGCCGAAAGCTAGCTCTTAGTGTCATGGTTCATCACCCATGATAAATTCATCCGGACTTGGGCGGTTTGCCGTCATGATCACGGTTGCCTCCAAGTCCCATCTCAGCGGACAATTCTAGGCACAATTATATTATCTAATCCCATTATACGGTGGGTGTCTCTGGAATCGCTTTGGTCCAACTGAGGCACTGACCTATGTTAGACCTCTTGCTGTTAACAGCAAGTATATATCTTCGCCTTTAGTATGCGGAAACTTCTTTTGACTTTGCCCGCTGAATATTTTTGAGGTCTTCTATTTTATCTCGATGCCTTTCCGAGTGTTAAGTACCCTTTTCATCCAAGCCACTCCTTCTTACAGGTTTTTTCAGTCATGAGAGGCTTTTCACCACTACTCTTTACTTTACCTTTAATGACCGGAAACTTAAATACCATGGCTTCTCTGTGCAGATTTTTTTGCCTGAACTTGTCACCCGATATCCTTGGCATTTCAGCATGAACGGTTTCCACCGCTCAATTTTCAGTTCAAGGTTTAAAATTGCCTTGAAGTTTCATACGCTCTTGTGAGTTGCTCAGCCTTTTCCTAATAACATTTGGCTGTTGGACGCGATTAATTTTGCCCTAAATAGGTCGCACACCTATTACTCTCAACCACTTTGACCATACACTGACTAGTGGCCCTTATTGATAACCCTGCAGCTTGCACGTGCTCACCTCAGGCAAACGGAGCAAGCTAACTCGTCTGCCACTAGCCTCCTACATACCCCTAATAAGCACGGGCTTGCTATCCGTGGCTTATTGGTGTATACAATTCCAAAATATATTCAAAACTGAGAAGACTAACATACTTGCAAACCGAAGCTGGTGATGGTAAATTGGGAAACACAAATGTTTTATATTACGCTCGAATGGTCCCAACAAACTAACAAAAAAGCAGAAACGGAACTCGAAGCTACAATCAAAACACCAAAATGTACGTTTTAAAAAGCACGCTCATTGTCATTCAAGCCGCATTCTGATGGGACACAATGTTCAAGTTGGCCTATGACGTTTCACTCCAGTGAAATTTCGTGCTTTGCGCAGTGGAAGAGCCAAAGGCAGATAATCTGGCTTTCGATTATTTCTCGCTTGGGTTCCCGTGGGTTGCTTACTGAGATTCGTGGTCGCACAGATTTTATTGCTGTTGTGCTCTGTGGAGCAAATACGTGAAAATCTCGGCAGTATTTCACCAATAAAAGCATACCCCAGTTGTCATCTTTACTTCATAATGTAATCAAAAAATCGAAGTATTTCAGCATGACTGATCGTCAGCCTGTGGTGATCAACCGATCACACCCTGCCTGTCACTTGTTTAACTGCACGTTTCGCGCACGCAGCAACTGCAAGCGCCTTTTCCGATACACTCTCCCGGCACATGCCAGCGTACGGTCTCTGTACACAGGCTCTGTGGGAATACATGAGATTGGCACCCCACGGTCAAATCTCGTCGACTTCATTGACAAACGCGATTGTAGGAGCTGAGGGAGTGTGACCCTCAATAAATGGTGAGCCCTCTACATTTATAATTGCTGAATAATCCCACCGGACTGACCCAGCCAAGTCACGTCTTCGGTAGTTTTACCCCCCCCCTTTGTCGGCCATATATTTGGTCTAAATTTAGCTAGATTTTTTCTCGCTGTTTCATATCCGCATCAAACATTCTTTTCCCCCGTACGTTTCTTTTGTTTTGAAAGCCACTATCTTATCAGTCAAGTTTTTATTCGCACAGATTCCGAGACTCTGTATGTCAGGCGATGCCAACAATTTTTTTGGAATCGCAGGCTAGTTCACTACCACTGTTTACCTATATCACGATGAACGGAGAGACTTAACCCGAATTTGAACCGTAGTGCCATGCAGCGCACAATAAAATACCGGATTTCATACCGGAAGATCCGGAGTTGCTCATCATCGTCCTCGAGTCTCGCATCCAATAGGCTCGCAGATCTAGTCAGCAGTCCATATATAATGGGCTGCTTTCAGTAATTGCTGCTAGTATGATCCCACAAATCCGGGATATCGTTATAAACCCACCGGATCACAATCCGTACGACATACTCCGGGAACCTCAAATCAAGCGCGTGGCAGCTTCGGAAGAGAACCTCATCCAGAAAGCTCTCTCCAAAGTCCAACTGGGCGATAGGACGCCATTGCAGTTGTAATGGGAAATGCGTCCAATAATAGGCACGACTTCCATGGAAGATGCGGTCCTGCGTCAACTAGGGAAGCAACCGCCCCTATCGCATGTCCGCAGCAAAGAGACCTTTTTAATGCAGATCGTCAGTTTAAGTAAGTGGAAAAAGGCTGTAGAAAACGTCCTTGAGAAGGCAAGCGCATTTGCCTTGCAGTTCCACATGGTCAGCACCGCCACCGCTGCTTTGCTGGATGTGATATTTAACTCCACGTAGAAAACCCTCCCCCCTAAGCACCCAGTGGCAACTCTGACGTTCGGAATTCAAGCAAGGATGTTTGTTTCCAATTCAGGTGGTTGAACAACAACAGCACCCTCAACAGCCCCCGCAAACAAAACCCAACCCGCTACCATTCAACGGTCAGTGCCCCCAAGAGAAATTACCAATCCGACAAGTGTTAATTCCATCACTGCTTCGGACCTTAGGCTCTCAAATTCAAGAAGCCCTGCGATTTTCACTCTAACCAAATAATGGCGAAATGCTCTACCGTCGCCCTTGTTCCTAGTTTCCTTATTCACGCGAATGACAGGACTGCCTGGACGCGTTTCTTAATCGACACGGGAGCGCAGGTCATCATAAAACCGGTTCCAAAACGGTCTACGGTCTCCCCTGCAGCTCTAAAACTGCCACCGTTCAAAGGAACTCCAACCCCACTATACAGCAGTCAATTTCTCACCCAGACTTTGGCCAACGTCTTCCTCTCCCGTAGGTTCGCGTCCTCGCCCAAGTACTCCAGGCCATTCTAGGCTTAGATTTTTTGGAAGTCATGGCCTAATATTCGATCCCGGCAAACGACGGCTGACAGATCAAGTCACATCAAAGTTCGCCGTTGGTTGGTTAACTGAAGCTCATTCGCTAGCGATCCTGATGCCAATTTCCACTTCCGAACCAGAATTCGGTGGCCACGCAGGTAATACCCTAATCTTGTCTGTCCACACAACAAACTGCCTCCAATCACCACGGGTGTGGTCCATCACACCGTAACATAAGGGCTCCCGTTCTACAGTCGACGCCGTAGGCTAGATCCAGACAAACTCCGTGTAGCCCACTCCGAGTGCCAACATATGCTCATCTTGGGAACTATCTGGCCTTCTAACAGTCTGTTAGCATCACTCCTACACATGGTCCCGAAAAAGTCACCTGACGACCGGCGACCATGCAGGGACCATCGCTCAGTCAACCGAGTGACTAAGCCCGACTGATGTCCTATTCCGCACATTACGGACTTCACAGCTGTTTAAAAGTCAAGGTAATTCTCAGTCGAATAGGCTTGATGCGAGCTGATACCCAAATATCAGCAGCTAGGGCCGATATCCCAAACCAGCCGAACTGACTCCTTTCGGTCTTTTCGAGTTTCCACAAATGCTGTTTGGACTAAGCAAGGCCGCGCAAACTTCCCAAAATTTTATCAACATAGTACGCGGCGGTTTGAATTTCGCTTTCGTTTTTCTGAACAATATCCTGATTGCCGGTTCGTCTAAGACAGAACGTCTAGCACATCTACGCACGCTTTGCGACCGCCAGTCTAAGCACGGGGTCACGGTCAAAGCGAATAGACGTGTAATAGGCTTCGAAACCGTCGAAGTCCTAGGCCCCATGATTACTTCCGCAGGGGCGGCACCATTGCAGGGCAAGGTGCAGACAATCCCGGACTATTCAGAACCTACGTCTTTTGAGCAACTACGGCGCTCCGATTGGTTGGTCAAATTCTATCGTCGTTTCAACCCACAGAGCGCTCAGCAAATGCAACTGCTCACAGACCTGGTAAAGGGCAAAGCAAAACAGCTGGTTTTCACAGAAACCGCACGAGGTGCTTTTGCTCTGCTGAAGCAGTTTTTCGGCAACATAGCCTTGCCATCACATCTTAAACCAACCTCCCCAATTGTGTTAGTCATGGGCGCATTAGACTAAGCCTTGGGCGCGGTGCTGTAACAATACTTAGCCGACACTTAGCAACCCGTTGCACAAGTCTCCTAACTGCTATGGCCAGCTGAATCCGTTATTACTATTATTATTATTATTATTATTATTATTATTATTATTATTATTATTATTATTAAGTAAAACACTGTTGACCGCAAAATTTTCGCTACGTACCCGAGCATCCGTCACTTGAGACAAATCTCAGAGGGCCTACTTCGACTATAAGCCGATCATCCAAGCATTGCACCCCATCACGGACAGATACCCTTCCAGAAAGTCTAGACACTTGGATTACATCACTCAGCACATGAATAATGTACATCATATTCCGGGTGTCGATAATCACGTTGCGGACGGGCTATTTCAAATTCGCAACCTGGACCTCAGCATTGCCAGCCCGATCAACCTCGGAGCTATTGCATCCGCTCAGGCAGACGATTCTGAGGTAGAACGGCTCCATTGCACCCCATCGTTTGGCTCTCGTCGGTGCCCATTCTTTCGGCAGAAGGCTACATACTGTGTGACATGCCCAAAAGGGACCCAAGTCCAGTGACTTTGTCTGCTGTTAGGCGACAGGTTTTTGAAACCTTACAAGTTCTGTCCCACCTGGGCATAAAGGCCCCTTTTAAACTCGTCGGTGACCGTTTTGTTTGGCACAACGTGAACCGTGATGTCACTGCATGGGTCCGTACCTGCATCCAATGTTACCAGTTGAAAGTGCATAGGCACCCAAAGAGCCCGTTATCAACATTTTCAGCTTTTATCTCACATTTCCAACATGTGCCGGTCTACCTAAAAGGGCCGTTGCCTCCATTAAACGGCAGTATATATCTTCTCACTTGTGCAGATCGTTTCATCAGATGGCCGTTAGCTGTAACTTTGCACAGTGCAGCTAGCGAAACAGCCGCCCAAGCTTTCTCAGAACAATGGGTAGCAGCATTTGGCTGAACAGTCGTGGTTACCACAGATTACGGCCCACATTTCGAGGGAGCCTTCCGTAGTCTTCTGCAACGTTTAGCCACCCGTCGCGTTCATACCAGCGTCTACCGCCGGTCAGCAAACGGAATGGTAGAATGATTTCCCGGGCAACTGAGGGAAGCCTCAGCAGCTCACGAAAATCTAAACGGGCGGGAATCACTACCGCCAGAGCCTTAAGTTGCCGCAACGCACTTAATCTCGATCCAAAAACCACATCAGCCAAACTCACATTCGCTTGCGTGCTCCGACCTCCCGGTGACATGGTAGCCTCAGAGTCCGTCGACCTTTTTGACTACGCTGATCAACTCGCCAGGTTAGCGCACCAGAAGCGTAGGCTGCAGCTTCCCGGGGCCCGCGAACAAAACACGACGGTTTACGTACACTCGCGCCTCCAAGACTGTACGCAGATATTCATTGGGACGGAAGCAAGCGCTCCTCTACAACCTGCCTACTCCGGCCCCCACAGATCCCCACGCCGCCTAGAGGAAAAATTCTTCATCGACCACCACGGCAGAAAGAATACAGTTAACATGGACGGACTTGAACAAGCTCTTCTGACTGAATCCAGTCCGTTCGAAATTAACCCATCGAAGTCTTCAGGACCAGCACCCTCCCTCGGAGTCCTATATGTCGACCATACCAAAGCCGGTGGTCCATCTTCTTGAGCATCCTGCCGCAGCCCTCAACACAGATCCGCTCCCACCGACTTTCGACTGCAGGCCGGTGATAAAGAAACCCGTCCGTTTTGCAGATACGGCATAGTGGATCCCATGAGCGAAAAATAGAAAATAACGATATTTTGGCCCACCGTTGTGACCGCTTATCCAAGGTTTGCTTTGCACAGTGGGGCTGTTTAACACTTTCTTTTTGTTTATGTTTTGCTCATCCATCACCGCTGGACACAATCACGAAAATGCGTGCAGTTTTTAGAGGGACTCGCACCGTTCCTCAAAACTCCCCTTTGGATAACGACAGGATATCGACTGCCCTTCGAGACCCATTACGCAGGATACACGCATTACTTAACAGACCAACCAAAACCCCTCCTAACCAAACCGAACCTGTGATAGATCATTAACTGGGGCGACAGTAAAGAAAACTCCATCGACATCTTTGCCGTAAGCACCGGACAACCCTTCCCCCGCGTTGAACGTACGAGGTTTTTCGGGTTGGGTAGCCATCTTCAGCAGCCATCCCCAATGTCCCGCCTCCAGTGTCAACCGCTACATTCTACCGTATGTTGATTCCTGCTCCGTTTTTCCTTGTTCTGTACATTTTATTTTCTTGGTCATACCAGAAGTGTTTTGCAGTGAGACAACAAATCACCTTACGAACTAACATTTGTAGCGTCTCCATTTTCAACACTTCCATATTTCCACAGTGGAACCTTTATTTGACAATTCTCGTTATTGCCGCGCAAACAGTTTTTACTTTTATCCACTCAGTCATTTGCTATCATCATTGTTCTGTTGCGAAAATGTTCGACTGCTACTTTCAGATCTGGCGCACATTTATTCGTATTCGGTATTCTAGTAAACCGCGATCATGCGCTTGAGCGTGCCCTTCGACCGTGGTCGAGAAACATATAACTATTATAACCCGCTGGGTTTCCAGAGTACCAGATATCTGTAGATCCTGTAGTAGTGATCCTTCGATCTTTCGCAGTCCCAGCGTGATAATGGTCAACCAGAAACCGTGAAGAGTGGTCAAACAGGCTTATGAATGGCAAAACATCATCGAGTTTAAATTACAGCAGGTTGGGACAGCGGCGTTCAATAAACACTTACATCGGTCGGAACTGGTACTGAATAAAAATATTGTTATAATTTTCAGCAGAGGACGATCAGTTGTGATAGAACGGTAGTCTTGGGCAGAATCAGACGGCAGGGGCAGTCACGTGATGAATAACTGCAAGAAATACACGCAAATGAGAAATCAGACATAGCTTATAGAGGGCAGCAGACAGCGTACCGTTCTGTGGTGTTTCAAAGTCAAACTGTGCGCTTGCACCAAATGGAGATCGGAGAGAGAGACGGGTGAAGACGAGTAGGGTGCGTGCATGCGTGCATTTGACAGTACACGATCGACCGATTAGCCGATGTGGACGGATTGGCAGAAAGGTAGTATGTTCGGTGAGGGCTGAAAAGGTCTGCGGTTCGAGTTTCCGATGAAGCGACCACTTTCACCCGTAACTTGTTCCATATAAATAGACACAGCACATTGAGGCAGCGGTTGGAAAGAAAGGTACTAGGCAAACTGCAACGGAAATGAGGTGGGAATGGGTCAACGCTATGCGGCAAGCAAAACGAAATATTGGTAAACAAAATTGATTTGACATAAGAATAAAGGTTACTTGATGACAAGAATGAACCAACAGGGAAATTCCTCTGTGGAAAACCCTTCCGGAAGCTATTGTTCTTTTGCAGAACCTCTTCCGCTGTATTCTTCTTCGATTGTTGACTAAGATGATCAACAAGTGCGATTTCAAAGAATTTTTATCTGCCGTTTTCACAGTCTATCCTCCTGAACCGCTTAGCAACTGTTTTACTGCTTTATACTGTTTGTCACAGTTTGAATTTGGCGGCTGAAGTACGACTATAGCTCGCTGAGGCTGCCTTACTTTCTACTTTACTTTTTGATTGTATCTACCAGGGGACGTTTTATTGGAGTCGGCTTCCCGGTGCCTACGGGTACCATAGGTAATGCATCAATTTGCACAAACCCTCTGATGGTCAAATTCATCTCGCTTTTACCTGCTGGCAAAGTGTGCGGTTGATGATACCAAATATATATATACAGATATATCTACTGATAATCCAAGATTGATACTGGAAAAGCGGAGTCCAAGGAAGAGTTGGCCAGAAAGTTACTGAATGATTCCCGTTTCTAAGACGGCATTTGATCACTTGGTTAAAAGCTTGGTTCGCCCCAATTCTTTGTTACGATTATGATATTGTCGTGCTGGCCGGTGAGGACAACCTGTTGATAATAGGCCCTTGGGACTGGACTGACGGCAGATCTAGCCCGGGTTCAGAGTCAAGAAGCAACCTTCCTAGGTCTGGATATTTCCTGGTACTGACTGCCTTGACCCAAAATCTGTATCATCTAATGCAACGCGAATGGTAATATCCGTATCCCATGCATTTGGCCGTAAAGCCAAAACTATCTCCGGGTCTCGAGTTGGCTCATTTGACGAGCGCTGGACGTAGCTAGCGTGGTTTTCTCATTTTCTGCCAATACCACGCTCTCTTCCAAGTTGCCTGTTTTGGGAAAGGCATGGTAGGTTATACTCACCTTCAGTAGAAAGTTTACCATATAGTAACTGTTTGTCCTTTTCCGCTGCGTATCCTATTTTATACAAGGTTTCGCTGTGCTCTGTTTTCCATCTCGCCCAAATGCTTTCTTCTGACTTTTGCAGCTTGCAATCTTTAAAATTAATCTTCATCAGTATTCTCTCGATGGCTATCATCCTCTCTCAAAGGTCGTCTACCATTCACATCGCTGACTCGATTTTACCACCCTCCGTGGGTTCCACTTCCAGCGCCCATTTCTGTTCCAGAGCTACCTATTTCGGGCGGCCGGCACTTCAGTTATGCCCATATTCTGGTCCTATCTGACAAGCAGAATTAAATCTTTGGCTGCCGCTGGCCATTCTCAGCCTATTTTGTCCCCAGTAAGTACAATGCCCGCCATAGTTGTTCTAGCTTTGGGCTCAAGCTTGGCTAAAAGATGCCTCAAAGGTTTCCTTAGAAGTTCGGGGAATTTCACATAGGATATATTTTTCGGGGCACTAAAACATTTGTCAACGTATATCCGAGTTAAAAATGGCCACATTATGGTTTACTGAATGCAATTATGACAAGGCGTGCCATATTGATCTCTATTCTTCGGTGATAGGAGATGCTGTTCCGCTTTCCTACAAATAAAACTGGTTTTTCACTCGTGGAGGTGACTGAGGCGTATTCTCAGTTGATTTTAACTCTAATATGTTACTGTCCATCCGTATGTTATTGCATTTGTATTCATACTTTTAAAAAATTACAGAAATTTATGCGTCCGACCGTGCGTATATATACCCTTGGACATTGACGTGGTCGGTTTGTAATGTTTTCTGGGAGATTCTTGCGATATTGAGCAATGCAGTCTAATTTGCTTTGGTCATCAACCCTCAGCTCCCGGAAATCATAATCATTGGTATGCCAGAAAAGAGGAAGCAGGAGATTCTTTGGAGGCGCAACAGGGCCCCAAGAGCAAAATGCTTTATTTGTGGAGACGCGACGTTGAGGACAACGACATTTTCGCCTAGATCACGTTCGAAAAAATCGAATGTTATCAGGCATTTCTTCGATCTCAGTTCGCAATGAACACAGTTACTCCTGCTGGTCATGCTGTTGAAGTAGAGCCAAAAGATTCGGACCAGCAGCAGCGGTCTACTCTGCACCACGCATCAAATCCAATCATTCACGCAGGTTTGTAAATTCATGTCATTCTAAGTTCTTCAGCCGGTTTAGAATTACAGCCTAGACGAACCGTGTTTCCAAAAGTTGACGTGGACGCTCTCTTAAAGTCCTCATCTGACGATTTTACAATCACCGCTAGCAACATGGGGCAGCGTCGTGACTTAAGGCACACTCTGAGCCGTCTTTTTCCACGTATCTTGAGCTACTCAAGAACAACATCTTATACACCACGGTTGTGAGTGCAGCTATTGGCTTCCCTTATGAATCTTATTTGGGCAATCTCAGGCAGTTTATCGAGAGGCCTGCAGTGCCAGCAGAATTATAAAACCAAAGGGTTCACAAAGTCAGCAGTATGCGTGCGGAAAAGAAAGCAGTATTGCTTCGAATAATCCTTTGATTCACTTCCGCGTTGTCCGCATTCATCCTGTGTTCTGTGTTTTTTGCTCTACTGTGTAAAAAGATGCAGCTATCGATATCAAAGATGCCCCTTAAAATGTTTCGTTTAATTGATGATATGCCCTCTTTTGGCTCCAGTGTTTTGGACAAGTTTCACACGGTTCACCGTCAAATCGTACGTCCGGTGGTGGCGTACCATAGCACACGCTTATCACACTGCCAATTTAAATGCCCGTGGTTTTCCGATAGCTCCTACAAAGCCTTTGCTCCAATCCGGCCTAAGCTCACAGCTAGCTATATTCTTCTTGTATACCTTTCTGGATTGCGTATTTTCTATGAGTGTGACCACAATCGATGTTTGCAGGGCACGGGATAATGTAGCGGTGGCCATCTTCGTTCATACTTCGACCACGCTTATTGTTTCACTGAACGCTGACTGCCAAGCGCGGTTGCCATTTGACCGTTGCTCTTGCGCACGCTCTCACGCACGCTCCCAAATACACGCCAACCACTATCTCCCCCAATCGCCTTCTCGTTCTCACGGGTCGTGGAGAATACTGTTCTGGTTAACATATGTGTGCAGTGCCGCACATTAGAGTAACGTGCAGGTGGTCCAAGCAGTACAAAGGACCGAAGCACGCGTTTACTAAGGAAACCGCGAAGTAAAGTCTAATCAACCTTACAATTGGGGAGCCCAACGTGATCCCTAGGTCACGTGAGTTTCCCTGTTTTCTACCTTTCAAAGTCACGTCTGCGTACGTTTTTGTGTTTTATTGTTTCTCTATCTGTTGATTTTTTTGTTGGTCGGTTTGCCAAATAATTTTGTTTTGTCCAAACGTATTTTTGGTCTCTAGTTGGTCGTGATCGTTGGTTTCTTTTCCCGTCTGTATTCAATAAAGTAATCGCTATGTCTACTGAACGGAAACCCTGCTCAGATCACGCTGCACATACCGGCATTCACACATGCTGATCCAGAACTCTGGTGCACGCTGGTCGAGTTGGAACTCGAAAACTGCCGTACAACCAGTGACACCAGCCGTTTCACTTGGGTAGCAAGCCGCCTCCCGCCAGAGGTCACGATGTAAGTAAGGGACGTAATAATCCCCTCCCGAAGCTATGAGGCTTTAAAGGAGGCAGTCAATGCCCGCACGACCCCAACGCAAGACCAACGTATGCAACAACTTCAAAACGTTGAGCTTGGAAGTAGGAAGCCCTCCGCACTGCTGCGTGAGATGCAGCGCTTGAGAGGACCGACAGTGGGCGAGGACCCGCTCTTAAGGGAACTTTGGCTGCAGCGTTTGCCGCACAAGATTCCAGTTTTACTAAGTGCCACGCGTAAATGCTCGCTGGAGGAAACCACGGCGATAGCTGATGACGTTATGTCAGGATACAACCCCACCATAGCTGGAGGAACCAGGTCCTCTGTCACAACGGTGCCTGCCTTGCCAACATCTAACGACCTCGCGTCAGTTTTGTCTAGAATTGACGCGAGCCTGCAACGCCTAGCAGTCAGAAGTGGGTCACAGGAGCGGCACAGCGCACGCCCACCTAGGCTCCATAGTCCGACATTGCTACGACGTTTCGGCTCTTCAAAAGAAGGGTTTTGTAAATACCACAGTCGCTTTGGTGAACGAGCCAAACGATGCGAACCAGGGCGTAAGCTTCCCGGTGCTCATCAAGGGAGCTAGGCACCCAGCCCGTGGTGGCGACCCACGAAGCCGGGTATCACACCAATAGTCGTCTTTTGAACGTAAGGGACATCATTTCAAATAACCTATTCCTTGTAGATACCGGTGCCGAAGTGAGCGTCCTCCCCCGAGCGAAAGACGACAATAGCACACCGCAGGCTCAAACACTACTCGTTGCCAATGGCACGGCAATCCCAACGTTTGGCCAGCGGTCGCTCACCTTAAACTTGGGTTTAAAGCGTAATTTTCGTTGGATATTCATCATCGCCGACGTCCCGTACCCAATTCTAGGCATTGACTTCTTGCAGCACCTTGACTTGTTAGTTGATGCACGGCGCCGCAGAGTGGTGGATCGTCAGACCACCCTCGCTGTTGCGGGTCATAATTCGCGAGTGAATCACGTCACGCGGTTTTACGTTCAACCACTGGCACACCAACCTTATGGCAAACTCATCGCTGCCTACCCGGCCATGTTTCGGCAGGCCGGGCCTCTCCCAGCAGTGACGACCAGTGTCACTCACCATATCGATACTAGGGGACCCCCAGTGTTGAGTAGGCCGCGTCGGTTAGCATCAGACAAGCATCGTGTTGCACAGGCTGAATTCGAACATATGCTAGAACCGGGTATAATACGCCATTCTAGTAGCCCTTGGGATTCTTCCCTTGAGCTTCTTTTCTTCATAAGGTCTCTAAATCAAGAGTCAACCGGCGACCCTGTGGTGATTACAAAGCACTTAACATAGGCACCGTCCCGGACCGATACCCGATTCCTAATATACAGAACCTTACTTCGGATTTATCAGGTTTCTCCGTCTTCAGCCGTATCGATTTAGTTCGTGCGTAAAACCAGATCCCGGTAGCAGATGCTGAGTTCACAAAAACTGCCGTCACTACACCTTTCGGGCTGTTCGAGTTTCTGCGAATGCCGTTTGGACTCAGCAATGCAGCCCAGACCTTTCAACGGTTCATGCACGAAGCAACTCGTGGTTTGGAAAATGTCCACGTATACTTGGATGATATTTTGGTGGCGAGTTCTTCAAAGCAAGAGCACGTCGCACACTTACGAGCACTTTTCGAACGCCTAAGTCAGCACGGCGTTACGATCAATATCGCGAAATGCGAATTAGGTCGGGGGATATCACCTTCATAGGACATTCTAATTCATCCTCGGGTACTCGCCCTCTGTCAGATAAAGTTTCCGCTATTCGCGACTACCCCGAACCCCAATCTTTTCGCCAGTTGCGTCAGTTTGCCGGCCTGGTGAATTTTTACCGCCGATTTATTCCTCACTGTGCGAAAATGATGCAACCCCTCACCGACCTGTTGCGCGGAGGTAAGCGGAAGTTCGTGTTTCCCGACACGGCACAAGCCATATTTACCTTGGTCAAAGATGCTGTCGCCAACACAGCACCCCTTACCCACCCCGACCCTTTGGCTCCTATTTCGGTAGTGACGGATGCCTCGGACACAGCGGTTGGAGCAGTACTGCAACAGTTCGTAGACGACTTTTGGCAACCTTAGGCATTCTTCTCCAAGCGCCTACAACCCGTCGAATCTAGGTACAGCACATTTGGTAGGGAGTTATTAGCCATCTACTTGGGAATTCGTCATTTGCGACACGCACTCGAAGGCCGTTCGTTCACGGTGTTTACAGACCACAAGCCTTTGGTTTGCGCACTGAAGTCAGCTTCGGATCGATACTCACCACGCGAGATTCGCCACATAGACTTGGTCTCACAGTTTACTGTGGACATACGACACGTCTCTGGGTACTTAATCCCGTCGAAGAAGCCTTATCGCGCGTATGTCAACTAAGTCTGTCACTGACGCCTAACATCAACTTGGACGCAATAGCACAGGCCCAAACTATGGACCCTGACATCGAACAACTTCGACAAAACGGTTCTTTGAGCTTAACCGTAGTACCTATCCCAGCTTTCCAGAATACCATCGTGTGCGATGTGTCGCAAGGTCGCACTAGGCCGGTAGTTCCTGCTGCCCACCAATATCCTGCTTTCCTGACACTGCATAATCTGGCTCATCCGGGTGTGACTGCCTCGGTGAAACTGATAACTGAGCGTTTTGTTTGGCACAATGTCAAACGAGATGTCCACCAATGGGCTCGTGCTTGCCTGCAGTGTCAACGTGTTAAGACCCACAGGCACATTACGGCAGCGTTAGCCAGGTTCTCAGAACCTGAAACACATTTTCATCATGTGCACGTCGACCTCGTAGGACCGCTTCCACCTTCGCTTGGGTACGTTTACATAATCACATGTGTGGATCGTTTTACTCGCTGACCGCATGCCATTCCTATCCCTCGTCTCACGTTGCAAGAGGCCGCGAAAGCTTTTCTGACCGGTTGGGTTAGTCATTTCGGTTGCCCGGCAATAGTGACCACCGATCGTGGTCCACACTGTGACGGAGTTTCGGCAGCCCATTCGCTACGCTCGGTTGCCAACACATTAGGACGACATCCTACTACCATCAGGCCAATGGCATGGTTGGGCTTTTCCGCCGGCATTTCAAAGCCGCCCTTCGAGCAAACGGTCACCCCCTTTGAGTGAAACACTAAGGTAAGCACTCTTAAGCCCGGGTAGTACCGTTAAGAAGGAATTGCACACAACACCGGCCAAACTAGTGTATGACTGCACACCTAATCTGCCTGGGGCATTGGTGGCCCCCTCACCAACCGTGACTTTCGACTACGGCTCAAGGCCAGTCCGCCGCGCGAACAACAGTCTACAAGTCATGTCCCAACTGCGTTAGAAACCCCTACTCATGTATTCCTTCGCCTCGATGGCGTTCGATCACCACCACAAGCGCCATACACTGGCCCGTTTCGGGTGATAAAACGTAGGGCAAAATCATTTGTCACAGAAATCAGCGGACGACACGACACCCTATCTATCGACCGTCTCAAGCCTGCCATCATGGAGTGCGGGCCGCCCGGCCAGTTTACACCTGCTCAAGCCGCTAAGTCACCCGCATCGAGCGAGTTATTACTCGAGCCACCCAAAATTACGCCTAGTGAGGACTCGGCAGCTAGTCCATCAGAATCTCCAACCGTACCCGCAACGCGAAGTAGCCGTCGCGGTCGCCAACTACGAAATCCCGTCCGCCTCGCCGATTTCGTGACGATTTTTACAACCGACTGTTAGCAATAAGTTGGGAAGTTCGCCACGGATTTACCAAACAGTAGTCCCGTGAAATTACAATCGGTAGATAGGATTTTATTCGCTTCTGGTTTCCTAGCGACTACAACAACACCGAACATCGTTTGTGTGTTGTTATTACGGTCCAACATCCCCCGGCGCCCTCAGGCTCTGTTTTGTTCCAGTTTACCTTGCCCTCTCTCAAACGGATCTACACAGTCACATTGGCTTCATCCGTAGCCTCGCTGACTCCCGTGCACGTTCAAAGAGCCAACCACTCACTGGACAACGGGACTATTGGTCAGCCTGTCACTGGAGACGGCAACTGGACGCCTTTTTAGGTGGACCTGACGAGGCATTTTCCGGCTCGTATTCGTATGAGACCCGTGGGCGCCGAGACACAGTTGGACCTACGCACATCGGACCTCAAGAGTACAGGCGCCGGTAAACTCATCAGCAGTCGTTCGACGTCACCAACAATATAACGGAGAAGCTTTGAGGAGTTCCTGGGCAACCAATAATTCCGGCTTACCATCACGATCGAAGCCCAACTCCGTCGGACTTCTGTAGCTGTGGCCATCTTCGTTCATACTTCGACCACGCTTATTGTTTCACTGAACGCTGACTGCCAAGCGCGGTTGCCATTTGACCGTTGCTCTTGCGCACGCTCTCACGCACGCTCCCAAATACACGCCAACCACTATCTCCCCCAATCGCCTTCTCGTTCTCACGGGTCGTGGAGAATACTGTTCTGGTTAACATATTTGTGCAGTGCCGCACATTAGAGTAACGTGCAGGTGGTCCAAGCAGTACAAAGGACCGAAGCACGCGTTTACTAAGGAAACCGCGAAGTAAAGTCTAATCAACCTTACAATAACATTACCGGCCTCCGGTTTGCAAATGTGCAACAGAATCGGTTCGAAAAGGGGGCTAATGGTTTCCGCCGAGGTTGAGCCAGTGAAACCCACTGTAATGTACTGAACTCTAGACGCTGTTCCTTCCTCCCCAAGGTTTTCAGAAGCACCAAGTGTTAATAGTAGAAATGTATGGAGCTTCAGTTTATCAGAGTACGAAATCAAGGTGATATGGACAAAAACGCAGGGACGTGATTTATCATGTTCTTTGAAATAAATCTGAGGTACCTTTAAAGCTTGGAATCATTTTATTCCTCTGTTGTAATTGATGCTTTTTCAAGCATTCTGGGGATAATTAATAGTTTATCATAACTCATAACTTTACATGCTCCTCAGCTTTGGTTCACTGAACGATGAACATCTTCCAAACATTCGTTAAAAAGCTATCCTCTCATTGCAAATTCGTACAAGTTTACACCAAAATATTTTCATAGTAACATTGGCAACCTCCACGAACCGTTGTTATAATCAGTGATATATTACTGGTTTCGATCAAAGTGATGGATGATGGAACGTAAACTCAGGAACTGGCAGTTGAGTAGGTAGACTACCGGAAGAGCAGCCCATTTCTAGCGATTATTTTGAAGGCTGATCTCATCCCCAAGATCTCCCGATTGGGCCCAGGTATGGCCGCCCAAAGTATTCGTTGGCATAGCCCAAGCTTCGTTCAAAGCACCTTACTCAGTTTACTTTGGGCCTCCGCTTCATCATAGACATTTCCGTGTAGCAGAGAAGTACATTTGATTTTCTTCATGTAGCAGTCTCTTCTTTTCCAGGTGGAGAACCTCTATCAGTACTCTTTGTATAGAAGGGGATGAAGCCGAGATTAAGTTATTTAACTACCGGTTTACCAAACCACCTTCTTGACCAGATCATGGAGAGGGCGATTCAGGAAAGTCTGTTCATCCAACCCCTTAACCATGACCCAATAAACTTTTGTCCACGCAGTTTTTTAAAATCGGATTGTGTGCTCCATGCACGATAGATTTCTTCAACCTAGCCACGGAGGTAGCGATCTCTCTGGACGTGACCAAAACGTCCGACCGATTGCCCCACGTGAGGTTACTGTAGAAGATCAAGACGCTCGGAATCGTAGACCCGCTGCTCACTTTGCTTCCATCACGCTTATCTCCATGGGATCAGAGATGGACTGAAGGCGAAACTTAGTCTGTACCCAGAGGAGCGATGAAAGGCAGTGTACTCGGCCCACTACTTTTCCTAATGTACATAAACAACATATTCGACGTCCTCTGGCAGGCAGTACTCTTCCTTTTTTCAGATGATGTTAAACTCATGTACACCTTTGAGCCATCACACTTATCTTCTATCACAGATGACGTTACGAGGCAACTACCTTCCCCCAGATCTAAGTATTGATAGGAGGATGGGGCTGTCCACCCAAAAAGTAATATTATAATGTATGTAACATGTCCCGACTGAAACATTTAGAACAAACGGCCATCACGCGACTTGGGCCCAAACTGTTTACGATTGTTTGACTTTCCGGAACTCTCAGTCATCCAAGTGACTAAAGCTCGCCGGTTTATCGGGCTCGTACTAGAAACATTCATTACATCTCTAAGTAAACCACAAATTTCTAAGTCCTACGTTAGAACCCTTGTAGAATATGGACCAGTCACTCGCTGTGATATGTAACACAGAGACTGCGCGTTTGAGAACTTTCAACTTGCTTTGATCAACAGGCTATTGGTTTCTTCTTTCCCGTCAGGATGCATGAAACTATGTGAACCGGCGAACATCAATTCCCTAAAAATTTGACTCACAGGAAGTGGCTTGAGCTTCTCTCATATTATCTTAAAAAACAGATTTTGCTGTTAAACACTGAGTGTGAGGACCTCTACTAATTTTTCACTACGCAGAAGTGAGGTTTTAGTTCTCGTTCCCTCGCCTAAGCTTGCTCAGAGACCAAACTCCCTCATCAATAAGTATGCTTCAATCTGTAGCAGGTCGCCTCTTAGGGTTCGGGCATTATCACCTTCCTCTTTGGCTTTCAAACAGAAAACGAGCGCGGCTCCTACTGCAAACAGTTTGACCAGGACATTCATTCCTTATAATTCAAGGGCGCTAGCCTTCCCGATAAGACTAGAGTACCGATAAAGCATGTATCCAGTTTCAGCTCCCCAGCCCCAATCGTGGTGAAATTTGGTTTGCCTCTGCCCGACAGCAATCTGCCTGATTTAGGTCGTCATCCAATCGCTCCATCATGCGTATCTTGTCATCTCACAGCTCTTCCCATCCTCTCTGTCGCCCGTCCCGTAGCAATACCATGACCAATAACTCCGTGCTCCTGATGTCCTTCTACTCACCTTGCCTTTCTACCAGATAAGACTTCACCATATTGGTTTTAAAATGCCTTTTCGGCAAAAATGGACGGGAAATTAAGTCTCAATTCATATACTGGAAGCGGCTCATAACTAAACTCAACCCACAGTTTTGAAGTTACCCCTTTTGTTCCCTCACATTATCCTCTGGCCTGTTTTATTCCACATTCGCACGCAAAATCCCCCCTTATGCTGCAGAGTGGTTACTCTAGGCCCAGCCTTAAACTGGTTACTGAGTGCCGTAGCTTTCACCTTCCCTAGGGCTCGCAGTTCTTCCATCTTTCGCCTTACCTGCCATTGCCCCAACATGGTCGTAGTCCGTTTACTTTCCTTCATCATGTGGATCCATCTTTTTAGCAGTAGTATCTTTCCCTAACCCGACTCTCCTGGTCAGCCCTCCATCTAGTAACTGAATCTTATATCCCTTACTCTTGCAGTTTTCACCGTTTCCTCCCTATTATACAAAATGAAGGACTCATAGATCACTTTTTCAGGCGCTCTAACCTGAACATCCTCTCAGGGCACGCTAAGAAAATACTCGGGCATCGTCCTCGTACAAGCATCCGTATGAGTTTTCTCACTCACAGAGTAGTCCGGCCTTGGAATAACTAACCGCAGGAAATCATCGACGCACCGAGCAAGGAAGCGTTTGAAGAGCGGCTGGACAAGTTCCTAGGGCGAGCTTTTTCTCTTTAAACCTTTTTACCATTTCAACCGGTGTCGGCTCGCCTTCGAGTTTCTCTGAACCAGCTCATTTTTATGTCCCTGCCCCCACCTAAATATATAGATATATGTGAATAATTATTTGAAAAACGAATAAACGATGAAACAAAATAAGTGCCGCTTAATATGACGCACAGATATCTCACCTCCCTTGTGGTTTTTATCGTACGCATTTGTTTTTACCTTTGAACGCAATATCAATGTTGCCTCACTGGTCACTCTAGACCCCTCTGCGCTACCACCCGTTACATATGCCCTTTGTTGCCCCGTTCTTTTGAATTAAGCGGAACGACTACCACAGACATGAAGATACCTCAAGAGTCAGGAATACTTAGGCTCCAGCCTCGAACCCGTGTACCACTTCAGGACTTCACGACTGCGTCTTGTCCCATAGCCGCGGGGCCGCCACTACCTCGCACCGACTTGACCTCCGTCCTTCTACTTTACCCTCCTCCTATATCAGGTCACGCTGCATAGAATTCTAACCCCCAGCTACAAGTTAGTGAACACCCGTGTGCCAATATTTTCACTTGATTCGCTTCGACAACTGAACTCTGCCTCCACTAATGGCGGCTCGCTGTCTTTTATCGAAGCATCCCCAGCTTCTTTCTCTTTTCAAGTTTTCTTGCTGGCCAAATATGGGGTTTAAGATAGCTGCCTTTCCAGTAGTCATGAACTCACTCATCAGGTCCTTTCGCATAAAATATACTGTGGCCTCTCATACTTCTGACCTTATACCAAACATTATGAGGGGGCCTCTTGAGGCTCCTCGTTTTTCACTGATCGTTGACCCTCGGCTGATTATCTCATTTTACCCCTGTTTACAACCGAGCCTGACTGCTGTGTCTAACATCTGGTCACCACAATTTATTCACGAGAAGTCCGGATATTGTCCCCATGGTCCACTGAAATTTACCGGGAAGTTCTCAACGAGACCTGTCCTACTTAGAAGCCAAGTGAGTCACCGTGTAAGGCAAAGTGGTTTACTAACGAAAGGTTCAGACGCGGAGACGCCCCCTCCCCTCCAGTTGCCCCGATATAGAGGACAGGTGAACATTGATCACTGCTAGCTCTTGGCTATAATGTCTATTGACAGACCTGAAATAGCCCCAGGAGTCTCGGAAAAACAGAACGTTTTCTGTTTTGTCAGGGTAGCCAGGCCTATGCACAGGAAAATGTTCTCACCTTTATTGCTTGAATTATGTTTTTCCTCGTGAAGATGGCTCCCCACTTGGTCAATATACCTCCGCTTCTTGAGGTCCTTTTTTCTTCCTCTATCTGTGGATTATTGTCCTTGGATGGTGCTAGTTCCTCATTCTTGAAATTATCTGATCTGTCCCGGGTGATAATATCTCTTTTTGTATTCATAAATATTCCCTTCACCTTCAAAAATGGAGGCCGTTGGTAGTGTCCTGCACATGCATATTCGTCAAAATACAATTCGTACCTGTTTAAATGTCTCTTGGGCGATTATTTATTCCATTAAACCTGGTTGAACATCACCGGAAATTTTCTGTATCATCCTCGTAAATATAGCATTCGCCTGCATTCCAAAATGACATTCGTGCCAGCTTTTTTACCTCGGCCGATTCCTTGTCGACACTCGCAATTGCTTCGCAACTAAATCGTGCTCACCGCGTAAAATCCTTAGTAAATCTACTTCAACCGAACTGCTCCCCACCTTTATGCTTCTCCTAATAAAGCGTGGCTCTTCCTTAAGTTGCGCGACAATGAACCCTACTTAGTAATTTTGTACAAGGTGGTCATGCTTCTGCGTCGGCTGCTGCGTCACAATCAAGAAATATACCATTATTATCATCAGTGATTCTCTACTGATCCTGGTTTCTCCAGTTATTCTTTCCCTTATCCGCATGGAAAGGAGTTACTTTTCTCAGACTGAAACGAGTTTTCCATCCGATGCCCTTCTTTTTCATATTCGTCAATGTTCTTTGGTGTACCTTTTTATAACTGTTTCTTGTCCACCCGCTTAATGAACCCAGATGAGCCTGTCTTTCATGACTTGCATCATCTTTGTGTATGCATCATGGGCATTTCGTGTTACCGCAATTTCCAACATTCCCATGGGTTGCATTTCCTTAACTAGAAATCAGAACCGGCTAATATTTTCGTGCAAACCATTTTCCTTTTGATTCAGTCAATTTCTCGCTAGCTTCATTGTACTTTTGCTGACATGTGCAACTCATACTGTAAGCATTCGCGCATGTCTCAAGACAAGGAGTATTGTTCTGCACTACTAGCACGCTCCTTCGCGTGAACCTAGATTATCGTTAAGGAATATATCGTTGATGCTGTCCTTGGGTAGCGCAAAATACCCTACAAATGATGGCTCAGAGGGGGCAATAGGTCTCGACACCACCTAAAGATGCGTTTGATGGGTGTAAACTCGTGAGACACCTGAGTTTTCTAGCCCGTGTAACCGTTGACAACGTCGTTCGCTCTGTACCCTCCAGCAACTGCTTTCCTCCCGCCGAGCGTTCTCTCGGTACTGTCGTAAAGACTTACGTTTTCACGCCAGGCAAATTTCATCATTCAGTTTACGTACCAAATAGGGCGCAGCTTCCTTCCTTTTCTACCGACCACCGCTCCTTGGCACACTGTGAGTTCCCAAATGAGTATTCATCGATCGTGGTGAATACGGCAATTCCTTTTCTACCTACTTCTCAAGTCTGCTTACTTTTCTGTCCCTTCCGTAATCCTGTCCATTCCTCGTGTCAGAACTACCTGCCACTATTCTTTCACGGGCACATTCATTGTCGCTGTTTATTTCCTCACCATAATGGCCACTAAATATTCTCTGAAATATATCGCGCAGTGTTCCAGCAGTCAGCAACGTGATAACCAATTACTTACTCTCTCCGTCAGGCTAGCTGTTTGCCGACACGGTGTCCTTTTGCTGCTTTGCCTTGATCTTGCAGAGCATCAAGTCTCTTCCAGGTGTGCACAATTCAAATACACTTATCATGCAGCTCCGCCGTGGTTACCTTCTCGAGCCACCTGTATTAATGCTCATAAAAAGCTATTTACTCGTCTTCCACCCAACATAACATCATCTTTGCATGCTGTTCGCCTATGAAATCACCTTCCAGCGCATCCCAGATATATTTGTCATCCAGACATTACCTCCGTGGTAATGCTGATATATCATTATCAATCTTTCATACAAAAAACCCAGCCGAAGGCTTACCTGTCTTCTGCCAGCCTTCCCTTCCGTCTGTCTTTCCCACCAGGTTTTGCCGCTCTTATGACTCGTTTAATAAACAGATAACTCTGTAAGCAACCGACTTCCAAATTCTACCCCTATCTCCGATGATTGAATTTGTTATGCCGTAGTTGTTGTCACCTGCCATTTTCGCAGGGTACACCTGGAGCAAAGCCCATCAACTGCTGTGCACTAACCTGTCATCCACCAAATCGCCTCCCCTGAGATTTATCCACATTGGTTATTGCTGTAGCTAAGCGCACTCCACATTGGTTTAACTTCCATTCTAACATGATGCTTCTCGACCGAACCAATAAGGGGAAACAGTTATCCTCAAAATCTACGTTTTCCTCCTGCTTCCCCTTCGTCCTCACGTTGGCGATCTCCTTACACCTGCAGAGGTGTCACTAGTTAGTCATACAACTGACCTCTCAAGTATTCAACCGACAATTTCTACTGCCATCTCTATCGACCGTTTTTATTTCAAATCTGACTCCCATCTCCCGATTTTCGTATCAAGCTCACTGGTTCAGTAGCTGTCTCTTTACCGCCATAGTGTGGCCCGCCTGACAAAAAGGTCATCAGGTCTCTTATCTGCCCTCTACTCCATCATCGTTCCTGTTCACCATTCGCCTCCGCGATCGTCATGTAACGCACCTCAAATTGATTCACTGCAATATATCAATACCCTTGCCGGTACTTCGTGAAGCGCTTATATTTATTTGAATGATCCGCTGATCACTCACCGGCTTTCCTCTGACAATTCCTCCTACCTCCGTTCTTGAAATCTCTCCCCCTATCCACGGCATTTTTTGTCCTTTTCCCTAGTGATTAACTTTGTCACCATCTCGCCATCGAGCTATACCATCATACTGGCCGTTGATTTATTGCATTTTATCTGTGAGTATCCATCCTTTTATATCGTTCAGTTTCCTATCCTTATACTTTTCACGCCCCGAAGCGAGCAAATTTGTTTGATATCGCTTAGTACACCATTCATTTCAAAAAAGCTCATAAAAAATCCCTGTTCTTGCTAACATTTCTGATGTTTTGGTCATTTTCGGTGCTTTTTATGCACATACTCCCTTTTTTCGACTAACCCCAACCACCACCGGCCGAATGAAAGCGTCCTACCACTCGAAAGCTGTTGGCGTATAGCATCACTCAGCTGTTGTGACATGAAAAGGGAAGTAATGAATGTCACGGTGTAATGCCCTTTTCTGTCGGCATTGGTAACTTCCTGTCATCGTTGGATATTGACCAGTTTTCTTCTCACCTCTGTAATTTGTTCAGCATTGATAATTAATTTGACTCGATGGGTCCTGATTGGCCCACTGGTCATATATGAACCTTTGTGAGCCTCATTTCTGTCATTCAGTTGCCACACACTGTGCCTTTCGCTGCTGTGATGAGAGCTGATGCGTCTACCTGCAGTGTATGCGGAAAAAGAGGGGCCGTTGATGGACTTGGGCGAGGATGTTTAATGAGTTCAGTGTGCGGCTCGTGGAGGAAAGACACATTTTCATTGCACTGCGTTTCATAAAGAGGAGAACTTTCGTCGTGTTTATTTGACGGCCGGGATAACTGGAAGCACTTTAAGGCCCTTTCCGGGGTCATGCCATACTGATTGCCATTTCTTTTGTTGCTTTTTTACAAACGCATTGGAGGCAATTTAATAGTCGAGGTCGAAAAGCTCACAACACTATACCGGTATTTGAAGCGATGGGACGAAAATGGAGTTATTGGCTCAAAGGAATTACCCAAAATCGCGACGTTTTCGGTGCCTTGGGCATGCCCACCAGGCAAACGTTGCAGCCTTTACGTAGCATCCAATGTGAACTAGTATCACATCTGATATGTTGATGGCTTTTTCGGTGAATATCTTCATATGGGGGCAAAGATGGCTTACAATGCCCCAGTTGCCTTGCTGTTCAGCTGACTTTTGATAGCGTCGCTGGATGGAAAGTAAAAAGAAGTTATCAATTCCAGCAGTAGGCCGCCGTAAGTCAGGCATACTATAAAACATAAAATGAAATGGGGGATGCATAATCCATGAAGCCTTGAGGATATCATAAATGTGGTATCCTTATATAGACGGTTATCGCAAATAGGCAAACATCGAGTTGTGCAATTGATCAATCAAAGATATAGCGCGAAAAGTCTGCGTAAAACGTTGCAAACTTGTAAACATTGGTTACTCAATAACCGGAGGACCAATGTAAAAATTATCTGTCAGATATTTCGTTTTTCAATGAACGATAAAGCCATTTTGTTGATACCTCTGCGGCTTTCTAAACTGAAAGTCGAAGCAACACAGAAATTTTAAATTTTACTGCACCAGCACTAAGAAAGCAGATTGATGCTTGGAAGGGGATATAACAATCAACTAAAACCCGACTTTTATGGCCAAAATACACCAAGTGGATTAGTCCCACATTACTGGATTGCTTACTCAAACCGGCCGCCAACTGCGTACACAGTGACCACCTTGGAAACGGCGGTTGCTCGAAATTTTCCTTTGGACTGGTTGACCGATACCATTTGACTTTGATCCTTAAGATTGCCGGGCTTTATTACAGTCTTCGGCCACTTAAACACCATTATTATTCTGTGCACACAAGTTGTGCCTACCCTTAAATTCCGATCCTGACAACTCGTGAATCATTTGATCACGCCACCCAGCATTCTTCTCGCTCCTTCGGAACATGTTCTCATTATATTTGTCACTACTCTTTCCAGTCTCGTATTTGTAAGCGGACAATAAATGTATATCTCATGGCTCCCAACACCATTAACCTTACAAGTGAACGTAATTCCATAGATCGAAATTGAGAAAGACACTCAACTACAGCGCTCCCATGACACTTCCGCCAACTGAAACACCTTGTTCACAATAAATCTTATAGTCCACCTCTTTGGTAACTCCGTTTTTAAACAGGACATCGTTGCCCTCGTCTTAGCCCACGATGGTTTAAAAACAACATTTTTCACCCAGCATCCACTCATCGGTGAATCTTGTTATAACCCAACACATTATATGCTTCTTGGTTTCTCTGACAGTACTTCTTATCCACTCTTCATAGGCAATTCGCTGGTAGCAATCCCCTATCCTGAACTCTCAGTCTGATCCAAATATTCTGCTGTTATCTATCCCAGCCTCCGGAACAAGTTATCTGATACTCTGTGATCTTGTTACATGCCAAACCAACTTCGGGAGTATTGTAGTGCTACCAATAAAGACTAACAGATTTGTTTATTTGAACGATGACCGTTTCTGGTGGCGCCACTTGCTCCGCCTGTGTACGTCGTCTGCACGCCGTTGCGCTCCTCCAATACACACGTTGTCCCGCTCCAGCGTTTTGAGTTCTGCTTTGCGCGCTGCCGAGTATATTCGCCATCGTGTCACAAACCGAGGACCGACGTGAACGTCTCAGAAGCCCTTCCCCTGACCGCCTGGTTAACCCATCTTGATCAACGTACTGTCGATACCACAAACAGTTTGGGGAGAAGGCCCGGCGCTGCGAAGCCGGTTGCACCTTCCCAGGTGCCAGACAGGGAAACTAATATCCCGACGCGTTCCGACGACTAACGCGGTCGGCAGCCATAATAGCAGTCGTCTGTTGCATGTCCGAGATTTAGTTTCCAATAACCTGTTCCTAATTGACACCGGTGCAGCAGTAAGTGTCATTCCAAAGGAGGCAGGTGGTGCAACGAACCCGTCAGTCCAACAACTCCGTGCTGCCAATGGCACTCCCATTGCTACTTACGGCCGTTAGTCACTCACATTCAACTTAGGACTACGTCGCACATTCCGCTGGGTGTTCATAGTAGCAGACGTACCTTATCCCATACTAGGCATCGATTTCCTAGACCATTTCGACCTCCTGATCGATGCACGAGGCCGGAGAGTTGTCGACCGGCAGACTTCTCTTTCCGTAACCGGGTCGTATTCCTCCGTGAATCACATCACGCCCCTATACATCGAACCGCAGGCCGAACACCCGTACGCAGACCTACTGTCAGCTTACCCGGCAATGCTAAGACAATCTGGCCTCCTTCCCGCGGTGACCACTAACATTACCCACCATATTGTCACTAAAGGACCCCCAGCATTTAGCCGACCACGTCGCTTGACCTTAGACAAGCTCCGCGTAGCACAGGCTGAGTTTGAACACACGCTAGAATTAGGCATAATACGCCCGTCCAGTAGCCCTTGGGCCTCGCCCCTTCATATGGTTTCTAAACCTAATGGCGATGGGCGCCTCTGCGGTGACTACAGGGCCCTCAACCAGGCTACTATCCCGGACAGGTACCCCATTCCACATATTCAAGATCTTAATTCTACCCTGTCTGGTTGTTCTGTTTTCAGCAGAATCGACCTCGTCAGAGCCTACCACCAAATCCCAGTAGCAGAGGCTGACATCCCTAAAACCGCTGTCACAACTCCATTCGGACTATTCGAGTTTTTGCGCATGCCTTTTGGGCTCAGCAATGCAGCCCAAACCTTTCAAAGGTTTATGCATGAGGCAACACGCGGTTTGAAGAATGTCTACGTGTACTTAGACGATATTTTGGTGGCAAGTTCTTCAAAAGAAGAGCATATGACACACTGCGTGCTCTTTTTGAGCGCCTTAGCCAACACGGTGTAACCATTAACCCTGCTAAGTGCGAATTAGGTAGGACGACCATCACGTTCCTAGGTCACGAAATCTCAGCCTCAGGCATACAGCCCCTGCCTGACAAGGTGGCGGCAATTCGCGACTATCCTGAGCCTCACTCTTAAAGACAGTTGCGCCAATTTTCTGGCCTGGTTAACTTTTAACGCCGTTTTATCCCACACTGCGCCGAAATAATGCAGCCTCTAACAGACCTTTTACGTGGAGGTAAGCGGAAATTCATTTTTCCCGACACGGCGCAGGCAGCATTTACCTTGATCAAGGATGCTATCGCCAACATAGCACTCCTTGCACATCCCGATCCTTCTGCTCCCCTGGCATTAGGAACAGATGCTTTGGACACGGCTGTTGGAACAGTGTTGCAGCAATTCGCCAACAATTCATGGCAACCAATAGCTTTCTTTTCCAAGCGTCTCCAGCCTGCGGAATCCCGATATAGTACGTTCAGCAGAGAACTGCTGTCAATCTATTTGGGTATCCGACACTTCCGGCACACACTCGAGTGCCAAACGTTCACAGTGTTCACAGATCATAAACCACTAGTTTACGCCCACCAGTCAGCTTCTGACCGATATTCGCCAAGTGAAATTCGCCACTTAGACTATGTTTCGCAGTTTACTACGGACATTCGACACGTCTCTGGGGCACACAATCCCGTAGCAGACGCACTCTCACGCGTCCACAATATCGACTACCCACTACCCATGGGCATAGACCTAGAAGCAGTCGCCGCAGCCCAAACGACAGATCCCGAGGTAGAGCAACTCAGACACAACAGCTCCCTGCACCTAGTGCAGTGGCCCTTCCAACTTCGGACGTAACTATCATTTGCGATGTGTCACAGGGTTGACCCCGACCACTAGTTCCTGCCAGTTTTCGCCGACGCGTTTTTACCAGCCTCCACAACTTATCGCACCCTGGTGTAACCGCCTCAGTAAAACTAGTCACCGAGCGATTCGTCTGGCCTTGCGTCAAACGTGACGTACGTCTTTGGGCCCGTGCTTGTCTCCAGTGTCAGCGAGTTAAGACACAGCGTCACACCAAATCTACTTTAGGCAGATTCTGCGAACCGGACGCACGCTTTCATCATGTGCATGTGGATCTCGTGGGGCCACGTCCGCCATCCAATGGCTGCGTCTACATCCTCACTTGCGTAGATCGCTTCACTCGCTGGCCACAGGCCATACCTATTCCCCGCCCAACCTCAGAGGAAGCTGCAAGAGCATTTCTAACCGGTTGGGTGAGTCAGTTCGGTTGCCCTGCTATCGTGACCACTGACCGCGGTTCTCATTTCGACGGCGCCTTCCACGAGCTACTAAACGCATTCGGTTGTCGACACAACAAGACGACGGCCTATCATCCCCAGGCCAATGGAATGGTGGAGCGATTCCATCGCCAGCTGAAAGCTGCCCTTCGTGCTCGTGATAACCCATTATGGAGTGAAGTTTTGCCGATCGTTCTCTTAGGACTGCGTAACACCGTTAAAGCTGATATGGGAGTTACGGCGGCTGAACTGGTTTATGGTTGCACACTACAACTTCCAAGTGATTTGGTTTCTTCATTACCACCTATGAGTTTTAATTACGGGGATTATGCGAAACGGTTGTCGCACCAAATGCGGGTGATAAAGCCCACCCCACCACGAGAACAAACCCTGAGCAACTACATACCTACCGCTCTAGCTACCACCAGCCATGTGTTTATTCGAGTAGATGAAGTGCGATCACCACTGCAGGCGGCTTACTCTGGCCCGTTCCGCGTCGTCCAGCGAAAGGAAAAGAAATACGTGGTGGACGTCGAGGGCAGGAAGGAGACCATCAGCATAGAGCGCCTCAAACCAGCCTTCATCGAGGCAGAACCCACCTCGAACAACCCTCTCAGTGTCCCTACCTGCTCACAACCCTCGGTAAGTCGTCCCGAGTCGGCCCCTGTTACTCCCACTAACGACCCGTCGTTACCTGTTGCAACACCAAACTCCACGAAAGACACAGCTGCACCGGTCAACAGGATAAATCGACGCGGCCGCGAGCTGCGACAGCCAACGAGGTTTTCTGAATATGTAACAGTTGTATATATCTAAGTTTACTCCTCATATTCAACTTGTACATAGTTCTATTATGCATGAATGCACGACCACATGGTGATCACGACAAGGATGGCGGCAGCCTGTATTGCGCCGGTATGTCCCCCCCAGTCGATTATCCGATAGCGCCTCAAGGCGCAGCTTTCTTGTGTTTCTTGCCTTCCAGATCGTCCCGTCAGACAGAACCATATGGAATTCCAGGATCTCGCATGGCTCCAACACAAGGCTCACTGGATCGCGACTGGGCTCATTTGACGCAGGACGCTGGCTCGCTTACGAAGGCAATGACAACCACAGGGACACGGAACTTTGGGATATGCCGGCAACGACAAACCCTACAACACAATCACCACTGCCAGGTCACGAACAGGATCTACCCCGGTCGGATAACATTTCGAGGAGGACGCAATTTCGTGATCGACGCGCAGCGACCAGTGTGAGTCATGGAGAACGGCTTGTGCTGGCTTCGCTGTTGTGTTTGACCGCGGCGGGAGGCATGAAAAACGTCTCTCGCCACCGAATTCGACGTACCCATCACGGGTCGAAGCCCAACTGCGTCGGCCTTCAAGAGGGAGACTCCTGTAGTGCTAACAATAAAGCACTCGATGACAAAGACTAACAAATGTGTTTATTTGAACGATGACCGTTTTTGGTGGCGCCACTTGCTCCGCCTGTGTACGTCGTCTGCACGCCGTTGCGCTCCTCCAATACACACGTTGTCCCGCTCCGGCGTTTTGAGTTCTGCTTTGCGCGCTGCCGAGTATATTCGCTATCGTGTCACAAACCGAGGACCACGGGCTATAGACTCTATACGGGAGCAGGTCTTGACTTAACCGAGATAAATCCTAAAGTATTAGAAGACCTCCCTACGCATCATCCATTGTCAACATGACGTACACTAATATAAATAAAGACCAAGCAAGTGAAGACAGCCTAGGCCATCCACGTATTACCCCATGACCCGCTCGTGAGTCTCATCTATTATTATCTGCAAATATTGTCATTTTCTACTTTGCATTGGAACAAAATCTAACATTATCTTATACTGGTTATCTGTCCCAAGACCAGTGCCAGTTGTTCGATTGTCTTTCCTAGTAGTACTTCAGCGGTACTGAAGAGTTCGCCCCGGGTTCCTTGTAATATTGTCCTGACAGTCTACATCCCATGTTCATCCCTGACGAAACACTGATATCTTTTATAGTCCTGCAAACTATTCATACCCCCATCTGCCCATGAACACGGTCAGTACACGGGGAACCGAGTTCACTGTTTTCAGAAAGTGTAATTTACCCGCAGCAAATCAGACATACTGCACTGGCAATAAATCCAGGGGTTAAAGCATTCGCCCAATTTTCTTTCCTTCGCATGGCTCTCCTTTGCTCCCCTTCTTTCGTATTCACTCGTCACTAGTCTACAGTAGCAGCTAGACGGTGGCATGACTTGGTGTCAGGAACATTCTATGGCTGCGGCTTACAGCTGAAAGTCATCAGACTTGTATACTCCCTGTATGCTTGCTTGTCCTCTCTTTCAGTTTGTCATGCTGGAAACAACAACACGCTCGAGATCTGCAGCTCTTAGATTGTGGCTTCTTCCGAACTCGGGGAAGGCATTCCACCCACAGCAGCTTCCACTACCATGTGCGTACGTGTGAAGGTATGGCCGGTGAAGGATCTACGAGAAGCTTCTTTATGGGCTCGGACACTCCTCTGTACAAAACCTCAAGCGGGTAAAATCCCTCTTCCGTCAACCGAGCTGTGAGGATGGGCGCCTTCAACCACCAGCCCGGACCAGACTCTGCTTGTAGGGAAACCCCACTATTCTACCTACCAGAAGTTTGCCGGATATTCCGTTGGTTCGCCCGCCGGCCTCTGGTCCAGATATATACCGTCATTATCAATATCATTTTCGAGCTTTCCATTTTCTCTTGCTAGTCCTGCCCTTATTGGCTGTTGCCCATGTCCCCAACAGGCACCTCACCACCGGTAACCCAGCCTTACCTGCAACTAGACAAACATTCCTGTATTCAATATTATCCTGATCAAAATCCCTCGCTTTGTCTTCATTGACCACTCTGCAGTGCAGAAAACTCTTTCGGTATGGCCATCTTTGACCGAGAACTGGGTCAGCTATTGACGGTGGAGTTAATAATCTGCATGAAACACTGAATAACGCAGAGCCACTTTGAATGTCCAAGACTTTCTCATAACATCCATCCCCTGATAATAAAGTGCCTTGTTTTATTTGGTATGTTATTTTCCTTACAATCTGTAGCCATTAGAATCCTGTCTCCACCCCCTTGAAGTCCAGTTTCAGGGGATTTTCTAGGAGTACCGAAATCCGACTGCACCGTAACTGCCTATTCCCATTTATCTCTATCATCTTCATCCGTATTTCGAATTTCGCTTTCTCATCCCATCCTTTTCTAGTCTTGGTCGTTATATAGGCCCTTTTCTCTTTTGCTCTCTATCAACCTAATTACTTATCACGCTGTTCAGGCCTACCTTTAGTATTATCTCCAACAGAACTCCATCATCCGTCAACCCTGCAGAACAACCATCCTGTCTCTGAGTGTTCTTCTTCCATAGATCCATCCGCTTGCCATCATTTGGCAAAAATCGTCGATAAAACTACCAATATTCGGTTTTTATTGAAACACGAATAACAACGAATTTGCGTTACACCGCGTAGCTTTCTCGCTGTTATCAGTATAGTTTTTAATAAGCTATCTAGGATAATCCCTAAAACTATAGCTCTAAGGTCTGTTGTCCGACCCAGAAAAAATCAAGCGATTTTTTCTGAATATTAGTCCCTGGGACCACCCGGTGGTAAAAGATACACACAAAAGTGATCATTGAACTGCTCTTAGGGTCGGATCTAAGCGAAACATCAGTCTCAGTGAAACCACACTAGCAGACTCTAAGGCACCAATCAGGGAATCACCTTAGTAAAGAGACTAAAGCCGTCTTGACTTGCGTAATACATCCGGAAACTTTCAAACAGCACCATCCGCAGAAACTGCTTGCAGTTTTTAGTTGAACAACTGATACATAATTAGTTCCACTGATATTGACCCCCCGTGGCTAATACTTTATTCCCCACCTAACCCAAGTAGCACGTTGCCACAACCTTTGGGGTAAACCTGGGGCATGCCCCAAGCTTGCCTCAAGTTTAGTTTTCATGTGGGAAAGATGCTAATTGGTTACGGATTCACTAGGATTATATCCTCATGTACATATATTGCCACCCTGAGGAACGCTTATTTTGGCCCGTTTTGTTTTGTTACGTCACTATTAGTGGCGACCTTCACGCGGTCCCGTGCAGTCGTCGTTCTGTCCTTCACGTGACTGGCGTGCTTTCTCAGGCACGTGATGCACGAGTTCGTACGAGTTTCGTACAGACCGTGTTGAACACATAACCATATATATGGCTTGCGATCATTATAAATATGTCTGTCTGTCTTTCTATATATATATATATGTAATTATACATGTATGTATAATTGTGTATATGTTTTATACTATACATCATCTTTTTTGCCGATAGCGTCAGTACCCGGTATACGCATGTTTGATGTTTATGGATATTTGTTTGTAATCATCATATTCGTATTTCAAATGGAGATAAATGTGGTTTAGTGTTTACCACTGTTCTGTGTTTACAATGGACAGCTAACTCACATGGACCGTCCAAGCAAGTGGCAAAGATACCGTCGGCGTAAGCAGGCGTTGAGTGCTGTACCGTGCACTGAGTGCGGCGAGGCTTCCATGTGGGCCCATCGATACCGATGTCCGCAGATGACGTCAACAGGTACTTAAATATTTGCATCGTAATATAAACTTCACTAAATCCAGAGCCAACGGTAAATGTGTCATCCAGTGATGAGGTTTCGGGTGGACATCCATCACAACTTCCTCACTCATCAACGATGAATGTGCAAGGGTCAACAACAGACTTGTCCACTGGTGTCGGTGAGTATATGTTATCTGTGATTTTATATAAATTGTTATTCGCAGGTGTCGACATTGAACTGGGGAAAATGACGTCCGTGAAGATCAACATGGACGCGTTCTTACGTTCATTTGCCGATGTGTTTGTTAGCTGCAGACTAACGATGCAGCAACGAAGGAGTGTGCTGAACGTTCTAAACCAATATTTGCCCGGCGTACCTGTGCTTACCGTGCCACTTTTTTCGCAAATCAGCATGACGATCTGTTAAGACTATGTATTTCTCGGGTGACTGCGAGACGAAAGTTGTTCTCCTTTGTCGGTTGTTTTGACGTGAAGCGTTCGTATTTTGCCGTTTTATTGCTGTCTCCGTGTCCTTGTTTGGTGTCAATGGCTGACTCGTGTTTGCTTTCACGTATGGGTGATCACTTAGGCGTTATTGTTATTGTATTCACCGTTCACTTGTTTCTGTACGTACTTAAATGTAATCAAGTCCCACATAGACAATTCCTAATGAGAATTTTCTTCCTAGATGTACGTAGTGGCTCACTTTCCCGAAGAAAACTCATACGCAGTGGTACACTAAAACTGGATGGTCGACGAAACACACGTTCGTTGGCCACGAACGAAGAGTTTTCCCGACTACAGACGTCATCTGCTATCGGGAAAGGAAGTGCCGGACTCATGCCCGGAATACTACTTTAGACCTATGTACTATACGGGTAAGTCAGTGGTAGTATAACATTTAAATAGACAAACTTGGTGATGCCATCGATTTTGAGCATCAGTTGGTTCATCAGTCAAGTGCTGCTTCCACCGATGTAACGGAGAAGCAGACATACTTCTCGCAGCACTACTCCACAAGAAAGAGGTAATTAAACATTAATATTCACATACCTAAAGGGTTCCCGTGGAATTCTCTTTCGACGAGAGTCCCCAGGCGATGCGGAGAAACCTAAAACCAGTTACGCTGGACTTACCACCCTCCCCACCGCCCATTTTGGAACGACTTGGGGGAATGCAAAGGTACATTTCCAACATGCATAACCAAATTCCGTTTTAGTTCGCCTCAGTTGTCCTCACAGTCCACGTTGTCTGCACACGCTAGCACCCGAGTGCCAGTCGCATCCTCAAGGTAATTATTACTTTTGTTTCATATTGCCCATTTAATTACAAGTAGCGGCTCAAGCACCAGCGCCACGCAAATGAACTTGGCCCCTCACCTGCGCCAATTACTATGTAAGTTCACATGCAATGCCATTACCTTATGTTTAAGTAAACCAAGAAAAAATTCTACTGTCTATAGACAGTCTCACAAAAACTGTGGAGAAACTGAGTGCCTCCATAGAGTCTCTTTCCAACACTATCGGGGCGTCATGTTCACAAGGTATACCGCAGCCAATCACACGTGTGAACACTGTGGATGAATTCCACCATTTACACGACGTCCTGGGAACGCCAGAAGCTTTCAATAAGATGGTAAGTCACTATACGTGTATGTGACAAATGTAGGTAACGACACTGCGGCGGTATATAAATAGAAATCTTCAGGATTCAGTAAAGCAAATGCTGTCTGCTGTGGTGAGCGACGACGTCGCAGTCAGGTGCTGCTGGCTCGGTAGCAGCAAGAGGATAGCCGTCTGCAATCATAAACTCATCAAAGCCATAAAAGGTATATCGGTTTATTGGTGGTCTCACCATCTACTAGACGCTATCAGATTCAGTTCGTTTTTTTCCGAGGAACCAACTATGAACATCGACAGACACATCAGAAATTGGTTCCACAACGCTCGTGATCGCGGAGCAGGTAGCAGATGTAGTAGGTAAGTAGAATGAAACGGAGTTGCCTTATTGCTTCGCAACGGTTAGCAGAAACAAGTTTACTGTAAGGCTAACGTTTGAAGTACGTTTGTCGTTTCTCCAATTACATCGGATTTACGCTTTTTTCCCTTACGCCACTTTCGCTATCCGTTTTAATTATGTTCTTTGTGCAAAACCAGCAGTTATATGCAAGCGTGTGTTGCTCGGTTTACATCGAAAGACCGCTCCATTACCAATTGTTAACATAGATTGATCTTTTTTCAACTTGCAACCATCATTGAAAAATACCATGCCATTTGTCCATTATATTTGCATCGGATGTCATTGTCACTTCTTACATTATGGTGCAGTGATTTACTGACAGTTCGCCAATAACGGTATACATTTTTTTCCCATCTGCAGATATCGCGATCACCGACAAATGTATCAAACGTTCAATGACAATGTGCTTTGATGGATCATTACAAATCTGTACAAAATACACTTTTTCTATGTAAATAAATTTTTCGTATTCAGAATTTGGCATTCAATTTTCAGTTACATATTAAACAGAAATTGATGCATGTGGGACGCGTAAGCAAACGGCCAAAATAGATGTATACATTAGTAGTAGACCATGAAACGGCGGTTGGATCTGGTTTCGTGTAACGTATTATAAAGGTTGGGGCTAGCCCCAAGTTTGCCCCATGCGGCTGCACCAAGGTTGGGGCTAGCCCCAAGTTTGCCCCAAGCTTGCCCCATGGGGCTGCCCAAAGGTTGAAGCTAGCCCCAAGTTTGCCCCAGGCTTGCCCCATGCGGCTGCCCCAAGGTTGGGGCTAGCCCCAAGTTTGCCCCAGGCTTGCCCCATGCGTCTGCCCCAAGGTTGGGGCTAGCCCCAAGTTTGCCCCAAGCTTGCCCCATGGGGCTGGCCCAAGGTTGGGGCTAGCCCCAAGTTTGCCCCTTGCTTGCCCCATGCGGCTGCCCCAAGGTTGGGGCTAGCCCCAAGTTTGCCCCAAGCTTGCCCCATGGGGCTGCCCCAAGGTTGGGGCTAGCCCCAAGCTTGCCCCAAGTTTGCCCCATGGGGCTGCCCCAAGGTTTGGGCTAGCCCCAAGTTTGCCCCATGGGGCACGCATGGGGCAAACCTGGGGCTGCCCCATGGGGCAAACTTGGGGCAACGGTAGCGCTGCCCCAAGTTTTTCAATGGTAAGCTTGGGGCAGCCCCACGTTTGCCCCAAGTTTGCCCCATGCGTGCCGCATGGGGCAAACTTGGGGCGTGCTACTTGGGAAGGCTCACATATATTTGCCATACTCTACACTTAATCCTTTGCTTCCGTATAGCTCTCTTACCCCCGCATATTGCCACATCTCATCCGATTGGCCATCCACATCCTTACCACCATAGATATGCCTACATCTCCTCCCAACCGACCCAAAATCACTGCCAGCAACCGCCGTCGCAAGACTGCTAAACTGCAAAACTCACTGAATAACTGCTCAGTCTCTCTGGTAGATATACTTGGACATGCTAATAGACAAACTACGGAAATGAGCAAAAATCTGAGCAGTCTTTCCTCTCGCATTGACTCTGCTGATCAAATTATCAGTCAACTGATGCCTATAGCATTCTTGCTTGATCCAGCCGCACACCATACCCCAACCAATCTACTACTGGCCACGAAGATTGTGGACACAATTGTCTCGGAAATCTCCAGACGGATAAAAAAGGCAAACAATGCGGTTGTGTTTAACATTCCAGACCGAATACCTCTCTCAGCTGCTAAAAATATGATCTTAAGCGCTTGCAACCTTGACTCACAACTGTGCCACTGTATTAGACTCCGCAAAACCTCCCTACGCACCACCTGTCCACTGCTGTTCCAGTTTACAAATGAAGTTGTCGCCAAGATTTTTATCAGCCGGCAAGCGTTAGTCGTAGCCAAAACCGGCTTCAAGTGCGCCAAGATATTTCCTGACAAGACCCCACTGCAAAGAGAGGTGCACAAGAGTCACGCCCAGAACAGTAACCCCGGTGTTAGCGCAACCAACAATCCACCCCAAAACTCCGGGGCACCTATCACTGGCCATCACCCGATGTTGCCATCTATTACAGATTACAATGCAACCGTAGATTTAGACAGTACGTCAATTTCCTCACCCAATGAGCCACCGGGCAAACGCCCCAATATCCAGAATAGCCCAAGCAAATCTCCAGACTGGAACAAGCGCCCCAACGTCCACAAAACTGATGAAGGTTCCTCCAACTCATCCACCCGCGAGCTCATGTACTCCACAAATCTAGACGACCCCATTCCTTCTACTAGCTCCATGTCGGGTTATTTAACCATTCCTAAAAATCACTGCACCATCAACCCACCTCCGTCTACACCCATGCGTCCTGTTACCTCTGGCATTTTTGATAACTCAACCAGGCCCCTAAGCCCACCATCTGCACCCACCCATTTGCAACCAGAATGTGTCTGGTTACCACCTAGGCCACCACCGCTAATTAGCCCGTCAGTGCAGATTGACCCACAGAAGTTAACACCTCGTCACCAAAAGAACAAGGCCCATCAACGTAACGCACATGCAAACCATAAGGTAATGACTCAGTCACGTGAAATTCTACCAGCCCCTTATGCGGCTGGGAATCCTAGTTTTCCATCTCGGCTAACTGCCTTTTCATTTCCACCCTACTTGTACCCACCTTATCCCCCCCCCCATTCACCGCTCCATTACATTACTATCCGCCACACCAACTACTCCATACCACTACCGCTACCCAGTCACTCCCTGGGAACCATTTCCTGGTTTCACCTAGCTCCCCTCTCCCACAAGACCCATCCACGTCTCTTGGCCCGGTACTGCCATCCATCCGTGGCCGCTTTTTTCCTGCCGGCCCCCTTCGAGAATATTCCCCGCATTCAAACTACTCTCCCAAACAGCACCTCCCCATCCCTCTCTCCTCACACTATCCCCCTCCAGGCTTCAACTCATCCAATCCGTGGAACAACTGAGGTCCTCCCCCCATCCTTGCCCTATACTTCACTGGAATTACCACCCTCATTACCACTACCGAACCCCCCACCATATCCACCACTACCGAGGCCTGTATCATCTCTCTCAGTCATACTTGTAAATGCCCGTTCATTACTGCACAAAACTAAAGCCATCCGCAGCATCGCTGAGCCCTCTGACTTTGATATTATCATTGTAACTGAAACATGGCTAACAGATTCCGTCCCGTCAGATCGAGTCTGTCTAGTTGGCTACCAGATGTTCCGAAGGAATAGGCCCTGTCGTGGGGGAGGCTGTCTAATTTATGTCAAAAACACTCTGCTGGCCATTCCACTGTCACACACAACTCTGGACGCCATTCAGGATTCACTGTGGTTAACAATTCCCTTACTGAATTCCTATCTTCATATTGGTTGCATCTATAGGCCACCCGATTCCAACGCTATGGATCTTACCAAGATTATTGACGCTTTCAACTATCTTTCATTGCTGCCCTGTTCCTCCAAACTCATAGCGGGGGACTTCAATGCACCGAGCATTTGTTGGAATACTCTATCCGCCCCAAACAACTTACTAGATTTTATGTCATGCATCCGCGTTGGGCGCTGGATCCAACATGTAACAGTCCCAACCAGAGGTGACAACATCCTTGATTTGTTGTTTACTATTGGTTTATCAGATGTTTCAGCCAGTACGCTCGACCTCTTTCCTGGAAGCGACCACAGAATGGTGTCCTGCACCTTCGTGGTTCCGCAATCTTTTGACAAATCCCACCCACCCAATCATTTCTCTTCAGCAGTCAACTGGGTCAATCTTATCTGCACGCTTCGATCGCTAGACTGGGACGACTTTTTCCTGCAAAGCGACCCTCAGCTGGCTGCTAATTTACTATATTCTAACCTATCATACTTGCTGTCCAAAATCACTATTACTCGTATCACATCAAACCGAGTCCGTAGTTCAATCCTGAGCCGAATGCAAAACAAGTACCTGAAGCTCCAGAAGGTGTACCAAACCAATAATGACTTATCGTCATTCTTGCAGCTCCAACGTCTCTCGGTAGCAATCAGAATGAAGACTGATGATATGCTCAAAAAACAAGAAGTATCTGCCTTGCAATGCCATGATACTTCCTCAAAGTTGGCATACCTAATGAAGAATGGAAATCAGAGCAAACCAGTAAGTATCCCCTCTCTAATCTTAGAAAATAACGACCACATTACCTCACCTGTAGCGATAGCCGAGGCGCTTAACTCCTACTTTGCTGCATCCATGACTACGAACCCCCTTACTTTATCCCCATGCATAGACCCTGTCACCGAGCACTCACTGTCTGATTTAGAATTTACTTTAAAAGAGGTGACCAACCAGATTACCCGTGTCCGGAAGTCCTCACACCTTGGCCATGATGGTGTTCCGCCGACACTTCTACGTCTTGGAGGAACTGATGTTGCAGCCTTACTATTGAAGGTCTACAATCTATCCATCAAGTTTGGCATATTTCCCTCACAGTGGAAGACTGCGGTCATCATCCCAATCCATAAGAAGGGACCAATACATGACCCCTCAAATTACCGCCCTATCAACCACACTCCAATTGCTTCTAGGTTGATGGAACGCCTCATCAAACAGCGGATGTCCGACTTCCTGTTGTCCCATAACATCATTCATAGTGGGCAGCATGGCTTCCTAAAATCACGTTCATGCACCACCTGTCAGTACGACTTTTTTAACCTCATAACGGCGGCCGCCGACAACGCTAAATCTATCATCATCATATACCTTGATATGACAAAGGCTTTCGACCGCGTCCCTCACGCTTTGTTTCTAACCAAACTCAAAGCTCATGGCTTTTCCGGTTCGCTTTTATCTTGGTTAACATCTTATTTATCGGACCGTTCACAAGTGGTTTCCATTGATGGGTGTCTCTCACAACCTGCTCCAGTCACCAGTGGAGTTATACAAGGCAGTGTACTCGGTCCTTTACTATTTCTCATCTACATAAACTACATATTTCCCACCTTGCACCATGGTACCCCATTCCTTTTTGCTGATGACGTTAAGATTGTCTATGAGTTTCCTCGTCAAAACCTCAACATCATGCTGGATGATATCTCTAGTGACCTAAAGCGACTCGGGGATTGGTGCAATTCATGGAATATGGACTTCTCGACCTCGAAGAGCTGCTACACAACATTCAGATGTCAAGTGACCCCCGGAACCCTGCTTATCCACGACCTACCCATTTCGTACGGCCCTTTAGTTCGAGACCTTGGTCTCCATCATTCTTGTAGCTTTAGGTTTTCTGAGTATGTTCCACTCCAGATTGCAAAGACCAGAAGAACCACTGGTCTCATCTCCAGAACGTTTCGGCTAAATGATTGCAAACTGCTCACTTACAAGTCTCACGCCAGGCCTCTCCTTGAATACTGTCCCATTATCTTCACCAACATGACGAAATCCGACCGCATTTCTCTGGAGTCCGTGCAACGCCAATTCACCAGACAATTAGTAGGCTTTTCCTCCAGTCTGTGTTACAAGGATCGATGCATCCTACTCAATCTTGACCCTCTATGGTTGCGTCGCATGAAGCTCAATTTGTGCTTCCTGTTTAAGCTGTACCACCGTACGGCCTTTTCGTGTACCGAACTCATTCGTCTCACTCCCTCCACGAATTATGCTCTACGCCATCGGTCATTGCAGCTCTCTATTCCTAGATCAAAACTAGCGTTAAGATCTAACTTTTTCCTTATAAAATACTCAAAGTTATGGAATAAACTCCCGCTAAACATCCGCGAAAGTCTCTCAATTTCCCAGTTCAGAGGCTCGCTGGATCACTTCTTGACTGTTCCCAATGTGATCCTTCTTACCGGCCTGACCGTCACCGAAGAGGTGGCCTACGAAAACGGGTTTGATTACTAGGATTACTGCACTAGAACTTTCATTTCTCACCCGATGACAAACGCCAGGGCAACAATTCTCTTTTACGTTATATTGCTCACAATCTATACTACTGTAGCCACAGTTTGCTGACTTTTATAACTATACCTAGTTTAATGCTTGCCGGTTCTCCTAATTTTAGACAATGTTCCTGTTCTATTGCCAACCAGTCTAAGTTTCTTAGTCTTAGATGTCTCCACAGAAAATAAGTACGTGGCTTCGGACCCTAGGACACTGAGTTCCGCCGTCTACCACTTTACTCGATCCTTTCACTCCTCTCCCGTTCATCTTGGCTACCACCACTCACCTGGGTTTTATGCCCGGCCTCAATTCGCCTTTCTTAATCACCTCATTCCAGAATCTATTATCCCAGAAGCCCACCTGCTAGTACTTACTTGGTGGCTTTTCCTCTCGTCTCACCTCTGTATCTACCATGCACCAACTACTATCATATTCTCTCTTATGCACCACACCATTTCCCATCAGCAGAGCTAAACTCATCTGCACCAGCTAGCCCGGAATGGACTCTGATGGTCTTAGGCATGGCCTGGCGCTGTATGAGACTGACACACGTATGCTAGCTTGTGCTTTACAACGTTCGTTGTCCTACTCCGTGTGTTGCATAATCCCATCCTGCATTTTCCCAGCCCATGCTAGCGAAACCCCTGATGTCAACGGCACCCATACCATTGCGTCGTTGGAACGTGGGGAAAACAGACCACCCCCAGCAGTTGCGAAAAAAGACAAATACGCATAAAATTACGATCGGGCGGAGGGGATATGGAAAGTTCCCATATGGGCTCAACCACCCCTCTGTTAGGAAACAAAAAAATAATAATAATAACAATAAAACTGAAAAAAGAGAACAGTGGAAACGAAAAAGACCTCGTGGGATCGATTCGATCTCCAAATACCACTGACATCGGGCTGTGAAGGAATTGGGCAACCTTCATCTATGGGAAAGTATCCCATCAGCTCAGACCTGATCCTGCGAAAGGGGAAACCCCACATCGCCCTTGTTCGCTCGACAAGCTTTGGTCTTCACGCTCGAGACTGACTGGGGTGACAGCGCACTGGACTCTCCACATACGCTTTCCCATCCCCCGCTCTAAGTTTCAACCACCCCATACCCACCATAAGCGCACCTAGCATGCACGTCGACGTCAAATACAATCGCTACCACAGCCCTGACCTTCAACCCATTGACCTGGACAGAGTATCGACGTACCTGACGAATAACGGCAACCTCGATGAAGCCCGGAAAAGGAAAAAAAGAGATAACATAGTGGAAACCGGTCACCTTTTCCCTCTATACCCCTCTATCGTCCGTCATCTTTTTAGAAAGCGGTCTTCTCGATGTCCTAGCATCCAAGCCACGCTTAGGTTTACAACCCTACCTAACAGTAACCACTGCCTCCTGCCAACTACAATCACTACCACAGCCTGCTCACAATTAAGTTAAATCTCTGAAATGCAGACGCAGCAGCCCACCGGGTTTACGCTATCTTGCTAGCCGGTGGTAGTAATTATCAACCCCCTGCAACCCTATGTTACTTAAGCTCTCTAATTAGAACCCAGATCAAAGTACGAAATGTAACACTGACAGTCCACATAGACCCAGTCAGTTCATTATTAATTGTCGCTATTTATTATCATAACTAACAGCTGGAACCACGTCCAGACTGCTAACACCATTTATTTCAGGTTTGTCGTCGCCCACTCTCTCGGGCACCTCTTTCGGTGACCAATGTCCACACTTTGACCTGTACCGACAGAGACCTTAATGGCATCTTTTATACCAAACGGGATTGCAATCGGGCCACACGACCTAAAACACCCCCAAATGCTTACAAGCAGATTGATAGACGTCTCCTAACGCAACACCTCTACTACTGATGTCACTGTTGGAGGCTTCAGAAATAACAGTTCGCAAGCAACCTTCTATTGATTGATTGACACGTCCCTTACCCCGCCTGATGAACCATACCCACGGGATGCTGCACATCACCTTGGTCTCATGTGAAACAATCCAATAACAGAGCCAGAATACGCAACACAGGAATTTTTTCTCATTAAAATTCGATACGTTATCCGAACGCGAGTCTACTTGTCCCTCACATCCTTGGTTCCCAACAATGATGCCGAAGATCACTGAGAATCAATAAGTCAATATATTTGTCAGCATAACAGAACAATAAGGCGCGAGCCTACAAGGAGATTTTTCGCTCCGTTTTCTCTTCCAAGATTTCATTTTTCTTTCGATCGGTATCCAGCTTGAAATTGACTCTTCACCAGTTAAAGGCCTTCAAGTTGCGCTGCCTTTTTTTTCTGAATGATAAGGGTTATTGATCTCGAACCTAAACTCACCTTATATATGGATTGCTGTTTCCTCCACATTCATCAACGTTGCCTGTCCATTTCCACAAAGTTTCCTTATGTCCCCTCGTTTCATGATGAACTCCCTCTATTAGAATCGGGAATATCCATCATTCCGGGCCAACTTCATCTCCATAGAGAGCCGCTCTCTTCATATTCACCAAAGTTCACGGTTGTACTCCCATTCATTTCTTTAACCTCTCCATGTACATTACTTATTCCGTGCATAGAACCCGCAATAGGCCTCAGTTACCCACATCTTGCATTATTATGACTTATAACGCATCCCTAGCGCTATATTTTCACGATATATTTTGTATTTTCAAGGACCACTACCAACCAGTCGAATCCGAAACCAAACCGTATTTGCCGCGCAAACCTTTATAATTCCAGTCGACTCAAACTATCTCCAGCTATATTGTTTTGCTTCTGACGACTCCACTCGCTTTCTTGAAATTCGTGTATAGTTCATTGTTTTGAGTAACGTTGTACACCATGATCATGCGCTTGCGCATGCGTCTCGAACATGGTCGAGAAATATACCATTATTGAACACCCAGCTGTAATATTCCCCAGACTGCAACACTTCTGATCTTTTCCAGGTCTTGTTGGATACTTGCGTAGCCACCGGCCAATGGTGGGTTGCCTTTCGGCTTTCGTACGGATTTATCGATTAAATTGGCCGGATTTGGTTACTCTTCAACTTGGATGACCATGGTTTAAACATTAGTCGAAGCTATACAGAGTACCTCACATCGTTGTTCACTATGATCGCTATCCTATCACTCTGGTTGTAATCCGTCGCAATGGTCTCATCGGTATGCACGGCGGATTCCTGGCACCAACTACTACTCTGAAGCACCACAACATCTACTAACTGTAGTGCACATAAGCGGTTCGGCTCATGCTTCGTTTGAAGTATTGAAAATAATAACCGGAATCCAGATCTCGCCCCTGCATTCTCAATCGACTCTCCTTATTTCGTTAACCAAGGCCTACCTAGCCTCTTTGTGCTTGCTACTCCATTTCTGTGCCACCTGACATCAGTGGCAGCCAAGATCATTATGAAATAAGATACCAACCACGTGTATACAATCGGAACTTGGTTGTCCATTCTTTTATCTCGTATATACAAAAGCTTATTCTCACTCCCACCTAACTCCCTTTGTCTATTAGAGCCCGGCCCTTCTCAAGTCACTGCTGTTTTCTTTCCTCATCATCATCTCCGCATACTTGCTTAGTCCATCCGTGGCATCTTCTGTCTCACATAGACTGCCTCTTTAGTGGCTTCCCTTTGAAATCTTCCGCCGAGCTTCCATTTACCATTCATACTCTTCAAAGGCGCAACGCATACCTAATAAATCGTTTGCTTTCATGTCCAACTTCACGCGACTCCCCGTATCGCACCGAAATCACCTTTACAAAAAGGGTTATTCATAGGTTCTTCGATACCACTACGTATCTTTTGATGCTACTTCACTTTCCATCTACAAAATGGTCACTATAAATCATCCATCAACCCTCCATGCACTCAATCGTCACTGTTGCTCGCCGTTGACTCGGCAAAATCTGAAGCTCCGCAGCTCGCATGGGCCCATTACTACTCCCATGTTAATATACCATGGATCATCCACTATACTGTGTCCAATGCTGTCCAGCTTCCCCTTCGGCAATCCTTCCTCCAGTTCTCTAACTGTTTCCCTCTCCATCTCCGGAAGAGTTACTGGTCCTATATATCTTTAGATTTGTGAAGTGATACACTCAATAACCATTCTGCTCTGTCGATTGGTCCATTTTGCTCTAAATGCACATGTTGGTCCCACCTCCGTTCGTTACCCTTTATCTCGTCCCATGCAGCCTTGCGGCTGGTTTATGCCACTTGATCAATCCACGTAAACTTTACCCCATTGAAAATTTTAACAGCAGACGTACGCTTATTATCTTTGTGCTTCATACGCTCTGCAATCGCTAATACGTGGCTTTTGGTCCCCATGACCGTCCAGGCTACCTTTACGTGAATAATATATCACCATATTCCCAAGTACGTGCTGTCATTTCATATCTGTCCTATCTCGTAGTAATCCACTCACGGATCGAATAACGTTTTTCGGCCATCTCTATGGCCCCAGCTTTGACACTTTTCCCCACCGAATGTTTTGGCCGTCTTCCATGTCTCCAGCGTCATGTGCACACTGATATTTGACCTCCAAGTGGTATTTAACCCCTTGCTGGTACGATGCGCTGCCGTCCCAGTACACCTCTTTTACTATCCGACCACTGCTGCCCTATGAATACCTCAATAGTGCTGTCATCTCATTCCAGCCTGATATGGACTCCCTCCACGTTACAGTGTGTCAATCTTCCCTGCCCCATAAGTGGCGGTATAATCAAGCTAATATTCGATTATATACTATTTCTTTGCTACCACCCCCGTTGTGACAATATTCCTACGCATTTCCTGCTATTCTCGGAGACTTCACACGCACTCGCTTGTCTCTGGTGTCCGACATTGAGATTCGACTTTCCCAGGCGTCGTCAGAGCCATTATTATTACCAATCAACTGTTCTTTGCCCTTACCCTTTCATTAACTCATGTTGGCATCTTTTTCATCCACTGATTTAACGAAACTGCAATATGAACTCATGTGCTTCAGCGCGTCTCGAACTTTTCAGAAATAAATTACCAACAATATTATTATTATTATAATTTTTATTATTATTATTTTGTCGCACCCGACTCACTAGAATCCGTATATCAAACTTCCTCCACGATAGGTTATTCCTTTTTGGTACTAGTGTCCACACGCCGCTGGCATCCCCTTTGGACACTTGTATCTTCGTGATGGCGTTATTTTCAACGGTGACCTGTGGTAAAGCGCTCCCCTCGGTTTTTTCGATATTGGTCCTAAAGATATCCTCTTTGTTCATTCTCACTTCCCCTTATACAAGTCTCGACTCTTTCTTCGGGCTCTCTCCCATTCCCCACCCTCATCACTTCCATATCAATCCATTCTTTATCAAATTCCGTACACTGGCATGGTCCATCCTCGGCCACAACTATGTCCCAGCCGGCTATGGGCGCCCTATAATTCACACAGTGCATCATTTGTGCCTCGCCCTCCTGTTCTTGCTATGGTGTCCACCGCCAGTTGCCCCACAGGTTTTTGTATACGCTGCACATTTGTTATCCGTTGTCATTGCTGTTATTACCATGTCCGCTTTTAATTAGCTACCCACAAAGCCCCTTCCCGAAATCAAAAAACCAATGCGTAACTACCATGTTAACTGCCTCCACTTTGGTGCACTCAAATGATGTCCAGCCTTGTTTTATTAAAACTGCAGTTGTGCGACTATTGCATATCGAACTAAAGGATACTTCATGCTGCTGTGCATTCCTGTACTTTGTGATAATGCCTTGCACAAGCGTTTGGATCACAGTCAAGAAATATGCCTTTTCTGTTAGTACAATTTCTGCTACGTGGGAGATAAGGAAATCCCTGGGCGACATATGGAAGAGTGCTGGACGTATGTGCTCCAGAAGTAGAAGGTTGAACGAAAAATAAAGGTTGGGTTCAATACGCTGTAACCAAAGGGGTTCAAGTACAGTAGCCAACATCGCTTTTCGTAAAATATAGGTGATGACGAGCTGAGTAATCGCTCATTAAAGGATGGCTTAACTCTTTCGGTAGCGAATCAATTACATTCGTGCATGTGTGTACCAGAAGGCAATACTCAAGTAGCGACCTGGCCCGTGATTTTGAGGCTAGGAGCTGGCCATCGCGCATTCTAGAAGTTCTGCAGATAAGGACTGTTTTTCCCTTGGCCTGAGTCACTTGGTAGACTGCTTATTCTCGAAGGATATAGGCGCAGGAATACTGATGGCCTAGATCTCTTGCCGGCGGAGTCATAGGAGTGTACCATCCTCTTAGGCCGAGAGAGTTGACGCAAAATTTACCTTCGCTTGGGCACGGCACTATCGGCAGCGGGGGAACCCACTTGCCAAATACTGCATCTAGTGTCAAGAGCGTTCGGTTGTCGGCAACTTTGTTGAAGATATACTTCCTGGTTTGGGGCTCAAAGGTGTGGACAATTTTGTCATCATCGGTGAATATAAGCCCCGTTACAACCGTCCGTCGCCGTACAACTTCCCACCCGTCCTCTGAGCCGCTGACGGGTGTTATCAACCGCCACTCCTGCTCTAATGACTCCACAAACCACCCACTTGCTGCTAGCTTAACCACGACCCTTCGTGGCTATCCTCAAAAGTGCCTCTCCAATCCTCCTACAAGCCTTGTAAGTCAAATCTCGCAAATCGAGCAACGCGTAGCCAATTGAAACGAATCCCAAAACCAGAACAATATTGATTCGTAGCTTCTACGGTACTTAATTGAAATGCACAAATTATACAAATATATACGAACCTCAAGTATGCGGCCAAATTGACTTCACAGTAAAACCCAAAGGTCCAAAGCCCCGTGGCTCAAGCACGACAGTCAGAAAGGGTTAAAGGCCAAATTCAAATGTCTCACATGGATAAACAAACGTGAAAATGTGTAGTGTATGAGCGAGCTTTCCAAGATAATGTTAAATATAGTCAAATTCACAAAGCACGTTGAACATTTAGAAGGATTTTCAGTATTCGTTCTTTACACCGCCGGCCAAAATCCTTCCGCGAAAATGGTTGTCTAAGGTTCTGGAAGGGGTCATGATTCTCACCCTAACTACCTTTAACTTATTGTCAGTGCCTGTAGATACTAACTTCCTGTGTTATCTGAACGTGAAACAGGTTTTTGTCGTAGTCATCATCGCACAATCCATAAGGAATCAATTCCAAATCCCGCTGCACAACTTGAGATTGACATATTCATCAGGAGACCGGCGCATATAGTCAGACGCACGATGAAGATGAAGGCCACGCAGAGTGAAGTGTTTCGCCGCACGAAATAAGTCTAAGCATCACAAGCAGTAACCTATTGCAGCAACTGGTTAGACTAATTTTGTTTACAAGCATGAGCGCAGAAGTCGAACGCAGGTGCAACGCCTAATGAGATATCGCGTAAAATCGACAGGTAACGAACCAGTGGAATTACATAAAATTAACTCACCAAATCTTCCGAAAGAAAGGGAAACCGGTTTCTGATTATGAATAAATTTCGAAAACAAGTGTTCGGCGGACAGTATCGAAATACACATGAACACGGAGATTGATCGAATACTGGCATCTATCAGAGTATTTCAAAGTTTTTCTGTGCACAAAATATGTGACAATTAATATTGTATAAAATGTAAATAAATGTTCTTCTTTAAAGATAATAATAGTTTCACAATGTGCTCGCAGCTAGTATGCCTCACCTGAACTGTTCAAGTGAAATACTGGTGAATTTCTCCTCTTCGCCTATGTGCACGCTAGATAGAAACTGGAACTAAGTACATTTACAACCTATCAGAAAAAATGGGTCCAGTTGATTAGTTGTAGGGCATGAAATGCAATAAAGTGCTGAGTAACCCGGAGCGAGGCGATCTGCGAGCTACTTTGTCTTTTGTATGTGGTTTCGAGCTCGAATCATCAACATTTTCCTCGCTGTTTCCTGCTACGAGTGGATTAACTCTCTGATGTCTCGAACACGTTCTTCGTTTCTTCCGTTTCCTGTAATGTAAAACAACTGTAGGATCTGTCCAATAGGCAAGGCTCAGTTCGGCGGTGGTGCAGTTCTCTTTTAGCATTCGTGCTACCTTAAAACCCAATACCAGTGCAGTCGTTTTGAGCTCGTTTAGGGATACTGACTTCAGCTCAGCAATTTTTGTTTTGGCAAAGGGTACTTTGTTTCGCCGCCGGCCATGCAGTTCCACCCAGGTACCGTACACTGTCACTGGGTCGGCAAATTTCAAGCTGCTTTGGGTGACCTGCTGGTGTCCTTTTTTGAGATATTTCAAAAGCCTCCGGGCAACTTCTCCTTTTCTCAATAAGAGACTTGACGGTGGTCTCTTGGGTATAGCAGCTTCATGTTGCCCACTGTGACGTCCCGTCTTTGAATTCGCCATCGAAAGCACCGACTGATCCTTTGAGTGAACTTCGCTTTCCTGAGATGGACCATTGGATTCAATATCGAAAGGCTGATCGTGTTCTACAGAGGCACTTCTCTCAGCAACATTTGAGCAATATATTGATGCCGATTGTTGAAGTTCGCTCGTCAGGGGTCCGAGAAGTGTCCAGCCTAGTATCGATCGCGTAGCGAATGGTTCTTTTCGATTGCTTATGCTCTGTCCAAGCACCCAGTGAGCCTCTGGTACATTGCATCCAATTAGTATGTCGACGTGGGGGCTAGAAACTTCTTCGAACTCTATGTCCCTGAGATGGGACCATCTCTTGGCGATCGATCTAACAGAGTCGACTGGTCTCATTGGCAAGCTGTCTATTGCAAAAGCTTCCGGAATTTCTACGGTCCCCTCATCAGATAAAGACGTTAACTGCAGGGTCAGCCTCTTAGAATTGCTAACATGACCCCCTGCAATCGTGCTGATAGTGAGCGAGGTAGGCTCGCCTACTAGTTCACAGCTTTCTACAAGCTCGCGAGTAATCAGCGGGGTATCCGACCCCGTGTCCAAAAATGCATTGACCCTCCTCAGTCCTTTAGGTGTCACGATACCGACAGGTACGATGCCTAATCTTGCCGGTTTGAAATCATCATGTCCCGTTGAACAGACAATTTTGGGTTCATCTGGCCGAATAGGTCTATTGTTGAGAAGGCCATGCAGTAACGAGTGATGATTACCCAAGCATCCGTCTTGGTTGCATTTCACTCTTAAGCTGCATTCAGAGGCTCGATGAGAGTTGTTCAAACACATAAAGCATGAGCCAATCCTTTTTACTGCGCACCACCGATCGGGTACACTCATCCCATGAAAGGTCGGACAATCTAATAACCGATGCAGGGAGTTGCATAGCTTGCATTCAGCTGACCTCTCGGGTTCTTGACTTATCATGTGCATGTTAGCCAAAAACTGGGTTTGGTTACAGTCCTTCTCCACAATTTGAGGTGTTGGTTCCCTTCGCGCCAGTCTGCAACTTTCGCGTACGATTTGTCCAAATCGACTGTTGGCGATACGGGATTGACGACCTATGCACTCCGTCAAATCGTTGAACGTAGATTCCCGCTCAAGCATATTTCTTTTTTCAGCTTCCTCTGCCCATCGGCTCTGTAAATCAATAGATAGACATCGGACAATGCATTCCTGTGTGTGCAATGCATTCAGATCAGACTGGTATCCTAAGTGCTCCAGTGCTACACTGCAATTCTGAATTTTGATCACCAAACTCGACAGTGATTCAGCCTTGCCCTCAGTCCTTTTAGCCTCCAATAAAACACTATCAATTAGGCTTCTAGCCACCATCGGTGGATCAAGCATCGCGCAGCCTTCGATAGCACTTTTGGCTCTCCCACGACATTAATGTAATAAATACAAAAACCTTTGACCAAGATCTGCAACTTTGCACTCAACAAAATTTTCGAATTGTTTTATGAATATACAGTATTGCTCGGGGTGCCCGTCGAAATGGGATATTTTCACTCTCGGGAGGTTGAAGGCAAAATCCTCGGTAGTTTCAGACTGTCTCAAGGATTTATATTCGTCGAGCACGGTGCTGTTTCGATGTTAACATCGTGAACTACATGGACTTTTTGCTGGCTCGCTGAGAACAGTTCCTTGTTTCAGAGGCTCTGCTTCCTTTCTGGCTAACCGCAGCTCGCTTTTGATTCTATCACTCTCATTCTATATGTACTAATGTCAGCAAACTCATCGCGATTAGAAATATATGACCAGGCACTGACAGAAATAGTAGGCTTAGCATTATCCAGAGAATGAATAACACCCTTACCATCCCCAGAGGCTTGCCGAGTTAATTCCTGTTGTCTCCAAAGGTCCTTGCTTCCTCGTCTGGGCATTTCCAATGAGTTTTCTTGTCCAGGTTCCACTTGAGTACTGTAAGTCAAATCTCGCAAATCGAGCAACGCGTAGCCAATTGAAACGAATCCCAAAACCAGAACAATATTGATTCGTAGCTTCTACGGTACTTAATTGAAATGCACAAATTATACAAATATATACGAACCTCAAGTATGCGGCCAAATTGACTTCACAGTAAAACCCAAAGGTCCAAAGCCCCGTGGCTCAAGCACGACAGTCAGAAACGGTTCAAGGCTAAATTCAAATGTCTCACATGGATAAACAAACGTGAAAATGTGTAGTGTATGAGCGAGCTTTCCAAGATAATGTTAAATATAGTCAAATTCACAAAGCACGTTGAACATTTAGAAGGATTTTCAGTATTCGTTCTTTACAAGCCTGACGGGTGTTCTAACAGGTCCCAACTTGTTCAACTAATCACCTTACCCGTAAGCCCTCACTCTTAACCAGAATTTGTTTATGGCTTACTGCCGGAGGCTGCAGGTGGAAACCAATTGGGCCACCATCCTGATTTTTCTAACGCCATCGTCCTTGTACGTTAGAGTAATCTTCGGAGCCATGCCAGTACCAAGCACCCTTCCACTGCCTCACCTACTTCCACTGCCTTTCCCCCTCTTATCGAATGGGTCATACTAATCCTGCTTCTTCGTTGCTACCCTTTATCACTTCCCGCCCCTCCCAGACACCAACCCTCCGTACCACAGACCCTGCATGCCCCAGCTGCTCCACTCTGCTCCCTTCCACCAACCCCTACATAATTCCGAAGTGCCACTTGCTTACCCTGGCAGATACTCCAGGTTGGTAACTGTATCCGGCTTCCTCGCCCTGCCTACCCACCCGTTCCCCACTTACCGGCTCCTGTACCACTCATGAGCTTCCAAACCATTCAAAATTTAGCCGCTCTATTCCCACCCCTACCCTCCACTACATCCCAGTTACTCACCCACATACCGTTACCCCCACGCCGGCCTACCGGCTCCATTCTGATTCTGCCTAGCGGGCATGTTACCTGCAGCAAAGATCTCATGTTTTTTCTGGCCAGTGTCCTCCACACCCCTGGCCACTTCGCTAATCGCCCCATGAACTACATCGATAATGTTGCACAGACCTGCGTTAATGATCGCTCTTTCCCCGACGTCACGCCCTTTAGTACCTTGCACCCTGCACTCCTCCCTGTCCGCTCCACTTTGGCAGATATTCTAAACCTCTCACTTCGCCATATCGTGCCCCCTCCCCCTGTACCGCGTGTCACCCATCCGGCCCACACAAACAGTCTGTTGCACACCCACTGTATTGATCACCCATAGTGATCGGCAGCTCCTTATGCTAACGCTTTACCCACTTCCTGTCCCCCATCCAACATTGCCCGCCCTCTCACTTCTGTTGAAGCCCTATCCCACTGAGACCCAACTCCCATCGCCACAGCCATCCCAATAGTCTTGCACCCGATTTAAAATCTTTGCCCACACCGACACTGAACTCCCAGCTGCTAGTTCTCATTACCGCCCGATCAATAATTAGAAAAATGTCCTATCTACGATCTCATGCATTGACCTCAAAGGCTGACATTATACTACTCACTGAATCCTGGCTGTCACATGATGCCCCGCTCGGCCTTTTTCGCATAGCTGGGCTTCAATGCTTCTCGAACACCCGCCAGTCCAGTCCTAGAGGGGGCTGTTTAGCCTTTGCCAAATGCACTATCCACACTAGTGTTATCGACCACCACTCTCTTCTCACTGAGGATACGTTACGGCTATCTATTTACGCCTCCGGCCAGAACCTCCTCCTTGGCGGCGTCTATGTCCCGCCGGGTCTGGAGCCTGCAAAAATTGACTCTGCCATGGATGTCTTAAATGTTGCGCTTGACTATCCTGCCAGTGCAAAAATTATTGCGGGTGACTTTAACTTTTGTTCAATTTGCTGGTCCTCCAATACTAGCCCTCCCGCTTTCTCTACCTTCCTTTCTTGTGTCTGTCTTGGTGGATTGACCCAACATATCTCCTGCCCTACTAGGGGGAACAACATCTTGGACTTAGTATTCTCCATTGATGTTCCTGATATGACCACCCAGATTACTGATCACTTCCCGGGTAGTGGCCACCGTATTTTCAGGTGCAAGTTCAGCTTTTTCCCATTGTTCTCATCCGATACAATCCTCACCCCCTGTTCGGACCTCCTACCGTTTATGTAACCGGCTCCTAGTGCCAATGATAATCCGTTTCCTTAAGTGGGAAACCTTTTTTTCTCCCCTCTGATCCCCTCACTGTTGTAGACTCTCAACTCCAACTTCTTACTCTGCATAAGTACCGCTCACTCATGTTCCGATCCACGCCCGAAGCCCAGCAGCTAACGCCTGTTACTTTTACAGGGTAAGCTGGCTAAGCTGCAATTTACTTTTGCTGGATCACGCGGCTTCGCCATTATTCTGCTCATAAACCAGCCACAACTGAAGCTACTTCGCATGGCCGATTCGCATCTGAGAAGGAAAGAGGCCATCGTCCTAGTACATCTCAAAAAGCTGGCTGCCTTTCCAACCTGCTTAGTAAAAGGTCCAATCACTCCAATCTTACCTCGCTCAAGTTCCTCATCTGCGGCCCATCTACAGCTTATACCCCAACATCAATATCTGAGGCCTTGAATTTCTCTCCCTCTCTTAAAAATGCCCTGGTACCCCCCCCCTAAAATCCATCACCCTACCCCTCCCTCTCTTTCATCGATTCTCTCCACCCACCTGGAAATTGAAGAATCAGTTTTCTCTAACAAACCTTCCCCAAAACTCGGCCCAGGTGATCTCCAAACGACCCTTCTCCGTCTCGGTGGTCCTGACCTCCCTTTATTTTTACTTATTATATACACCACCTCCATGCTTCGTAGTTTCGTCCTCCCTCAATGTAAAACCTTTGTTACAAATCAGCGCTTCAAAAAGGGTGCACCACACGACCCAGATAACTATCGGCCCATTAACCGCAACCTAGTAGTCTGCAAAACCATAGGGAGAATTATCGAAAAGCATTGTTCGGGGCCTCTTATCCAACAACCTGCTGAACTCTGGTCAGCACGGTTTCTAGAACACTCGCTCCTGCTCCTCCTGCCGGCAGGACTTCATCAACGTCCCATTGTCTACTGCAGAAGCCGGTAACTCTGTAATCGTCCTATATCTCAACATGTCTAAGGCTTCTGACCGTGTTCCCCATATGCATCTATTAGCCAAACTCTTCCAAACTCTTCCGCCAAACCAATTACTAGCAGCGTCATCCAAGGCAGTGTCCTAGGCCCATTACTGTTCCTTATTTATATCAATGACATTTTCTCTTCTATTCGACACGACACTCCTTTCCTTTTTGCCGACGATATAAAAATAGTGTACTCTTTCCTCCCCAATGACCTATCCGTGACTCTGTGCAACATATCGCATGACTTGCTTGTTCTCCAAACTTGGTGCGTCTCGTGGTTCATGAAATTCTCTGCAGATAAAAGCTTCCTCCTACCATACAGGTGCACTCTAACAACCGGCCAAATTTGTCTGGATAGCCTGCCCATCCCCATACACCCCATGGTTACCGATCTTGGAGTACGCTGCTCTTGTTCCTTCAACTTCTCAGAACAGGCATCATTCCAAATCACTAAGGTTAAACGAACCCTAGGCCTGATCAATCGGTGTTTCTTAATACCGGCCAGTCACCTCTCCATGTATCTCTCACAGGTGAGACCGCTCCTAGAATGTTGTCCCATTACCTCCAGCCTCTGGCCACGTTCCTCTATTGTATCTCTTGAGAACGTTCAGCGTACTTTCACCAAAAGGCTGCTGGGCGTATCTCTAGCCCTAACATACCGCCAGCGCTGTGAGCCCCTACAAATTGAGCCCCTATGGATTCGTTGCATGAGGCTCAACCTGATTTTCCTCTTTAAGCTAATCCATAACCTGGCCTACACCTCTTATCCCATCTCATTCGCTGCGCCCTGTTCCTACCCCATCCGGCACCGTGCCTTCTCTCTCACTGTCCCTCATTCTGATCTCTGTCTGAAGTCCCGATTCTTTCTGTCAGTCTATTCCAAAATCTGGAATAAGCTGCCCCCTAGCTTACGCAGTGCCTCCTCAATGTTCGCTTTTAGGCGCGCACTTTTGTCATACTTAACAGTCCCCAATGCTATACTGCTCACCAATGAGCTCGTCTCCGCCGACCTGGCCTTTGAAAGAGGCCTAACAATGTAACTCTACTACCTCTGCGTCACAAGCCACTAGGTACACCCAGCGAACTAAGGTCATTGCCTTCACTGATCCAGAGCGAACCTACCTACCTCCTGCCATCATAAGATAATCCTATTGCTCACCTACGTTCATCTCTTATCTATCATATTCACTTTTTTTCTCCTCAGTATCCGTTGATTCTCAGCTGGGGCACACCCACACTGCGCTTCTCTATCTCTTTTCCCTTTCCAGTGACCCTCACTGACGGCCAACCTCTTCGGGCACTGTAGTTACCATCTCCCTGGCAGGTGCACCTGGATAATATTGCTACACGGTCGTCTACCACTCGCTGTTTCCGTTGGCTCTCCTGTCCATGGTCTCACGTCTTGGTCAATTGTTCCTGGTTCACGCACCCCCATTGCGGTCGTTTTGTCCCCTGTACAATTATCCATGAAAACTCGTGCCACCCCCAACAGTGCGGGGCGCGGTCAGATCCACCGCTATGGCCGGCGCACATCGGGCGTGCAGGCCGTCTGCAATGATGTGCGAGCGCAAATAGACTGGTGGATCACACCTCCTGCGTTCACTTCACGAAGTGTTTTTTCAGGTTGGGTGCCCAGCGCACGGCCAGTCCCACCCACAAGCACCGGTTGCGGATGGCACGCTCTAACTTTTCTTGGACTACCGAATCCAATGCTGTCGGTTAAAAATTGCATGCTCCTCATCCTTCTTCCGCCACAGCTTGTTCACTTATAGCTCTTATCATCTGTTACCTATCCCCATTTTTGTTGCCCCACCACGGTACGCACATCTACCCGTTTTGTCCTTCCTCCTATCGCCTCTCTCGACATCGACTTTCACTGCATTGAATCACTATCGTCCTAACCACTCTTCTCTGTCGGCGCCCGCCAATACCTCTTTTCCCGCCGGCCGTCATTGCTGGCTTCTATCATCTATGCACTTGGTGTTACCCTCTGCTCAGAACGCCCATTGATATCTTCCTTAAACCTGTCGTTCTGTTAAATCCCTCCTTGTTCTCCCTCCTCATGCCTAATGCCATGATGCACCAATCGCACCCGCACTCATGACCAATCCGCATATAAGAACTTGCTGCTCCAAACTTCGCATCTTTTACTGTCGTATTTATCATCTAATCACCACCACCATATCTTCCTCACTTGGATTTGCGATTCGTCTGTGGTTCTTTCCAGTGTCCTGATTAGTATCCACCTGTGCAACTGTCTGCCGGCAGAGAGCTCTCCAGCTCCATTGCCCCAATCCCTTTGCGCATTCATTTTTGTGGCCTTTTTGTTCTATTACTGGTTCATTTATCCCGGGGCTTCCCGCTTCCTTGTCCGCCTCCCTCTTGTTTCATCTGCAGTAAAATGATATGATTGGTGATTTCTTACTCGTGTCTCCTCGGTCATTGCTTTCATCCCTTGATCCGTTTATTGCTCGCTACAGGTACTTTTTTGTACCTTCCAGTGTGGTCCGCTTTTCCACGTTCCACCATTGTAATGACAACGTTACGCAGCGGTGTTCCTCTACAGTTCCAAATTGTTTGACCTGTCACTACCCGATTCCTCTGGTCCGTCGCTACATCTCGCACCTGCATTGATCAAATAATTAGACCCATTCTAACCTGTTTTCTTTGATCCCGTCCTTCATCTTCACTCTTCCATGAACTGTTCTTCACAGTTTTCATCACTTCTGTGCTTCTGCATTCTATTTTTCTCTCCGTTGGGCTGCCATGTGCACTTGTCATGAAGTTAGTTCACCACGACATTCCAAAGTTAATTTTACAACCAACTGATCTAACATTACCTACTTCTCCTAATGACTGATAATTTCTTTCTAGGACTCAATTGTTTTTGTTCCTGCTTCTCTTCTACCTATATATATATATTATAAATCTACATATGTATATAAACTTACGCATATATATCTATGTGCACGCGCTCTGCATCTTGCAGTTCCTCACCGGCCGTTTGTCTTGCTAACATCCAAACGACCGTCATCATAGGCATCCATCGACTCTACATCTGTGCCCCACATCTACCGTATCCAATCCTTCGAAATCGTTTTTGTCACCTGATCATCCCTCTACGTCTTGCATTGCTTGCTGCCTGTTTGACGGTGAGTTTTGTGTCCTGTCCGCCGACAATCCACTGCAAAGTACCAATGCTTCATTGACATCTAACCCACTGCAGTGCACCTAACATTTTTCTCCATCGTTCCTCGCTACTGCAGTTCCTTATACCGATTTCCAGCCTTTCTCATGTTTACCAGTCTGCCTCCAAATATAATTACCCGGACCAGCCATTCAGCCCACCTGACCTTGAATTTCAAACTCACCGGGTGTTCATTCAAATCCGCTCTTGAGCTCATTTAAACTGCACACAATCTCTATGGTGTGTATACGTTTATCCTATTTTCATCCTACCTTATTCCCACTTCTGAGCCTTTTTATCCAGTATTTTCATGACAGTCTCCATATTTCCGTGAATTATATCTGTCCATTCCATCGCCTGTATCAACATGATCATGCGCATGGCATGCTTCGGGCGCTTCCAAAATAAACCATTATTATTATTATTATTATTATTATTATTATTAATACTGACCCTCTCCTCTCCTGGATATCCTCATATCTCTCTCACAGATCCCAAGCTGTGCTCGATGAAGGCCACCTTTCTTCTGCCAAACCCACTACTGGCGGCGTCATCAGAGGCAGTGTCTTGGGCCCATTACAATTCCTTGTTTACGTCAATGGCATTTTCTCTTCTATTCGCCACGGTACCCATTCCCGCTTTCCCGATGATATAAAAATAGCGCACTCATCCCCTCTCAGTGGCCCATCCATGAATCTGTGCAACATATCGCGCAACTTACTCTGCCTCCATCTCTAAACCTGGTGCTTCTCGTGGTTCATAAAGTTCTTTGAGTAGAAAAACTTTCTCCTACCTTACCAGTTCACTGTACCACCCGTCCACATTCTTCTGGACGGCCTACCCATACCCGTACACTCCACGGTTATTGGTCTTGGCGTACGTTACTCCTGTTCCTTCAACTTCTCAGAACAGGCCTCGTTCCAACTCGCTAAAGCTAAGAAAATCCTAGGTCTGATTCATCGATGTTTCTTACTGCCGGCAAGTCTCCTCTCCATGTATCACTCAAGCGTAAGACGGCACCTAGAATATTGTCTGGTTAACTCCAACCTCTGGTTATTTTCCTGTTTTGCATCTCTTGAGAATGTATCTTAACAAAAACGCCGTTGGGCGTATCCATAACCCGAATATACCGCCAGCACTGTGACCTCCTACAAACTGAGCCTCTGTGAAGTCGTTGTATGAGGCTCAACCCGGTTGTCTTCACTAAGATGATGCACAACCAGGCCTACACGTCCTGACATATCTCGTTAACTGCCCCTTGCTTCTACCCTCTCTGACGTCGTGCCTTTCCCCTGTCTTTCAATCTAATCTTAGCCTGAGGCCTCGATTCTTTCCGTCAGCCTGATCCAAACTCTGGAATAAGCTCACCCTAGGCCAACGCAGTGCTTACTCACTCTCCACATTTAGGCGCGCACTAGTGTTATATCTCACAGTTTCCGATGCTATGTTCCTCAACAATGAGTTCGCCTCCACTGATTTGGCCCTTGAAAGAGGTCTCACTCTGTGACCATACTACCTCTGCGCCACAGGCCAATAGTCATGCTCCGTGTCCGACTATTCTCCTCTCCTTAGTGCCGCTAACTGCGGCCATTGCCACCCGTGGTCCATAGCGGACTTGTCTCCTGCATCAACAAGATAACCCTACTGCTCACCCACGTTCATCTGTTATACATCATTTTGTTTCTTTTCCCTCCTCGGTATCTGTTGCCCTCAGCTGGGGCACACCCAGACTGCGCTCCTCAATCAGTTCCCCCTCTCCAGCGATCCCCGATAACAGTCAACCACATCGAGCACTGCATCGTTATCCTAAACGCCGGTCAACCACCTCGGGATCCATACTGATCATCTCCCTGTCTGGTGAGCCTGGATAATGTTGTTGTATAGCCTTCTACCACTCATTGTTCCCGCTCGCTCTGTTGACCAAGTTCCAATAACCTGAAGAATTGGTCCTGGGACATGTATCTTATCGTTTTGTCTCAGCCCTCAGTATAACCATCGGTAAACACTCACGCCAATCCCAACGGTGCGGGGCGTCGTCAGATCCCCCGCTTTGGACGGCGCATATCGGGCGTGCGGGCTGTCTGCAACGATGTGCGGGCGCAAATAGGCTGGTAGACCACGCCTCCTGTGTTCACTTCACTGAGCGTTTCTCACGTTGGGTGTCCGATGCACGGTCAGCCCCACCTAATAGCACCGGTTGCAGATTGCACGCTCCAGCTCCAGGTATTCCAAATAATACTCTATGGCACCACCTTTCTATTTGCCGATGATATCGAAATTGTATATTCCTTTGAACCCCATACCTTGACCTATACTCTCACCGAAATAGCAGACGACCTAAAAGCTCTTGATATATGGTGCAACATTTGGAAAATGAATTTCTCCGCTGTTCATGGTGCCATTCTCACATATAAAGGTCCCATTTCTCCCGAATCCCTCGCCTTAGACGGCTCGTACACTCCTATTACTCCGCTAGTACGAGATCTTGGCGTACAGTATTCCTACACGTTCAAGTCGCAAGGATAAGCCACCTACCAGGTGGCTAAGACGAGGAGAAAGATAGCCCTCATCCTCAGAACTTTAGAAATGCGCGACAGCTAGCTACTGATCTTTAAATCCCGCGCCAGGCCGCATCTCGACTAGTGCCCTCTGATATACACTAACATGCGCAAATCTGACAGACTTGTGATCGAAAGAGTTCAGCGATCCTTTACCAAGCACCTAATCGGCTCATTATCTCCTTTGGATCATAAGAGAGATGTAAGCTACTAAGTCTTAAACCCCTTTGGCTACGGAGTATGAAACTCAGTCTTCGTCTTCTATTCAACCTCCTACATTCTACAGAGCACTAGTCCATCACTGATATACGTTTCACTCAAGAGGCCCCCCACCCCCTTTGTAACGGAAATAGCACTACAAAAAGTTCCATACTCCAAGATAAAACTCAGACAAAGGTTCTTCCACACGGTCTATTTCCGTATTTGTAACAGACTACCTGAATAAATTCGGGCCTGCCAGACACCAGACCGTTTTAAAATTGTCCTCACAAAGTTCTCAGACGTCGCCAAAGTATTACAGTTAACACATATGTGTACCACATTGAAGCAGGCTTATGGGGGAACCTAGATTCTTCAAAAGATGAAGAAATCATGACCCGGGTAACATCCTTTGCTACGTCAACATCGCTTACCTCATATGCATTCTCCCTCGCCAGCATATTAGTATCGCTTAGAATGACTTACATCACTGGCACTGCTCTTGCTAGATTCTCCCTGATTCACGCGCTCTAACGTCTGTAATCTATTTTCATCATACATAATTCGCTTCACTCGGTCAAAACTGACCCTATTTCCCTCCTTTACTTTGCCCTAGCCTCCCAACACTTAGTCCAATTCCGGCGACAACCATTTTCCTGAAAATCATCACTGTCATTCCTGGTATTGGTCATTATTTTTGTATCCCTATGCACTCTCAAGGTCTCATGGTCCTCATTCTTTCCACAGTAGTTTTTGCTTATATCACTAGATCTCCCTTTTCACTATTTGCTGTTGATCCTCTGCTGGGAGCATCCCAGGCCGTGTCCTTCTATTCTCATGTTTCTAGGCGCCAACCTGCGCGCATCTCCCATGTGATATCTTGAAATGATCCGGAGATAATACCGGCGAACTATCTGGCCCACATTTCTAGCTGGAAATCCGATACCAGCCCATCATTCCTTCGCTCACTCATTGATTCTGTTTTCCAGGATCCTTCGCCATCTCCTCGACTACCCCATTTCTACGTCTGTATGATCTCGACCAACATCACCTGTGTAAATCTCGCAGATGCTGGGCGCGGCCAAATCCATGGCTTTGGCTGGTGCACATCGGGCGTGCAGAAAGTCTGCAACTATGTGAGGTCGCAAATAGGTTTGTGGACTGCACCTCCTGTCTCCAGAAGTGGTTTTTAGGTTGGGTGTCCGGCGCACGGTCAGCCCAACCCGTTAGCACCTGTTTTGGATTTAAAAAAAAACAAAAAATACCATACATTTACTAGAAGTGCTACAAATATGCTGCTGTCTCCTCCAGCTAACATGGACTCTCCATCGTGCTCGCTTCCATATTCGCCTATATAACGTACCTCTTTTTACGCCGGGCAAAATTTTATTTCTTTGGTGCTTGGTTATCGCGTAATTAAAAACCCATTAACATTCTCGGCTCTTTGTTCCCGGTTCACTTTCCCACGGTTTCATGCCAAACTATTCATTAGTCCTAGTTGTAGATTTAACTATTCTCTTAGATGGAGCTCATCCCCTTTTGCTACTTTCACGGATAAACTCGAAAACTAACGCATTTAATGTTGCCATTCACTTCCGTGCCACAACTTTCGAACGATATGTGACACTGTGAAATACATCTCTGGAGATTCCCAATATTCGATGATTCTGTTATCATTTGCTTTCTCTGGTGCATTGCATCCAATTAGTATGTCCACATGAGGGCTAGACACTTCTTCGGACGCTATGTCTCTGAAATGAGACCATCTCTTGGCGATCGGTTTAATAGAGTCGATTGGTCTCACTGGCAAGCTGTCTGTTGCAAAGGCTTTCGGAATTTCTACGGTCCCCTCATCAGATGAAGGCGTCAACTGCAGGGTCAGCCTCCTGAAACTGTTAACATGACCCCATGCTGATAGTGAGCGGGGTAGGTTGGCAGACTACTCCATAGGTTTCTACAAGCTCGGGAGTAATCAGCAAAGTATCCGATCCCGCGCCCAAAAATGCATTGACCTTCCCTAATCCTTTAGGTGTCACGAAGCCGACAGGTACGATGCCTAATCTCGCCGGTTTGAAGTCATCATGTCCCGTTGAACAGACAACTCTGGGTTCACCCGGCTGAATAGGCCTTTTGTTGAGAGGGCCATGTAGTAACGAGTGATGATTACCCAAGCACCCGTACTGATTATATTTCACTCTTAAGCTGTATTCAGAGGCTCGATGAGAGCTGTTCAAACGCACAAAGCATGAGCCAATACTTTTTACTGCGCACCACCGACTGGGAACACTAATCCCATGAAAGGTCGGACAATCTAATAACCGATGCAGGGAGTTGCATAGCTTGCACTCAGCTGACCTCTTGTGTTCTCGACTGATCATGTGCATATTAGCCAAAGACTGGATTCGGTTACAGTCCTTCTCCACAATTTGAGGTGTTGGTTCCCTTCGCGCCAGTCTGCAACTTTCGTGTACGATTTGTCCAAACCGGCTGTTGACGACACGGGATTGACGACCTATGAACTCCGTCGAATGTTAAAAGTAGATTCTCCCCCAAGCACATTTATTTTTTCAGTTTCCTCCGCCCATCGGCTCTGTAAATCAATAGGTGGACATCGAAAAATGCATTCCTGTGTGTGCAACGCATTCAGATCAGACTGGTATCCTAAGTGCTCCAGTGCTACACTGCAATTCTGCATTGTGATCACCAAATTTGACAGTAATTCAGCCTTGCCCTCAGTCCTTTTAGCCTCCAATAAAACGCCATCAATCAGGCTTGTAGCCACCTTGAATGGTTGACAAAACAAACCTTCCAGGATTTTTCTTTTTTAATAATAATAATTGTACATTTCGGATGCGCCCGAAGCATGCTAGAATGCATGATCAGATGATTATAGTGATGCCGGAATGACAATTCACAAAAGGGTACAACAAGTGCATGCAGAGTATCAGAGAGAGTGTTACAGTGAACTAAAACTGTAGTAATGCCCGGCAAATTTGAAGGTCAAGGTCGAATGATGTCAGTTGGTTCGGTGTACATGCATAAGTGGTATATGAAATAATTACCACTAGTGGAAATTCGAACATATTGAAAGGAAATGTTTTTGGTGCGCTACAGAATATGAGGGGCATATGGATAGAAATCTCGTCGAAGCGTTCGGTGAATTGTTCACTTTACTACAGGCATGTCAAGAAGTATTAACATGGGAATATTTCAGTCTGCAAAGATGGTAGTATATAAAGTGGTGGCTGTATACTGGAGGAATCATATATGTTGCAAACGATTGCGTATCTCTTGGGAGGGATACTACCAGAGTGATGGTGGCAGGGAACGGCCGGAGTAAAACAGGTGAGCGTGCGGCAAGTTGTTAACTTTATGTAGGGTTGGTATGAAATGTCAAAGCGGAAGTGGAAGACTAATCAATATTGACCGTGTGGTTACATCCATTATACAGGTGTTCAGTTCTGCGAGAGGAAAGGTAAAGTAATCCACAGATAAGTGTACGTCAATAGATGAATGCTGTGTGGTATGTACCATGCAAAAATGACAGATCAATAAAACTGCACAGGTATATCGCGGGAAGCGGCCGTGGATCAACGAATATAGAAATAAAATGTATCAGCCGGTGCAGATAGTGGTGTGATTTAGAGGCTGCATACGGGGTCAGTTTCGGTAATATAACACGAATGCAACATCTGGAAAATCAAAGGTCTCGATAACGGTGATGGTATAGTAAGTAGACGGTGAGTGTCACATTTCTAATGACCAATTTGACAGGTGTAACAAATGATGGGAACGGAGCGGCGATGCAGCATGGGAAGTGTATCGAAGACGTTCAATCGTGGAGGAAACGCAGTGATCTACAGAGCCCGAACACTCGATGCAACAGCATTGCGGATGCGATCGGATGGACCGATGAAGAGTGCAGGTAGTTACTAATTACTTCGCTGCCCACTGGAGGACTACTGAAAGATATGTCAGCGCCGGACGTTTTTTTTTGGTGACCGATAAAGCAATGAACAGTGACAATAAAGGTGCCAGTGTTTGAACAGTATTAGCGGGTTCTAACAAGGAACGGGCATAATGACATATGGGATTAAAATGAGTTGTATGAATGCAGTGAGATCGAGTAGTCCAGGTTCAAGAAGTCCGATGGCGGGAATCTTGGGGAAAGCGATCGTGAGACGGGCGAAAATGAAGTTGTGTGTAAATCTCGTTTGTCCTGTCCAGCAAGAGAGGGTCCAAGTTATTCCTGGGAAGTGGACGGCGACAATCGTCCTTAGGGTGCAGGTTCTGAAAACAAAACGGAGAGGGCTGCAGTCTGGCAATTCTACCAGCTGTGGGTTAGGGGAGAAAGACAGAACACCAATATCATGCCAGTAACAGAAATGGGTGGTCGCGACGTTGAGGTCTTGTTTTTTGGATTAAACAACATACGGAAAGCGGAGAAGACCGGTACTAGCGACTAATTCTTGTGAGGCTTAGTGAGAGTTACCAAAAAAGCAAGGAAGCGAGAATAGGCGACACTGGGGGCAAATACTTATGTGAAGTTCGACGAATGGTTTATGGAAGACCACATCGATTGTGGCGATTCGTTCATCAGAACGAGGCCTGGAATCTTGTGTTGAAATAGGGTCTCAATGAGTAAGTAGTTGAAGCGTGGATGAGACTGGTACCTTGAGGACAATATTATATATGCTGCTATGTATTTTCTAGCATTATAAATGTTTTATACCTGGCGGCAGCTGATAAAAAAAAGAAGAACCTAACCGACTATGGTAAAATCTGACAGCATGAAAAAAGAATCACCGGAGTAACGGTGGCCAGTAGGGGGTCGTGGTCAGAAGCGTTGAAAATAGGAAGTGGCTAGACAAACACGTGGAGTGTGCTGTTGACAGTCATGGAGTATAGGTTAGACTGCTTTTATTTGCTAACTATAATACAGAATGCTCCTTACCATCCGTTGGTACTGAACAAAGTTGTTAAGCTTTTGGTTAGTATCCCAGTTCGTAGGCTCGGGTAATAGACATGTAGGGATCATGCATACGGATCAGTTTTTGGACAGTTAGATGTTTATTTATTTCTTTTTTGAATAATAAAGAGGCCGAAGACATTGACCTAAGTTGAGGTGGGAGTTTGTTCCAGAGGGAAGAACATTTAACAATAAAGAAGTTTGACCGCATCGCAGTCCTGGATACTGGAATCAAGACCATAGAGTCCCTATGTCGTAAAGAATAGTTGGAGGGAGTTTTGACCTGGGGGGCTGAATTGCAAGATGAACGTTTTACAATATTGCAAAAAAAGACAGGTTCATTCGTAGACGGCGCAGCCATAGGGGCTCTAGGTGCAATATTTCACATCTTTCCATATAATTTAAAGGCGAGGAATATCCTAGTAGTTGTTTGGTAAATCTACGTTGTACATTCTCAATTGCAAATCTGTCAATCTGCCGCATGTTAGAAAAGACGACAGCGCAATTTTCCAGAAGTGGTCTGACATGAGTTTTAAAAATGCTTAGCTTGCTCTCTGTAAGAATGAAGGTTCTATTAATCAGACCAATTAACCGTCTAGCTTTAGCAACCTGCACGGCCGAATGTTCGGAGAAATTAAATGTACAAGAATATTGTAATCCCAAGTCCCTTACTTCCGGACTGTTGGGGATGAACTGATCATTATTTTAAACATTCCCGCGGGAACCTGACACTTATACATAAGGATACAACTTTTGACAGCGGAGAATTTCATCAACCATTGGTTGCTCCATGAGTCTAGCGATAGTAAATCGCTCGTTATGCTAGCAATGGTAGAAGCTAAGGCGTCAGGTTCAAAGGAGTACATAATTTTTATGTCATCTGCAAAAAGGAACGCAGCCCCGTGTGTGATGACGTTGAAAATGTCATTAACATATATAAGAAAAAGTAAGGGACCTATTACACTACCCTGAATAACTCCACTAGTAACTGGTCGAGGTGATGATAAACTGCCATCAACGTCCACCACCTGCTTTCGGGATGTTAGATATGATGAAAACCAACTCAGGATCGGGTCAACAATTCCGTAGGTTTTCATCTTCGCCATGAGCCTATTGTGGGATACTCGATCGAAAGCTTTAGTCATGTCAAGGAGGATTACAATCCCTGATTTACCACTGTTAGTGGCCGTAGTTATTAGGTTAAGGAAGTCACACATACAGGTGGCACAGGATCCTTTTTGAAGAAAACCGTGCTGTCCAGTGTTAATGAGGTTATTGTTTAGTAAATGAGTTGTCAGCTTATTTTTTATCAGTCTTTCCATAATTCTGGAAACTATAGGGATGTGGTTCACTGGTCGATAGTTGGTTAGGTCCTGGTGTGAACCTTTCTTAAGAATTGGGATAATAACTGATGTTTTCCAATGGGAGGGGAAAACGCTACTGCTCATAGATAAATTAAAAACCTTTGATAGCAAGAATGGGATATCAGTGCCACCTAGACTAAAAGTAGCCGGTGGTACGGCATCTGGCCCGGGGTGGTTTGACCTCCTAATTTTAGTTAGCTGTACTGTTAAGTCGTTCGGGTGAAATGTAACCGCTGAGAACTGTGCAGATGTCAGCGGCTCAACGTGATATAGGCATGGGGAGTCATCGGTCGTTAGAGACGAAGCAAAATAGGCACTGAATGCCTCGGAGATCTCTTGGAAGTTCGTTATATAATTGTTGTTATATATAACGGATGAGATAGGAGAACTGCACTGGCTGTTTCTCAGCTTCATCAGCTTAGATAAAGCTTCGGGCCTCTTGGGGTGACTCAGCGCCCTTAATTCCTGTTTTTTACTGCGGGACATTTCAATCAATTTCATAGAATTAGATAAACGGTTCATTTGCAAGAACAACGAAAAGTCTCTCGACCTAAGGAATTTGCGTTGTAGCATAGAAAGCTTCTGCTTTAGTCGACAAAAACTGTTTGGTTTATCTCGTCCAGGTAGACCTTGGGTTGGGGTGATTACGTCAAGACATGCATTTAGTGTGGAGTAAAGATGATCCACCACGGTATGCAAGTCATCAGATAAAAAGAAAGTATCCCAGTTCTGCGAGCGAATGAGTGAGGGTAATTGATTCCAGCTAGCTTGGTGGAACGGTCTTTTAACGGTTGGTTTGTGAACGGTTCGTGCTGGCACTGAAAACTCACATTTTACCGGTAAGTGGTCACAACCTGGGATGCTGTTCACGATAGATGTGTGCACGCGAGATAATCCTACCGTAAAAATGAGATCAAGGATGCTACTGCCTCTAGTTCGGTACATCACATGTTGAGTCCATCCTCCTAAACGAATGCTGGTCAAGAAGTGTATTAAGTGATGTGGAGCTTTCAAAGTGGACCAACGTATTCCTGGTGCGTTAAAGTCGCCGGCCACCAGTTTTGGGCCGGGTATGTCCGCAACAACGTTTAACGCCTCTATGATAGGCAGAAAGTCGTTCTGACTAGTATTCGGGGGGCGGTAGATGCAACTAACAATGAAGTCAGAACATCCTGTATTGACCTGTAGCCAAACTGAATCCGGCAAGTTATCGAGTATGGGGTGCTGAAATATTTTCGCTCGCATGTTTTGTCTTACATATATAAGACAGCCTCCCCCTCTCTGAGTGAGTCTATTTTTCCTGAAAGCTTGGTATCCGGTGATAGCGATATCCTCGTTTGGAGTGTTGTCTGTCAACCAGGTTTCGGTAATTAAAATAAGGTCGTAATCAGACGTGAGCAGTAATATACGCAGCATTCGCATCTTATTCACTATTGAGCGTGCATTCAGCATAAACAATGAAAACTGTTTAGTGGAGTCAAGGTTAACGTTAAGATCTTTATAGGATTCCGAAATTGCATTTGCTGAAGGCGGATCGGATGACGCAATCATTATTCCTTGAGATGGAGTAGTCGGTAATGTGGATGGTGAAATAAGCTGAGTAGAAACACCTGGCGTGGCAGTCAGCTTGGTTGTTAAGCTAAGCCGGGTGTGGCTAGTACTGATGAGATTCGTTAGATTGGAAGGATATCGGCGGTTGGTAAGTCTACTTAGCGCGGAACAACACCGCGAAAGATCACTATCGAGTACTTTACTATTGGTAGATACTGGTGGCTGGGGCGTAGAAATATGAGGAGGGAGGGTTAAGTAGCTGTTAAGTGGGAAAGAAAAAGGACGTGTAGCAGCCTCAGTTATCTTGGCACCTGCCTTAATACGGGCGGTAACACAGGTGCCCTCTTGACATCAGTAATTTGATGGGCTGTAACCTGGGGGGGGGAATGTGAAATGGAAGTGGGATATACGGGTGTTGGTTGGCGTAGAGACTGGGAGGTCGTGGGTACTGTTGTAAGTGGCCTGCGGTAGAAAAGGGATTCAGGGTGGGTGAGATATGTGAACGATAAAAGGAAAGAGTTTCATGTGAGAAAATATTACTTAGGCTACGATAGAAGTTATGTAGAACACTAAAGTAATCGTTTGGTATGAATGGTGGCGTTGTTGAAGAGGCCCGGAGGTTAGTTGTACCAGCCTGATGAGGATGATAACCAGGTGAAGAGAACGCGATACTGGGTGGAATGTACGGTGCAACTAGTGGTTGGTGGTTTGGATTGGGGAGATAGGTCTTGAATGACGTTTTCTTGTCCATTGTTGCACTACGTGTTGCCTCGCTTGGGGTCCTTAGCCATTGGGAGTGTGGCTTGATGAGTGAGTTAGGATTGACCGTAGTGTCAACAACGTGCAGTCCACCTAGTAATGATGTTTTCGCTGGTTTGGGGGGTGGCCTAGGCACCGTAGATTGCCGAGTGGCTATTGGAGCCGAGTGGAGAGATGGCAAAGAAGAATTTGGGGTGACTCCGCTGATGGGTTGAGGATTTCTGGGTATGGCTGTTAAGCCAGTTAGGCGGTTCGCATCGTCATCGATCGTGGCCGATATTTCGGTGATAGGTAATGGTGGAATCGAGTTAGTCAGCCCAAGAGAGGACAGCTTGCCAGGGGTAAACTCTATGCTTCTTGGTTTCTTAGGCGCTGGCTGGTGAGGTGACGTTGAACTGGATATATCTAAATCGACGTCAAACATATGGGATCGATGTTCTGGTGAACATGAAGCCGAATTGATATTGCATGTATTTTGCGCATCGTCAGACTGAGAAGAAGCGGATAGTTGAGGGCGGACAATTTTTGACGAAGCTGAATGCGTGCTGGTGGACCTGGCGAATTCCCTTTGTAATGGGGTTTTGTCGGCAGCAATTTTATTGTTCTTGAACGGGGATCTCAAAGCGACGGTGGATGGGCTCTTAATGAATTGTTTAGCGGGTTCCTCTTCAAGAAATTTGAACAACACTGGACAGGATTTGCGTTGAATGTTCTTTCGTAGCCGAAAGCACTGGCAGGGGTGGTGTGCCATATTAATAGAACTTAGAAGGTTATGTTTTACTTTCTCAACAGGGATTCTGTCGGGAATATTAAATACCACAGCATTTTTTGAGTTACTGATTCTTCGAACTATTTCTGAGGCAATGGCGTCTATGAAACGCCCAGCCGTGACTAGGTCTAGGGTTGACGGATTTGTTGGAGGGTCGGAGATATACGTGAGCGGAATTAGCTTGGATAGGGTCGTATCAATCAAAGAAATGTGGCTACTGAGATTAAGAAGATTGTGTTCTATGGTCTCTGCCCTTTTGTTTGCCCCTCCAAATACATCGGTCAGGCTAACGGAACAAGGATTCAGTGGGAGTTTTGCGACTTTCGACTTGGCGAGTACTTTTGGTCGGATGTTGGTACGACCAACCAGTGAGGATGCGGTTTGTCTAGCCGGCAGTTTGGGCATTGCAACACTGACCGCGATTGCACTAGAGAGCTAAATACACAGAGTAGTCTTAGCAAGCTGTCTGTTGCAAAGGCTTTCGGAATTTCTACGGTCCCCTCATCAGATGAAGGCGTCAACTGCAGGGTCAGCCTCCTGAAACTGTTAACATGACCCCCTGCATTCCTGCTGATAGTGAGTGAGGTAGGTTGGCAGACTACTCCATAGGTTTCTACAAGCTCGGGAGTAATCAGCAAAGTATCCGATCCCGCGCCCAAAAATGCATTGACCTTCCCTAATCCTTTAGGTGTCACGAAGCCGACAGGTACGATGCCTAATCTCGCCGGTTTGAAGTCATCATGTCCCGTTGAACAGACAACTCTGGGTTCACCCGGCTGAATAGGCCTTTTGTTGAGAGGGCCATGTAGTAACGAGTGATGATTACCCAAGCACCCGTACTGATTATATTTCACTCTTAAGCTGTATTCAGAGGCTCGATGAGAGCTGTTCAAACGCACAAAGCATGAGCCAATACTTTTTACTGCGCACCACCGACTGGGAACACTAATCCCATGAAAGGTCGGACAATCTAATAACCGATGCAGGGAGTTGCATAGCTTGCACTCAGCTGACCTCTTGTGTTCTCGACTGATCATGTGCATATTAGCCAAAGACTGGATTCGGTTACAGTCCTTCTCCACAATTTGAGGTGTTGGTTCCCTTCGCGCCAGTCTGCAACTTTCGTGTACGATTTGTCCAAACCGGCTGTTGACGACACGGGATTGACGACCTATGAACTCCGTCGAATGTTAAAAGTAGATTCTCCCCCAAGCACATTTATTTTTTCAGTTTCCTCCGCCCATCGGCTCTGTAAATCAATAGGTGGACATCGAAAAATGCATTCCTGTGTGTGCAACGCATTCAGATCAGACTGGTATCCTAAGTGCTCCAGTGCTACACTGCAATTCTGCATTGTGATCACCAAATTTGACAGTAATTCAGCCTTGCCCTCAGTCCTTTTAGCCTCCAATAAAACGCCATCAATCAGGCTTGTAGCCACCTTGAATGGTTGACAAACCAAACCTTCCAGGATTCTGCGTGCCCTGATGTACCCCATTGGTGGATCAAGCATCGCGCAGCCTTCGATGGCACTTTTGGCCCCCTCCCCACGATAGTAATGTAATAAATAGAAAAACCTTTGACCAAGATCTGCAACTTTGCACTCAACAAAATTTTCGAATTGTTTTATGAATATACAGTATTGCTCGGGGTGCCCGTCGAAATGGGATATTTTCACTCTTGGGAGGTTGAAGGCAAAATCCTCGGTAGTTTCAGACTGTCTCAAGGATTTATATTCGTCGAGCACGGTGCTGTTTCGATGTTAACATCGTGAACTACATGGACTTTTTGCTGGCTCGCTGAGAACAAATCCTTGTTTCAGAGGCTCTGCTTCCTTTCTGGCTAACTGCAGCTCGCTTTTGATTCTATCACTCTCATTCTATATGTACTAATGTCAGCAAACTCATCGCGATTAGAAATATATGACCAGGCACTGACAGAAATAGTAGGCTTAGCATTATCCAGAGAATGAATAACACCCTTACCATCCCCAGAGGCTTGCCGAGTTAATTCCTGTTGTCTCCAAAGGTCCCTGCTTCCTCGTCTGGGCATTTCCAATGAGTTTTCTTGTCCAGGTTCCACTTGAGTACTGTAAGTCAAATCTCGCAAATCGAGCAACACGTAGCCAATTCAAACGAATCCCAAAACCAGAACAAGATTGATTTGTAGTTTCTACGGTGCTAAATTGAAATTCACAAAGGGTACAAATATATACAAACCTCAAGTATGCGGCGAAATAGACCTCACAGTAAAACCTAAAGGTTCGAAGCCCCGTGGCTCAAGCACAACGGTCAGAAAGGGTTAAAGGCCAAATTCAAATGTATCACATGGGTAAACAAACGTGTAAAAGTGTGGTGTATGGGCGAGCTTTTCAATGTAATGTTACATATAGTCGAATTCACAAAGCCCGTAGAACACTTGGAATGATTTTCAGTATTCGTTCTTTACGCCCGTTACAGGCTGATCAACTTGACCTGGGTCGTGCTCAAAACTCTCGAGAGAATAAAACAAGATGGAATATTGGGGCTTTTAGAAAGGAACTGGCTAGAATGGGTTCTGGTGCAGGCACTCTTGTCTTTACAAGCCAATAATTTTCTTGGATGAGGTAAATAGACAAGTGGATCAAGGAGAACGGGTGGAAGTCCGCTGTTTGGACTTCCAAAGGGCCTTCGACCCGGTTAACCTCGGTTTGCTCGAAGCAACGTTGGCATCGTTTCAATTTACGACGAAAATACAGAAGTGGGTTGTACAAAGCCTAAAGGAGGGAGTTTTCCGAGTGATAGTAGAGGGCTGCTTTCCGGACAGTAGGAGACTGCATAGTGGCTTTCTGCAAGGGTTAGTCCTGGGACTTCTGTGATTCCCGAGGCAAAATAATCATCTGCGAGACTGTTTGAATAGCCTGTGTTTCTCGTTCACGGGTGATTTCAAGGTGGCAAGATCACCAGACGATGCGGCGGTTTAGCGTGATTTAGGCAAGGAACACCAGTGGTCAGTGACATGTGTAACGGCTATTTTGATGGTGAGTAACGTGTAGCCAATTCAAACGGATCCTAAAACCAGAACAAGATTGATTCTTAGTTTCTACAGTACTGGGTTGGCAAATTATACGCGTATAAATATGTACAAACCTCAAATGTACGGCCACAACGTCTAGCAACGAGGAACAGAAATCAACAAAGGTCAAAGTTAGATACCAACGTCACGGCAGTCCAAGTTCGAACAAAAATTATGCCATTTCAAGTGAGGAGAATATAAACAAATGTTGAAGTGCGGTGACTGATGCATGCTGTACTTGTTCGAGGGTCAATAATTTAAAGAGCATAGTCTAAAAATACGAGTATGCGACAGCGGCTGGGGAGAATTTCCACACATGAACGTTACAACGTGGGATCTTCCCGTCAATCTGAGCAAATAGCAACATCTTATCAGAGGGGGTGGACTATGGCCCACTCGATATATGGCTCCACCAGACAATCGGGAGAAACTAGTTCAGGCCATAGAAGCCCGGGATCTAGGAGTGATGGTGGGCATTGACCTAAAGCCAAGTCACCAGTGCCAGAAAGTACCGCAGAAAGCACGTAGAGCCCTGCACAAGCTGAGGAGAGTGGTCAGCACTAGGAAACCGAGTGTCTTATTGTCATTGCACAGGGCTTCAGTGAGGTCCCGTTTAGGAAACTGTGTCCGAGCGTGGACGATCTGTTTCGTGGAGGACATCAAGGCTCCCGAGAAGCCAGAAAGGTGGTTCAAGCGAAGGTTTTCGGAATGCAGACATTTTTACTACAAAAAGAGGTTGGAGCGACTGGGGTTGCTTTCCCTAGAAAGAAGAAGGGGAGGTGACATAGTGGTTTTCAAATACTAAAAGTATTCACAGAAGCTCGAGGTCACAGAGGGGCCTCATTTGAGCTGCAAGGGAATGACCGCCAGAGAGGGCATGTAGAGAACATGAGGAAGGAGCGAATTTTGACTTGAATCAAAAGCCAGTCTTTTACAGTTCCGGTCGGTAGTGGCTGGAAATGGCTGCTAGGGGATATGATAAGCACGAACAGAGTGGTTGAGTTCAAAAGGAAATCAGGTAAGGTGTGGATGACAGTACTTGGAGAAATATTACCAGGAGTCTACTCCTGTTTTTGTAGACAACCGAATAGTGCCCTTCATCTTGACCCGCGTGGAACCCTCATCTAGTACCTACCACCCCCCTATACCATACTTATTACGGTGGGAAATTGGCCATGATGCATGTGCGGCTAACAGCAGTGATCCGAAAAGTTGTTGAAGAAGAAAGGGATTTGTAGCCCAACCTGCTGATTATAGCCAAGTATAGAAGAAGAGTTGTCTAGTCAAATTCTCGGGGATCCAAGAACTCGCCAGTGCAAGTTAAGTATGAATAAAACTACCACTTTCACTTGTGAACTGTTTTCGCGCAGGGAATTTCAGCTGGAAAAATGCTTGGCGGTGATATTAAATGGCTGGTAAAATACTGGTAAAGACTATTACTTAGGCGGAATATGCTGCTTAGAGAAGTTTAACAGAACATCTGTCACACAAAATTTTGACGGAAGTTCGAAAACATCCGTTTCCTTCAAGAATTTCCAGGAATGAGCTAATTTGCTTTTTCCTATAAGATTGTGGATGGTAGCCCAATTCTTGACTTTGAGTGCAAGGATCTGCACAATCAGGCATCCCGCCGTTGTGTTCTCAAACCAGATTGTATTGGAATTGAAGTTGAGTTAACATGAACTAAAGTAAAGTGAACTTCAAGGTCGATAAAGAGCGCGGTTTTGAAGTCGTCTTTTGGCTGTTGGGGTGGTGGTCCCGCATAAGTTATGGACTCATAACCTTCTGCATTCTTACCTGGCTTCTCATAATAATCGGATGTTTTTTTACCTAAGCAGCACAAGCGGACGGCCGAGCAGAAACCTCAAGTGACTAATTCAATAAGTCTGGAAAATACTATTTCCGTCGGCCATTTCTGAGATTTATTCTAATGGTGTGTTAGGTAGAAAACCGATCAGTTTTGTGTGACTCGAAAATGGGTATTTTTGCTTGAAGACGTTAACGTATAACGTTTTGGTTTTGGTCCTAACACTTGGTTTTTCATACGCCCATAGGTTTCGGGCTCATCAATATAGAAAACGTCCGAGCGCGGCCAGTGAACGTGTCTTTTATTCGGTCTGACAGCGCAATACCAACGTAATCCCCTCTATCAGACGAATACAGAAGACGTAAGTCAGTTGTCAGATGCAAAGGTGTATTCTATGTATCGCGGCATCGAAACAGTACCGATACGAGAAATACACTGAACGGAAATGAACGCAATGGCTTAGAGGAAAGCGAACCGCAAGCGCGTTCAGTCGACGAAGGACCGAAAGAGAGAATGATTCAAAACGAAGTCGATGGAAAGCTCGGAAAATCCAGTCCAGTAAAACGTACGCAGACAGTGAGAGCGTGATACATGAAACTGTATTTCCTGTGGTTGTGTCATTCTGTGGACTATAGTTTGACCACAATGCCTCCAATAAGAGTCAAAGATGTTGCATCCATGCGCCTAGCTTGTTCAAAAGTTGTCCACTCACTCGACGTATATCTTCAGTGTGATGGTTGTGATGTTTGGGTCCATCTTGAATGTTCCGAAATAAATGGTACTCTTTCTGAAGCCCTGGACAAATGCCGTGTGAAGTTGCTCAAAGTGCTGTGCACCAAATGCACCGAACTATCAACACTTGTGTGGCCGGAAAAACAGTCAGCGAAGATGGCTCTTCCTGTCACAGATACGGCAGCGTCCTCATCATCGTCATCAGCAGCAGCAGCACCATCAATCAGTTCATCATCATCAATAGCGACAGAATCAGCGGCATTATCATCGTATTTTTATTCGCCACTGTCATCACTCTGACCGTCATTATCGCCGTTAGAAGGGGAAAATTCCGCAGAGGTGTCTGTTGCTGACTGTGCTACGTGTGCGGAGGTGGCATCAGCCTCCGTCACTGAGCCAACCGGAACAAAACGCCGCCAACGCCAGAAGCTACCTAAGCCTGCCCGCCACAATGCGGACCCAGTTGACACTGATGTGGCCCCTCAAGCACAGGACGGTGCCATAGGTACAATACCCAGCCAACGGAGCACCGCCGTGGATGAGAGTAGACGGGTCTGGATAATAACATCGGATCGTCCACAAAGAGCGCCACCGTCGAGGAGGCAATGTTTCTTGACAGTAAACTTGCCTGAGACAAAGGAGACCACTACTCAGGCACGTCTGGACCATGATATCGCGAGTCTCCGGAGTATACTAACAAAACTCTTTGTCCCCGGGGAGGAGGAAACTGTGGAGAAGTTGCGGGTGAAATCAGCCTTCCGAGTTGGTAAAGCCAGTGACGATGAACGCCCCCGTCCACTGAAAGTAGTGCTGGACTCTGAGGAAGCCACGACTTCTGTGTTAAGAAGATCCTACCGTCTAAAGGGCAAGCAAGTGCGGTTGCACCGAGATCTGGACCCTGCGGATCGCGAGAAATAAAGAAGTGCGTTGATCGAACGGCGGGAACGTATAGAATACGGAGAAACGGACTTGATTATTCGGGATTTTCAGGTGCAGAAACGGCGCTCCCACTTCCGTTGGAGGCCGCTGACGCTAGTGTCCTTGTCAGTCCCCCCCCCCAAGCTAGGACGCCCTGAACAAACGGAGGTGGTAGCAGGCCGACGCAGTGCCGTCATCTTGTTGTCTAACGTCCATGGTCTGCTGAACAAGAGAGATGACCTGGAACACTTTCTGCAGTCCAACTCACCCACTATGGTAGCATTGACGGAGACGTGGCTGAGTAACAATGCCCTAGACTCTGAGGTGTCCCTCCTTGGCCACACCCTACTCCGAGTCGATAGGAACTATATCAGAGCGCTTGGGGTCGTAGCATTGTTCATCCGATCAGACATTCCAACAGCGCAGTTAGAGGCGATTGCTGATCCACAAGGATTCGGTGAAGCTATTTGGTGCCACGTCAAACTTACCACCGGAAGCTTTAGGACAGTTGGAGTCATCTATCGGACACCTGCAGTCACCCATCCAGATATGATGAATGTATTGAGATGGGCCACTGCCTCGTCCTGAGCGACTTCAATGCCCTGCATATGGATTGGACATCATGCAGGACAGTGGCCGGAGCAGATCCTTTCTCTCGGGAATTACTGACAACGGTCCATGAACTGGCATTACACCAACTTGTTCAGGAAGGATGCAATCCAGTCACGGCTCCATCCTAGATCTGGTGATTTCTCCCAGGAGCTCGGAAGTCGATAAGGTTGAACATCTCCTTCCACTTGGAAGCAGTAACCACATGATGCTAGAAATTCATTGGCACGGTGGTTCTTGTCCATTTACTAGACCACACATTGGACGTGGCGCACACCATTCGCGGATGTGCGGAGAGCGGCTGTAGACGTAAACTGGTTTTCCATGGATTCAGATGTCCACCGCATTTATTCGTGACGGTATCTTGTACCTTATGAATACCTAATGCCCCTCAACCGATGCGGACCTCGGGTGAAGGGCCCGCCTTGGTTTGCTCTGGAGCTCAAACAACGAAATCGGGCCTGGCAGCGGTTCCGATCTACAGGTGAGGGTTATGATCTGTATTACAGGATTCGTAACCAGTGTACCGAACAAAAACGGATAAAGCGGATGGCGTTCGAGGGGGCCCTTGTGGTTGATGCAGTGCGAGCACCCAAGCACCTGTTTGCATAATTAAAGCGCCGCACCAGAGCGAAGGTAGGTACCCCAGCGCTGATGGTCAACGACGAAATGGTTGCAAAAGACGATGGAAAGACTGAGACATTAGTCAGGCATTATCTGTCAGTTTATTCTATGAAGGAAGGTGCACCGATCCCGATGCTGAGTGGCTCGCCGCTGTTCATTATGCATGATTTTGGGGAACCAAAATTGAATAACATGCTCAAATCCATCGAAACCCATAAGTCACCGGGACCGGACGACGTGCATCCGTTGATGTTGAAAGAGTTGGCGGACCAAGTAACTGCACCACTGACTCGATTGTTCAATTTATCGTTGGCCACTGGCAGTCTACCTCGGGAGTGGAAAAAGCAGTGGTTGTTCCGCTGTACAAGGTTGGGACGAAATCCACCTCGGACAACTATCGCCCAGTTAGCCTCACATCCGTAGCGGGAGAGGTCATGGAAAGGCTGGTGGCGGCTCGCATACGTGAACATCTGGAGCGCAGTCAATTATTATGCGCAGAGCAGCACGGTTTTCGGAGAAACAGATCCTGTCTGTCAAACTTGTTGACTGCTCGTGAAAGTTAGTCGAACGCCAAGGCCGAGGGTTATGTCACGGACGTCATATTTGTGGACTTTAGTAAGGCGTTTGATAAAGTTACTCACAATGGGCTGTTGCCGAAACTCCGGGCCATCGGCATCTCCGGGCACATGCTTCACTGGATTGAGGATTTCTTGGTCGACAGAGCCTTTTCCGTGAGAGCTGCACAGTCCCAGTCCGCGTGGTATCCAATTAGCAGTGGCGTGCCGCAAGGCTCCGTGCTAGGACCACTGTTTTTTCTAGTGTTTGTGAACGACCTACCACAGACCCTTCGACCCCAATGCCTTATCTACGCCGATGACCTAAAGATCTGGCGCACCGTTTAATCGGCAGAGGATCGTGAGATACTACAGAAGGATCTCCAGGCTTTGGTCAACTGATCGACCACTTGGGCTCTACCGATAAGCGTGGACAAATGCGCGAGCATGAGGGTTGGTGGCCCCAAAGATACTTCCGATTACTGCCTTGGGAGTATCGTACTCTGTCACACGCAGGAGGAAAAGGACCTCGGAGATGTTGTCACCAGCAATCTGAAGACAACAGCACATACTGAGAGAGCGTGCTCCTCAGCGTGGAGGATACTTGGTCCCATTCGCCGTTCATTTGGGCCTCTACCCGTGGACACCTTCCGATTGTTGTATGTCTCGCATGTACGTCCTTGCTTGGGTTATGGCAGTCTGGCTGTCTATCCGTGCACGGCGGTGAAAGTAGCCAAACTGGAAAGAGTGCAACCTGCTGCCATACGCCTCGTAGCCGGATTGCGTAGGTTCAGCAATGAGGAACGCCTGGAAGTCACCGAGTTGTTTCCCATGGCCTATCGACGTCTTCGAGGTGACCTCATCTATGCCAGACGAATTATCCGTGGTGAGTTGGGCCGGGAACTACAGTCGAAATTCCCGCTCATGAATAATGATCGTACCAGGGGACACGCCCTGACGCTTCGTAAGGTGCATTCCACCGGCTTAACGGCCATCTATCGATTGTCAAGGAGAGTGACCAATCTCTGGAACGCTCTACCGACCGAAGTAGTGGAAGAGGAAACCGAGACACTGTTTAAGAGGAAATCGGATCAGACCCTGAAGGATTATTGGCGGAGCACCGACATCGAGCCGAGTCAATCGAGTACGATGTGATGGGGCTCATACGGGATGACTTCCCACTGCCCTTTACCTGGAGACTGAAGTCAAACGTCAGATAAGATCGTAGAGACAGTAGATCCAAAATAATGTCCACAAAACGGTCATTTTCTCAGAACGATCGAGGTCACTACAGCAGCCTCCCAGTAGAAAGCGTAGGAAGCTTTCGAAAATTGTCAGAGAGGTGAAAGCATACAAACGATATTCGTGCGCACGAATGCGTGCAAAATACGTGAATTTTGATGTGCTGTAGGATGCTGACGGGCAGAATCCGTGGTATGCATGAACTGTAGAATGATGGTCGAGCGTAAACCAGATTGGTTGTCAGTGTCATCGGTTACGTGAATCGTCATCCGGCTATGCCACACCAATAACGTCCAGAGTCGGATAACCGTTAACGAATATGATATCCGGAAGTCAAATTGGTAGGTTTGTCAGGGAAAAGGAATGACAACGATAGGGCCGATCCAGAATGCAAACGTTGGCGCCAAAACTCTTGAGATTTCCTGGTACTAGCTAAGCGTACCATATGGCGAGGTTCTATGAAACGAAAAGAAATGGAAAACGTTTGTAGCAACCGTAGTCGACTTTACTAGAATACAGTAATAACTCATGGGGTATGTTAAATCGTGTCGAAACGATAAACGCGGGAGTTGTTACTGCGAAGTGCAATGATTAAGATCGTTCTGTACCCAGTATGTGAGTTAATGAAGAGAATATTTCGGACTCAAATTGTTGCCCTCGATCGGTAGTGATTGTAGAAGGACAACAATATAAAGCTTCCCATCGTTCTATCAGATGTCGAGCCACTGATTCGGCCGTGGCGAAAGAGATGGGAATAGCCTCGGGCCACCTCTTAAATTTATCGATGCACGTTAACAAATAGATATATTCGTGTGGTAGGGTCAATGGACCTACAGTGTCTACGTGGATATGATCGAAGCAAACATCAGGCGTAGCAAAAGTACCGATAGGTGAAGCTACGTGCCTGTGCACTTTAGATCGTTGACATTGTAGACAGTTTTGCCCACATACGAACATCTTTATTTATGGACGGCCAGACGTATCGTGGAGCTACTAGTCGGAGACGGGCTGCGATGCCTGGATGTGAGAGTCCATGTAAGGTATCGAACACGAGATGCCGATATGTGGAAATTACGACTGGTCGAGGTAGGCTAGTAGACATGTCGCAGAGTATAGTCCCAGCACTGGTGGCCAGAAATACAGACTGACACTGTTGCGACGATGACTGAGCAGCTTCCATACATGAGGTATCTTGTGCCTGTGCTGCAGCCATGGCAGGGATGTCTTAAACCGGAGATTTAGTAGCATTAAGTGGAATACGGGACAAAGCATCTGCAACGCAGTTCAACTCACTTTTAATGTGTCGTAGATCAATCGTGAACTGAGTAATATAGCCTAAATGTCTGAATTCTCGTGGGGAGTAACGGCCAGACTTAGTATGCAATGCATACGTCAAAGGCTTATGGAATATCGACCCTCGACTGGATGGCGGAAGTGTTTGATGGCGTTATATGCAGCCAGAAGTTCGCGACCGCAAGCACTATATTTCGTTTCCGTGGGACTGAGGCGTCGAGAGGAAAACTCTAGTGGCTGCCAAATCCCAGAAACATACTGTTGCAGGACCGCTCCGATGGCAAAATGGGATGCATCCACCGCTATGCTTAGCGTGGCGGACGGAACTGGGTGCATTAGGAGCGTGGTCTGAGCTAATGTTTCTTTAATCTCCGAGAATGCTACTCGTGCGGCATCCGTAAGCGACAACTCACGTGGATTGCCACGAAGTAGGTCAGCTAATGGAAGCAAACGTTCAGCAGCATGGGGTGTGAAACGACGATAAAAGTTGGCTAACTCCAAAAATGCCTTAAGCTTCTTGGTTGAGGACGGTACGGCGTAATCTAAGATAGCGCGCACTTTATCCTCGCAAGGCTTAATACCCTCTCGAGTGATCTTGTGGTCGAGGAACACAAGTCCCGGTCTGCCAAGTTCACATTTATCGGGATCGACCACTATCCGATGTTTGAACAAACGTTGAAATAGTAGCGTCAGATGTTGGAAATGTTCATCTACGCTCGACGACGCAATTAGTAAGTCATCGATATAGACGTGAAAAAATTTCAAGTCTCATGTACTGCTATCGATAAACCTCTGGAATGTCTGAGCAGCATTTCGCAAACCAAAAGGCATACGTAGGAACTCAAACAAACCAAAAGGAGTCGTGACAGCGGTTTTCTTAACATTTTCAGCGGCGACTGGGATCTGGTGATATGCTCGTACCAGATCGATCTTAGAAAATACAGTCGTGCCGTGAAGTGATGCCGTGATGTCATGTGTGGGGTATCGGCTAGCTATCGTAACGGGTAACCGAGTTAAGTGTGCGATAGTCGCCACATGGTCGCCACCTAATGCCATCTTTCTTAAGAACCACGTGTAGAGGTGAGGCCCATGGACTGTGAGAAGGACGAACAATACCTTTAGAAAGTAAAGTGTCAAACTCACGTTTCTCGAAAACCAGTTTCTTCGGTGCCAGTCGGCGCGGTCGTGCCGTGACTGGTGATCCGTTAGTGACAATGTGGTGTGCTACACGATCAATTACTGAATCTATCTCTTCGAGTGGTTTGGTCAAAATGGGAAAGTTAATAAATGGAGACTGAAAATCGTGAGGAATGTTAGAAAACAAACCTGTAATTCAGTGTGCATCTGTTCGAGCTGTAAGACCCGTAAATTTAGTGTCTGTCGAAGGATAGATAAGCTGCAACCTACGTAAATCAGCAAGTCATTCACAGTGATGCAGAAAATCGATTCCCAATATGCCTGTGGGAAGGTCCGCAAGGATGAAAGTCCACAGATACCGTCGTCGTAGTCCCAGGTTGACCGCAAGCTGTCTCCTGCCGTAGGTAGGAATGAAGAAAACATTCACCGCGGACAGCCGAAGCAGAGAAGCTCGTGGCTTGTCTTTACCAACCGGCAAGATAGAAACGTGGGCCCCAGTATCAACTAAGAACCTAGCGTTAGTGCACGATTCATGCACGTAAAACAAACGGCTAACCTGAGACTGATTGCCGGCGAGTACGGCCGCTTTTACTCGCCGGCAGAGGGTTTTCCCACCGCGTATGAGCACGGCTGTCTGCACCTACGGGCGGCTGGTCCGAAAACGCCGTGGAACCAACAAAACCCGCTGGTAGGATGATCTGGTTTGGACGAGGCAGGTGAGACGGGTTCACGGCACTTGTGGGCTGTGGGGGGCGCCCGTCCGTGCCATTACTTACGTGGGCTGCTGCGAGGGGTAGGTACTTTAACTGTCTTTGAAAGACAATCGACGCTGGATGGATCGAGAGTGCCAAGACCTTTCCGACGATTCATCCAGATCAACACCCCGAGGATTGCATTATTTCGTGGCAATGAGGGGATTCACCCCACTGCTGACACGGGCGACAATCTTGTCAGCCACGGCGGCTGCTCGTTTCAAGGACAAGTGCTCGAGGAGAGCAGTTACGGGGGTCTGAACATGAAAGGGTAAGGAGTCCAACTACAATTCCTTAACTCTCTCCGAATCCTTATCTGCGGGCCCTGCCAGGGACCGGAGGTAAGCTGGGTGGCGGCCGGGTTTTGTGTCCCCTGTGGAGTGCGGGTTGAGTAGCTGACGTAAGCGTTCCTCCCGAGAAGGAAGGAAATGTTGCAGTATGGCCTCCTTAAGCCGATCGCACGGCTGCTCTTGAGAAGGATATAATACTAAGTCCTTCACTGAGGCGATAACATCGCCCGGGATTGCCTCCAAGGCATAGGAAAATTGTTGGCGCTGGCCTGTGATCCTACATGCCTCAAATTGCAGTTCTAAGGCTGCAAACCAAACCTCAGGGTCGCGTGGGATAAACGCCGCTGGTTTGGAAGTACCCGCAGATAAAGTGATGTCTGTGTCGAGCTGCATTTTATCCTCAGAGATGATTATGTTGCGTTAATATATCGTGAAAAATATATATATCGTGCAACAAAATGAAGACGCAAAACAGCGAAAAAATCACAAAATCACCGAGCGGGTGTATAATCCAGGAAGGTTTTGGAGGTTTCGGGCTCACCAATATAGAAAACGTTCGAGCGCGGCCAGTGAACGTGTCTTTTATTCGGTCTGACAGCGCAATACCAACGTAATCCCCTCTATCAGACGAATACAGAAGACGTAAGTCAGTTGTCAGATGCAAAGGTGTATTCTATGTATCGCGGCATCGAAACAGTACCGATACGAGAAATACACTGAACGGAAATGAACGCAATGGCTTAGAGGAAAGCGAACCGCGAGCGCGTTCAGTCGGCGAAGGACCGAAAGAGAGAATGATTCAAAACGAAGTCGATGGAAAGCTCGGAAAATTCAGTCCAGTAAAACGTACGCAACCGAGCAAAACAGCGAGGTCGATGTCAAACGTCGGATAAGGTCGTAGAGAAAATAGATCCAAAATGATGTCCAGAAAACGGTCATTTTCTCAGAACGATCGAGGTCACTTCACGCCTTTAGGCATATACTCATTGAAAATATCTCTCTACTTGTTTTGGTTTATAGCTATCAGTCACTTAAGCGTCCCTTTGTTTCAAAAGGGATACTCCGGTGACGGCCAAGGGTAAGATGGTGAGGTCTGGTAAACCTTACCACACAGTTTCCTTATTGCATGCGTACTGTAGCCTCTTCCACGGTATGACCACTTGTCCGTCACTGTAAAGATTCTCATTACTCCAACAGGATATCCAAAACAATGGTTCCTACTACTCGTGAGACGAACAAAAAGGCCAATAGAAGGGGAGTGATTCACGTATATTTCGAGATCGTTCAGATAGCGTGTACGTGCGGCGGTCGGATGACCACCGCACTTGGCAGCAGCATGTTAAACAAATGAACGATGTTGAATCTCCCCACTCTGTCTGAGTATGGGAGGAGGGGCCGTAGTTCTAAAAGTGTCCGGTTGGGGACCATCTTGAACGTTTTCTCTTTATGCTGACCGGGCTGAGAAACCATAATTCTCAATAAATCAGGATGATATTTCCATATGTCAGGCTATTCTGAAGTTACCCTTGTAGCACATAGTACGTTTGCAACATCGGTTTTTGGCCGGTTTCTGGTCGGCTTGCTTAGTAGCCATTCTCCCACACGTCGGAATTGAATTGATACGATGAAACTGGACGGTTGGTTGTTTGATTATTTTATTTTATTGAATGCCGTTCGATGCCGGCTGGAATCAGAATTTAGGTTGCATGTAGTTCTGTTATTCGCCTTCTAATTGTTAAAATAAAGATAATTATTCGAATTTCATCTTTGGGTGGATAAAAAGGAGTTCAGTTCAGTTCTTTTTCCAGGACTTGACGGTAGTCTGACAGACCGTACAGTTTCTTGGGCTGGTAAGTTCTTTGACCTCCAAGTGTTTCGATGGTGTGAAGGGTCATCTATCCTTCGTGAACGCGTCTGCGAAAGATGGAACGGAAAACTTTGGGTCAGAACTGCCGCAGTCATCCATTCTGATTCGACTCTAAGATCAAGCTGTTAGTCAGCAACTCTGCTCGACCGATCGCCGCATGCAAAAAGATTCAAGATGGACGGAAGGAGAGGGACGAAAGGGTAGTAGGGAGGGTTCTAATCACTACTCTCAACAGAAAGTCCTTCGCGGGCCTTGAGCAGTCGACGTTTAAAGGCACCCGCCGACGTTGGTTCAGTGTTTCTTCCTGTTAGTTTATTCCACTCGTTGACAGATCTCACAGCAAACGACTGGCTCCTAGTCCCAGTTATTACTTGGTCTTTCCCGGGCTGAGCCTGCACCATCGCAGTGTGTCATTTCTTCGAAGTCTGGAGAAAGAATCTGCAGATCCGGCTGACGTATCCATCCCTTCAACAGGTTTGAACGCTTCTGTTAAGTCCCCTCTTAATATCATTCCTTTCAAGGGGAATAAGTTTAATTTCTGTTTTCTCTGCCTAAAACCCAGTCCCCGGCAGTCCCAAAATTACCCAGTGAATCGCCTCTTTACTTGCTCTGGGACTTTTTTATCCCTCACAAGGGACAGACTCCAGGTCTGGACGCAGTTTTCTAGTTGGGGTCTCACAACGGCCCTGAATATTGGTAGCAAGACCCCTGGTCTCCTCAAACTCCCAAAGCGCTTCAGTTAGTAGATTGCGCGTGAAATGATCTCGGCATTCTCACACTGGCTACCTGGTTTAAAATCTATTTTAATTGCCGCGCCCATATCCATAATCTCCATTGTTTGAGCAACCGCTGTCTTGTTGCCTGGCGGGCCCATATAGATATCAGGCTGTGGTTTTCTCTTATCATTGAGGCGTTGGTGTTTGTTCATGTTGAGAGGGAGATCCCACGCCACCGACACACACGCTGTTCAGATCTCTCGACGCGGCACCATCTTCAGCGGTTACAAGCAGTTTGATATCGTCGGAAAACTTGCAGCAGTTGATCTGCAGTTCATTTGTTAGGTCAATAATGGACAGGACGAACATCTGGGGGCCCAGGACAGATCCCTGGGATACACCGTTATGCAATCTTCCTATGCTGGATAAAATTCTGTCCACCCTCATCTGAAACGGTCTCTTCAGTGAGTCCGGTGGTGATCAATTTCTCTTCTAACGGACTCAGTCTGAACTCTTTCAGCTTGCTCGTCAACGGTCTGTGATTTTCAGATTCAGATTCTTTCTAGAAATTCAAATAGCAAGCTTTACCTCTCTCCCCTCTCTCTAGTTCCTTGATTACTTCATCTCAGTGGTGTGTCAGGTTAGTTAAGCATGAAATTCAGTGTATGAATTCGTGCTGGTGGGGTGATGCCAGCCGGTGGGTTTCCAGGTATTCACTTATGCGGCCTTGGATTAACCTTTCCATGACTCACTAATGCTGACGTCAGGTTTATCGGTCGATAGCTCACGTATGCCTCCCTGTCGCCGCCCTCGTGGATTGGAGTAACAGTTAGCTTAAGTCAATCTTGTGGTACCCCACTTTCTTCCAAAGATGTGTTGAATAGAAGCATTAGTGGTTTTGTTGATAGATCTGCCAATGGTTTCACTACCACTGGGTGAATTCCATCAGGTCCCGCTGCCTTACACGATGACAGGAGCCGTAGATTCTCGTAAACATTGTTCTCACAGACTTCGGTATCTACCATTTCGGGGATGTGCGTGTTCTATCTAGTGGATTTTCCGGACGCTCCTTGGTATGATCTGTACTCCCCGTAAAAAAAATCGCAGTAGATTCTCGGCCTTTTCTTACTTCGTGCACGCTCTTGTCTCATTTTCATTCTTAACTCCGCCTACTGCTCTTCTCATGGTGCCTTTGATCGCACGTAATTATAGCACACTTTAGGATTCACCCTAACGTTCACAGAAATCCTGTTTCCGTAGTTCCGAATGCAGGCTAGTTATGTTATCCAAGTAAAACGGGAATGTAGTTGGAAAAAGTGGCTGATAGTAATGAGGTATGTGCCGAATTTCCTGCGGTCTTTTCAAGCCACTAGAAAACCGCTCAAAAACCAGTCAGTACACTAGCGCAAACCGGTGGAAAATCCGTTTTAAAACCGATCGGTTTCAGAGTGGTTTTGGTGCATGTGTAATGGCATGAAACATTAACGTGGAACGATGAAATGCGAAATTATCGTACGGGACGTTTTTATTACTAAAGATGCACCATCATGTCAAAAGTCTGCCGTCAGCGTATAAGCTTAGGCCAACTTTGCCGTACGTCGGTCCGCGAGAAATATCAGAATGAACTTGCTGCTCAGTTAAGGCGCAACACACACGATGACTTATCAGACCGCTGGCAACACATCCAAGACGCCATAAAGGTAACAAGTACCACATCTTGTGGATTAGTCAAACGGCATGCAGTGACGTACGGGATCTCATCGGGTTTTCTGGAACTGCTAGACAGCCGCCGGAATACCCCTGCCGGAATCGGAAACCATAATGCGCGCACCAAACTACGAAGAAATGTGATTAGAAGCTTGCGCGGAGACCGAGACAATTGGTGGTCCGGACGCGGAGCCAAAATAGAACAAGCTGCCGCCACCGGCAATGCTCGGAGGCTTTTCCAACTCACGCGACCTGCTGGGACCAAGAAGCCTGGAGCCAGGGAAGTGATCTACGAGGTAAACAGTCAACCAATTCGCCGGATTTCATGAGGCACGAATCAACGGGCAGAACACTTTAGAGAGCGGTTCGACTGGAGTTCAGCGCCAGCACCCCCGCTCAGTAGTCCGTTTGAATGAGTTCATGCTCCGTGGACTATCTGCACTACCCCACCCGCAGAAGTAGAAGTCGATCGTGCGTTCCACCTAAAACGCAATAAAGCTTTCGGCCCTGATGAATTCCCCCAGTCCTTTTCAAAGATGGTAGTATGCACCTCTCTAAAGGGCTGCCACCCTGTTTACCGAGGTTTGACCCCAAGAATGCGTCCCAGAAAGTTGGAACTGCGCATCCATCATCCCTGTATACAGGAAAGGGACTAGAAGCATCTGTTCTAGTCATCAAGGTATAAGCTCGATCTCGGTCGCATCAAAGCTGTTAGCGTCGGCAATCCTCCAAAGATTGTCCCCAGTGTGTGAACAACAAGTCCTTGAAGAACAGTCCGATTTTCATCCCAACCACGGGCGCATCGACCAAATTTCCACCGTCCGTCAGATACTTGAGCTTCGCCACACACATCGTAAACTGACGGTAATCATATTCTTGAATATCCGAGCGGCTTTTGATTCTGTTGATAGAATAGCCCTCTGGGACTGTCTCATCAGACAGGGAGTGCCCGATAAGTATGTCAAAATCTTTCAAGCTTTACGCCATCAGACTTCAGACCGAGTACAGGCATATGGCTCATCGTCACCTTACTTTCCAGTTGGAAATAGCGTGCGTCAAGGTTGCCCACACTCAACCTTGCTGTTCATTTTTGCGACCGACGACATCCTAAAAGAGGCACAAAGAAATCAAACGAACGAAGGCGTTGAGCTCCTACCTGGTAACGAACTTTCAGACTTGGACTATGCAGATGACATCACATTGGTCTACGACGATGCTACTGTGGCACAGCGCACTCTGGATAAATTCGTGTCGTCCGTATTGCGGTATGAAATGTGCTTTTCACCCTCCAAGTGTAAAATTTTCCTACAAGACTAGCAGGAGTCCATTCCTGCACTTACCCTCGGTATTGATCGGTTGGGAATTGTTGAAAAGTTTATCTACTTGGGAAGCTGCATGACTGTCGATGGATGGATTGGAAAAGATGTGAAGAACCGAATAGCGAAGGCTCAAGTGGTGTCCTGCAATCTGTATTACCTGTGAAGACGGTATGACATCTCTCTCCGATTGAAAGGTAGGATATATAACGCTGCTGGGCTTGTGGCACCTGGCCTGTTCGAGCGGCCGATGTCCACCGGCTGTCCGTGTTCGATCATCGATGCCTGAGGAGTATCTCGCGGGTTTGGTGGCAACAGAGAACAAGAAGTTACACAGTTCGAAGTCACATCTACGGAACTGAGGGTGCCGAGTACCCAATCAGTGCTACCATATTACTCCATCGGGTCCGTTGGCTGGGACATATGCTACGTGTGCCACCACGTCGAATTCCCCGTCGCACCCTGTTCGCTGAGCCTAAGGTTGGCTGGAAACGACTAAGTGGAGGCCAAGCCATGACACGGTACCGGCCTGTCAAAGCGTTGATGTCAAGATTTGCTTCTGTCGGTTCCTCACGCTTGCATGGTTAGGGACCTCTAGATACACTTCATCGTTGGATGGAAACTTAGTCGGACATGGCCCAATGTCGTGCTCAGTGGCGGTCATGTTGTGACAGCTTGTGTTCGAACTCCTGGGAAACTTCCCCTTTGGTTCTTCAGTTTTATTTTTCTGTTTCATGTTTTTTCATGGCACCATGCCTCTGTACATTGTACCGGATTATCGTTGAATATATATATATATATATATATATATATATATATATATATATATATATATATATATATATTGAAGGGATATTCTCAAATATTTTAAACGAAGACCTGGAAATTACTAAAATTCCTTTACATCAGCGGCCCGCTTCAGTCGTTAACTTTTAGACGGTGTTTCAATGGGACCAATAATTTACAATTCAAAGCAAGGCTTTAGAATGAAATAAAAACTCACCTACTGACTCTTAGCCGGGGTGCTGTGTCATTTTGATTTCACTCTCAGTTGTTTAATTGTTTCCGTTTCACAGCTGTGGCGCTTCGCGTTCGTATTCTAAGCAGCAAATCAACGAAGTTTCCACGCGTTTCTTATGAACAGTAGCCAAACACCTACCGATAGGTTTCCCTCTGTACCCGGCTACCCACCACCCAACCTGGAGGGCTTTACTGGAGAACCAAAGCCTCATACAGGAGTTGGTTATCCTCCCGGCTCTGTCGGACTTCCCTATCCAGCTGGTGATTTTGGGCCCAATGTGCCAGGGGCATATGTCCCACCACAGAATGCGCTTGCATCCTCATCTGGGCATGGCCGTGGACTACCCATTCAGGGTGGTTTCGCTCCTCCTCCGGGATACGGCCCTCAACAAGGTCCTCAAGGTTTGTCTTCAGAGATGCTGCTTAGTGTGATTTCACATAGGACAGACAAAATTGGTCATCACCGATTAGTGGTCGGATCTCTAAACAACAGTATTTCTCTGAAACCGCTGTGTTGAAAATCGTAAAAAAGAACCTTTCTTCAGAAAGGAGGTAATATTTGCTCCTTCAAACCTTGGCCTCAATAATTCTCTACGTTGAAACATGATGTAAGACCAGTTTACAAATGTACGAAATTGTATTATTACAGTACGTTGAATGATTTACCTTAGTTTCAGTCACGAAGAAAAGCCAGTCAGATAAAAAATATAGTGACATGCACGACAAACTCAATACAAATTCTCCTAAGGAGTTTACTGCGTAGTAACCGATATATACGTTTAATTTTTGTCTCTTGTGGAACAAAATCAAACAGCCATATTCAGTGTATTTGTGCCATCATATAATTAATAACTTTAGAGTGAATTTTACGAAACATCATGAAATAAATAGCCAAAAGCAATTAAAGCGATAAGATATATACTGACGTAATATTTAGGTCTAGTTTAAATAACCGTCTAGTATCAATTTATGATGCATTTAAGGATACGCGTGAGATTGTGACATTCGTTTGAAGACGGGTATCTTACGCATTAAAACTAAAGGACCTAGTGAATAATGGGTTTAATGGCACAGTATTGAAATGAAAACCCTATAGCCTGTTTTGGGATTACCTAGTCCCGTCGAAGGTTGGCTTAAAAGAAGGTACAACTCATTATTGGTTGTACTCTAGTCCACAACTTGTGTGGTAATTCTACGGAAGAGAGTTTGGTTTTATTTTGACTGCGTGGCTTATTCTAAGGAGATAATATTTCCCTTTAAGTATTACATACCGTTCGAAGAACAGTTTTTTGCGTATCAGGATACAATTTTGACAAATTTCTTTGGATTCAGTTTGGTTGCACGTAACATTGAAGAACTGACTAGACCGTTCTTCTTCCAAATACTGTGTAGGGTTGAGGGTATTTAGAAAAATCCCAGGTAGCGTTTGGGACATTGAGAGAAAGTTTGCAGGATTCAAGTCTACGCAGTGCTTCCAAATACAGCATTCACTTTCTCAACGACAGTAGTCCCACACTGGCTTGAGATCAAGCAGTATGTCAACGCGACAACAGCAGTTACAAAATACGAGAGCGGACATACGATGCAGTAAAACAGGCAGTTGGTGAGAGTGAGAAAATGCCGATTTTTTTTCGCTTTTCAAACTTACACTTTTTAATGTTTTTTTGGCCCTTTTCATGTAGGTTCAGCAATCATTTGAAAGCCAGCTTGGTGTTTGGGTGTTTGACTCACAGTCGGTCACCCTGGGTTCGAGTCCCATCAGGGTTTTGGTGGATATGCGCTGCTGGTGATTCCTAATAGAGATGAACCAGCCACACAGTGCTTTCACGATTCTCAATGTTGAGTTGAGCGTTCACACTGCATTGTAAAACATATGTTTGTGTCCGGTGGTGGCCAAATGGTTTCGAGCGTTTACTTTTCTCCTTGTAAGTAAGAGGTTTGAATCGCCACCACCGCCGTTTACTTTGATGGTAGGCCGTAATTAGCTGTCACCCGTCTCGTGACCAAGCTTGATCCTTATGATTTATAGAATGGTTATACGTTATCGTAAAAAACAAAAACTACCGATATAGATCTGTTGTGTTTTCACCACTTTCACTTTGTTCTATCTTTCACAAAGTTTCAGTTCAGTTTATTCAACCATTACCCTCGCACTTCTGTGCTCTGGTTTCGGTTGCTACCTTCCAGCATCATCCAGTAAAGGACAAAAGGAATATAAGCATAGTGATAAAGACCCAAAAAGTCAAAGTATCAAGGGGGAATCAAGACGACAAGGAAAGAGTCCGAATGCATCTACGCCACTGGACGCGACACTTGGCCATATCACCTAATGTCTCCAACCACTTAATAGGCGGATCACGTGGATCCAAACCTAAAAGTCTAACACGTCCCACTCGGTCAAGTCCACTGGTCAGGGTTTTCATACCTTTTTGCCATGTCATAGATTGACCACCTCAACCTACCTTCCAATCACCACCTGCCTCAGAGAACAGCGTACGCTGAGGAAGTCTGTTGGTGGGCGTGCGTAACACATGTCCCAACCGCCCTAACCTGGTTGGATTCAGTACTTGATCCAGTGACGGACCTCTGGTTCCCAACACCTTACGCCTAACCTTAGCATTGCTGATACGGTGTTTCCACCATACTGGGGCAATGCTCCGGAGACATCGATGCTCGAACACCGACAGTCTTCGCCTAACTTCTACCGTCAACGTTTCGGAACCGTATGAAAGAACGGACCTAACCACCGCGGTGTACACTCTACCCTTAACAGACAATCGGATGTCACTCCGACGCCACAGATGATGGAGGTTAATAGAAGCCAAACGCGCCTTCTGTATACGCGATGACACTTCATCCGGCATCTGTCCACCTGGTAAGATGTAACCGCACGGGTAACAAGATTTACCCACTTCAGCTAGAGTTTTCCCCTGCCAATACAAGGTTTGGTGTTGAGCCAACCCAGTCCCGCAGCGGCATTTTATACTTCAGAGGTGCAAAACGCATCCCAAACATTGTTGCGCTGTTGTTGAGGTTATCTTAAAGAGCTTGAAACTTACCTGGATGTTCACTCAGAAGAACGATATCGTCCGCATATTCCAAATCAGAAAGTTTTTTACCTCAACAAAGATCGATGCCGCTATTCTCACACGCAGATAGGGCTATCTCAAGAATCTGTTCAACTACAAAATTGAAGAGGAAGGGTGATAGAGGGCAACCTTGAAAAACACCACTTTCCGTGGTGAACTCGGATGAAAGATCGCCGTAAGCACGAACTCGGCTGTTTGCATACAGGCATTGGAAAAGAGAAATAAACCTCTCTGGCACACCCTTCAATGAAAGGAAGCGCCATAGAACTGTGCGGCCGACTGAATCGAACGCCGCTTTCAGATCAAGAGAAACAGAGGTTATGGGCCTATGGAGGATGTGTTTGTGCTCTAAGGTTTACCGAAGAGCAAAGATGTGTTCGATAGAACCGTATCAGGTCTGAAACCGGCATGATTCTCACGCGTACACATTTCGCGGGCACTGGATAATGGGTGAAGAATAAGACCGATGAGCAGTTTGGATGCAATACTTACCAAGCTAAATCCTCTGTGGTCTTCACAAGAGAACCTGTCACCTTTCTTGTAAATCTGCACAATCACCGATTCACACCATTCCTTAGGAACCTGCTCACTATCCCAAATAATACGGAAGAGCTTTGTTAACTCCGAAACCACTGCCTCGCCTCCATCCTTGAAAACAGATGGAGACGACCACCCATCCAGTCCAGCGGCTTTTTACCTTTTCAAGTAATCTATCTCCTGCATAATCTCCATCTCTGATGGATGACTGATATCCACCTGCATTTTTTACTGGTAGGTATATTTTGAAAGTCCATCGTTGAATTGGGTCAACTGAATTGTTCCCTAAAGTGCTCCGCCCAACACTCCAGACGACGTCCCTAAGAGTGAATCAGTGAGGGGTGTATACACCATGACTTCGAAGGGACGCTGTGCTATTATGGCAAAACGGCATTCAGATCCTGAGACTTAGGATGGAGAGCCACACAAGGTTTCGATAGATCGGTGAAAAAGGGCATGTGTGGTTATCAGCCGGTCGGTTAGCCAACCGACCAGAAAGTCAGCGACGAAGGTCACGGCGGGTGTGTATGTACTTGAGCGTTAGGTTAGCATGTGGGAAGCACGCAGCGGTATGCCTGTCTCAGTACAAGTGGAAGCGCGGGCGATGCAAAGAATAACTCATACTGCACGACAAAAGTACAGGAGCCCTCATTTTCCCCTCATACTTCCACTTCTGCATTCACCAAGAGAACCATATCCGGTCAGAACCACTGAATGCACGGTACGATACTGCGTGCCAAATGTCAGAACGAAATTAGGCATGATACTCAGATTAGGGCGCAAAACGTTAGAACGAGGTTGACCAAGGTATCGGTCCCCTTGTTTTGGTACTCTGTCCCATGAGAAATTTCGCAGACGAACGGTTGAGCCTGGCAACAAGGTGGATTTGGTGTCTGACAAGCCTATGAGAGCCGGGATCAAGCGAATCATGTGCACTGGAGCACTTGAGGCATATTGGTAGCCTAGGTGACCTTTATTCGCGTTGGTTGCCCCTATAAACCTTATAGAAGGTACGCCATGCTACACGGAGAGAAAGTAATAGGTTTCGAGACAGACAAATCTCGGAATCCTATTTAACGGGACCCAGTCTGCACGAAATCTCCGGGCGGTGCAAGAGATCGTGAAGCGTCATACGACCGTGTCTGGACAGCAACGGGCAGTATGCGCCTAAAAGTCGAATAGGGCATCCGTGAGTAGTGACAAAGTCAAACGAAAGCAGAATAATTCGTCTAGCCTCGTAGATGACATGCTCCATGTCGACGTTGAAAGGTTCGATCGGAGTCGGTATTTCGAAACCAGCGTTACGGAGAACACTCAAAGCGGTAACTTAGATTAAGTACAAAAAAATAAAAACACATTGCTCTCACACTACTGTATAAAGAACAGTGCTTGTCATGAACTGAAACGCACGTAGCATGGACAAACAAGTGTAAGAATGTTCACATTGGTGACGGAAAAAAATTGATGTGGATGACCCGGATGCTTGGAATTATTACCGGCATGAGATCAGAAAAGAAGGAAGGATTTTCAGCCAAAGAAACAACGACGGGAGTTCAGTGGTGGTTTGGGGAGCCTTCTCAGCCAACAGCTAAAGTGAGCATGTTATACCTGAGGGTGTGGAAGATTCCGTTACATATATTCGTACGTTGGGGCAATTTTTTCTCCTGCTAGTGGCCAAAAGATTACATGGTGAAGCCACATCTCAACATGATTGTGCTTCTGTTTACTGCTCATACGCTACGAAATGCTGGCTGTTGTTCCTTGAGGTGGAGGACATTCAGTGGCGAATCTGCAGTCCTGGTCTAAACCCGGTTCAGAACCTACGGGGCGTACTTGCTCGCCAGATGTACACGGATGCTATGGTTTACCGGTCAGAGTGAATTGATAACCGCCCTCAAACGAGAATGGGTGAACACTGACTAACGGACAGTCACAAGTCTTGTAAGAGGTGCGCCTAGAAGATATATCGAGATCCTCAAGCAGAATGACGGTTGCACACGATTTTAAGTGGCAATTATAGAAGCCGAGCTGAGGGGAGGGGGGCTGGGTTCTGTGATTTTGTCATCTTTTTTCGCATATTCTGATTTAATCAGCTCAAAATGAATTATATTTTGTAATTGTGTATTCTGCTTTGCAATGGATATTCGGCCGTTCTGACCTGATATGGTTTCGTTTGAGAATACCGAAGCGGAAGTATGCAGAAAAGTAAGAGGGGTCCTAGAGTTTTGTCGCGCAGTGTATCGCAGGTGACTTTCCGAATCATATATTTCTCCCTGAATTTCAGTTTCGTTCAAACAACGACGTATACAAAGACCAGAGGACAACATCAAAAGTCAATCATTATGTCTATCAATTGTTACGTGATTTTTTTTTAATCCGACAACATAAAACGGTTTGCGGTTCTATCAAAAATTACAACTTTTGGCAACTTTCAGTTGAATCATCGTCGTTCGATTTCCTTAGCATGTACCGCATACTTTCAGTTTCTAGTCTTTATTCTCACACGGCTTCCCCTTAAACCGTCGGTGCTAACATGTCTACCTCTCTGCTTTATCTCACTGACTGATCAGTTGTTTGGATGCCTCGACCAAAGATATCGCACTGTCCACCCGGACTGGAATATTTAACCCAGATCAATCAGTTGCTGGTCAAACAAAAAAAAGAACTTTTCGAAAGTAAGTAATAAAACGAACTACTTGAGTGCCATGTGATTTTTAAAGATTTCTGATAAGTTTTATCGATTCATTTTCTTTTGACCGTCAAATTCACGACAGTTTTCATGCTTAACAAAGGTTTAACGAGATCCCTGCGTTTTGGCGAAAGCGTGCTGTGCGGTTGCAAATAAGGATGCCTACATTTGTTGTTACTAAATCAATGCTAGTGCACATTGTTTTTAGACTTTAGGAAATCAAGAAAAGCTACAGTTCTAGATTCGAAATGCATTATTCACGCACACCGTCAGTGCGTCAGCATGTGATTGGGTAGTGATGAAAACTGGTGTTGCGTAGTAAGAAAATGTTAGAGGGGGGATTCTTGTTCCGTGAATTGGATGATATTCTAATGTCAAGACGAATTCCTTCATCATCATCGTACAGCGTTAAACAGTAGGGCAAGCCCCACTGACCACTGCCTTTCTCACCATGTTGCACGTTGAATTAGAAAGTATGAATATACAAGATGGACAGGGAGTGGACCTATATGGGTGGGAAAAGAAAAGAATGCCCTAGTAGCCAACACACGGAATACACAGTCTAACTGTACAAACGTACACCGATCAAACATTCTGATTCGATAGAAAGTGACAACACGATCTCCACTGTTCGCGGTTCGCAGTCATATCCTTCAGTGTCTCCAGCCAACTGATAGACGGATCTTTTGGACCCCAACCACGAAGACGTGAAGCACCTACTTTTCCTAATTTCGCTGTACATTTTCTCATTGCTGGCTGCCACGTCATCTGTTGACCTCCACGTGGTCTCTTCCACTCCCTAGGAGAAACGGAGAATAGGACACGGTACGGTAGACGTGTGTTTGCCATACGTAACACGTGTCCCAACCAACGAAGTCTACTAAGCCGGATACGCTGTGACAGAACGTTCTCTGAATTAGTACCCAATACTCGATTTCTTACCTCATCGTTGCTTACTCGGCTATTCCACCCAATCCCAGCGATACTACGTAAACATCGATGGTCGAAAATCTCGAGACGACGAACATCTTCAGCACGCAGACTCCAAGTTTCGCAACCGTACAACAAAACTGAACGCACAGTGGCACAGTATACACGACCTTTCAACTTCAGTGAAATATCGGATCGGCGCCACAAGTGCTTCAGTCCAGCATACGCCGCTCGAGCTTTGGATATCCGCGTACTCACCTCTACTACTGTGCTCTCATCCGTCGTCACGCAGCTACCGAGGTAGGTGAAGTGATCGACAACTGCCAGCACCTCCCCATCGAGCATCAAGCTCGGAATCGTTGACATCCAGTCTTGTAACATCACCTTGCACTTTGAAGGTGCAAAGCGCATGCCGAATGGAGCTACAGCTCTTGCGAGATTATCTAGTGCACGCTGAGCATGTTCCGTGGATTCAAACAAGCAGACAACGTCGTCTGCATAATCTAGGTCACATAGCTTTTCACTATCTCCTAGTTCGACGCTTACATCCTGAAGATTTTGCAAAGCACTCTCCATTATTTCGTCCATGACGAAATTAAAAAGGAATGGAGACAAAGGGCATCCCTGCCGAACACCACTGGTCGTTTCGAACCGACCGGATAGTTCACCGTAAACTCTAATGCGGCCAGAAGTATGAGAATACAATGATCTCATTAGGTTCACGAACTTCTGGGGCATATATGTCACGCAATTACTTGCGAGTAGTGTGGGATTGTTTAATTTTCGTTTGATTGACTGTCCTTTTTGGACTCCACGTTTCACGCGCAAACCTCAGGTCATCCGACCAACCTGCACTCGGAAGCACCAGACTCGAGTTTCGCTCTTGTTAGAGCTCATCAGTGGTGCATATCCTCCGCCACACCCAGGGTTTGAACCCTGGGGCATACCTTTTCGATGAAGAGTACTGAAAAGCGATGTTCGATCAACTGAATCGAAGGCGCCTTTCAGGTCTAAGAAAATCACTATTGTTGGTCGGCGGTGCGTGTGACGCGTTTCAAGTAGTCGGCGAAGAGTAAAAATCAGGTCGATGCATCCTCGACCTGGGCGGAATCCAGCCTGCTGTTCGCGGACATTCCTCTTGCGAGCCGGTGTAAGACGGTGCAGCAAAATCGCAGCTAATACTTTGGCGACTATCGGGATTAAGCTAATCCCACGATGATTACTGCAGTCATTGCGTATTCCCTTCTTGAAGATGGGAACAATCAATGACTCGCTCCATATTAACGGAATACGCTCCGCGTTCTAAATGTCACGGAGCAAGGCGGTTAGTGATTTTATCAATGCCTCACCACCCAGTTTGAAAAGAACTGGAGGAAGTTCGTCGGGACCTGCTGCTTTCCCCCGCCTTAGTAATCGAATACATGACTCTACTTCTACTTCTGATGGGGGCTCAAGTGATACCACCCAAGAAGTCACAGTTGTTGACACGGGAGTAACTACACTAGCGTGCGGCCAGCTAAACTGTTCCTTGAAGTACTCGGCCCATCGGTCAAGCCTTTGCTGTTTGTTATGGATGGGTTCTCCATTCCTATTGCAAATCGTTTCACTGACCTGAGTTCGCCGTCCACCGGTGTCACGAATAAGTTTGAACAGTCTTTGACTGTTACCTGAAGCAGCTGCCACTTCCATTTCTTCGGCTACCTTGACCCACCAATTTTCGCGATCCTTCTTAAGGCTTTTCGTAACTTGTCTTTGTAGCTTTCTCCGCATCTTATTCATCTCCTTAAGGTTCGAAAGCTGATGCTTTTGCTCCATTATACTCAACGACTCTTGTACTCAACGACTGCACGAATACAAAGAATTCCATTCCTTCATCATTAACTTAGTAGCTCGAAGTCACTCTGCGGCGTACTTGGGACATGGTTTGCACATGCACACGAAGAGACCTCGACATACGATATCTACCGACGTGGAAAACCGTTGGAAGAAGAATAATTTTTTATTATCACGCGCTTGCTTATGAGTACAGTGGGGGGGGGGGGGGCTTACCCCATAGTCTTAAAAGCGCATTGCACTATTGGGGATAACCGGCAGTTTGACCATGTGGCTTAGAGTAGAAAACCCTATAATGCCCAAACAGGTCAGGTGTGGTAGCGAGCCGGACGATACTGAGTTGCTGTCTATCACAAAATGAGGTGGGAAGTCCAGTGAATGATAAAAGACGACCTAAGTCTCGGACCAGTGGCTACAAAATTGTGAGATGTGGTATGCTTCTTGAGTGTGGCTAAATATTTTTTCTACTCGCCGGTTCATTACTTTGAGAGATATGGTGTTATACAGCTATAGTCTCACTTGAATCGTATGCAGCGTGCTTGGATAGAGAGTCCATTTTTAAAATCACACGATGATCCTTCCAAAGTTAATTCGTCAGTTAACACGACTGACCCTCAGAACGAGGACACACGGTCCCAAGTATGGATTTCCGAAGTGAACATTATAGTGTTATATATATATATATATTTATGTTACAGAAAAGTCTAGGCGTACACTGGGTTGCCAAACGTTTATTGTGACGTTCCGATCCAAATTAGGACTCGTCAAACGTGAGTGAATGAGTGTGTGAATGGGGCGGCTAGTTCCGCATGTCTTCGGTGTGTTGCCCGTCTGTCTGCTTCTCGATCGTTCGGCACAGGTTTTGCCAGGGTGACGTAATGTGTATCGACCTCGACATGTTGATTGAACGAGTTGATCGAAACGCTTCGAGGTTGAGGCGCTTCCCCTTCTTTGCTCGGTCGGTTACCATTGCACTATCGATTTTGACCGCGTGACCTCTCTGCGAGCAGTGGTTCCGAATCTATGTGTAGATCGGCGGATCATAATGCTAGTTTGTGTTCGTGTAGGCCAGCGCGTAGTTGTTTGCCTATCTCACCTGCGTGTTCCTTATCACATCCTGGGCATGAGATAGCGTAGAGCATATATATATATATATATATATATATATATATATATATATATATATATATATATATATATATATATATATATATATATATATATATCACACCCTCATGATTTTGGACTGTGCCAAACAAAATGCGGTGCAACAGGGAGGAAGGAGTATATGGAGTAATATGTTGTGATTTGTTTGCAAGTGCAATAATGCCAGGTTGTCCAGGCTAATGTCGGTGGTATACCTAGGAGTCCACGATCGAAACATTTAGCTATTCAAAACCCAACCGGCAATTCAGCGGGACGAACCGTGAGGTCCAAAACCCATTGAGGACCGGTGAGTGATTGCTCCGTTAATACGACCTTCGGATGAGTTGAAACATCCTGGGTGCCCAGTACACCCTCCGTCGCAGATGCCAGGAAGCATAGTACCATGTGCTTTGTACGCCGTCCGTGGTTGGTTTGGAATGAGGAATTGACCATCTCCCCTAGACTGACTAATATTCAGTCAACCCGGTGGAGAGCGCTGGGCATTCGCCTTCGTCCTTACACTTTAGTGAAGACACCTCTGCCACTAGAAGGCAGTTTGCAGGACTTTCTCACTAGATGCTGTTTGAGGCACGCGATCAGTTGGGAGCACTCTGTGAGGCATTCAGGGCGATAAGCCATCTCGGAGCCTAAGATAACCACGTCTGATCACACTGAAGCATTTCAACGCTCATTCATCAGCGAACAAGTGACGGTCACAGTTTTGGTCATTTCCGGAGACCGACTGGGCCACTGATGGAATGTCTATGGATTTACGTCGAACAAAGTCCTCCCACAACCCTGGTAAGACTAATGTCAAAAATGAAAGGCAACTGAATGCTGAGCAATAAGGGGACGTCATGAACAAACTCTTTTGCGGTGTCTGCGACATCTATTTTGTCAGTTGATAGGAGTGAATGGATGGAAAATAGGTGTATGAATGCATTGGAGATATGTACAAGAATGCAAGACACGTTCTTTAAAATCTCTTTGTGGGAATCAAAAAAGTTATACACCAGACTGGATCTAGAAACCACGCAATGCTCAAGGCACCTCTTACTAACGTGACACACGACAGCAAGTTTAACCGGAATCCAGCCACAAATTCGGTTTTTTGAAGCGCATGAAGGTCCAGTAGTAAAGTTGACCTGAATTTTACTAGTCTGCGGTCAAGGATTGCAATTCTTCTTGCACATCAGTTCAGGGAACTTAAATATCTAAAGCCGCACTGTCAGATTTCTAAAATCGGAATCAATCATAGAGGCTAAAAGTCAGTTTTCCATTAGTAGTGTATTATACAAGCATCAGTGTTCCTCTGAAGGGGCTTTCACGTGTCCGATCTGCAAAATACGGGGAAGAAAACTCCATGACCACACAGGCTCATTAAGTGCATCGGCGGGATCCTACACCCACAATAATCAAACACCAACATGGCCACCAATAGCCTGCTCGTTACATTAGTAATTTAAACTTTTCAAGAAGTGTAGATGAAAGAAGAACAGCAATAAAAAAGCGGCATCTTGGGGACTGCATAGTGACTCTTTATGGCGGAAGCTTCTGCCTAAATGGGGAGGGCCGTATTGTCTTGGAAGCCTTCCAGCGGTTCATAGCACTGGTCGCGATCAAGAAAAACGATATGGTAATCGAAATGACTTACTGCGGTGGCCTGAAGACCCACAGCAGCTGCGTCACAGGAGGGGTCTTCCGCCTGATATTCCCACCGCCACGGAAAGGTCCAGTAAGACATCGATATCCTGGGATAGCGAGTGAGAAAATGATGTTTCTAGAGCATTGCAGCTTTTTTGTCACAGAGAGGAGCGCAGCGATTGTCATACACCGCTGATAAGTAAATGTGTGATCGGCGGGATTTATGAACACCGGAGCAAATTACATAGATAAATCAGAACAAGCTACAAGAGACGCAAAAGCACTCAAGATGTATGGTAACACTTCACAGTAACAATTATGCGCATTTGATGTAGATGTGGTTTTCATTTGCATCTTGCTGATTTTAAGTGTTATGCTAGTGCATGATTCTTAATAAACAAAATATCAACCGATACGTCTTTTGGATTATAGCACAAGTATCAGAGTCAAAGTTATTGTTCTTGTCCACGAAGACACACGAGATCAAGTGACCAAAGTTAAGATTACAAAAAAACCATACTGGTCAGCTAACTTTCCATCCGGAAGATGGTCGGCGGTTTTCAAACAGTCAGCATGCTGAGCTTCAGACCCTTATGTTCCGGGTTCGAGTTTTATCTTTCCCAGTCACTATCCTCATTTGATGACCTCTCACTGGTGACGACTCCCATCCTGAAATATTGTTCAATTATTCAACAACAAAAAGCAGCAAAAAGAATATTTTTTTTATTCCGTCAAGGGGATCGGAAAACGGCAGGTCTAGCTGAATCTACGCAACGTGCGCTAATAACTTTTAGGTCTTTCAGCGCCTAACCTTCCACCTCTGTACTCTGATTTGATTTTTACCTCGCAGCAGTATTACGTTGTGAGTAAAATGAAGCAAAGCATACAGGAAAAAGAAACAAAAGGAGAGTATAAATGGAATCCATGTAGACGAAGTAAGAGTTCGAATTCAAGTGCGCCACTGACCGCGGCACCTAGCTATGTCACCTAAAACTCCCAAGCATCCAACGGGCGAGTCTCGTGGACCCCAGCCCCACTCGGCTTAGCCAAGTACTCCGTAATTTCATGCGTCTGCACTATGTCATAAACTGATCGCCGTGATTCTTCCTTCATCCTCCATTGTAAAACAAAGTGCACCAAGTAAATCTGTTTGTGGTTGTGTATAATACACATCCCAGACAACTTGACCTGTCTAGATTCAGCGCTTCCTCCGAAGAATGACCTCCGTTTCCCAACATTCTGCACGAACTCAGGATTGTTGATACAGTGTCTCTCCCCCTTACTCGAGAAAGGTTGCGACGAAATTCATGTTCAGACATTGATAGCTTTCGCGTGTCTTCTGCCCGTAACGGGTACATTTCTGAATTGTATAAAGGGGATGAACTAACTTTATCCATATATACTCAGTATTTGAGAGGAGTGGCACTTCTGAGTTAATGGACTGTCGTGCCCCTCGTGGCATCTTCCATCTCGGGTCTCCATTATCTACCCAACTGTCACATGTGGCTCCATGAAGGTGAGGCATGCATCAGCGGCCACACCGCGGTAAATCGCTCGACAGGCGAGCCAAACCAGGTTGAGGGTAACCAAGACCTAAATCCCTTGGTGAAACGGCGCCCAGCATGCGAATACGGATACTGCTGCATAGGCGGATACAATCTGCTGGGGTCTAATGGCTACCGAAGAAATCCGTCAAATCGACAGGGTTGCATAGAACCCTGGATCTTGATCACTTCTAGCGAATGACAATCGAGCTCCTGGAGAGTCACCGGCAACCATGCATCAAAATTACTTGGACTTGTTGGGCATTCTGGATCGGTAGACCACCATCCAAGAGGAGTATGAACCGGTCGTTCGGTCACCGGCTGCCAGCACAAAAGCTCTTGTTACCCGACAGGTAGCACTTGTCTGTGCACGGGCTAGAGTTTCTACCTCAAACAAAAAGCCAAGTGACTCTGGGGACGCCACTTCGTACCAAATTCCCAAGACTGTTCATGATAAGTTCCCGTTCATTCGGGATATGCATGAAGCCGGCTCATCCTTTCACAGAAGCTAGCCGCATAAAAGTAAAAAGTAAAACGCGTGCACTCGGTTCTTGATTGCTGGACACTGGTCACGTTGACGCCGCAGATGCCTGATATTGATAAAGGCAAAATGGGTCTTATGCAAACCCAACGAAGTTTCACCCGATGTTCGACCTCGATGTAAGACATAACTGCATAGGTAACAAACATTTCCTAGTTGGACTTAAACTAACTCACTCAACATTATTTTACACTATATATGCTCAAAACTGGTCCAGAAAATCTCCACACTGCCCAGAAAAGCTTGAAAATTAACTGGATCTTTATTTGGAAACACATCATCTGCGTTTTCTATGACAGACAGTTTAAAGTAACACAGGAAGATAGAATTATTTTTAAAATCATTTCAGTTACGTAGTTAGAAAGCGAGGATGATAGAGTACAATTGTAAAAAGGTAGACAGCTGGTGAGAGACTGGCTGTGGGGAAAATTGACAAATGGAGATCATTATAGAAAAAGGCACGATAGCGAACAAGCTCGTTTTCGGTAACTTCATCCTCTGGCTAATACAGTTATATATATATATATTGATAGTAAGTAGTATGTTAACGTGTGGACAAAATTTCCCCGGAAGCACACGACCGGTTTCGCGGTTTGTGCCGCTCATCAGGTATGCGTACCCGGTACTCCTCTGCCCACTCGTTTTCATACTTGTACACTCCGATGTTATATGTTCACTATAATCTAATTTGAAGCGTCTGGAGTGTGAATGGATACTCTTCATTGAAGAGCCCACAAATGAATCACAACTGTGATTTCTCATAGTTATTCGTGTCTGGGTCACTGCTAACCCAACGAACAACGAGGCTGCATGTGCAAGCGCTCATATTGATAGTAAGTAGTATGTTAACGTTGTTGGGAATCATCAGCAGTGCACATCCACCGAGCCCCCACGGGGACTCGAACCCGGGGTGAACGATTATGAATCGAACACCTTAACCGCAAGGCTATCCGGGCTGGCTCTCAACGGTTTGTTGAACATCTACACTACATGATATAGCACCCTTCCGTCACTGGCTTTTGAACGGTAACAACCCGCTTCCCACACAGCGATCGACTCCTATGATGGATGACTTCTCTGTAGGGGCCTAAGTACAACGAAGGCATTCCGTTATGAACAACCTACAGAGCTTGGTTACTATTTGCAAGTGAGTAGTAGGAGATTAGATTTGTATATAATAAGATTCATCATGCAGCTTGAACGCTCAACTCACCATTGAAAACCATGGAAGCACTGTACAGCTGTTTCATCCTTGTTGGGAATCATTAGCAGTGCACATCCACCGAGCCCCCACGGGGACTCGAACCCGGGGTGAACGATTATGAATCGAACACGACTGAAAGGTCGCGGTCGAGGTCAGATGTACTTTCTACACCGAGTTTTCCCAACCACGAACAAGCAACTTCCTCCCCCTTTTCCAAACCGCAAAACACCTACAATATTGATTGACCAATCTTAATTTAATACTGTAAATACCCTCTATGTTGTCCCGAAAATATACATTCCTATCGTATGTATATGTAACTGTATTAGCCAGAGGATGAAGTTACCGAAAACGAGCTTGTTCGCTATCGTGCCTTTTTCTAAAATGGAGATCAGGTTCAGAGCTTGGATAAACAATAGAAAATATATAGACTGGTATGTTTCACGCTCGAGATTGACGGGATTAAACAGTGCTTGCATCTCGAAATGTATATCTTCCTTCCGTTTTTATTGACTGGGTAAAAGATCACAGTGTTCCAGATGACTTTATGTTGTTCATTTAAGTCTAGTTGTACCCCTCGACACTGTAACTGATTTCATCAATGCACATGAATCGTTGCTTGTCTTTGACTCTTCATTAGATCACAGGATTTCTTGGAGTTTGTTTTTCCAATGATATTTTCCTCGTTATCCGTATCTTCCCGTTTATTCTATCCACATTGTCCTCACTGGGATCCTGCCTGCTGTCTGTACACATCAGTGTTCACGGGCGTCGAGACAGAAAATGTATATGTTTGTATGAATACCATGGGACAGACAGTGTATACTTGTCGTGAAGGTAAGTCTGGTCTTAGGAGTTTGGGTTTGTGTTGACTTATTTGGCATATCGTTTTTACCTTTGGAGGGGTTGATTCGTATTATTGAGGTCAGAGGTGTCGTTTGTCGTTCAACAGAAGGCTGATTTTTAGTGTGATCATTCACTGAGTTTCCGGAGTCATTTGTCGAACAATCTGCTTAGTTAGTACTAAAATAAACAATAGTCTTCTTACTTCCGCTTTATTTCTACTTTACAAGAGTGTACAACAATCCAGGAAGGGGGCAGCGGCCAATGAAAGGCTCTCAGTCATGCACTCCGAATTCGGGTTCCATCTGGGGGACTCGGTAGAAATATCTTGTTGTTGATGAGCTTTTACTAATCAGATAAAGCAGTTGTACAGTACGAATTCCATGGTTTTCGATGACGGATTTGGCTTTGAACAATGAGTCATTTCATGAAACATTATCATTATATTATGTTACATCGAGCTTAAAGTCAGGCATGATGCCAACACTATTAAGGGGAACACCGTGTGAGCAACAACGAGGTTCGTCATCGTGAGCTGGATGTAGATAGTCGCCGCCGGACAGAAATCATCACTCTAAATTGACTCCGGTGGCTTGGAAACGTTTTACGCATGCCTGTCCATCGTCTACCATTCCGTGCGCTATGTACACCTGTATTTGGCTGGAAGAAGTGACGTTGAGGTCAGACCACGACCTGGCTTAGGAGTATGATGAAGTTGACCTCAGTATTGATCTCAGTTGGTACGTCCTGACTTCCTCTTAAGGGATCATGGATTAAGGATTATCATTGGTTTGAGGCATTGAGAAATGCGGCTCAGAACCGAAGCCAGTGGCGTGAACACTGCGACGTGCTTAGATAGCTCTCGGACCCTATATATATATATATATATATATATATATATATATATATATATATATATATATCCTACTACTGATGCTGAAATTCGTTAGATATTTTGTTTTCCTAATCACGTTTTCCTCTCCTTCTTGTTAGGTCAAGAAGCTGGTGGTGGTCGATTGATCTAGAGTATTTGCTCACCACCTCGGATGCCAGAGTTCGAACCCCGCCACCGCCAATCACTTCGGGTGTAGACAGTAATCAACTGTCGTTCGGTTGGTTACCACACCTGACCTACTGGGATCTTATGCGGTTCTCTTTCACTCCATATCTTAGGTCCTATTCCCGGCTATAACTGATGGTGTAGCGGGCTTTGGGGGTATGAGGAATACCGTTCCCATTTCACTCATGATCGAGCATGCAATGAGCAAAGCTGGAGAACTTGTGTTTACATGTACCGTAAATAAGTATACCAGAAAGATGAGACGAGAACTGAAATATTTTCAGCAGATGGTGCTAAGAGTATAGTCAAACAAATGATCCCGTGTCACGTGCTCGAATCTGCGGAGTCAAATCTTGGATTCATGACAGATCTGTGTGAAGTTATTGTGTTTACTGTTCTATGCACCTGATATTTTGAGGGATAGCATGAACAGTGCGTAGTCAACCTATAACGCGTTGTGTCAGAGCTCACTTCAGGGACGCACTGCCAATCGCGTTGTATGTATCCGAATTTTCGAGAAATGAATGCACACACAAGTACGGAGCGGCGATGCGAAAGAGAGTCGTTTTATATCCGTCAACGGGTGATAGGTAAATGTGATTGACCAGTTTTATGATACAGACAAAGCTTTAAGAGGGTAATAAGAAAGTGAACTAAAAAGTAACGAACCTTGAGTGAGTGTCAAATGATTACGAGTAAAACGTAAAACAGTAACAAAAGACGATAATGACAGTGATCTCAGTCGGCCTGGGAATCGAGAGTCATGTCGAATGCGCACTGAAAGACAGTGTTTCGACAAACCTTGATAATGTATCACCTTACGCGTTCAGACCATTGAAAACTTTCATTTACCCGATAAAGGGTGAATCCTCCGCTTAAACATGGGTTACGGAAAGATCCGGATACAAAGGATGCTTGGGCTGACAGACTATGCAGAGAAATGTGTTTTAATAATAATAAGGGCGAGCATTTAGATCACTCGCTAACTGGCTAAGTTTACTAAATAAGGGATAACACTGTTCTCAAATACCTATATACCGGTGGAAAAGAAGGCTCTGGTGTTTGCACCAGTGGCAAAGTGAGAAAAAGCTCTGGAAAATATGGGCTGAATACCGTGATAGGCATTCACTTGTGATCAACCGGAACATTTGTCACAAGCACCAAAATGCTTTCAGATTGCTAAGTCAGCCAGAGTACCTCTGTTTTCTTGAACTCTAAATCGCTCATTTTTGTGTTTAAGTAACAGAAATCCCCCGATTTGTCGAGGTACCATCACAAGTGCGCAGGTGACAGTTTCTGTAATCGTCTGTATTTAAGAGAGTCTTATCTTTAAACATTTCAGATATTTTACGCTACTTTTAGGCAACTATTAACACCACCTTTTGATCTTTCCGTCTCTACTTCTATTTTTGGAAATGTGGCTTTGTCGCTTTTCTGTATTTGAGTTCCGTAGATTTTGAGGACATTTATTTACGGACACGTATTTGAATGGAGAAGACAAAAAGATTGGTTTACACAATGCATCCAGGATCTTCTCACTGCATCTTCACAAAGTGCATACTGCAATCATTCGAATTGTTTATATTTGGAGAACACAGTTTGGCGAACAAGCTCGTTTTCAGTGATTCATAATCATGCCATTACATCACAATATATTACGACAAGTCAAAGGGTTGAACCAATTAGATAAATGGGAAGTGACAAAATTAATAATGAAAGGGGGTGGGGGAGGGGAAGAAAACAGTTGTAATCCGGGCTTAAATCAAAACTGGATGTGTTTTCTTCCCCTCCCCCACCCCCTTTCATTATTAATTTTGTCACTTCCCATTTATCTAATTGGTTCAACCCTTTGACTTGCCGTAATATATTGTGATGTAATGGCATGATTATGAATCACTGAAAACGAGCTTGTTCGCCAAACTGTGTTCTCCAAATGTGTTCATTGGGAATTTTCCGACAATTGTTTATATGTCCAAGAAAAGTGAAATTTAGGAAACAAAATGGTGAACAACGCCGAACAATAAGGAAAAATAGCTAATCCATCACGTGGTAACAAAGCTTGATTCGCCATTGAAAACCACAGTTAGATGTCCGGCTCATAACCGTTCGCCCCGGGTTCGAGTTCCAGTGGGGGCTCGATGGATGTACACCGCTGGTGGTTCCTAACAAGGATGAAACGGCTGTATACTGTTTCCATGGTTTTCAATGATGAGTTAAGCTTTGTTACTGTATGATAAATCGTTTGGTGATCAAATCAAAATCTTGTTACTGAAATTGATAAATGATTATTCGGAATTTATGAAACGTAAAGTGGCGAACACAGATCTGTCTTTTTGGTACTTACCCTCAGGCCAAAACACCCTATATGCAAAGTTTTAGCGTTGCTCAGATATATGATCCAAAGTATTATCGGAGAATTCCGGCTATGGGAATGTTTTACGAGTCAATCAGAATGTTTGTTACCAAGGCAGAGCCAAAGAAACAAATCATTCACCTTGTTTTCATAGGTTAGGGTTTTAATTGCTGACTGGCGGTGCTTCTGCGTAATTGAGCAATCGTCGGTAGATGACCTCTAATGCATCATACGGAATGACGCAATACCACTTGTTCCAAGGGTGCTGCATGATCGACGGTCTGAGGCACTCATTCATTTGGTGGTATCTTTGGTATACTTTTTTGTATTCATTACTTTCTGTAACCACAGCGATAAGTGTCCGGCTGTCACATATAACTGCTCGTCTGTTCTGCCTTTGTGGACAGCTAAGCATCCACACTCAAAGCGATAAACAGTTTGATTTGACGCAGAGAGCAAATAGCTCCTTAGTCGAAGGTGTCGGTATCCGGGTGGCTCTGTAGATTTGTTCATAAGAAAAATTGGGACTCTTGATAGTGGATCAGCGAGATTTAACTTTAGCCTTTTGTGTTTTGTTTCTTGTTTTAGAACACTTTCTGGATTGTACATTTACTGGTAGAGTTTGTTGAAGAGTGCAGTTTTCTCAGAATTCTCTTGAATATTTTGTGTATGTTCGATCCAGATCCATAGTTAGTCCTTCTTGATTCTCGTGTACAAATGTGTTCATGCCATGAAACAGTTTTACAGATTTGGTGAAACTAAGATCCTCTGAATAAATCATGTATTGCATGAATTGACATGCAAATTTTTTTTTTGTTATCCTTCATCTCGCCAATACATCACTTGCCATTTGACTAATGCCAAATCAAAAGAGAACGAAATATGACGGAATGGGATAAGCCAAAATGCGGGAGAGAGATAGAGACCAATGTGCACACGCGTGGCCCGGATATATCTCTGAACCGTGAATCGGTTTGTTTGTTTTAATTAGTCTGACCACTGAACCTCTGCCGCAGTCAAGATCCGGGTGGGTCAGTGAAATTCTAATGCTGTCGCGTACTAGTTTTGGATACATGTGGGATGATCATAGCGACGTATAACTGACGCTTCCGTCATGGCCCAGACGTGGAACTTCACCTTTTTGGATTTCCCACTTCGAACCTTGTAAACTGACTGGATAGTTAAACTCGACAAGGTATGAACGCACAACGCTCGCATTTCTATTGCTTCAATGTTCAACGAACCTTGGTCTCCCTCTTTCTCATTCTCGGTACACCCCATCTCACTTCCGTTTGTTCTTTTTGATTTTGCCTTTGTTATATAAAATGTGATTTCATAGAATGTATTGTTGGTACGAGGAGCGTGAATCGCATATAATGGAAAATCCACTTGCATTTTTCACACTGAAAAGTCGGACGACATGAGCCGGAACCGAATCGGCCCAATGGTTAAAACCAGGGCAGATACTGTGTATCATTGGAATGGTGGTTCGCGCATTATCGATTAGTCAGTTGCGTTATTCACATACGACTGCCCGGACCGCGACAGCTCAACTGGTAGAGCGTCTTCCCGGTATGCGGAGAGTCGCCAGTTCGATTTCGGCTCGCGGCGTCCAACTTTTCGATGTGGAAAATGCAGGTGGATTTTCTATTACATGAAATGTGATTTATTGGCATGAATACGAATCACCGGAAACGAGCTTCTTCGCCAATTTGTGTTGTTCTTTGTGTCGTCTGTGAGATTATTCAGACAAATCAGGTGTAATAGGGGCAACGACAATTACCGGCATAATTCGTCGTAGGACAGCTGAAGCAATTCCACGCGGCAAGTAGACTGATAATTTTTGCTGAATTTTTTATCTTTGCTCATTCTTCATTGTGAAAGATCTAAAAAGTGTTTGTCGGAAGCATTCCGAGTGAACTTTGAGTTTTGTTTTCACGAACTATTTATTCTATCAACGGTAATCTCTAAACAACCGGTTCGGTTCACTTTTGTTTGCAGTTTTTCTTTAAGAAAATCCACTTTCTTATATCAGTTACATATTCGTTTGACTGTTGCATTATTTTTCGACTAGTGGTACTCCAGGAGGTCAAAGGTTCAAATCTCGTCACCACTGATCTGTTTGGTGGTAGAGAGTAATCCACTGTCGCCTGGCTGGTGACGTGTGGGGGCCTCATGTGGTTCTCAATCACTCCAAATCTCAATATCAGGTTGCAGTGGCTTTTGGAGGCTATTGAGAAATGCCTCATCCACTGAACCCATGTACAAACATGTAACACCAGAAATAAATACAATAGAACAAGGTGTCTGTTTTCTATCCAGTGTCATTACGGGAACACAGAGACCATTCGTTGGTACCCGCTGATATTTGATTGCTTGCCGATCTGGAGGTGATATCATCAGTGCAAGGACCCGCTTCTATAGATGACCTGTGGTTCGTTGTTCGGCGGTCTCGTTCACACTGGGTGAGAGAGCCGAGGCGCCAACACCAGTCGCTATTGATTTTTTTCGCGGTCTGTTGTTTCTGACGTACTGTGGTCTGTCTGCCTGCTTGATCCCGTTGCTGTGACATCATGGCGACTGTTTTTAAATTGTATCAGTAAGCATACACGTGGTTTAGTTCGAGGTATCTAATCACGGATCCATGATAGAAGTGCCAAGGGCTTGGTTGTTTCATCTCGGTCTTGTCCATAGCCTAATGTCTTTGTAGTTGAACTTATGGTCTTTATCTTTGCATACCGATAATAGGGTGGGTGCATCTTTTAGCCGAGTGTCCGCTGAACCAAGTACAAAGTTTGTTCCCAATTTGACCCGTAGAATATTTATTATTAATTTTGTGTTCAGTCTGATTGACTATAATGACTCGATTCTAGTCGTACGAAAAAAATCAAATTACCGTGTGCATGAAAAATTACACAAAAAAACTTCTTAACATTTACGTCTCCTTTTTGTACATTGTTTTCCTGCTATACCGTGGTCTATTTGGTACGCTGTTTGTATCAGAACCGTGTTAATAATATATATATATATATATATATATATATATATATATATATATATATATATATATATATATATATATATATATATATATAAGGACCTTATGTGGTTCTCCTCTCCAAGTCTCAGAGTCTGGTCCCCAGTTGTCTCCAATAATGCAGTAAGCCTTCGTAGCAATGGAGTATATACCCCTTCTGCTGTATTCATGCGTAAGTATCTAATAGAAAATATGCATTTGATCTTCAGTTTTAATTAAAGAAATGTCTCGGAGAATTATTTTTGTGCTAGTATGTGTCTTTATACTATCTAAGTTCTCTGTGGCTTGTAGTAATTTCACTGTCACCTCAAAAACATTCCTGAAATACAGTAAAAACCGTTTATTTTTGGTATGTTCGGTACACGACATACGGCGGCTTGACGAGTGTAGGGCTTCGAATGGAATCTTTTCTTCTCTGTATCTTCCCTCATCGATACCATAAATGTGACAGTATTCTTTTGGTGCATTTTGGTTGACCTGTGTGCACACTCTTGGGATTCTTGGATGTCCCCAATGTACCTGTGGCCTCCTTTGTGATCAGAACTTCGGACAACGCAAGATTGTTGTCGGTTTCTGCTGCCTCGATGAATGTTATTTCGGTGTACATGTTCTTAGCGGTGACAGTTCGTTGCAATTCTGACTGTTTGATGATGACCTGTGTGTTATAGACATGCCATAGCTAGAGATTCGGTTTGATCAACACTAGGACGGTCTCCTATCATTTCTACCACTTGCTTTTGATGAATAAATCGGATTTTAGTGAGCTCACTAGGGTTCCTCGTTTTCCCCGTCTTGTATAACGTGTTCCCAATGTTCAATAAGGTTTGTAGACACAGTTGTACCAGTGCGCATAATATAGTTTTAGTTTGTCCGTCGTTTGTCGGGTTTTTATTTTGTCAATGTATATTGGAGAGTTTCAAATATATCCAATTCTTCTGTTTTTCTTAGAAATCGGTTACACTGATCATTTCATTATAAGATGAAGCAAACTTTCACCGTTTTAAAATGAGTAACTTCCCGATATTAAGGATAGGAAACGGGAGTGTGAAGTGTGAAATGCCACATTCATTTTGTGATTTGTTCAAAGTTCATAATTTACCTTTGAGTGGAATCAAGTCAAGTCATTTCAGTGAAAGAACCGGTGGAAGAAAGAACTTTTATCTCGTACATAATTTTCAAAGGAATTTAGATAACTCATATGAATGACCAACCCGAATGCGTAGGGAGATTGTGGGAAACAGAAATTATGTGGTGAAATACAGTTGAATTACCGATAAAGGTGATGTCCCCAACTCGTGAAATACTTATTTTGGTAAACACATTGACTCAGTGCCTATAGTTGTTATCAGGCAGATACTTGGTTTAATTGATTCTGATCCGCATTTGCAGCTTCTTCTTCTTCCGTGGGAAGCTGAAGGCACGACCACGACCGATAGACTGTGCAGCAACAAAAAGTGAAAACGACGTAAATTTTCGTAGCCCAGGCAACAGATACCGCCATGACCAATCTGTCCTACAGATTACTAATTCGGATGACCAATCATTCAATGGTTTTACATCACTCAAGGACAATTGAATTCATGGTTATAAAATATTCCCATTCAGGATATGTAAGTATAACGTTGGCGAAATACAGTCGTTTCGACGCCCATTCTTGATAAAGTCTATCAGGTCTTTCTTCTTCGACCGTGATCCGCCAACAGTTTGCCTCAGAAATGCACAGAAATGTGAACCAGAACAGCGATAAGACTGTTGTCGTACTGTCATACTCACGTGCAGCATGCGGAGCTGTCGTGCACGACCTGCGTCCGTCATACACCGAAGTTGCCCACCAACTGATCAGCACTCTGGGCTCCATTCCACTCAAAGTCGAAGAACGCGCGGACCAGAATGATAAATTAGGTGCGACCAAGAGCAAATAGGTTGGACAAGCAAAACGGTACACATCAAGCTGATTCGCATCCACAGATATGGGATCAATGCACGCAAACAGATCACGAAGTCATAATCGGTGAGAAGATTAGGTACACCTGATCAATGACTAACTCGTCCAACCAACACATCGCAATGGATTCACATTGTCACGGTATCTAAATCCACGATAAACAGTAAAAGAATGTGTTGCTCGAAAATGCCCAGCTGAGACGTGAGTGCATCTGGCGGCAAAAAAGCTTGTTTTCGGTGATTAACAATCGTCCTACTGCAGCAGCCTTTCACGGGTGCTAGAATGAAGGTCATAGAAAAGACAAACAGAAAATTCACTAATCATGTTGAAGAGGGGTGATTATTATGCGCACAGTCAGTGGAATAAATTTGGAATCACCTCAGTTCGGTGGAAATCCTAACATACGATCGAATTCCAGTTTCTTCAACTGATGGTACTCTCAGTAGTCAAAAATAGATACCAGAAACTATTGTTTATCGTGAGAGTGGTGGCAGTAGCATGAACTGAAATCCGACCGTATGCCAGGATTTTGACAGAGTCAAAGTGATCTCCAATGTTTTGGACAGACGGTAAACATACTAGTAAGGCAGTTAAACTGAAGCACACAGAGCAGACATATATATATATATCGTTCCAATTGCTATCGATCAAACTTCGCAATCCGACTGCCGTCTTCTTCTGAAAATGTCGTATATTGTCATTTAATAAGTAAAGGAATTCAACCTATCATTATTACTCATATGATTAGATAACGATAATTATTATTGATCTCAATAATATTGTCGTCGTCGGTTTCGTAAGATGGGACCTATTATTTCCATGGTCTTGGAGTAGGCATCCGTCTCCACAAGTCCACTCCGTGCATAATGAAGACTCGTGCAAGCGGTTCCTACCCCACACTAAAAGACTAGTAACATGGGATCGGAGCATAACGAAGGTGTAACACAATTGGCGGTTACGCAATCTTTCACGAACAAAGGTGAATATAGTGGTGTGAGCATGAATGTATCGAGAATGTATGTTCCATCCACATCCCATTATTGGTCATTCACAATTTCCAAGTAACCTGAGCACACTGATAATTTTCCGGGACTAAATACTCATGGCCCAACCGTGATTCCACCAGCAGTTCATTAGTGTTTACTTGGAAAAGTTCCTCACACTATTCTACGTCGTATTCATGTAATCCCTCTTTTGTGTCACGTATACGAGTAATATTTTCATTCATTACAGAGTCTCAGTATTCTGACTAATAGTGTTTTATTCCTGCAAAAAATCAATCCAAGCTGAACGTGATGAGGCAAAGGTGACAATTGTAAACTGGCTTTTATTTTTTTTCTGATGAACTAACATTTGCCGAAGTTTATCCCGACCTTGTGTGGTGTACAAATTACTTTTAAAAAGTACTATATGAATATCTATGATTCAGAATCGCTAGGACCTCAGCATATCTAAGCAATTTCTTATCTGTGGTGTTGTGTGTGACCCTAAACAAGCTGCCTGGGGTTACACATTGTTTTTTCCCAATCAGATTCTGCATAATTGATCATCTGACCGCTTCCGGTTTCATTGATGAGGTCATCATTGCGAATTGACTAGTCATCGACTTTTGAAGCCCCACCGGAGTATGCTCATTTATTCGGTGACGCAGTTCTCTCTATTTTGCCTGTGTAGACGGCTGAACATCGATATACTGGGACCCTAGCCACTTTTAATCAAACCCGAACGATGCAGGCAGTGTGAATGGTTTATCCGTTTGGCCCTACCCTGATGACCTAACATTCACTTCCCCTCCCATTCTCTTTCGCTCTCATAACTTTTTATCCACTTCAGTCTTGTCTCATTTTCATTGGTTAATTTAGTGACTATATAAAATCGCATTGACTACAGTATACACATGTACAGATGCAGTGAAATGGTCCAGGATACATCATGCATGCCTTAATTTCTGACTTCTCTTTTCAAATTTCAATTCTTCGTTATTCTCACTGAGATCAAATGATGGTACACCGAGTAGCACCCTTTATTTTTAAGGGAAATCTCGCAACACGACTGGAGAGTTAGAACCGGGGAGCCTATTCGCTGAGTTGCACGTCCGAATACAGTAGGATGCGTTTTGATTGTGTTCTGCCATCATTTAATCAAGTGTAGTTGTGTGCCTCACTGACTTTTGCCAACAGTTATCGTTTAACAGGAATTTTATCCTGCCGCCTTGGGTAGTTTTGTTTTCCCTACGGACCATTTCATCATACATAATCAACAAGTGGCTTTTTATTGTCATGATAAACAAAAGTACCTCAACATATTTTAAGGCCTGCAGTGCACGAGAATGCTGCTGATCTGTGCCATAAATTCAGAATGATCTATGCAAGCTAGAACTGAGAGACCTGGGTTACACCAACGGCACATCGCACTATTCGGGATGCTTGATCAATTTGGGCGGCGATGGTTATGCATTTGTGGATAATTCTTAACAAGCGAGATAACACTGATTTAGAAATCTTTCGAGGTATTGCAAAAATGAGTGAACTCAAGGTGATAAGTTTGTGCACTGCCAATGATATGAAAATTGAAGGCTGCCGATCACATTTAAATGTCCTGTAACCTACGCAGTAACCAGAAAATCCGATCGTTTGTTTTCCACTTCCAATGTTTAAGTTGTGATACAATATACATCCATGACTGAGTGTAGACATTCCTCATTGTACAACCGTTTCGTAGCGTGCAGCGATTCATGAACATTTGCCCGACGGGGGTCGTTTTTAATGCTTTGTTGTATAGTGATAGAGTCTTCAGAGTGTGAGGAGATCTTTGATTCTTCTCAAAGAGCGCCTTCTAGACTAGCCGGATTTTGACTACTCACTTTCGAAGTGTTTTATACACATCTCGTAGAATGTGTTTACCAACTCACGAAAAAAGCCTGTAGCACGGGGAAATTTCCTTTAAATACATCATCTCGGACAATGGGATTGATAAAGTTAGGTAAAAGATAGTGATCGATACTAGAAATTGGGTTGACCCATGGACAAATTTCAGACCAGAGTTCACACTGGAGAATGGCGCAGTCGGCTACTCCTGATGGCCGGAGAAAGCGGGTACTGTACAAAGAAATTGACTTCCTGAAACTATTGTTTTAGCTGTGGCTGTGACTAGTGATCCCCGTATAATTTTCATAAACAGACTCTCCCCATCCCCAAGTTTTTCACACCTGTCTTCTTGCCTTCTTTGTAAGGAAAGATCGGACGTACGCTGTCGCTCACATCAGTGACACAGTGACCATTGATTTCTAGCGTGTTGTCAAGATGGTGAACTTGTTGCACAATTATTCATTCACCACTATCTGTTACCTGATTCTCTCAGTTACCCAATCCCAGGTGTGTGAGTGCCTGAAGTGAAATATGGAGAACAATTTCTTCATATCATACGCTTTCTGGATTGCTGTTTGTATACTAGGTAGGGAGATAGACAGTCAGCAAATCAGTTGGTTTGTCATTCCACTGGTTATTCGGCCAATAGATAAAATCTTTCTTGCCGTCGGAATGGTCACATTCCATTCTACTAACACCTATAGATACATCGAGTTTATGAATTACTGAGGAGTTCTAAGAAACACTTATCCATGTCGGAAATGAATGTATGTGATGAAACAGCCAAAAAATAAAGTTTGTTTTCTACTCGTTTTCGCCCCGTCGTTACCTGTCTCTATAATTGTGGAGTTGGCACCATACCTGACTTCAGTATAGGTGTACTATAATATATAATACTATGAACGCATTTCACTCTAACTGTTGCGACCGGGCTCCAAGCAAATAAAGAACACAGTGAGGTCAAGTCGGACACAAGCAACTAGTCTTACATGTTGGTAGTGGTTGCAGAGCTTTGGGTACACAAATTAGGCTAGCGGAAACAGAAAAGCTCCTCGGACAATCATCCTGATCCGGGCACTTGGTAAGGACGTTGCCGTACCGATTTCCCTCATGATCCATGTTCGCTGAGGTTGACAGTAGTATGAAAATCAGTGAGTGATCAATCAATGACATGAAAGAGAAGTACAGTTTGCCAACTTCTCATATGGAGACCCAAAAGATCCTCCAATACAACAGTTAGAGACACTAGGAGAAATGATGGAACGATGAGACCGGTAAAGAGTTTAAGCCATAACCTTCGTTTACGCGATCCGATTATCTGCGGTTCTCTCTTTATCATTTTCATACTGTCAACATTCGTGTTATATCTTTCGATATTCTCTGAGAGATGACTCGGAGAACCGCTCCATCCAACGGATGGGTTTTTCTTGTTCAAACTGGAACTTAAGTGGTGTTTCATGCGTCAGGTTGATGGTTTCCACCTGTGCACAGATGATGTCATCGGGACTGATGATGATAAAATTTTTGTTACGCAAACACAAGCCTAGGCGATTAGGGTCATCCAGGTAGCCTTTCTATTGTATCGTAGATTATTCACCAGTCACATTTGCGTCAACCGACATTGGTCGTACGTTATCCTGCATAAATATATATTACTTCACTGAATTGTATCACTATAGAACCATTCCAAAATAGTACTGACCATGCTTTCACTTGGTTTTCACCGTTTTGGGAAACCTATTGGAGGACAACAACTAGTAGTTGTAGGCCACAAGAAAATATAACTGCCAAAATCCTTCTCGACACAGTTTCTTACCAGCATAGTTTACGTCTAATTACCCCCCCCCCCCCCCCCCCGGGGTTGCCTATTCTTCGTGCACACTGTAAACGTTTCCTCTCCCCTCATTGTCGTTCTCCACATTCCTACTTCGTTTACCACGTATACGTACGTTCTTGGTTGTCTGCGCATGCACGGGCTTGGCGGTTGATGCGAATTTTGCCGTAATTTAGAGTCGGACTTTTGCATGAGGCAGTGCTGCTCATCCGGTCGCGCTTTCACAATGCACATTCATGACAACATGGGCGTCCAGGTGATACGAGTCAACCGACCGTATAAATATCATTGCGCGTGCGGATTTTTCAAGTACGTACTACTTATTTACTTTGATATTTGCCCTGACCACCGGTGATGTTCGTAGTTTACCGTGATATTATCGAAAAAGCATTTGATTGATAAGATTGGGTAAATCAAATATGCTCCAGATTTTGTTAATGGTATTTACCATTGACCAGTAATCCAATGTCTTGTTGAAAACGTGGTGTGAATCCTTGCAAAAATACAATATTGAAGATCGTTTAAAAATGTTAGACCAGACGGACGGATGTTTCATTTACTATCGTGTCACTCGACAGGTAGTGGTCGAGTGCTACCAGTGTATATCAACTTAAACGTTCGAGGTTCACACCTGTCACTTTGCTTGGTGCTCTACACTTGACCGAACTGTTTGCGACCTTATGTTAATCTCCACCTTTAATATCTTTCTCAGTTTGCTGGTAATGCAGTAACCGTACATTGGATCTCTGAGGTCATGGGGTGTATATGCTCCTTTACCTGTAATCACACGCAATCGTGTAATGTAGAAAAAACACGTCGCAATAACAATAACAGCAACCAACGCATCAAATTCAAGGTGTAAATGGAAGAATGCAACAAGCTTCTATTCATCAATTTACTTGTCCAGACAACAAGCGATAACACATTGTCGTTTTCTGTATGTCAGTGGCAGACGCTGTGGTCACAAAACTCAGTTACCGCGACAGCCTTGTAGATAGTCACAACAGAAACTGAATTCCAACCCTGCTTAGCACTTCACAGCACAACAAATCTGAGAACAGAGGGGGATAATTGATGTATTTCCGACATTTTTCTTTGAAGTTGGATATCAAATAGCAACAGAAAACGGGAATAAATAAGAGGGCGCACAATATTACACTTCACTGACACTGTCATAGATCAAGAACCTATCACAAGTAACCCAAAGACTCCTAATACCTCGGAAAATCACCATCTTATCAGCTTACTGAACCTGCGTGAAGACAATCATGGTGACGTCGAGAAAGAGCTTGTTTTCGGTAACTCTACCTTCTGACGAATACGGTCTCTAAGTGCCTCAGTATGTTTGGGGAAAAATGTTTCAGGCTCTGAGGTCGCTAATCGCCCCAAATGCCTTTCAAAGTGCTCCCAAATGACCGCGTGCCTCAAACAGCCTCTAGTGAGAAAGTCCTGCAAACTGCCTTTTTGTGGCAGAGGTGTCTTCACTAAAGTGTAAGGACGAAGGCGAATGCCCAGCGCTCTCCACCGGGTTGACTGAATATTAGTCAGTCTAGCGGATATGGTCAATCCCTTATTCCAAACCAACCACGGACGGCGTACAAAGCACATGGTACTATGCTTCCTGGCATCTGCGACGGAGGGTGTACTGGGCACCCAGGATGTTTCAACACATCCGAAGGTCGTATTAACGGAGCAATCACTCACTGGTCCTCAATGGGTTTTGGACCTCACGGTTCGTCCCGCTGAATTGCCGGTTGGGTTTTGAATAGCTAAATGTTTCGATCGTGGACTCCTAGGTATACCACCGACATTAGCCTGGACAACCTGGGAGTATTTTGCTTAAAAGTAAACCACTGAATCTGATTCTATCTGCCCCATTCCCGTGGATTATACTATGCTTTGTTTGGCAGGCAATCACATCCACCTGCTTTTAAGCTGTGCCAAGCAAAATATGGTATAATCGAGCACTAATATAATGTTGTTGTGGTTTAGAAAACCGGACGCTGGACTAAGAAATTGGAGTCATCTGCGTTTAGGTCACATGCTTTGAGCCGACCATTTCCGTCCACTTCATTAAGTCACAAAATGAGTAGCATCATCTTTGTGGGCCAACGTCACTTCTGGATCTGGTCGGTTGGAATGACTCGATAAGTCGCTTCTGAGAACAAAGCAAAGGTCTGAAAAGCCGAGTTGCAACTGTTTCAGCTGTTGCCTAATGTCGGTCGAGAGCCGCTATTGGCAGATTCCAAGCTACCCTAGGTTCTATTCTGCTTCTCAATAGCTCTAGTGAGAAGACTCTTTTAACTTCGAATCACCTCCTTTTAATAACAGAAAACAGACAGTTTATATATGATGCAAGATTCACTATCACCAGTCGTCGCACTACAAATGAACTGGTCCGGACCTCCACCGAATGATGTCTCTTCGGATTGGTTAATCGACGGTACGGCCAGTCACCGTTTGACGGGATTTGGTTCACCTCTTACCGATCCGTTGTCCTGTCTTTCTTGATTCAATTCGCTTAGAAATTGACCTTAATTTCGAACTGGCGCTGACGGGCAAACTTGACTGTCTATCGATAATGAGCTAACACTACTGAAACCTCAATATGAGCAGTATAGTATCCTCCCAAGAATCACCGTGTGACTCTAAAAATGGACTCCCTGTCCATGTACACTCCATTCGATTCGAATGACAATACAGCTGTAAACTACTGAAACCTGTTCGCTACTGAATCGCTCACCTTTATTTGTTTCCGGCTTAATGTGCGCGTCGAAGTATCGGAACAAAATGCCGTAGTTTGAAAGTCTGGTAATGAGAGTTAGATAAGTCATCCAAGTACTGTCCCTTGAAATCAGTGGGAACTGAAACAAAAATACTGTTAATCAGTAGCGTATTTTTATTGCGTCAATGAACAACCACTAAATAAAATGCATTATTTAAATTAAACAACAATAACGATGCGGGAGAAAAGACGGTCTCCAATTTCCACGTGATCAGTACCATGTGTCATTATTTCCAAAACATTCCCCGTCCGTCCAAACTCGAAACCAGTTTTCACACTTAGCCAAGTTAGGTCGAGATTCACAATTTGTTTTTGATGCAAAAAAATTTTTTTTTAAGAAACTACTAGGGTCACGTTTGTTGCATGGAAAACCGTTTGATCCATAGTTCTCATTCATCAATCATCGCTTGTATGAATGACTCCATGCAAAGATGAGACGTATATCAAAAACTGCTCAGTATTCATAGTTGATATCTGATTCTTCCACCCATGAACTGATTTATTACTCTCAACTTCGATGTACGTAACTTACCTGTTTCTAATCTGGTGATAGTCTTGTTGTGGTCATCATTCTGGAAGCCTTTTCCTATCCCGCTTTTACACTTTTATCCATTTGACCATGAATCGCCCTTGAACTCGCAGCTGTGCTGAGTGTTGCCAAGATGAAGTGGAAGTCGAAGCGCCCGTGGGTCACGTGATTGGCTATGTGAAACAGGTGATGGCCGGTTGTGATATCCGATATCACATTCTGGACAAGAATCGGAGCACGGTTTTGCAAATTCATGGTCCATCTTACTGCCACTGTCCCTGCTTTGGCGAAGATGTGCATTTCCGAGTAAGTTCCGTCTGTCTGCACAAAAAACACATATCGAATCAGTCACAAAATGGTGAAATATTCTCCTTGATGTGCGGACATGTCTGGTAACACGGAGACATTTCTTTTCCTTATCTCACTTCAAGTATTTACATAGGTTGGCTCATAAACATGGGAAAACATTGGTATCTTCGACGATATTGCACATCATCTCTGTTAACGTGGCAAGAACTTAGTGGAATGCATTCAGAAACTCGAAGAAATCCTTTGAATTTTTCAAGTTGAAAGGAACGTGTAACCAGTGACCGATCGAAGAGGTACAGGAAGGAGGAACGTGAGCTAGAACCGTGTCAGTTGGGTGAATACAACTTTGTCACACCACCATATTTTCCAGTATCTGTAATAACTGATTAGGTAGGTCCCTTGCACGCAACTGGCCGATGCTTGGAACGCTTCAATCCGTTGCTCGAAGTTCTTTGTTTTTGTTCTTAAGATTTGTGTCATTCTTTTATCATCCCTGCTCGTCTCGTAGTTATATACTGGGCATTCTGTCCACTGGGAACGTGCAACAGTGAAACACGGCAGTTCAACGAACCCAAGTGTTTCATCTGAGAATTCATTTTGTTTATCTAACTCCCTACACCTAGCATCATCATTGCTTATTCAGTGTTCCAAACTACTTCCAATAATGCTTCGTGGATGGTGGTGTTGAAATGAAAACAATTTTGTCTTCCATCACCATCGGCCAGGTCTCTGATGCGTACAGAATAATTGATCCTACTACTGGAGGATAGACTGCAATCGCGATGGGCTGGATTCTGTCTTTTTGATCCCATAGATGACTAAGCTTGCAAAAAGCTGATTGCGCCCTCCCATATCCTATCTCCGGGTAAATTTACACTGACCAGTTAACGAAACTTGCCCACCTGTCCTAAAGTTGTCTCAGGTGGACCGAAGCTGGGTTTCTGAACAGCCGAAACTTCCGACAGTATTTCCGTGCTTTAAAGATGCATATATGCAACCGGATCGTCAAACGTTGTTCTTTTCACAGCTTGCAACCCATCTGGATCTTCATTTAGAAGTACCGTTCTGTCCGCATACTCCAGGATTGAATCCTATTCTAAACAGATGAAGTTCGATTCTGTTGTAACTACCCAAAGATGAGATTTTCCTGGATTAAATTATCCTAGTTTAACATGAAGAGAGGGTAGTGAACCTCGGTGCATCTATTCCCTTGATGAACTCAACCCGAAATTGGTTTTATATATGCATCCACAGATAGTCGATGGCGGAAGCGAACCTCACTGGCGCGCTCCTCAACAAGACTCAGAGAACTTTTCGATCGATCGAATCGAACGCCCAAAATCCAGAGACGATGGGCCTGCGAAACGTTTGCCTGTGTTCTAAAATCTGTCGAAGAATGACGACGGGGCCAGTGCAACCTCAACCAGATCTGAACCCGGGCCTCATTCTGGTGTGGGCACTCATACCACGCGGTTGATTAAGTTTCCAGTGATCAGTTTGCCACTCAAACTTATTCCTCTGTGGTTGTCACCTGCCTTGTAAATCGGTGCAATCACTCATCGATTCGGATCTCGTTTGTCCATCCATATCAAACCGATGGTATTTGTCAACCACAATCCCTATGCTGGTCTGCTGTCTTTAAAAAGAGATAGAGGTAGCCGATCTGGTCCAGCAACGTCGTTTCGTTCAAAATTCACTTATTTTATGGGGAATTTGCGCCTTTAACTCAGGATTGGTATCATTATACGTATAACTCAGTCCACTATACTGGATAACACACCTGTTGTAGAAGAGAGACAGTTGGAATCCCGCGAAATGCTTCACCCAGCAGTTTTGGCGATGATCTTCAACGTGAATCAAGTGGCCCATTCGTCTCCTCGATCAGTTTGCCAATGGTCAATTTTTATGAACCGATTTGTGAGCACAATTCTCGAGCTCCATATAGGCGATGGATTCTGGATATGATGCTGTGCAGGTCGATAATTCAGTCAAGTTTATTTCTGGTGTCCAATAGGTCTGGTTTCAGCTGTCTCATTTCAGCGGTGTCTTCTGATTCCAGTTTGGTGAAATTGAGAACAGAAGTACAAAATAGGGTGGACGAATGAACATTTCAAGTTGAAATATTTCAATGTTCGTGGCATCCAATCACTCGAAACTATTTACCCCAGTTACACGCACACGAGTAACCCATACAGCAACACGCAAGTGGTCGGTTAACAGGTCCAGTAGTTTGTGTGAGTATATATATATATATATATATATATATATATATATATATATATATATATATATATATATATATATATATATATATATATATATATATATATATATATATATATATATATGTCTGTACGGATCACATCAAACATGTTGCATTCGCAATGGAGGACCGCACACACACACACACACACACACACACACACACACATTCAAAGCATGAAATCCGTTTATTAGCGCATAAATAAGCAATTTCCAGAAACGGAGCAACTACGGGCCGTACATGCAATCAGCACGACCAGACCAGGCGGTTTGGTTGGCATAATGCGGTTCTGATAGATGCAGTATGTATGCGTATTTGTATGCTTTTCTGTGACAGCCAATAAACACGGACCAATAAGTAGTCAAACATTTTGACTGGAATAATTCTGTTATCAATCCGGAAGCCGATGAAGTCAAATCAGTATACAATAATCACATTATTTTACGACACACTGTTGGTTCTTGCTTTCTCAGCAGTCCGTTTTCATTTTTTCCTCTGAAAAGAATGTAGAGTGCTCTGACACGGCCGCAAACCCCGACCTAAAAGAGTTTCCACGTGTGTCGTATCGCCACTTTAGTATCTACAGAATATTTTGTTTTCTTTGGGTATTCTAAATCGACACTTAATTTCTCTATGTCTGGTGCAGCTGCAGCGCAGGCCCTTTTTTCAGAAGGTGAACGGAACGAAGGTAGGACCTTCGATGTTGAAATCGCCTAACGTCCCAAGTACTTGGGCTGGAGTACAGAGAAGACTTTGTAGGCGAAAATGTGTTTCTTCACTATAATGGAATATGTGGGTAGAGTGGTTGGTCAGCAAACTCGATCGAAATCGTACTTTATTTTACAGTGGTGTTACTAGGTATCTAAAGTTGTGTAATGAATAATTTCAGAACAATAATCCATAAGTAAACCGTTGACCTTGGTGTTGCCATGTTTCGCAGCCTAGCCTGATTAAATAGAGTGCTTACTACCGAAAAAATTAAGATGCTCGATTTTCCATGACGTGAATTTGATGATTGCACCCACGTGGTGCAGTGGAGAATTGAAATAACGTGCGCGACGAGACACGCACGCCTCCTAAAAATAGCAGTCAAGCTAGACATACATGGATTGTAATGGGTTAGACACGCATGATGTTGTTGGTTGTGCATAGGAGCGCATGATTCAGGTGCGAAAATTTGATTAAATAAATCGCGCTTGGTCAAAACGGTGTTCACCTTGTGACTGCAGGATTAAATAATCTTGCTTTACCTGTTTATTGACTGACTTGTTTATCAATCGACTTACACAGGTGTTACCTAACAACCACCAGGTACAGCTTGCTTGAAATCACCCGAAATGCTGTTTATGGGTGTATCGCAGCCGGAACTCGAAGCTCAGTATGCTGTTGCATGATTTTTTCTAGAATGGGGTCAACTAGTAGTTAGGTGGCTAGACAAACGCATTCGAGTTGTACCTAACCGGGAAGTGAAAAAGGCTAAAATAACTAAAACTCAAACCAATGCAACTGTCGTTCAGACTTACACTCCTGTCGGACGCTAGTTCCGAATTCTTGGTTTTTGTTTCCATAAAGTCGCTGAGCTAGATATTTCGGCTACAAACGTTCCATCATCAACTGCGCAGGTGATGATAATCTCATCTCGGCTGATAAAGAAACGCTTTCGACGGTAATACCATGTTCATCGACGAGGAATTCATGAAAGCCGTAAACCGGGGCTATTAATCACACCCGTTTTCAAAACTATTGAACACATGACTATTTTTGTCGGCACTCTATTCATAGGTTACGTCAGCTAACGGTGCTGCTGAAATTGGTCGAATCACAAAGCAGTGGAGTAATATATTGCAAGAAATGTTCACAGATGCGGATAACTTCGGTGTATCGTTCCCAATGGATCTGGACGTCCATGTCAAGGCCACTTTAATTGGCGCAGTCTTTTTAATTGTAAGTTTCATACATTTACAACTATATATTTATTGAAGAATATGGTATACTGGTTTTGGAAATATTTTGGTTAATACATTTTTCGTCCAAGAAATACGGCTGTATTAGGAAATAGGTAGGATTTTTCACGCAAGGGAAACTGCGGTACAACCTCGTGCGTTTGCATTTCGGGATTCGAAAATTCGCGCATTAACGAAGTTTTCAATAAAAGCTAATTTGCATCTACAATTATAACAGATCTGTGGAATTTGTGAAAGCCTGGAAAAGTTCTGCGCAAATGGCTGCTCAGTTTTTGAATTCGTGTTAGTTATCATGCCTTTTTTGTGTAAAATCGGCTGAGCAGCTGTTGCTCATGGAAATTACATTATTTTAAAAGACACGAGAAACAAGTTATGGAATTCCCTCGAAAAAATGTTTTCCCACCTAAACGATTCCTTTTGTGTGGACTATTGCAACAGTGCGCTACCCATTTGCAAAACCCCTCGTAGAAGAGTCTCATCCGCCTGGGGAGTACATTGTACAGTCCTTTCCGTTATTTTCACTGTACTACACAGTTATTTCATCATAAGATTCAATCAACACTCATCATTAGTGTGTACGTTTACTGCTATTTTTTAAACATTTGACTCTCACTCTCGCTCTCAAACTCCAGAAATTAGCATCTTCAGTAACTCATACCAAACGTTTGCGATTCCTCCTGACCCGCCACGGGTTCTGGAACCTAACCTCGCAAATACACGAAGTATTGCTGCATATAGTTATGGGAGCTGCATACAGATACTTGTGTTTTGCTGTTCAAAATGAAGTATGTAGAAGAAAGGCGGTCGTATTTAGTGCTTTACCTTACACCCTCGACTGCAAACATCTGGAAGGCACAGTGTGAATGTATTGACACGCAGTACATGTTCATCCGGCTTCAAATGAGATTTGAATATGGGATCCAGAATTGGAGTTTCTGCAAGTTTGTAAGTTAGTACTTTTAGAAGTAACAGACTGAAGAGTCTGTAAAAGCTTGGGCATGAAAAGAGCAATTATGAAGACTGTGACTGATGAAAGTTCACAGAATTTACGCAACTGTGTCCTTCCAATCAACCGAATCGACAGTGCTCAAGTGAAATGAAGAGTATTGGGTGCTGTAGGTTTTTTATTAACAGGAACTCGATACGTTGGACTTTATAGTCGTGCAGCTCTTCCTACGTCGATTAACACACTCCGCCCAGACGATCCTGCCGGACTCGAATCTACGCCATAGAAGTACCACGGGCGCGTTACCAGTTGAGCTACGACGCCATGCAAATAGATGAACTGTTCGCAACGTAGCCTTTGACGCAGTGAATTTGTAATCTGGCCGCCTACACGAACATTTAGCAGGTATAAAAACCTCGGAGTCACTGTGGTTTTCATGATCTAACGGAACCTCGCGTTTCTGAGATCACCTGTGTGTTAGTTCAGTATGAACACATAACGCTGTAGTGGGCACCGCGCGCGCTTGTATCTGTCTGATTCTTCTGTTAACGGGGTACAATCTCACCGGTCTAAAATGATCGCATCTGTCAGCTGCACCGGATGAATGCGTATAAATGACTATGACCAACCGGATGGAATGGTCTACTACATTTATACAGCAGGGAAACATTTTTCGGAAAGAGCATTTCCGTTCGCTTATTGTAATCCCTAGTGAAGTTTCACTAAGCCAAAACTCTTCTGTTCCCGACTTCGCCGAGCGGAGTCTAAAATCTTGTGTTTACTTTGGCAACAGAGGTTCACCGACATAGATATCGAATTGAAGACATGTTTTATGCAAAGATAATTGTGTTGTTGGTTATCTACAAATTGTCTCGACTTGCATTCAAAGCCGTACCAAACCGTGATCCAGGAACATTGTCAACTTTAGCCAGATCAACTCATGCTTTCCTATGCTCTTCTAACTGACATTTCAACCAATTTCCTTATACAAAATGAACAACATGTGCAAGTGAACTACTGTTTAGTAGTGTCAGAAATGAAAGTCAGAAATATACTTTTCCGAAATACTATCGAAATCATTACGAAGAAGGCGTAGATTTAAGTTTTGGTTGTGAACCGACCTTTGGAAAAGCCAACAACGGTAACCGAATCATCCGCTGAATGCAGACATTTCTGTCAAAGCTGTGGTACTGATTACTGGACCTGCACTTTCAGTAACGAACTTGATTTCGTAGTCTTGTGCTTTCGTACAGTTCTTCTGAGAGAATGCTCTTAGTGGCTCTGGATCTCTTGCAGACAATGGATATTCAATTGACACCCCTTTTCACGCAAAATCAAGGCTTGCGGTATTCTATCAAAGTGTCAGAATGCAAAAGGATGCCTCCACTATCACGACGATACTGCACCTTGACGTGGTATTATGACTTGCGTACCTCTGCGACCCAGAGAGCTATACAGGATGGCTTTCCTAAGTCGGAGGTACAACCATACCAGTCCAGTTTCCTGGTTCTCCAGGTTGGGGGTCGATTTGATCTGGAAACTCAGTCAGTAAGATCATTGGAAGAATAATTGATCCAAACAAATGGGTTCCAACTCAGCCATCCCGCTGCCTTGCGGACAGGTTTCCGTTAGAACTAAAAGCTTTTGTTGAGAACCCTAACCGTTTTCCTGCTTTGCGGCTGGACACCCTAGTAGTACCCGTCCAACATCTCCCATGAACTACACGAATAAAAAGAATTCCCTACTGCATCGGTCGTCACTCAGGATAATCAGGACCGCGCTTCCAATTGCATCGAGCGGGGTGGGTATTGACAAGTGGGCTGCTGCTCAGAGTTCCCTCTCTTTTGTTCAACCTTTGTCTTCTGTCCCCAACTACCCCTCTTTACCCCCTCTATCCACTCACATTGTTTGCAATGATAACTTGCTCGCTACTCGCAACGGTTCACTGTCAAGTAGTGTCATAAATAAACCACAGTCGCATAATTCGCATTTTTTCAGGCCTCGTCAGCCTCTAAATCTTGGCTTATTTAACGTGCGTACTCTGATGCAGGCCGGTCAGCAGGCGTGCCTAGCGCTCACAAAAGTTTCTCTGAAGATTGACATCTGCTGCGTATGTGAAACGCGTATCTAAGATTTGAGCAGTTTGGTTCAACTAACTGCTGCTGGTATCTCATCGAGGTATTTCCTGCACACTTCAGGAGACGAAGTAGCTAGAGCTGTGGGTCAAAGTGGTGTAGGAATAGTCTTGAGTGACAAGGCCGAAGCTGCTCTTTGAAATTGGATCCCGATTAATCGTCGTTTATGTGCAGTTAGACACCACGGTCGGTTGGTTTTCGAAAGGATAGCTGTGCTAAGCACAACTTGTTTGTAATCTCGGCATTCGCTCCAACATACTGTAGCACTGACATGCAGAAAGATGAGTTCTATGATGATTTCACCACTCTCGTTCGCAGCAGAAAAGGCTCTGACATTGTAGTGCTAGCTGGTGAATTCAGTGCACTAGTTGGCAAACTCAGTGCGTCAGAAACGTTTTTAGGAAAGCGTTGTGCTTCACCCGCTCAGCGCACAGATAATGGGGATAGGCTTTTGTAGTTTTGTGCAGACAATCGGTTATTCCTATCTCGTACGAATTCCCGATACAGCTCGCTTCGCACAGCGACATGGAGCTCTAACTCTACAGGTACTCTAAGCCGGATATATCATATCCACGACGAACGGTAGTGTAGATGAGCATTGGACCCATATCCAGCAGGCAATTCACGTGGCAGCAGGGTTCGTCTGTGGTACCAGATCCGGTGTTCATCAAATACACTGGATTTCGCAACGGTCGATCAGGCTAATAGGGCAAAAACATCAGCTCTCGAACAGTAAGGAGGTGAATAAGATACGGAGGAAACTACGAAGGCAAGGTACAAAAAGCCTTAAGGATGATCGCGATAACTGGTAGGTCAAGGTAGCCAAAGAAATAGAAGTAGCAGCTGCTTCAGGTAACAGTCAAAGACTGTTCAAGCTTATTCGAGACACCGGTGGACGGCGAACCTCGGTCAGTGAAACGATATGCTATAGAAATGGAGAGCTCATTAATAGCAAGGAGCCAAGTCTGGACCGTTGGACCGAATACTCCAAGGAGCAGTATAGCTGGCTGCACGCTACTGTAGTTACTCCTGTATCAACAACTGCGATTCCTTGGGGAGTATCACTTGAACCCACATCGGAAGTAGAAGTGGAGTCGTGCATTCGATTACTACAGCGAGGAAAAACGACGGGTCCTGACGAACTCCCTCCAGTTCTTTTCAAAATGGGTGGTAGTGCATTGATAAAATCATTTGCCGCCTTGCTCCGTGACGTTTGGAAGGAGGAACGTATCCCGCTGTTATGGGGTGAGTCATTGACTGTACCCATCTTTAAGAAGGGAATACGCAATGATTACGGTAATCATCGTGGGATCAGCTTAATTCCGACAGTCACCGAAATACTAGCCTCGATTTTGCAGCGTCATCTCACATCGGCTCGTGAGAGGAACGCCCGGGAACAACAGTCCAGATTCCGCCCAGGTACTCTTCTTCACTTACTAGAGATGCGTCACATACACCGTTGACCGACAATAATGGTTTTCCTCGACTTGAAAGTTGCCTTTGATTCAGTTTACCAGATGGCGTGATTCAGTACTCTTTACCGAAGGGTATGCCCCAGAAGTTCGTGAATCTACTGAGGTCATTGTACCCTCGTACTTCTGATCACATAGGAGTTTATGGCGAACTATCCAGTCGGTTCAAAACGACGAATGATGTTCGACAGGGAATCCCAAATTATCCATTCTTGCTCAACTTCGTCATAGACGAGATAATGGAGAATGACTTGGGAGATCTGGAAGATGTGGGCATCGAACTAGGAAATAGTGAGGAGCCGTGTGACCTAGATTACGCAGACGACCTTGTCTGTTTGTTCGAATGCACGGAACATGTCCAGCGTGCACCAGATAGACTTGCGAGAGCTGTGGCTCCATTTGGCATGCGCTTTGCACTTTCAAAGTGTAAAGTGATGTTGCAAAACGACGTCAACGATTCAGAGCTTGATGCTCAATGGGAGGAACTAACGACTGTTAATCGCTTTAGTTACCTAGGAAGAAGCATGACGACGGATGAGAACACGGTAGTAGAGGTGAGTACGCGTATATCAAAGGCTCGACGGGCGTACGCTGGACTGAAGCCCTTGTGGCGCCGACTTGATATTTCACTGAAGTTGAAATGTCGTGCAGTGCGTTCAGTTTTTTTTTGTGCAGTTGCGAGACTTGGGGTCCGCGTGCAGAAGATATTCGTCGTCTTGAGGTATTTGACCATCGGTGTTTGCGTAGTATCGCTAAGATTGCGTGGAATGATCGAGTGAGCAATGCTAAGGTCAGAAATCGAGTATCGGGTACCAATTCGGAGAACGTTCTATCACAGCGTATCCAGTTTAATAGACTTCGTTGGTTGGGGCACGTGTTACTTATGGGAGACACGTCTACCGCATCGTGCCCTATTCTCCGTTCCTCCTATGGAGTGGAAGAAACCACGAGGAAGTCAACAGATGACGTGGCAGCGAGGAATGAGAAAATGTACAGCGAACTTAGGAAAAGTAGATGCTTCACATCTTCGCGGTTGGGGTCCAAAAGATCCGTCTACCAGTTGGCTGGAGACACTGAAGGATATGGCAGCAAACCGTGAACAGTGGCGATCGTTTTGTCACTTTCTATCGAATCAGAATGATTGATCATTGTGCTTTTCTACAGTTTGACCGTGTATTCCGTGTGTTGGTTACTATGGTTTTCTTTCCTTTTCCCAGTGCTGTAGGTCCACTCCCCATCCATCTTATAAATTCATACTTTCCAATTCAGCATGCAACATGGTGAGAAAGGCAGTGGTCAGTGGGGCTTGCCCTACTGTTTAACGCTGTGCGATGATGTGGATGATGACGATCACTGTTTCACTGTTACTTTGATTAACTGAAATCTGGTCAGTCATCTTGCCCTGAATTGAACGACCGAGCACTTCGAAAGCTTCGAATCCTTCAGATCTTGTGCCGTATGCGTTGATGTTTCAGCTAGAAAAACTTGACTGTAAACGCTTACATCATGTATTATTGCAAAAACTATCCGCTTTTTCCAAGCGCGTTAATCTGTCCCGGGTGAAACCTAAAGTTGACTATACTGTGGGACTAAAGTGCACAAATTTTTCCATCCGGTTCGAAGTGCCAGTGGGTGTTCTAAGCATAAGATGAAACTTTAGTATTTCCATTCGACTCATTACCACATCATGGTTCTTTCCAGATTCAAAACCTAGAGTTATTGATGTCGCGAATCTAACTGGACTACTGAAGTTAACGTGATCTCACTGGTTGTAATTAGTCGCCCTCAGTGTGAATTATAGCGAAAATTGTATATGTTGAAGCACGAACAACAAGCACATAGAAATGAATACTGAAATCACGTATTCCAGTAGACGAAGGAGAAAATGCAATTGCACCTCGGACTGTGTGATACTTTGGTTATATTGTTTATCATCTTTAGTCATTTTGTAGGTCGATTTCGTGAACGTTCACAACGAATTATACAATCAAGTTTTCTTGAGGCGAACTGTCGCAAGTTTCTGTCACCCCATAAATTGAAAACCCCTACGTATCTTCCATACATTGCTCGTATCAATGAAGAATGCACAGACACATGAAAACGGAGGTCCTCGGTGAAAGCATCGAATAGTGAAATAAATTTTGTTTTCTGCCACGTGCGATGTCGTTTCACAAATTTGCAAAATAAATAAATAAATAAACATAAGACGGACTCAAATGTGGTTGGTGCTGTGATTCTTCACATTGGAAAATTAGGGGACAAAATGCCTACTCCCCAGTTATCATTGTTATATGCACAATTGTACTGATACGGTCACGCATTTCTTATATGCTATCCTTCACCTTCAAAATAGATTGATGTACATAAGGCTTTACCTCGCGGAAACGCCTGTGTGTCTCGAAGTAACAAGGTTTGCTTTGAGTTTTGTGAGAAATAACTCTGAATATTTAATTTATAGCCCAAAGATGGGCATAACAATCAGACGAAATTATAGGCCCTAATAATGCTACCATAGAAATTTTCTTTATTTTAGTCCACGGATAGAATATGTAGTGTTTAATAAGCTGCTTCTCGCTCAGCTTGACGTTTCGGTCGCAAAAGTTTCATCGCCGATCAAAGTAATGCCATCAATGCGCACTGACGATGAAACCTCGGCTGTGGGTGAAACGTTTGCGAACAAAACGGAAAACTCAATGGTCACAAGTTTAGGAAAACTTCGAACCCAAATTGAAAACAATATCAATATTCGTTTCTGGTCCATTTTTTGTCAGCTTTGAACTCCACATCATAAACTATCATTGTCACCATGGGTGATGAAACGCGTGGCATTTTTTTCTCGGAATGAGAAACGGAACATGTTAAATCAATGAATTTGTCTCAATTGTTTCAGTTCTGTGTCTCTTATTTGTCACTCTCCTAATTTATCATCCGTAACACTTCATTGCCCATTTTTCTATATCCAGGATTTCATGTTTTTCGAGAACAATAACCGAAGAAGGAATACATATTGAAATGATTGTCATCGTCGGTCCAAAGTTGATGGGAAGAAATATCCCTTTTCTCACAGTTATTCGAATCAGTGATGATATCCCCTTCCTCAGAAGACAAAGAATGGATGTTTCTATTTTTTTTTACAGTGATGACTATTTTCTAAAACCTTTGTGTAAATGTTTTTAAAATGACTTCAAGCACCCTTTTTAGCGATTGTGAACTATCCAGCAGACAAGACGTCGATCACCGTTACCTTATCTGCTTGCAAACACGAAACACCAGTGACGGATTGTTTTCTAAATGTTAATTTTTTTTTACTATAAAGCTCTACGCATCATACATATCATACAAGCCGCAATTCACTTATGTCTGACTACACAGTCTTAACCGGCCCAACCTTCTGCTTCTTTTTGATTCGGTGTTCTGTCCAATATGAGCCATGGCCCCTTTCTGCGTGGCAGTTTTGAAAGATACCCCTCCCCCCCCCCTTATACGCATAATCATAACATGCGATTCATAACCTATTCTTCTGATGTAATACCATACTACTTGGGTGACATTTGTTTCAAGTCTATACATTTTTATAACATCGTGGCCTCTTCAAGGAGAAGGTGAAAAAGGAAACGAAAGGAAATTTCCATCGCGAGGATTGATCGCGTGTACACATTTGTCAAAGTGCGAATGAGCGTTTCACCTCGTGACAAACGTTTCCGATTCCCGCTTTGAAATATCATCGTACAGGCATTTATACCTGTTCTGAGAATTCCAGCTACTCGCAGAATATAAAGGGGTATATGTTAAACTATAAAATCCAATTTGAGTCAAAAATCTCGTATTGGAGAAAAAATATCGGCAAAAATAGGAAGACTAATCGCGACAAAAGTATCCGATCCCCAAAGAGATGACTTTTCTGCCTGAGGACTTCGGTGCACCTCGGCGTGCCTTCCACGCGACGCGAGGGTACTCATGCTTTGATTAAATGATTACTACAGGCCTGCACCATACAAGCGTGGGAAGGCATGGTGTTGATTTCGGGTTGATCGTAACGAACGGACTAATCACAAGGTTGGTACCCCAGTCGCGGTGGCTTGGGGGATCTCCAAGCTCATTGCAGTTTCGGCTACTGTGTTCGACTAGAAAAGACCAATTGAGCTCGAAAACGGGATGATTCCAGCGTTTCAACACGAACAGCGCAGTTCACATGCAATCGCTAGGAAGTGCAAAAGATAAACGGATGCCATGAGACGATATTTGGAAAGAAAACTAAAGGACTTTCTTGAAGAAGGTGTGGGACGCCCTGAAGTACTTGAATCAAGACAAACACAGATTAATTTGTCTAGCGTCAAACACCCAACCTTCTAAATAATGACTAAGAACTTCACTTTGGGTTACCGTTTCAACTGGACAGTTACAAGGATCCTTCGCTTCCGTACCGTGGGTGGAATCTATGAAAGCGAAAAATATTCGTGTTCCATACTTCTATTCATGCGGAAGACCATTTATCTTGAGCTGAAACCCATGTCGCATGGACGGATCAAGAGCCTCGCTTCTTTTAGTGATTAGAAAAAGTCAGCTTCGTTGGGCCGGACGCTGTATGCCTGCACTACCATGCAAACACTTACGTGACCAAAATTTGCTTATTGTTCCATGGAATCAAGGCCATGGCATAAACAACAAGTAGCCCCGCTGTCAATCCAGTGGAGAACATTTGGGGAATTCTGGCTCGTTGAGTAAACAGAGAGGCCTAGGTAATGAGTCAACGAATGAACTCGCGAACGCACTACAACGAGACAAGCGATGTCGGTCAGGAGGTGACCTAGTTTTTCTCGAAAAGCATACTGAGATGGTGCGTCAAGGTCCTCAGCAGAACGGCCGTAGCACGCGATTTTCAGCAAGTCTAACTGGGTTATGTGCTGCGTTTCAGACACAGGTATTGTCGAAATTGGAAGGAAATTGTAGTTCTTTGAATTCCTATCCATTCGATGCATAACTTTACAGACAAATACGAACTTTTCAAGCCAGTTTAAAGAAAGTGCATCAACTTATTTCACCAACATTTAAAAAACTGATCAAATCAGAGCTCTCATTGTCAGTTAATGTAACTGAATCTTTCGAATTTCTGCGATTTCGCTGCTGTAGGAGCATATAACAAATGAATGAATATGCTCATGGCAACATGATTAACATTCCAGTGGGAGTCATAACATGACGTATTACCTGGCAGCAATGTAGTCCTCTTAGAACAACTGCCAATGGGATAGACTGGAAATATTATTTCAGTCCGGTAAATTCTTTATTGTTTATAGTGTAGATAATACTCTTCCAACTTGGATTGTTATAATTTATCGCAGAACATATAAACCGGCGAAAAGGAATTCACAATGCAGATGTCCCTGGGATGAATTTCTTATTGTGGATACATTTTTTGTGTACCCATAAATACCACTAAAGAACACAGAAAGTGAATCAAAAGTCAACACAAATGGCAATGAACTTTGAATTTGTTCGCAGATGTAACAAGTGATCACCATCATTGAGCTAAGGATGCTGGATCTTCATCGAACAAATAAGTAAGCAGTTTACTTTCCCTTAAGCCTTTACCTCCATGACGTGTAAGGCTTTACACAGAAATACTCTCTCTGGGCAGATTCAGTGCACTTTAAATGCTATTTTTCCTTTCAGAACTCAGAGAACACGAGTATCCAAGTCGATTTTTGTTGGTTTCCTGCCCACAGCATCTTATGACATCATGTTTACATGCATGATGCAAAATTTCGCTTATCTGTCTACTGAAAGGTACTGAGAAAATTCTTTTATGGAAAGAATAATAAAATGCTCTTCCATGACTCTGTCACTCGCACATTCAATAGTCTGTGAAAATTTCCTGTCAGGAATGTGCATCTCTCCGCGATCTCAGAAATAAACTGAGCGTTCAAAGGACTACGCTGTTGTGATCTTGTTTTCAACGTCATGTATTGCAAAATGTCCATCTTTTTCTCCTGGACCTACCATGAGCCGCGAGATCACTAATAAACCACCAGACGATACAATGTGTTTACACTGGTTTTCCTTCTTTGTGCTAAACAGAATCAGTCAAAAAGGGAGTTGCTCCTGCCAGGATCAGTGGTGAGAAGTGCATGCGATGAGTTTTCACTTTCATGGCTTTAAAAATTACTCATAGTCAATCATTAACGAAATTCGGTCTACCAAGAATCAGTCAAAATATTCATGTTAACTAAATTCACAAAATTTCACTCTCGCACAGAACAATAAAGAATCAACGTGAACAATAATCAGTTAAAGAGAATTTTCTATTTCCAACCCTCGATTGTTATTATCTGGAACAGATTGCGAAAGTAAGGCTCAAAGAACGAAATTTTCGCCCACTCGAATTGCCACAGTACTTGTTATTTTATCGTGGGAGATTTCTATTTTTGCAATTGAGTAGTAGGAGATTAGATTTGTATATAATACGATTCATCATGCAGCTTGAACGCTCAACTTACCATTGAAAACCATGGAAGCACTGTACAGCTGTTTCATCCTTGTTGGGAATCATCAGCAGTGCACATCCACCGAGTCCCCACGGGGACTTGAACCCGGGGTGAACGATTATGAATCGAACACCTTAACCGCAAGGCTATCCGGGCTGGCTCTCAACGGTTTGTTGAACATCTACACTACATGATATAGCACCCTTCCGTCACTGGCTTTTGAACGGTAACAACAAGCTTCCCACACAGCGATCGACTCCTATGATGGATGACTTCTCTGTAGGGGCCTAAGTACAACGAAGGCATTCCGTTATGAACAACCTACAGAGCTTGGTTACTATTTTTACTATTTTTGTCAGTATTTTTGAATTAATACAAGATATTTGGCTGGAATTTGGTATTTCCTAATTTAGAATAGGACCCTTCAGCTTCTGGTAACAGATGGAAATTTTGAACCTTGTATAAATGCCCAGTTGATTAGAATTCAGTGGTTTGGGGGCCGGAACCTCTTTCCACGGGGTGAATATAAAGCACAAATGTTATTGGAATTCGAAAGGTGAATCGTTTATTCGGAACTAATTTCTTTTCTTTCGTTTTCATTGCTGAATCTACTATTGTTTATATTTTTCCATGGAGATATGCATGCATTTGGTTCCCATGGTGAATTTGTCTGAAAAGCAGCACTGTCTGGTAAAATTCATTCCTGGTTGACCTCATGACTGGCGAACAAATGTTGGCCATTCTATAAGTTGGTTTTCCTACTGATGTGGAGCATACATACAACTCCCAAAGAGAAGAAAAACAATGCAGACAAATTTTTGAGAATGATGTTTTATTTCGTAGCTTAACAGCGTCATTTCAACTGAATAACTTACTCATCAAGGTCAAGTGAGAGTAAGCTGTTTTATTTTACCAACGAGGAAAAAAAAGGTAAAGTAAAACCAGGAAAATTTCACTAGTTTAGTAAAGAAAAAAGAGGGAATATGCTTATCGGACCAACGTTCCTGTGGAAGGTATTTTTTCGAAATCTTGCTATAAACATGCAGCTGTTGCCAAAATTCGCAACACGAATGGCTTTCTTCTCCAGACAGCACGAGTATCCCCTCGACAATCATCGGAGAATGCCCTGAGTGTCTTCTGATGGTACCGTTACGTGACGCCAATGAAATAAAGAAGGGTACACTAAGAGGACTGTCAGCGTGAGTTAAAATTTTATTTTTTTACCCTTTAAGTCCTCCCGCTACTAATCACGCTTTTCGTTCACATTTCGAACTCGTCTTATCGAATAACATGTCAATAACCCACGATTGAACGCGCAAACGTTCTACTTTTTCCATCACCGAACCACCCCAAACCGGAATAGCACGCCAAATGGACATTTAGTGACGGTAATTAACGATGCATTGAATTCGAAAACTGGTAAACTCACATAACATAGAAGCCGTACGAATATGACTAATCCATAATAAACCCAAAGGTACATCGCAATTATCAGAAAACAACCACGAACATTAAGCTGGAGAGCTTACTGGATATTTAAAAACTTCAATGAGGTTGAAGATGAACTGTTCTCTTCTTCTTCATTATTATCACCTAAAAAAGCAGAAAAACAGCAGAATAAAGCTAGTCTGCTGTACCGAATAACGTATAGGAAACTAAACACATTGTTTCAATCCCCACGTTCGCTTTCTGGCGTATGACAACGATCATGACTTGCGAACTTGGTCGACTTCGATCTCCACCTTTGAATCCACCGTTGCGTTTTCACAGGAACGACGCGAATCGTCGCATCTTTGAAGTTGTGTTTTGATGAGACATCTGACAAATCACAATTATACAGATCAAAGCAAGTCACACCTGTTTATTAACCGCCACCTTTTTGTTGTTGCAAAGTGAGTGCCTGCCTTCAACAACTCGCCCTTTGTGATGTGTCAGAATCTCTTCGAACAAAGTGGTCTTTTAAGTGGCCCGGGTGCACAGTTTGGTCGAGGTACCTCCGATGTTATCCATAAACTACAGCCAAATGGAATGAAAAAGTTTAGTCATCCAAATTAACATGTTCCCGTGGATACCTTTATCTGCCAGTTCATCTAGCAGAATTTCATACTCAGGTATAGTCTGCACTGGAAGAAAATTTGAGTTGTTTCTACGTAGGTTACTTGTCTACGCATCATTGCCGCTTCTTCCGCAGTATGATTCTGCCAGCTGGGAAATTGAGCCATCGAAATCCCTACTGTGGCTCTGTGGAATAAACGTAACTAGATTTGGACGTACCGTTTATAATACCCAGTTTTTTTGTGTATGAGTTTAACATCGTTAGCATTTGATGATTCTATGCATAAGTGAATCGCGGATGCCTTCACCCGGTGACCATTAGCTAGTGAAGGTGCGATGCTTTGAAAGGAGTTAAGCATTTAAAGACAAAAACTTACTTGTGTATCGGCACTGAAACACGGATGTCTTTTGACAACATTTGGTTACAATGGTTCACGGAATTACAGAAAGAATTTCAATGATTTACCTGTCTTTTATAGGGCTTGGATCAAAGTGCATGGGAGTGGTGATCGGACAACAAGATTGACACGTCGTCCACAGCTAGTGGTGATAGTGTTGTCTAAATTGGCTTGACCACTGATTCTTTTTTTTAATTGTTGATCTTTATTCTTGGACTGGTAGAATTTAACGGGTTTTCTCCTAGGAACTATTTAAAAGTAGCATCCAAGAGCACGGTTTCTTTTTTCCGAAAAGGTCCATGATTTCGGTTGCCCGTGTAGATGGTAACGCGGACGTTTGAAGCACTTTTAAATACCCTATAGTTCCCTTGTACTTATTTAAAATCGATAAAATGAGAGTTTACAACCTACCCGCAGATTATGAGCACTTTACTGTCATAAGTGCTCTATTCGGGTGATGGAAGAATCCCTTGATTTTTCATCTCCAATCTCGTCGATGACAGTCGCACCGACTGAGTCTTGTCCCCCCCCCCTCAACCTTAGATTCGAATGCCATTTCCAAACCACTGTCCAGGGTAAACTCGGTGGCGAGAAACATCTTCAATGAAAAATTCAGAGACAATGTACGGTCAAAAAGGACTGGCGAACAAGCTCGTTTTCAATGATTCATACTCATGTTAATATGTCAAAATATATTGCGACAAGTAAAGAGACTGGAACAATTAGGCATATAGGAAGTGACAGGAATTACTAATGACAAAAAAGAAAAAAACCATTGTAATTCAAGCTTAGATCAAGGCCGGATGCGAACTGTTTGTTACGTGCGTTTCCGTTGTGAACTGCGTGATGTCATGAGCTGAGTTAATTAAAAATTATCTGTTGACCTATCTGGTCTGAGGAATGGTTTGCACACAAGATGTCATCTACCTAGCGTTTGTATAAACACGAGCTATGGGTTGTCGATTCAGGTGGGCCTTTTTCCATATTAGTCACAAAGCCTTCGGTAAAAGGTGGTCCGACTGGGGAGCCCATCGCCACCACGTCCTTTTAAAGGAAGATCTGATCTTTGGACTTGAACTGAATGTTGCGTGTGCAGAAAAACAGCAATTGTTTCAAAGTCTCTAGAGGGATACGTACCTCGATGGCGTTGCTTTCGATACAGTCCCATGAGTAGTCGATGGTTTCACCTACTGGGATGTTGGCAAAGAGCCGCCCCCAGTGTACCGTTATTGGTTGTCTGAAAAGAAAGCAAAGAGTGAGTTGACATCTAACGAGAGCATCTGTCGCTCTTTCTCATCGAGGTCTGCTACACAGCTCATACAGCTACATCACGAAAAATGGGAACCATTTTGAATGACACACTTAAATTAGCAAAAATGATAACAGGGAAGGAGAAAAGGTGTAAAATAATGTTGTTATGTTTGATCTTTATTCCGTTATTCCGCTAATAATCTCTTTCACTTCATATTTGTTTAGTTGGTTCAGTCCCTTAATTTGTAACATATTGTGACATAATGGCACGAGTATGATTCACTGAAAACGAGCTTGTTCGCCAACCTGTGTTCTTCAAATCATAAAATAATTGGACAATTTATTTTCCTCACATTTATTACCACCAACTACGTAGAAGAGGTTAAAGCACATGACCATCTCCGTACTACAGTAATATTCCTTTGAGTTGAACTTCACCGGAGGACATCATGTAGACAGCGCTATCCAGTTCTGCGCGTAGAAGTGTGCGCAAAACCACTGATGTCTGCGGATTATCGAAAAGAAGTTTAACATCTTTCTGCATGATCGTATCAACATCTGGTCAACATTTACGGTAACGACTGCGTTGTCAACACAGGTTGAACGGATGACAGTTTTTCGAAGGTAAACTTTGATCACACGGGGTGATACCAGTACGATCAATTATGACTCCGTGTCATTCATCAACGTTACATCTGTATACCGACAAGCTTCCGAAGTTTGTTCGTTCATCCGGCGAAATATCTGCCCCACCAGCAAATTTTTCGATATAATATTTTGCTGAATCACTTGCATAAATGATTCAAGTAGAAATGCCGAAAAATGGTCCAGGGGACCAAAGATGATCACATCCTCGGGAAGAGGGATCCAGCTGTGTACACTGATCACGGCTTCTTCCTCATTATAAAGTCCGATAAACTGTCCAGGTATTTTTTGTACAAAAGGTAAATAATGAGGTAACCACTTCTGGCAGCTCTCGATGTATATGAAGTCAGAGAAGAAAATCAAGTTCCCATGTATTTCGATACATTACGGTCGTAAACAGTTTCTCTTTCCTGAACATTTGATAGTATATCACAGCACCTGGCTGAAGTATGTAATTCTGCGGCACCTGAGGTCAGTTACATTAACTCTGATGCGATCCGTTGACGATTGAAACGATGAGACCTGGGTTACCATAATACATCAGGATTTTGGGAATGACAGCAAGACTTTTTTCATTATTCATATGAAAGTGGAGTTATATGAAGGAGATAGTGTGCGAAAAACGAACGTATCCAACTTGCATAATGATTTTAGCTCCACTGGGATAAAAATAATAGAAAGAGAATAATATGCACTTATTCCGGGATAAAATTTGATGAATAACTCCCATACCCCTTTGAAAAGAAGTGTGAAGAAAAGTTAATTTCCTTAGCCTTTAGCTAACCGAAAGCCAGTGTACGAACAACAGGACTCGTCGAATGTCGCAACCACAAAAGTACCAGAATGACGCAGTAAATCGTTTGGATCATCGATGTACTTTGAACAAACTGCGGAGTGGATCTGCTGATTCATGAATGTTTCCGTCGTAAAACGTTTTGGTGACTGTGAGGTTGCAAAACCCAATGCGCCGGTTAGCTAGGCTTGGAAAAAATCATGACCAGCCGTTTTGATGAGACTTTAATAAAGATACGATAAACAACGTAGAATTCATCGAGCTCAAAATATGAAATTCCCCCGTCTGTCAGACTAGAAGTTATTCTAGGAAAACTGTCTTATTGTTGAATGATGCTCCAGGCCATATATCTCACATGGGTGTACAGTCTATAAACTCGGACAAACCTATTTATCTCGCACAAAAATATCACAGTAGCACATCCACCGGAAAAATCTATGATTCAGCTTTCACAGCTTTCGCCCAAAATTACTAATTTTAATAAAACTTGGAATTTCTTTCTTGTGTGTGTTTCGTATCTTCCCAACCAGCTCTAGTGAGAATTCAGTTCTGCCTCAGAATCAATTCCGTTTTATTGATGCAGAACACATTGTTTATATAAGATATGCGCTCGTCATAACCAAAACCGTGCATGAAAGCTTATTGGCCTACTGATAGACGTAAGCTGTCCGTCTGGCTGATTTATCTGGCTGCGCCCTGATTGGTTGATTCGGTTCTGGTCGAATGTTAAACGCTGACTGATCCATTGATCGCCTCAGTGGTTCTGATCTTGTCGGCGATTCTGGTCAGCGGATCACATGCTGTCTGCTTCGTTGAACCAGGCTGTCTATTAGCCTCGTGCTGGGTGCATTCCCTCACAGTGTGTAAGACAGAAGTTGTTGCAAGCTTCCCATTCGACAGATTGTTTTACGAGGGTGGAGCATTATCTATTGGAGATTGATTACTCTAGAAAACTGCTGTCTAGGGAATTTCGATAACACCTGTGCATGATTTTCCACATTCTTTTTGCGAAATCCTGTTATCAGAACAAAGCTTTTTAGGCTGAATACCAGCAGCTCTTCGGAACCCAAAGACGATACAATAAGGACGTCATATGGTCTCGCAAATCAATTTAGTCATTGGTTTAATTTGTCAGTTATTGCATTTTCTAAGATGAATATGATTTTGAAAGAAACTTAGAATTCCATTTCATTGATGATCTTAACTGTATTGGAGCGCGATCAAACTTCTCCGAGGTGTATTATGAACACTATCATGAGTAATTCAAAACTATGGATTCAAAAACAGATGTTTATCTCCTGTCTAAACAAAAGTGCATGGGGGAATTCTTTGCTATGGGGCAATACGGCATATCACGTCTCACGAAAAGTTGTGTGCCACATAGCCCTGACAACATGTATCGAAGCTGTGACATCCATAGACATTTTGAAAAGTAAAACTTATAAAATTTATTCCTTAAAGTCACGATCTGAATGTGACTGAGAATTTATTTCCAGAGTCGAAGAAAGCAGTTATTGCGTTTTCTGCACGCAGAAATTTGTTGAGGAATACGATGAAAGCAATGAAGTAAGCAACGCCTGGCCGTATCCTGACGAGGAGGTGGGGTTATATGCCTAACAATCTAGAAAAACTGTCACCGAGAATATACAAATGTATGCGAAGTATCCTCAAAGTTTGTTTGATAACAGCTGCATTCTACAGTCATTCATTCTGAGCTTTAGTTACCGGAAGGGACTCGATGGATTTGCATTGCAACAGATGAATGCTGACAGCCGGTGCTTGCGTGGGTTCTCAGTGGATAGTTTTGATTTGGTAATGTTTGATGAGTCTTTTCATAGAGATTAATACAAACTGTAGATGAATAGGATGTGTTTACGACGAAAATCAATCACGCAATAGGGTTCACACATATAAATATCCAACTCATCCGCCTTAACCATGCAACCAAATGAACTGGCCTATATGCGTGAACACAAAGTCTGAATCAGTTTATTTTGCACCACGTGCTTCTTCCGAAGAATTGACTTTGTCTGTCTCTTCAATAGTGTATATTGCAGTCAAGGTGATCATTTATGAATGTGTTAATCTGAGCACGGCTTTCACCGTCACTTATGTCACAAACAATCAACGACTATTGAGATACGCGGAGGCACTAGCAATTAACCAACGTCACCTTCAACTGTGCCTCGGTAACGTGTTTTTATTTGCTATCATTAGTTGTGTGCGTGTGTTTGCACTTTTGCCTTTGGTCTCATGCGAACTTTCAATTTACCATTTATAAATGATCACCGTGACTGCAGTAAGCACAAGTGAAGATGCAGGAAAATGGTCCGGAATACAACGTGCAATCTAATGTTATTGACTCCTATGTTCAAATTTGTGTCGGGAAAGTTATGTTTTCAATACTTTGTCTGTGCCGATGCATGGCCCTTATAACTGGTCAGCGTTCTCTGTCACGCAGAAATGGGAGTACGCTAGATGAGGCATACGGCACAAAAACGCGAGAGTACACTGTACTGACAAGAACCACTAGCCTCGATAGAAAACGACATAAGGTCCCAATAGATTGGGTTCGCTGATGATCGGGTTGACAACGAATTGCTATCTACCTACTGCACCACTGACTAACGGTGACGAGAGATGAATCTCTAACTCTTGACTTATGGGTCACCAAGACTCACACGACTCGAACACAACGTGAGAACGCGTTTGATCTGTCGTGAGCTCCAACATGTGTGTTGTCATTCACGAAAAAGAAGATGGTGTTGTTTAATCCAAGTGCATGTCTCAACAGATCGAGGAATCTTTCATCAATCAAAGTTATGGTAAATCGCGTGGTGAAGCTCTTTTCCCCACACTGAGGATTATTTCATCGATGAATACGAATATTTTCCCAAGCCATATGATTATTATTCGACGCAGTAAAATGTAGTTCTACCTGAAATTAGTGTCATCATATGTGCAGTTGAGGAATTCCTAGAGAAAAGTGGACATTTCACATTTCAAACAGCGTGAAGATACTACGCCGGTTATCTCACCAAATCCGAAATCTTAGGTATTTTACTGTTGAACAGAGTGCTATTTCTATTTTCGTTTATCAATATGTTTTTTCTGTTCTACCTTACTGTTCCCCTGTTATTTCTCCTGATCTACAGAAGAAAGATTTTAGCATTCTTCACGGAGGTCTATCTGTTATCAGTCGAATATCTTTCATACCCCTAAATGAACTACCCGATAAGCTGTGCGAAGTGCACCTGGCCACATGTGAAAGGTTTGCGCGCACAATCCTTGCAGGCAGTATACACGCTTGACTCAATGATCTATCCAAATGTGACTCTCTCACTTCTACTCAATCCTGTTTCCGACCCATACCCTCTCGCAATAATATCTATAGAAACTCTACTGTTCCCTATCCGGCCCGAATCCTCACAACCCGGAGGCCAGTATCAGCAGAATTTCTTGACAGTCTTGATGCGTATTCGTTTTTTTCCCCCTTGATTCGATGAGCTGTCAAGTATGAATCATTCCTGACGAAAGTGTGGAAGTCTGCCCACATAAAAGCAGGATGAAATACAAATACAAATACAATTCTACAAATAGATGTTTTTATGCATGTCCGACTCTCACTTGTTTTGAACACCGTCAGTACTCATTGTTCAGGCTGATGGCCGTCATATGTGACCGAATGCTGAGCTCAGTACTTAAAAGCAATTTTTCGATTAACATGTTCATCCATCAATTCTAAATAACTTTTTATGGTGATACCGGGATGAATAATACGGTAGGGGCTTTTTTGACGGGTTCAGGCTGTGATCTTACCAACCAGACGGACATCATCAGCCACTAAGTCAGGTGCTTGAAAACCAGAGCCTTACATTCCACTTTCTTGGGATTGATTTACTGTCCAGCAAAGAGCTAATCGAATGCACTCTTATGACACTTATTTGACCTTCGTAGGCTCCGTCAGAGATAGCTTAGTTCTATCCATTTATTCAATATAATTGTTATTATTACTGATCTTTCCGCGTTTCTTGTTTGTGGTGGAAACTATGGCACATTGTGTTGGGATTGGAAACTTGGCAAATAATACTCTCTTTCATGTGCAGACGTTGCTTGCACTTTTGTTACTGACTGAAGACAACTACTGTGACAGACAGAAGAAGAAAGTAGCAAACAAGCTTGTTCTCAGTGAATCATGAAATGTAATTCTGCTAGGTTGTGCTGTGGCATCAAGAAGATTCTTTCCAGTGTGATTCCCATAAATCCAGTTGATTCAGACGATCGAACGGACAAAGGAGATATGTTAAAATTAATCTGCAGGACCAATCGGAATACTATATTCAATAACGTTCATAAACCCCAGAGATGCCAACTGATCAGGAGGCTGAGAAGTTGCCGCAAGCTGTGGCGGATGGCCGTATGCAGGGAAACGGAGAAGGATGTGTCTATCGCAAATGCTCGCAACCTCCACCGTTCGATCAGAAGATCCGGGCCACCGAAGCTCGGGGTAAAGTGAACTAATCAAAGAGTCCGACGACCCACTGATTCACTTTCAGAGACGTCATCTGGATCGTTTGGTGGAGTGCTTCAGGGATGAGTTCAATTGAACCATTTCTACAGTGGACATCCCGGTAATACCTACACGATAGACGATGAAGGGAGATATCATTTCTTCATCAGAAATAGATGTTATCCCGGAGGTGGATTATCTGAAAAGCACAGGGCTGTTAAACCGGATGGTTTATCTTCGTAACTTTTCAATGATAGAACTGAAGCTTTGGTTTCGGAGTTCACGAAACTCTTCCGGAATAGTGGACAGATTCTCACGGAAAGATGTGAATCGGTGATTGCGCCAATTTAAAAGACAGATGACAGACCCTCACATGAAAATCACCGAGGAATTAGTTTGGCAAGTATAGCTTCCAGATTGCTCACCAAGACCGTTCTTCATCGATTAGCCAAAGCCCGTGAAAGTTTAAGGCATGGGAATCAAGCCAGTTTCTTAGCCCGTCGGGGATGCATCGATTATCTATTTACCGCTGAACAAATCTGTGAACACAGACACACTTTTTGTAGGTCGAAAATCTGTTTTCCTTGACGTGAAAGCTGCTCTTGGCCCAGTCTACCACACAGGTCTTTACCGCTTCATCTCTATCTATCTATCTATCTATCTCTCTCTCTCTCTCTTCCTATGCTTCGAAGCCAACAGTGGAAGCCGAGTTCGTGCTGACGGTGATATTTTACCCGAGTTTATCACGAGAAGTGGTGTCCCTCAGGTTTGCCCTCTCTCGTTCTTCCTCTTCAGTTTTGTAAGTGAATTCGCTCCTGAGATAACCCTGTCCTCGTGTCGGAATAAAGGAGTCGATTTTGGTTAGGATAGTGAGCTGTTAGACTTGTAGTATGCGGACAATATTGTTCTTTTGAGTGAGGACGCGGATAGATGGATCCCTTAAGTTAAGGTGTAGCAATGTTCGGGATGCGTTTTTCACCTTCAAAGTGTGAAATGCTGTTGCAGGACTGCTTTAGTCCTACAAACGTTTATCTTGGCAGGGGAGCTCTGGCTGGAGTACATGAGCTTTGTTACCTGAGCAGTTACATCTCATCAAGTGATCAGATAATGGATGTGGTGTCATCGAGCATGCAGAAGGCGTGTTCCACTTTTGCTAACCTCAGCATTTGTGGCACCGGCGGGAAGTCCGATTGTCTGCCAAAAGTGTCGAGTGTGACATGTGGTGGTTAGCCCTGTTCTTTTACACGGATCGGAAAACTGGTCGTTAGGTTAGTAGATAGTTGAAGAGCATCGGTGTTTGAGCATCGACTTACCCGCAGTGCTTCTCGTATATGGCGACGTAAGGTGTTGGCAACTAGAGGGCAGTAACTGGAAGAAGTACTGAACTGAAGCAGGTTCAGTTGGCTGGGACAAGTATTACTCAAGCCCACCAATGGACTTCCTCGGCGTTCACTGTTCTCCGAGGCTGGTAGTGGTTGGAAGGCAGGTCGAGGTAGTTGGCCCACGAAGTGGCTTTTTTCGTGTCTCAATGATTTTGCTCATTATTTTACCTTGGGTTCTATCTCACTTTGCTGATTCTATTCATCCTGCCCTAGCTCGATAATCCTGCGAGGTAGCAACCAAATCCAGAGCACAGAAGAGTGAGTACGATGGTTGAGTGAACTCAACTCAACTAAACTGATCAAAATCTATTAGCCAGCAAAATTTGAGACAGCTGAAACAGTGACGATTCAGCTTCCCAGTATATAGCACTGTTCCGAACAGCGATTGGCTTTTTCAATCTAACAGATCTGGCATACGATCGATATCCAAATCACTGCATGAACCGTTGATGAAACGAGAAATCATCAGATCCACTCTAAGTGATGTAACCTCACACTAGACTGGTCGTTTTTTGTGCTGGGATTTCCCAGTTATAACCGATTCATTCCAATTTTCCAACCACCGATTAGACTTAAAACCCACAAACCAATTTCAGCATACTACCTTCAAAATGTATGTTACTTGTAACCATTCTTAGACAACTTATATGTAAGTATCTGCATCGACCGGAAGATAAGGCTGGAGGAAAGCAGATTGTTAGCTACTTCCTTGTTTCCTGGCTTAGAGCTGCCCAGAGAGAGGAACTTGGACGACGGTGACAAGACTAAAACTTGGAATCCTGCTGTTCGGTCAATAAACAATAAAAGAACACAGGAATGATTGATTAAAGGAATGAACGAAGATACAATAGCTTTATGTCCTATTACTAATCAACCATTGGCAAATTAAATTCCCTCAATTCGGACCGCTTCAGGCCCTTTAATAAGCAGACGAAACCAAAGAAATTAACCGGATGACATACTTCAACGAGCCAGTTAAATTTTCAGATGAAGAATGCCCAACTGGTAAGGTTTGAGCATTTCATACACTCTGAAATGGTCATAATAATCACTACGGCTGATCTTTTGATCAAACCACTGCTAGAATTTGTTTTATCCTGAACTGTTTGTTTATACACTCCACACGGTATGCACACTATTTGCGTACTCGACATTCTGTATCGCTTTCCGTAGATATCTGTTATTTAGGTATGCTGTTAAAATGTGGCAAGGACCCTACGGCCACCACAGCCTCCGTAATCACTCAGTTTTTTGGAGAGCATAGTACCTTGCTTTTTATCTTCATTCTGTCCTTGTCATGGTAGATACAGCAATCAAGTAATTGGTTCACTACGTCCCAACTGCCACTCTCGAGTCCCTCAGAATAATCACCTGGTTTCATGACTCTGTATTTTACTGATAAGGTTCAAATTCCTATTACGGATCGAAGGTGCAACCACCTACACACAGAGTATCAGAGGAAGACAGAGTGAAGGAACGTGCAGAATTTTCTAACAGTTGAGTGAATAAATCCATCAAGTGGAAGTTTGAAAGTGTGTTTCAGACTGATAGCTTGAGTATTTAAAGGTATGGGCGGGCCAATCTAACCTTTAACGCTGGAGTACCCGCCATTAATTATAACAGGAGCAGAGGTTGATACAGTTAACGGTGCGGTTGTTTAGGCTGCATCAGGACAAAACTGTGTTAGTTAACATATTGTCATGTTCACATTTTCTTTCTGTGAATATTAAGTACCTGAGATCCATCATCGCACCGTGACAACGAAACTCAGAAAAAAGCCAACCCCTGCTCTTATTCCATTTACAACTTGAAAATGTTCCTGTCCGTCTGATTACATCGTCCAAATAATTTTGAAAGACTCCGGGAATTATCAGCTACACCGAAGGTTCAGCGTAAACGAAACATAATTCAGTGCGTTACTTTTCGAGTATGAAAGCTTCGCTCAATCGATAACCCGAATAATGACTTAGCCGCGGTCAAGGACGGGCTATCAATGGAGACGACCTCCTTCTGTGTTAGCAGTATGCTTGCTCCTGCGGGTGAAGTTATATAGGTCGAACCATTAAGTGTAGGTCCATCAAAGCTGATTACTTCATTATATCTCCATTTCTTTTCAACTAGTTCATAGAAGACAGACTATAAATTACTTTCCGTGGTTTCCAAACGGTTGAGTTTAACTCTTATCAGAGAACGGAGTCTTCTTTTTGGAATATGCATATGATGTTGGCTTGCTCGGTGACAACGCACAGACGTGCTTGGAACAGCTTCCGATCCAGGCATCCCGATACTGTCGGCAATGTTTACCTTTCAAATGTAAAATACATGTATAGGACTGGAAACAGCATGAGCCTTCATCCATTCTCTGTGATGTTTAGCTAGATTTATTCATTAACTTTAAGTGCCCCAGGATATTCATTACAACTAGAGATGGTCTTGGAGAGGCAATAATATCACGAACCGTGAGAGCCAGAATTGTTTTCGTCAACATATGACACCTGTGATGCCACAATGACATTCAGCGTTCCCTTAGAAGTTGGCTGTACGAATCTACTGTTGCGAGATATGGCCACTTAGAGTCTATGGTGCTAGGAGGCTTTCTGTATTTGGCCTCCGATTTATTTGAAGCATTGCTAGCCTCTGGTGGGAGTATCGAGGATGTACTGCCTGGGTTCGTCTTAGGGTAAGTGCGGTTAATTCCTTTCTGACATATCACTGCACGCCGCCCCCGATGGCTTGGACTTATTTTGCGCATACTCCCCCATCGGCTCTCGTTCCGTCCACTGTTTGCACGGGATGGTCAAGGTTGGAAGGTATAACGCAGTTATTGGAGATACGAATAACCAGACATCAGCTTTGGTCTCAGTTGGAGCTTCATATCTTCCTGACTGGGTGCATGGAATGTCTTTACTAAATGCTTCTTATACTCCGATGCAATTTCTCCCCATTTTTGTTGTTGACATTGCTTTGTTAGTATCTTGCTTGATTTCAAGCCGATATATATATATATATATATATATATATATATATATATATATATATATCCGAAAAATCCTATAGAACACGTTGAGAACAAAAAACCTGGCCACTAACCACTTTTTCGGTTACTCGTACTCATAGAAATACACAACATCACGTATGATTTTAAAAATAAGAAAGGGGGAATATTGATCCAAACTGGTCTCCATACGTCCCCGTGTGCACGTAAAACCGATCTCAGTGTTGATTGTCCAAGTTATTTCCCTCGTGTTCAGGAACGGGTATTGGGCCAAGGGAGCTTAAATTCTTGCATAAATCGTCGCTGAGCACACGGGAGGATCGAAGAGGTTGATACTCTAGCTTCATCTGTGGCTACGGTGAAACACCTGCAAAATCTTTTTTGATTACCCCGAAAGTTGTAAACTATTCGAAAAGCGGTAATCACCTCAACTGAGGGGTTCGATTAAATAAAGTGTGCACACAGCACTGGTAGTGGTTCCAATCACCCTCGTGCTCAGCTAAGCTGCGTGGTATTCACGAACGCATTCGGATAAGCAGCTGGTCGTGCGGCAAACATATTTAATGCCACAAGAACGGGAACACAATAAAAGGCTGCAGAATCTGGCATTCTATCATTTAACGGAAAACACAGTCGGTTTTAAAACGAACAGAATTTTATCTGTTCGACGCGGAATGTTCTGGCATTGTTTACTGAATAATTTTGGCTTGCTTATCGCCTTTGAAAGGCAAACGTACATATAAAGGCTTCTTTGTGGTTTCCATCTTCTTTGATCGCTCTCCATTTTCTTGCATCGTGCGGTCACTAAATCTTCAGGATAGCCGTTTAGTAAGACAGCACTCCACAGAAAAAGAAGTCTATTTCTTAATGTGCCTTCGGAATAGATTTTTCTGAGTTTATTACCTTTGCAATGTATGAGATTGCTCTTGACTGTGAGAGGTACAAAACAGTGAAAATAGATGTACTGTCCGTTTCCATGCATTGATAACTGAACGGAATAATCATTACGACGGGTTAAGCATACGTCCAAATACGACAGACTTTTGTCCCTTTCTTCTCCCAAAGTAAACATGACATTTAGATGGGCAGCGCTAAAATAGTCAGGCAGTAGTTTTGTGTCCACCCTGGTATCAACGACATATATAACGTCGTCTACAAGTAGTTTGTACACAATGAAATCTTTGATTATGGACTCAAGTTGATCATTTTTAAGTTTTGCCATAAAAGTATCAGCAAATAAGGGTCCAAAAAGTGATCCCGTTTCAAGTCTATCTTTATGATCATAAATCTCACCGTTGAACTGAAACTGGATATTAAGTGTGCAGATAAATAGTGAACGTTTAGATTCATCCAACGGCCTCCGAAAGTACCCAAAGAAGGCGTCTCATTGAGACCAATTTTGGACATATGTAACTCTCAGTATCACGCATTAGCAAAGTGGTTGACTAGCTTATCGGAACCAGTAAGAAGAGCAATTTTTTAGACAGTCTACAAGAAACTTTTCATTTCTTAGAAACTGTGAAGAACCTGGATCTAGAAGGAAAGCGAATGATATCGCTTGGTGTTACCTCACTCTTCACAGACGTCCCGAAAGATGAAAAAAACCAACTATCTGTGTGAATACATCCAGTGTAACGAAATAGATTTGGGCATCCCGTTGGATAAACTGGAACATTTACTATTTGCCAGAACCCATAATATCCACTTGAAGTTCGACGGTGAAATTTACAGTAAGAAGAGCGGAGTGGCAATGGGATCATCAGTACACGTGATTGCACGGTCGCTCCTAAGCGTACTCGACTAAGTAACTCGGGATAATGGAGACGGGATGTATAACATATAAAGACGCTCTCGTAGGCCCAGTTTCATCACTTGATTTGGTCGCCACAGAAAGTAAGGTGTTTTTCCATACTCAGAATAACTGAGGCAAAATTGAATGTTCACAAATTTGATCGAAATGAAAGGATACTCAAATTCTGACTGGATTACGTGAATAATCAATCAACACGCTGACACAGTGCACTTGTTAAATACGTTATATGGTCCGTATCGGCGCTGAGACCAGATCACATTCGTTGCCTGAAAATTTCAATTTATCAGGTATTTCCGGGCAGATGGAACTCGATGGGTGTATACGACAGTTGACAAAGTCCAACAAGTCATTGGATACTACTGTGCATTATCGAGGTGGGATTTCAATGATAATATAAATGCTGATGAAGCATTATATCCCTCTGATCAAACTATTCTTGTGCTTAGCAGTCCTAGTGAGCCTGTCTGTCCGAAAAACCTAATGAAAACAAAGATATCCTTGTCTAACATCTGTACATTGGGTGATATTTGTGCCCGAATAGCCTCGCTGTCTCACACTGGCAGCATATTCACACCCTCGGAAACGCGCGCAGATCGAATCAAATCAACTCTCAAATGAATTACTAGACACCTGAGATCGAGTTCCCCTGGAGTGCGAATGATCAACAGCCGAAAAGCCACCATATGCATACATTGCTGTATGACAGATGCACGGCGCGGAATAATTAATGTATTCACTAGGTCTTTTTGAAACCTACTGAACATTTTGCACTCACGGATGGCATTCCACTTTGTATCCCTACGTATTTTTGTTTAACAAATGCAATCACATTTTTCTTTATGTTATTCCGTGAATGCGTGGGGAAGGACGATTCTTCTATAAAGGTAGCGGTTTATATTTGATGGTAATCAGTGAGCTGTTGCAAACCAACAGCTGTCAAAAGCGGAAATGTTTGAATCTACTCCAACAATAATAACTGATCATGCAGCCATCCCTACTGAATATAAATAAGAACCATTTCAGCACGATGTTAAATTGTTCAGGTTCCTGTTATTGCAATCACAAAGATATTCGTGCTGAATGTGAGTCCGCAAACGGGATTACCAGAAGGTAACGTGGTTAAAGCTGCTTTGTCAGTCTGATGACACTGTAATAGTCGTAATGAACTAAGCTGATAGTCCAGATCGAAATTGCCTCCGCCCAGAACTAAGCGAACGGAAGTAGCAGGAAGATCAAGGCCACGAAATAACACATTATTTGTATTCCAGAGTGGGTTCGTATAAATATGTTTAATTAGAAAATATATTTGGTAGACTCGAAGATGACCAATCACAGGAAGCTTTTGTCGGAATTGTCCGCGGCAATCCTCATTGGTTGAGGCTCATCCGTGTACGTGGGTACGAAGCTATACCTGGCTGTGTCACGTGTGACAGCTGCTGAATCACCACACATTCACATATTCATTTTCGTTCAGTGTGTGATGTAAGTTTATGTACGTTTTACTCAGGTTTTGGCTCTGGCCACATGAATTTTTGTTGAATGAATCATCTCATTTAAACTGTCTTTCGTGGCGTTTAGGCTTTTTCAGTTGGGAAGCGCGTAGTCAAAATCATTCTTGTTCTTGAGCTTGTGGAAACCCATTACGTAAACAAAGCGTTTCATCAAGACATCGACCTAGAAAGCTTTATAATGGCCTCTTAGTGATAACCGAAACTGAATCAAAGTTTCCATCTGTTTGGCTAGACTCTCTGCCAAATCAACAGATTGCGTACCATGCTAGAGCTTTGTCCACAGAGAATAGATCATCGAAGTACAAGTTTGTTTTTCAGCAGTTAGTGTGTTTTTAGTTCTGCTCCAATGACCGATACTCAGGGTTTTGATTTGCTTCTGTGCAAAGAATTAGAGATGTTTAACTGCTGACGATTTCTTACCGAATATGGTTATGACCAGACGACAGTGGTATTTAACTGACTATTGTTTTTGATCACGATTGAACATAGCATTCATTTTTTGTAAATATGTAAAGTTTTACTCTCTGGTTTATATTTCATCGACTAATGGACGTTAGCAATTCAATAAATCACGTCAAACATGTGCTTTTTCAAAGGAATCGTTTCACGTGTTGGAAAAATTGTATTCATCGGACCACAGCTTGGTGGGTGCACCTTATTTCATTTTCGTCATCAATATTTCCCACTCTTCAAGCCACAGGACTGATGATAAAATATGTGCACAGTAAATCACTGGAATGTCTTTGACTATACTTGCCAATCAGACCACCCCACTGAATTAATCATTCCCATGAAAGAGATGTATTGAATGCGTTGCGCAACCACATTGTAGCACGTAAGCTCAGCAGAAATTGGAGCACACATATGCGCATCCCTGTAATTCACAAAGCGGATAGTTTTAAACATCTTTGTTTTTTCAGGTGAGAATGGTAGCTTTGGTATGAAGACTTCGTCATTGTTCCGGTCGATACTATTCCTAACCTCGATTACTGATGGGGTCTGTGACCTAGGACGATGGACTTATTAAGCCTATAAGGGCTGAGCTTAACCGTTAGGTTGCCTACCGCGTTCAGAGAGGGCACACAGATAATGACAGTTTTTCTAATCCCTCATGACTTATTCGTTATCTCAACATAACCTGTGATGAATCAAGGGCACGAGAATGAAGGAATTCTATTAGAAATTCAAGAAAACGGAAATCAGTTATACACATTTAAAAACCAATGTTCCCATGTTAGATGCCACCGTTGAATTCAGCCTGGAACACGGAAAACCAATAAACTTTCTGGTCTGAGTTGATTCATCAGACCTAATGAAAAGTGGAGTTATTATCCTCTAGCTCCTCAAAGGTTCGAAGTTTGAAGCAAACCAATAGAGGTCACCCTGGTGGTAGACAGCATTGCGCAGTCGTGATCCCTCGCCTGTCCTATTGGTACCTTGTATGGTTCTTCAGCTCTAGTCTCAGAGTTGTCGCTTCTCCTTGATTTTGCAGTAGATTTTCGAAATTATACAGCACATCCTGTCATCTGCACTCAAGCTCGAGCATGAAAGAAAACATCGGACACTAAAAAATTCCGCACAGTGTCTTTCCAGGTATTTCAAAGTCAGATACATAAAAACCTAGTCTACATGGTCAGTAGGTTGAATAGTATAAAATATCCCTTATTACATCTACCGTCGAGAAGCTAGTTGAAAAATGTTGATAAGTTCAGATTACTTCTTACAAACCTTGACCTCTAATTTCTGTTCTGTGATCTTAGAATTACCGTCGCAGCATCCATGAGTCAAAAAGGGGAGGAAATCAAAGCGAAAACAGCGGATTAACTCAGGTGTAAGGTATGGGTGTAAAACAGAAAAATGAAGATGGAACGCGTCTCAAACCGTCCCACTAACGCTAGTGAGAAGTCTATTTTGCCCGCGGGTCGGATCAGTTTATTAGCACAGTGCAAATTGATTATATAGGATTAAAACAGTCACTTTCGCCAATTGTAGTAAGACACACGAAATGGTTCACACTTGCATCAAGTATACTGTTCTCTGATTGATTGATTGATGGAATGACCAGCTACCGCTTGACAGGAATCCGTTCGAGTCATATCAAACCGCGACCTTTTCACCTGCGAATTCCTTGGCACAAGCAATGACCTGAATTCCGGACAGTTGCTGATATTCCGATAGGTAATTGGACATGGCCGACTATCAACCATGAATCAACACTCTCTCACAGAACGCAAGCTCCAGGAATTCACTCCATGACGTGGCCAAGTGAGACGTACTAGGCTTCCAGGTTCATGTCCTCGAGATCCAACTGCCAGATTATCTGACAAGTCTGCTTGCTGCAGTTCATGGAACAACTACATTCGAACTCTTTCTTCATCTGCATGGTTTTCACTTAAAACCTAATACCTTTTATTTTCTCTCGCTGTTCCGATTTATTCAACTCTCGATTTTTTGATTCAAGTGCAGAGTACAGAAATGCGAGGTACTGGTTGAAAGAACTGAATTGAACTCGTTGTCTAATATTGTGAGTGGGATGCGCATAAGAAAATATTTCGATAAATCTAATTTCCAAATCGCATCTAATTGGTTAGATGATTTGAAGTTCTTTCAAATATGAAACTTGTTCGATGATTATGATTGGCTTTATGTCACGCGCGCACGAGTCATTGACTTAGCCCACAATTCCAGTTCACCCAGATTTCAGCCCTGCTGCTTTCAAAGCTGTCACCCGCGATTTTCGTTTCCATTTGAGAGATCGTCACTAGAAAGATCGAGCAGAGTCTTCGAGGAAGCTAGAGTATTCGAGAGTACTGCGGGTTTTATTTTTGGGAAATACGTTAGGGTCATTTGATGTTAGTAATCACCAGCATATGAGGAGTTGTTAAAACCACCGTTTGTCCTTTTGCTTATTTTGGTAAATTTAGATCAGTTGGATGTCTCCTGTCACTCATTTGTTTGTGTGATTCTTCAGCTGCCCTTGCGTATTTTATCATTTCAGACTAAGGGCCCACCATTGCGCAATGAGTTGGACCAGAAGTCAGGATGCGAAATCGCAGCTAACAAAAATTGGCGTATTTTGAGAACATATGACGTCTGTTTCCCTCATTTAGTCGAAAATTCCTCACAACGAGAACGTCTTATTCGAAATTTTACATGGTTTGATTCATCGTGCAGTTCCAACACTCAACTCACCATCTGCTTCATCCTTGTTAGGAATCATCAGAAATGCACATTCACTAAACCACCAAGGAAAAACGAACCCGGGAAGAATGATTGTGAATCGAATAGCTTCCCCATCAGACAATCCGGGATGGCTCTTGAAGGTATGTTGAACTTATACACCACATGATGAAGCACCTTTCTGCAACCGGCTTTAAATCTTGACAGGGCATTTCCCGTCCAGAGATTGACTCCTGTGATAAACGACTGTAGGGGCTCAAGCACAACAAGTGCATTCTGCTTGAAAACATAAAGAGCTTGGGTAGTACATGAACAATAATAGTAGGGAATACCATCTTGCATAATGTGATTCATCTTGCAGCGGTGGGTCTTCAGTGCTGATGAGTCATAACTGGGATGAAACTTCTGTTTAGTGCTTCAAAGGTTTTCAGTAGTGAGCTGAACGTTCACACTGCATGATAATTCACTTGGTGATAAGAATCTACCTGGGGAAATTGAATGTAGTTGTTCAGGAGGCCTCGCACTTGAGGCAGCTCGGTACAGCTCTGTGGCTGCATATGCTGAGCAGCTTCAAGCAATCAGTCTCCGAGACCAAATACAACAAAAGCTTGCTGTGATTGGTCGACCTGTGGTCTACCAGTTGTTTTCTTTGATTTGAAATAATAATACGTGTCTATGTTCCTGATCTTTTGTCTAATGTCTGTTATGCAATTTATAAATGGCTTGAGAATGAATTACAGAAAAACAATTGTTTCGCCGATTTGGACTTCTAATACGGATTGATTCAGCAATAGTATAAACAGACAATTCGCGAGTTCTGACCTTCTTGCGATTTCGGTTTGCCCGGTGTTTGGTTGGACTGCTTTCAATATGTTCAGTCGGTCTGAGTACTGACAACAATAAATTAAATCACCTTGATAATCCACTACGGAGGGTCGGAACCTTTCTTAATAAACTCAAGTAAAACGAATAATTACGTTAGCCTTGCTTTGTTACCGTGTTTTTATTCGGTATCACTTGTTGAGTGTATGCCAATATGCCTTTCCCTTAGGTCTCATAGGAATGTTCAGTTTCTCGTTTATAAATGATCACTATGACTACAGTATGCACTAGTGAGGACGTAGAGAAAAGGTCCGGAACACATTGTGAAATCTAATGCTATTGAGTGTTAAAGGTCGAAACGAGGTTCGGAGTGTATCAAAGAATCGATGCGTCATGAGCTATGGTTTTTAAAATATTTTATTTCAATCCATCATGTTGTGTTCTTGACAATAAAATGTTTTGATACTGCCAATGACTTCAAATAAAACAATTTATAACGAAGTGACTAACTTTACATTTATGAAGCTCAACTAATGACTCAAACAACTCATAGATTTGCACATCCACTGGGCACCAACTAGGACAGGGAGACGCGGTGCAGGATCATAACTCAGTTCAGTTCAGCTTATGCAACCACTAGCTGTGCATTTCTGTACTCTGGTTTCGGTTGCTACCTTCCAGCATCGTCCAGTGAAGGGTAAAAAGGATGGAGGCGTAAAGTTAGAAAGTTCCAAAAATCAAAGTAGTAAGCGGAAACCTTGAAGACAAGGAGTTCACAGGTCGTGACACCTAGCCGTATCAGTTATTCTCTGTATCCATTTGGTAGGTGCATCACGTGGACCCAAACCTGGAAGTCTAACACGTCCTACATGGCCAAGCCCACTAGTCAAGGTTTTCACACCTTATTCTCATGTCATGGACTACTCACCTCAACCTACATTCCGGCCATAACCTGCCTCGGAGAACAGAGTACTCCAAGGAAGTCTATCGACGGGCAGACGTAACACGTCCCAGCCACCTTAATCTGCTCGGGTTCAGTGCTTGAACAAGAGACTGATCTCTGGTTCTCAACGCCTTAAGTCTAATCTCAGCACTGCTGGTAGGGTGTTCCCAACATATTCGGGCAATGCCGCTGAGACATCGATGCTCAAACACCGACAGCCTTCACCTATCTTCCATTCTTAACGTCTATGTTTTTGAGCAGTATACGAGGACGTACCTAACCGCCTCGTTGTACACTTGGCCTTAACAGAAGATCGAATATGACACGAGCGCCTCAAATGCCTTCGGTTGACAAAAGCCGAAAGCGCCTTCTGCATGCAAGATGACACCTCATCCGTTATTTGATCATTTGGTGAAATATAACCGCTCAGATTACAAAACTTATCCACTTCAGCTAAAACTTCCTCATCCAATGACAGATTTCGTGTTGGGCCAAAAATCTCGTCAGAGTATTTCAAGTCAGACAGATTACTGCCTGGACAAAGATCGACTTCACTATTCTCACACCAGGATAGGCCTATCTCAAGAATCAATTCAACTAATAAACTAAGGAGGAAGGGCGAATGGGGGCAACCATGACGAACACCACTCTCCACGGTGAACTGGAGTGAAAGATCGCCATGAGCACGAACTCGGCTTTGGCTGTTTGCGTGCATGCATTGGTAACGAGAAATAAATTTCACTGTGGCACCCTTTAGTTGCAGGCAACACCAGAGAACTGTGCGGTCGATCGAATCGAAAGCCGTCTTCAGATCTTAAAAGACTGAGATTATGGCCTACCTAAGATGTTTCTTTGCTTGGAGATTAATCGACAAATAAAGATGAGGCCGATACAAACCCGACCGGTTGGCACGCATAAATATTTCGCGGGGGCTGGGTAATCCGCGAGGAATAAGCCCGGTGAGCAATTGGGATACAATACTAATTCTTCTGTGATTTTTACAAGAGAACCCTCCCTTTTCTTCTAAATTGGCACAATAGCCGATTCACACCATTCCTGAGGCATCTGCTCACTATCCCAGGTTACCCAAAGGAGTTTCGTGAACTCCGAAACCAAGGCTTCACCTCCATCCCCGAAAAGGTACTGAGATAAACCACCCAGCTCAACATCCTTGTATTTTTTTAAGATAATCTACTTCCGGGATAATTTCTATTTCTAGGGGAGGAGTGATGTCTCCCTTCATCGTCTTTCGTGTGGACACTACCGGGATGTCCACTGTAGAAATGGTTCAAATGAACTGATTCCTGAAATACTCCACCAAACGATCCAGATGAAGTCTCTGAGAGTTAATCAGTGGGTCGTCGGACTCTTTGATTAGTTCACTTTACTCCGAGCTTCGGTGGCCCGGATCTTCTGATCGAACGGTGGAGGTTGCGAGCATTTGCGATAGACACATCCTTCTCCGTTTCCCTGCATACGGCCATCCGCCATAGCTAGCGGCAATTTCTCATCTTCGTGATCAGTTGGCATTTCAGGGATTTACGCACTTCATTGAATGTGGCATCCGGAGGGACGGATCTGCGAACACATAACAGAGCAACTGATGTCGAATATACCCTTCGGCTGTGCGGCCTTCTTGAAACAGAGGGCCAGTGACATTGGACGTGGCATACAAGACTTCATCGATCAGTTGTTGGCAGTTGCCTGGTTCGCGCACATCCCGCTGCGTCGATAACCTCTTAGAAGTTTCTGCCTGAAAAGCACATGCTTGGCTATTGTCCAGCAGCAACTGCACGGTACGGGTGGCATTTACTTTGGTACAACCAAGGACGAGACGTAAACAGAAGCGAGCGCTAACCAATGTTGGATCTGAGTCCACAGGCGTAGACCAAAATGAACGACAATCTTCAGTTGATCCACGTCTTTGCGTTGAAGTTTTACGCTGTTGCACCCTAATGATCCCCATTGAGACATATGGTGAGCGCCTCTAACCATATTTAATTTCCGAGCAGAATATGCGAGATGTTATGGAGCTAATAGATACGAGAACATTGTATTCACACACTTTCAAATTAATTAGTGCTTAATCATGCTGATATCTCATAATGGATATTCCAAAATAGAACTGGGACAGTGGTCATTGTGCTGCTGTGACTGAAAAATGGAGTCCTGTAAACATGATTCCCATCTGTTTCTCAACCGAAAATAAGTGAAACTACACTTTCATTTCAGGATAGTCTCCGTCGATTCATTCGATCAGGGTGGAAAAAGGTTTTCCCGAAGTATTTCACCAATTAAAGAAGGATGGTACAGTCTAATGTCAGTCTAAAACATTTTGGATTGGATTCCACGGGTAGCCAAGTTTTAGAAAGCTCATTAAGAACCTAGTAGATCGATTGGAAAGTAACAGTTATATTCGTTGTCTGGTGAAATTCAAAACTCTATGGTAGCTCACAGCACACTTCATACTTCAGTTGCCTAAGTGTTCACCTGATAACAAGTAGATTTGTGTGTTTGTGTCAGCCTCAGTAGGGTCAGAGGTGAGTGTTTTAGGCACCAAGGTGGCTACTCGCCATGAACACCTCTGGGAATTCTCTCAAACGAATGCAATCTTCAAACAGCTTCTATTGAGGAAGTATTGCAATTTATCTTCTCAAGTCGGAGGTATTTCCACTAAATTGTGAGGACCAGGAGGAAATCTCGGCACTCTCCATCGGACTGACTGATCTTCACTCTGAAGGAGATAGCTAAGCTCTGACTTCGAACTAACCACAGACGGCGTAAGAACCACATAGCACTATGCTCACCGTCATCTTTGGCGGAGGGTGTACTGGGTACACAATGTTTGACCTTATCCAAAGGTTGTATTAATTGAGCAATCAGTCACTGGTTCCCTTTGCATTGTGGGTCAAGCTTTGGATAGCAGAAAGCTCCGGTTTTGGACCCCTCAGAAATCCACCTGTGTTGGTCGGAACAACCTGACAGTACTGCGCCCGCAAGCAAATCACGGAATCGAACTGTATCCGTCCAGTCTTCCCCTATTGTACCGTGTTTTTCTGGCACAACCTGAAACCAGAGGGATGTAAAAGTCATATATAAATATATATATATATATATAGCTTTTATAAATATGAATATATATATATACTTACGTACTACTTACTATCAATATATACATATAAATATATATGTGAATGTATGAACGTACTTGTTTGCAAGTTTTTGTATGTGCATTTATAAATGTATATATGAATATACATGTAGTGTCGATTGCGATGAGTACAAAAATTTACTTGGTGTATAGTTTGCGCTTCGTGAAGGTATATGAGGCCTTCGGGAAACGATCTTGATTCAAATTTTTCTCTTATTTGCTTGAATTCTTTGCTGAGCTATGGATAATCAAATGTATGTGAACTTGGTTGCTAGGGTAAAGGCTATGAGCAAAGCTAATAAAAGTGCAATAGGGTATGGAAATACTACTGAATCGGTCGAAAAGATCACATAAATTATCCTAGGTAATAATTAGATCGGTTTACTGCCTAAATATTTTGGTCGAAGCCGTTTCCTCGTCCAATATAGCCTTCACGGTTGTGCTAATAAGAGAAGGTCAACATAATTTCTTCTATAATTTAGAAAACTCACATTATATATTCTATACAACTGCTCCTGAAAGATGACTGTTGAACATTCCGAAATAAATGGGAATTCCAGTTAGCATCATTGTGAGAGATGGCTTCAGGGTCATTTGAGCGAGCTTCGTTAATTGCTCATTTTGTTATCACAAGTGGGATCAAACGATCCACTGAAGCAGATTTTTGTCAGCATCTGCATAAAGGGAATCGAAGTAGAAGTGCCGAGGCCTATAATAAGGAGTTATTTGGCCTTTTCTTGCTCATTGTATTAACGCGAATATCAGTACTAATTATTGGATAAGTAATAGAGGAACTAACCCAAGTACATATTTCATAGGTAAAAAAATTAGCAAGTTGAGTGGATAGGATAATTTTATGGACCTCAGGTTAAAAAAATTGCCATTAATCCCTTTTCCCTATCCAGTCCCACAATACTCTCAGGCTCTCTCGCTCCCTGTTGGACTTAAGGTGGTGGTAATTTTCAATGCGGCTAATATTACGTGATACGATTGCTGCAGTGCAAACCCAACAGGGTACGTACTGGTTTCACCAGGGGGGGGGGGATTCGAATCACTAGGTCTGTCATTTTGTCAGCTGGTTTATTTCGCGTATGACTGTTTGGTATGTGATGAGCCTTAGAAGGCACAGAAAAATATCCCTTGGTTTAAGAATTTTCCCGGAAAAACTGTCCCGCTGAAAGTCTATTTACCTTGAGAACGACCGTTATTGATTCGGATTGGAACAAAACAAATTTACCTTTTTTGGTGCACTTCAATTCGAGATATCCCCGAAGTTCATGAATTCTACAGCTTTACGACTGAACAAGTCTCCCAGTTCAACAAAGAGAAGTTATCTAGGTAGGTAATGATTTTTCAGGATAAAAATTCAAGTTTTTTCATGAATGGTTTGTATATGAAGTCACGCAGAACGATTTGTTCGTTAATTACTCACTACCAGACTTGTACGGGCCTCTTCAAGGTCCAACTCACACAATTAACCTCTGCTGGAGCAGATTTGAAAGTGATCTCAAAACGTTCTCAGTTCTAAGATGATTAGTAAAAGGGCTACCTACACACTGATCATTTGAGTCAACAACGCAATTTGTGATGCGGCACAAGATAAAGTGTTATTTCACCATCCTCATGGTGAACTTTCGGCAGATCGCACTGAAAAGTCTTGAAGAATAAATACAGACCAAAAATTCCACCTCAAGTATGAACGTCGTGTTCCGGGTAATATTTGAGTTAATTCAATAATAAAAAATCTTGTTCCATTTTCCTCCAAAGGCTCACATTCCGTCATAATTGCGGTCCAAGTGGAGTGGAAAAAATATGGTTTCGTCTGCATTTTCATTGAAGCTATTCACTGTATGCAAGCGGACCATAGTAGTTGTTGTCCTGAAACCTTACAGCAACTTGTTGGTTATGGTAAAAATGAAATTATGAAGTTCCGCACTGATGCTGTCTTGTACAAGCACAAAATGTGATTATCCGACACCCGTATCTATCAGTTTCGAAAATATCTGTATGTATGTGCTAGTGTGTAAATAGGTTTTCTAGTTGCGTATTTATGGATGAAACACAACCAGGCCAACATTGTTGGCAGATGCCACTTCGGCTACGAGAAAAAAGTCAAGGCAAACATTGTATTCGTAATCAAATGCACAATCGAGTAACAAGTAAAACGACCATATGGTGAAAAGCTATGTGACCTAGATTACGCAGACGACGTTGTCTGCTTGTTGGAATCCATGGAATATGCTCAATGTGCACTAGATAGACTCGCAAGAGCTGTAGCTCCACTTGGCATGCGCTTTGCACCTTCAAAGTGCAAGGTGATGTTACAAGACTGGATGTCAACGATTCCGAGCTTTATGCTCGATGGGGAGGTGCTGGCAGTTGTCGATCACTTCACCTACCTCGGTAGCTGCGTGACGACGGATGAGAGCACAGTAGTAGAGGTGAGTACGCGGATATCCAAAGCTCGAGCGGCGTACGCTGGACTGAAGCACCTGTGGCGCCGATCTGATATTTCACTGAAGTTGAAAGGTCGTGTATACTGTGCCACTGTGCGTTCAGTTTTGTTGTATGGTTGCGAAACTTGGAGTCTGCGTGCTGAAGATATTCGTCGTCTTGAGGTTTTCGACCATCGATGTTTACGTAGTATCGCTAGGATTGGGTGGAGTAGCCGAGTAAGCAACGATGAGGTAAGAAATCGAGTATTGGGTACTAATTCAGAGAACGTTCTGTCACAGCGTATCCGGCTTAGTAGACTTCGTTGGTTGGGACACGTGTTACGTATGGCAAACACACGTCTGCCGTACCGTGTCCTATTCTCCACCCCTCCTAAGGAGTGGAAGAGACCACGTGGAGGTTAACAGATGACGTGGCAGCCAGCAATGAGAAAATGTACACCGAACTTAGGAAAAGTAGGTGCTTCATGTCTTCGCGGTTGGGGTCCAAAAGATCCGTCTACCAGTTGGCTGGAGACACTGAAGGATATGGCTGCGAACCGCGAACAGTGGCGATCGTTTTGTCACTTTCCATCGAATCAGAATGTTTGATCGGTATACGTTTGTACAGTTAGACTGTGTATTCCGTGTGTTGGCTACTAGGGCATTCTTTTCTTTTCCCACCCATATAGGTCCACTCCCTGTCCATCTTGTATATTCATACTTTCTAATTCAACGTGCAACATGGTGAGAAAGGCAGTGGTCAGTGGGGCTTGCCCTACTGTTTAACGCTGTACGATGATGATTATGATGACCATATCGCAGACATTTGTCTGTACTGTAAGTGCTTTTACCTAAGTTAGGTACGAACAAATGAAAACCAATAGAAAACAGGGTGGTGGACGTACAATGTGCGGAGGCCGAGAAAGAATAATGGTTGGTGAATCGATCGTGAACAAATCAAGCGTCCAACAGCGAACAAGATCGTTCCCGATAATTTCATCTTCTGGTCATTGCGGTAACATACATCCTACAAGAATACACACTCGAAGATGGTACTGACTGTCTTGATTTGTCTCATTGGCTCCAGAGATAAAAGTATTCTGCCTACAAATTATTTCAGTTTGCTGTTATAAAATACGTCGTTCAAGCAAGTCCTTGCATGAAAACATATTGGTTCAATTTTTATTCACTAACTGTTCATCTGGCTACTTGGTCTGGTTCCAGCCCAACTGGCTGACTCGGTTAGGGCAACTTTTGACAGTTTGCGGGTCCCTCGGTGGAGTTCATGGATTCCAAAATAGTCCTCGATTCAGGGCAGGCGTAAAACGTGCTAGCTGCTTTTCGAGCCAATGTACGGTCTGTTGAACGAACCAGGCTGTCTATGGACAATGTGCGAGCCCATCTCCTCAAGCTGATGACTCCAACATAATTCTTAGGATTTCAGGCAACCCAGTAACCAATTACCTTTTCGATGTGTGCCAGGCTTCGAAGAAATTCACTCAACAGATGCGTTGAACTAAGGCCCGTATAAAGCCTTCCGCATTACAAGCAATTCAATTAATTCAGGAACCGGTACGCCACACAACTGACTCAAGTCCTGCTGGGCCGTAGCCATTTATCCGTACTGTTCATGTGAACCCACCGTGGACTTTTGTGTCCACCCTTTGAGCGGTTCTCCTCGCTTTGGTACGCCTTTGGAATTACGTATTTTGGAACTACATATTTTATTCAGTTCATCGTTGACACTGTACGTCATAGTAATTATCTGAAGCCATTTTTTATCTATGAAAGACAAGCTTGGACAACAAAATCGGGCCCACTATTCGAAGTCCGAAACTGGAGCCATCGTGCACGTAAACACAAAAGAGTCGGTTGGCAGGCTGCTGTTAGATTCACAAAGCCAAGCAGTATTACTGTTCCCAGTGCCATATGTAATAACAATCTATCGGATCTTACAAACCTGCTCACGGCCCGCAGCTTTAGAAATATCTGTGCTGCATGTTTCTTAGAAACTTGGATGAAGGACAGTATGAATGACTCTTCGGTGCAAATAGAAGAGTTTACCAGCCGCCGTCAGGATCGTATGCATTAACAGAAGAAAAAAGTTGGCAGTGTTGTTATCTACGACAAATCTAAGCGGTGCTCCAAGTCCTCCGTAAGTTTCCCCTACTTATGTGATGACATAGATGGTTTACCTGTATTATGTCGCCTTAGATTCTCTAGATTCGGTCAAGTCATCATCAGTGGCATTTACACAGCACAACAATGATCACAAACCTCAGTTAAAATCTTCTATGAATCATCCGTTCCTTTAAATGTGCCCATGATTCGTGAGAATATTCAACCACTCATCAGCACTTCCCCTTTCGTCTTTCATTCTTCTCAATATCAGTCATACTCTAACTCGAGGCGAACCCAGTTGGATCACATCTTCACCAACCATTCAGAACTTGTCTTTGTCAGGATAAATGCACCCATTAGCACCAATGATCGCTGTATATTACATCTTAGGCCTAAGATATACTCTCACCGAGGTAATTTATCGCACACATTACAAACAGATACGCTTCGAACAAAAAACCACCTCTACAGCCAGTATATTACCACTCACCCGTTCATTTTCTGTTGTCACAAGGTGGTTAAAAGATTGGTCACCTCCAAATTTTTCCGTACATTTTACAACGGAAGTGATTAGGCGGATTTTTAATACTTTTTATCTCATAGAAGCTGTTTGTCTCCACTCTGGAAGAATGGTTTCTCCACACCTGAAGCAGCTACGCAGGAGGAAGGAACTAGTTTACAAGATGCAAAACAAACATGAAGTCTGTCGACTGTCACTTTTGGTAAAATCCGATATGGTACCCCTTGATGCTAACATTTTCCCGTAGATCCTGAACTCCAGGAATATCAAGCACAGGTGGTGTGGGGTAAAGCCTCTTCGCAGTCAGACAGAAAACCCTCGAAGGTGAATTTAGAAGCTAGCCGTCTCAATGTCCAATTTCTACGACTATCAGACGACCCATTCCCCCTTTTTCTTATTGTCTGTCTTACCCGAATTTCAGGCGTTACCATCGACAGAGGTTTTCAAGTTACTCACATCAACACATATAGCCAGGCTAACTGGTCCAGTCGGTCTCCCAATGGAGCTCCTCAGATATGAGGCCGGCTCTCTATGTGATCTGATGATTTCGGTAATAACCAACTTGCTGGAATCCCATTCCATTCCCGATTGTTGGTGTCCTGCTACAATTATTTCTATGCCAAAACGATCCCATATCCAGACGGAACCCAACACGTATTGGCCAGTAGCACTATTTACAAGTGCATTGAAACTTGCAGAACGCGTTGTGCTGCGTCGTCTTCAAACCACTGTGAGAAGTCCAACCGACGATTTACAATTTGCCTACAAACCCAAGAGATCTTCAGTTGATTCAACAGCGTCCATTGTGCAGCCTGATGCAAAATACTTCGACGATTCCGGCAAGTCAGTTAGCTATGCTTTGCTTGACTGCACTTCTGCATTTGACAGTGTACCACGCTCGGTTCTTCTCAAGAAGCTAGAACCTTTCGGCTGCCCCACATATTTACTAAAATGGTTGAAAGATCATTTCTCTGGAAGAACTCAATGCACCAAATCAGGCAGAAAATTCTCCGAACATCTCTACACCAGTACCGGTGTACTTCAAGTTGCTGTTTTTTCTCCGAATTTGTTTTCAACAGACATTAGTGATCTGTCTGTCTCCAACCCAGCCTCAGCTTTACATATGCTTATGGGGTTGTTAGTCTAGGTCTGTATCAAATAGATTGGACTTCGATGAATTCACTGTAAATCTTTCACATATTCAGAACTTTTCTAATTAATCTGGTCTTCTGCTGAACAGTAACAAGTATCAAGAGTGTATTTTTCCCACTACTCATTTTCAGCTCATTGAAGACGCTTCAACCATCATTCTATTCCCTTCGCACGCATTAGCCACGTGAAATATCTTGATGTTATACTGCAACGTAATCTGCACTGGTCTTTACACATTACAATCTCAGTAAGAAAATTGTGTCCCTGGTCGTGTCAGATTAGAAAATTAGGGCAATTTAGTGCTCCACAGTGTTATTTTCACTTTTGTAAAATAATGTTTGCTACCTATACTTCATTATTGTTCTCTTGTTATTTTTCCAGGAATAATAAGAAGGACTTCGTCACTCTTCGCAGAGGCTTACGATCCATTAGTTTTATTCCTGGTATAGACCTAAGTTACTTAGTCTTGAAACTGTGCACTAGCCACGTAACAGCATCCATTGCAAGTGCACAGGAAATCCTTTCTGATACTTCGCACCCATTGCATTTCAATCTCACTGTTTGTCGGTCCCACGCATCGACTCGGTCTATGTATAAACTGCTTGCCTGCAGATTGTCTTTGTGTACGAATTCCGTGGTTCCTTTTCTAGCACTTGTCTCAACAACACAAGGATGCCTTTCTGTCTGAAATGAAATTCTTTTTTGCTCTGTTACTTATTTTGGTGTTACTTATTTTAGCTGAAAAGCATTGTACAACTATGCTCAATCTGGCTTATATGCATTCATATGCACACACACATGGATCACGTTTCTTGCGGATTCGCAGAACAGTGTCTCTGAAAATAGAATCAACGATACTGAGGCCAGAACGTCAAATTCCGAAATCTTCGTGGTTAGTAGTGTAAGTGTACTGTGAGCGGTTTATGCAATGGTATCTGATTTTGTTTTACCTTCCATAAATAAACAAAAAATGACGCCGCGTTTCGATGATATGCCGCAATAGCCCCTAAAAGTCATGCACAGTCATAACACAACTCAAGCGTCAATAGAAAGACGACTGTTTCGGTTGAGTAAAACAATGAATGGAATGACATTTTGGTAGATAGTACTGAACTACTTTTCGGAAATTTTGAGGATGATAAACCTGAGAACATTTTCAGAACATTTTTAGGAAAGTTCATCACCTTTTTGACACACAAAATTCTCCAGACTTATAAATTTGGACCGACAGAAACAGGGACCTTACGGCTTAAAAATTTCCAAAGAAGACAAGGTGAATAAAAATAAATTTGGTATAGGCACACAGCAGGTGGTAAACACCAACCAGTTCGATGTTGCCTGGCTCATCACCATGCCCAACCCGTTGGAATCATAAGTGATTTCTCCCTTCTGGTGTGGGTATGATCATTGCGGGTTATAGTGTTTCATGCATGGAATAAAATAATCCATAAGGTGACTTCTCCAGAAATTTTCTCTTTTCGAAGTAACTGAGTACCACAATCACGTTGGGAAATTATTTGCTTTGTTATAAGCCACAAACGAACTGACATCAGATGGTTGGAAGAGAATTTCCTAGAAGGTTATCTGCGGTGACCATTCAAGGAGACAGTCCATTAGTTTCCTACCATTCCGGACCATTATGCAATCGAGAAAATGGTCCATATTCTTGGGAGGGAGGTTGAGATATCACTACCGAGTTCGGCTGCTGGTGTATCGAACAAACGATATGCCAACTGGTATGTCATTTGCGGAACGAAGTGAACCTTTAACTGACATTTTCAACGATGTGACTCTTGCACCTACTGAAGATTGTGGGACACAATAAAGTGTTTACCGATGACAAAATTGGAGCGGCCAGTTTATTTTAATATCAACGATTTCGTTAGTATCCTCACGAAAGTTTCGTCTTTCAGAGCAAAACATTGTTTGGATGATATTTTGGAGGATAAACGGATACTCAATAAAAATGCTTCACATGATAACAGTTACCTCCTATACTACATTTGACGTGTATCGTTCCGATCTCTGAATTTCGGCATGAGTCATTGATTGGCTACCCTGGATAGATTCGAAATTGCAAACTGAATACATTTTTGATTGGAATCTGGTGAAAAGCGTGAATTTACATTCCGATCATCAGGTTGCATCATATTCCTTTGTACATTTGAACTATACACTTTGAGCTAATGAGAAATTCAAAATCCACAGTCTGAAAACTTTTACTGGTCTGATTGAGTTCTGATTTGCGGTTGAGGGGAAGCAAGTTCAGGAACGAGTTCGGTTTGGTCTGCGGAAGAGAAATTCCGCGGATTTTTTTGTTGTCCGTAGATTCTACGTTTTTTCCCGACAATTATCATACACGATGTACAAATCAGCTTCCGTGCAAAAAAGTGCTTGCGTGACCTACATGAATAATGTGTGTCCACGGGCCAATGTTCCACAATTTGACGAATAAAACGACTGGATAATTCCACACTGTGCGAAAATTCACCCCGAAAAATAAAAATAGCCCAATCTGTATGCGAACCTATTTATGAAGACTTTACGCTGTACTTTTTTCGTGACCACAGTTCAGCTCCTGATGGTCGAGCGGTTCAGGGAGCTTCATTTCTACCATGGAGGTCAGGCTTTCGAATCCGCCCACCAAAGCCCGGCATTCTGTGGATAGATTGTAATCTACTGACGTCCGGCTCGCTGCTAAAACTGACAAAGTGGTTTGCTATTTCATTTCCCCGAGTCAGGTTGTCCATCATATCAATAGTGCAGAGGACCTTTGAGGGTATGGTGTACACCGCTTCCATTGCACTCATGCACTAGCTCCACCCAGTAAACACATTTCCGGTGAAAATCTCAGTGATGAAGGCAAACCCGGTAATATCCTACTTTGCGTCTGTTGCAAAGGTATCCGTTGTAACTTTTTGAAATAACAGGAGGAAAGATACCTCAATTACAGCTTACCGGACGCATTCTGTGCCAGAACTGCTTTCTGACTGAGTTCGGTCTGTAGGCCCGGGCAGCCTTGGTCTATGAAGTCGGCTGTTAGCTCTCAGAAGTAGGCGAGAGAGGTTCTGAGAAAATCTTACCAATGAAAGGGACAACCTTTTTTATTTTCTCCTGAACCTTTCGCTTGAGGATTGACATAAAGTAAATTAGACTTTGACAGAGTTTTGAGAGCGCAGGGTGAAAAGAGGGACAACACGTTTTATTCGTGTGGCACGGAGGAGAATACAGCTACGTAGGTCTTCGCTAACATCGCGGAGCACTGTCAGCACATAACAGTAGAGAATCTTCGGACTGTGGGCCACCAGACGGCATCTGTCAATCTGTTGCTGTCTGATGTACGGGGATATTTATGCAAGCAGGATGAGATGAAAGCCCAAACGTTGACTAGGTTTCCGTTCATCACTGCTGTGAAGGAGACTTGATTAACGGCGGATGTTAAGAAATCGGAGGTTTCTCTGACTGAGTGTTTGATTTTTCTTGTGAACTGGATGAATGTCAGAGGCGCAGAAGGCGTTGCCGTGCGCGTTCTAAGTGCTATCTCAGTGCACCTACTGGGCCCGCATGGGTATGGAGAGCATTGTAAAGCAGAGTTTCACTATTCACCAGCAATACTTCCACTACCAGGTTCACCCACTGTGTCCATGAGACAGTACGAGACTTAACTCTACAGCAGCATGTGCAGGAACCGACCAGGAATCAGGCTACCAAGGATCTATCCTTAACCTAGTATTCTTCCAGCGAACATCCGGTATCGATCCGCATTCACCTTTGGGCTCCAGTGACCATGCGGTAATAACCACTCACTGGAGGCGTGGCGCACTCAATCTTCAGAAACCACATTGCAGATTGAAAGCATAGCGTCTACCTTTTGTCTAAAGGAGGACCGCTGCTGCCGCCCTGCCATAGGATTCAGTCTTTATTGGTGAAGTAGTCCAAGCTTAGAATTACTTAACAGCGGAAATCCCTGCCTTGGTTATTTTGTTTGCACTTCCACACCGGTAACGGAGTGTGATTCTACAAGGAATTGTAAAGCCATCTGCGACGACTAAACCGAACTGGGGAATGTAAGGGCATAGAATGGCTTATTGTCGCTTGACAACACAGCCTCGTTAGAAGTCAGCTCGTCAGAGCCTGTCAAGAACCAAGATCAAGGTTTGAATCAACAGAATAACGAATAACAGCCCAGCTGGTCGATAAGACGAGCAAGGATTCTCGTTAAGCAGTGGCTAACAGTATCAGCGATCATCCACTCAGAAGATACTTTACCCGATGCCAATTTGAAACGATTTGTCCTGGTGTGATGAATGGTGAAAACGACTCGTTCATCCTATGCGAACTGTATCTTTTGTCTTCCCATTGGATTTGGCTGTTCAGACTTTGGCAGGATACATTTTCGATCATCCGGCACTAGACGCGAGAAGTGTAAACAAATCAGAAACCTGTGTTCGATACTGAAATTCACGAATAGACAAAAATGTGAAGAAGTGCCTACGATCAACTCTGTAGCAAAATCAAAAAGGCTGTTTGCACATTTGAGAAATAGGATCAGGTGCCACCCTGGCATCACCTAGGCTGCTGCACAAAGGAGTAATTAGAGACCATATTAACAAAAGAGCTGACTAATTTTGTTTTAATACTACCCTCCTTCTGAAGGCACAAAAACATCCCCAGCCCATTGTTAAAGATGGGATCTCGAGGTAGATTGACCTTATTATTTATCGATTACGTCTAGGAAGGTAATCATCATTGAATATGAAATTAGTGGAAAATGAAGCAAAAACTATGCTGACGGAATCAACTATTTGTCACATGATTGTAATGACGTATCGATGACCTAATTCCGGAGGCACAAAATAAAGCATCACGGATGACTTTGCTGGACAAAATTCTGTTCCTGAATAGCAAAAAGTGTAGGACAGTTCGTCCTATTGTCTCAGTTACACTCACTTCTCTACATGAATCGATGAAAACATTTGACCAGATTCGCTTAGATGAGATTTTCACATCCAAATTCACGTTGCCATCAGGAATCCTTGTGCACTTATTTGCTTCAATTTGTTATGAAGCATCAGATGTGGTACATATCATTCTCTTTTATTCGAACTTCCACTAAATACTCAGTGATAAATTCCCTCCGGTAGCCATTGGCCTGCAATGAAGCGGGTATCCATCATTTTCCGCGAAACATGTCTTCGTGGTTCTGATAAATGAGCATTTCAATTATATTGTAACTAGCACAGAGAGGATTCTTTCTTTCAAAGTATAGAAATTATCCTCATCACTAACAATCTTATAGTTCACGCTCAATTAAATCGTTCTTTTCCAGCTTGCTCCGAACAGATATATGGCACCAAATGCTTTTAGGGCACCCCCTTTTTGCTACGACTTCTCGCGAGTGGATATTACCTGGCATCGTAAAATTTCGTGTGCTTAAGTCTTGCCTCATCACTATATTGGGATCTTGTACAGAGTTAGATTTCGACTTGGGAAAACCAATTCTACCCAGAATAAAGCATCTGAGGGGTTCGAAATGCATCTAGCCTACCTCTGACACAGTCACGTAAAGAACTGCTTGATGATCAAACGTAACGGATTTTATTGTTCAGAACAGAAAATAACATCATTCAGACTTGGCGGAATTTTTAATGTTCAATAGCACTTCGCAGTCAAAATCTTCGGTAGTTTGTCGACGTTTCGGTCACCACGGGTAACTTTTTTCAAGAAAGGCTTCGGTGGCTGGTTTCGAATTCCTAACCTCTGAGGACATGAGCAAACGCGCTAAACCACTCGATCACCACCGGCCACTGAATAGAGTCACAATATGTCACTTCATTTTCGAACCGGAGGAAGATGGGCCAGTCTTCTTGAAGACCGACACGACAACTTTTTATTCTGTTGTTCTTTATTTTTCATACTTATTCAAGTTCATTACTGTGTGGCAGATTGGAGAGAGAACCAATGCATGTCTAGTTTAGTGACACCGTCAACATTTACGATCTCCTTTCGGTAAGTCGGACACGGGAAGAGGTAAAATCTATCCAGTAGTTAGACAATGTGACCACTTCGATAAAGTTAATTAAGGTTAAGTGCGACAAAGTCAATGATCCAGTCGGGTTGACACCGTGGGTGGCAGCTACAATTATTTTCATTTTACCTTTAGTGTTAACACGTTGAGCTAAGCCATAAGACCCCCAAGGTGTAGCCATGGAAACCAACTACCAAGACACCCGTAGAGTATTCTTTATAACCAAGCCAAAAGTCAAACAACCTTTGCTTCTCGTCTAGATGGGCTTTACATCAATGGTTGACTGAAATCCGCTTGGTTTATTAGTTCACTGTCCCCAGCTGTGCACTTCATGGCGTCATAGTTTAACGAAGACAGGGAGACTGGTGAGGACACTTGTATTTGGACGGTCAAACAAGTTATGTTCATGAAACACATTCAACCGTTTATATAGCCCTTTTTGCAGACTGCCGTACATCAACATTGATCTTGCGGCTACCCGAGTATCTCGGCTGCGTTCTGGTCAGTTGCCATTTGCCATTAGTTTGATCCTCTTGGGCACCATTTCTGTTCGGTTGGTCCCATTGTCCCAGATGACAGCTTGATCCACAGCCCCTCACATGGGCTACCTTGTTGGTTGCCTCAGATCTCGCTGCTAGTCCGTACACCTCCTTTTGTCTACTTCTGGATGCCTCCGACATATTTGACGTCTGTTCTTTGGTCTGTGGCTTTCGGTCGGTTGACCCGGTCGGTATGATATTCGCGTCGTGCTGTTGCTCCAGCTTTCCTTGCTTGAACCACTTGTACAACCTACTCATTCTACCATATTTTTCATTTCCATTGTGCACAAGGTTTTATTGTTTTGATAATTATTATATACATACCAACAAACCTCTGCACATGGTTACAGTGGCCCGTTCTCCGTGAGTTGCTTGTGAATGTTTAAGGATTAGTGGCTGTTAGTACTAAACCCCTCAAAGAGTTCTATACTCCATTTATTATCTCATCCGCATCTACTTATCAGGCGTACTGTAGTTACTGGGATCCACTTCTAACGACTTTAAAGCACCTGATCGAAATATACTTGATTGGTTACTTATTCGTTTGTTGGACATTGCTAACGAGACGTAAGTCACTTTTTGACCCTTCTTACTGTACTGCAGTTTTGTGTGCATATATGGCTTGGCATCCATCATTTTTGAACTGTTCCTTATAGAGCAGCCACAAACTAGCTGTTTTTGAATCATATAAAGTATTTTTGTTTGGGTCCACTTAACGTCGGTGTACGCACTCGATTAACTGCCCAGATTTGCGTCATGTGACCCGAGGCCTCTGTGTGTGTACACAGGGCAGTGATTTGAGAAACGCAATCGAATGCACTCAAACAGAGAGGAAAATGTAACATTTTATCTAATAACAGGCACTGCGGTAGTAAGTCATGAGCCTCAATCCACCCAGGATGTGTTAAGACTTTTCGATCACTGTAAGTTCGCTAGACCTTACCTCGCATTTTTCTTATTAAACTTGTTCTTTGGTCCTTCGTACCTGCAGGCTGCTCGGATGCTCGGCACTGTACGAATACTTTAACCAGAACGGCATTGTCCACGACCAGTGAGAACGAGAAGGCGATCGGGAGGGATAGTGGTTAGCGTGTATTTGAGAGCATGCGTGAGAGCGTGCGCAAGAGCAACAGTCAAATGGCCACCGCGCTTAGAAGCACGAGTTCAGCTAAACAACAGTGTGTTATACAAATAAGGAAAGTTTAATGTCATTAAAACACTGTACTTGTTGTCAGAAACAACAAATTGCAAAAATGTTTTATCGATCAGATTCTGCTGCATTGTTTCTTTATCTGTGCAATCTCTATTGACACTTAGCAGCACCTTTAATAGGAAATATCGGATTCAGAGTCATTTTACAGCTGAAAATTTCAGTGAAGTTGCAGTAGTAGGTAATTCAAATATTCTTGCTCATGCACTGGTTCATAGCCCATGCAGGCTTTGATTGGATAAATTTTTCCGTTGGGTTTATAAGAATCACTGCTTGCAGTACGTCTTACCCAAATGCCAATGTGAAATTGGACATTGAGTGTGGGATCGTGAATCTCACATACTAACTATCAGGAATGACTCCCAGCAGCTCTATTGCACGGTGTAAGGCCTATACGTCACTAAATTAGCATGTCAGCGGCCCCTCGTTGAATTTTTTACGAACTCATGTTAGCGACGAAAATGAACGGACATGAATCGTTAACATAGGAAAATAGAGAACCAAGTTTATCTCGGTGACTATGCGACTGACGATGTCAGTAGTTTCTGCGTTCATAGAACAGGGTTAATTACTCAGGTTATTAAAGCATCACGAAATGCTGGCCGCTTTGGATCATAGTTATATAACAAAGGCTTGAAAGATAAAATAGGTTAATGTGTCGAAACCAAAGTAGGTCCGGAGTGTATCTATAAATCATGCTCCATGTGACATGTTAGACGTTGATGCTTATTAACTGAGAATTTTCGATTATAAACTTGTCTTCAGAAAGGCCACCCAAAATAACCCAAAGGTGGACTGACCACCAACATTATCGTCAACTCTGTGTTACCGAACATCAAACGGATACATATAAAATCAGTCGTTTTCCCTCTGTTTTTTATCAGGTACTTCGTCATAGATAATTCTGGGTTTCAGTCAGGTTGACCATTTGGAGACACAATCGGAAGTACACTGTGATAGTCGTTGGTTTGTTCTGCCGATGTAAACGTGACCACAACTGCAGGTAGACTGTTATACTAAATGAAGTTATAGCAGAACTTTCTGTAAATTTCAAGTTTTCGTACGAAGGAGACCATGAAGGGAACTTTTTTTTACCATTTCGCAACACCCGTCTTTCTTCTATTAGAATTATGATTCAAACCGATTATCAGTCAACATTGCTGGGACGTGGAAAATAATAATGGTCACTTCCCCATTTTTAGGCATATAAAAACTAGCTGGTAGGGCATCCAGGCTTCGGATGCCAACGAAGGATGACAGTCTTTTTGTAAAACTCGTTTAAGCTGAATGTTAAAACACGCTCTAACCCACTTTTTGGTGTTGGCAGCTTCAAAGCGTGCTTGCTTTCGGTGATTCTGATTCAACCGCGATAATTTTCGGTTTCAATTCTGGCTACTTGAATCTTTCATAGTAGCCAACTATTTAAATTTGTGCTCTCACCTCCAAACTAATCGACATGTCCCTTATCATTCGTGATCACTGCTCATGTACTTTACTGGCCTATCCAGCATCAATATCCATCAACTGAAATTCATGCTTTTACATCTTGCTCTCTTTCTTGGTTCACATGAGACTCGGGAATGATCACTCATTCTTTCTGGAGTCCGTGAGCCTGGATTTTCCACAAGGCGATAAATTTTCATTAATTTGTCCATGGTGATCGCGGCAAAATTCAGTTCAGTCATCGCAGTTCAGTGCGACCGTTGCCGTTGCAACCGAAAATCCCGAGATAAATAAAATGAAGCATGAAGGGAAAACAGACTACTGAAAAACCTATTCGTGGACTTTCTAACATGACCTAATTGTCCAGATCACTGAATAAGATTTTTTGTACGAAAAATCCAACGGAACACATTGAGAGCAAAACAGCCTGGTGAACAAGCTCATTTTCAGTTATTCGTACCCATGAATTTAAATATGACTCAAACCAACAAAGGGGATGATCATCCAAATCTGTCTGTGCACGTGAGTGTGTGCGTGTGAAATCGATCGCAGAGAAGAATGTTCGAGTGATTGCACACGCGTTCGGGAACAAGAAGTGAACCATGGAAGTTTAAGTGCTTGCACAAATTGTTTCTGAACGCACAGGGGAGGATTGTAGAGTCGAATACTCAAGGCTTCGGTCGTGGCTAAGATGCGACATTTGACAAGTCTTGATTGCTTTTCCCCGGACTTTGAAAATGATGTGAAAAGAGTTTATCACCTTTACGGAAAGGTTTGACTCAACAAGACGTGAACACAGAGCCCTCGTAATGATCTTAATTAATCCAGTGTTCATACAAGCCAAGTAGTGTTCGCGAACACGTTTGGATAAGCGCCTGGCCTTGCGGCCAACATACCTGGTTCCACAGGAAAAGGTGAATTATTACGCACAAAACGATGATGCAGATTCTGGCACCTTATCCTTCAGTCGAAAACACACGATTGGTTTAGACTAGAAAATAATTTGCAACTGTGCAGTGTAGAATGTTCTACTGACTGCTCCTGTTAATCTTCGTTGATTAACTTCAGTTTCCGTATCTCCTTTGAATGGTAAACGGACATATACGGGCTTCATTTCGACTACTGTTTGTCTTGGCCTACCTTCATGTCATTGCATCTTCTTGTCAATGAGCCGTTCAGGATAGCCGTTTTCTAGGAAAACACTCCTCAGAAAACGAAGTTCATTTTCTATTGTGTCTTCCGTGCAGATTTTCCATGCCCTATTAGCCAAGCAACGCAAAAGATTTATTTTCACTTTGAGTGGTACGAAACTGTGAAAATGAATGTATTGACCACTCCAAGTTGCTTTCCTGTGCACAGACAACTGAACGGAACAATCACTTCGACGGCTTACACAAACATCTAAGTAAGGTAGACTGTTTTCCTTTTATTGTTCCAAAGTGAATCGAACATTTAGATGGGCTGTGTTAAATTTGTTAAGTAGCCCATTTCGATCAACTTTGGTATCTATCACCCATACGATATCGTCCACGTACCATTTGTATAAGGTGCACTCATCGATTGCTGAATTGAGTTCGTTATTTTCAAGTTTCGCCATGAAAATATCAACAAATAAGGGTTCCAAAGGTGACCCCATTGCCACCCCGTCCTTCTGAGGATATATGTCACCGTTAAACTAAAACTGGATATCATGGGTGCATACAAATAGTGAGTGTTTCAGTTCATCCAACGAGATACCCGGATCGATAATGTTCTCAAAGTGAAGAGAAATCTTTTGCGTTGCTTGGCTAATAGGGCATGGAAAATCTGCACGGAAGACACAATAGAAAATGAACTTCGTTTTCTGAGGAGTGTTTTCCTAGAAAACGGCTATCCTGAACGGCTCATTGACAAGAAGATGCAATGACATGAAGATAGGCCAAGACAAACAGTAGTCGAAATGAAGCCCGTATATGTCCGTTTACCATTCAAAGGAGATACGGAAACTGAAGTTAATCAACGAAGATTAACAGGAGCAGTCAGTAGAACATTCTACACTGCACAATTACAAATTATTTTCTAGTCTAAACCGATCGTGTGTTTTAGACTGATGATAGAGAGCCAGATTATGATTTAACAAGTTATTTCGCTTTTTCGTGATCCGGCCACCCTAACCTTTCTGCAGGCCGTTCATTATCGCCGGGGTTCATACTGTGTTCAAGTTTCGATTTTAACTGCTGAAATACTTCTAGTAGTTGTAGGTTCATGTGGGGGATTAGTTTTGAGGTACACCGTGCTGGTTATTGAAGACGTCGTGGTTCGTTGATCATAGAAGACAACTGGAGAATATATAAATGCCAAAAGTCACGGTAGTGTTTCCTACACGAATGCAATCTCGTGCATTGTGGGTGGACTAAAATGTTCAGCAAGTTGAGAGCAAAGTGGATGGAGCACTACATTCCCTAACCCAGTTTTAACTAGCTTCCATCACACTGAGGTTCACGTCATCCTCAAGAACAATAATCATCGATCACTTATTTTTTATTTAATTTTGTATGCCCCCTTCCGGTCTCCCGATTGCAAAATCCAGAACAGTATGAATCAAGATATCCAAAATCAATATTTGTGCTATTTTTGAGGTTTCTTCTATCTACATTTCCATCGAAACAAAACATAAATGATCCCTGACTCTCTTTATTTATCCTATTATGACGGTAGAGGCAGATGCGTGGTACGGAGACTGCCTTGTTCAATTAGCAAACTTCATGACCCCACTTGTCCACAACTGAAGTGGATAGATGGACCAATCAGTTGCCCGAACCGAAATAACCTATTGGGTTTGTAATCAGAGAAAATATTCAAAAGAACTGGTTACAAAAATACTTGGACCAATGAGGTCTCATGGAAGAACCTTAACTATTTTTTGGCACTAATAAAATGAGATGGCTGGAGAGCAGAACTTTATTACTATAGCTAGTGGCCTAGACCACATGACAGAGCAAAATATGTATGAAAGAGGGCCGCGGCCAAGCAAAGGCTGCCTAGAGGGGAAGTAATCGGTGGTGACGGGAAACCACCCCGAGACTTCACGGTTCAACTTTCACTGTGATGTCGGATAGACGACCGTTTACCTAAACCCTCACTCAGGGATTGATGATAGACCCAACATTTTCAGTTTCGAAATCAATTCATTCTACCAGGAAAACTTGATTTCTCTAGTATTCTTCAAAAGTCACAGAATTAGTTTTGGTACAACACGCAATGTCGCTTTTAACTAAGTGGATAACTATTTCTTTGTTAAGTTCGGTCACATTCGAATTATTTTTAAAGGAACACAGAATATGGGGTAAACCTATTCAGTAGAGTGTATAGATCCAACAAATTTTCCTATCCTAAAGCTCAATCTGCGCTTCTTGCCGATCATCAAAATCACCAAACAAGCAATGAAATAAACAACATTGACTGTCGGTTTCGCACTGAATAGTGACTGCATTCACCTGCAAGCAGACTAATAGCCAGTATGATTCAACATCCAGACGAATTTTTCGTTGGTCACCCGTAGCACAAGTTCCAATCATCGTATTTCTTTCAGAAGACATGTGGAATAGGGAACACTTCAGCGAAGTGCATGGGCTCTTAATTGCAAACCATGTAGCACCAGATCTGGTGATATATCAGTGCGCAGAACACGGTCTCTGTGCTCGTCGGTATTTGCAGAGATTGTGCCATCAACTTTTCCCAGATGACCTTTACACTTTAAAGTTTACTGATTAGGTATTCGTGAAAGGTACCAGTTTGAGTCACGAACGTCCACAATTTTGATTCCCATTCATAGGAATCAACAGAGGATCGTCTCCTGACCACAGACAGTGGCATACACACTCGCAATTCAGCAATGTTACTTGTTTTGTTCCATTCCATTTGTCTTATCGATCTGCCGGTGAATAAGTCTTTCCGGGACTTTTCTGTTCCCATCCCCACTTGACTTTATTGTTTACATTTTGTTCGCTCCTTTTTTCGTAGCTTTATTGGGCCCGTTCAACTGATGCGCTTCTAGCAAGTGGTTGGTTCTGTTTTCCCTCGATTAGGTCCACCGCCCGTGAGAGCATGTTATTGTTTAGGGTTAGGGGCACTCATCACTCCGCACTCCGTTACGCTTTCAAACTAACTAGTCCCCACTTTCGTTGCATCTTCTGACAATAACGGTTTCCGTTGGCTGCACTCTACTCGATATCTGTTTGCATTCTACCTGCAACCCGTTCTTTTTGTGGCACTGAATTTCCGTCTGACGAAATATCTGATCACACCACGTTCTCAGTTGTAGGTTGTAAGTTCTTCGCTGATTAACTAATCTCTCGTAAATGTAGAACCCACTCTGCCTGCCGTCCACTTTTTGGTGAGTCGGGATTACTTACCATCAAGAAGCGCGTTCTGCAGAATTTTGGGAATCTACAACCAATATCTAAAGTCAATAAGAACGGCAAGAAGTCATATACTGTGAGATATAAGCACATCGTCCACTCTTGTCAATCGCGCACGTAAACACAAGTTTGTATACGATTTGTGCTGGACAAAGCGCCACAGCACAAAAATTCATCAAGAAACAAATATCCAGACACCCGAAAAATTCCACTGCTATGCGGCTTCATATCATCAAACTTGTACAAGCTGAAACCAAAAGCCTCGCCTGAGAGGATCATCAAAGATTCACAGAAGTGGAGTTCTGTTTAGGACCTTTTTGTGTATGCTAAATTCGGTTTGCTGCAAATTTCCCCGATGGTTGGTCAATGTTCTGGATCCCGTCAGAAAATGCTTTTAAAAATTCTCAACAATTTTACAGTAAAGGCTCGTAGAATATATTGAATGGATGTAGAAAATTTTCACCAAAGTACCTCTTCGAGAACCTGGTGACTACCTTTGTGATGTCATTGTATTGAACAACATTGTACTGACTAATCTTTTTGATTAATTAGTCGACCACATACTTATGTGTACAGAAAATATCCGCCTCTGTTTGGGGGAGAGGCCTACAGAAATATTGATGGCTTGGCAACGGGAAACACCCTAGGTTCTACATTAGCAGATATTTCCCTAAGAATAACTGAAAACCATTTGACCGAAGAGAAGAAAATATATGAATTACGCTGAATAAGGGAATAGCTTGGCACTCCGCCGTGTTGGATAATAGCTGATTAGATTTTTTAATTATCATTATGAAAAGTCATTTCCCGCGAAACGTGTTTATCATATGTATATACGTGAAGAATATGTGCAACATGCTTAAGTTCATGTTATCATTAAAACGTAGCGTCTGTGCTCTCCGTGTAAATGTATCCTAAGAACCAACAATAAAGAACATTTACAACTAAATGTAACTATGGGGTCTTACGTTGAAATCTGAAAATCCTCGTACCGCTTCACGTGAAGAAGTTCATTTTTAGCTTCTAATCAGTACATTCCATTGGACTAAATAGAAGCTTCCTGTATTTCATTTTTCCGGGATGAAAACTGCAGAAAATGGAGTACTCAATAAGTCGAAAGTGGTGGAATATTCTGGAGAAAATGTTGATGTATTTTATCATCTTTGATGGTAGACAGTAATATACTGTCATCCAGCTCGTTACCAGATCTGAACTATTGTGATCTTATGTGCTTCACTAATGCAAGTTTCAGTGTCCGGCTGCTGGCTATCTCTAACAGTGCAGTGAGTCTTCGGGCAAGTACGTCTTCAAAAAACCAAACAAGATGACAATTCACTTATAACTGACTACAATCGTAAATGTTGGAATTGTTAACATTCAAGTCAGCTACTGGAGCTGAAACTGTTACGAAACGTGTAATTGGTATCGTTCCTTAGTCCATTAATTCTGAGTTCAGAAAAATGCATGTGCCGAGTTGTTCTCATTCCGCCGGTCAGTACCAAAAGAAACCCAGTGCCGCAAGGTTCTAATATTTTCCAAAATCTCAATGGCCATCAATCTGAAATGTGCACAAATACAGTGAACGGACTAGAAGCATTAACTACCGTGTTTCACGAAAACAGGACCGTCTTATAACTTTTTATTCAAAAGAACGCACTGAGGCCTATTTTTGCGGATAAAAATACTGAAAGACAAAACGAAGTATCATTTCATTGCGTAAAACGAAATCATTTAATTTCTACTGGTTCGGCGGCTGTAGCAAAATGAGTTCTCACTACTACGAAGTCCGGAAGGATGGGTTTTATTGGGATTTGAGGTCTCATCCTTCGGCGCATACCGCGGATGCATCTTTAGACTGGGTCTTATTTTGGAAGTAGGGCTGAAATTAAAAGTGTCCTGAAAAGTCATGGTGGGGCTTATTTTCGGAGAAACATGGTATTTACAATAAAGAACTACGGTTATTCCCATGGTAATCGAGCCGAGTATATTGTCTCATAATACTGATGGTAATCCATGAGACCGTATAAGACAGCACACATTATTCATCGGACCGGACTCGACGATACTGAGCACATAATTGCGAGTTTAATGGTTGAAAAAACTGTGTTACTATGGCATGATTCATACCCTGATAGGTATTGGTGACCCGGAGATTTATTTGCGAACGTTTGCAAGGGTAAGCGCTTTTTATACAAATAGTTTCCTTTTTCAAACTGTGGTAACCCCCCCCCCATCTTCCCATTGATGTTGACGAACATGAAGACAAAACATTATAATGGAATCAATATTTGGTTTCCCTGAATAAGGCAGTTGTATCGTTCTCTATCGGAAGTAAACTCAACAGCCTCCCATGTCTTCTCCGTCAAGAGCCGGTAAGGAAAGTGTCTGTGAATGATCAAATACTGACCGAATCCACTGCTTACAATCTTACGATAGATATTCACGAAGCTTTGTCTTGCAGGTGACCATCCCGGACTCCGTCATGACCCCAATTAGATGCAAGTTTCGACCGCGACTGTTGCAAACCTGGAAGCATGAGCGCTTACCTTCGACCGACTAGACCATTTTCCGAGTGCAGAATAGCTTATGATTGGTCTCATCTTTCCAGCAGATGCAGTCTCCTCGTTGTTCGACTTGGAAAATTTGTAGAGCATAATACGTACGCCTATCCATCGTATCCAATCCATGCATTTCAAATGGATAGAGAAGCAATTTCTTGAGAGCAATTAGCCGGCAATCCAAGTAATTGCCGATTGCTGTGCATGGCAATTCTTGTTCAAACTCGGATACGAAGCAGATCAAGTGTTGTTGTTGGATCCTCTTCCGCCCATGTGATCGTTTCGTCAATTTCCGTGTCGTTCACAGTCTCTCTCCTAGTCCTGCCTCTAGGCTGACGTTCGTAACGCAGCTCGTCTGCATCAGCCAAGTTGTACGCAGTTTTGTAATTGATGCTATTGTTTGGCAACCGCACGCCATCATGGCCGTCCTTGAAAGCCTGGATAACTCGCTTGAGAATTCCTTTGTCTGTGCAACTGTACCTTTTTTGGACCATGATGGTCAAAATGTTCACGTTGACCGCGGCGCTGCCTTTTATAGGACTCCCGGAAAATGATGTTAGATGGCTGATCCGGTCATAGCAGCAGCTAATTGGCACTACGAAACAAGTGGCTTCATGTTACAGCTGATTGACCGTAACACTGACACACATACTGAGTCGAGGTTTCGCTCATTCGTCCATCCTGAATACGTCGAGTGAGCGCCGCTAGCCTATGGGTTAGTCAATTGTATTGTTCTAGGCTGAGCCCAATTTTCGATCTCAGCAATCAAGCAACATCACTGCGTTTACCCAGGGCCACTAACAAGCTCGATAAAGCAGACAAATCACAGAAGTAACCACCACCCCTCCGGGAAGACTTCCGCATGAAACCTTTCTCCCAATGAAGACTGCCTACACGTCTCAATAACCAGGAGACTTGAGCTAGGACAACCTAACCTGACTTGACCCCGAGCTTAGTCGAGGGGCTTGGCTGTGGTATACTGGTTACCACCGTGATGTAGCTTTCCAAATTTATGTGATAGTCTCGAAAATCTAAGTGATAATTTCGCAAATCAATTTGATGGTTTCTCAAATCAATCCTAAAATGTTAACGAACACCTGGTCGTACCGATTCAACTTGCGACCAATGTCGTTGGATGGACAAAAATACTTACAGATGTTGTCAAATGATCATATTTCAACCAATAGTGCGACCGACTGAAGGTGGAGTTTCACAGCTACACTCCATTCCCGGCCAATTCTATTTGACTTAATTGTTCCCCTATCATTTTTGACGATCTTCTAGTGGAAGATTTTGTCATTTTAACGAAGTCCATCCAATTTATATTACGATCCAAGTTAATCAGTTTCGAGAGGAGCACTTCGCTTCGTGTGACAAACCAAGTAGCAATACCACAGTTTGATTTATTTTGACAAAACTTAAAAACGTTCCAGTAAACTTGTGTTAAAAGTAAGAAGTTTTAGTGAACCGCATAGCTGTTGAAATAAATTAACGGAGAAGATCCAACCATACAACATCTGATGGAGACAGACAATCTCTTATTCACTGTCGCGGTTGGAAAGGAGAACCATCGCGTGTGTAATGAATAGTATCCATCCCTATTTGATGGCTCGATAAAGCCTTTTGAACTCATTTATTGCAATCATGAATCTAAACACAATACATACGCTTAACCCGTAGTTGGATTAGCGATGTTCATTTGGTTAATTAGTAAAATGCAGACGTAAGCGAAAAAACCAATGGTGGGTGTCAAATTGGTCGACCACGTGGATAACTTAGCGTTTCGTCAATATTTTAGGCCGTTGAAAGTGCCAAAAAGATTGATGATGCTAGGATAATTTTTACGCACGATAAAGTGATCAGCACTGTCAGTTGGACAATTCAGCAGATCGTTTTGCAAATAAGACACGACGGAGCCTTGAGCGCATGCATCGGCGTACTTGATTTGATCAAGGTGAATGATAATCCACAAATGAAACGCAAGCAGAGACAATGTGTTGTTTATTTCGAATCGATTTTGTGGGTGGAAGGGGTAACAATAATTTCGAACCACAATGGCTTGTCGCGAAGCAGTTGGTTACCGGGCCTCGGTTTAGTGTGGAACACCGTTCGTCGATGGAGTCTGTGGTAATTTTTCTTGCTAACATAATTGAATCCATCGGTTTGTTAGTTAAAACATCTGCGGTCCCCTATGAGTGACGGAACAAAATTTATGACATCAGATAGGCCACACTATGTGATCCGCTGTGTGTGGTAATATCCACAAATGGGTCATATCAGGGATCTTTTGAAACAAGATTTTACATGTCCCAAAAGTACTTTATATGCACCATACGGACCACATTATTCATTCTTTCAATAATGCCACAGATTCAAATTTTCCACACGACCAGAGAAATCCGTACTACAATTTTATCAAAGAAACCACTGTTGCCTAACGACTAACTGGGAAAGCTCATGGAGCACCCCAAATGCATGTTGTGTCCGCAGTGCGCACACAATGCCCCACTTCTGCGGTCACTCATCGCATCCTCGATTAAACCTCTGTCTCTCCATTCGCTCTTCGCGTGACAGGTGACTCGGTGTTTGGTGCTCGCTTCCGTGTATGTCTGATCTGTCGTCGCGCCAGACAGTGAACTGCCTGACCCGGAGTACGCAAACGATTGTGTTCTTCTGTTTGAGGACCCAGGTAAGTTGTGCGTTTTTTCTAGACTGACTAAGCAATACCACAGCAATGCTTGGGATGCGTCCGAATCTTCAAAGCGTAAAAAGTTGCTGCGGGACTGGGTTGGTTATATTCTATACCTTGTCTTGGCAGGGGAAGCTTCAGCTAAATTAGATAGGTTTTTGTACCAGGGCAGTTACCCACCAGGTGTCATCGCGTATACGGAAAGAGCTACTGGCTTTTGTGAATCTCAGCTACCTTTGGCGCCAAGGTGACATCCGATTGCCTGTCAAGGGTCGAGTTTACACTGCAGAAGTCAGATGGGCTCTTTTATTCGACTCACAATTGTGGCCATTAGGGTTAAAAGACAACCGAAGACTGTCGACGTCAGAGCATCGATATCTTCGTAGCATTGCGCGAATATGATGAGAACACCGGATGAAAAATGCTGAGATTACGCGTAGGGTGTTGGAAACCAGGGGTCATTAACTGGAACAAGTACTGGATCTGAACAGGTTAAGGTGACAGACACATGTGTTGCGCATGCCCACCGATGGACTTCCTCGGCGTACGCTGTTCTTCGATACAGGTAGTGGTTGGCAGGTAAGTCGAAGTGATCATCGTCTATCACGACATGGCAGAAAGGTATGAAAACTTTGACCAGTGAACTTGGCCAAATAGAACGTGCAAGAATTCCGGGTTGTGGTCCACGCGACGCGCCTACCAGATGGTTGGAGACATTAAGTGCTGTGTCTAGGTGAAGCTGCCAATGGCTTTTTTGTTTTGTGCTTCTATTTCCTGTGCCTTTGACTAGACGATGCTGGGAAGTGGCAACTGAAACAGAGCACAGAAATATGGAGCTGATGGTCGGATTAACTGAAACTCAAAGAGGGTCAGAGGGAGAGCATCTGGACCAAGCATCTTGTGGCGCCCAGGGATCTGGAGTGCATGAGCGACTGTCTGTCGCTACGCAGCGATCGTGATATTAAATATGTTCCAGGAAAAAGTGTGAATTGTATTCATCCTACCGCGCATTCCCTCTAAACAACTACAAGCAGTATCGTAACAGTAAACACCAATGTATGCGTCTCACATGTGAGTGGAAATATCTGAGGGTTTCTCCCCGACCAACAAGACCTTTCCCCATAGAGACTGAAACAAAACTACTCCACTATGTTAGAGATAACTGACTGAGGGCAAAGGCAAAGAGAAAATGACCAAAAACAATTGAAGCCGTCCTGTGTGTCTAGGAGGAACGGGAGAGGTGGGGAGGAGGGGGGGGGCGAGGCCTGTGCAAGAATTGGTGGTGGTGCGAGTCGGCAAATAGAAAATGAACGGAAAACAAATCACATTTACAGTGAATGACAGACCGAGCTGGCAACAGATAAGGGGGTACTAAGTTACTCTGTGCGTATATACTGGATGAATGAGTGTGAGAAAGATGGAATAAAAAGAACGAGACTGCGGGTTATGCGAGAAAAAACTGAGCCCCAGAAATGTACAAATCAAATCTGATCGATTGATGCTGTTGTTCACGTATGTGGCCCATAATGAAGTTCGGAAATGAAGAATTAAGATAACTCAAATCCCGCGTGACTACGAATGGCATAGCGCAATTTGTCACGTAGGACGCTGCGTGACGAATAGTTTGGTAATTTTAACAAATTAAAGCAAGTGGAAGTGGTCGGCAAGCGAGTGACTTCTTCCCGACGAACACCGACACCAAAGAAGCCTTTGAGTACTGAGCCTAATGTATCACCAACGTCCTGTATGATTATAGGGAAGAGTGAAAAACAGAAAGGTTTATTCCAAAAATGGTCTCAAGAGGAAGCAATCTCATTTCCAAGTAATTTACCAGCCGGATCAGCATTACTTAAAGGTAACTTCACTAGAAATGAAATAAACAGTAAATCAAAACCAATTAAGCGGTTCACCTCGTAACTTACTTGATCCTCATTGGTGTATTGAACACAGCGAATACAAAACGGAGGTTCCAGGTTTGAAAACCCCAGTAGCGGTGGTCGGGAACAGCTGGTAACGAACTGAAGAAAAACAAAACAACAGGAAGATAGTACGCAAACAGCGGTTTACCTCGACCGATCGAGGATCAAAGGGCATCGAGTGAATGATACTCCAGCGATAGCTAGGTGGCACAGACGCTGTGAAGCAACCAAGCTAGGTTAATTAAAAAGGGAGGATCATTGGCATCCATTCACCGGAGAAGTAAGATTAACTGTTTATCGTCAGCAGCGTAGGAAACTGGACTATTTGACAGACTGCTGTCAACTCCTGGAAACTGGAAAGAATTGAACATTAGATAACGATTATGATCATTTTCCGGAAGAAAAAATGGAATCTGAAAAGTAGTGCGTAGGCGGCAACAAAACATGAAGTGAATTAGGACAGTGACCAATGGGCCAGCGTCACGCACTTAACAATCGAGTAGTGGACGATCCTGGTGGAAACTGATATAAACCTTGTGTGAAGAAAGAAATCATTAGACGTTTCAAGACGGGACACTGTATCATATCCTGAACCGTCAACTGAATACGCTAGAGAGATTCCCGGGGAGAAAAAACATGACTACCGATACTGATTGTTTGACTGGGCCAAAATGAAAACAACCGTCGATCAAATGGCCGGCGGTGGTCAAGTAGCTTACAGCGTTTGTTGAACACTTCGGAGATCAGACGTTCAAATTCAGCCACCGATACCGGACACCTACGGTAGGCACTAATCAACTGTCGTCTAGCTTATTAACACACCTGACCTACTAGGACCCCATGTGATTCCCCAGTCTAAGTTTCGTGGTCCGATTTCCGGTTATCGTTAATAATGCAATGAGCCTTTGACACTATGGAGTATACCCTTTCCACTGCACTCATGGGGAAACACGTAAAATAACAATGAGTATTTTTGATTTATGTAGTACCTGCAGATGGGTGGACAAAGTTTCTCGGGAGCACACTGTCCACCCATCTGTAGATAATACTCAAATCATAAATGCCAACTTGTGACTAGTATCGTCGTTCTTCAGGTCAGTTGTGTCTAACCCACAGAGAACTATCAGCGAATCATAGTTGTGGTTCCTCAGTAGACTCTCCGAATAGGAGCTTCCAATCACACTCCTGATACACAAATGTGAATGTATATGTTTACCCTAAACTTTCAACAACAAACTACCCTGAATTCCTTGTTGTAGTTTCACAAATTTTGGTAAACTATACTGATGTTTCACTGTGTATATCTGCTGGCGATTTTATTCTTTTTGATGTGGGCTTTCTCCATCCCTTCGGTTTGACGAACTGTTTCATTTTCAACTAGACTGAACGCCCCTCTGGACTTTCTTTTAGTCAACAACCCGACTTTTTCCACTTCGACTAACTCGACACTGGGCTCTTCGGACAACGTTATGATAAAAACCTCATCCAAAATCTACAGTCATACCAACCAGACATACTTCACAGATGGCCGTGATCACTTAGTTCGGAAGAAGCAGATTTGCCCTAAAAACATTCAAAAACTACGGGAAATGGCCGGTCAGACCTAATTCTCCTCATTCTCAGACACGGATTTTTGGGTCTCCTGAAACTATCTAACCGGGTATTTAAACTTTTGCTTCAATTTCGCTACCCAGTCAAAACTTCGTATTCGCGCCCTGATCGCTTGTCATCTCCCACTTCAAACAGCTTCGTTGCAGGAAGGAATACGCCCTTAAACACCATAATCTCTCAGCCATCAAGTTTCTAACAAAACCAATCAAGACTGAGTTGTACCGCCTCAATTCCATCTACATGCGTACTCTTCTAGCCAAAAGAAGTCACCGCAACACGCGGAAGCTCTTGAAGGATATAACTGATGGCTCATCCGCATGCAAACCTGATATTGTTAAGTAGGCGAGTTGAACAAGTCATCCAACAGGGTAGTAGGATCTTTCGTTCCTGTACTTCTTGAGGAAAGTCAATCTCAGGAACCTCCATTTCGCATCCCAACCGTGGACGTCTACAAGGAATTGCATACCCTAAACCGGGAAAATCATCCGGGCCGGACGGACTCAACCCTACAGCGTCAAGGAGTGTGCGGTTACCCTCAGCTCCATTCTCTCTGATCTTTCCAACCATTTTCTTTTGGAAAAGAAAGATTACAGACTGTTGGAAGGCAGCAGTTATGATTCAAATTCCCAAAAAAGGTTCTTCGCAGTCCCGTTCTATTGCGTGCACCTCTATCCTCCTTCAGTCCTCTGAAAGGTCGGTTCTCCAAAAACTGAACAAAAATTTAACTCTTTCTGATCCTGATCGGCTTGCTTACCAACAATCACGCTCCACCCTCGATACCGTCGCCACCTTGGTTCATTACATTCTGTCCAAACTTGATAGGAAGAGTAAAGCGGTAAGAATATGCTTCCTAGACTACAGTGATGCATTCAACTGCGTCAACAGGAACAAGCTGCTTTCCCTCATCTCCTTCACTGGTGTTGGGCCTTCAGTTGTTTCCTTTTTGGCAGATAACTTTCACAATCACCAGCAGCTCACTCGTTATAATAGTAAAACCCCCTTTGTGGCCAAGACCCGTGGCGTTCTCCAAGGAGCCATACTATCCCCAGTTAAAAGTTTTGCGTACATTTCTACAGTTCATGCACACGCAAATACGCTTCTCATCAAATATGCTGATGATGTCATATTTGGTATGCCGTATGCTTGTGATTCTACATTTTCTACCCTCCCAAACGGCATCGCTCAAATTCCAGATTGGTCTTATGCTCACAACTTAGGCCTTGACACAATCAAGTGTGACGACACAGTATTTTCTCTTTTGAATGGTAGCAAGCAATCTAGTTTTCAAAGCAAATTCACTTCCATTACAAAAAACAGCGAACAGCTAAATCATTTTGATTTGGTGGAGTACTTTGAAGTGCTGCTCGACCGTAACTTGTTACAAAAATGTTGGTCCAAGTTTTGTGAAAACTAGACGCTTGCCGATGAATCACACCTTAAATTCCATTCTGCACTCACTCATTTTATAAAACGCTTCATTTGTTCGTGTGTCTTACCTCACTGACTATATGCTTCATCTATCATTTTTCCCGGCTTGTTGCTGAAAGACTGCAAGTTCACTGATAAATCCCTTAGAATTTTATCAGCTGCCAGTGGTGTATCTCGACGGCATCTTACTCACTTCTTCCCAACCCAACATAGGCAGCTTGCCAAAACCTGTGCAAAAAGATTCCAACTGACTCTGCTCATCCTTATCACAAAGATCTAGTGAAACGTACGCCCCCTTTTTCCGCACATTCTCAATACAAAAAGTTTTATGCATGCACTAGGGCGTACAGCAGCTCTACTGTTCCCCACTTTGCAAGGCATTTGCACAATTCAGCCTCTGCATTATCAGAACAAACACAACATTTGGAATAAAACTGACGCTTACTACTTACTACTCCAATGTTTCATTTTATTGTGCATTGTATAATTTCTCCCTTTCTGAGGACGTCCACGATGTGTTCAAAGGGTAGTAGATCAATCCCTGGAGGGTCGCATCTCTATATATGCTACTGAGTACGATAGAAGTAGCTATATTTTAACATCCGGCGTCAAAACGCTCTGGATTGTCCGCTCGAGATGACGATGACCAAAACCGAGATTTGCTAACTAAAATTTCAAAATGGGTTCATTTTAGCATGAGACGATCGCACAAAACTACCAACGTACTCCTACTGTGCTGTTGGTTAAATATCAACCAGCATGGACGCACCTGTTGCTAATAAACTGGTCGTGTTATTCAATTTTGAAGCGCTTGTATGGAAAATTCGAGTAAAGTGACAATCTAAGTAATATTCACTTGACAGTATATCATCCATTGAAACAGTATCAGTCCTGTTTATCCACACTGGTCTCTTGAATTTGCGAGTATTTCGTGGATCATAATCTATTGTAACAACTAGCAACAGTTCATTGATTGCGGTGGTTCAGTGATTTCTAAGTCTCAGCAATAGCCTAACCTGAATATCAAAACAATCATAGAAATTGAAAATCTGGGGGAAACTATGAATAACGGTATCCCTATAATGATCTTTATCACGGCTGAGCTGGGGACGGCTGTTATGACAGATAAACTAAACGGTTGTTCGTTGGCTTCTCTAAGGCACAACGTGTGCACTGAGTTGACTGTGTAGCCGAGGAAGGTGGATATAGGGCCGGACCAGTAAAGTGGAAAAGGTCACTTGTACGCAATTCAATAGCCGCGGTCCACTGTGACTAAAACTCAATAAACTGTGTAATGAGAGCTTAAGAAGAGAGGATAATGTGTCTGTGGTTCATCCTACGATTTTGAGAACTACCGATGCGGACTGACAGGTGGGGCGGGTGTAATGGGGCATGCGTGTTTGGGGGTTCATGTATGCTCGTGAGTGCGAACTACAACACACAGACACACAGACACACACACCCATACACACAAACACACACACGGACAGCGCGAGTAAGTATGGCCAAAAAACAATTTGGTGCTTATACGTGAGTGGGTGTGGTGACCTAGCATTGAATAACGCGACTACACTGCTAACATGCACGGAGTCGTTGGGTGAACGGTGAATACAAGAAGTGTGTTGCGGTGTGCGATTCGTAATATTGGAGGGTCTTAGAAAATCTACCAATACTGATCTGGGTGTGAAAGTTGGAGAAAGACACACAGCCCCCCCCCCTCGTAGCAGCGGAATGAATGCATGTTATCACGCTAGTCTAAACGTGACTAGAATTTGTGCCTCCAGGTCGTGTCATGTGCAACCACCAAGATAACCACCGTTGGTTGTGACTAACGCTTAATGGACTCCGTGGCTGAAGGTTGAGAAACACAAGAACAGTGGCAGTCTGTGGGGAATTTATCAGTTTCCAGAATTGCCGCTTCAGATCGGCATGAGACAATGATAGCTCCGGTGGGACAGATTGAGACGCTGTGATGTCCATTCCTACCGATCGATTACAAGCCGATAAACGGATGTATGTCATGACAGCTGCAACGTAATTCCGCCGTTATGGCAAACATATAGGTGCACATTGTGTTGACCGTTTGTGAAGCTCCAAGTTTGTGAATAGGTACTGATTAAATAGCTGATGGTCTGCTTCCCCAGTTGGCAGCCTACAATTGGTCGCGATCCCCTTCCTGAAATATTGTACCATTATTATAAAATAAAAGGAAGCAAGTAAAATAAGAAAAAAGATAAAGGTCATACCGTAGATGATCAAAACTGATAACCAACCGTGGACCAATTTTCTCACTCCTTATATGCGGCCGCGCTTCCCAGTCGTTTCACTGATGAAGCAGCTCAGTCTCTGGCTGATCTAGCAGTGTATAGGCACGAATAACAAGTGGGTGTGCGTAATAGGTTGTTCGACAATGTCTTTCAACTTATGATAGGTGTCCTTATTATCAAATGTATTCCATGTTTCTGTACCCGGTTCTGTTACCGATAAAGTCAAATTAAAGAAACAAAATGATGTTATTCAGAAATGCGGGCGTTTACTCGGTTCACTAGAACTGTCTGCTTCGAACAGCAAAAGATTACCACTTTTCAATTTCCTCAAGTTACAGCAAACTATGGTGTTACTCCGAGACTGGTTACGCAAAGCTAAGTGCTCTGTTAGGAAACTAAATATTTTGGGTGAGCGACACTACTGAATCGTGATGTTACTTTATCGAACCTTTGCAAAATTAAAAAAACCTTTTCACTAGAAAGCCGAAAAAATAACGGAGGAACAGTGAAGCCAAATAAAATTTGCCAGACTTGTACAAGATTTTCCAAAGTCACCTGATACGTTTTATCAAAACGATCGGAGAAGTCTTTTGAATAAAATTATTCCCATCACGAGATCAAACACAACACAGATTTAACCCGTAGTCGGATTGGTGGTTGGTTTGGCAAATTAATAGTATACCACCTGTCAGAGACCATACTGAACGCCATTAAGTGATCAGTCCGAAGCAAGGAAAGAAGATACTGAAAGCCAACCTAGTGCACTTGGCCATTTGGGGCGTATTGGGTTTCCACGGTGGGTTACACAACTACGTGATCCATCCAATCAGTGATCATATGCAGGAAGATATGACCAAGTGACATGAGAAGTGACACTTGTAGTTGCACAACTTAACAGACAAAGTGATGCCACTATTCACAATTTTCCTCTGATTGTTTTGATCGTCAAGTTAGGCTGTTTCCGAGACTTAGGAATCACTGAACCAACGCAATCAATGAACTGTTATTGGTTGTTAAAATAGAATATGATCCACTAAATACTCGCAAATTCAGTAGATTAATGTGAATATATACCATTGGACCAGGAAAAGGTTGGCCATAAAGACTGTGCCAGTGGATGATATACTGTCGAACGAATTTCACTTGGATTGTGTTAATTATTTTTGTAATTAGAGTTTGTCCTTCTGCCTTGTATTTAGTTACTCGTGAGTAGTGAGTACGCACACCGTGAACCTCGAACATTCGTAAAGTATTCTCTGTTTCCAAGGTATCATATTGGTTCATACTCGAGTTTTACGGTGCCTACCACATGAACAGTTCATGTGTGTTTCACTTGTGCTGCCGGGCGGAGGCTGGAGCTGTCAGCTTCAGCGTTTTTATCACTGAAATCCACCATTGGTCATCACACGTCAACGGCATTACCAGGTCTAGTGCCGGATTCGTCCATTCATGCTGGCACGTGCTCTTGCTTGCCCCACAGATTTAGCTTATTTGTACTTATTTATTACCAACTCTCTTTATTATTGTAACTACATTCGTAACTGGATTTTTGAATCGTGACGGTAAAAGCTTCCTGACTTGCTCACTGTACCGCAACCGAACTGCGCTACAGTATTCTCCAGCTGCTTTCTAATTGGACCGTTTTTATTTCCTGCGCTGTTCCGATTTTCGGAAAGTCACTGCCCATTGTTCTTGGTTTCTCACCTGGCTGTAAATCTCATTTTTGCTGTTTATGTATGCTTATCGTATTGTTTAGAACCACGAATTATTGGTGAACACGGTTATTCGAGTGGAACTTCTTCTACTGCCCTTAACAATGTTCTGTCCATATCGTGCGTGCAGCCAGCGACACTAAGTTTCCAATAGATTTGCAGCCCTAGACATCGGGATAGTCGCAACAACTCGGATTTTCCATACAAGCGCTTCAAAATTGAATAACACGACCAGTTTAATAGCAACAGGTGCGTCCATGTTGGTTGATATTTAACCAACAGCACAGTAGGAGTACGTTGGTAGTTTTGTGCGATCGCCTCACGCTAAAATGAACCCATTTTGAAATTTTAGTTAGCAAATCTCGGTTTTGGTCATCGTCATCTCGAGCGGACAATCCAGAGCGTTTTGACGCCGGATGTTAAAATATAGCTACTTCTATCGTACTCAGTAGCATATATAGAAATGCGACCCTCCAGGGGTGGACCCACTTTCCTTGGAAGCACTACACGTGATTTTGTCAAGGCTGAATATTCACCCTCGAGGTGAGTAAAACAATCGACTTGAAATCAGGTTGTTCTGAATAAAAATGAGTATATTACCGCCCGAAACTGACTGTCGCCAGTGGTAACAACGAAGCCATTGCGTAACAGAAACTGAAACACTGGGACCAGTACTGAGTCGTTCGAGCAATCACGTGCACACATGCATAATGATTCTTTTCTGGCATTTGACCTCCGCCAACCGAGTGTTATGTATTATTGTGTCGAAAATGATCTTGCGCTTGAATCGGAACGATAACATCCATACACACAGACAAAATTGGTGGGTCGACCGACTTGCCGTCCACACATGCACACACAAACACAGACAGACAGAGAACGTCGATGTTATTGACATTTTGGTTATGACCAGATATCCGTCCGGAAATTAGAGACTTGTTAATTGCTTCACAATAGGAAATGACTACATGTCTCAGATACAGTTGCAATGTGCTTACATTGTTTCTTTGTATAGAAGCAGGAATAAGCAGAAAAAAATACTAAAATATTACTTAGTTAACCCCTAGTTCACATGACAGTCATATGGTTGTTATATTTTTCAATTCTGAGAGTGAACACGAGTGAAACGGAAGAGTTGAACCCATAACTATGAGGACTCAGCACATTATAAAAAGCTATCGATTACAATCATGGGATTTGGAAGGGTGGTAAACCATATATGTGTGACAACAAGTCAGCCGTCTAAAAATCTGACTGATCGCCTGGAATGGTATATATCGTCAGTGACAAGTGATGTTCGAACATCGTACCTCAAACCAGATAATAATTTATGCCAATCAAACACCACCGCTTCAGGGTCGTTTTAAATATTTTTATTTATTACACGCTTGCACATAGATGCAACGGCAGGAGTATACCCCGTAGCTACGAACGCTCACTGTACTATTAGGGAAAACCGGCAACCAGACCCTGAGTGGTGAACCACATAAGGTCCCAATAGATCAGGTGTTTTAACAAGCCGGACGACAGTGTATTACTGGCTACCACCATGTGAGTAGAGCAGAAGTTCCATCCGTCATGCAGTATCAATCTTCCAACCAACAATGGGCACATTCATTGTACAGCTGTTTTATCCCTTTAAAGAGCCCACAACGGTGCCAACCCATTGCGCTGTTCACTTAGGGGAACTAAAGCAATGTACCCCATTGCTGAGTTCCTCGCGAAATTATGACGAGGATTTCTACCGACTAACTCGTGAATGACCTCGATACTCTTACTTCAAAATTATAAATTATCTTTAGCTGATAATCACTGAACTCAGGATTTAGATAGCAAATTTTTCATCGTCAGTCGAAGTGGCATCATAGGTTCGGGCAATTTATGTATGCTGCAGCAGTGATGAAACATTTGTAACCTAAACACCAAGCTCAGCGATCAAGAGTCAGTGAAAAAACTCTGAGTTGCGAATATCGTCAGTGTGCATAGTCATTGAGAATTTTCAGTCTACCTGATTCACTGATCTCACCGTTCCCTTTCCGTGGGAAGGGTCAGTGAGGGTCAATTTCGGTGCCGATTATCAGACGGTGATGTATAGAAGTACTCGAGAAGTGAAGGCTTGCAATGGCAAGGCCGATGGTGGTCGAGTAGTTTAGAGCGTTTGCTTACTACCTCGGAGGTCAAAGGCCGCCAGTCCCGTTAGCGACAGACAGTAATCGACTGCCGCTCGGCCTGTCGTCACGCTTGATGTGCTGGGACCTTACGTGGTTCTCTGCCACTCCAATTTCCAGAGTCAGGTTGAGGGTTCCCCTAACAGTGCAGCGGGTCCTCAAGGATATGGGGTAGGAAAATTTTCGCTGCACTCATGAGCAAGTGTATAACTAATAAAAATATATACAACTCCATAAACGGCAAAAAGAATGGAACACCATAGACATGGGAATCGAGGAACGTGAGCAAGAAAAAGACAACTGCAAATCATTCACTCACTTTAAGAAAGAGACTGCGTTCTTCGTCCGAGAAATCCCGACGTAATATGTCCCAAAGCCATTTGATCACCCGGTGATTGCTGTGGAATCCGCCGGAATAGCGGGTATTTTGTCTAACAACGAACACGAGAAGAAAACGAAAATCGTCTCGTGTTAGGCAGAAAAGGAATGTCTACAAGGTGCATGAAGTACGGAATATACAGGCACAAAGGACAGTTATTGATCGTAGGCAACTGACGCGAGACTGCATGTAAAAACTATATGATTTGCGTGCTCAAGAAATTCGACTTAGAAGATCGATATGTGATGGTTGACCGGAGTTCAGCACCGCTGGATCGGTCGACGAGCGAAGTCTCTTTATTTGAATCCAGTCAACGTTTGCCAAAAATCGAGCACAGCTAAAGTGGAAGTGAGTAATTACGGCGCTGCTCATTCATCAGACGTATCCCGTCCACAAACCACTCATCTGCCTGATCTATGCAATAGGGAAGCAGTTACATCTGGGTGTCCCGGTCATATTCGTGCAATAATGAACTATCGGTTTTTCGTATTGCCAAACGCAACAGGGTCACTTCAAGTAGAACGCACGGGAGATAAATTATGCAGTTCAACAATCATAGTTCAAAACGTACAGTACAATGAATCATTGATGGATTTACCCATCCGTCTATCTATTTTCCGTCTACTCGTTTCATCCTCCCTGACCTGCTGAAACAAGATTGCAAAGTTCTAAGTCGCCTTATAAAAACAGTATTTATTGCAGTTTTAGTCTCTGTTAGAGACTGTCCGGTAAATCTAGAAAAATCTCCGAGTGGTGTTTAAAGCTTGTCTAGTAGATACCTCTGCAGAATGTACACCCATTGTACACCTTTCTCCCCTCAAAAAACCCTTTCACTTCCGATGGAACATCCGCTGTAGTATGACCACTGATAAGGATTCGACCGGCTGGCAATAACAGAGAGAATAACGACTGAATTATTCTCTGATTTTAGTGCATAAATGAGTTTACTGTAAGTCACCAAACCCAACGAATGTAATGATCGATCGAGACCCTCAACATCACCATTTCCTTGAGAAAATAGCTAATCAGGAATCAGCTGCAGCTGATAACAACGAAGATCCAATGATTCGAGTTTCAACAGTTTTGACCAAAACACTCAGATCCCACGTCAAAAGTGAACAGCCAAGCCTATAAACAAACGCTTGTATACTTTAACGGTCGCGAGCGTAAATCTGGCAACAAAATTCAAAATCCGCAAGTGATTCATCATGTCGCAACAACGCTCAGCTCATCAATGAAAACCACAGAAGCACTGCTCACAGCTGCTCTTTCGTCCGACTTATTATGGATCATCAGCAGTGCACATTCGCTGAGCCCACAATGGGACTGGAACATGGGGTGAACCTGGATGAGTCGAACACCTAATGACTCGGCTATCCGGGCAAGCTCTAAACGGTTTACTGAACTTGTACGCTGAATGATATTGCACACTCCCGTTACTGGTTTCTCAAGGGTAAAAGTTCCTTGGTCACACAGCACTCCGATCATATGTTGAACGAATTCCCCGTGGGAAGACTAAGTGATGACAAAAGCTTTATATTACAAACAATCTGTTACCTCGCATTCGAGTCCCAGTGGGGGCTCGGTGGCTTTGGACCGATGATGATTCCTAACAAGCCTGATGAAACGGCTTCCACGGTTTTTAATGGTGAGTTGATCGTTGTTACTGCATGATGAATCATTGCAGATACAATTCAAATCCCCCATTACTGGTAGTTCAAAATTATGAGGTGAAGTGAAAAATGGAAGTGGGTAAAGTAGGACTTAAAGTTGTGTGTGCGTTTGTGACTGTGGTTGCGGGTGGCTGATGAAAGCCATGGTAGACTAAGGGCGCAAGTCATATGCTTTTGGACAATGCGAGTTTGGTGCAAGCGATCGACAAGGTATCTAGTATCCTGAATAGATCTTTCGCGCGACGATTCAAGAAGACTGGGAACGCACGCAACGGATTCACCTTATAACTGCTTTAGACCAATTGACCAGTCATGGCTGAGTTTAGCCCACGTGACAGAGTCCAGTTTTGTGGGTCACGACCATGTGATATGCGCACGCGATCGATGACAGTAATCAGAAAAGGTATCCTGCTCCTCTCACACTATTGGTCTTCTGACTTTAGTTATCAATTTCTAAGTGACACTCGATGAGAACAAGACAGATGAAAATAAGGGGAGAATCAATTTGCTGTCATACAAGATACAAGTGAAAAGAAACAATTCATGTTCGCCCTCAGTTCACCGTCGCCTTGACAACATATCACTGACTCGGGCAAGAAATCCCAAGAGTGGAACAGAGTACTTACACTAGGGGACTTAAAACAACACATTGGTTTATCGTTTCACGTCATCTATAAAATGTAAGAATAGAAGGCAATCTAATGCCAACAGACAGGCCTCAACAGGTAACATCACTGACCTCAAATCGTCAATATTCACCGAGATACTATCACCGGAAATCAGTTTTTGCAATTCAGGAGGAGAAAAAATCGATAACCAATCCGGATTAAGAATGGAATAGAAACCACGGATGAACGAGGCGGTCTGTGCACGAATTTGTTTGTACATACGGAAATGAGCCACTCGATGAACATAGCTGATTCTACCATGGAAATGTGGAAGCAGAAAAAATACGTAGATATAAAAAATGAGCAACATAAACAATACAACCAGTCAGACGTCATGGTAGAGATGATGATACAATTGTAAAGTAGTTACAATCTTGAAAAGAGAACATAGCTGAGTTACATCGCACAATTTGTATCCGGAAAGACTTCGCTACATCTCGTCAGGTGCATACTATATATAATACAATAATAAACACTACACTAGTACAACAAAGTTACCGGATGATAGGTCAGAAAAACGCCAAAACCTTCTGTCGCGACTTAATCGGGCTGGCTCGCCTCTGTTTTTAACAGTGCATCCGTTTGCGTCGGTAGACTACAATACACACTACGAATAAGCACACATATGAACACTCGCTGAAAACGTATGGTTTCAATAGGAGAAGCAAGAAAGAACTTTGCAATACCAATTGTCCAATCATGGAAACCAATAAGTGAGTGGGATTAGGTCTCTTGTCACCATGGGGACGCGTGAGTGTTGGTTCATCGGACGTGACAAAATCAATGAATGTCACATACGTCGGCGTTGACATAAAATACCCTACTCATTATTGTAATGCTGTGAGCCCCAAGGTTCTTGATTTCAGGTCCATTTCTGATGTTGCTAACAGCTGACACATTGCCGGGACTTTTGAAATGTTTCGGTGAGATGTTGTCGCTTTTCTCGGGCGTGGAAACAGATTTGGTAGGCACTAGTGAAAAACTTTTCAGGACAATGAAATCCCAAACGACACATAAACAATCGCGAGAATCCCGACGGATATATATATATATATATATATATATATATATATATATATATATATATATATATATATATATATATATATATATATATATATATATATATATATAACACCTGTTTGGTTTCAGACTGTGTGCCAAACAAAACATGGTACAATCGGGAGGGGGGAAGGGTAGATAGTCCGTGCCCATGATTTGTTTTTGGGCGCAATACTGCCAGGTTGCCCAAGCCAAAGCAAGTGGCTTTCTTAGGGATCCACGACCGGAGCCTTGAGCTATCCAAAGCTTAACCCGTAAGGCAGAGAGAGATGAAACGTGAAGACCGTAAACCACGGGGGCCGGTGACTGATTGCTCGGTTCATTCGCCCTTCGGATGAGGCCAAACATTCTGGGTGCCCAGTGCACCTCTGCGCCACAGATGTCGGTGAGCATAACGTTGTACGCCTCATACGCCACCCACGGTTGGTTTGGAATTAGGGTTCAGCCATCTCCCGTAGACTGACTATAGGTCAGCCAACCCGGTGAACAGCGCCGATTATTCGCTTCCATCCTTTCACTTTAGTGGGAAAACTTCCGCCACGAGAAGGCAGTGAGTAGGACTTCCTCAGCAGAGGCTATGTCAGACGTACGGTCACTTGGGAGCATTTTGAGAGGCGTTCAGCACGAGTAGCCATCTCGGAGTCTGAGAAACCCACCTCTGACCATACTGAGGCGTTTGGAGGGATAGTGTTGAGCAGCATGATGAGCAAGTAGTGCTCAGCGTAAATACTTGTCCCATTCACCCACATGGATTCGCGCAATCGTGGCTTAAGAAATAATTTTTGAATGTCTGATTCATATTTTTTAACAAGGTATTCATTTTAGGATAATACACACCGCGACAAACAATTCCGACCCTTGAACGAGTGTAACCTTAAACCAAAGGCTATATGAACTATTCGCCATGATGTGTTCCCACAAATCCATTTGACCATCGAGACAACATAGCCGGACACGACGCCTTTCTATTTTACGCACTGATAAAGTTGGCAACTTGCGGTTTCGCCCACTGTGGACTGCCACCTGTTAACTGGTACATAGCTGCCGCGGGTGGGATTTCTCACTTGCAGAGAACTTTTTTAACTGCTTCAGTGTGCGGACAATAGCTTTTGTTGGGCAAACAGAAACCACATTAGCAACCCAGATTATATAGGTTGTCAAACACTTCAGTCATCACGTTTACCAATTTACCAAAGACAAATTGGGTTTCGTTACCGACGATGTGTATTCGTTTGACTATAACTATCAGCACTATTGGTGATGCGGTTCCTGGGGTATTTAAAGCATTTCCTAAGACCAACGATGACAACTGGTCAATTGACCGTATCGTTAAAAAGTCAAGCTGCGCGAATCACTTATTACAATCATTGAAAGTAACACCCGGAAGCTAACGCGATAGACAACTTACTTCAGATCGTTTGTGACAGTGATACAACGACCTCCGGGGCATAGATCGTGCACGACCACTTGACCGAGACAATCTTCCGCATACGAGTAGGTAAATTCCAAATCCGCCACATCACCATCGTAATGCTGTAAAAACGAATATCGAACAGTGGGGTTTTGGACAAAAGGAGCGGAATACACGGAATTTCGGACATAAGGAATATTGCGTCAGTTGCTGTTTTTGAGTTCAACTAAAATTTGTTTTCACGAGTGTGTACTTCATCAGTATTCCCTTTGAGGACATTTCTGTTCAGTCCGTTGATTCATCTTATTGACTGTCTAATGACCACTGAACCTGCTAAGAACTCAACACCATAGTGATGACCGGATTGCATCGTTGTTTGCGGATTCCGTGCTTTAGTGATAGCGTAGCCATGTTTTGTATTGTAAGGGTGTTCAGTAGGTTCTTGGGACTGACGGAACTGGAACCGATTCCAGCTAAAAGGTCAGACGTCTTGAAGCACGAAGCGTAGTTTCATTCAGAAAGTTTTTTTTTCAAATTCCATTTTCTGGCTTCAACTAATTTTATTGTTGACCAATGTGCGTAGTACGAGGTAAAAAAATTCATTATGTAGTGTCAGTTTACCTCACTTCAATTTGAAGAATCATCAGTCAAGTATTGCTTACGGTGATTTTCACTGATATCTCTCAACAGAGACCTCAAAAGAACGCTTTGCAAAACGAAAGTACGAAGAAAAGTGAGAACAGAACTATAAACGGTAAAATCAAGTCGATAGAGAAAGTGTCTGAATATAACAGCACCACCGATCACGAGACCTAACCATATTGTCCAATGGATCCAACTGCTGAAGATAGGTTTCTTGGATTCCATCAGGAAGTCTGATACGCTCTACATGGTCGGGTACAATGGTCAGGCTATTCACATCATTGGCATTATCATTGGACTGGCCACCTTTGCTGATCTTCCAACCATTTCCTGTCTCAGCAAACACTGCGCGCTGTTGCATCGTTGCAGGACGCATCTGGCCCTTGATATTCAAACGGACGACTGAGGTTGGCTAAAATCAAACCAGCCTTCTTCTATACGTGAAGACACCTCATCCAATATCGGATTTCCGCGTGAAATGCATCTGCCTGGATGACAGATGTTATCTGCTTGGCTGACATTCTATAGAATATCATGAGGTTTGGCGCTGGACAATCCCCATTTCATCGCTCAACTCATCCTCGTGGGTCATAGCAGAATAGAGAGCTGTTTCGTCTTCACTGGAAATCATCATCAGATCATTCCTCCCAAACTACAGGTGGTACTTGAACCCGGGGTGTACGGATGAGTTGAACTCACTACACTCGAATCATCTGTCATGCACTCTGAATAAACCATAGACAAAGATAAGGTAAATGCAGAATAAAAAGAACTAAAGAAAGTATTGTCTCACCCCAAGTTGCTGGGTGCTCCAATGTATGAAAGTCAACGAAAATAAGAGACAACAACCAAATTTTCCGCAGTTGGAGCATGGTGATAAGTCGCTTAAACAGAAACCGATTTTAGTACCTTTGAAAAATAGACAGAAAGAAAACTAGCTATCACCAGATAAGTACATCTGGCGCCGAAGTGGGTGACAATCAAATAAACGTGGTACCCGTCAACACGGTCCGCTGTGGGGTGACTTACTTTGATATAGCTCAAACTTTTGTACAACTCACGATCCAATGTGGCCAACTCGTCAAGAAAACTGTAACATCCGGCACGTTCCCGACCAAGAAGTTGGGTGAGAAAAAAATTGGCAAATGGGACGTCCACGACTATTCCCTGAACATGGTTTTCAGGAACAGGTATTGAGAGCAGTGGTTTAGGAAGTTGTAGGGTTAAATTTTGGTTCAGTGTGAGAAGCAAGAATTTGATGAATGGGAATGGAATGAGGCAAAGAATTGATAGAAATAAGCTATTTCAGGTACAAATTTAGCTGTTGTCGTTTTCCGTATGAAGTTAACATTTCGAAGCGGTTCTTGTTTGACTAGAAATGAGTCACACCGATTTGCATCCACCTTACATCTTGAAACTATTTGCTCCTGATTGTTTTTATTAGAAAAACGATCAACTATCAACTCTGGACGACATCTTTAAGAGACCCGTTTGTTTGACATGGGTCAACGAAGTATCCTGCTAGTTCGTGAAATCAGATCATGTTTGAAGTGATTTAATTTTGTTTGTCTGACTGCAATACAAACTGCGCATTCTTTCTTAATATTAACCTTTGAATTTCAAGCATACACATCTGTGTAACAAAAAAACTCGATGCATTATTCTGAGGGAGTGGTAGATTTAAAATCCGATATATTGGACTGCGTGGGGGAATGCACACAGCGCTGTCGTTACTCAACCAAGAATCGTGACGGGGAACTGCACATAAAAAACCCCATAAGTCGTAAACCAGCAGCCCATAGGGAACCGTCTGTGCTTGGGAGAATGCTTAACTCAATTCTTATTCAAACCAAATGACCAATGTCAAGACGAACTGGAAGAATAATCCATAAAGAATAACAATTAATTGGTGTCGCTGGTAAATTTTACGACACACCATTAGTCGTACACCAGATTGAGATAACGACATGAAGTGGATTGAACGACGTCACATTCACAACGGAAGTGGTAAGAATCCGCGTACTAGCCCGAAACAATTCAGCGAGTAGCCGAACGGTTCAATTTGTCACGATATAAAGGCGCTGCGACACATGTGACTCAAAAGCATATGCGCTCTGATTTTTTAACTCTCTATCATCCACGTTTTCAACAAAATGCAGTTAAATAGGAAATAAAAATTGCCATTTCTTGTCGTGTTCACGAATCATGAAGAACCAACTTGTTGTACACTGGAAACAAACTTAATTTGCCGACTGATATTGACAATCGAGAACAGTCTCGAAATATCTCCTCGTCCAAAATAACACCTACCTCGTAGATAGCTTTGGCCAACATTTTGCCCAGAAATTCGAACAGTAGTAAATGATTCTCTTGTAAATTCGATGACGGCGACGGATAAAGACGCTGATCACTGGTCACACGGAACAGATTCAAACTAGGGTCGAAAACACGATGCAAGGTCTCTTCAAGAAACTCTTTGAACACGCCATCCAAATCAATTCCGACTTCATCCAAACCCTGAATGGAAGATGGCAGAAACAGAACGTGAGCAAAAGTGTTATGCATAAGTCAAAGTTTGATCCCGCTTATTTTTATGGAAAAAAAGAATCAAGAGAAAGGCAATAAAGGAAAGCCTCCGTTAATTTGCTAGACAGATGTATCTGAACTGCTGACCGTGCCCTCCATCTAAGTCACTGAGAACACAGTTTTACTGTGATAGTGAGATCAATGATTTACAAGTATGATTTGAAAATACAATCCGGAGGTAATTAGGTGTGAATAACTCCCAGCGTGAGTTGGTGACACAAAAACACACGGCACGTATCCAACTCCGAACACCATTACTTATATATTACTGACTAGATTTCGAATAACTTGATCACATTATGCAATCAAAAGATTCAAGTCACCAGTCTAGAATTCATTTTATAACAACAACAAAAAACGCAGTGCAAAAGACAGGTCGACTCGACCGCAACCTGTATGAATGAAGTCCGAACTTCTTTCTCCCTCTCATAGGCGGTTCTGTCTTGCATGTGCTTTGCACCACCTTCTTCACTTGACTGAACTACACACTGAAGGTGGACTACGGCAGACGTTTGCATCAATTTTCTTCGCTTGATTTGCGAGCAACTGCGGGAGAGCTCGGGCGGCGAAATCGTCCCAGACATAAATCACTCTACGTTGAAACTCTGCCTTTTCTTTCGAAAATTACTTCGTCAAAAACGCGTGTTTCAATCATTCGAATTGTTGGAAAGACGACTGTGATGTGGGCGTCAAGCGATCAACAGCCTATGAATACTATCGACCTTAGCTACAGAAAACAGCCAATGCGTAAAGCTGTTGTACATTAGACGGTTATTTAAACGGTGGTTCCTATCACAACGGCCGAGTTCTCAATGAAGATGACACGCATTGAACTTTGGGATCTAGAGAAAGGATCTGATTCTATAAAAATCGACTTATTGAATGCGTACAGCTGACGATCCTTAAAAGGAACAAGATAGGTATACACACAGCTCCGGATTGCTGAAAGCAAAACGACATCAAGTATATCAGCACACGACGAAAAAAGAACAGCGGATAACTAATTATTGCATTGGCTGATACTGATCCATACAGAAAATCAGTTCAGTTCAGCTTGAACAGCCCTTGACAATGCACTGAGTGCGGCCGTTTTCTCCGTGAGAACTTCAATGGGAAACATGAAAACATCAAAAGTAAATCAACGGAGAGAACTAAAAATAACATTGTCCAGTCAAATGAACTACACAAACACAGGAGTGGTACTAGTCGCAAAACATAGGCATCTCATGCAATGTATCTAACCACGAAGTAGGTTGATCGTTTGGACCCCACCCAGAAGGCCTAACACACCTTACGTCGTGGAGTCTACTTGGTCAGGTTTTTCGTACCGTCACTTCATGTCGTGGATTGATCAGTCTGGTACTCAACCGTTACCGTGCTCAGCGAACGTTGCACGCCAAGGAGTCGCATGTGGAGATATGCGTAACACATCATGTAACTACCTTGGCCTCAAAATCTCCAGTGTTCCACTTCTCCATTCCTTTTGTACGTCTACTACTCTAAGCCTGACCTCAGCATCGCTGATATGATGGGCTGACAGATACCAGCAACGTTACGGAAAGATCGGCGCGCGAATTGTGATAAGTTTCGTATATCCTCCTACCGCGGAAGTCAAGTTTTCTGCTTAAGTCCTTTACGGCTCATTTACGCGAAGTGTATTCTGTCGTCATATAGCGAATCATTGATTATCTCCTATTTAAAAAAACCTCATAAGGACTGTGCCAGCCGTCGGGGCATAAGTTTCACATGCATCGAACTCTGTGATACCTCGCTATCTCACGGTATTCCACAAGATGAAAAACAGAAAAAAGACAGGATTTAATCCAAGTCTTGGTTGTATCAATCAGATCTTCATTCAATATCGAGCGATTGAGCTATGTGGCACTCATGACCTTCCTATGACAGTAGTCCTCCCCCTCAATCTCAAGTGAGTGTTTAATTCGGTTCACCGATCAGTTCTATGGGTATTTCCTCCCGCGTAATGTCATACTCCAGAAGTGGGTGAAGCCACTGAAGTCGTTTGAGTAGCATATCAGTGGTCGAATGATTGCGCACGAACGACCGCATAGTATATTTGAAACTAGTACCAATGCTTGTTTCAGGTACCTTAATGCATCCTGTAATCAATAAGTGACGGTTGAGTGGCAACAATCATAAAGAATTAATTTCGCCTGATGAAAAGGCTTTGGCTAAATGGTCAGCTATAAATATGGCTGAATTTTTTATTACACGCTTGAGCATGAATGATGCAATGGAAGGAGTATACCCCATTGCCCCAAAAGCTCACCACACTATTAGGGATATCCAGCAACCTGACACCGAGACTTGAAGTGGAGAATCACATAAGGTCCCAAGAGGTCGGGTTCAACAACGAGCCGAACGACAGTGGATTACTACTTACTACTAAAGTGGCCGGTGGTTGCGGGGATCAAACCTGTGACCTCCCACGGGGTAAGCAAGCGTTCCAAACCATTCAACCACACCGGTCTAATAAAGTGTGATAATAATTAGAATATGTAGAAAGCGAACAACAAACAAATACAGTAGAAAACCAGCTCACAACATATCCTTCTTCACCAACATCGTGAAGAGTCAAACAATACATAACATCCTCGGAGGCATGAAAGATACAAAGGCAGAAAGCTACAGAAAGCTTTAGCACTTGGATTGTGGCAAGAAATTAAACGTTCGAATGAGTGAAAAACACTGAAGTCGTGTTTGATAGATTTACAAGTGTAACAACTTAATTTGTTAAGTGTTGCTCACCTTTCATGGGTAGGATGCTTCGACTTCAAGATTAGTTATTTTTTTACTTGTATGCGGCTAGCTCTTGCGAGAGGATGGGCGGGCTTCATGAATGTTCCGAATGGCATCTGCCTACGAGCAGTGTGTCAACAGTCGTCGGAATTAGGTACGAATTGGTGTCCCCAGCGTCACTCGGCTTTTTGTTCGAGACAACAACTCTAACCCGTGCACAACCAAGTGTTACCTCTCGAGCAACAGAAAGATTATGTGTTGGGAACCGGTGACTGAACGAGCGGTTCAGATGCCTTTTGGATGGCGGACTGTCAGTCGAGGATGCCCAAAGCGCCCAAGTGAATCTCACGCTTTCTAGGGTAGCCGAGTGAGAGGCAGGAAGCAATGGCCTCATTAAGTGGCTGGCCACCTTCGCGCACATTACGTTGCTCTATATGGGCTTCTGTGACCATTAGGTAAAGAGATCGCAGCAGGTTCAATTCAGTTCACTTTATCCAACCGAAATCCTTGCAATTCTGTGCTCTGATTCCGGTTTCCACCCCCCAACAACATCAAAAAAGGGGGGGGGGGAGGGATAGAAGCATGAACTAGAAAAGATCCCGAAATAAAAGTTCTAGGAAAAAACAAAGAAAGAGTCCAAATGCGATTATGCCACTAACCGCAACACTCAGCCAAATCACATAGTTTCCAACCACTTGGCAGGCGGATCACGTGGACCCCAAAGTGGAAGTCTTCGAGGCCAAGTTCACTGGTCAAGGTTTTCATACCAGTTTGCCATGCTGTGAACTGACCACCTCGACCCAACTCCCAATCACCACCTGCCTCAGAGAATAGTGTACGCTGAGGATATCTATCGGTGGACTTGCGTAACACATATCCTAACCACCTCAATCTGTTTAGATTCATAACTTGATCCAAAGACTGACCTCTGGTTCTCAACACCTTACGCCGAATCTAAGCGGGCAATGCTACGGAGACATCGGTGCTCAAAAACCGACAGTCTTCGCCTATCTTCTACTCTCGACGGCTATGCTTGTAAGCCGTATACAAGAACAGTCCTAACCGCCACATTGTACACTGGACGCCTGACAGACAACCGGATGTCACGCCCACGCCACAAATGCCTAAGGTTGGCAAAAGCAAAACGCGCCCTCTGTATACGCGATCACACTTGATCCCATATCTGTCCACCTGGTGAGATATCAGTACCCAGGTAACAAAATTTATCCACTTCAGCTAGAGCCTCCCCTGCCAACACAAGGTTTGGAGTTCAGCCAACCCGGTCCTGAAACAGCATTTCACACTGAAGGTGCAAAACGCATCCCGAACATTCCTACACTGTTGTTAACGCCATCGAAGAGAGCTCGCAACTTACCTGGATCCTCATTCACAAGAACAATATCGTCCACATATTCCAAATCAGACAGTTTTTTGCCTCAACAAAGATCGATGCCGCCATTCTCACAAGAAGATAGGGCTATCTCAAGAATCTATTCAACTACAAAATTGAAGAGGAAGGGTGATAGGGAGACACCCTGACGAACACCACTTTCCGTGATGAACTCGGATGAAAGATCGCCGTAAGCACGAACTCGGCTGTTTGCATACGGGCATTAGAAAAGAGAAATAAACCTCTCTGGCACACCCCTCAATGAGAGGCAGCGCCAAAGAACTGTGCCGACGACTGAATCGAACGCCGCTTTCGAATCAAAAAGGATAAAGATTGTGGGTCTACGGAAAATGTGTCTGTGTTCTAAGGTTTGTCGAAAAGTAAAGAGACGTGTTCGATAGAACTCTATCAGTTCTGAAACCGTCATGATTCCCACGCGTTCACATCTCGCGGGCACTGGATAATCGGTGGAGAATAAGACCGGTGAGCAATTTGGACGCGAAACTTACCAAGAGGACCTAACACTTTTCTCGTAAATCTGCACAATCACCGATTTACACCATTTCCTGGGAATCTCCTCTCTATCCCAAATTATACGGAAGAGTTTTGTTAATTCCGAAACCAAAGCAATCCCTCCATCCTTGAAAAAAGGAGATAGCCCATCCGGTCCAGCGGCTTTATACCTTTTCAATTAACCTATCTCCCGCATAATCTCCATCCCTGATGGATGACTGATATCCGCCTGCATCGTTTCGCTGGCAGTTATATTTGGAAGGTCCATAGTTGAAGTGGGCCAACTGAAACATCCCCTAAAGTGCTCAGCCCAACGATTCCCATGACGTCCCAGAGAGCGAATCAGTGAGACGTCAGATTCTCACTTACACCGGGCCTTCCTGGACTGATACATCTAACCAAACGGGGAAGGTTGCGATTATTACAAGAACACGTAGCCGTCTCCATTTCCCAACATTTCGTAATGCACCACTTCTCGCGGTCATTTCTCAGCCTACTAGTCAGCTGGCGATTTACGCATTCACCGGGTGTGGCATCCGCAGAGACGGATCTGCGAGCATCCAACAGAGCAACTGATTTCGAAGATATCCATCTTTTGTGAGGTTTGTGTTGCATTAGAAGCGGTATACATGGCTGCCGTGGACTAATATCAATGTTCATCTGGGTCCTGGACATCCGATTACATCGAGAACCATGTAAACAGCTGCGTCTGAAAACCAGGTCGACGGTTATCGTCCAGAAGCAACTGTGCGGGACGAGTGGATTTCAACTTGGTGCGACCACCGACGACATGCACAGAGCCGTCCAACCGACCTGCGCACAAACGACGTCTGGCTGAAATCCACTCTGGCAGTGCACGCTCAGCTTTCCTGCTCAAAACATTTCCAACGTCGGCCTGACCATGAGCACATGAAACTGAATCAACCGACACACGAAGAGTAAAATGAGAGACTGAAGTTGAATCTGGGGTGCGAAGAGTGATCACAGAAGTGGAATCTTATATGCGTGTTTCGGAGACGCAGCATACATCTATTCTTAAAATCTCAAGAGTTCTGGTGTGGGCAGCCTGTTGCTCTAACTGGCGCAGTGTGCGGACGTTGATAGCAGCCAATTGAAGTGAACATTTAGGCTTGAGGAGTGCTTTCGATCGACACCCAACCCCTGAACAACTGCTTGGTTTAGAGCCACAATAACCCACTGCGTTTTGTATCGATCTCAAACCAAAGAAAGAAAAGTTGGTGGACCCTTTTCAAGGAAGATGATGGAGGTTACTGAGAACATCATAGTTCGTGGCTGCACACACCGCAGCAGGGGTTTTCGTTTGGGAACCGTAACTCAAAAGTGCATGTGCACATGCACTGACGATGTCACCTCGATTAGTGATGAAACGTTTGCGATTTAAACGCCAAGTTCAGCGATCAGAACATCATGGCAAGGTCACACCATTTCAACTAACCACAGAATTCCATACAGATGTATTAGTCAAAGGATAAGGTTATCGCAGTTGCACATCTGCAATCATGTGCTATCTTCACCTGATGTATTACAACTATTATCCAACAAACTATAGTACAAACCGATCCGATGTTATCACTCGTCCAATCAAGCAATTTGATCCAAGTGGAATGGTTATATGAATAGACAACTGAAATCAGGAAGCGTACCAATTCATTGACAAACTGCACGCGTATTTTCATCCGCAGCTGCGTTGAACTCAGATTTGCCAGTTGTTGATAACCGTCCTGTCAAGTGATTGGAAAATAGCCAAGAGAAAAACAGCACGTCAGCGGAGGGGTGGGGGATAGTAGCAAAAGTCGCACGTCAATCTAATCAGTACAAGCCAATAACAGCCTTGTTACAACACAATGACCGAACAAGAGCATGAGATGTACCCCGTAGACCGGGAATTGGACTTACCTCAACTAGGCGATTTCGATGAATTGTGATCACTGCCCCAACTGGCCCGTCATCAGTGAGCCAATTCATTCGGGTTTGAACGCCCAACGAGGCTTTATCATCACGAACCCGTTCGCGAAACAGCATCACACGCTACCAGTTCAGTCCAATTCAAGGGCGGGGGATTTTGTAGTAAAAAAAGAAAAGAATTCAAATGATATAATAAAAGACAATACTATGGATCGGTAGAAGAAATATCATGAGACATCATTGTCAATGAAGCATGAGTTCAACCGAATGAATAAATGTACCAGTAGTCACCTCACTTCACTTGGGATTACAACTCGTTCGAAATAAAATTTAGATAAATGGCATCCATGGATAAGTTCAAGACCCTTTTTCCAAAGAGATGACAGTATTTCTGAATACAATGTAGCATGAACGATGGGGAGATAACATTTCTAGCGTAATAAATGGAGAGACTGGATGAGAATCCGTATCATGAAGGAGTCGCTTCTCGACGGTATTGTCCAAATATTCCCTTCACTCTTCAATCAGTATCCGATCAAACTATCGAGTGCTGCTGAATCTTACGTATCACAAGGAAAATTCAACGAATTGGCTTGAGCATAAGTAGAAGATCTATTAAGCATTATCAACAACGCACAAGAGAGTGGGGTGTTAACTCCGCAAGGGAACGTGGCCGAAGCCCCCGTGAAAGTACTTCTTATGGTGTGCCACATCAAACCTGCCTTGTCATTTCGAGTTCAGTCCTCAGCCCCACTGCACTGACGTGGAAAAAACACTGAGCGCCGGTCCGGAGTGTCGCCTACTGAGAACAACAACAAAACAGAGTATAAGCTTTCTTTCCGTAACTTAATCTTTTGCATAGAACAATGTTCCAAAGTGTCTACCATTACTACTCTCAAAGACAGCAAAACGAATCATGTTGACTGATCGATAAATGGAAACAGAGAGACACTACGTGATACAATTTAAACACAAGAAAGATTGATTTGAAGTCATCGCCAATTGCGCCACCAAGTTACAAGATGACCAATCACCATTATTAGTTGTATATATCTATCAACGCCGCATACCATTACTTGGTTTGGAGATAAAGTGACTGAAAACAAGCTAGAGTCGTTGTGAAAGTCACTCTTTTAATTGTCCAAGTTCCCATTCAGAAGCTGATGCCTGACCCAGTTTCCCTCCTCCATGATTTCCTTATGGTCTCACTGTTTTGGCACCTCTTCGTTCACCATGCTAACGTGATTATATCATTCAGTCCTCATATATCCTAATGACATTCGCCTTTCGTTCTGTTAATCATCTTCCCTTTCGTTACCTCGTCTGTGCCAACGAACGCTGCTCGCATAAACTAGGCAATGACGTCCGTGTACTTTTTTAGCACCTTCCTTCGACCTTGGCCCACCTTCGTGTGCTCTCGTGACTGTTTGCACTGTTCTGCCGCTCTGTCTCCGACTTGTGTTTGCCTAAGCATTGACCCTTTGGCTTTGGCCGTTTTCCCTTGACTATGCCTCAACGCTTCAGCCTTACCCTCATGTGTATACCTCAGTTCTGATCGTTGATTGAGCAATTACCGCTTGTAATAAATCCCGGTTCCCATTGTAAACTCGGGACTTGGTCCTGTTTCACTCCACGTGCGTTTCCCTACGCACGTTTGACGAACATTGATTTGTGTATTCTATGACGGGATCGCCCATAATTTGAGGTGTGTTGCTATTTCGAATGTTTAATTTTCATTCAAGTACACATAGTTTACCTATTCCACTTAGGGTGTCGGGTCCGTATACTCCAAGTCAGTCAACAATTGAACAACGGTAGTTACAGCCGTACGGTGCATGAATTAGTTTGCCGAAAACGTCTTTTGAACACAATCCACCCACCACAAAGATCACACAGCACCTTGATCCGCGACGTTTGGAAGGAGGAACGTTTCCCGCTATTATGGGGTGATTAATTGGTGGTACTCATCTTCAAGAAGGGAATACACAGTGACTGTAGTAATCATCGAGGGATCAGTTTAATTCCGATACGCACCAAGGTATTAGCCGCCTGACATCGGCTAGCGAGAGGAACGCCCGTGAGCAACAGGCCGGATTCCGCCCAGGTCGAGGATGCATCGACCAGATTTTTACTCTTCGTCGATTACTTGAGGCGCGTGACATACACCGTCAACCGACAATGATGGCTTACTTCGACTTGAAGGGTGTCTTCAATTTAGCTGACCGAATAGTGTTATCGAATGCTCTCAACCAAAATAGAATGTGACAGAAGTTCATGAACCCACTGAGGTCATTGTACTCTCATACTTCTGACCTCGTAGGTATTCACAGTGAACTACTAGTCCGTTCGAAACAACCAGTGGTTTTCGACAAGGATGTTTAATTCCTGCATTCCTGTTAAACTTGGTCACCGATGAGATCATGCAGAATGCTTTGCGAAACCTTTAGAATGTAGGCGTCGAACTAGGAAATAATGAGAAGCTGCGTGACCTAGATTACGTGGACGAACTTGTTTACATGTTTGAATGCACGGAACATAAGCAACTTGCACTAGATTGACTCGTAAGCGCTGTAGCTCCATTCGGCACGCGCTTTGCATCTTCAAATTGTGAAGTGATATTGCAAGACTGAACGTCAACGGTTCCGAGCTTAATACCAGATGAGTAGGTGCTGGCCGCTGTCGACCGCTTCACTTACCTCGGCAGCAGCGTGACGACGGACGGAAGCACGGTAGTCGAAGTAAGCACGCGTATCTTCAAGGGTCAAGTGGCCTACGATGGATAAAAGCACCTGTGTCGCCGACCTGATATTTCGCTGAAGTAGAAAGGTCATGTGTACTGCGCCGTGGTGCAATCAGCTTTGCTGTATAGCTGGGGTTTGATTACGGAAGATATTCGTTGTCTTGAGGTTTTCAATCACCGATGTTTGTTCAGCATCGCCAAGATAGGATGGAATAATCGGGTGAGCAATGTTGAGGTCAGAAACAAAATACTATGTATCAGCGTACTCAGCGCATTAGAAATTGAACGGAATAGCTGAGTGAACGAAACTGAGATCAGAAAGCGAGTACTGGGTACTAATTCGAAGAACGTTCTATCACAGCGAATCCAACTTAGTAGACTTCGTTGGTTGAGGCACGTGTTACTTATGGGAGACACACGTCTACCACACCGTGTCCTATTCTCCGTTCCTCCTAGGGAGTGGAAAAGACCACATGGACGTCAACAAATGACGTGGCAGCCAGCAATGAGAAAATGTACAGCGAAATTAGGAAAAGTATGTGCTTCACATCTTAGTGGTTGGGGTTCAAAAGATCCGTCTACCAGTTGGCTGGAGACACTGAAGGATATGTCTGCGAACCACGAACAGTGGCGATCGTGTTGTCACTTTCAATCGAATCAGAATGACTGATCGATGTGCGTTTGTACAGTTAGACTGTGTATTCCGTGTGTTGGTTACTATGGCGTTCTTTCCTTTTCCCATCGCTGTAGGTCCACTCCCTGCCCATTTTGTATATTCATACTTTCTAGTTCAACGTAGAACATGATGAGAAAGGCATTGGGCATTGGAGCTTGCCCTGCTGTTTAACGCTGCACGATGATCATGATGGTATGGGAGGGTATTGAAATAACCGACAATACAGTCCCAAATGCGCCTCAACCGCTGCTACGATGACATACAGATTGTTTCGGGAAATCGCAGAACATCAAAATATTTACATGGGTACAAAATTTTGTTTATTTTTTGTACGAGCGAAAATTTGCCTTTTGTGTCCATACATAAAAACAAAGCAGCCACTAGGACCACCTTCGCAACAGTAGAGAAAGACAAGGAGGATTCTTGATATGTACCACTTTCCGTGGTCGCCTACGTTGACACGAAGCCGAATCTACATATACGATATTCATGAGCAAAAATTTCCAAGAGCGGCCACATTTTTCCAGAAACATCTTTCGGCGAGAAACAGCGCCAGAATACAGGCTCATTGATCAGCTTAAATGATGAAAATCTTGTCATCTTCCAGTCGGAAAAAGCGAGAGCTCATTTACCCTTTGTGAACAAGTATCCATGCCCCGCTTCTAAATCATTTGAGTTCAGTGAATGGCACACGCAACTGATTGTTTTACTGTTTTATTTGCTGCCTTTTTATTACATAATGGTAGAACAATATTTCAGAAAGGGGCTCGCGGCAAATTAAAGACTGTCAGCTACGGAAGTGACCGGCGGTGGTGCGAATACTTGACCCCGAGACAAAAGACCATTACGATGACCGTCTGAACACCACCGGTCTCAACCAACTTTGCGAATGTTACATAATATCCTTCAGGGATTACCGAAAATTAACGCCACAGACAACCTTCATGAAACACCGTGACTTAATTTTCATCTTTGTCTTGGCTCTTCCTATAATCTTTCACAAGAAAAACATTATCCAATGAGCTAGACAGATTAAAATCGATCCTGTAATTCGCACAAGTGATATATCCGGGTATTTGCAGCGAATTTACGAGTTACCATAATGTAACGTCAATCTAAAGCGCGGCTAAATAAGTAAAAAATTGTTAGTAAAAATAAGGTAGGCAAATAATAAATAGTTCGCATACAAGTCCGACAATGACCACCGCGCCGATTGCGTAAAACCATCCAAGAACACCAACACGTCCTACACCGTGAAGCCCTCTGGCTAAGGTTTCCATGCCGTTTCGCCACATCATCGACCAACCATCTTAGAGCCACTATCTGAGCCGGAAAACAATGCACACTGACGCAACCTATCTGAAGACACGCACAGCACCACTTCCAATCAGCGAACCCTACTCCGATTAAGCGCTCGGTATGCAGATCGACATTTGATCACGACTTCGTGCGTTTGAGTCTCAACGTTGTTAACAAAATATTCATCCCGTACGCTGGCAATTCTGAGAATAAATGTATATGTTATATCACAACCTGATAAAAAATGAATGCTGGATTCAACACTGATTCTTTAACACGATTACGGGTACTGTGCTGACAGCGCAAAATATCTCCTCTGTACGTCATACTTTTTTGACTTGTCTTCAAAGCTGATCCATTAGATTTTTTGCTATCACAGCACTGCTATCACATATGAATCTGGATTATTACACCCATGAGCAATGAGGATTTCTGTTGACAGAACACCATCCACTAAGCCTAGACCGACTGGACAATGTTGTTCCGTCGATTGAAAATCTGACTGAGACAGTCACATCTTCTAAGAGTCTGAATGCCAACTGAGAAACGTTTATGCTTGCGTTGACACCTCCAATGATTACAGTACTTCATCTGGTGAGACATCAACACGAACCAAGCAGTAGAGAACAGATTATTCGTGTGTCGAAAAGTGTACAGAACGGACCGATAGCCTTGTGGTATTCATGCGATAAGAGTGTGGCAATTGAGTCATTTGTCCCGTTTATTCCCAGAACGGTATTTTGTGAGAAAGAACTCACGTTGTTATGTAATCACTGATCCGAATCACTTATTCAGCTCTGGTATCAAGCAAAAGAAGGAGTTAGAAAAAAGGACCAAGCCAGACACCACCATCTCATGCACCTCTTCGGATAGGTTTCCGTGCTATGTACTGCTTGATAAGGTAGATATTGTTTGGACAATGGGGATCGATAAACAATAAATTAGAAAGTCGATGAGTACAATTTTCTTGCTCGTTTATAGCACGTTGGATAGATCGAAATATAGACTGGGAGACACATAAATTGGTTGAATGGAGAAGGTGTTATGAACTGAATCAAATCACAACTGAATCGTGCACGTTCGGACCGATGGGTCGAACACTACAGTCAATTGTTCAACCAGCCCACAAAACACCCGATGGACCAACCAATGTCAACTCCTCCAGTCCAGTACGAAAGCAACAGCGACCCACCCAGTATCGCGGAAATCACAAAAACGACTAGCAAATTGAAAGACAGAAAAGCCACCGGGGAGGAAAGCATCCCTCCAGAAGCGTATAAAGACTATTCGTCGTTATTGATTGGCAGATTTTGGCTCCATTTGGCGAAAGTAAGCATTCCCACCGCACTGGAACATGTCTGTTTTGTTTCCCATTCCAAAGAAAGGTGATAAATCGGTATGAGAGAAATATCAAGGGATTAGCTTGATCGATGTCGCCGAAAAGACTTTTGGTGCATGGTTACGAAACTGTCTTTCCAAAACAAAAGACCGACGCACTCGCCCAAACCAAACAATTTTCGTCGAGGCACAGGCCGTGTAGATCAAATCTTTACACTGCGCCGAATACTGAAGCACCGATTCGGTTAACCACGAATCTCTTGGGACCATCTGATGGGACGCCCGATAAGCTTCTAAGGCTCTCGAGGGTATACTAACCGACAACTGGTGCTAGGGTTCGTAAGTACGGCGAAGAATCCTATGAGTTCGCACTCAGTATCGGAGTTAGACAGGGTTGTCGCCTTTCACCGGTGACGTTTCACTAAACCGTTGATTGGACAACGGGTCACGCATTATACGACTACCTTGGTGTTCAGCTTAGCCAGGAAATATACATCTCGGACCTGGGGTTCGCAGATGATACTGTCGTGCTAGCAGACTCATCCGCTGTGCTCTAACCAATCCTCGACCGAATCAGTTCCTTCGCGAAGTCCGTCGGGCTAGAAGTGAATTCGACCAAAACAAAGGCCTTTACAACCCGTCCCGGCCCGACAATCCAACAGGCTCAAGTCTGCTTCTGACAGTCAGGCAAAAGAAGTAGGATTACGGATCGACAGCGCCAGGAGACCTCTCCTTCAGCTAAGACGAACGCTGTGGATTTTCAATGAAATCAACTTAAGTACCAAAGTTCGTGTTTATCGTGCCGCCATCCACCCCGTACTCATCTATGGCTGCGATGCCTGGCCACGACGAACTGAGGATATCAGAAGGCTGGACGTTTTCGACCACTGGTGCGTGCGGAAAACCCTTAAAGTCAATTGGCACAACGGCGTGTCCAAAGAAGAGGTGAGGAGACGATGCTCTGACGTCCATGCACTCTCTGTCCTCCTTCAACGCCGACGACTGCAGTGGTTCCCTTCGGTGATCCGAGTCAGAGCTAATCAAACAAACACTCTGCTATGCTCCTTGCCCTAACTGGCGTTGTCGCCCTGGTGCGCAGCTCACAACGTGGACCAGCACTACAGGAAAAGAAGAAGACCTTCTAGGCCTTCGGTCGGCATATGGAGTCCGGTGATAAAAAAGAACTGGATGACGATCTGTACTGAGCTCGCCCCTGACTAACGGACGTGATCCGCGATGGTCTGTGATATCCACGGAGCCAAATTTTTTCCCCGCAGGAGACAGCCGCTTATAAATTTAAGGCGGCATTCTACAATCACTCGGGACCTCATTGTAGATCTATTGGCACCTTGTTTGGTTCTTCACCAGTCCAAATTTGAGAAGCATCGGTGCTGGTCCCCTGTGATAAAACAGTAGGCTCCTGTAGTTATGCGAGTTTCCCCCTTCTCAACCAACTGCACTGGTGAGTATGCATGAAATAGAAATACCGAAACCAAGTGATTGTAAGCAAAGAAAGTGGTAAATCAACCACAAAACTTCTAACGAGTGTGTTTGGTCAAGCAGGACATGTAAAGAGTCCCGCATGTGATACATGAGACGAGCCCACCAGATGGCTGGAGAAGGTAAGCGACCTAGCTAAACGCCACGGTCAGTGGCGTTCGTGCACTCGAAATCGTTCCTCGTCTTTGTGATTTTCACACAAGTTTATCTCCCGTTCCCACACTTCTTATGAGCAAATTCATTTCATTCACGATTCGATTTTGCTGCAATACAGCAACCAAAACTGGAGCACAAGTACGAGGTTAATGATTGAAAGAACGGGACAGAATTATAACGTAACGTCGATCTGGTAATAACATTCAATGACACCAGTCGAAAATCGAATGTCTGTGATGATCGCATTGGTGGTTAGGTATAGCTGGAAAACTTCGCTAGCCATCAATGCCAACGACGACAGTTGAACAACAATGCACACCAATGCATGCTCTTACTGATGGCATTCTCAAATCTGTACAATCATTGCCAGTGATTTTGGTGCGGTAAACCTAACACTATATGCAATCAATGAAACGAAGAGCTTAGGGGAATATAGATGGGGATGGGCCCGGTCCAGTTGGCTCATGTTTACACTGCAAGTGTACAGGCTAGGTAGCTAATTACTGATTTGCCGCTTTATTAAGTTCGCCGACGATGTTATCAGTGATAGTTTGTCACGTCACTGATTGATTACTTTTGACCGCAACCATTTCCGCAAAGCAATGGGAAAGCGAAACGCATGACGATAAGCAGCACTCGTTGCAACCAGAATAGCCACCATGAACGACCTATTGCAGTCTAAGTCTCAGGTTTACTGGTTCTCCTTGATAGGGCGGTGGGTTTTTTGGTAACTGGTCTCACGCATCAGACTGAGATAAAAGTTTCGACCACCGTAAACTGTTCAGGTTCAGTACATGACTCAAGAATAGGTTGCTCGTTAGATGAATAAGCTTCGATGATAACTACCCAGACCGTCTATTGCTTATGTCCGAATGCTTGAGTTAGACTCATAACATGATAGATAATACAGAGTTGCTGCTACTATTCAAGTTCATATCAAATTTGAAGCACGCACAATTTCAGTTCATTAGGCGGAAATGCAATAGAAAACGATCTCTTTTGTATCTGTCACCAGAATGGTTAATGAATAATCGATCTCCGGTCAAAGGCCAGCATCAATGAAGATGTAATGCTCACGTCAAACGCTCACTTCTTTGTGTGGAATGATGTGCGGGACGTTTTTCAACAGGAACAAAGCATGGGGTTTCGATTTACGCAAATCGGCCAGAAACGCGGACACCTTCAGGTTCCTGGGAATCGAGGGTTATCGAATGGAGAAATTAGTGAACGTGCAGAGACAGTGGAGAGAACTTGATAGTACAATGTAAAGATCATAAAGGATTGGCTAAATGAGTTCATGGATGGCATGCGTCATGTTTTCGATCAACAACGATACGCGGAGTGCTTTGTGTCTCCAATATACTTTTGTGAATCGGATAAGAGAGACCAGAGTTTCAAACTTACGGAATCAGCCAAAAATCTGGCGGAGTAAAGGGATGACGACTATCTCGCTCGTAGATAATAGATAACAGGCGAAGACACATGGTGAATAGACCAGGCAAAGTGCACGCGGTGGGATTTTGAGTCCCAAGTGCGCCGCTTTCGGATTTTGTGGTTGGTAACGGTTCACCGACGCTCGGTTTTGGTGCAGTCGGTGAGCTCCAACTGTGTAAGGCCCAAGCTGAATGAGAAAGTGAAGAGAGAAAAGAACAAAAGAATGGGACAAAAATTGATCCAAATCACTGAGAATCAGCGCCACTGTCCTGTAGGGTAATTTTTTCAAATCGACACCATCGACTAAACTGTCACCTTCACCATACTTGTGTTCGTACGTATGACGGAGTGCCCCACTAATCTGACATGATTGAATTCTCAATATCTTTTTCTTCTTTCCCCAACTTCATCACCTAGTTAAGTTCGACCTTATACCACGTGTCAGCCCAGATTCCAGATGAGACCGAAGTTATCAACCCAAATTTATCCCCACCCGCACTATGGAAAGGGTTAAGAAAGTGAAATACCTCAGCTACATCACCGAACAAACGACGACTTGGATCAGCGCTTGCCCGAACATATTATGCAGCTGACCTCAGAATTGTTCATCGAACGATTAAGATCCCCACACCCTCGGTGAAACAACGTCCATCTCTGTACACCAAATTGAATCTGGTTTACCAATTTCAGTGTAGTTGCGGAGCAACCTACGTGGGTCAAACAGAGCGGCAGTTACGTAACCGAGTGATTGAACACATTCCAAATTTGGTACAACGTTCTGTGATGCAGTCAGGGTCGAATCAAAGGCATAATGACAACGTTCAAAACCATAAGATCCCGCCGTCGGCCGTCGCTTGTCAACTTCTCATGACGCAACATTCAGCTGACCGAACCACTGCGTTTCGGGTCATTTACGTGGCAAAGAATACCAGGCTTTTGAGGTTTGCAGAAGCGATTGCCATACATCGATGGAAACCTACATTGTGTCAGCAGAAACAGCTGTTTGTTAATGTGTCTTTACCATGGTGACGTAACTTGACTATTGTATTTTTCCCCGTATTTGTCGAACATAAGGGTTTAACATGAACTTATATAAACAGTATCGTTCTGCAGTATGCACCATGTTGAGATGCAGCGAAATCGTCCCGGACATAAATCGTGCTATGTTGCAACTCTGGCTTTTCTTTTCAAGATTATTTCGAGAATAGCATGTTTGAATTATTCTCACGTTTCCGATTTTTAAAACTCAGTAAGAAGAAAAAGAACATTTTTCCAACGGGGAAAATCGGATCAACTGCTCCGTATGCGATTGTGTTATAAATTTCTAAAACACACACAACGACCGATCCAACTTACGATCCGGTACAGCCAAAACTGTCTCGTAGACGAGTTGATTGAAAAACGCACCCATAGAACACAACTCGTCCGCGGTGAAGGATTTATCCAATTCGAAGAGTTCCACATCATCTAGAATGCTGAACAGGAAAACCAAGGCGATTTTTTCTAGGGTCAACAATGCAACGAAAAGATGGTATCGGAAATGGATTAAGGCAATACGTCACAAACAACCCACCGAGCTTGCCTACTTACTTTTACGCCATTTTGACATTATTACCACATTTGTCCGCTTCTTGCACTGCCCTACTTTATAACACCTGTCATAGTCCACTATCAAAACGAAAAAGCATGTTGCAGAGTTTGTCATTGATGATGCCCAAATACAAGGCTGAGCTGAAGGTCTTGTATTCCGAATTCTTTCTCGCATTGATCTGACTTCCGTGGGCGAGGAATGACGGGGTTAAAGAGCAATACGAAGATATCAACGTCCGACATTTATTATTGTTCAGATTTGTGGTACCATTTCCGAATTTGAGACGCAGTTACAACAGGCATAGTTTGGAGTACAAAGAGCGAAAAAATCACAGATTAAGGAATCGGTACAAAACCTAATTACATGAAGAAAAAAGCGAAATGGTTTTGTGTCACTGGGCATGACACTTAGGCGCCACCTAGTGACTATAAACATGTATGGCAGACGGATTCCGCGCACAACACCAGGAAGACCAGTTCGTTCCGTGATGCAGAGACCGATTTTTGCTACCATCTAAACTCTCATTTTTTGGCTTTTATTCAATCCATCTTTCTGGTCACGATTCACGATCGATACGATCATAATCACGTCAGATGATCCACAAGCAGACCGCCAATCGATGGCAGGTACTCATACAGATATTGCTATTTTTGCTGTATGGTACTCGGTTCAAACAGCCACACAAACAGTCAAACCGTCTCACTCAGCTACACACGCATATAAATGACAAATGACTCATATCCGGACCATGCCTAGACAGCACACACATACACACACAACGTTGACGGCAGCCATACTCCATACCATAGGACTTCCACCAAACACTGGTCTTTCGTGACCTGTTCTGACTGTACGTTTGCCTTGCATTTCCACTAACACGTGACCCGGACTCGTGTGCCCGCCTAAATTTTTGCGTCCCTGCTATCACACATATACTGACGCTTGTCGCGCACCTGTGCTGTACACTTTTGACCGTTAACCGGTCCAAGCAAAATACATCAGCAAACCGACTCGACATCGTGTCGCTCGCTCGACTCAAGCGGCCAGGCACATAAGGAACACAAAAATTCGCCACGGTTCCACCTATCCATGAGACAAGCAATAATCACTGCAGAATATGGTCTCTGATTTCATTATGATGTTCAAAACAGGCACTTGGGCATAACGGCGTCTGATGCTTACGTACGCAGGCATGGCAACGCGCCATTTGCCCCCATAACCATAGGCGCCTGTTACACTGCTCGGAAAAACCGACAAACAAAATCATGAGAAACAGACTGGAGAATCACAGACCTCGATTTTAGGATACGCCTAGTTTTGGGCTTTTCATTGGAACAGATGGAATCCTGTAAATTCTTTCAGCTAAAGTTTCTGCTTTCGGATTCCATTCGAATTAATCCGAACTGGACCAAGTGAATGCAAAGGCACTGGGAGAACTACACGGTACTTTAGATGAAAGCAGTGAAAGAAAGTTTCCCCCGGTAGATTCATTTGAGGAAAGCACAGGCAACCTTCAACTTCATATATATATATATATATATATATATATATATATATATATATATATATATATATATATATGCATGCGCTTATGTTTGTGTGTGTGTGCGTTTATGCATGTATGTACGTATATAAAGGTAGCGTCGATTGTGATGCATACGGAAATCTACTTGGTGTATAGTCCGAGCTTCGTGGACCAATTAGGATATATCAGGCTGTCGGGTAATAATACTAACTTACTCCTCTTATTTACGTTGATTCTTTGCAGAGCTATGAGTAGCTGAATTTAAGTGACCATAGTTGCAGAGTAAAATGCTATGAGCAAAGTAGGCCAAAATGTGACTAAAAAAATGAAAATAGTATTAAATCGATCAATAGGATCCCATAAATTACCCTAGGTTAACTTACCTTGGGTTACTACCCAAATGTTTTTATAGAAACCGTTCCTTCAGCCAATATAGCTTTCATGGTTGTACCAATATGAGAAGCTCAAGATAAACTCTTTCAAAATTTTGAAATTTCACGTTATACACACTTCAAGAATACCTCTCAACGATGGCTGTCAAACATTCCAAAAATGGGAATTCCAGTTCGCAACAATGTGAGCGTTGGAACGAAGGTCATTTGGTGCCAACGCTTCGTTAATCGCTTATACTGTTATCGCGACGAAAAGATCCATTAAAACCAAATTTTTTCAACATCTTTGTAACGGAGACCAAAGTAAAATTGACAAGGCACATAAGTTTGAATTTTCGGTGACGAAACTTGTTCAGTGTTTCAACCTGAATAGGAGTATTAATTATCTGATAAATCACTGAAACACTCCCGCAAATACACAGTTCTGAGATGAATACCTAGCTAATCAAATAAGTAGAACAAAATTATATGCACTACGCTCAAAAAACAATGCCGGAAATCATTGCCCTTAATGCGGCGTGAGATTACTCCGAGACACTCTGACTCCCCGTTGGATATCAGATAGCGCCAATTTTTAATGCGGCTTGTATCACGTGATGTGAAGATTGCACTACAAGCCCAACAAAAGAGGACACGTATTGATTCCATCAGGGGATTCAAATCACGAGGCCTGTCGTCAGGACGATGAGTTTGTTTCTCATGGGAATGTTCGGTACGTAGTGAGCCGTGGAAGGCTCAGAGAAAAGTCATTTGACGAAGGAATTCCCCCGGACAAACAATCCCGTCGGATGCCAATATATCAAGCAGCTTTCTTGAGTTGGATCGCAATGATAAACGTTTCGATCTGTTAATGGACTTAAATTGGATACGCCTCGAAATGTGCACGAGATTAGTGACCTGGATGGAATGAAATCTATTCACGTTGCTCACTAATCCTGAACTTCCAGAAAAACATGAGGACCACTTATCTGGATGATCGGATCATATGCACGTGCCAAGTGGGCCACTTAGAGGGACGGAAATGTGGGGAAATATGTAACAGTTTTGATAAATTTGCACTGAATGTGTTTTTCATGCTGTCTCGTGTATAAATATTATTGTAGCAGACTTCATAAGCCTCTTTAGTCGATCTAACATGTGATTGCGTTTGATAGACAAAACAGAGTAACTTTATTGTAAGCCATTTACACGACCTTATATTGATACTACCCCGAGGACTAATCATGATTTCTTTGGAGAATGTGATCCACAATAAACTGGTAAATCGAACATTCCACCAATTCCTAGTGATTTATCATGCAGAGATGCTTCGCTGCCAACAAGCGGCTTCAGAATCAACGCACAACTGTTACATTCAGATCAATAACTACCAATGGCACATATCCAATAAATCAGTACGGCAGCAGCACGCGCAATCACGACCTGAGGCACCACATACAGTCACAATAAGTTCGGCTAGGTAATGAGCTGACGGTGACAGCAGAGTTCCGGTTATCACCAATAGCAGACAGCAATCCGGTTTGCTATCACACGTGGCCTTCTTCACTCCAGCTCTCCGGATCTGGTTGCCGGTTATCCTCAATAGTGCAGGGCCTTTGGGGCTACGGGATATATCTCTTCCATTGAACTGATTTGCAAGCGTGTTATAAAAGATGTTAATCAACGGTTGCGGGGTTAGAACTTCTGTGACCCCAGACTTGACAATTAGAAACCCGTACCACTCGACCAACGGCGAAGCTGGTCCAAAGACGATTTACTTCCTGCTGACACATTGTTTGGTGCCATCCCATCACTGATTTCAGGGGGAAATTGCGGTCGCCGTCATGGGCATAGACTCACTGACAGACATCTCAGTAAAGTCGCACAACATCGACCAGCAGAATTTGATTTTGGCGTCAGTCAATTCACCGACAGAAATTCACGGGTAACATACATCTACGTGCGCTTGAAACGTTAGGTGTCCCACTTGTGATTTGAACTCCCAGTAGTGTATTTGTCGCAGACGACGTTGATGATACACAGAATGATTATCCATAACAATTAAGCATTGACGTTCAACTCACGACTTAATTTTCTATGGCTTCAATTGACTTTTTGGGAAGTATTAGTAATAAGCGGGACCTAAACGGAGTGCCCAAAATTCTGTTTCGCGTTATTACCCAGACGGCTCACAACTTGCTACACGTCAGCACAGCATGATAAAGTCTAAACTCGTGAGCGGATTTTGATATTATTAGCTCCTTGCGCACATGGCCACTTGCGCCTGTCATGCATTTCTTCTCAGCAGTAGCCTCAACAGAGAAACAAGGCACTACCATCAACTGTAGAAGCCAGATGAATTAGAATAACTGTCAGTATGTTTGATTTACTATACTTCTTTCATTCATTCCGTGTTCGACTAGCAGACAACTCTACGAGATAGCAAGTCAAACAAGAGCACAGAAGTGCGAGGTCAATGACTGGAAGAACTGGACTGAACTAAAGTGAACCGACTTACAATAATGCAACCTGGGTTCAAATACCAACTTGGATTCCATGCATTGCTGTTGATTCTCGATGAGGATGACCCAAATGTTGTACGACGTCATTCCATTAAAGGAATGCGGTCCCGTAACCACGAATTTGTTCAACCTGTTCATGAATCTGAGTAGAGATGACACAGTGGTACATTGTTTCCAAGGCTTCTCAATGTCGGTGTTCGAATGGTCCGAGGTTCGAATCCCTGAGACCAACGATTACTTTGGTGGCAGACAGTAACCCATTGTCGTCTAGGTCGTTATCACATCTGAACTATTGGGACCTCATATGGTTCATTACTAGAATTGTCAGGGTCAGGATGCTGGTTATCCCGAATAGTGCAGTAGGTCATTGAGGTTATGGGGTATACTACTCCTTTCTTTGCCCTCATGCTAAGTGTGTAAAAGATGTAGAAAGTCGATATAACAACACATCATTTTACGGGGCAGGAAATCTCGTACTTGCCAAAAAATATATCTTTCCTTCCCAAATGAATAGTTTTGTTGGCTCATTAGGGTAGGATACCACTGACTTGGTCGAAAGCGGAGACAGGTGGGGATGGACCCTACCGGTCAAACAAAAACGTACCTGAGAAGATTGCTCGCCGCCGCGGTAAAAATATGCAAAAGATGTGACGCATGCGGTTTCGCGTGCACACCCAATTTAGAATCCATAAGCACTTTGACCCAGTCCTGAACAGTTCCACAGCGAGCTACGAGACGCCATAATCGAGGCAGAAGGTCGCCCAAAGATAGACCTGGATTCAGTGAATATGGCGGGGGGAGGGAGGCCGAAGAGTCAAAAGAGATAATCAATGAAAATGTGAAGAAGTGTCGTTGAGTATGGTGAATTTGATCAGCTATGATCCAATGCATTTCGTTGCTGCATCGCAATATCACACGGTAGCGAGGGTAGTTAACCGAAGTAAGAGCAGCGGGTGGGCACAGTGAAGGATAGCAAACAACAACTCAGGGTCATGCCAACTACTAATTTAAGCCATCTGCAACTCCAGTCTAATGAACATCACTCGAGAAGCCCAACCAGTCTTGAACGACTAAGCCCGATGGTTGAGGCTCTCGTACATTTCTTTGCCATACCACGGACTGGTGGTCACACCGACATCAATTATTAATGAGGTTACTTGCCAAAGTTCATTACCTCAATTATGTATTCCAAAATCATGGTAAGATTCTTCTGATCGATCGAATTATGAACGAGGTGGGAACCTTCGAGGAAGATCGTGCAGCCCAGTACCATGGAGACAGGAAGTGAATCGGCTATCAGCGAGAGATCACACAGCCTAATACAAGCATCAACAAAAATAAGTGTATAGTTTCAGATGCAAGTTGTCTTTGGAGAGAATTACATCACCCGCTGTGGAGGCAAATCCCGACCGCTTCCAATGTGACTAAGATACGATGTGGATTCAAAGTTTCGACAGCCCAATTTTGTTGAGGGCTTCTGTAGTAAGCAAGGTGAACCCCTTGGTGTTCTTTTGATTCGCCGCTAGGTGTCCCCATCAATTTGAAAGCATGAAATCATTGGCTAGTAGACTGTTCCTTCAACGGTTTGTCCGCAGGATTTTTCAGAGCGTCTATTCAAACAAGGAAAACTGGATTGGAATAGAGACTGTAACGTGGCCAGGTGAACCCTTCCGTTCGTCGTCCTTTCCAATTATTGGATTTAAAAAATCCTCAGACGAACTGCGGTGCTGACGATACGATGTAGCTACCAGACCCACGAACTAATTTTCATGGACGTACATTCCACTTCTCATCGGGATGGATATACCTTGCCACCTTCCCACGCAAGTGAAGAAGACGGAGACGCGTCAACTGACTCATTGAGATCTATCTGTCGATCTTGCTGATCGCAAAATAAAAGCTAACGGGACAGCGGAAAACTTCGACGCAAGCTAACATCAACTAAGAGGCGAGAAGAAAAGCTGCTTTTTGCACTCAGCTTGATGTTTGACGTTTGAGCTGGAATTGTCAAGGCGTACGTATGGGCCTCGTGTCTAACACAAGACCCTAGGCTTGTCTTGTCAACGTGGCCACTGTCTGGTTTATTATCTAAGATCATAGCTCCATTTTTTCGTGCTGTGCCCCAGGTCAATATTTTGGAGTATAATATCGTGGTCAAACAAAAACAACTGCGGCAAGCGAACAACTGTACCTAACGATAGTCTCATCTGAGAGATGACTTAAATCCCACCGACGGATCGGCGGATGAGATGGAAACTGCAATTTTATTCGCCGATCGTTGTCGTTTATGTCTCGAGGGACCACCTACCAAGGATCACGGAGGATAGCTGCGCCCCAAGGTCCTTATGTAGGCTTCCTGCCCATTTCATCCGCATCTACACGTTTTCTGTGGCCTACACTGTTCGCACAAAATCTACAAAAAAGAAGCAACAATCGTAGTATATAGCCCAGTCTGGTCGGCAGAAGGTGAACACCGCATGGTTTCATCAAACATTCGTATTTGAAAGGGACAAAGTGTTGTTCGGGTTTAATTCCCCACTGAGGTTCATTGGATACGCGCTACTGGTGATTCCATGGTTTTCAGTAGACAGATAAGCTTTGACATAGCACGACAAATGATAATACGTAAAATCTAATATCCCACTAGCAGCATTGATATAGTAACCAAGCTCCGTCGGTTGTTTAATACAATGCCTTCGTTGTACTTAGGTCATTCTAGAAAAGTCGTTCATTACAGGAGTCGATAATTGTGCGGAAAATACTCTGCTAGCATTCAAAGCCGGCGGAAGGAGGGCGCGATATCATATGAGAGTCGGCCCGGATAGTCTGGTGGCTAAGCCACTAGACTCACAATCGTTCACTCCGGGTCCGAGTCACAGTTTGGGGCACGGTGGATGAAACAGCTGACCAGTGCTCCTATAGTTTTTAACGGTGAGCTGAACGCTCACACTGCATGATGAATCACATTATGTAAAAATCTAATCTACTAACACAAATAATAAATGGACCAACAGCTGCAGCCAAATTTAGAACAAACAATCACAGGCTTACCGGCAAGTATATCATTCCGAATTTCACGTAGACTAGCCACAGTGAAACAGTACAACATACAGACAGCTTTGAGTGATTCGGGCAAATCATTTGGCCCAGCTGGGCTGATCGAACCACTTCCACTGCTGCTATAGCTGGATCCAAGTCCAACGGCTCCCCCGGCCCCAGCGGCGCTGGCAACCGAGGTGAGACCGGCGCGAAATTTTCGTTTAGCTCGAGATAAGGACAGCTGATGCAAGAAATTGGTTAAGCCGTGACGAACGCGTCCTTTGTAGTGATCTAAATCAAATCCACGGCTAGTGAATGAAGCTAAAGATGCGGCCGGTCGACGGGTTGGCGAAGAATCTGGAATGGTGGTAGCCACTGCACTGCTACGACTCGAGGATGGACCAGCTACGACTGCCGCGGCAGTTGCAAGTGTGCCATTTTTTGACTCCGGATCATCTAATTCTGTCTCGGCGTACAAATCACCGAAAAGCATCCGAACCATACGTCCGTTCCACAGCAGGCGTAGTTGTTTTGTCACGAATGTCATAGCCGCTTGCAAACTGGCAAAAAGACATGAATGAAGGGGATATCCATATGAGAAAAAAGAGACTTGGGGACGACCTAGCAGCTATTACTAGTGACTTGTATCATCAACGCGCTTGAGTTCAACGCCCATTATCATCACTGCTGGGCACAACCGTACGCCTAAGGCTTAAACTGATTCATCACTACGCGCAGTTTCAGAGTAATCCTTCTGATTATCCGTATCAGTTAAACGGGTCCCCATCGCTGAAGAGTTCATGGCCTATAGTTGTAGTCGCGTGCTGGCGTGCTGCATTGGAAACATTGCAAAATCAAATCAACTGATCAGCGTATTACAGTGAACCGGCACTTTTGGAGGTCGTTTATTTTAGTGGACTTCCAACTGATCACAGGAATTACAAAAGCAATTCACGATCGGACTACACCGTGAACCTACTGTGGCCTTAGCTAAACCACACGATCATGCCAGTGATCGCGAACACACTTATTAGAAAATGCCACATTTCAAAACTACCCCTTTCATATTTTCTATCTTTAATACGTTGGCAGCCGATGAGAGCATACGAAAAACATTACTTTCGCAACATCTGCCTTCTCTTTTGTTCGTTCAAATATCGATTTCATTTCAATCACATCTTACTCATTAGCATAGATATTACGAAGTTTAGTTGTAGCTGAGAGTATCGATTCATTGAATTCCATCATCAGATACTCCAGTAACTTTTAGCCTTCAGTTCGACAACCAAAGCTTAACCCGTAAGGCAGAGAGAGACGAAACGTGAAGTCCGTAAACCACGGGGGCCGGTGACTGATTGCTCGGTTCATTCACCCTTCGGATGAGGCCAAACATTCTGGGTGCCCAGCACACCTCTGCGCCACAGATGCCGGTGAGCATAACGTTGTACGCCTCATACGCCACCCACGGTTGGTTTGGAATTAGGGTTCAGCCATCTCCCGTAGACTGGCTATAGGTCAGCCAACCCGGTGGAGAGCGCCGATTGTTCGCTTCCATCCTCTCACTTTAGTGGGAACACCTCCGCCACGAGAAGGCAGTGAGTAGGACTTCCTCAGTAGCGGCTACGTCAGACATACGGTCACTTGGGAGCATTTCGAGAGGCGTTCAGCACGAGTAGCCATCTCGGAGCCTGAGAAACCCACCTCTGACCATACTGAAGCATTTGGGGATAACAGAACACACTGAAACACCACTCGTCATCGTCGTTGAAGATTCTTATCAATCAGATGTAAGTTTTCTCAACCGCCTGGTGCTATAGACTATTGCAAACTTATCTACAAAGGAGAATCGGCAGTTTGATTTCGTCTTCGTCAACGATGTCGAGGTTATCTCCGTCCAGAAGAGAGCCCCCTTGTCTACCTCTGCTCACTGCATTATCGAGGTTCACCCCAAAATTCGTTCCAAATCACTGCATGCAATGCATGTCCGTTCTTTTGGCCGCAGGATTTCCCATAGGCAATGCAGCCCAAAAAATCGACATTGTTACGAGAAATTGTTCAGGACATTGATTTTGGTCAGTTCTACAACCCCGATGTTACAATTTACTGCGATCATCTGGCAAGTTACTTGCTACCATATTTGTTGCCTAGTAGAGTCAATTTATATCCGACCGATCAAATTTTCGACGCCTTACTTGAAAACCCTAAGACGACAGAAACAGCGTGCTCACATGACTGGAAAGCAGTGATGCAAACTTATTAAATTCAACTTGAAATCAAAAACCGGGCAAGCTGTATATAGAAACTATACTAGGATACTCCAGTCATCGCCAAATTCGGAACACGATGAAAAAGCTCTCTGGTATGAGCTACACGCAACGGGCATCCCAAAAACGGCTATACAGCCCAATCAGATATTTCATTCATCTTCAACACTCAATATGACGCTATGTAAATTCAATTCAGACTCTAACCCAGAGCTGAATTCGTTTTGTATCAACCCAAGTCAAGCGCTAACCGAGCTGAAACGACTCAAGATCAGGAAGGCTAAGGGATCTGACAAACTTCAGCCAACTATCCTCGTACTTAGTTGAACCTCCTTTGGTACTTCTTAACAAATGCACTGGTGAGAGTTTCATCGCGGACCGCTGGAGACCAGTCCGTGTTATCCCAATATCAAAAAAGGAAATCGGTACATTTCGCCCAGTCGCACGCACTTCTGTTCTGACAGTATTCGAGAAAACTCATTAATAAGTCGTGCGTCGATATTGAAGATGACCATCAGTTTGCTTAGCTAAGCAAATATTCCGCAATAGACACCGTAGCGTATTCAGTCAACTCTATTTTATTCTCCCTCGATCGCACCGGAAAGTCTTTTCGCATGTTTTCTTGGTAACAGCAATGCGTTCAATTGTGCTGATAGGCCTACACTGTTATCAAAGTTAGAAAAGGCAAGTATACCTCCACGTCTGTTGTCGCTGATTCCAGACTAATTCACTGATAGGACTCAATTTACAACACTCAAAGGTGATATCACTGATTCCCTGCCCGTCAAGACAGGAGTATTTCAGGGCGTCATTCTAGGTCCCTTTCTTTTTACATTTTAGATTTTTAACTTGCCCAAGGCTTTTGATGACCTGATCAAGTACTCTGATCAAAAACAGTTGTTCTTCTCTACACATTGACAACAGGCTGAAACCCAGAGTTCGGGTGAGTGGACTACCTTGGCGTAATCATTTCTCAAAAACGTCATTGGTCTCAGCAACTAACTAATACATTGACAAGGACTTAGCGATTATCGTTCTGTATTCTATGCCTGAGATCTTAACACGTTCCACAATACCTCAAAAACGTTTTGTACTTTCTTGTGTGATGCCACACCTCATTGACCGCTCTCCTGTCATCTTTGATGGTCTTCGGAAGACCCTCACTTTGCGCAGGTCTATCAGAGTTATGTACTGATGCCGTGGGATCTCCCAATTTATTGTAACCAATTTCCTTACAGAAAAGAACTTTTTGTGCGAAAAACTTTGCTCTAATATCTTATCGATCCCGACTCACCCAATGGACAAGCATTTACCCGGCTGTGTTTCTTCTTCATCCACCAGATGTAAGTACAACTTTTACTCCCGGACAACCTCCCATCGCTTATCTGTCTTGCAAGGTACCGCAACAATCAATCACTAATATCTGGTGAACTCGAAGACGCTTTGGCTTGGCTTATCTTGCTAACATTTGTTACTGCAGTTTGAACCAAGTATCTATTGTATTCTTTTTAATTATTCTAATGTACAACGAGTTTGTCTAACGGATAACGCAGCGATGAGCATAGTGCTGAAAATCCATCCCTTGGGATGAACAAAGTCACATTTTGACTTTGACTTGACTCCAGCAGAGACCAGAATGTGGCCGATACAGGTATTAGACTCTCAAACGGATCATTGATCTCAGCACAAATATATCCGTGTCAATGTTCGGATAAAACAGCGGTAATACTGTATCACTATTGCTGATGTCAGGTGTAGGGTGTTGGTGCCAGCACTTAAGCTAAACTGAGTGCGCTGGTTGTGACGTATAGAACACATGCCCGCGGATAAACTTTCTTAGTGTGTATTGGTTCCGGAGCAAATGGTGGCTAGAGAACAGATGAAGGTAGCTAGTGCATGAATTGGCAGAAAGGTAGGAAAACGTTTATCGGTGGCCTTAGCCGTGTAAGATGCTTTCGTAACGCAGAGACCGCCATTACCACATTCTCTGATGTGTGTCTGCGTATATACTTACTGAGCTTCGGCTCATCGAGTCTTCTTTCACTCTACTCCTTTGTAGATCGCACAAATCCAAGCTCCACAAAAAAGCTCTGCATTTAGCACGCACTTGACAACCCTGGCAGCCTCTCTGATCACTTCGTTGGTCGCTGGTGACGCGGACATGTATCGAACCGTTGTCGTTGTTTCTTTCATCGTGTCGTGACCGTCGTTTGCTATCGTTAGAGTGCATTTTACGTGGTGTAGTTAACTACTGCGAACGGTGGCGAGGCTCCGTCTGGGATCTTTCTTCCCCCACTTGATTTTTCATCTAAACGCTTTGTTGATTCTGTTCACTCAATGTTCGGGCTTCTGTTGGTATCATTTCCGATTAGGTTGTATGGGCGCAGTAATTAAGTGTAGATTAATCGTCCAAAAGTTAAACTGAAACCGGAAAATTTAGTGCAAAGTTGCCTTATTCATCCATTGGGAATCGTAGGCTAATTATTTCCAGTGACTGGGGGGTTCAGTGCGGTAACCCTACGCATCCCGAGTCAACTGGTTGAACAGCACGTAGATGGCAGGTTGAAAATTTGGACGAATAGCTCTCTGAAGTCAACTTTTCACACTGACATGAACGGCAAATACAAAGGATAAAAAAACTGGTCTAATTTGGAATACAATGAAAACTATGTTATGATGAATACCGATTACGTACGCGTAAAACACTGTGAGGTGGATCGTTACACTTAGTCACTTCCAAAAATTATTCTCAATTATGCGAATAATCCTTTCGGGAAAATGGGAGAGAGAGAGAGAGAGAGAGAGAGAGAGAGAGAGAGAGAGAGAAATAACAGCAAAAAGAGTTTAATACATTGGGACGTGTTGCTACAACAAGACTGTCACAGTCTCGATTGCTAGTCGTCGACACATGTGAACGTCCCAGAGACCAGCTGACATTATGTGGCATTTGTGAAGATGAAATGATAGGGAAATGGGTGAATCTATAGTGTACTGAACTTATGACTCACGATGTGTCCAATGGTTGAGCGAACCAACCTAAAATGGGATGCCAACTGGACATGGTCGATTTCTTACTGCCCACATACGTTCCGAGATGCGAGAGCAATTTAGAGAGAACCACCTAAAAATAAGCACGTGTATGGAGCAGGTAACACAGCATATCGATGTGAACAGTGGTACGTAGTGGGACTTGAAAAAAAAACAACTGAAGTATGACACATTTCCAGTATCGATCGGACTAAAAGTCAGCAACGGAGTCAAAATTCAGAAAGCTGAATGAATAGAGCCTGGCAAACACGGAGAGTAATAAGAACGAGCCCTTAAACTAGCAGTAACGATACCGTAAAGCTATCCTTACAAAGCCATGCATTTTTGTCCGACAACTATTGGAAATCTCGCTAAATCTACTGTCTGTGTTACCGGAGGTCACTTTACTTCTACATCTAACGACCCAGTGGATCAAAATGCATAATCCAAGCCAGCTGTAGTGGCAAGGACGTAATCCGACTAAACGTGCATGTGAGTAGTTCCGAAGATTTGCATACACACTCTAAATACTACGCTCGTTACCCAAGGGTGTTCTACCTCGAGCTGTGAGCAAACACGTTCTGGTTTTTCACTGGAGATTGGTTCCATGTGAATCAGCGATTTGACTACGGGGTTCCAACTGTACCCTGTACCCTTAGCTAACTCCGACATGGATTTTTTACTGCGGGATGGAAACTGAGTCGTGTGCCACACGACGACCTTTCATGCACAACTGATATCACGGTTAAAATGGATTATTAATAAGCGTACTTGATACCACGACATATCCTCAATCAAGAACAGACTTGGGTCATCTCTTCATGAACGGCGGCTATGGCTCGCTCAACATTAACTAAACCATGCAAGCTGAGCACCGTGTGATAAGTACTGCAAACTAGGATCTGGGGACTGCAACAATAACAGATGAGTAGGCTAATGTTAACCAATCAATAAGACCACTCACACAAAACTTGGAGCAATGAACGGCCAGAATTTCACCTTCCAGCAAGCTCAATTGGATGAGGTTAGCTGATAGGGGACGTGTAGAAGAACAGAAAGAGTAACATTAGCTGAACAACGGATGTACTGATGGGCATATTACCAGGAATATTAACTAAGAAATAGTCCACGATTGGTAACGTATCATATATTATAAATTACTAGTATATATAACCTAAAAACGACATGGCTGCGATCGGAAGCAGACATATCTGACGGTAAGTGATACGTGGATGGGTACATTATATATATATATATATATATATATATATATATATATATATATATATATATATATATATATATATATATATATATATATATATATATATATATACCGAAGACAATCTTCATCCCTTGAGTCCTAACCAGGAAGAAAAAAAGCATCAACTTCAACCAGTGCAAATACTAGATCCTTCATACCCCTCTAAGTACGATGACAAGCGTACGCAAAACGTGTCGAGGATATCGGAAGCAGTGCAGAGCAATCACTTTGGCTATGGGCCGATTATCTATGCCCCCACACACGACGACACATCCCGATATTACTCATTCGATGTTTCCACCAGATGCGAGCAATGCTTCGGACACCCGATGTCGAACACGGAATAACACCGAGCATCGTCAACGCGGAGTGGTTAGGCCTCGCGATTGTACAATAAAACATTACGAACTACGGCGACGTACACCCGTCCCTTAGGAAAGCTGTATGTCACAGCGACGCCACAGATTGGCGAAAGCCGCTCTAGACTCGCTAATCGTGTACTGGTCTCCTCCCCAACACCACCTCCGGTTGCAATCAAAGTCCTGAGGTACTTAAAATAATAGACTCACTCCAGCTGATCATCAAAAAGTTCGGGTGCATGTACGGGCTTCCGCCAGTCCTGCAAAAGCACTTTCTACTTGGAGAGGCGCAAAGTGCATACCGTATCTAGACACCGCAATCGTCAAGCGGTCCAAAACGTGTTGCATTGCTTGTGTACTATCCCTTAGAAGAATGATATCATCCGATTATATTAGGTCGAAAACTCTGTTCCCTGGGAGGTGTTCAACCCCATTGTTTAGTGAACCAGACAAGATATCCCGTAGGACATCTCGATAAAAAAGCTGAAGGGAACTAAGGATACAAGGCAACCGTGTTGTACTCCACTGGAGACGACAAAGTAGGCGAATGCTGGCCGTAAGCCCTAACTCGGCCTGATGTGTGACGACACGATTCTTTGAGGATCGACACACATCCCAGGTGCTCAATTTCTCATCAAACATCCCAGCAGTACGATCTTGCCGACAGAACTGAAGACCGCGCGAATGTATAGGAACACGCGGATCGTTGGTATTTTGGAGGTATGACAGAGGATGAGGATTTGATCAACAATTCTACGACCGGCGCGAAATACAGCTTGCTCATCGCGAATCTATTCATCACGCGTTTGGTACATCCTAACTACTTTACTTCGAATGGCTCCTTGGAGTGGATATGCCGGTTTCATGAAAGTCGCTGATTGTAGCTGTCCACGGTCAGCGAAAAGAACGCGAAGATGATACGATCATGGAGCTTGATAGGTATTTGGTACACGGGGCGTCCCTGGCGCCTCTCAGCTTTTTTTCGACGGCATAGCTCTAGCTTTTCCACAATCAAGTACGGGCTGCAAGGCATCAGCGTCTTGATGCATGGTTACCGATGGCTCCCTGGGAGCTCCTTAACCTTTCGATTGAATTGAATTCAACCCAGGGGTCTATACAGTACTGTTAGTTCAACAGATTTCCTTCACAGCCCTTGGGTCATACAGTAAATTTTGTCCGCCTATTCAGCGGTAACTGTCTTCGCATACCGAACACTACTTCGTCGAGGTTTTTAGACCTCAGTAACCCTCAACCCGGTTTATCCCGTCTGTCGAGTGGTTTGCCGGTGTGTGGCCGCTGATACATGCTCCAGCTTAGTGGGGTCACAGGTGAGAGCTGGGTACTTGACGGTGACGAAAGAGATGGAGGATACCCAAAGGCATGGCAGTCTAGTAACTCAGAAACACTACTCTTATCAGACATCCCATACACTCCTGGTACAATCTGCGAAGTAGGACAGACGGCAGCAGCTTTGACGATATTGCGATAAGGCTGATGCTCCCATGCGTAGCGCAATCAGTGCAATCTCTTCTTGAAGATGGTGACAACAATCAATTCCCACAGCAGCTGGGGATCTGCTCAGTATTTCAAACCTCGGATATAAAAACATGTACACCATCATCTTCTAAGAGGATTGAGTGCAAGTCATCGGCGACCGCCGATATATGACGTCTTAATGCTTTAATTTCTTTGAGGATCTCCACCTCAGTGGGTGGACCTGTCGAAAACGAACCACGAGACGTGTGCGTCAAGAGCTACTGGAAGGGCTGACACATAGGGGTTGCACGGTGTCTGAAAATGCTCCGCTCAACTTTCGAGACGCCGCTGCTGACTGATAATCGGCGAGCTATCAGCTTCCAAGATCGTTTCATCTATCGAACGCACGATGACGAACCTCGTCCTTACATCATCGATGTCCCCACCAGGCGCCAGCGATGATACGGGGACATCGGTTGCCGAACACGGAAAACCGTCGAGCACGGGTCCCAACTGAAACTCGAACACAGATATTCTTAACGGTTTGTTTAGCGCCAACAATGCCTGTAACATAGAGCATTAAAAGCCATTCAAATCTGGCTCAGATAGCCTAGAGGCAACTTGAGTGATTCGTCCCAGCCGAGTCCGAATGAGTACCACCTGGGACTCGGAGCATATCCACTGAAGCTGCTGAATCCTTAAAAAGCTTGCAGTGCTCTCAAGGTTCTCGGTGTGAAGTTTATCATCGATACGGCATGGTGAAACTTGCCATTTTCAATTCAGAAAACTCGCCAAACAGTATCGCACTTGAGCGTTTCGAACCTTATCATTGTCTCCACTTCGATGATAAAAGTTCAGTGATAATCGAAAAATTACCCCTGTCAGCACACTAATAACACACAACAACGCTATGGTCTTGGTGAACTGGGTAAATGCATGTTCCACACCTACCGCACTGTGAGCCTCATGGATGAAAGTTATTCGACCATCTAGAATCAACATGTGACATTATGCAACACTGAGTATAAGAAGGAGTTGAAGTAGAAACAGGAATTTTCTCGCATGAATAAACACTGGAGTTGATGGCACGGAAAAAGATTTGAGAAAACGAAAAATGAGTCGAACTAAAAACCAAAAATCAGCACCTAGACGAGCGTCTGGGACATACAAGTTAACTAACCAATGAAACACAGCACATACGATCCGTCTAACGAGGCTACCAGTGAATCCAACTCATTCGGGTTATCGCACAGAATGAGGACAGTTTTGGTGCAAAGGCGTTCCCGTAACACGGTATCATAAACCTGAAAAGAAATTAAGGCGTTGCAAAAATGAGGCACTATTATGAGAGACAAAGAATATCAAGAAAAGGTAAACACAGCCGAAGTTAATCCCCTGTCGTCGTCATCATCGTACAGCGGTAAACAACAGCGCGAGACCCATTGACCACTACCTTTATATCATACAATATATCATAGTCCTGATTGCTCTAATTTAAAGGGGACATATTATGCAGCCACGATCAGTTTGGACAACTACCAACCATTTACTGGAAGTGGTGGTTCCGGGTGCACAGGGCTAAGAACCGAACTCGAAAAGCGAATGGACAATTCGAGCACCAGCAAGCAGAATCGAGAACTAGTTTAGTTCAGTTCAGATAACCACTAACCGTGGATTGAAGCGGTGGCTTTGGTTTCTATCTCCAAGCGGCAACTTCAAGAGGGAAATAAGGAAAAAGAACTAGAGTAAAATATGAGTTAGAGCAAAACTACAATACTGGCATCAAATGGACAAAGAAAGTTTGTGGATACAAGAGCGCCACTTATCGCGATACCTAGCCATATCCTCCAATGTATCTAACAGTAGAGAGGGGGGGGGAGCTGTTGGACGCCACCCAGGAAGTCTAACACGCCTCACATAGGCAAACCTATTGGTTAGGTTCTTCATGCCTGTCTTCCATGCCGTGAACTTTCACACAAATTTGCTTTCATCTCACAGTCCTCCGCTATCGCAAGGTTATCTGCTCACCCACCATTAAACTCAAAACCTATCCATTCTTTCCCCAGGTCTCCGGTCGTTTCATGTGCCTGCCACGTCACATCACTGCGGCAAGACCGCCTCACTACTGGCGCCGGTTGTGACCAGACCACCGCGAGAACCGATTCCCTTACGACCGCCACAGCAAATCACACCACGGAATTCACCTTCCTTCAACCTCGCCTACGATTCAAATTGAACAGCTTCAACGTGCGCACGCTTATGCAAATCGGACAACAGGAGAGTCTAGCTCGCACACTGGAATCGCTCTCGATCGATATCTGATGCTTCTCATAGACAAAACTGCAAGACGCAAACTCCAGGATCAGACTAACGTCCCCAGGTTATCCCAACACCGAATTTCACCTATGCCTATCTGAAGACCCGGATGCTACTGGAGCCGGCCAGGCCGGTGTTGGAATTGATCTGAGCCGTAGAGCCGAAGCCGTCATGTCAGACTGGATTACTGTCATTCGTCGACTTTCTGCAGTCCGGCTGAGGTTCTTGTCGAGTGACCAGACATCGGGATGACGCACGCGGTTCGTTTGTCATTTCGCCTACGCACCGACAGACTGCAGCCCGGAGGTAGACAAAGATGAATTCGACCAAAAGGTTCATATGCTCCTGCTCACAGCACGCGGAAAGATATCATGGTTCTCGCCGGTCTTAACGAGCGCATTGCCGCCTGGCAGTGAGTGAACATTGCCTAGAAGGGCAGTTCCGCCTCGACTCCAGTCTGAGAGCAGTAGCATCTCAGAGTCAATAGACTGTCACGTCCTTTGAGGTGTCCTCCATCTCCTTCGTCTCCATCGTTCGCCCAGCTCTCGCCTGCGGTTCCACGAAGCTGGAGCATGCGTCAGCCGCTACACAACATCAAACCACTCGACAGAAGGGGCAAACCAGATTGAGGGTTGCTGAGGTCTACAAAAATTCAGCGAGACGGTGGTCGGCATGTGAAGACAGATACTCCTGAATGGGCGGAGAGATCTACTGACTCAACGGTTACAAAGGAGAACTGTCCAGCTTACCCTACACGGTATTCCGAGAGAGGCGAATGAACCGTATGACAGGCCAGTGGCTCATCTGGAAACACAATGCTGCCCTAAAGTTTGCACCTGAGTGTGCAAACGCTGGAGGTGCATCCTCGAACAAAAAGGCCGGATGAGGTGTCGTCAACTTACCTCTTACTCCAGACCGGGAGACCGAGCAGTGAAAGTCCCGAGCGGTGCTGGGGAGACCGCCTAGCACCGTATTCCCGTGAACCATTATGAACAGTTTTGAAAACATGCACTCTGATCATGCTACGGCGGCATCGGCAAGCGACGCGCCTAGTGTTCCAGTGGTCGAGATGTCAAGACAACAAGCTGGAACACTAAACTGCACGAAGCAGGTTTATATGGCTTGTTGGAATGTACGGACACTATTAGACGTGGGTAGCCAAAGTCACAGTGAGGACACTATAAAACTAAAACCCTGACGTAGCCTGTCACTCAGAAGTCCGCATATCTAACTCCGGCACTCGATGCATAATAACTCCAGGAGAGCAGACAACTTACTGGATTTATCATAGCGACCCGACAGACGTCTCCGGGCGCCATGGCGTCGCATTCGCCATCATCAAAGAAGCCAACACCACAATGATCGTTTGCGAGCCGATTTCAGCAAGATCTGCTTTGGCACATTTCAAAGACTCCTCGCAAAACGTAACGCCGATTGCGGTCTATGTTCCGATCAACGCGGCGGACACTGAGACAAACGATGAATTCTACAGCAGCCTCCAACAGATAATTAACCGGAACCAGAGAAGATACATTCTGTTCATCACCAGAGACTGGACGCTCGCAAAGGTCCGTCGGATTCGTCAACGCGGCACGTCCCGAGAAAATTTGGCCTCGGTCAACGCTGTAACAATGGTGACCGCCTGATCAGTTTGGCCGACTTTTTGTATATGGATCACACAGTATACCCGCCCAAATTACAGCGGCACATGGTATCCACCACAGTGAACTAGCTTGTAACTTGACTGCATACAGCAGGGTTTCCCTTTGTACTAACAGAATGGTCGTTTACAGCATATGTTTCCAGTACCCTAAAAAGCACTTACTGACGTGATGCTCCAAGGACGACCGCACTTCACATCAAATCGCCCGTGTCTTAGGGAGGTCTCGTTGGGCTTCGTCTGTGGAGCGTACCGCAGCACAGTGACGAGTAACGCGTACGAGACAGACCACGTTCTTGTTCGTGCGCGCTTCAGAATCCATCTATCCGCACGCCTTGGGACCTCTCGACCGACTAGCATAAAAGTCACAGCCCTGGAAATGTCAAATGCTATTAAGCGCAATCATCACCCGATTAACCAAAGAAACAAACGTATCACCGGATTCAACTCCAGTAGAAGAACAGTGGACGACAATCAAATCGACGGTTAAAGAAGCCCGGATATCAGGAAGTGGCAAACGCCGCAGATGGCAATGCAAGGCCTCACGCTCTGCTAGGGCTGATCGTAAGCGGTACTGGATAGAAGTAGCTGAAAAAATGGAGATTGCAGCAGGGATCAGTGATTTTGGACAGCAATTTTGCCTCATTCAAAATGCGTCGGGTTGGCGCTGCCAGCGGGAGCCACTCTTACGAGACACCACTGGTAAGCTCATACCTGAGCAGAAGAGAAGAACAGAGCGATGAGCAGAGCACTTCGATCGACTGCTCAACCAACCGTCAGTTCACACGACGGCACTACAACCCCCAGTTCTTGCACAGCCGTACGATGTCAGTTGTCATCCGCCGAACACAACTGAAATCGCCAGTCATCAATCAGCAGAAGAACAAAAAAGCTGCTGGAGAAGGTGGCATTCCACCTGAAGTCTACAATTGTTGCCTGTCGTCATTGATCGACACATTACACACCCTATTTGGTTCCATTTGGCGGGAAGAAGTCTTTCCTACTGATTGGAGCACATTCGTTTCACTACCCACCCCAAAAAAGGGGACAAATTCGTGTGCAAGAACTATAAGGGGATCAGCCTGATCGACTTGGCTGCAAAGATTTTCTGCATGCTACTGCTCAACCGCTTCTCATTTGTGAGAGACCGCCGCACCCGACCGAATCAAGGGGGTTTCCGCCGTGGTAGAGGCTGCGTAGACCAAATGTTCACGCTATCTCGAACACTGGAGCACCTGCTATAAGTTCCAGCAGCCAACAGTAGCCTGTTTGATCGACTTTCGGGTTGCCTTTGATTCACTTAGCCAGGCGATAATGGAATCCAACGAGATGCCCGACAAACTCGCAAGGCTTCTGAGAGGATACTGTTCGTCCACTAGGGCGCGGGTACGTATGTATGGTAAAGAGTCATCCAAGTTCACATTCACTACCGGCATCCGACAGGGCTGCACTCTTTCACCAGTGCTCTTCAACTACACGAATGACTGGACAGTGAGACAGGCACCGACTGACTATCCCGACATTCAACTGAGTCACGAGATGTACATCTCGGACCTAGAGTTCGGGGACGACATTGTTGAGCTAGAGGACTCTACCGCCACGCTTTCACCAGTCTTTGGTCGATTCGATTTCTTCTTAAAGTCAATCGGACTAGAAATAAAAACTACAAAAACCAAATGTATGGCAACTTGTCCTGGACCATCAGCTCAACAGCTGTCTATCAATGACCAACTGATCGAATGTGTTCCATCATTCAAGTATCTAGGCTCTACACTGCTTCCGAACGGTCGGGCGAAGGGTGGAGTAATGCTCTGAATAGAAAACGCCAGGAAAGCATATCTTCAAATACGACGGGCGTTGTGGACCAGCAATGAAATCATTCTTCGGACCAAGGTGCGTATCTACCATGCCGCCATACGCCCCGTACTCAGCTACGGCTGCGAAACCTGGCCATTGAAACCTGAGCATACTAGAGAGTTGGAGGTGTTTGATCATTGGTGCCTGAGACGTATTTTGAAGACAAATTGGCGCGGCAGAGTATCAAACGATGAAGTTAGGAAACGGTGCTGCGAAAGTGACGAACTCTCAGACTTCCTCCAATGTCGTCGACTGTGGTAGCATTGATCATATCCTACGGCGACCCGAGACGGAACTAGCCAAGCAAACAATCCATTCTGAACTCCGCCCTAAATGGCGCTGTCGCCTTGGTGGCCAGCTTAAAACTTGGATCAACACCGTCGAGAAGGATGTAGAGCGCCCAGGCTTACGGTCGGCCTGTGGAATCCGTTAACAGAAGGAAAACCGGATCGCAATTGGCACCGCACTCGCCCCCAACCGCCGCGCATGGTCAGCTACGATACGAGATGTTCATGAAGCCGACACATTCTCTAGCAGGAAAAAGTCGAGTCAAAGTAAAAAATTAAAAATCCAAAAGCAAGGTGGTGGCATCACGTCAATAGTGACGAAGCGTGGAGGAGGGTATTCGGGGTGACTTGTTCATCACTGAGTGTGAATGTTTCAATTCGTCGGCTACTGCGGTTAAATTGCGTCTTACGGATACCCGCCCACGGTTTGCCTCATCGTGCACTATTCGCGCTCGGTGGAAAGGACTGGACAGGGCAACGGGAAGGAAAACCGATGACCTGAAGGAGGTGTTTGAAGAACTGACTTCCCGTTTAGCTGCGTGGGGCCTTGTCGCCTACCAGATTGGCGCAAGAATGACACCGAAAGAAGTCGATAAGAAACGTTGGACGATATGGCCCGAAACCGGAGTCAGTGGCATTAATGCCGTATCAAATGATGTGCTGGCTCCCCATCTTCCATTAACCATATATAAAACCAGAACCGATACGAAAAAAGACAAATGACCGTGTGCGAAAAAACATTTTCCAGAAAAACTTTCCAGCTTTTCTATTCTCCTCCTTTTCGTACACTGATTCCTAGCTATGCCGCAGTCTTTTTGGCACGCTGCTTGTACGGGGTTCGTGTCGAACGTATATATATATATATATATATATATATATATATATATATATATATATATATATATATATATATATATATATATATATATATATATATATATATATATATATATATATATATATATATATATATATATACCAGCAGTGGACATCTCCAGATCATTCAATGACTGGCCTCACTGCTGCAGTGTATACTCAACCCTTGGTAGATAAACGGATGTCATGGCAACGCCACAGATGACTCACGATGGCAAAAGTTAAAACGAGCCTTATGTATACGCACAGAACTCGGGTGAAAATTACCGTAAGCCTGAACTCGCCTTTGGACAGCAATGTAAAGGGATTTTACGATGGAAATGAATTTCTCTGGTACAAACTGCAGCAAGATGCAGCTCCAGAGAACTTTGAGGTCGACTGAGTCGAAGGCCGCTTTAAGGTCAAGAAAAATGGAGATAGTGGGCCTGCAGAAGGTGTGTTTATGTTCTAAAATTTGTTGAAGAGTGAAGGTGTGATCAACACAACCTCGACCAGGTCTAAATCCAGCTTGATTCTCGCGCGAGCACGGTTCGCGAGTGTTAAATAAGCGGTGAAGAATACTACCAGCAAGCGGCTTGGATGCGATGCTAACTGGACTTATTCCCATGTGGTTTTCACAGGAGGACCTGTCGCCATCCTTATAAATCGGTACGATCACCGATTCACACCAACTCTTTGGAACTTGTTCCTTTTCCCATATCAAATCTAGGAGTTTCGCCAACTCCAGTAAAAGTGCTGGGCCACCGTCTTTGAAAACAGACGGAGGAAACCCATCCGGTCAGGCAGCCTAAAGTCGTTTAACATAGCTTATCTTACGAAGAACCTCCGTTTTTGTCGGAGGACTGGTATCTACAACAAGAGCTGTACCCAACGCGCTAGTGATCAAACCTGAAAAGGATAAAGGCCAATTAAACTGCTTCTCGAAATGCTCCGCACAGCGAATGAAACGACGCTCCTGAATTTGAATCAGTGAGCCGTTCGCCTCTTTGATCAATTCGCTAATGCCTGGTTTACGTGGACCGGTTTGTCTAATCAGACAGAAAAGGTTGAAGTTGTTGCCAATCACCGCAGCTTTTTCCATCTCCCTACACTTCGCAATCCACCACTGCTCACGATCATTTCTCAGGCTCCGAATCAGCTGACGTTTAAGGCATCTCCGTGCCTTATCGTATCTGGAGTCCGCAGGGATCGATCTGCGCACATCTAACAGTGCAACTGAGGATGCAGATAGCCAACGTTTCTGTGTGTGTCTAGTTGTTGGACCTTGGACAGCATCAGCAGCCGCACGTCGAGCATGTTTGATTTCTGTCCATCGCTCTTCTGGATCCTGGGCATTTGACTGCATCGATAACCTGGTGGATAATTCTGTTCGGAAAGCAGATCGTTGGTTATCGTCCAGTAGTAGCTCCGGGGGACGGTTCGCTTTGGCGTTGCTTCGGCCACCGACGAGGCGCAAGCTGAAGCGCGCGCGGACAAGAGGGTGACGAGCGAGCAGTTTGGATTCAGTACTAATCAAGCTAATTCCTTTGTGGTTTTCACGGGAGGACCCGTCGTCTTTCCTATGAATCGGTATGATCACCGATTCACACCAACTTTTCGACAATCGTATCTGGAATCCGGAGAAATCTTTTTTTCACGAGGGGTAAACCCCATAATCGGAAAACATACTGGAAAAGTGGGTTGAGGGGGAACATTCACGTCAGAACCAGTTTATTGGTCCTGCTATCGAAGAGAGAAAGGTTGTAATTGGATGGGAAGACAGAAAGAGGAAGAGTATTCGATAACTTACGGCCCGGGAAAGAAAGACTGAATCATAGAAGTACGATATCTAGTGACAGAAACTTGATAGGGATGACTAGTTGCCTGGGTCTGTCATGGTTAGGGAAAAGTATTGGGAACAGGAACTGTCGAAGCAAGCTCAGAAGAAAAAAAACCAAAAGAGTACCGGTAAAAGAGAGACAACGGAGCAACAGCCCGACGATCGGCTAGTGACCGCAGATTGGGGGTTAAAGAAGGGTCGTCGATCAGCCGGATGACCTTACGTTGAACCTGATCAAGAAGAGAGAGAGAGAGAGAGAGAGAGAGGTAGACGAAGCTCCATTCCACACGTGACTGCAGTAGTCAAGTGCGGGGCGGATTTGAGCTTTGTACAGCAGAAGATGAGTTGGTGTGAAGAAGCGTCTGGCGCAAAACAGAAAACTGGCTTTGCGCGCAGCATGAGAGACCAGCTGAGATATGAAACCTGACCAACACAGTGAACTTATAAATAAGCCAAGAAGAGAGACAAAATCTGTGGTAGGCAGCACAGCTGAATCAAAGAATAAATGAGGAGAGAATGAATGGTGTTTCAACGAAACTGAGAGAAGTTTTGGAAGCATTAAATGCAACATGATTGTGAGATCCCCAGAAGCATATGTGTTCGAGGTCGGACCCTAAAGGTGTATCGATTACACTGCGGTCACCATTGATGTTGGTGTTGGCATGGCGGGGAGCGCGGTAAAAAAAAGGGAAGAATAAAGGGTGGCGTCATCGGCGGAAAAATGGATTGGGTTGGAAGTAGTGGATAGATCATTATTAAATAAGAAACAGGGGGGAGGGGCGCAAGCACTGAAACTTGAGGACCACCACCATTCACATGAAACGGCTGGGAAAGAATCCCATCAACTGGAACGGAGATGGTTCGCTCACTGAGGAAACATGATGACCACGATACGAGTGCGGAGGAGAACCCGAACGAGGGCAGTTTCACCAGACCTTTGTGCCAAACACGGTTGAAGACTTCAGAGATGTCGAGCGAGACCATGTGTGTGTTTTCCGTGGTTGTCGAGTGCAGCCAACCAGCAGTGAGACGAGGGCCAGGATAACACCAGTGGAACCGTGAGGTCAGTCTGCGCACACCTAACAGTGCAACTGAGGATGTACATATCCATTGTTTCGGTGTGTGACCGGTTGTTCCACCTTGGGCAGCATCAGCAGCCTCACGTAGGGCCTGCTTGATCCGTCCGTCGCTCGTCTGGATTGTGGGCATTTGACTGCATTGATAACATAGAGGATAATTCTGCTTGAAAAACAGATCGATTATTATAGTTTAGTAGCACCCGCGGGGGGTGGTTGGCGTACGCGCTACTTCGGCCGCCGACGAGACGTAGGCTGAAGCACACGCGGACAAGAGCGTGATCAGTGTCTACAGACGTGGACTAAAGTGGTCGACAGTCATCCATTGATCCGCGCAATATGGTCGACCTGAGTCCAACGCTGTGAAGGCGCAGGAGAACGCCAGGCTAGTTAGTCACGCTTTTCGTGAGAAATTTGTACCTCCTAGGAATAGTCCATGGTCGGAACAGTTAAATGAGCCGGTCTCCTTATCGGTTCGATCGGCTGGATTGCCAAATCGGCTTCCTAGATTTTTCTTCGTTTTGTTTAGACCTAAAAGATAATAACTTAAATAGACGGAAACAGCCATTATGTACGTACAGCGCAAGCTGTGAAGTACCTGAGACAAATCATGATAAAACTTATCTTTAGCCCCAGGAGAGTTGCAGTCAGCTGAGGCACACAGAAACGATAAACAGGCATCGACGGTTCAGTCTAGTGGTATTGACGTGCATAGAACCATTCAGCCGAACCGCACACAGTCGAGCAGTGCACGCTCAGCTTTCATGCTCAGATCGATCCCAACGCCAGTCTAAACACGAGCGCAACACACCGAATCGCCCGACACGCAAAGCAAGGAATGTATCTGGGGATTGAAGTGTTACCACTGAATTCGGGTCTTGTATTCGTGTTTCGGAGACACAACAAACATCTATTTCGAAGGTTTCAAGAGTTGTGGTTAGCGCAAACTGTTGCCCCGTTTGGTAAAGCGTGTGGAAATTGGAAGCACGTAGATGAAGAGCATGCTTAGGTCTGAGAGGACAGGGATGGTAGATCAATGAAAAATACGCCTCAGCCACTTCCTATCGAAGACTGCAGATACGATGAACACAACTTCATTCAAATCACAGCTTCGCTTTACTCTTGCACAATTACTGTTTGCGAGTGTTAGATAACCGTTGTTATCACCGTACAGCGTTGAACAGTAGGGCAAGCCCCAATGGCTACTGCCTTTCTCACCATGTGGCACGCAGAAAAAGAGAGAGTGAATAAACAAGGTGAATAAGGAGAACACCTACAGTGGTGAAAAAAGATAGAACCCCCTAGCAGCCAGCACATAGAATACACAGTCTAACTGTACAAAAGCACATCGATCAATCATTCTGATTCGACAGAAAGTAACAACACTGTTCAAAGTTCGCTGCTATATCCTTCAGTCTATTCAGCCGACCCGTTGACGGATCTTTTGAACCCCAACTACGAAGGCCTGAGGCACTTGTTTTGCTTAGTCTGCGTTACATTTTCTCGTCCCCTTCTGTCACGTCATCTGTTGACCTCCACGTGGTTTCTTCCACTCCCGAGGAGAAACGGAGAATAAGGCACGGTAAGGTAGACGTGCGTTTGCCATACGTAACACGTGCCCCAACCAATGAAGTCTAATGAGCTGGATACACTGTGACAGAACATTCTCTGACGCAAGTATTGCTCACTCGGTCATTCCATTCAATGTTAGTGATGCTACGCAAACATCGATGGACAAAAACCTCAAAACAACGAATGTCTTCAGCACGCAGACTCCAGGTCTCGCAGCTATACAACAAAACTGAATGCACCACGGCACAGTAAACACAACTTTTCGACTTCAGTGAAATACAAGGTCGGCACCACAAGTGCTTCAATCCAGCATACGTCGCTCAAGCCTTCGATGTACGCGCGCTCACTTCTACTACCGTGCTCCCGTCCGCCGTCACGCTGCTGCCGAGGTAAGTGAAGTGGTCGACAACTGTTCGTTCCTACCGCATCGAACGTTAAGCACGGAACCGTTTATGTCCAGTTTCTCAACATCAGTTTACACTTTATTGGTGCAAAGCGCATCCACGGGGAACTACACCGGTGAATTCCGATATGGCACTAATCAAGACAAGCCCTTGATGGCTTCCACAAGATGAGTTGTTATCTTTCTTGTAAATCAGTACGAACACTGGTCTACACTAGTTCCTTAAAATTTTCTTCTATCAAAGCGAGTTATCTCAGACTCACTACTGAGAAACCAACATAACGAAATAAAAATATTTCATGCCCTCCAAAACTCCTTGCTTTAATCGTATCGATAACATTAAATTGCGTGCCAAGATGGCTCATAAAATGTAATGAGGCATCAACAGTGGTTTATTAATACAAGTGTTTCAAACAGAACCCAGGACATTATGGAAGATTGCGATTGATAAGGTGAATCACCTTTCATTACAAAAACAAACTAGTGCTGTTGTGATGGCAAGCCATTGGTAGCCAATCCAGATTGTTTTGTCCCAGAGACGCGTAGTCCCTGCGAGGGTATGGGCATGACAAATCGTCGATGGACAGTCTAGCCTCGCTAGCAAACGGCACGCCAGCGCGTCAAGGCTTGCGCGAGCCGAACCGTGAACGACAGAAAAGCAGGTCGATGAGACGAGAAAGGATTCCCATCAAATAATCGGGAGACGTTACCCGATGCCAGTTTGGATCAATTAGTTTGTAGAACAACGACTGGTAGTAGTGACTCTTTCATCCTGTATAAACGATATATTTTGAGTTAAAAAACTGAGATCGTTGGAAGGCAGAAGAGTCATCTCACTAGAGCGAGTAGGACAGATTAAAAAGAGTCCCGAACGCCGAACCTGAAACCCTGTTAGGATCCGATGGATACAACGCACCGCGGCAGATAATTCTCAACAAGCCACGCAAAACAGTCAAGGAGTTCTCCCACGGAATTCCAGTGGCGACCACTCGACTCGGTATCACGCATGATCTGATGAGACATAGATAAGGTACCGGAACACAACCCAAGAACCCGTGAAGGAACTTCTGGTCTGTCACGTGAGACCTGGTTACTGAATGCATACTGTGCTGTCTTTACTGGTGCTTCGTTATCGGTCTGCCTTTCGGATTTAGTCCCAAGCTGGAAGTCTAACACGTCCTACTCGACCAAGTTCACTGGTCAAGGTTTTCATACCAGTTTGCCATGCTGTGGACTGACCACCTCGACCCACCTCCCAATCACCACCTGCCTCAGAGAACAGCGTACGCTGAGGATATCTATCGGTGGGCATGCGTAACACATATCCTAACCACCTCAATCTGTTTACATTCATAACTTGATCCAAAGACTGACCTCTGGTTCTCAACACCTTACGCCGAATCTCAGCGGGCAATGCTACGGAGACATCGGTGCTCGAAAACCGACAGTCTTCGCCTATCTTCCACTCTCGACAGCCATGCTTCTAAGCCGTATACAAGAACAGTCCTAACCGCCACATTGTACACTGGACGCCTCACAGACAACCGGATGTCACGCCCACGCCACAAATGCCTAAAGTTGGCAAAAGCAAAACGCGCCCTCTGTATACGCGATCACACTTGATCCTATATCTGTCCACCTGGTGAGATATCAGTACCCAGGTAACAAAACTTATCCACTTTAGCTAGAGCCCCCTGCCAACACAAGGTTTGGTGTTCAGCCAACCCAGTCCTGAAACAGCATTTTACACTTTGAAGGTGCAAAAAGCATCCCGAACATTCCTACACTGTTGTTAACGCCATCGAAGGGAGCTCGCAACTTACCTGGATCCTCACTCACAAGAACAATATCGTCCGCATATTCCAAATCAGACAGTTTTTTACCTCAACAAAGATCGATGCCGCCATTCTCACAAGAAGATAGGGCTATCTCAAGAATCTATTCAACTACAAAATTGAAGAGGAAGGGTGATAGGGAGACACCCTGACGAACACCACTTTCCGTGATGAACTCGGATGAAAGATCGCCGTAAGCACGAACTCGGCTGTTTGCATACGGGCATTAGAAAAGAGAAATAAACCTCTCTGGCACACCCCTCAATGAGAGGCAGCGCCAAAGAACTGTGCCGACGACTGAATCGAACGCCGCTTTCAAATCAAAAAGGATAAAGATTGTGGGTCTACGGAAAATGTGTCTGTGCTCTAAGGTTTGTCGAAAAGTAAAGAGACGTGTTCGATAGAACTCTATCAGGTCTGAAACCGTCATGATTCCCACGCGTTCACATCTCGCGGGCACTGGATAATCGGTGGAGAATAAGACCGGTGAGCAATTTGGACGCGATACTCACCAAGCTAAGTCTTCTGTGGTTTTCACAAAACCTGTTATCTTTTTTGTGAATCGGCACAATCACCGATTTACACCATTTCCTGGGAATCTCCTCTCTATCCCAGATAGCCCGGAAGAGTTTTGTTAATTTGAAACTAAAGCTTCGCCTCCATCCTTGAAAAAGATGGAGACAACCACCCATCCGGCCCAATGGCTTTGTACCTTTTCAAGTAATATATCTCCTGCCTAATCTCCATTTCTGATGGAGGAATGATTTTCGCCTGTATCGTTTGTCTGGCAGGTGTATTTGGAAGGTCCGCCGTTGAATTGTGTCAACTGAGTTTTTCTTTTAAGTGCTCCGCCCACCGATCCAGACGACGTCCTTGAGAGTGAATCAATGAGCTGTCGGATTCCTTACCTGATTCACTTACACCGGGTTTCCGTGGTCCCTTACCCCTTATCAAACGGAAAAGGTTTTGAGCATTGCCAATGGACACAGCCTTTCCCATTTCCTTACATTTCGCAATCCACCACCGCTCACGGCCATTCTAATGAATTGAAAAGAGGCTGAGAAAGATGATCCTGGTAACGGTGACGAAAAAATACTCCACGGTCAAAAATGATAAGTAACCGCTGCCCTGAAAGCAAGTATAATGAACCGCTTGTGGCGTCGCGTGATATTCGTTTATCCATTAAAAGGTAAACGTACGCCATTGCAGTTAGGCCAGTACGCCTCTGCGATTCAGGAACATTATCACTTATGATGGGAAATGCACAAAAATTATCAGTAATCAAAAACTGAGATATTCGAAGCGTATTAGGCATTCGGGGTGGGGTACAAGAGATTCGCTCACTCTGTGGTTGGGTACATGAAAGGGTATGATTAGGAGTCGTGACTAATGGCGCTGTTGTATTCACGCACCTTACTCATCGATCCGATACCACTAATGGTAGTTCTCGTCTCATTATTTTCATACTCAAGGTTTTTTTAATTGTTTCCGTTTGGGGTCCCGGCTGAGAGGAAGCAATCAACGTTGCCATACCCGATGTATCGTCAATAGTTGTTTGAGCTGAACTGATAGTGAACGGATTAGGATGCGGTAGTGAGTCGAGTGGCTTAGTGCGTTTGATTAACACCTCGGAAGCCAGAGATTCAAATCCATGCCATCCTTGGTTACTTTGGCGGCAGACAGTAACCCACTGTAGTCCGGGTTGTTACCACACCTGACCTACTGGGATCACGTGATTCTCCACTCCAATTCTTAGGGTTTGGTTACCGGTTATTCCTAAAAGTGCGGTGGGTCATCATGACTACATGATATTACCCCTTCCGTTGCATTCATGCGCAAGCACGTTAAAAAATGAGGCTATCTTTCTCACTACACATGAGGTGAATAGTTACAGCAAAAGAGATCAAATATGTAACTGGAGAACATAGAGCAGGAGTTTGACAGGATTACTCACGTCACAGCCAGTGTATCGATCCCGCTTTTAAAGACAACGTAGAAGGTGGGTGGGAAGACCAGCTGAGAGGTTGTTAAACAATTTAACAGCTTGACGAAAGGCAAAGGATGGGAAATTCGGGGTCCGACAACTCGGAACAGAAACGCGATACAGATGACAGATTATGCGTGTTCGGGACCGCACTGAAGAGCCGAGGCAAACCCAGAGGGAAAATAACAAAGGCAGAACACAGACCGTGAAACGGCCACAAGGTGGTGGGCTGGCGACTGCAGGTTGAATTTCAGCGATGGGTTGTCGATCAGGTGAATGGCCCTAGGCTGGACCCGGTCAAAAAAAGATAAAGGACGAAACGAAGTTCCATCCTACACATGACAAAAGGATTTAAGTTTGAGACAAAGCTGATCTTTGTACACCTCACAGGCAAGGCTGACGGAGGGTGGCAATCAAGGTTTGAAACACCGCAACCTGGCCTATTAGTCTGAAACGTACATTACAAAAATGGCTAAGTGAACATTCTACCAATACTTATTCGCGCCACACTGTAATCAAATGCATCTCGTGCCGGTATGTAAAAAATGAATGGTGCCCTGTTGGGATGTTGTTAATAATATCATGTAAAAGTGATGCAGCCTAGAGAAAATTGTATTTCAAATAGCTAAATATTACCCACTTAAATGGTACAATTCGGAACAGTACAGAACAATAGACAGTGATCGAACTAATCGAAAAGAACTCGACACTCACTTCATTCATCATGGAGTTAACGTGGAGCACAAAACCGGGAACGGCCAGAATCTGTGAGGCAAACATTAGCATATATTTCTGTGCAAAATCGGAGTAGATCAGAGGTCTGCAAAGACAATGGCGAGGTGAGAAGAAAAGTGTGCAATTCAGTGGATCCACTCAAGAAATCATCGTATTCGAGCGAACAAACGCAGCTGCAGTTAGGTTTTGGTTTCACATGTTGATGGTTTAACAGACTTAACCTCAATAGCCGCCGCGTAATCAGGTACGACTGATGACCACCAGATACGGATAGGGTGAGGGACCAAACATTGACATCAACACTCAGCTATGCTGATCGGCACTCTTTAACTATTCTGGATACTAACCAGAGGGCCGCTTTCTTATTCTTTTCAGTCATTGGGACAGCAAATTTCGTTCATACGAACTGGCTTGTTTAGTCTTTCCTCCGCCGTACCCCTCCCCCTTTTTTGTGAATCTTGTTCATATGCATGTATTACCAGGTATCTTAAAAAAACTACTAAGCGGCGTTTTTTGAACTTCCAATCTTTCACAAAAACGAATTTAAGAGCACTCTATCACATGTTTTTGCATATCTATCTGTCTTCGAACGCAGAACTAATAAACTTTTCCTTCAGTGAATGGATCACCTACCCTTAGCGTATAGTAAGTTCATCGGACCTTGAGGTGAATCTCCTCCCGCTACACACACTTTTATCGTTTACAACATTTACTTATCTAGTAAGACAATATATTGTAGGAAATATTGTTTTAATGTCTTATGAGCCTCACGAGGCTCAGAGTACTATGACGACTTCATCAGCCTTCCGTTCACACCACTGATTGGCAATCTTTCGACAGGTCTCGTCTGTCACCAATTAGTTTGGCAAAGAAGACAAACAAAAACAGTTTGTTCCGGATAAACGCGTAACACAAATCCTAGACGAATGTTTTGTTTTTCATCTTGAATCGTACTTGAATGGAGTTCTCAGATGGAACAAGCAACCTCAATATCAGTCCGCTAAACCAGACAGACTGTTTGGTTAGAAGACCACAAGGAACGGATTTTGGGTCATTGATTTGCAATCTCTGCCAGACGAACTAAGAAATATCCTTGATACAGTGAAAATAAACCACAATATGAGAGTGTTCCATAACATAGTGATTTATAATATTAGTATAACACTAGGTATATTCTTGACAGCAATATGACTGTGCACTAGAAATGCCACCATGAATAGTGATGAAATATTTGCGATTTGAATGAGCTCGAGTGGCAGTATGGAAAAATCATTAACCCGAACCCGAAAATCACTAATGTTCAAGGTTAACATTGATCACTTCGCCTGCTGTTACTTCACTATACAACAATACAATATTTCTCCGAATGAAGGATGTACCCACTTGCAGGCTGGCGAAACGTTAGTTGACCGACGGTAGAGAGGTTTAAACCCAGGACCATAAAGTTTATAGTTTGTTTTAAACGGTTCCACTTTGTCTAGTGAGAAGTCTCCTGCCCGTGAATTATCTCAGTATATTAGCAAAACCCAAGGAGTATATAGGTTTTTGGTCTATGCATCCCGCCTTGAGGCTCAAACACCGCTGACAGGAATCACCTCCTATCCGAGTCGACAGCGTGTGAATACAACAGCGCCACGGATCGTGACACGCAGCCATACCTCAAAACGCATCAAATCGCTGGGTGAATGAATCTCTTGGACCCCACCCAGGAAGTGTAACACACCCTACATAGTCAAGCGCACTGATCAGGAATTTCCATACCTTTCTTTTGTCGTAGAATATCCACTGTTGCTCATCTTCCAACCACTAACTGCTTCAGCGGACACAGATTAGCGAGGAACCTAGTTGAGAAAATGCGCATCCCATGTCCTAGCCACCTTAGTTTGGTGACCTGAAGTGTTTCATATTGAGAGTAGGTTTGTGTATGTATGACTATCTTTAGCCTAAGCATTGCTGATACGGTGTTCCCGCCAGATTCCAGCAATACACAGTAGACATCGGTGTCAAAAAAAACGCTAATAGCTGTTTATAATTCACCAGAAGTGATCATGCTTCTCGATCGGTACTTTTATTTAGATGGAAAAAGTCGCGGATGCGATCGATAACCGCAGCCTTCTCCATCTTAATGAACTTCACAATTGCTAACAGACGCAGCCTTTCCCTACATTTCACAATCCACCACTGTTCATGATCATTTTTCAAATTCCCAGGCAGTTGGCACCTCATCCGGAAGAACGGACCTGCGAGCACCCAAAAAGGACAACTGACGTTGGAGATTGTGAGGGTAGCAGCAGATATGAACAAAGAAACCCTGGTTTGATGGTCACATAGCACATCTTGGCAGTCCAGAATTAAGGGCAAGGTTGGACGCAGCGAAGCAGATTGATGACTTGGCAGGCAGATAATACATCATCGTTTGTCCAGAGGATTCGGGTCACAGAAGTCGAGTGATGGACCACCAATCAGTGACCAACAGTTAGCTGATCCAACCGGAGCCCAATCAGCCAGTCGGTTTGCAACCACACCAGCCAACCAGAAGAGTAGCTCGTCAACAGCAAATGAACCAATAAGTCTGCAAGCAAGAATACGGTTATGGTCACCGAAAATCTCATATAAATGATCTATTCTGTATGCACAAACCGAGATGATTCAAAGATAGAGATATCGATCATTTGTGAGGTAAACTGAACTGGAGTCTTGTGTGGCATTGGGAGCAGCGTGCAAGGCCTCCTTGAGCTGGTTCCAGCATTCAAATGGGTCCAGGACAACCGGTTGTTTCGAAAACCATGTAGAAAGGTCTATCTGGGAAGCATATAGTTGGTTATCGTCTAAAAGCAAACATGCGGAACGCTGGTGCGATTACGGACGAGATGTGAACAAAAGCGAGCACGTACCAAGGAGTGATCTGAGTCCACAGGCGTGAACCACAGTGAACGACGGTCTTTGATCGAACCAGGACAGCGATGGCCAATCACAATGCGGTCAATCCGAGTTCAACGTTGTGAAGACGTAGGAGGGGGGGGGGGGCTATGCCAGTCTATGCCGCTGCTTATGAAGTTCGTACGCACCAGAGTTCCCTCTCTTTTATTCAACCTTTGTCATCTGTCCCCAACCACACCTCTTTGCCCCATCTATCCACCCATAATGCTTCCACTGATAACACGGTCGATACTCGCAACGATTCACTGTCAAACAGCGTCGGGAATAATCCTCTGTCTGGTAACTCACATTTCCTCGAGCCTCGTCAGCCTCTGAATCTCGGCTCCTTCAACGTGCGTACACTCACGCAGGTCGGTCAGCAGGCGTGCCTAGCGCTCACAATAGATTCTCTGAAGATTGATGTCTGCTGCTTAAATGAAACGCGTATCCAGGATTCGAGCAGTGTAATTCAACTAACTGCTCCTGGTATCTCGTCGAGATACTTTCTGCGCACTTCAGGAGACGAAGTAGCTCGAGCTACGGGTCAACATGGTGTAGGAATAGTCTTGACTGACAAGGCTGAGGCTGCCCTTTTAGACTGGATCCCTGTTAACAGTCGTTTATGTGCTGTAAGACTCCAAGGGTCAGTCGGCGTTCGAAAGGATAGTTGTGTTGAGCGCAATTTGTTTGCGATCTCGGCGTACGCCCCAACTGACTGCAGCTCAGACTTGCAGAGAGATTAGTTCTATGATGCACTCGCCACTCTCGTTCGCAGCAGTAAAGGTTCTGACATTGTAGTGCTAGCTGGTGACTTCAATGCACAAGTTGGCAAACTTAGTGTGTCAGAAAACTATTTAGGTGGGCGTTGTGCTTTACCTGCTGAGCGTACAGATAACGGGGATAGGCTTCTCCAGTTTTGTGCAGACAATCGATTGTTCTTGTCTAGCACCAATTTCCGACACAGCTCAAGTCGCACAGCGACATGGCGTTCTAACTCTACAGATATTTTGAGCCAGGTTGATCGTATCGCCGTAAGCTACCGGTGGCGCAGTTCTCTTCAGAACTGTAGATCGTACTGGTCCACGTACGTAGAGTCGGACCATGTATTAGTTTTAATGCGATTATCTCTCCAGCTCCATGGTCATCGTCGCAAACCGCAAACCCGATTGGCCGTGCAACGTTTGTGTGATCCAGAAGTAAGCACCCGTTACGAGCAGAAGTTAGAACATGAGCTGAGATCTACGACGAACAGTAATGTAGATAAGCATTGGGCTCATATCAAACAGGCGATGCACGTTGCAGCAGGTTTTGCCTGTGGTCCTAGATCCGTTATCCATCAAAGACACTGGATCTCGCAAGAGTCGCTGAGTATAATGGAGCAAAAGCATCAGCTCTCGAACCTTAAGGAGATGAATAAGATGCGGAGAAAGCTGCAAAGACAAGTTACGAAAAGCCTTAAGAAGGATCGCGAAAATTGGTGGGTCAAGGTAGCCGGAGGAATGGAAATAGCAGCTGCTTCAGGTAACAGTCAGAGACTGTTCAAACTTCTTCGTTACACCGGTGGACGGCGCATCCACGTCAGTGAAACGATTTACCATAGGAATGGAGAACCCATCCACAGCAAACAACAAAGGCTTGACCGTTGGGCCGAATACTTCAAGGAACAGTTTAGCTGGCCGCACGCTAGTGTAGTTACTCCCGTGTCAACAACTGCGACTCCTTGGGTGGTATCACTTGAGCCCCCATCGGAAGTAGAAGTAGAGTCATGCATTCGATCACTAAAGCGAGGGAAAGCGGCAGGTCCCGACGAACTTCCCACAGTTGTTTTCAAACTGGGTGGGAATGTTTTGATAAAATCACTTACCGCTTTGCTCCGTGACATTTGGAACGCGGAGCGTATTCCGTTAGTACGGAGTGAGTCGTTGATTGTTCCCATCTTCAAAAAGGGAATACGCAATGACTATAGTAATCATCGTAAGATTAGCTTAATTCCGATAGTCACCAAAGTATTAGCCTCAATTCTACTGCACCGTCTTACACCCGCTCGCGAGAGGAATGCTCGCGAACAGCAGGCTGGATTCCGCCCAGGTCGAGGATGCATCGACCAGATTTTTACTCTTCGCCGACTACTTGAAACGCGTCACACGCACCGCCGACCGACAATAATGATTTTCTTATACTTGAAAGGCTCTTTCCATTCAGTTGATCGAATAGCGCTTTTCAGTACTCTACATCAAAAAGGTATGCCCCAGAAGTTCGTGAATCTAATGAGATCATTGTATTCTCATACTTCTGGTCGCATTAGAGTTTACGGTGAACTATCCGGTCGGTTCGAAACGACCAGTGGTGTTCGACAGGGATGTCCTATGTCTCCATTCCTGTTCAACTTCGTCATGGACGAAATAATGGACAGTGCGCTGCAAAATCTTCAGGATGTAGGCGTCAAAGTAGAAAATAGTGAAAAGCTATGTGACCTAGATTACGCGGACGACGTTGTCTGCTTGTTCGAATCCATAGAACATGCTCAATGTGCAATAGATAGACTCTCAAGAGCTGTAGCTCCATTTGGCATGCGCTTTGCACTTTCAAAATGCAAGGTGATTTTACAAGACTGGACGTCAACGATTCCGAGCTTGATGCTCAATGGGGAGGTGCTGTCAGTTGTCCACCACTTCACCTACCTCGGCAGCAGCGTGACGACGGATGGGAGCACAGTAGTAGAGGTGAGCACGCGGATATCCAAGGCTCGAGCGGCGTACGCTGGACTGAAGCACTTGTGGCGTCGATCTGATATTTCACTGAAGTTGAAAGGTCGTGTACACTGTGCCGCAGTGCCCTCGGTTTTTTTATATGGTTGCGAAACTTGGAGCCTGCGTGCTGAAGATATTCGTCATCTTGAGGTTTTCGACCACCGATGTTTACGTAGTATCGGTAAAATCGGGTAGAGTAGCCGAGTAGGCAATGCTGAGGTCAGAAATTGAGTATTGGGTACTAATTCGGAGAACGTTTTGTAACAGCGTATCCAACTTAGTAGACTTCGTTGGTTGGGGCACGTGTTACTTATGGGAGACACGTCTACCGTACCGTGTCCTATTCTCCGTTCCTCCTAGGGAGTGGAAAAGACCACATGGAGGTCAACAGATGACGTGGCAGCCAGGAATGAGAAAATGTACAGCAGACTTAGGAAAAGTAGATGTTTCACGTCTTCGTGGTTGAGGTCCAAAAGATCCGTCTACCAGTTGGCTGGAGACACTGAAGGATATGGCTGCGAACTGCGAACAATGGCGATCGTTTTGTCACTTTCTATCGAATCAGAATGACTGATCGATGTGCGTTTGTACAGTTAGACTGTGTATTCCGCGTGTTGGCTACTAAGGCATTCTTTCCTTTTCCCACCCATGTAGGTCCAGTCCCTGTCCATCTTGTATATTCCTGCTTTCTAATTCAGCGTGCAACATGGTGAGAAAGGCAGTGGTCAGTGGGGCTTGCCCCACTGTTTAACGCTGTACGATGATGCTGGTGATGATGATGTACTCGCCAGAAACAATCTGTGATCAGGACACAGCTGAATGCGATCGACTAGGATGGCGAATGAGCCCAAAACAGCCAAAGTTAGTGACCACCACGTCCGGTGAGCACACGCTTCGAAGCAACTAAAACATAGCCCGATAAAAATCATCCGTTATCTCATAGGAACTGCAGTCAGAGGGCAAGTACACAAACACGACGAAAGGGCATCTACGCTTCAGTCTGTAGCTGCTGATATGTACGGTACCGCCCAACTGCTGACTGGAATCCGATCAGCTTGCGTGCTCGAAGCGATCCCGACACCGAATCACTCGGCATATGAAGAGTGAAGCGAGAGACTGTGGTTGTATCCGTTGTGTGAAGATTGATCACAGAAGTGGGGTTCTGAATGTGCGTTTCGGAGACACAGCATACATCTATTTTGAAAGCTCCGAGGGTTCTAGCGAGAGCAGCCTGTTGTTTTATCCCTAAAAGTGTGATAATTTTGACCTACTCTTGAACTAGTACTTTCTTCAGAACCGCAATAACCCATGGTGGTCTGTATGGAAATTATGCTCGTATTCGTTTCTTTCTCGAAATAACCACGGTAGAAGGTAGCAACCGATACCAAGGTACGGAAGTGAGGCTAATTGCTGTAAGATCAGAACAGATATCCCGAAACAAGTTTGGGTAGTCATTTTTTGTCAGGTTCTCGTGATCACCAAGACGATTCCACCTCAAGGAAGAATGCAGGAGGTAAACATATTCGTCTCACAAGGAGACCTTGATGACTCGAACACAAGACGCATTACTGCGCTTCAAATCAACCCTAACGCCCCATCCCAACACTGCTGGATTTCGCAGACAGCCGTGATCGAAAACCTTTAGCGGCGAACATCCTCCAAGTGCCGACTCCCACTCTCAACTGAATAACAAAACTGGTCGAAGCAGCATACGACATGAGGTCAACGCCACGTATATCTTAGTTCGACATACGACACACCAGCCTGGGATACGCGCACAATTACCTCTCGTAAGATGCTACGATCATTCATTTCACATGAAGCGACCTCTCCACTCGCAGAAAATATTATTTAAAAAACAAAGTAAAGTAAAATTGAATTACTGGCACTACTTTTTTCTCTTTTAGGGTTAAACTACATTTCCGCCCTCTTCCTCGATCATTCTACGCCGATGACAACAATGCAGCGAAACGTGTGGAGGAACAAGTAATAGAGACGACTAAGAAACAACGAGCGATAACACATTATTCGTCCTAATAAACGAGTTGCATTAGAATGACGATGTATAATGCACCGTTCCTCTTTTAATATTGAACAATGTAAAAAGACTGGGGTCTTTTAGATAAATTCTAAGGTCAACAATGATACTACGATGGACAGGGACAAATAAAGTCAATCGTGGTTTACTGGGGCAATAACAAATGATAAACGTACAGAACTAGTGCAAATTGAGGATCCCTTCCCTCTCCCCCCGGGCCTATTTTACCGTTGAGAGCAAAATCTTCAATTACTGAGTTTACTGTAGCGTGCCCGTGAATTCAGTTTCAGAACTCAGCGTGACTCGGAACCAATAAACTTTTCTTTCAGAGACCGCTGAAATGAGCCAAGTGAGTTGAACGCTTGATAATTCGCTAGTGACAGTTGACTAGCTCACTGAATAAAATCATGCACTAATACAGCTCTCGAAACAAACCGATTCCCTTACATCATGAAAGCTGTAGCATGAGCAAACCCACTGCATACTTAGCCTGGTCAACGCGACTGGCCTCGAACTGCATACACCACAATCGCAAGGCTTGTCGGTATTGATAAGAACCACCTTATGCACGCCCAAATATGCTAATCAAGACGTATCAAGATCGACTAAGCGCATTGGGAAAAGACCAATTATGCGAAAAAACCGCACAAACGAAACCACATAATTACATAGATACATAGATTACAGACAAACAAACAAACATTACGTACATACACACTTACATGCGTACATACATACATACATACATACATACATACATGCATACAAAAATTACATTACATTACATACATCCGCAGAGTCTGAAGAATGGGAGCTGTAAATAAGGCCAGAACTTAACGTAGGACGTATCGGAACTAAATCTTCTTCGCGCTAAAGTAGTAGGCCGTATTATGCTGAACCCGCGTGACCCAAATTACTGTCAACCACTGCAAAAAAATATCCGCCTAGTTGCTCTAATTGCTAAATAGCCGAATTCGAACACATACAATCAGCAATGATCGATGTCTTTGGTGTATAAAAGAGCGTCAACTGATCGTGCTATTGGCGGAAACCCTGGGTAAACTGTTTAAGAACCTGTTGAAAAAACAGAAACCTCGAGTAGCAATCGAGATTGAGACAACTAAGTATAATCTCCATTTGATGCAGTGGAATTAGCAAGGTGGAATATGTCATGGTATAATCATCTGTTGTATTTTGTGTAACCCATCGTTAAGTTCCTCCACTTACATTTCAACCACTATACGCTTCTTACTAGTCAAGCAAAGCGCTCATTACCACTCTTCGGTTCTGCTATTCAGAACTCCTAATCCGCCGCTTTCTATTATTCCACCCAAGTGCTTTGATGTCGATCCGAACGCACCAGTTGCACCTACTCGATGGAATCACTGGTTCCGTACTCTGAACATTTATCTCAAAGACATTGAAGCCGCCAATCCTGATAAAATGAACACTCACACACTTTGTGGATTCATCAAATTACGATTACATCTTGAAATATACTGATTACGGATCCGCCATCGAGATACTCAAGGAAATCTACCTCCGACTCTAAAACGTGGTATACGCTCGGTATCTTCTGGCAATCTGTAAGCAACTTGACTTCCCAATCAATTCTCCGGCGAAGTGCCAACTATCCGATTGGGGGTGGGTGGGGTGGGGGTGCAGTATCCGGGAACAATCAATGATTGAGAAACCAGACCCCAGAGATGTCTTACTGAACAACTCACCGCATAGCAATAGTGAAAATCCCGGTCAATGAGGTCTTTGTGAACATGGGTGAATGTCTTGCCAAGCCTTTAGCCAAAAGTATCTGAAACAGCGAGGAGTGCAGGGAGTGCGATATAGTAAACATAGGAACCCTGTGTGTGCTTATCGGAATGTACCATGATTTTTGGAAGGAAGAACTGGTAAAATAAGCCCGACTTATAGAAAAAAACAGACTGACATTCTGAGCTTTGCAATGAGTGAATGTTGCTTATCTGACAGTAACCAAGAATACAAAAGTAGCTAGTTGAAACAGAAAATAAAAATTTGAACTGATAGACTGCTAGTGAGCTTTTACCATCATTACCGACAGAAGCTCTCAGGGAAGCATTCAGTGAACCTGCGACCAAAACAGACTACCGTGTCTGAGCACCATAGTGCAAAGAAGCAAATTTAGTTCAGTTCACATCAATCAACCAATATCCACACATTTCTGTCCTATAGTTTCGACTGCTACCGCTCAGCACAGTCGAGTAGATGGCAAAAAAATAGAAGCATACAGTGAAAAAGAGCCGGAAGCAAAGTAAGAAGTGCAAATCATGAAGACAAACAAAGAGTTCCAATGCAACCACGCCACCGACCGCGATATCTAGCCATATCACTTAATGTCTCCAACAGTCTGGTAGACGTGATACATGGACCCGGAACTACGAGCATCCAACAGAGCAACTGATGTCTAAGATATCCACCGGTGGTGAGACGGACTCGAACCAGAGTCCTGGGTGGCATTTGAAGTGGCACATAAAGCTTTCTTGATCTGTTCCCAGCGTTCATGCGGGCACTGAACATCTGGCGGCATAGATACCCGCGTAGAAAGCTCCGTCTGAAAAGCGAATTGTCGGTTTTCGTATGGGTGCATCTGTGCAGGACGGGTGGCTCGGCACTGATGTGACCACGGATGACATGCAAACAAAAACGAGCACGTACCAAGGAGTGATCTGAGTTCACAGGCGTAAACCAAAATGAACGACAATCTTCAATTGATCCACGCCAGCGGTGACCAATCACAATATGGTCAATCCAAGTTCAACGTTGTTAAAACGAAGGAGGATGCCATGTCAGTTTATGCCGCTTCTTATGAAGAAGTTCATACTCGCCAGAAACAATCTGCGGTCAGAGCACAGCTGAATGAGACGATCGCCGTTATCGGTACGACCGGCTGGGATAGCAAATCATCATCGTCATCATCATCATCATCGTACAGCGTTAAACAGTGGGGCAAGCCCCACTGACCACTGCCTTTCTCACCATGTTGCACGCTGAATTAGAAAGCAGGAATATACAAGATGGACAGGGACTGGACCTACATGGGTGGGAAAAGGAAAGAATGCCCTAGTAGCCAACACACGGAATACACAGTCTAACTGTACAAACGCACACCGATCAGTCATTCTGATTCGATAGAAAGTGACAAAACGATCGCCATTGTTCGCAGTTCGCAGCCATATCTTTAAGCCTCCAATGTACCTTTCGGAATCTCCCAAACGGTCAACTTGGGAGTTGAAATCATGAGCAAGAACCGCCACGTCCGTTGAACGTGCGCTTCGAAGCATATGAGACAAATCCTGATAGGATTCGTCCTTAGCCTCAGAGGAGCTGCAGTCAGTCGGCGCATACACAGACACGACGAACAACCATAGACGCTTCAGTTTGTTGTTGTTGACACGAACAGAACCGTCCAACCGAGCTGCACACAAATGACTGCTGATTGGAATCTAGTCTTGCAGTGCATGCTCAGCTTTCATGCTCAAAGCAACCCCAACGCCAGCCTGATCACCAGCTCTAGAAACCGAATCACCCGACACACGTAGAGTGAAGTGAGAGATTGAAGTTGTATCTGGAGTGCGAAGGGTGGTCACAGAAGTGGGGTCTTGTATGTGTGCTTCGGAGACACAGCATGCATCTATTTTAAAAGTGTCAAGAGTTTTTACGAGAGCAGCCTGTTGCCCTAACTGGCATAGTGTGCGGACATTAAAGTCAGCCAAGTGAAGTGAACATTTAGACTTAGGAATTGCATCTGATTTACACCCAACTCCCGAACTACTGCTTTCTTCTGAGCCCTAGTTACCCGTGGCGCATTGCATCGACCTTAAATTAAAAGAGGGAAAATTGGTAAGGCCCTTTACAGGAACGATACTGGAGGTTTCTGGGCGAATCATACTTCGCGGCTGCCCATATCGCAGAATGGGTTTTTCTTTGGAAACCCTAACCAGAGCCTATTACTCAGAAGTCTTACCCGCAACGTAGTGGGGCGTTAACCCGGCACGGGAACGTGGCCAAAGAACCCGTGAAAGAACTTCTTCTAATGCGCCACGTGAGACCTGATTATTGCATACAATCTATGTTGTATCTTCGCTAGGGCTTTGCTATCGATCCGCACTTCAGATTCAGTCCGTAGCCCCATGCACCCAATGGAGCAAGCGGAACGTCGACGGGGCAGCATCCTCTGGACCGGGGGCTGTCCAGCTTAGGCGAGCGATAGCTGTCCAATGAAGTGCGATCATCTCTCCCACCGTCCAGAGAAAACCCCACGTACTCCACTCCTACGTCCATCTAGTGAAGGTTTTCAGACCGGTAAACTGTTTCTCTCCGTGTTCAGTCACTGGAGTGTCCTCTCTAGAGGCACAGTTATTAAAACCAGATGATACCCATCAACTGGTTATGAGACTGGACTTTGTCTGGCCTCTAACCATTGACCTGTCAGGCATGATTGCATCTCCGGCTGCTAGGGTCATGGAGGTACGCAAGCCATTGCACCACGCCAAGGTGCAGTTTCATCGAGACGGATAGGGCCTGCTTAATTCAATTACAAAACTGAAAAAGGAGAGTTAAAGGGGGCAACCCTGGTGAACACCACTTTCCGTGGCGAACTCGAGTGAAAGGCCTCTGGTCGGGACTCCATCCAATTCTTTCCAAAATCGGTTTCGACCATTCGCTACAATTAACAGGCGGTCTGCCACAAACTGTTCACACCCGTTTACCATGACATCAGTCTACCTCGACCTCGAGGCAGTGTTCGACTCGGTTGGCCGGAGAGCTCTATTCGGTTCCACTCTTCAAAAGGGTATCGCAAATGCACGTGAACCTACTGGAATCATCGTACCGTAACAGAACCAGTCGAATAGGTACAGAAGACGAGTGGCGAAGAACACTTTAAATCAGTGGGTGTTCGTTAGAGATTTCATTTTTATACCCAAAGCCAACCAAGTAAAGACCATTCCAGCAATTCGTGCTCAACTGAGTCGAAGTTAGGGGCCACAAATTTGTGACTGATTTAGCAAAACCAGGCTTCCTAGCAGCTGACCAACTGGATGTTTTGGTAAGACGCAAATTGATAAGTAAAGGAACGCGTGAAGAAAACAGTAAAAACACAACTTCCCACAACAAAAGGCCCACCAAAAACCGAATGGGACATGGTTTAGTAGCTACTCACGTGTAGACGTTCATACAGTCCATTATGGAGTAAATCTTCCAGAAAAATCCGAGTCAACTGATTCATTGACGGCTCCAAGTGTGCTGTGAGACGAAAATGACAGGCAAGATGGAAATAGAGGATTTTCGATTGTCATCCTCTCACCTTGGTACGAATAACGATACCGCCCCCGTTAAGGAGCAGGTAGAAAAAAAAAACATTTCCCTAAACAACGACTATTAGTAAGTGAGTGGCGGATCTAGGCGAACATTTGGAAGAAACGTAAACGGTATCTTTTCCTGGTAGACAACTTTCTGACGCCTGGCTTCTTTCACTGAAACCTTACGTGGTTTTCTATCACTCCACTCCCAATGTCAAGGCCATGGTTGTCCTTTCTACCCCAACAGAGCAGCAGGCTTTGGAGAGCATGGAATATGTGTTCCTTTACCTGTACTCATGAAGAAGCATGGAATGAAAGCTTCTTTTGTATAGGGAAAAGCAGAGTGTTTCAACAAAATGGTCAGGTACTAGACAATGAAAGATTCTGTTTCAAAAAAGAAAAACGAAATTTGATTGAGTCGGTTGAGTTCTGATGCTTGAGAAATCGGAGACTACATAACTTTTCCGTACTGGTTTGTTTGCTAGGCGAAGCAAACGCATGATGCCCCATGAGCAGGCGCTGGAACGTTTTAAATCTCACTCAGTGGTTAGGAATCGTGACTGGAACGCTCACTTCTCGGGACCCAGTGTAGCCCCAACGCAGTCTGGGCTCAAGATCAGTTCCAATCGTTCAACCACTACCCATACGTTTCTGTCTAGTTTCGACTGCTACCGCTCAGTACAGTCGAGTAGATGGCAAAAAAATAGAAGCATACAGTGAAAAAGAGCCGGAAGCAGAGTAAGAAGTGCATATCATGAAGACAAACAAAGAGTTCCAATGCAACCACGCCACTGACCGCGACACCTAGCCATATCACTTAGTGTCTCCAACAGCCTGGTAGGCGGTTCACATGAACCCCAACCTGGAAGTCTAACACGACCTACTTGGGCAAGTCTATTGGTCAAGGCTTTCATACCTTACTGCCATATCATGGTAGACCATGACCTCCTCGACCTGCCTTCCAATCACTACCCGCATCCGAGAAACGCGGACGCCGAGGAAGTCTATCGATGGGCATACGCAACACGTCCCAGCCACCTCAACCTATTTGGATTCAGCGCCTGTTCCGATGAGTGACCACTGGTTCGCAACACCTTACGCCGAATCTCAGCATTGCTGATACCATGTATTCATCATATTCGCGCAATGCTACGGAGATATCGGTGCTCAAAAACCGACAGTCTTCGCCTATCTTCTACGCTCAACAGCCATGTTTCTGAACCGTATGGAAGAACGGACCTAACAGCCGCATTGTACACTCTACCTTTACCAGGCAATCGGATGTCACGCCGACGCCACAAATGCCTAAGGTTGGCAAAAGCAAAACGCGCCCTCTGTATACGCGATCACACTTGATCCCATATCTGTCCACCTGGTGAGATATCAGTACCCAGGTAACAAAATTTATCCACTTCAGCTAGAGCCTCCTCTACCAACACAAGGTTTTGTGTTCAGCCAACCCAGTCCTGAAACAGCATTTTACACTCTGAAGGTGCAAAACGCATCCCAAACATTGCTACGTTGTTCCTCAAGCTATCGAGGAAGCTTGTAACCTACCTGGATTACCACTCAGCAGAAAAAAATCGTCCGCATATTCCAAATCAGACAGTTTTTTACCTGAACAAGGATCGATGCCGCCATTCTCACACGAAGATAGGGCTACCTCAAGAATCAGTTCAAATATAATAGGGCGTATCCGGTCCAGCGGCTTTTTACCTCTTCAAATAACCTACCTCCTACATAATCACCATTTATGATAGAGGAGTGATATCTACCCGCGTAACTTGTCTTGCAGGTATATTCGGATGGTCAACAGTTGAAGTGGGTCAACTGAAATGTTACCCAGTGTGCTCTGCTCGAACGGTTCAGACGACTTCCCTGGGAGTGAATCAGTAAGCCGTCGAATACCTTGATTAACTCGCTTACAACAGGATCCCATGGGCCGGTACTTCTAATCAAATGGCATACGCTGCGAGTATTGCTGATGGAGACAGCCTCCTTCATCACACTACATTTCGCGATTCACCACCTGTCACGGCCATTTATCAGGCTTCTAGTCAGTTCGCGTGTCAGCAATTTACGCACTTCATTGAATGTCGATTCCGGAGACATGGATCTGCGAACATCTAGCAGAGTAACGGACGCTGAAGATATTCATCTTATGCGGGGCCTACTTGAACTGGAGTCTTGTGTGGCAATTGAAGCGGTATACAATGCTTCTTTTATCGGTTGCTAGCATTCATGTAGGTCCTGGACATCCGGCTGCATAGATACCCGCGTAGAAAGCTCCGTCTGAAAAGCGAATTGTCGGTTTTCGTATGGGTGCAGCTATGCAGGACGGGTGGCTCGGCACTGATGTGACCACGGATGACATGCAAACAAAAGCGAGCACGTACCAAGGAGTGATCTGAGTTCACAGGCGTAAACCAAAATGAACGACAATCTTCAATTGATCCACGCCAGCGGTGACCAATCACAATATGGTCAATCCAAGTTCAACGTTGTTAAAACGAAGGAGGATGCCATGTCAGTTTATGCCGCTTCTTATGAAGAAGTTCATACTCGCCAGAAACAACCCGTGGTCAGGCCACAGCTGAATACGATCGACCAGGATGACGAATGAGCCTCAAGACAGCCAAATTGGGCACTGAAATCCCCAGTAATGACCATCACGTCCGTAGAAAGCACGCTGTGAAGCAGCTAAGATAAATCCTGGCAGAATCCTTCGTTGGTCTTGGAGGAACTGCAATCAGTAGGCGCATATGCAGACACGACACACATACATCGACGTCAAAGCTTGTAGCTGTTGACACGCACAGAACCGCTCAACCGAACTGCGCATAAACGACTGTTGACTGGAATCTAGTCTAGTAGTGCCATCTCAGACCTAATACTCAAAGCGATCCCAATGCCGGCCTGACCACGAGCACCAGACACCGGATCACCCGACATGCGAAGAGTGAAACGATAGACGGAGGTAGTACCTAGAATGCGAAGAGCGAGTACGGAATTGGGGTCTTGTATACGTGTCTCGAAGACAGCATACGCCTACTTTTAAAGGCCTAAAATGTGCATCTGAAATAGGCTCGACTCCTGAACTATTGCTTTCTTCAGAGCCCCAGTTACCCGTGGCGTTTCCCAGCGATCTTAAGTTTGGGAAGGGAAAATTGGTGAAGTCGTTTGCAGGAACGATGCTGGACGTTTCTGGGCAAATCATACTTCACGGCTGCCCATGCCGCAGAAGTTTTTCTTTGGGAACCGTAGCCGAAGCCTTTGACGTAAAAGTCTGACCCGTGAGGCAGTGGGGCGTTAACAGAACACGGGAACGTGAGCGAAGAACCCATGAAGGGACTTCTTCCGCCTAGTAGGAGTTACGTAGTCTTCTGCATTTGCTACGGAAGCAATCACGTGCAGACGTTACAAGGATATCTTTTGAGTCACGCTAAGCATTTTCAGAATACAAAAGTGCAACATCGTTGTATCACTCACTCACCATCATAGAATGTCCAACGTGGATAATCTGTGATCACTAGTAGTAGAGAGAGAAACACATTGAGCGTTTTTGAGCTAGTCGGATTGCATGGCTTGAGAAAACGGAGATGGAGATATTTGGATCATAAAAAAGCATTGCCTACATCCAGCGAGGCCAGATAGTGTACTATGCTAGCGAATATCCACTTGGTCACCCGAATCCAATGGACCAATGTGGCTTTGCGTAAAGCTAAGGCCAAATAAGATGTCTTGTGGTTATAGGAAACGATTGGTGTGTACTATACCTCTGGTTTTCCCGTCTCGATGGAAGACATAATTCGACGCACGAGAATTTCGAAACGCTGATGTTCCAAACAGATCGGAAATGGAAAAGAAATCTTAGTACCATAGATTATAAAACGAAACCCACCTGTCGATCATTTTCAGGAGAAAATCGGAAACTGAGGTATCTGGTGGCACGTAATAATTCGTCCGCTGAACAAAACAAGAAAAGTATTTCGTAAAATTCACAGATGTAAAGAATTTCCATACACATACCTGAGGTTTCTCGTGCAATAATGTTGTCGCAAGAACAACGGAATTCGAACAATGCTTGAGAACGCGTATGATAACCTCGCCAAACTTTCTGTAATCAACAAAAGAAATCAGAACAGAAGCAACTGAACTACCTGAATCATCACAGCCGACTTCTCCCGAATTCGAGCTTCACGGCGTTCGCATCGTTCTTTGCGGTTTTTTTCGATAAAAACATCCACATCCGGTTTGATTCTATCGAACATTCAGTTACAAACACGAATTCAATCGTTTAGCGGGCGGGTGCTGGCAACCACTTGCAACTAACAATTACGAACCACATGACATCGTCCGGCTGAAATAAAAGCAATACATGCTTGAAAACCACAATCACGATGTAACGCGTAATGTTCGGTTTACTTCAGTTCAGACGTACAGTAACCAGGCACCGGGTGCGATGGCTTTGGTTGTTATCTCACAGCGGCAACCTCAATCGGAAATAATGAAAAAGCACAATATGAATATGGAAGGTGTCTTAGAAGCACTACAAATATTGGTATCACACCCGCAAGGAAATTTTGTAGATAGAGCGCCATTGATGGCGACGAACAGCCATACCACCCAATGTATCAACCAATGATTGGGGAATCTCTTGGACCCAACAATGGAAGCCTGATACGCTCCATATGGCTACGACAACGGACTGGATTTTTCATACCTTTCTTCCATATCATGGACTGGCCACCCTTACTCCCGTTCCAACTGTAACCCAACTCGGAAAACATTGCGCGCCGAATGACCTAGCTAGGGGACATGTGCAACACGTTCCAATCATTTTAGCCTGGTGAAGTCAAGTTTTTCGTCTAATGCTTTGGTTCGTAAATCTAAGAGTCCGCTGAATCTCAGCATTGCATATCCGGTTATCTCACCGTAGTCGAGCAATGTGACGGAGACATCGGTGTTCAAATATCGACAATATTCGTATATCCTACGCCCGCAGTGGCCATGTCTCCGAACCACACAATAATCCATCTGACTATTGCAGTGTACACTCAACCCTTGGTAGATAAACGGATGTCATGGCAACGCCACAGATGACTCACGATGGCAAAAGTTAAAACGAGCCTTATGTATACGCACAGACACCCCATCTGATATCCGACCTCCAGGTGACATGTACCTACCCAGATAACAGAACTTGTCTACCAGGACCATGGTTTCCCCAGATACTCAAAGGTTTGGTTTTGGACCAACTCAATCCTGCAACAGCATCTTGCACTTTGAAGGTGCAAAACGAATACAGAACATTGCTACGCAGTCCGTCAACCTGTCCAGAAAAACTTGCAACTTACTTGGATCTTCACTTAGAAGAACTATGTCGTCCGCATACTCGAGGTCTGATACCTTTCCTACCGGGAAAAGTTCAATGCCGCTATCATCACCTGACAAAAGTGTGGTCTCTAGGATCATATCAATCACAAAGTTCGAGAGAAAACGAGAGGGCGGGCAACCCTGCCATACACCACTTCTAGTGGTGAACTCGGGTGAAAATTACCGTAAGCCTGAACTCGCCTTTGGACATCAATGTAAAGGGATTTTACGATGGAAATGAATTTCTCTGGTACAAACTGCAGCAAGATGCAGCTCCAGAAAACTTTGAGGTCGACTGAGTCGAAGGCCGCTTTAAGGTCAAGAAAAATGGAGATAGTGGGCCTGCAGAAGGCGTGTCTATGTTCTAAATTTTGTTGAAGAGTGAAGATGTGATCAACACAACCTCGACCAGGTCTAAATCCAGCTTGATTCTCGCGCGAGCACTGTTCGCGAGTGTTAGATAAGCGGTGAAGAATATTACCAGCAAGCGGCTTGGATGCGATGCTAACTAGACTTATTCCCATGTGGTTTTCACAGGAGGACCTGTCGCCATCCTTATATATCGGTACGATCACCGATTCACACCAACTCTTTGGAACTTGTTCCTTTTCCCATTTCAAATCTAGGAGTTTCGCCAACTCCAGTAAAAGTGCTGGGCCACCGTCTTTGAAAACAGACGGATGAAACCCATCCGGTCAGGCAGCCTAAAGTCGTTTAACATAGCTTATCTTACGAAGAACCTCCGTTTTTGTCGGAGGACTGGTATCTACAACAAGAGCTGTACCCAACGCGCTAGTGATCAAACTTGAAAAGGATAAAGGCCAATTAAACTGCTTCTCGAAATGCTCCGCCCAGCGAATGAAACGACGCTCCTGAATTTGAATCAGTGAGCCGTTCGCCTCTTTGATCAATTCGCTAATGCCTGGTTTACGTGGGCCGGTTTGTCTAATCAGACAGAAAAGGTTGAAGTTGTTGCCAATCACCGCAGCTTTTTCCATCTCCCTACACTTCGCAATCCACCACTGCTCACGATCATTTCTCAGGCTCCGAATCAGCTGACGTTTAAGGCATCTCCGTGCCTTATCGTATCTGGAGTCCGCAGGGACCGATCTGCGCACATCTAACAGTGCAGCTGAGGATGCAGATAGCCATCGTTTCTCTGTGTGTCTAGTTGTTGGACCTTGGACAGCATCAGCAGCCGCACGTCGAGCATGTTTGATCTCTGCCCATCGCTCTTCTGGATCCTGGGCATTTGACTGCATCGATAACCTGGTGCATAATTCTGTTCGGAAAGCAGATCGTTGGTTACCGTCCAGTAGTAGCTCCGGGGGACGGTTCGCTTTGGCGTTGTTTCGGCCACCGACGAGGCGCAAGCTGAAGTGCACGCGGACAAGAGCTTGGTCAGTGTCGCATACGTGGACCAAAATGATCGACAGTCTTGAGTTGATTCGCGCCAGCGGTAACCGACAGCAATATCGTCGATCTGAGTCCAACGCTTTGACGGCACAGGACGCCAGGTTAGTCGGTTTCGCTTTATGTGCGAGAAATTTGTACTCGCTAGGAATAGTCCATGGTCGGAACATAGTTGAATGAGTCGATCACCGTTATCAGTTCGATCGTCTGGAACACACTATCGGCCTCCCATATTCCTTTCTGTCTAGTCTAGGCTTCCGATCTGAGCATTGAAATCACCAGCAGCAACCGTGATGTCCGTAGAGTGCACGCCGCGTAGCAGTTGAGACAAATTGTGGTAGAATTCGTCTTTAGCCTAAGGAGAGCTACAGTCAGTTGGGGCATAAACAGAAACGACAAACAGGCATCGGCTCTTCAGTCTACTGCTGTTAATATGCACAGAACCATTCAACCGAACTGCACACAGACGGCTGCTAACTGGGATCCAGCCGGGCAGTGCACGCTCAGCCTTAACGCTCAGAGTGATGTCAACGCCAGCCTGACCACGAGCATCTGACACCGAATCACCCGACACACGGAAAGTGAAACGAGAAGCCGAGTTTGTATCAGGGGAACGAAGTATTAACACTGAAGTTGAGTCTTGTATGCGAGTTTCGGAGACAAAACAAATGTCTATGTTGAAAGTTTCAAGGGTCCTAGATAGGGCAGCTTGTTGCCCCGTTTGGCAGGGTGTGCGGACGTTGAAAGCAACTAAATCCTCAGCCCCAAGCCCCCAATGGAGCAAGCGGAACGTCGACGGGGCAGCATCCTCTGGACCGGGGGCTGTCCAGCTTAGGCGAGCGATAGCTGTCCAATGAAGTGCGATCACCTCTCCCACCGTCCAGAGAAAACCCCACGTACTCCACTCCTACGTCCATCTAGTGAAGGTTTTCAGACCGGTAAACTGTTTCTCTCCGTGTTCAGTCACTGGAGTGTCCTCTCTAGAGGCACAGTTATTAAAACCAGATGATACCCATCAACTGGTTATGAGACTGGACTTTGTCTGGCCTCTAACCATTGACCTGTCAGGCATGATTGCATCTCCGGCTGCTTGGGTCATGGAGGCACGCAAGCCATCGCACCACGCCAAGGTGCTGTCTCGTCGTGATGGAAAACTCGGACCTGGAGTTTGAGGACGACGCTGTCGTGCTAGATTCTCCCACCAAACTTCAGCTAGTCCTGGAGCAACTCGACTGCTTCTTGAAGACTACTGGTCTCGAAGTTAACTCAGTAAAATGAAGGCCTTTACGACCTGCTTTTGACCGTCAGCTCAGCACCTGCCATCAATGACCAGGCGATCGAGTATGTACTGTCGTTCAGATATGTGGGGTCAACTGTGCTTAGCATGGTCAGGAGGACGAACTTCTATCAACGATCGATAATTCACAGACAGCTTCTCTTCAGCTTTGGCATGTGCGGAGGTGACGAAGAAAAATAAGCCTTCGAACGAAGATTCGCGTTTTTTGTGCCGCTATCCGTTCCGTGTTCACATACGGGTGTGAAACTCGGCCACTCTGAGCTGGGATTACCAGGAGGCTGGTACTTACTTTTACTTTTACGCGACTATCTCCTGCGAGAGGATGAGTCGGCTCCAGGATATCACGGACCATTGCTGACCACGCGCGGCGGTCGGAGGCAAACTCCGTACAGATCCTGATCCAGTTCTTTTTCCATCGCCGGGCTCCATAAACCGACCGAAGGCCTAGAAGCACTACGTCTTTCTCTATTGTACTGGTCCACGTTTTGAGCTTCCCACCAAGGCGACAACGCCAACCAGGGCAGGGAGTGGGGCAGAGTGTTTGCTTGGTTATCTCTGACTCGGGTCCCCGAAGCGTATGGCTGAACCACTGAAGTCGTCGACGATGGAGGAGGACGGGGAGAGCATCGATATCAGAGCATCATCTCCTTACCTCGTCGTTGGACACCCTGTCGCGCCACTTAACTTTGAGGATTTGCCACAGGCACCAGTAGTCGAAAACCTCCAGCCTTTTAGTATCCTCAGCTCGTAGTGGTCAGGTTTCGCAGCCATAGATGAGTACGGGTCGGATGGAAGCACGGTAAACACGAACTTTGGTTCTTAAGCTGATCTCACTGTGAGTCCACAGCGTTCGTCTTAGCTGAAGAAAGGCTCTCCTAGCGCTATCGATCCGTGATACCACATCATCTTTTGCCTGGACGTTTGGAAGCAGACTTGAGCCTAGGTATTTGAATGAAGGGACGTATCCGACTGGTAGGTTATTGATCGACAGTTGTTGGACTGTCGGGCTCGGGTGGGTTGTGAAAGCTTTTGTTTTGGTCGAATTTACTTCAAGTCCGATGCACCTCGCGAAGGAATTGATTCGGTCGAGGATGGGTTGCAGCGTAGCGGCGGAGTCTCCAAGCACGACAATTTTAACCGCGAACTCCGGGTCCGAGATGTATATTTCTTGTCTAAGCTGAACGCCGGGGTAGTTGTGTAATGCCTTTCGCATTGCCCATCCATCACGACGAGACTGCACCTTGACGTGGTGTGATGGCTTGCGCGTCTCTATGACCCAAAGAGCTATACAGGATGGCTTCTTTAAGCCGGAGATGCAATCATACCTGACAGGTCAATGGGTAGAGGTCAGACAAAGTTCAGTCTCCTGGTCCTCCAGGTTGGGGGTTGATTTGAGCTGGCAACTCAATCGGCAAAATCAGTGGAAGAATAATTGATCTAAGCAAATGGGCTCTCACTAAGCCATCCCGCTGCCTTGCGGATACATTCTTGTTAGAACTAAAGGCTTTGGATGAGGACCCTATCCGTTCTTCTGCTTTGTGGCTGGACACCCTAGCAGTACCCGTCCAACATCTCCCAAGAACTGCACGAATACAAAGAATCCCATACTGCATCGGTCGTCGCGCGGAATAATCAGGACCGCGCTGTCCATTGCATCGAGCGGGGTGGGTAGTGATAAGTGGGCTACTTCTCAGAGTTCCCTCTCTTTTATTCAACCTTTGTCATCTGTCCCCAACCACACCTCTTTGCCCCATCTATCCACCCATAATGCTTCCACTGATAACACGGTCGATACTCGCAACGATTCACTGTCAAACAGCGTCGGGAATAATCCTCTGTCTGGTAACTCACATTTCCTCGAGCCTCGTCAGCCTCTGAATCTCGGCTCCTTCAACGTGCGTACACTCACGCAGGTCGGTCAGCAGGCGTGCCTAGCGCTCACAATAGATTCTCTGAAGATTGATGTCTGCTGCTTAAATGAAACGCGTATCCAGGATTCGAGCAGTGTAATTCAACTAACTGCTCCTGATATCTCGTCGAGATACTTTCTGCGCACTTCAGGAGACGAAGTAGCTCGAGCTACGGGTCAACATGGTGTAGGAATAGTCTTGACTGACAAGGCTGAGGCTGCCCTTTTAGACTGGATCCCTGTTAACAGTCGTTTATGTGCTGTAAGACTCCAAGGGTCAGTCGGCGTTCGAAAGGATAGTTGTGTTGAGCGCAATTTGTTTGCGATCTCGGCGTACGCCCCAACTGACTGCAGCTCAGACTTGCAGAGAGATTAGTTCTATGATGCACTCGCCACTCTCGTTCGCAGCAGTAAAGGTTCTGACATTGTAGTGCTAGCTGGTGACTTCAATGCACAAGTTGGCAAACTTAGTGTGTCAGAAAACTATTTAGGTGGGCGTTGTGCTTTACCTGCTGAGCGTACAGATAACGGGGATAGGCTTCTCCAGTTTTGTGCAGACAATCGATTGTTCTTGTCTAGCACCAATTTCCGACACAGCTCAAGTCGCACAGCGACATGGCGTTCTAACTCTACAGATATTTTGAGCCAGGTTGATCGTATCGCCGTAAGCTACCGGTGGCGCAGTTCTCTTCAGAACTGTAGATCGTACTGGTCCACGTACGTAGAGTCGGACTATGTATTAGTTTTAATGCGATTATCTCTCCAGCTCCATGGTCATCGTCGCAAACCGCAAACCCGATTGGCCGTGCAACGTTTGTGTGATCCAGAAGTAAGCACCCGTTACGAGCAGAAGTTAGAACATGAGCTGAGATCTACGACGAACAGTAATGTAGATAAGCATTGGGCTCATATCAAACAGGCGATGCACGTTGCAGCAGGTTTTGCCTGTGGACCTAGATCCGTTATCCATCAAAGACACTGGATCTCGCAAGAGTCGCTGAGTATAATGGAGCAAAAGCATCAGCTCTCGAACCTTAAGGAGATGAATAAGATGCCTTAAGAAGGATCGCGAAAATTGGTGGGTCAAGGTAGCCGGAGGAATGGAAATAGCAGCTGCTTCAGGTAACAGTCAGAGACTGTTCAAACTTATTCGTGACACCGGTGGACGGCGCATCCACGTCAGTGAAACGATTTACCATAGGAATGGAGAACCCATCCACAGCAAACAACAAAGGTTTGACCGTTGGGCCGAATACTTCAAGGAACAGTTTAGCTGGCCGCACGCTAGTGTAGTTACTCCCGTGTCAACAACTGCGACTCCTTGGGTGGTATCACTTGAGCCCCCATCGGAAGTAGAAGTAGAGTCATACATTCGATCACTAAAGCGAGGGAAAGCGGCAGGTCCCGACGAACTTCCCCCAGTTCTTTTCAAACTGGGTGGGAATGTTTTGATAAAATCACTTACCGCTTTGCTCCGTGACATTTGGAACGCGGAGCGTATTCCGTTAGTATGGAGTGAGTCGTTGATTGTTCCCATCTTCAAGAAGGGAATACGCAATGACTGTAGTAATCATCGTAAGATTAGCTTAATTCCGATAGTCACCAAAGTATTAGCCTCAATTCTACTGCACCGTCTTACACCCGCTCGCGAGAGGAATGCTCGCGAACAGCAGGCTGGATTCCGCCCAGGTCGAGGATGCATCGACCAGAATTTTACTCTTCGCCGACTACTTGAAACGCGTCACACGCACCGCCGACCGACAATAATGATTTTCTTATACTTGAAAGGCTCTTTCCATTCAGTTGATCGAATAGCGCTTTTCAGTACTCTACATCGAAAAGGTATGCCCCAGAAGTTCGTGAACCTAATGAGATCATTGTATTCTCATACTTCTGGCCGCATTAGAGTTTACGGTGAACTATCCGGTCGGTTCGAAACGACCAGTGGTGTTCGACAGGGATGTCCTATGTCTCCATTCCTGTTCAACTTCGTCATGGACGAAATAATGGACAGTGCGCTGCAAAATCTTCAGGATGTAGGCGTCAAAGTAGAAAATAGTGAAAAGCTATGTGACCTAGATTACGCGGACGACGTTGTCTGCTTGTTCGAATCCATAGAACATGCTCAATGTGCAATAGATAGACTCTCAAGAGCTGTAGCTCCATTTGGCATGCGCTTTGCACTTTCAAAGTGCAAGGTGATGTTACAAGACTGGACGTCAACGATTCCGAGCTTGATGCTCAATGGGGAGGTGCTGTCAGTTGTCCACCACTTCACCTACCTCGGCAGCAGCGTGACGACGGATGGGAGCACAGTAGTAGAGGTGAGCACGCGGATATCCAAGGCTCGAGCGGCGTACGCTGGACTGAAGCACTTGTGGCGTCGATCTGATATTTCACTGAAGTTGAAAGGTCGTGTACACTGTGCCGCAGTGCCCTCGGTTTTTTTATATGGTTGCGAAACTTGGAGCCTGCGTGCTGAAGATATTCGTCATCTTGAGGTTTTCGACCACCGATGTTTACGTAGTATCGGTAAAATCGGGTAGAGTAGCCGAGTAGGCAATGCTGAGGTCAGAAATTGAGTATTGGGTACTAATTCGGAGAACGTTTTGTAACAGCGTATCCAACTTAGTAGACTTCGTTGGTTGGGGCACGTGTTACTTATGGAAGACACGTCTACCGTACCGTGTCCTATTCTCCGTTCCTCCTAGGGAGTGGAAAAGACCACATGGAGGTCAACAGATGACGTGGCAGCCAGGAATGAGAAAATGTACAGCAGACTTAGGAAAAGTAGATGTTTCACGTCTTCGTGGTTGAGGTCCAAAAGATCCGTCTACCAGTTGGCTGGAGACACTGAAGGATATGGCTGCGAACTGCGAACAATGGCGATCGTTTTGTCACTTTCTATCGAATCAGAATGACTGATCGATGTGCGTTTGTACAGTTAGACTGTGTATTCCGTGTGTTGGCTACTAGGGCATTCTTTCCTTTTCCCACCCATGTAGGTCCAGTCCCTGTCCATCTTGTATATTCCTGCTTTCTAATTCAGCGTGCAACATGGTGAGAAAGGCAGTGGTCAGTGGGGCTTGCCCCACTGTTTAACGCTGTACGATGATGATGATGATGATCGCTCAATCACGGTTAGAACATCTCTTTGTTTGTCGGAAACATCTCCAACTCACTCTAAAGTCCCCAAGGGTCACTGCTAGGTCCTTTATTGTATCTAATTTATATATATGACCTGCAAACAACATATCAGTTGAATATGGCAACGCACGCTGACACTGTTACGATCTAGGTCAACAGTGCCATAGAATTGCAGTCGGTGATGGACCACGCGAAGCAATGGTCTGCTGGCTGGAGCCTACCAGTTAACGATGACAAACGTACGAGCATGTCATTTGCTAACTCCCGTGCTCAACTTTCCCGAACGAGTAATGTCACACTGTTCCGGGATGTGTAGCAGCGTAAGGCCTAAGAGTTTTGATCTAACAAGTCGCTGCCTTTTTCTTACCACCACGAACTAGCTAACAGGTCCACCTTTCGCGTTCTCAACATGGTGAGACGAAACTTTCCTACAATTCTGAAAGATGACTTTCAGATCTTTTATGGGACTTACACTCGACCTCCCCTAGAATACGGCAATCAGAATGTACTTTCCGGCCTGGTCAAGGGACGAGACATATTAGAATGCGTACAAAATAAAGCCACGAAACCAGTTCGCGGACTTTCGCACACCCCTTATCCTCAATGGCTGACCGACCCAAGATTGTACCCTTTAGAAACTCACAGAGTTAGGGATCTTTTCTTCATGCACACATTTTTCACTACGAGGCTAGCGGATCATTTTTCTGTGCGTTCGAGCTCTAACACCCCCAGAGGGCAAGCTAAAAAAATATCCAAGCCTCGCCCTCGTACAAATGTCTGTAAGAACCTTCTTACTCACAGAATAGTCTCGTTTTGGAACAGCTTACCACAGGAGGTTATCGATGCTCTCAGCAAAGAAACCTTTAAAAAGCGGTTGAACAAAATCCTAGGACTAACGTTTCCTTCTTGAACCTTTTTAATATCTCAACCCACATCTGCTATTCCTCGAATTACCTTCACTCGGCTTGCCTTGCTGGGCTCCACACCAGAAAAAGACAAAACAAATCTTGATGTTACATTCTCGTCTGCTTGGATGTGTGGATTTTGCGTTTTCGATGTGCTGTTTTTTCCTACGCGTTCTTGTTTCCTTCTGATCGAAGTGTCTATGTCACATTATTGGTCATTCTAGACCACTATCTGTAATACCATCTGCGGCATATGTCTCTGGTGGTCGCCCCATGTTTTCCAGCTCGCTTGATTTGAACGGAACTACTACTGCCGAAAGGATACCTCCAGAACCGAGAAAAAATTGGACACCAGTCTCGAACCCCTGTATTACTTCAAGACTTAAATGCTGCCCGACGTGCTGTAGAAGTTGTCAGGAGCAAATTCACAATCGCAACTGTCAGGTGGGCAACCTCCGACTCTAGAATGCACACCTGGGCTTTCGATTCGTTTACCTCAGTTATTGGGTTGTCAGAACACAGTAGATTCAAGAATTTGTCAATGCCAGAACCATTTCGCTATGTGTTTAGACGCATAAGACGGGTAGACTCGTTGAAGTTTGGGATCGAGTTATTACTAACCATATAGCCGGTGAAGTATATGGGTTCAGGTTTAGGTTCAGGTTGATTCCAGGACTGCACGGCAGATAGCCAAGACGTTCAGTTTCTTGCACAGGTGAGGTCCACGGATCCTCCAGTGCTGCGACAATAGGAGCAACGAGTTCCCCGAGCCCCAGTTCCTGTATTCACTCAAATACGGTTCATAGTTGGTGACAGTGCACCACTAAGTGGGCAGACCTGTCAGTTAGGTTTAGAAGAAAGGAAGCGAAGATGGTAGATTAGATGGTGGAGCAAAAAAGATAAAGCCAAGAGCAATCCTGGGAGGTAGCGCATGGAGACGTGGAGGGTGAAGGGAAAACTACGTATGTAGAGAGAACTGGCTACATACGGAGAAGAACGAATGGGCACGTAGAAGGAAAAAAACGGCAACGTAAGGACAGAAGCTTAAAAGATGGACATAATGGAAACTTAGTAAACACAAGATCTAACGAACTATCACCAATCAACTCAGTGTTATTCTGTCGGTCATTGTAGCACATCAAGGAACACTCGGGTCCACGCCCTGTCCGGCCGATGCTTGAACTCAGCCACTGTGGTTGCCTCGACCACTTCCTCTGGCAGCTTATTCCAGTCGTTAACCACATATTGAGTGAAGAACTGGGCCCGAAGTCTTGTCCGTGACCTATTCTTCTTCAGCCTGAAGGCATGACCTCTCAGGTTGTGGTTTTTTCCCGGCGGAAGGAGAACACATACGAGTCCCCAAATCGATCCTACCTGTGAGGGTCTTGTACACTACTACGAGGCACCCTCGTTTCTTTCTCCTTTCCATGGAAAATAAGTTGAGGCACTCCAAGCGTTCCACATAATTTTTTCCTCTTAGGTCGGAAAATTCACAATGAACACATTTGGAGGACACAGTTTGGCGAACAAGCTCATTCTCAGTGATTCATAACCATGCCATTATATCACAATATACTACGATAAGTGAGAGGATGGGACCAATTACTTGCTTACTTTTACTTTTACGCGACTATCTCCTGCGAGAGGATGAGTCGGCTCCAGGATATCACGGATCATTGCTGACCACGCGCGGCGGTCAGAGGCAAACTCCGTACAGATCCTGATCCAGTTCTTTTTCCATCGCCGGGCTCCATAAACCGACCGAAGGCCTAGAAGCACTACGTCTTTCTCTATTGTACTGGTCCACGTTTTGAGCTTCCCACCAAGGCGACAACGCCAACCAGGGCAGGGAGTGGGGCAGAGTGTTTGCTTGGTTATCTCTGACTCGGGTCCCCGAAGCGTATGGCTGAACCACTGAAGTCGTCGACGATGGAGGAGGACGGGGAGAGCATCGATATCAGAGCATCATCTCCTTACCTCGTCGTTGGACACCCTGTCGCGCCACTTAACTTTGAGGATTTGCCACAGGCACCAGTAGTCGAAAACCTCCAGCCTTTTAGTATCCTCAGCTCGTAGTGGTCAGGTTTCGCAGCCATAGATGAGTACGGGTCGGATGGAAGCACGGTAAACACGAACTTTGGTTCTTAAGCTGATCTCACTGTGAGTCCACAGCGTTCGTCTTAGCTGAAGAAAGGCTCTCCTAGCGCTATCGATCCGTGATACCACATCATCTTTTGCCTGGACGTTTGGAAGCAGACTTGAGCCTAGGTATTTGAATGAAGGGACGTATCCGACTGGTAGGTTATTGATCGACAGTTGTTGGACTGTCGGGCTCGGGTGGGTTGTGAAAGCTTTTGTTTTGGTCGAATTTACTTCAAGTCCGATGGACCTCGCGAACCAATTAGACAAGTAGGAAGTGATAAAAAATAGATGGTGGCAAAGAGATGGGGGTGGGGGAGGGGAGAAAACAATTGTAATCCGGGTTTGAATCAGGACCGGATGTGTATCGTTCTTCCAGTGGTTTGTCAGTTTTCATCTGGTCTATGGCCTGTTTTAGGGTGGAGAGGGCCAGGGCAGCTTCAGAGTACAAACAAACTGTTTTTGAGGACATAGAGGGGGTTGTGGAGGTGGATGCTGACAGCCTCAGCTGTGGCTAGTATACGACATTTTGCCGATCTTGATTGCCGACCCCGAAGCTTGTACGGCGCACGGAAGGCCTCAGCCACGTTTACTGTGTGATTAGTCTGAGCAAGGTGTGAAACGACAGCGCTAGTGAGTGACTTAACTACTCGTGTTTACCGATGCAGGGTGGTGTTCGCGTATGCGCTCAGAGAAACACCTGGTCATGCGGCCGATATACGTTGTTCCACAGGAACAAGTGAATGAATAGACACAGAATGAGGCTGCAGAATCAGACACTATGTTTTTCAACCGCAAAAGCACTACCGGCCGCGATTCGAACAAAACCTAGAGCTTACCTGCGTAGAACATTTTGCTGATTACCCCTGACAATCTGAATCTGGTAAATCGTCTCTGGATTTTCTCTAGTACTTGCCTATCCCAAACCAGATATGGACTTCCGACCTGGACACAGTTCTCCAAGAGAGGTCGTAAGAGAGTCCCATACGGTAAAACAAGCACCGATGGTCTCCTAGAGTTGACTGGGCTAGAAATCAGCCCTAACCATGATCCCCAAGCCCTGTACCACACCATTTACCGGTACTGGTACTATCACGGCCTCCACCTCCAGTACCCTTGGTCTGTGAGGTAACCCCTTATCGACCAGATGCACACACTTTTGCAATGTTCAGTGGCATGTCCCACTTTGTAGCCCATTATTGGATTCTGCCCAGTTCCCTCTGAACTGATTCATGGTTGTCTGTTCCTACTATCTTCACATCATCGGCAAATTTGAAACACGAGTTTTCTATATCATATTCAAAGTCATTTACATACAGGAGGAATAGCAGGGGTCCGAGGACCGACCCCTGGAGCACTCCACTGTGCATACTTCCCGACGGAGACAAGCTTTCCCCTATTCTCACTTGGAAGGTCCTGCCAAACAGACATCCCCTAACCCATGTCATCACCCGGTCCGACAGTCTAAACCCTCGTAGTTTCTCCATAGCTAGACGGTGGTTCACTAAGTCGAAAGCCTTCTGGAAGTGCAGGTAAAAGACCACAACTCGCTCCCCATCATTTAGTCCCCTGGTCACTTTCTCCCAGCAGCACAGGAGACTGGACAGACACGAGCGTTTCTGAACGAATCCGCGCTGGGATTCTTGGACAAGGCTGCGTTGCTTTAGGTACAACACTATCCGGTCCCGAATGATCCTCCCCATGATTTTCAGCACAATGGAGGTTAAGTTCACTGGACGGTAGTTCTCACAACTAATTCTACCACCCCCTTTGTGTATGGGGGTGATTGTCGAAGTTAACCAGTCCTCGGGCAGGACCCCGGTTTGAAGTGAGGTATTAAATAGTTTTGTCAGTGGTCTTACCACTGCTGGCGCTAGCGGTTTCGAGATAGCCGGGTGGATACCATCCGGGCCCGCTGCCTTGGTCTTTAGTAGCTGCTTTACACCGCATTTGACTTCATCTTCCATCACAGCCGTTGCCACAGAACAAACCTCTGGACATGATAACCCTTGGCCAACCCTGTATAACTTTTGGAAGAATTCACACAGGTGATCTACTTTTTCTTGGTCTGATGTCGCGGCGCATTCCTGTCAATCCGTGACTCCCCTACTTCATTCCACAGACCACACTTCGACTGCACGTATACATAGTATGCCTTGAGGTTCGTTTCCGTGTTCGTAGCCAGTGTCTCTCGTACACTCGTTTTGAACACGGGTGGCCGTTTTCTAGCAGCCAAGTACTGAAGGAGGATGCGGTGCCCTTCCCTCACCCTGTACCTTTTCCATGCCGCTTGCTTTCTGTGGTCTGCTTTTTGTGCCCGACTGCGTCACCACGGTGGTACTGCGACCCTGTGACCTCATCCGTTAACCTCAAGAGGTTATCCTTTACTTTATCCCACTGCGCTTGGACCGTGCATTCTCTCGATTCCACTTTTCAGTTTAACAGTACAGCTCTCGTCAGGAAATCATCCTCATTCATCTCGGAAAACTTTCTCCTCATTTTTACCGGAACCAGTATACCTACGAGGCTGTACAGGGTGAAAATAGCTGCATGGTCGCTTTTGCCTAGTGGAGCTTGCAATTTCATGTTCGCAATATCATTTGGCTACCTTTTCAGTCAGCACAGGGGTGTACATTTTAGTCCCAGAATAGTCCCGCGAGGGATTATTTTTCAGTACTTATATTGGGAAGAGTTCTTACCATACCATTAGGTTTGGACAGGTCTAAGACACGGAAAAATAACATCATTTTATTGAAAAATACTATGGTTTACCAGCCCGGTCAGCACAAAGAGGGAGCATTTAGTCCCAAAAACTCCCTCAAGGGACTATTTTGGAACTATTTTAGTTGTGATATAGGTTGGAGAATTGCACCCGTGGCTTCAAGTATGGGTCATAACATGGAAGCACACCTTGACTTCTTTGTAAAATGCCACTTTGTATAGGGATGTTGGGCACCAGAAAGTACTCGGGTCGTGGTAAGTAATCTTTGAGGGTAATCACAGATCATGTTATTTCCTCTAATGTAAACTGATGAAAGTTCGCTAACTAGTACCTTGAGATGAATGTAGCAGAACTTACCAACATTTCAAAGCAAAGCATGTAGACTACTGCATTCTCGGTGTGATCAAAAATAGTCCCAAAAATGTCCCTGATGTGTCTCAAACGGGACTAAATTGGGACTAATTTTGGACTAATTCGAGACTACTTTGCTGACTGGGTTGTTATCATAAGGTCCAGTGTTGATACTGCTTGCCCCGCCCTCCGCCTGGTCTCTTGATCGACATGTTGGACGAGAGCTTTGTCGTGCAATAGGGCTGTTAGCTTTTCCCCGAACGACACCACCGGAGCTGTCCCCGAGACCAATTAACCTCTGGAGCACAGAAGTCTCCCGTGATGAGAAGTTAACTTCTGCCCGCTATGGCAGTTCTGAGAAACCGAACTAGTTCCTCGTCATCGTCACCTTCCGCCGATGGTCCCCCGTATATGCAAGTCACGGCCAATTTATACTCCCTTAGTTGCGTTATAACCTCGACCGCCTGCACGTTTGGTGTTGCCAGTCGACCTCCGTCCGTGCAGGTGTATTGGCCCACCACCAGTGGCACGGCTCCTCCTCGGACTCGGCCGTACTGTCTGTCCACCCTGACCATAGTGGAGTTCTCTGAGGCCAGGTGATTTGTCTTCTCGTCTGGTCGCACCCACGTTTCCGTGATTGCGATTACGTCCGTCGTGTGCATTCGCGCCCGTAGCTCGCACCACTTATTTTCTATGTTCGCTACATTCGTGTAGGCAGCTCCCATGGCAGTCATCTTCCCATTGGGGCCAATGTAATGCTAGGTCTCTAGTCCGAAGCATCTTTCTCGTTTTTTCACGGGGATGCTACTATATCCTCCTGATAGTGGCTCGTCGGGGTACTGCCCTGAAATGACCCCTGGCCATAAATTCTAGGGAGGTTATGTAGTACACTAGACCGGGTTAGAAGAAATAAGACTGGATATGTAAAAACAACACAAACGGCGAAAAAGCGCGGTAGAAGCGGTCCGAACTAAATTAAATCAAGTCAGAGTGCCGGACTGACGGTCGACGCCAACGGCGGTCCACTTTATTGTACCGGTGAGCCCTCACAGCTCACTGGGTTTCAATTTCTTGGGCCGTTCGTACTCAAAGGCAGCGCCGAATCCTCATTCTGAAAATTAGGGGGAACGCGAAAACCTCATCGCACACCAAGTGCGACAACCACTACGTATCCCGAACGATTGTGCAACAAACTGCACGCACCGAGTACTAATTGCACCCTCCGCTCTCCTCACTTCAGTTCAGTTCAGTTCAGTTGTTGGAATCAGCTCAGTTTTCTTGAAGGCATGAGGTACTACACGGGTTCAGTTCAGTTCAGTTCAGTTCGCACAGGACAGGTAGTGGACACGGCCAATCGAGCGTCCAGAATCCCCTCGATGGTATGCACACCAGTTCAGTTCAGTTCAGTTCAGTTCAGTTTGCACAGGACTTGGTGTGGCTAGAGCCAATCGTGTGTCCAGATAGTTGTGTTGTCGGCGCGTTTCCGTAGCTCCCAACACTGCGTGATTTTCTTTTTCTGAAAGGCAGAAATTTTGTGCAGTATCAGCCCTGGCAGAGTAAGGTGGAAACAATAAGTAAATTGCATCTGACCCTAAAAGCTGCTTAGCATAACTCGGGGTATACCGCCACCCAACATAGGTCTAGTGCTTTCTTAAAGGCCTTCACTGTTGTGGTATTTATGACCTCTTCCGGGAGCTTATTCCAATAGGGTATCACTCTATTTGAGAAGTACTTCGCCCTAATTTGGAGCCTCGAATGTTTCCTTTGTAATCTAAGGCTATGCCCCCTTGTGCCTCTCTCGGGGATCAGCGAAAAAAGGTCTTCTCGACTTACTCCTGACAGTCCTTTCATTACCTTGAAGGTTTCTATCAAATCCCCGCGAATGCGCCGTCTTTCCATCGAGAATAGGTCTAGGGCACGGAGACGCTCTGTGTAGTTAAACCCCCTTTGCCCAGCCACCATTCTAGTGGCTAGCCCTTGCACTTTCTCCAGACAGTCGATATCTTTCTGGTAGTACGGTGCCCAGGCCTGCACGCAGTACTCCATATGCGGCCTAACTATGGCCTGATATATCGGAACGAATATCTCCGGATCTCTACACGACATAATGGATCTAACTCGAAAGAGTTCCCTCCTGGCCGTATTGGCTGCTGAGGTGCACTGCTTTGACGGCTTAAAGCTGTTGTCCATTATAACGCCCAAGTCTTTGACCTGCGAGACCACTTGCAACGAACCCACACTATTCTCACTAGCCCCTGTATTTGTGGTCAAGCATTGACACTTGGTGAGGTTTAGTGGAAGGTCCCATTTGCGTGCCCAGTTTTGTACTGCTAACACGTCAAGTTCTATATCTACTCCAGCTATCTTGACGTCATCGGCAAACATAAAGGTGGGGTTTGTAAGCCCACATGCTAGGTCGTTGATGAAGATGAGGAAGAGCAGAGGGCCGAGCACCGAGCCCTGTGGCACCCCACTCGTTACACCTTCCGGTTTTGAAACATGGTTCCCCACCTTAACACTAAAGGTTCGCCCTGCTAAGAAACTACTTATCCATTGTCTGGCCTTTCCAACAATTCCCATGGACTGCAGTTTGACGTCCAGAAATCGGTGGTTCACGGAATCAAATGCCTTGCTGAAGTCTAAGTAACAGACCGTAATCGATTGCCCTTCGTCCAGACGCTTGGTTACCTCATCGAGGAACAGCAGGAGATTCGTCAGACAGGATCGCCCTGCCACAAACCCATGCTGAGCATTTGATATGAGGTTGTGTTGAACCAAATGCCTAGAGATCTGCTTCCTGACTATTCGCTCCAGGCACTTACACAGTACCGAAGTCAAGCTAACCGGCCGGTAATTTTCCGCCTTTTGCCGGGGCCCACTCTTGTAAATGCCTACCACTGTTGCTCTCCTCCAGTCTCCCGGCACAGTTCCCTCTCTAAGTGACGTTTCATACAGCTTCGTCACCGGAGCCTTCAGGACCTCGGCCAGAGGCTGAACGATTGCTGGATGAATTCCGTCTGGACCTGCTGCTTTGTTCCTGTTCAAAGTTTGCAACTCCGCGTACACTTCTTCTTCTCCTACAGTAAGTTCGGGTATTGGAGGCGCCTGTGGGCCCTCCATTCTTTCCTCCAAACTATTTTCTGGTCGATATATGCTCTTGAAGAATTCCAAGAGCGTGTCAGCCTTGTCTTCGTCGTTTAGAGCTAGTCGTCCCTGTGCTCCTTCCAAAGTTGCTACGCTCTCTCTCATACGTTTGTGAGATTGCACGTAGGCGTAGAATCGCTTTGGGTTTGTGCGGACCGACGCCGCTAACCGACGCTCGAAAGCATATTTCTCCACTCTTTGGATCTCTTGAGCCCTGTTCCTAGCCATCTTATAGCTATTCCATGCCCCCTGAGTTCTGTACAGCTTGTACGCCGCCCATCGTTGCCTACGAATAACTATGGCCTTGCGGACCTTCGACTTCCACCATGGGGGTAGACTTCTACTGCTTGCCACCATCAGGGGTGCGAACTCATCTGTAAGTTCGAGTAGCCCCATCTTGATGGTCTCCCAACGTTCCTCTACGGAGGCATTTGTGTGTCTCGGTGTCCACTGAATTTCCTCCGCCGCCTTCTTCAGTTCACCTATGTTGATTCTCCCATAGCGCCGACGTAACGCGATTTCCTTCGGCGCCTTGCTTAGTCTTAGTGTGACCCTTAGGACTACATGATCACTTTTTCCAAGTGGCTCTTCCCACTTAATTTCCTTAACGTCCTGATGGTGCCGCGTTATGATTAAGTCAAGGAGAGACGGGTGCTGTCCACCTCTGTGTCTAGTGGCCTGTGTCACATGCTGCGTAAGTGCATGTAACTGGACCCACTGCAGAAATTTGTCGCCCGTTGATCCCCTTGGTGCGATCCCGTTTTCCCAGTTAATTTCGGGTAGATTGAGATCCCCTAATAAGATGAACTCCTTTGTCTGTGCCAGCACCGCATCCAGTATTTGGAAAAGCTCAACATCTTCCTCATCTGTGGCTAGCGGTGCCCTGTAGATACAGATAATGCATACTGTACGCCCCTCCATCCTAATAAAGCAGGATCTGACCTGTACATTACCGGAGACTAAGTTGAACGGAGCCTCCCAATGGCCTATGTCGGTCCGTATTAGAAGTGCCACTCCGCCCCCCTGCCTTCCATCTGTTCTATCCTGTCTGTAGGCAGCGTATCCCTGGAAGCGCATGTCAGTATATGGCTTTATCCAAGTTTCCGTCAACGCAACGACCTCAGACTCTGCGATCCTAGCCGTCAACTCCCCTCTTTTTCCCGGGAGACTGCAGGTATTGGTGTACCATATTGACGGTTCCCTGGTCCTCGTTACTGACTTCATTGCTAATTCTAGGGCTAGGGTATCCTCGGGCGCAATCTCCGAGGTGATGCCCCGTTTTTTGCCTCTAAGGGTGTCGGCGGTGCAGCATCTTGCATATCGAGTGAGACTCTGAGTGTCGTGGCTTTTTCTTTTCCACCCGTCGCCCCAGTGTCAGGCTCGACATGCACCCAACACTGCCGAGTGTATTTCGTCGAATCCCTGCTAAAAATGAGAAGGAAACGGGAAACTTCATCGCGCATCAACTGCGAGAGACATTGTGCATCGTGGGCTTCCACTGAGACTGTATGCAATGGGCGAAAAAGTCTATTAAAACACACTCCAGAATCTGCAACAACTCCTGGGCATGTGCTCAAGTGTTTTTACAGCAATTGTCTGGGTGTGTTGAATAAGATCCCGGAGCTTCGGCAGCTTGCAGTGGACAAGGAGCCTCTGATCATAGCCCTCACAGAAACCTGGCTCACCCCTGACAAACTTGATGCCGAAATATCCATTCCTTGATACTTCACAGTAAGGCGGGAATCCAGTAGAGGTCGTGCCGGCGGGGTCACCATATACTACGATAATTCGATCCCTCCTCCCACCTTACTGACAACCCCTACCTCTTCATGTATTAACTGTTTGTGGGTTGTGTTTACCCCCTCTAGGACAGACATCCTATTGCTTGGTGTTGTCTACCGTCCTCCCGCATGCAATTCAACTAATAGCCTAGGTCTCATAGACTTATTAGGCTCCCTGAAAAGCTACACAGACTTCACCCATCTGTTAGTCACTGGTGAATTCAACTCTCCCAGTGCAAAGTGGCAAATAGCTGATGCCCCGGATATCACTTTCGGTAAACCCCTCCTAGATCTCGTACTGAAGAAATCTTGGGTGCAGAACGTAAGAGATCCGACCAGATATCGCACAGGACACGCCCCGACCCTATTAGACTGGTCATCACCAATGATTGGTTCCAAATAGATGTGGTTCATTACTTGCCGCCCCTCGGCAAAAGTGATCACATTCTCACTGGATTCGATTATATCGTGAAATGGCCTCCTCTTCCCTCAGAAACCAAAATTTTGATATTCTTCAAAAGGACCAATTTTGACCAAGTCTGTGCATTTATTCGCTCCCAACTAAATTCAGCTAACTCAGGTAACTCTGCTGGTGAAACGGCAGAGAAACTCAGAGAGTTAATCTCCTTAGCTGATAGGCTATTTGTCCCCAGAATTCGTCGTCTGATGACCGCTAAGCGACCCCTCCCTCGCCCCATTAGGCGCATTCTAGACGAACGCGAACGCTTCTTTTCTAGATGTAAAGCCACAAGCCTTGCCCGTGATGCAGAAGACTTCAGGGTCATACGGAACATATGCAAAGACAAGATTAGGTCCTACCAGAATGCAGTCCAACGATCTGTGCTTGATCGAGAACGGACCAATAAGGCATTTTTCTTTCAGTACGTGCGCCGTCTTAGGGGTACAGCTCCGACGCCATTAGCCCTCAAAGATAATGCCGGATCTCCAATCACTCCCTCTAGCCAAGCGGCCAAGGCATTCAGCTCCTACTTCCGTGCAATTTTTAGCTCCATGCCCATATCATCGCACCCTATCATGCGCCTGTTATCTCTGACCACTCCCATTAACCGCGTCACCATTCCCATTGGTGCAGTCGCTCAAGGTTTCCGACGGCTCAACCAATATTGCTCTACGGGTCCTGACCTAATCCACCCCCGTATTCTCAAGGAAGCCGCGGATACATTAGCTGCTCCTTATGCCTCACTTTTTCAGCGACGTGTTGAAGATGGAGTTTTCCCCCGTAGCTGGAAAAAAGCAGTGATGGCACCCATCTATAAGAAGAGTAGTAGACATCTTGCTTCTAGTTACAAACCCATAAACCTCACTAGCATCCCCAGCAAAATTTTTGAGAGAATTCTTAAGAGTGAGGTTCTTTCCCATCTGCATAGAAACAAGATCCTCTCCCCGTCCCAACATGGGTTTCTTCCTGGCGGATCATGCACCACCAATATGCTTACTGTCATAGATGGTCTAACGAAAGCCTATGATGATGGCCAGCTCTCACAAGCTGTATTCATCGATTTTGCTAAGGCATTCGATATGGTCTCCCATGCCCCTCTTCTTTATAAGCTGCAGACATACGGGATCACAGACTCCATGCTGGCCATCCCATGTAGCTTCCTTACCGGCCGCACCTTTGTGGTTTAAGTCGGGACTGTTTTGTCTCAACCCGCCCCAGTGACATCTGGGGTCCCCCAAGGGTCGGTCTTAGGTCCTCTACTTTTCTTGATCTACATAAACGATCTTCCCACAGCCCTTCCTGCGAACATTGCCATGTGCGCAGAAGATGTAACCCTCTGGAGTTCAAGCGTTGAAGACCTGCAAGTCGCAGTTGATGAAACAAAACGCTGGTCCGGGGATTGGAACCTCCCAGTTAATGATGACAAATGCGTGAGCATGTCTTTCGGTAGAGAGACTGGTCACACGTTTTCCAATAACGGAGCAACCACACTGCCAAGGGTCGACCGACACAAGGTGCTCGGTTTCTGGTTAGACTGTAACTCGTCCTTCCCTCATCATCACCAACTTGCGAGCAAGTCCGCCTTTCGAGTCTTAAATATGATTCGAAGGTCCTTCCCGCGCATATCTAGGGATGATTTCCCCATAATTTTCGGCACGTATATCCGACCTCTGCTGAAGTACGGTAGTCAGATAGTGCACTCTGGTCTTGTCCGAGACCGTGAGATCCTAGAAAGAGTTCAGCGGGCCTCCACCAAGGCAGTAAGGGGTTCATCCCACCTACCTTATCCCGTCCGCCTCTCACTCCTCAACCTCTATCCCCTTGACGAAAGACGCGTAAGAGGTGACTTGTTTTTGATGTTCCATCTTTTTGAAACAGGTCAAAGCGATTGCTTCTTCTCCGTCTGTCCAGCCTCTTCTCTCTGAGGCGACGCACTTCACTAAGGAATTACTTTTTAGCTATAGGGTTATTACCCTGTGGAATGCATTTCCGGAAGGTAGTGTTCCCTCGCAGAACAAATCTATCTTTAAAAAAATGCTAGACCTCTACCTGGGTCTCTTCCAATAATTCCCTGTCAAAAAAACGAAATAGATTTCTCTTATTGCCTATTTGTTCATGAATGTCGCACCCCCACTCCACTTAAGGCACTATCCCCAGTGAGACACTGCATGATGTTATGTGTACTTTGTTTTCGCTGCCATCCCCCTCCGCTTCTTTTTAATCTCATTCCAGCTCGGTGAATCCGACAGAAGATCAAAGATTTCCTCGAGAACCTCTACAATTGGGCTGAAAGCCTCGATTCCGTGTAGTACTTCCAGACAGACTTCAAGACCACAGTGCTACCCGTCATCCATCTAGTTGATATACTCAAGGCTCACTACGAGGAAAGATCTCGTACCTCTTGCGATCTAGGGCACCTTTGAAGGATTGGACTGTCTGCAGATCTACCATTTCACCAGGCAGACCATTTCAACTGTTCACAACCCTGTTGCTGAAGAAGTGCGATCTAGCCATCAACCTAGATCGGGGTTTTATCAACTTCTTTTCATATCCCCTTGTTCTGGAGTCCACGGCCACTTGGAATAGACTATCTGGTCTTAGGCCAGAAAAGCCCTTCATTATCTTGAACGTTTCTATGAGATCCCCTCGACGTCTCCTCCTTTCCAAAGAGAAGAGATTCAGGTCACAGAGTCTCTGCTCGTAAGTCTCGCCTCTCTGACCTTGGCGGCAAGGCCGCGCGCGGCGCGCGGACCGAAAGCCTCGCTGTTTGATGTCCGACAGATTTCCCACGCTTGAATCTTCCGTGTCACTCAAGCTGAACGAACTTCAGCAAAGCTGAACTTCTCCCACAGTCCAAAGGTCCATTTTCCAGATCCCCGGCAGTTCGAGACGCAAGATGCAGTCAAGACTCGTGTCCTTAACCCTTTCGAATTGTCCAGCGGTCTATTTTCCAGTTCTCCGGCAATACCAGATGCAAGATACTGTCAAGATTTGTATTTTGAACCCTTTCCGTTTTACCACTTCCCCACTATCTAGTGAACTATCTTACAGCTCACTGGTGATATTCAGATGACAAGATAATCACAAGATCCGGGAACATTTGGGCTGAAGCCTCGTACCCGTGTATTACTTCAAGACTTCAAGACTACCATTTCACCAGGCAGACCATTTCAACTGTTCACAACCCTGTTACTGAAAAAGTGCGATCTAGCCATCAACCTAGATCGGGGTTTTATCAACTTCTTTTCATATCCCCTTGTTCTGGAGTCCACGGCCACTTGGAATAGACTATCTGGTCTTAGGCCAGAAAAGCCCTTCATTGCCCTTTCAACGAGAAATGATTCAGGTCACGGAGTCTGTAGTGACCTCGATCGTTCTGAGAAAATTATTGTTTCCTGGACAACTTTTTGGGTCTATTTTCTCTACGATCTTTTCTGACGTTTGACATCGACATCATGGTGTTCTCCGGTTGCGTGCGTTCTACTCGACTGACTTTTCCGAGGTTTCCTTGGACCTCGTTTTAAATCACTTTCACTTTCGGTCGTTCGCCGATTGTACACGCTCGCGGTTCGCTTTCTGCACGTTTATGATGATCCTTTAGGTCTTTAACGCTACTGACTGCCTCTACGGTGAACAGCCCTTGATCATGAGCGACAGTTAGGCTCTCTGTTGCCCTTGACAACAAATGGCTTTTTTGAGCGTTTAGAGGTAAGTCCCATTTGTATGCTCAGTTCAGTACGGTACCCATTTCCCTGACCAAGTCCGCCCTACCCCCAGGTCCAACAATCTTCACATCGTCCGAAAAAATAAAGCTGGGCGATTGAAGAGCAGATTCCAGGTCATTAATAAATAACAAGAATGAAACCGGGCCTAGGAAGGGGGCTATGAGACCAAATGTCCCTGTTCCTGAGGAAATCTTTGATCGTCTGACGGATCCAACGAGCTGAAATGAAAATGAATGGAAGTGGCAGCGGGGACCGCAATCAAAGCTTAATATGCACAACATCAACGAGTGCCCCACTGTGGGCAGTGCCTTAAGATGAGTGAGAGAGTGACATTCATAAACGGATAGCGAAATGGAAATGCAGTAAGGGGCATCTGTTTCATTTTTGTTTCTGCTTTTCATGGACAAGGAATTCCTTGGAGAAACCAAGGTAAAGGTCTATATTTATTTTCAGGACAGTTTTGTTCTGCGAGGGAACAATATCTTCCGGGACAGCCTTCCATAGGGTAACAGGTTACTGCTACCGTGACAACTCTCGGTGAGAAAGACTAACAAATTTGTTTATTTGAACAATTACCGCTTTTGGTGGCGCCACTTGCTCCGCCTGTGTACACCGCCTTCTCGCCGTAGCGCTCCTCCAATATACGCGTTGTCCCGCACCGGGGTTTTGAGTTCTGCTCTTCTGCGCGCTGCCGAGTATATTCGCTAACGTATAACGAACCGAGGACAAGGGGCTATAGACTCTATATAGGAGCAGGTCCTGACTTAACTTAGGAGAATCCCAAACTGGTGAGCCCGAACAACAAATTCAATCCTCCGGGGACACTCGTAAGTCCCTCAGTCACGTTTACTCGTTTACATTTACACATATAAGCGGTAACTTCCCGATTTCTGTTACCACATTTCTTCTATAATTTTCTCATATCGATATTATAAGTGTTTCACGGTTGCCGAATTGATCTTTATATATCGTTTTGCATTTGATGTACCATCGCACCTGTGGCTAGCAACGACCTCAAGCCAGATCCGGAACCGTCCGTTTTGACAGTCTCACTCGTCGTCCCTGAGTTATTTTATTGATGACCCTCAACTCTGGTTTCATTTGATAGAGGCAGAGTTTAAATCACATAAAATCACTATCGGGCGTTCCCGTAACTTGTGGACTATCGGCCGCCTTCCCCGTGACGTTGCTACCCAGATACGTGACGTAATATTCTGTGGCTGTTCTTGCACGGCCGTGAAAGACGCGGTTATCTCTTGTCTTTTGTCGTCAGAATAGTCCAGACTGAAACCGCTGACCCAAGGGACAGAGTTGGATAGCAAGAAGCCCTCTGCATTACTGAGAGAAATGCAGCCGCTGGCAGCGCAACTTTTAAAAGAAAAAGTCTTCAAAGAGTTGTGGGCACAGAGATTACCACCAAATATTCAAGCGCTGCTCGAGGTTTCTAGCCATCGTAAACTCACAGAAGCTGCAAAACCATTGGACTGTATTATGGAACGGTACCATCCACAAATTACTGCCATAACAAACACGAGCAGCCCTCAGGCCACCACCCCCACCGTAGGAACGCACTCCGAAAACACAGCTCGCTGCTTTCGAGAGGGCTTTCCAACGTTTTTCCCCACCTAGTTGGTCTCACTGTAGAGACCATAAATCTTGTCACAGCTCTGACCAGAGTGAAAGCCTTAAAATAACTTCCTCTGACTGCTCCCTTAGCCCGTCTTGATAAACGTACTGTCGATATCACAAACAGTTTGGGGAGGAGGCCCGGCTCTGCGAAGCTGGTTGCACCTTTCCAGGAGCCAAACAGGGAAACTAACATTCCGACGGGTTCCGACAACAAACGCGGTTGGCAGCCACAATGGCAGTCGTCTGTTGTATGTTCGAGATTTACTTTCCACCGATCTGTTCCTAATTGACACCGGTGCAACAGTTAGCATCATTCCAAGGGAAGCAGGTGATGCAACGTTTCAATCAATCCAACAGCTTCGTGCTGCCGACGGCACTCCTGTGGCTACTTACGGCCGTAAGTCACTCAAGCTCAACTAAGGCCTCCGTCGCTTATAGTAGTAGAAGTCTCCCGAGTCAGACCAGGTGTCGATTTCCTCGACCATTTTGACCTCCCGGTCGAAGCACGATGCTGGAAAGTTGTCGACCGACAGACTTCGCCTTCCGTAACCGGTCCGTATCTCTCCGTGAATCACATCACGCCCCTATACATCGAACCTCAGGCCGAACACCCCTGCGGAAACTTCCTTTCATCTTACCCGGCTATGCTAAGACAACCTGGCCCCTTTCCCGCGGTGACCACCAACATCACACACCATATTGTCACTAAAAGACCCCCAGCATTGGCCGACCACGTAGCTTGGCACTAGATAAGCTCCGCGTAGCGCAGGATGAGTTCAAACACATGCAAGAATTAGGCAAAGCGCGCCCGTTTAGTGGCCTTTGGGCCTCGCTCCAATGGCGACTGGCGACCCTGAGGCGATTATAGGGCCCTCAACCAAGCTACTACCCCAGATAAATACCCCGTTCCCTATATTCGAGATCTAACTTGTTCCCTATCTGGCTGTTCGGTTTTCAGCCTAATCGACTTTGGTAGATTCAACCACCAAATCCCGGTAGACGAGTCTAACATCCCTGAAAGCGCTATCACAACTCCATTCGGACTGGTCAAGATTTGCGCATGCCGCATGGGCCCAACAATGCAGTACAAACCTTTCAAAGGCTTAACACTGAGGCAACACGCGGTTTGAGGAATGTCTGCGTGTACTTAGACGAATTTTTTGTTGGTAAGATCTTCAGAAAAAGAGCACATGGCACACCTGCGAGCTGCTTTCGAGCGCCTCAGCCAACACTGCGTAGCCGGTAATCCTAACAAATGCGAGTGAGGCGCAACAAATATCACATTCTCAGGTCACGAAACTTCAGCTTCTGGCATACAGCCCCTGTAAGGACCGTTAGTGGAAAATCCCCCATAAACCATTGCAGTTCCATGTTTCCTTAACGCCACTTACGTACTTACACTATTGACTTGTTTCACGCATTGTCTGTTTTTTATATACCAACCTTTGTTTGTTCACCTCCAGCGCACTGCCCTGTCATCTTTCCTCGCCATAGTCTTTTGCGTCCGACCGCTTTCGCATGACCCGTCCGATGATCGCACCCACCTATACATCAATATATATATATATATGTATATATATATATATACCTTGGGTATGCTTCACTCACTTGTCCCCCTTCCTAACTAGATTGGGCCATTTTACAACACAATTTGCATATCTATAAATAAAACCGCTCCGTCCTTTAGCGATGGGTGCTCGCTCTCACTTAATTCCTGGCTCAGGCTAGAACTCAGCCGTCCCATCCTGCTTTTTTGCGCCTTTCTCGTACACTGAAGCCTTGCCACACGGATTACCATACCTTAGTAACTAGGCTTCACTTCTCTGCGCATATGCTCATGGTAAGTTGAGACCCCATTCCAACCGGAATCCGTATGCCCCTGCCGAATACCAGCACGTTTGCCTCCACATGAAAAATCCTCATTTTTACACTCAGTGTTTTTCTCCTTTTTTACTGTTTGCCGTCCTCGACTACAGCTGGTGAACTGACCAGACTGTTATCTTCCTATTTTCTCATTCTTCTTCCAGACCAGACCATCTACTATTGTTTTATTCCTGGTTCCCAAACGGACACCCTCTCCTTATCCACCGCCTACCTGATATCGCCCCAAATCTCTACTATCACCCAACTACCCTAGAAAGCTACCAGCCTCCGTCTAGGGATCCCTAATAGACCGGTCCACTAGCCAAACGGTAACTAATTGTTCGGATAACAAAATTTTCATTTTCTTGCTTCCATAAAAACGATAATCATAACCCGCAGCTGGAACACTCTCCAGACTGCCGCACTCCTGATCTCTTCCAGATTGCATTGGTTACTTGGGTAGCCATCGGCCGAATCGAGGTTTATTCCGGATTACCGTAAGGACTGGACGATTTGATCAATGGTTTAAACCTATACTCTCGCTCGCTGACGTTACATGGGGCACCGTACATGGATTAACAAAACCTCATGAAAGTCTCACCGGATCGCAGAGGTGATTCCTGACACCAACCATCAACACATCCGCTCAACGTTTATTCCCAAATAATCTAAACAAAAGTTCAATTCTTCCCGTGTTGCAGTACGAAACCAATGGCCGGAACCCAGCCTTCGCAGCTGTCAACTTCGTCAAACCAGCCCTTTTTTACCTGCTTCCCTCAACATTCTACCTGCCACCACCTGCAACCAAGGTCTTTAAGAAACAGAATACCAGCCATCTGCAGCCAACCATAATTTGGTTAACAATTTTCTATCACATACAAAAACAAAACAAAAAATTACACTCTTCCAACTTCTGCCTAGCCGAACCACTGACGTTTTGTCTCCACTAATCCGTTTCATTGACGGCTTTTCTTTTCTTTAAAAGTCCGCTATATGTCCATGCACCATTCATGCTCTTCAAAAGTTCACGGAAGTCCCTGCGAAGCTTTACGCCTTCATTTGAATTTCCATATGACATTGTAATCACCTGCACAAAAGGTCCGTTTTATTATCACCTTTGACTCACTTGCCTTTATTTCACATGCCTCCTCCACAATTAATTACCCAATGCTGGATCAGTGTCCAATATTCCGCTGGTATCTCTGACTGCACTTTGAAAGCCCCACGCTTGCTTTACCTCTAACAATGTTCTTTGGCATCTCTTCCGCCCGGTTACTCGTTAGTGACTGTCCATTTGTCGCTTATACCAGCAATCCCACGACTGTTCAGCTATCCACACCGCCCTCCAGCGATTTCGAAACCGATTCGGAATTCCCGCCTCAACCATAACCACTTTTGTTCACTCAAACACTACATGACTTTACTGGTGTATTTCGGTTGCTGTGTGATTTATAAATTTAGAATCTGTGAATACCTCACATTGACATGTACTGCTGTATACTCTGATCTTGCCTTGTGCATGTGTATTGACCACGGTCAAGAAATATACTATACTATATCCCTGTTCTGGACCTGCGTGGAGCACGTGCTCCTCTTTTTCACGCCGCAATTCGGTTCTCGTTTTTGAGTCCTTGTGATCGCATAATTAAGGTTTGTATCCGTTTTATGTCAATAATAATAATGGTTTATTTCGGAGACTCCCGAGGCATGCCAAGTGCATGATCATGTTTACGCAGGTGATGGAATGGACACCTGTGATTCATGAAAATGCGGAAATATGCGCGAGAAAATGGGATAAAAAAGAGCTCAGAGGGGGGAATAAGGTGGGAAGAAAGTATGCTAAGCGTATGCACACCGCAGAAAATGTAGGGAGTTTGAATGAACTCAGGAGCGGATTTAAATGGGCCCAAGGTGAGTTTGAAAGTCGGGGTCAGGTGGAGAGTGTGACTGGTCCGAGCGGAAACATCTGGAGGCCGACTGATATACACGAGAAAGGCTAGAATTCGGTATAAGGAACTGCAGTAGCGGTGGAAGATGGAGAAAAAAGGTGAGATGCACTGCAGTGGACTAGATATCAATGAAGCACTGGTACTCTTCAGTGGATGGCCCGCAGACAGGGCACAAAACTCATCACAAAACAGGCAGCAAGCAATACAAGAGGTAGAGGGTGGATCGGATGAAAAAATGATTCAGGAGGATTGGATACGGTAGATATGAGGCACAGATGTACGAGGGATGGGTTCATGTCATGACGGTCGGCGTGATGGTAGCAAGGGAAATGGCCGGTGGGGAGCTGCAAGATGTAGAGGGAATGCACATATATATATATATGCGCAAGTATATATATATATATTATGTATATATATGTATGTATATAGGAGGAGCAAGAGCAATAACAATGGGGTCCTAGAAAGAAATTATCAGTCACTGGGAGGGGCAGGTAAGGTTAGATCGAATAGCTGTAAAATAAACTTTGGAATACCGTGGCGAATTTTCCTCAAGACAGGTGGACATCGCTGCCGAACAGAGAGAAAAAAGAATGCCGAAGCACAGAAGAGGTGACTACTGTGACAAGTAGTTCATAAACTAGGGAAGATGACGGGTACGATCAAAGGGAACAGGTATGAATGAGTCTAACTATTTGATCAATGCAGAAGCGAAATGTGGTGACGAACAGAGGAATCGGGTAGTGACATATCAAACGATTTGGAACTGTAATAGAACTTCATGACATAACATTGTCTTTACAATCGGTGGAACGTGGAGAAGCAGACCAAACCGAATGGCACAGAGAAAATGCCTGTAGCGAACAGTATACGGAACAGATGAAAGCAATGACCAAAGAGATACAGGTAAGACGACCAATCAGATCATTTTACCGCAGGTGAAACACGAAGGAGGCAGAGAAGAAGGATGCAGCAACACCAGGATAGTTAAACCAGGAATGGGACGAAAGGCCCGAGGAATGACTGTGCGATGGAGTTGGGGCATTGGAAATTGAAAGCTGCGTGCCTGTAGTCAATTGAACAGGTGGATTAAGTAAGAGGATGCTAATTGGGACACTGCCTAATGGAAAGAACCACAGAGGAATCGCGGAGCCAAGAAAGGAAAATATGGTGGAAGTGATTAGATAATAAATGCGACTGTAAAAGACGCAAAGTTTGGAGCGGCAAGTTCTGATATGCGGATTGGTCATTTTATAATCCAGTATCGTAGAACTTCACCGACAACCGCCTTCCGATTTCGGGATGTGTTGCGAATTTGGCTACGCTTTGCTCAAAGATGTCTTACAATACTCAGTTGATCAATTTGGAACCAGAAAATACGTAAAACGCCAAGAAAAGGATCGAAGACATTGGAATCTGGACAGGAAGTAATACGGAAAGTCACTGGGGGAGTTTTGGGTACTTTCGATTCTTTAGTTAACGCTAGATCCCCTGGTCCTGTCAGTGCTAGCTCATGTATTACTGAGGGTAGTATGAATTTATAGAATGTCGGTTTATTTAAGTTAAGGATATTAGACCTAGAACACCAACTGCTATCGGCCAGAAAACAGGCCCAGGAGGCAGAAGAGAAGCGCAGACCGAACGAGCGTGAGCAGAAGACCAATACTACGACCTATATGACAGATCAGGAAAAACGTAAATAGGAAACCCTGGGCCGGTCGTCGAATATAAAACATCAAGGCTACCAACGATCGATCTGCCAAGAGTAGAACTGACAGTTCCCGAAGGACGACCTGAAAACTACTGCGAGTTCATCAGGCAGTTCAAAACTTTCTTCTAAGACAAGACAACCGACCCTGGGCAAAGGCTCCTTTGCCTGACTCGTCAGTGTCGAGGCCAAGCAATAGAGACCATCGATGGGTGCACCAAGCTTGACCCGGAACAAAGCTACACACAAACAAGGACGATTTTGAGGGACCTGTTCGGCCAGCCATTGAAGGTATCCCGTAATCTAATAGAGGGTGTGATGGTATAAGCCAAAAGAACCAAGGGCGATGTCTACACAATGGCCGACCTAGTAAGCAAAATTCAGAACCGTTAAATAGCCCTTGACCATTTAGGTTACATGGCTGACCTCGATGCAATGCACACTTTGGAAGGCATGGTCCGTCATCTCTCTTCCGAACTACAAGGTTGGTGGGTGGAATAGGCGGAACGTGTAAGCCGAGGCGACCGTGAGGCTAACTTCGAAGAACTGACCAGATAATTGGACAGGGAAATCATGATAGCCGACCGTAGATTTGTTCGACTCCTCCGGCGCTATAACCGAGTAAACAAATCATGTACTAGCCAGGCTCAGAACACTTCACCGGAACGTCCGAAATATCAGCCTTGGACCGGGGCGCATGCCACTTCCCGTGAGGCTCTACCGCATCCAAATTGCAGGTCGCGTGAAGCTAGTCATGGGCTACTAGAATGCTCCAGGTTCGTCAACTCTACAATAGACAAACGTTGGGGAATGGAAAGGACTACAGGAGCTTCCTTTATAAGCCTCAACAACACTCACCGGGCGGCAGCTTGTAGGGCAAGGACCAGGTGTGTTCACGGTGGTCTCGCGGGTAGACACCATCGATTGTTACACCGGGCGAGAGAAACTACACCGGAGGTGAACACCAAGCCCAGCGGGGTTTGTTCAACATCGCGGTCTGCCAGTAAACCAGTACGTTTAGGAGTAGCTGCCGCAGGCGCGGTGACCCCAACTGGAGTAGTCAACGAGTTGGCTTCCGTTGACAGCTGATCAGGTACCACCCCAGTGAAGGAGCGGTCCGCCGACAAACACCGGCTCGCTAAAAGTACAACGCAGTTAGCAGTGAGAACGATGGGTGGAACGCAAGTAATGGCTGCAGGCCGGTTGAGGTTACAGCTCGTCTCCCTAGGCACTAGCGAGTAAATCGAATCAACGTAAGCATTCACATTAGCTGATCTCCCCATGCTAGCACCAAAGTCAGTGAAGGCAATTTTGACTAGGTGGACCCACCCGCAGCATGTGACCGTTGTAGACTGGGAAGACGAAGAAGTGAACCTCCTCATCGGCTGCGACGTGCCAGAGGCACTTTGGGTACTTGACCAGAGAGTGGGCAACCGCCAGGCACCCAGTAGGGGGAAGTGGTCCTATGAATTAAGTATCAGCCAAAACGGACCACATTCAGTATTACTTGCAGCGGCTGTATGAAAAGGAGTTTAACGATATCGAATATGAGAGATTATCGTTGTCTCAAGAGGACCACTTCGCTTTGCAAACAGTGCAGCAAGGGACTAGAAGCCTTAAAAACAGTTCGAGGTCCCCTTCCCAAGGCGCACACCGGCGGGCCCCCGGTTGATAACAGAAACTGTACTCCGCAAAGACTACTACTACTAGAAGGGCGCTCCTTTCGAGGCAAGGATCCGTGGGAACGATATGCAGAATTACTGGAGCGAAACGAAGTTCTCGGCTACTTTGAAAGAGTGCCTGCTACCACCGACGACCAAAGGGGAATGTGATATCTGCATCATCACCCGGTTATCAACCACAGGAGCAGTAAAATCTGCGGGTGGTTTTCAACTGTTCTGCCGAGTTCCAGAGAAAGCGGGTAAACGATCGTCCACGACAAGAGCCTGACTGGACCACGCCACAGATCGAAGTCATGCGCCGTTTCCGAGTGGGTAGAGTGGCCTTGTCTACTGACATCAGGGAAATGTTTCACCAGGTAAAGATACCGGTAGAAGAACGAAATGCGGCGCGTTTCCTGTGGGGGGAAGAGAACAACCGGGACAAAGCAGTGATAAACTATAGGATGACCATCCACCCCTTTGGAGCCATATCGTCACCGTTCTGTGCAAACTACGCCCTTCGAGAATCAGCAAACAAACATGGAGGTTTGGTCCATCGGTCGGTGGTAGATAGCGTCAGTAGAAACGTCTACGTCGACAACTATCTTGGGTCACTCGATGATGTAGAATCGGCCCTGGCGCAGTTCAGGGGCCTAACGAGATTGCTAGAGGAGGGCGGCTTCCATCTAGCGAAATGGATATCAAACGCTTCAGAAGTGCTCGAAGTCATCCCGTAAACTAGAGCGCCGAAAGGGTTAGAGATTTGGACGGCTCTCCCCTCCCTACCGAGCGCACCCTACGAATACAATGGAAGGCGGAAACGGACGACTTTGTTTTCGAGCTAAACGTTCCCGAGCTGCCAGCAACTCGTTGTGGCATACTATCTACTGTCTCTAGTTAGTTCTATCAGCCTGGTTTTGTCCCTCCCTGGCTGTTACCGGGAAAGATCCTGCTGCAGCGGCTGTGCCGTAGAAAAATAGAATGGGACCAAACACTGGACCGAAGGGACCGGCTGGACTGGGGAGAACTTCTAAACGCCTTAAAGAAACTAGGGGACATAAGGATTCCACGATGTTTGCCCCCTGGTCAGGCAACACGGACGGGAGGACTTCATGCATTTTCTGACGCACCCGAAGTCGGTTACGGAGCCGTGGTGTACGGACGATGGCGCACGGGCGACGGACAATATACAACGAGGATCCTGTTCACCAAAGCCCGCGTTGCTCCACCGAAGTCGGTTTCGATCCCACGCCTTGAACTCATCACAGCCGTGTTAGCAGTCGGGGCGGTACAGGCAGTAAAGATATGTTTCGACTTCTACATTTGGTAGACTAGTTTTTGGACGGACTCGACAATAGGACTGTACTACATAAACAACATCCAGAGCCAGTTTGGTACTTTCGTTGCTAACCGACTCATGATCATCTACGATGAATCGGCCATGAACCAGTGGAATCATGTCAGGTCTGGAGATCACCCTGCCAATCTGTGCTCCCGAGGTGCGACGAAATTCCAGCAATTCGACAAGTGGACTGAAGGAACGAAGTTCCCGTGAACTCCTCAAAGGGGCGGGCCCGTGAACTTAAACCCCCCTGAAATTGGAACTGGAGATCAAAGGCTTAGTGATGACGGCCACAGTCTTCGAAGCGACACTCAGTTAGTCACGAGTGATCAGATGTTCTTCCTGGATGAAGACACCTCGTGCGTTAGTTTGGTTGGCCAGGTTCAAGAGACATATACTATTCATGAAAGGGATCCGCCCCTCCGGCCGGATACGAGTGGGTCCGACATACCCGGATGAATTGCGAGCCGCAGAACACGATATATTCAGGATGATACAACGGGGGGCTTTCTTCCGGGAACTCAACAGGGCGAGAGCAGTGGGACCAATCGGCAAAGAAATACCATCTGCGAGAGGCGACTTGAAGCATTTATGCCCCAAACTCTTTGATGGGCTGCTATGGGTACATGGTAGGCTGGTAAATCCCCACCTGAGCTTTGACACAAAGTTCCCCCTATTGCTGACGGCTCAACAACCTATAGTAGAGCTAATGATTCAACACGTCCACGCCGTGGAGGGACACGCCGGGGAAAGTCACGTGACGAGCGTCATCCGAAAGCGCCTTTGGTTGTTGAGAGGACGAGAGACTGTAAAACTCGCAATTCCGCGTTGTGTACATTGTAGGAGGCGCAATGCCACGGCGGGCAAACAACACATGGCCCCGCTACCACAATGCGGATCGACTCTGGGTTGGTGACCGTCCAGCGACGCCGGGCTGGACTATTTCGGGCCCGTGTGGATCAAGTGTGAGGAGAGGCTGGAAAAACGATACCGGTGTATCATGGCGTGCATGAAGCCACATGCGGCACACTTAGAAGTTGCGCATTCAATGACTACCGACTCTTTCCTACGGGCCTTGCAAAGCTTTATCAACCGAAGATGCGTACTGGCAGATATATACCCCGACAGTGGGTCGAACTTTGCGGGCACTCACCGGGAACCGCAGCTTTGGCACAAAAACATGGACAGGGACGAGCTGCAGAACATAACCGTGGTCTGTGGTTTACGATGGCACTTCAATCCCCCGCAGGCCAGTCATCACGGTGGCGTATGGGAACGCCTGGTCAGGTCCACCGGGCGAACATTGCTGTTGATCATTCAGCAACAGGATCTTGACGACGAGACTTTGAGCACCGTCATGACTGAGGTCAGGAGAATCCTGAACAACCGCCCCCTGGTTCCAGTAACCAACGGTCACCTCACCCATCTAGCGCTCACTCTGAACGACTTATTGTTGTTAAGGTCGAACGAGGGTCTCCAAGGGCCGATAAACCTTCGTGGGAGCTACCTCCACAGATGGAAGCAGGCAAACTATCTTGCCAAGGTTTTTTGGAGGAGATGGTTGCGAGAGTACCTACTAACTCTGCAAGCTCGACAGAAATGGCCGGTGAAAACAAGACCATTCTAGGTTGGGGAAGTAGTGATGATCGCAGACGAACACGCGCCTTTCAGCACTTGGACTTTGAGCGTGGTTAAGGAAACCATCGAAAGCTCTGACGAAATGGTAAGAACTTTGAAGGTGGACAACCTGCGCTACAGTGGGCCTCTTTTTCCCCCAGGTAATGTTTGTTTTTTGTGTTTATAAAGCTTTTAACCGTCTGTGATTTAGCTGGAAAGGCTTGGGAGAAACACCCAAAATTTTCTACGTAGCATTACACTCTGGAAGAGTTCAACTTACTGATCCAAAATCTTTCCGCCTTCTTCACACTTGAACTACTTATGGAAGCTCCAAAGGCCCTCCGCAAACATGCCAAGGTCCCGGGTGCGAGTCAGGCAATTCGTACTGTCAGGTTCAGAAAAACCAGGAACACTCAACCTCAGTCTCCACTCAATCCGTGCTCAGTAGCTCTCGTCTATTTTTATCACTAGGTCAACAAGATTATTGAAGTAAATCAAAGAGTGGCGGGCCTGCCTGACCACATCCAGTCCATCGATGATATTCTATCAAGGATATCCCTTATATCTAGCATATTGGAACCCTCCCCTTTAGCTAATCGCCATGGCCTAGCCATGGCAGGCCGTTTCCTGGACTCGATTGCGACCGAACTTCATAAGCTTGTGGCCAACGCCAAAAACGTGATAATTTTCAATATCCCTGACCGACTGCCCCTGCTCTTGTTCGCTTGACATGCTTTTGGTTCCTACGCACGAGACTCACTGGGGTGATAGTAAACTGGTCTCTCCACATATGCTTATCCACTTCCTGCTCCAATTTTCAACCACCCCGTACCCTCTCATGCATGCTAGCATGTTTTTTGACGTCAGCTACAAAATCATCGTGGCTCCGGACAACAAGTCGATACATCAGACTACAAACACGTTTCATCAAGGCGCTAACTGTATACATGTGGATATTATTGTACATATATAAATATACATACAAGAACGCAGAGAAAGCTCCCGTATTTTTCGCCCACTTATCATTTTTCTCCTTTTCGTGACGAAGCGGCGTCCCTTTTGTCCTAGAATCCAGCTCACTCTCCAGTTTACAGCCTCACCTGACAGCAACCTGCAGCATTAGACCTGAAGATACCCCACGACAGGATTTGTCATACATCTTCTGGATCTGTCATGTAAACCTGTCATTTGGGTTCTTAGTGTGTCCCAACTGCTTATTTGTGACCTGAAAAAAAAACCACTGTGGGATTTGTCATATATCCTCTAGACCTACTATGCGGACTTGCCATTTAGGTTCTTAATATTGCCCAGCTGCTTTCTGACGTAGCCCTCAGATCCCATAGTCCAAATGCATCTCCACGGATTTATTAACCTCGAAAGATGAAGAATTCCCGGTGGACGGTCGAATTGGTAATCAATAACTTTGCCTTGTAATGCAAGCGCAGTTAGCCCTCACGAACACCGAATTACAATAATAACGACTCCTCATTTCACTAAGACCATTGTGCCGCATTTCCAACCTCTGTACTCTTATCCGTTATTTTGCTCACGCTAACTGTAAGCCTTTTGAGAACCTATAAGCGGGAATTTGAGCTCAAATTGGCTCAGTCTGTAAGACAACAGCCGAAGAAGTTCTACAGCTATGTACAGTCTAAAGGCTCAACAAGAAATGCCATAGGTCCGCTATCCACTAGAGACTATGGTATTGTCACTGATGACCAGGGCAAAGCAGACGCCCTGGGGGAATACTTTGGTAGTGTACATAGGATAGATAGTGGGGTACGAGTAGATCTGGCTCTGGTGCATCCTCCTCAGTTAAACGAGCTAGATCTCTCAGGGGAATGCGTGCGTAAGTACCTACAGGAGTTGAAAAGCCACAAATCAGCGGGCCCAGATGGCATTCATCCAGCTATCATCAAGCCGTTGGCGGATATCATAGCTCCATCGGTATGCAAGCTGTACAGATCCACGTTGGACCAGGGTAAGCTGCCTCAGGACTGGAAAGTCGCGGCAGTCGTGGCAACACATAAGAGTGGGCCTAAGTCGGATGAGCAGAACTACAGGCCGGTAAGCCTAGCTAGCATTCTCTGTAAAGTCCTCGAGAAGATCATCCGTGCCCATATCTGCTAGCACTTACTGCGGCACTCCATGCTAAGCCCGGCGCAGCATGTATTCCTGAAAAATAGATCTTGCTTGACCAATCTCCTGTGCTTCTTAGATGAAGTAACTCGACGACTGGGCGAGGGTAAGCAAGTCGAGGTATGCTACCTCGACTTTAGATAGGCGTTCGACTCCGTTAATCATCGTCTTTTGCTACGCAAGATGGAGACTTTCGGTATAGGTGGGCCAGTATATAGGTGGCTGGAGGACTTCCTCTCCCGCAGGACGTTTGACGTCAAAGCGGGGGACAGGTGCTCCAGTTTGGTGAACGTCACCAGTGGTGTACCTCAGGGATCCGTCATAGGCCCGGTCCTATTCTTGTTATTTATAAATGACCTAGCATCCACTCTTCAATCGCCCAGCTTTATTTTTGCGGATGATATGAAGATTGTTGGATCTAAGAGTAGGAGGGACTTGGCCAGGGAAATAGGCACCGTCCCAAACTGGGCATACAAATGGGACTTACCTCTAAACGCTCAAAAAAGCCATTTGTTGTCAAGGGCAACAGAGAGCCTAACTGTCGCTCATGATCAAGGGCTGTTCACCGTAGAGGCAGTCAGTAGCGTTAAATACCTGATGATCATCATGAAAAGTGACTTCAAATGGTCGGAGCAGTGCAACGCTGCTGCGCATAAGGCTCGTGGGGAGCTCTTTCGGCTGAGATCAGCTTTGTCTTGCCGGAAGCCGGAGGTATTCATACCTATTTACATGGCTATAGTACGACCTCACTTAGAAGGTAGCGTGCGGGCTTGGTCACCCTTCTACAAAAAGGACGCCGCCTGCCTAGAGAAAGTCCAACGTCTGGCCACGCGAATGGTTGAAGTGCAGAGAGGCGAGACTTACGAGCAGAGACTCTGTGACCTGAATCTCTTCTCTTTGGAAAGGAGGAGACGTCGAGGGGATCTCATAGAAACGTTCAAGGTGTAACAGCCGGTCGTGAAAAATCCCCCTCTTTCCCTCGCGATTCAGTGTTTTTCCCAACATCACTCATTTCCATACACTATTGACTTGTCTTTACGAACTGGTTGTTTTTCTGGACCAATTGTTGTTTGTTCGCGCCCAGAGCGCTACTTTGGCACATCCTTGTTCAGGACCTGCGTGACGCACGTGCTGTCTGCTCACACGCTGCTATTCGGTTTCTCGTTGTTGAGTCCTTGTGATCGTATTATTGAGGTTTGTATATTGTTTATGTCATTGTTTATTTTAATAATCTAGTATCGTAGAATTATCACGGATAATCGCCTTCTGATTTCGGGATCCGTTGCGAATTTGGCTACGCATTGCTCAAACGTTCGTAACAATACTCAATAAATCTATTTGGAACGAGGAAAAATCACGCAAAATGCCAAGAAAAGGATCAAAAGCAGTCGAATCCGGACAGGAAGTAATGCGGCAAGTCTCTGGGGAGGTTTTGGGTACATATGATTCTTTAGTTAATGCTAGATCGCCCATTCCTGTCAGTGCTAGCTCATGTGTTATTGAAAGCAATATTGATCGTAAGGATATCGATTTATATAAGCTGAGAATACTAGAACTAGAGCAACAGTTACTTTCGGCTAGACTACAGGCGCAGGAAGCAGAGAAGTGTACACAGAAACAGCGAGATCATGAGACCAGTGACTTCGACACTTCCGATAGGTTAGAGTGCAATAAGGTAGGGAACCCCACGCCGGTCGCCGACAACAAACCACCATCGATCGATCTGCCTACAGTGGAGTTAACGGTTTTCGACGGACGAGCTGAGCAATACTGCAAGTTTGTCAAGCAGTTCGAGACGTTCGTTGAAAACAAGGTAACCGACCCTGGGCAAAGGCTTCTTTACCTTACTCACTACTGCCGAGGCCGAGCGCGAGAAGCTATCGACGGGTGCACCATGCTCGATCCAGAACAAGGCTACACAAGGGCAGGAAAGATTCTGAGGGACTTGTTTGGCCAACCTTTCAAAGTAGCCCGTAACCTAATAGAGGGCGTGATGGCAGAGGCAAAGAGAACCAAAGGCGACGTCTACACCATGGCCGACCTGGTGATCAAGATGCAGAACTGCTCAATAGCCCTCGACCATTTAGGTTACAGGGCTGACCTAGACGCCATGCACACTTTGGAAGGCATAGTCCGTCACCTCTCTCCCGAACTACAGGGTAGGTGGGCGGAAGAAGCTGAACGGATAAGCCGAAGCGACAGAGAAGCCAACTTCGAAGACCTGACTGAATACTTAGACAGGCAAACGAAGATAGCTGACAGCAGATTCGGCCGACTCGTCCGAGACAGCAACCGAGCAAACAAGCCCGGTACTAGCCAAGTCCAAACCCCTGTACGGGAACATCCAAGTACCAGCCTTGGACCAACACACACGTCATTTCACGAGATGCTACGGCGAAACCAAATTGCAGGTCCTGTGGTACTAGCCATGGCCTACCAGAATGCCCCAAGTTCGGCAACGCCACAATAGACGAACGGTGGGGAATGGCGAGGATGGCAGGAGCATGTTTCATCTGTCTCAACACCACGCACCGGGCAGCAGCCTGTAGAACAAGGAATCGATGTGGTTACGAGGGCTGCACGGGCAGACACCATCGGCTGCTGCATCAGGCGAGAGTAACCATATCCAAGGCGAGTGCCAAGCCCAGCGTGATTTGTTCAACTTCACAATCTGCCAGTAAACCGGTACGTTTAGGCGTAGTGGCCGTGGGAGTAGTGACTCCGACTGGGATAGTCAAGGCGTTGGCTTTCGTTGATAGTGGATCCGACACCACCTTAGTGAAAGAGCGGTTTGCCGACAAACACCAACTGGCTAAAGGTGCGACGTCGTTAGCAGTGAGCCCGGTGGGCGGAACACAGGTAATGACTGCCGGTAGATTAAGGCTGCAACTCATCTCTCTAGACACTAACGAGGAAATAGAACCAACGGAGGCATTCACGTTAGCAGATCTCCCCATGCGAGCACCAAGGTCGGTGAACGCAATCTTGACTCGGTGGCCCCACCTGCAGGATATAACCGTTGTAGACTGGGAAGATGATGAGGTGGATCTCCTCATCGGATGCGACGTGCCAGAGACGCATTGGGTGCTTGACCAAAGAGTGGGCGACCGCCAGGCACCTTATGCCGTACGCACGGTTCTGGGATGGATGTTATACGGTCCAGTAGGGGTACGCGGTTCCGTGAATTACTTATCCGCCGAAACGGACCGCATAGAGTATCATCTGCAACGGCTTTATGAAAAGGAGTTTCATGACACTGGAGACGAAAGACCGACGTTGTCTCAAGAGGATCACTTCGGTCTACAAACGGTGCGGGAAGGCACTAGAGGCCTCAAAAAACAGTTCGAGGTTCCCCTCCCATGGCGCACACCGGTTGACCCGTGGACTGACAACAGAAATTATGTTCTCCAACGATTACTACGACTAAAAGAACGCTTCATTCGAGACCAGAATCTGTGGGAACGATACGCGGATTTGATGAAGCAAAACGAGGACCTCGGTTACGTTGAAAGGGTGCCTGTCAACAACGACAGCAAAAGGGGTATCTGGTATCTGCCTCACCACCCAGTCATCAACCCCAAGAAACCCAATAAACTGAGGGTGGTTTTCGACTGTGCGGCCAAGTTCCAGGGCAAGTCGTTAAACGATCGCCTACTACAGGGGCCTGACTGGACCACACCACTGATCGATGTTTTGTGCCGTTTCAGAGTGGGTAAAGTGGCTTTGTCTGCTGACATTAGGGAAATGTTCCATCAGGTGAAGATTCCGGTAGGAGAACGAGATGCTTTGCGTTTCCTGTGGTGGGAAGGGAGCGACCGGGACAACGCAGTGGTGAATTATAGGATGACCGTCCACCCCTTCGGAGCCATATCGTCACCATTTTGTGCAAACTACGCCCTCCGAGAATCAGCGAACAAACATGGCGATCTGGTACATCGGACGGTGGTAGAAAGCGTCAGCAGGAACTTCTACGTCGACGACTACCTTGGGTCATTCGATGATGTGGAATCAGCTCTAGAGCAGTTCAGGGGTCTGACGAGATTGCTGGAAGAGGGCGGCTTCCATCTAACTAAATGGATGTCGAACGCTTCAGAAGTGCTGAACGTCATCCCGTATCACGAAAAGGCCGAAAGGGTAAGAGATTTGGACGGCTCTCCACTTCCTATCGAGCGCACTTTAGGGATACAATGGGACGCGGAAACGGACGATTTTGTTTTCGAACTGAACGTTCCCGAGCTGCCAATAACCCGTCGTGGCATACTATCTGCCGTCTCGAGTTTGTTCGACCCGCTTGGTTTCGTCTCACCATGGCTGCTACCCGGAAAGATCTTGCTGCAGCGGCTGTGCCGTAAGAAAGTTGATTGGGACCAGTCACTGGACCGAGGGGACCGGCTGGACTGGGAAGAATTTCTGAACACTTTGAAGATATTAGGGGACATAAGAATCCCACGATGTTTGACTTCTGGCCATACGACACGGACTGGAGAACTACATGCCTTACCGATGCATCCGAAGTCGGTTATGGAGCTGTGGTGTACGGACGATGGTGCGCAGGAGATGGACAATATACCACGAGGATCCTGTTCGCCAAAGCCCGCGTTGCCCCACTGAAGTCGGTCTCAATCCCACGCCTTGAACTCAGCGCAGCCGTGTTGGCAGTCAGGGTGGTGCAAGCTGTGAAGAGATGTTTCGATCTCTACATTTGGTCGGTGAGCTTCTGGACGGATTCAACGATAGTACTTTACTATATCAACAACGTACGGAGCCGGTTTAGTACTTTCGTTGCTAACCGGCTCACGATTATCCACGATGAATCAGCCACGCACCAGTGGAGTCATGTCAGGTCTGGCGATAATCCGGCCGACCTGTGCTCCCGAGGTGCGAACAACTTCAGGCAACTGGACACGTGGACGAGAGGGCCAAACTTCCTGCAATTGCCCAAACAGGACTGGCCCGTGTTCGAATTAAAACCCCCTACGGAATCGGAACTGGAGATCGAAGGCGTAGTGATAGCAACCAACGTCGTCGAAGCGTCGTCCATTCTATCGCGACTGGTCAGGTTTTCTTCCTGGATGAAGACGCTTCGTTCGCTAGTTTGGTTAACCAGGTTCAAGAGAAATTTGCTAGTCATGGAAGGGCTACGGCCCTCAGGTCGGATACCGGTCGGCCCGATAGGTCCCGATGAGCTACCAGCGGCAGAGTACGATATTTTCAGAATGATACAACGCGAGGCTTTCGCCAAAGAACTCAAGAGGGCGGAAGAAGTAGGGCCGACCAATGAAGACATGCCATCCCCAAGAGGCGAGCTGAGGCGTTTGAACCCCAAATTCATCAACGGACTGCTGCGGGTGGATGGTAGGCTGACCAACGCCCACCTGAACTTCGACACAAAGTATCCTATACTGCTGCCAGCGAGACAACCTGTAGTAGAGCTAATGATTCAACACGTCCACGCCATGGAGGGACATGCCGGGGAAAGTCACGTGACGAGCGTCATCCGAAAGCGCCTTTGGTTGTTGAGAGGACGAGAGACTGTAAAACGCGTAATCCGACGGTGTGTGCAATGCAGGAGACGCAATGCCACAGCAGGCAAACAACTCATGGCCTCACTACCAGAATGCAGGGTGACTACGGGCTGGTGGCCGTTCAGTGACACCGGGTTGGACTATTTCGGGCCCTTGTGGATCAAGTGCGGGAAAAGATTAGAAAAGCGATACGGATGTATCATGACGTGCATGAAATCACGTGCGGTACACCTAGAAGTCGCACATTCGATGACGACCGATTCGTTTCTACGGGCCTTGCAAAGATTTATCAACCGAAGAGGCGTACCGGCCGATATATACTCAGATAATGGATCGAACTTTGTGGGCGCTCAACGGTAATTGCAGCGTTGGCACAAGAACATAAACAGGGACGAACTGCAGAATCGAACCGTGGCCTACGGCATACGATGGCATTTCAACCCTCCACAGGCCAGTCACCGAGGCGGCATATGGGAACGCATGATCCGGTCCGCCAGACGGATATTGCTGTCAATCATGGAGCAGCAGCCGCCCGACGACGAGACGCTGAACACCGTCATGACTGAGGCAGAGCGAATCCTGAACAACCGCCCCCTGGTTCCAGTATTGAACGGCGACCCCACCCACCTGGCGCTCACCCCGAACGACTTATTGACGCTAAGGTCGAACGAGGGTTTCCAAGGGCCGGTAAACCTTCGTGGGAGCTACCTCCACGGGTGGAAGCAAGCGAACTATCTGGCCAAGGTCTTCTGGAGGCGATGGCTACGGGAGTACCTACCGGCTTTGCAGACTCGACAGAAGTGGCTGGCCAAAACAAGACCATTCAAAGTTGGGGACGTGGTTATGATCGCCGACGAACGCGCACATTTCAGCGCTTGGTCTTTAGGAGTAGTTACGGAAACCATCAAAAGCACTGACGAAATGATAAGAACGGTGAAGGTGAAGACAGCTAACGGAGTGCTCAATCGTGACATACGCAGTATTAACCTACTCGAGAGCGAAGACGGAGGAGCTGATAACCCCGAGGCCTAGTAAACCTTTTCACACCAGTAATGGAGGTGGATAAAGAAACACCATATATACCACACAATCTCCGTCAAACACGTTAAGGTGCTCGCGGTCCTTTCGTTGACATTACAGAAGATTCTTTCCGATATGTGGTGATGAGTGCGATTCCATTATACATCCCGATACATACACGCATGCACGACGCACTCTACATCCCGTAAACCCATCATACATGTGACAGTGTTCGTTGTTTTGATTTTGTTGACTTTACCGAATGCCCCTTGCATATGTGGAAGTAGCGGAGCTCAGGTCACACACACATGCTACACTTTACTCGTTTTCTTGCCACACGGTCTTTTGTTGACATTGCAGAAAGTCCTCCTTTGATGTGTAGTCATACCTGTGATTTCATTGTAACCCCGGCACACACACACACACACACACTCAACACGTACATCCAGGACCGGACGGCCCCTTACGAGGACAACGTCTGTGTGACCATTCACGCCCGCCATCGGTCATTTGGTCTTGTGGAAGATGTAGACTAGCCTCACGTCTATGTATCCAATGGATTAGGTGCGACCAGTAGTAGAACGTTGACGACGAGCATTAGACGCGCGCACTGACAGCAGGGCCTAGGCAGGTAGGAAGAATCAGTACCTTTATACCGAACCTTTGACTCTGCTAAGGATCCAGGAGGATTTTGGTGGGCGGTGTAACAGCCGGTCGTGGAAAATCCCCCTTTTTCCCTCGCGATTCAGTGTTTTTCCCAACATCACTCATTTCCATACACTATTGACTTGTCTTTACGAACTGGTTGTTTTTCTGGACCAATTGTTGTTTGTTTGCGCCCAGAGCGCTACTTTGGCACATCCTTGTTCAGGACCTGCGTGACGCACGTGCTGTCTGCTCACACGCTGCTATTCGGTTTCTCGTTGTTGAGTCCTTGTGATCGTATTATTGAGGTTTGTATATTGTTTATGTCATTGTTTATTTTATTAATCTAGTATCGTAGAATTATCACGGATAATCGCTTTCTGATTTCGGGATCCGTTGCGAATTTGGCTACGCATTGCTCAAACGTTCGTAACACAAGGTAATGAAGTTCTTTTCTGGCCTTAGACCAGATAGTCTATTCCAAGTGGCCGTGGACTCCAGAACAAGGGGATATGAAAAGAAGTTGATAAAACCCCGATCTAGGTTGATGGCTAGATCGCACTTCTTCAGCAACAGGGTTGTGAACAGTTGAAATGGTCTGCCTGGTGAAATGGTAGATCTGCAGACAGTCCAATCCTTCAAAGGTGCCCTAGATCGCAAGAGGTACGAGATCTTTTCTCGTAGTGAGCCTTGAGTATATCAACTAGATGGATGACGGGTAGCACTGTGGTTCTTCTGAAGTATGTTTTAGCAGACTTTTTCCCTCATTGCATACTGTCTCAGTGAACGCTCACGATGCACAATGTCTCTCGCAGTTGATGCGCGATGAGGTTTTCCGTTTCCCTCTCAGTTTTAGCGGGGATTCGATCAAATACACTCGGCAGTGGTGGGTGCATAACTGGTGTGCATGCCATCGAAGGAATTCTGGACGCTCGATTGGCCGTGGCCATTGCCTGTTCTGTGCAGACTGAACTGAACTGAACTGAACCCTCAGCTGGAACGTCTCCCAGACTGCGATCCTCCGTTTTTCAATTTCAGAACCACCCAGTCACCACGTTGCCTGGCTGTAATATATCACGCTGACAGCTTATCCGTTTCCCCGCCCGTCTACAGCCGCATCAAAGGCCGGCCACCGCGAATACGATCTAGCCAGCGGGTTTTACCCACTAGAAGTCCTGGGATTGCTGCATGTTCCCCTCTGAGGCTTACTGAGGAATTCTCACTACAAGGCCCTCCGATGTCGACGCCATTTAAACCACAGTGCGAGGACTCCTGACTAAATAGTTATCGGCCCATATTCGGCGATGCCCTTCCCCTTCCCATGGTGAAACAGCTGACGTAAACCGTAGCCAACCCTTGCCCAAAACGCCCAACGCAGACATAGTAAAGCCACAGGAAACTCAACAGAATAATGCATTACTCGATTTACCAGCATAACCTGGCCTATTGCAAAGGTTTTCACCCTTGCCTTACCTTAGTTTGTTCCTCGTGGACACGGCATTCCGATCGCCGAATATTCCTTCCTGGGACCTCATCTCTCTTCCACTGGCTGCGAACTGCCGACACTAGATGAAACCCAGTACTTTTCATGGAACTTGTCTCACCTTTTCAGGCGGTGATGTTCCCTTTCATATCCATAAATCTATGAAAATTGGTATTCCTATGCGAACCTACATAAAATACTTCCCTGCCTCCTCTGTCTCAACACCAATTACGTTTTTAAGTGAACGTGGGTATGCATTACTGACCGTTTCATTGCATCATTCTCGTGAACGTTGTATCTCCCGCGTCCTAAGCCAATGTCCGTCTGAACATTCCGATATCCGGCCGATTCATTACTATTGTCACAGTTGACTAGAAATTAATTCGCACTCGCCGTGTATTTTCTTGTAGCTTTGCTTCATTTATACCCTCATCAGCCTAAGTCCCTTGTTGCTGTGATGTGCGAATCCTTTTTTGAAATTTGTGAATTTTCCATCTCATTCAGTGATATTGTAAACTCTAATCATGCTTGCATGCGTGCCTCTCGACCACGGTCCAGAAATATGACATTATTATTATTATTATTATTAATATTATTATTATTATTATTATTATTGTTTTTATTATTATTATTATTAACGTAGAGACCGCCAACGGAAGCTAATCCACGGCATACGCAGTATCAGCCTCCTCGACATTGAAGACGGAGTAGATAACACGGAAACCCAGTATACTATCCCTCATTCGTCTTCGAGTTGGCTAAAGAAACCCCATGTGTGATGAAATTTACGACCTACTGAAGTATTGAACTATCATGTACCCGGACACATACACATTTACATGGTACACGTTTATCGTTCATGACCTCCTCCAAACACGTTGCAGCGCTCATAGTTTTACGTTGACGTTACAGAAGGCCTTTCGCATATGTGTTAGTAGCTGTGATTCTGTCATGCACCCACACACACACTCACGCAAGCACATACATCCAGTGCACGATGGCTCTCCCGAGGACAGCACGTATGTTTCCCCTTCAAGCCCGCCATCGATCGGTCGTTCTAGTAGACGATGCAGATTAACCTCGTGTCCGTATGGCCACCAGGTCAGGTGTCAAAATGAGGGAAACTTTGACGACAAGGTATTAGGTACGCGCACTGACAGCAGGGACTAGGTAGGTGGGAAGAATCAGTGCACTCATGCCAAGCCTTCGATTCTGATAAGGTTCGGGAGGATTTTGGCGGGCAGTGTACCGACCGTTCGTGGAAAATCTCCCATAAACCATTGCAGTTCCATGTTTCCTTAACGCCACTTACGTACTTACACTATTGACTTGTTTCACGCATTGTCTGTTTTTTATATACCAACCTTTGTTTGTTCACCTCCAGCGCACTGCCCTGTCATATCCCTGTTCTGGACCTGCGTGGAGCACGTGCTCCTCTTTTTCACGCCGCAATTTCGTTCTCGTTTTTGAGTCCTTGTGATCGCATAATTGAGGTTTGTGTCTGTTTTATATCGTTATTCATTTGATAACCTAGTATCGTAGAATTTCACGGATATCCGCCTTCTGATTTCGGGATCCGTTGCGAATTTGGCCACAAATTGCTCATGTATGTCCTACAACCCTTGCTTGACTTGGTGGCGGCAATTTGCGACTGCCCTGAGCTTCACTCTTACCGGTAATCGCGCCAGTTTTCTGGCCTGGTTAACTTTTATCGCCGCTTTATCCCACACTGCGCCGAAATAATGCAGCCTCTAACAGACCTTTTACGTGGAGGTAAGCGGAAATTCATTTTTCCCGACACGGCGCAGGCAGCTTTTACTTTGATCAAGGAGGCTAGCTCCAATATGGCGCTGTTTTCACATCCCGATTCTTCTGCTCCCCTGGCATTCGGAACAGATGCTTCGGACACGGCTGTTGGAGCGGTGTTGCAGCAATTCGTAAACAACTCATGGCAACCAATAGCTTTCTTCTCCAAGCTTCTCCAGCCTGCGGAATCCCGATATAGTACTTTCAGCAGAGAACTGCTGGCAATTAATTTGGGTGTCTGATACTTCCAGCACGTACTCGAGGGCCAAACCTTCACAGTGTTCACAGATCATAAATCACTAGTGCACGTCCTCCAGCCAGCTTCTGATCGATATTCGCCACGCAAGATTCGCCACGCGAGACTCACTACTTAGACTATGTTTCGCAGTTTACTGCAGACATTCGACACTTCTCTAGGGCACATAATCCCGTAGCAGAAGCACTCTCATGAATCCACAATATCGACTACCCACTACCCATGGGCACAGACCTAGAATCTAACACCGCGGCCCAATCAACAGAACCTGATGTCGATAAGCTCAGAACTAGCAGCTCCTTTCACCTAATGCCAGTGGCTCTTCCAACTTCGGACGTACCTATTATTCGCGATGTGTCACAGGGTCGATCCCGACCACTAGCTCCCGCCAGTTATCCCCTGCAACTTTTTATCAGCCTTCACAACTTACCGCGTCCTGGTGTAACCGCCTCAGTAAAACTATTCACCGAGCGATTCGCCCGGCTTTGCGTCAAACGTGACGTACCCCCTCGGGCCGGCACTAGTCTTCAATGCCAACTCTTTCAAACACATCGTCACAATAAATCTGCGTTGGGCTTTTTCTGTGAGCCCGATGGAAGCCTTCACCATGAGCATGTGGGCCCCTCCCACCATCCAGCGGCAGCGTCTACACACTCATTTGCCTAGGTCGTTTCACTTGCTGGCCACAGGGCCATACTCACCCCCTGTCCAACCCCGAAGGAAGCTGCAAAATCGTGTCTGACTGGTTGGGCGAACCAGTTTGGTTGCCCTCCTATAGTGGCCACTGACCGCGGTTCTCATTTGACAGTGTCTTCTACGAGCTACTGAACGCATTCGGTTGCAGACACGACGAGACGGTGGCCCATCATGCTCAGGCTGATGGCATGGTGGAGTTATTCCATCTCCAGCTGAAAGGTGCTCTTCTTGCTCGTGATGATCCATTATGGAGTGAGATTTTACCAATTTTTCTCTCAGGATGGCGTAAAGCCGTCAAAGCCGACACGGGTTACGGCGGCTGGACTGGTTTACCGCCGCACATTACGACTTTCAGGTGAGTTAGTTTCTCCATTACCGTCTATGAGTTTTACTTACGGGAATTGCACAAAACGGTTGTCACATCAAATGCCGGTGATAAAGTTCACCCCGCCACGAGCACAAACCCACAGCACATGCGCACCCACCACTCTAGAGACCGCCAGCCATGTATTTATTCGCGTGAATGCAGTGCGATCACCACTACAAATGACTCACTCGAGCCCGTTCCGCATCATCCAGCGAAAGGAAAAGAAATGCATGGTGGACGTCGAAGGCAGGAAGGAGACCATCAGTGTAGGCCGCCTTGGACCAGATTTTATCGAGGTATAACTCATCCCGGACAGCCCACTCAAGGTCTCCACCTGCTCACAACCTTCGGTTAGTCATCCCGAGTCGACCCCTGTCACTCCCACTAGCGACCCGTCGTTACCTATTGCAACATCAAGCGCCACGGAAGACACCGCTACACCCGTCAACAGGAGAAATCGACGCGGCCGCGAGCTGCGACAGCCAACAAGGTTTTCTGAATATGTAACAGTTGCACATATTTAAGTTTACTCCTTATATAACACTTCTACACAGTTTATTATGCTTGAGTGCACGACCATGTGGTTATCACTACAAAGGTAGCGGCAGCCTGTATCGAGCCCGTTTGTCCCTCTCACTCAAATATCCGATTGAGCACTGAGGCTCAGCTTCCTTTTGTTTCTTGCCTTCCAGTGTCTCCCGTCGGACAGAACCCCATGGAATTCCAGGATCTTGCATGCCCCCAGAACAAAGCTCATTGGATTGCGACTGGACCCATTTGACGCCGAACGCTGGCTCCTATACGAAGGCAATAACAGCCACAGGCAAGAGAAACTTTGGGGTATGCCGACAACGACAAACCCTACAACACAATCATCACTGCCAAGTCACAAGCAGGATCTACCCCGGCCGGGTAAAATGCTAAAGAGGACGCAATTTTGCAACCGACGCAAAGAAGCCAGTGTGAGTCATGGAGAACGGCTCATGCTGGCTTCGTTGTTGTGTTCGATCGTGGCGGGAGGCATGGAAAAAGTCTCTCGCCACGGAAGCCGACGTACCCATCACGGGTCAAAACCTAACTGTGTCGGCCTTCTAGGAAGAGACCTCTGTAGTGCTACCGACGTAACACACGATTGCAAAGGCCAACAAGTTTGTTTATTTGAACAATTACCGTTTTTAGTGGCTCCACTTGCTCCACCTGTGTATACACCCTGCACGCCATTGCGCTCCTCCAATATACACTTTGTCCCTCTCCGGGGTTTTTGAATTCTGCTCTTTTGCGCTCTGCCGAGTATATTCGCTAACGTAAAACAAACCGAGAACCAGGAGCTATAGATTCTATACGGGAACAGGTGCTGAGTTAACTTAGGAGAGTCCTGAAACGGCTCTGCAACTGAAAAATTTAATTCTTGGAGAATTAATTGGTGTCGGCCTAAAACCCTTTCTGCTGTGGCCACCCAGGCAGCACAAAGGAACGCTCGACCACCACCTCAGTATCTCTTGAATACCGTCGCAAGAAATCAGCGTACTACCTCCAAGAACCATCGAAATATACAGAAACACCGGAGGATCCATCAAAATGCAACAAATTTCCAACGGAAGTCTTTGTTAAGCAACATTTCTGAACATTTAGGAGCTTGGTCCCGAGTGACTCTAGATACAGAAATCTCTGCAAACGTGAATGCACGAGGATTTCGAGGCCAATATCCCATGGCAGAAAGCCATAATAAAAAATACTGAAGTAACCAGTCCGTTTTGCTGTTTATCATGAAGTAAGATTTTCTGTTTGTTTTAAAGCATCCTCATCATGGCTGCCAGTTTTTGGCAGTGGTTTTCCGTTGTCGCCTATCAATGTGTGCTGCTGAGGATTGCACTGCTTTTAGTCGGTTTCTAATATTATTCGGCGGGTAGTTGCGAGTTATTCTCATTAACGTCTTCATCTGTCCAGAACTACAACATTGAGGCGTAAGTTGCAGATCACAGTCCGCAGGATTAAAACAGCCGATTTCATTTCATATCTCCCGGGGCACGATGACGCCTTGAAGTTTGTTACAAATTTTCAGACTATTGTTCCGGTTCAACGAATGATGAGTCAGATGATTTATGGATGACAATGACAGTCCTGAAAAAACGGACTCTTCGGTAGCAGTTACGGAGCAACAAGTCATATTTGCTACTACCCGTGCCGCTGATAGGTAATGCACACTGGCTTTGCAAATATGGATAGTTGTGAGAACATGATGGGGCATAGCACTTGCGTACCAAAAAAGGAGTCGGCATCGATTTATTTGGTGGCGACCACTTTCACGAACGGTAAGCTTTATGGTGGTCAGCAATGTATGCAACAGAGTTATTACTCAGGGATAGAGAAATTCAATTATTAACACCGGCCGAAGTGACAAGTAAGCTCACAGAAGGTGACTGAGTTCTTCAATCTATATTATCCAGCTATTCCATTGGCCAAGGTGGTGCGAGGCAAGCTGCTATTTAACTAAACTCACCGACAACGTATTTGAAGATTTTATTACGAGCTCTGAGACAGCTAAAGCTTGATTTGTCATTGGACTCAAGGTCGCTGCTGGGATCACCAAGGTGGATCCAAGAGAAAAATGTTGGCGCCAGTAGATATGTACATTTTGGGTTAAGTCAGAACTTGCGACGAGCTCTGGAGTGCAGAAATGTCATTGCTGGCTGGCGCCTTAAGACCCATTTGGACATCAACGGCATGAGCTTGTTTCGTGGCTCATCGAACCAGTTGTGGCCAATACTGTGCAGCCGCGTAGACCCCGCGTCCCGAGTATTCATTGTTGGACTATATTGTGGAATGTTCAAGCCCACTGACGTTCATCAACATTTGGAGGTCCTGACACAGGGATTCACATCATCATTGTCTGACGGCATCATTCTCCGCGGCAGTGTTCTTCATTGCAGATTTGTTTGACAGTGTTGTGGTAGATAATCTAGCCAAGGCAATGAATAAACAGGTTGAGCATCAATCTGGGTTATACAGCTGACACAGATGCACACAACATTATAGCATCCAACGACGGCTCATTTTCCCGCCAACCACGGGAAGGTTGCGCAATGAAGTTGACTTTCGAAATCGCCGCCAAGGCAGTCATCATACCGGCAGTTCCCCGTTCGAACTATTACCGATGGATATGATAGTCATGTTTCCCAACGACCTAATGCACAGCCTCTGTCTCAGATTAATGCGACGAATAATCGGTCTTTGTTAAGGACTTTATTCTAGACGTAGACCCAGTGGACAACACTTTCTCCGGGCCCGTGAGGCGCAGGAGTCTAAACGGTCAATTGACCGGCATTGGTTTAATGATTTGTAACAATAAAACCCCGAATAACTGTGCACTGATCAACCACAGAGCGGCCAACATCCAAAGAATGGAAGGTGCAATATTGCATGCCTATTTCTTTGGACACTGACGATTTATCCGACTACCCAGTTCTCCCTGGGTGTTTGAACATACTTCCTTGTCACAGCTCCTCCGAGAGTGCCATCTGCCATGGTCAAAACAAAGTCACGTGTACAGTTTGATCACTACCTTATGATGAAAAGTGGGTGTTTCATCCGATAATGCACAAATGGCGAATCTACGGTAAATCTCTGAATATAATTTATATTACTTCAGTTTCAGATGGTTGTCGTCGTCTAGTTCTTAGAGGACTGGCAAGCGGATGACTGGCCACGATAAGGTTAGGTGGCCTCGTTGCCGTGCTAGCAAAATTTAGAAATTCATTCTTGAGGACTAGCTACCACCACCAAACACTGCTGGGTACCATATTAGGAAGCACAAAAGATCCGATAAATGCCTCCTTGGTGTCCGCTATTTTTAGATAAATTCAACAATACACGCCGATGTCAAAGATTTTCGAAAGAATTGTTGGAACTACCATCTTCCGATGTAGCAGCTGCTATGAACTGCTTTGGTAAAAGAAAAAGGTATACGAACTCATGTTTACAAAAAGCTTTTTTCGGGGAACCCAAACCTGTTTTGGATGCGCTTTCCGGTGAGGAAACTGACTGATCGAAAATGCTGCCGGCTGACATTGGTCTGTGGCCGCCTCCGGTCCTGAAATACGTCTGTCGCTGCGCCTCCGGAAAGCAGTCGGCTGAAAGTAACTGCTAATTCCAGCCCTCTTTGGTGTGCGGAAGTCTCCTCTTACGTATTTATCTATTCTGATGAAAAGTCCAAATCCAAAGTCAAGCCTCATTCTAACTTTCCAGCTACATCAACCCCTGTTAGAGACACTGGGCTACAAATTGCACACTACGCGCATATTTGAAATAGATTGTTGCCCTTTCTACGTTTAGAAAAAAGGAAAATAGTGACAAAGGCAAGAATATAACAGATCTAGTTCTGGAACACATTACTAATGGAAAAACTTTGATATTTAGTTAAACTTTGAGCGTCAAGTTCAGTAATTGCACCTGGGATGAGTGACCTTACCTCTCGGGTAGTTAAACCGCAGAAGACGATAGAGGGCGTCAAATCCAAACTGTGAAAAATTTGAACGTGGTGCGGGTGCATCGAGGCAGTCTATTCAGTGCTCTATTCCGGTGGGAAACTCACGGGAGTTCAATAGATGGAGTAAAAAATTGGAAGATGGGACTTTCTACGTGCAAATGATAACTTATATTGTTCATAACCTTGGGGTTGGCAAGCCCTTTTCCTCGGTGCAGCGGGGAAAGCGAACAGTTGGTGATTGTGTAGGTCAAGGTTCTCGTACGCTGATCTCCGACTGCTTTTTGCCCAACGTGAACGGGCGCGGTGTCCATGGGGGTCAGTCACTTGCAAGTATAAGATCCTGTAGAACAACTGTCGGTGCGTACGCCTTTCTGTGCTATCCTATCCTGTATTCGTATGCGCAATAACCAGACATTATTTTTCCGGAGGTGCCATATTTTTATAAGACAGAAGATGCAACTTTTCATTCAAGGGTGCACACCGGCCGAGGTTATTAGCACTGTACACCGTTTCAGGAGGTCGCCACACAAACCGAGGTTTTTGAGGTCAGTTTTGATTTGATCAGCCTTAATATATTGTGTACCGCTAAACAGTCTCATAAGTCAATTTCTAGCGTTCAGAATTTTAATGACATTTCATACTATCCCGATTCAACAAGCGTCTTCCTTTGTTGCAAGTGCTACCCAATACACCGGAAGGACACATGGTCGGGTTGCGATTGTTCGCCGACGGACCATGTTTACAAAGATTTACCAATGGAGCAATATATAACTATCCCCATAAAACTTTTGCTTTCTTTGAAATCCAGGGAATGATTCAGCTAAACATTGTATGCAGAATTATGGTTAAGTTTATTGTATGATGGTCTTGCTTATGCGCGTGCTCTGATTTTCGGCTATCTGGCAGATTAGCAGTGTATTCCACCATATGGCCTTGAATTTTAAATTTTTTGGGCATCCATTTGAACAAATCAGAGATACAGCTTGAGCCTCCTCCTTTATTCCTCGGTGAATACATCTGTCCTCTTTAACCTGCCTGTCTCATTTTAAAACATCTGACGGAAACAATACTTGACACATTTGAGCATGTGTCAAGCATGCTTCGAGCCTGTCTAAAATAAACGTTTGTCTTCCTTTTTATCTTTGTGGTCCCCAGGTGTCGACGCCTTTTGGGGTGGTCCCGTTCTCACTTCGTGTTGCATATGCCCGAAGAGAATGGGGCCGGATGAAGAGTCATCTCGGTTTTCTCAGGAAATATCCGCGGGTATTTTCTTTGGGCAGCCTGGGCAGCCCCTTGGAGGATGCTGCATCTTCCGAAAGAGCGGTAGTTCGAAACCGCCCGGGAATGTTATTCGTTCACCTAGCCGATGGCAAGTGCTACATAGAAGAGCAGGTTGATCGTTCGTCTTTTGTCGAATCTTGTGCACGAGCCGCAACTCAGCTGCCCAGATGGACTTTCCTAGCACCGTACTGAGAGGCTATTTTTCTTTCATCTTGATCTCTTTAAGGTGCCTTCTCAACTAAAAGTCTGGTCTCCTGAAGTGTTATGTCTTAATGGGCGTAAAAGCCTTCTGTCTGTGTTCGTGCCTGCCCAGCACATGATAAAGTCAAAGGATAAGACTTTCACCAAAAGATAGCAAATCAGTTATCACATCGACTCGTCTGGCGGGGGCAGCTGGCTGCTGTGAGAAGGGCTTGGTGTTCGGGATCAGATAACACAGTCTCATTACTGCAGCTGCCTTGATGCAGTAGGTGCCCAGTTATCCTCGGCGAAAGTTGTCGGACGATAGCAGGGCTGTCTGTGAGTGAGAAAGAGCAACTAGATTCAGCTCGTGGCAACCAGCAGTAGGCGAGGTTGCAAATGGGCCGAAAATAAAATCAACTAGGTGGTCATCCTGAGCAGCATGTTCCTGTGAGGATGCGACTAACTGCCGGCTCTGAAATGGAGAAAGAAAGAAGATTCAGTAGTTTGGAGTGTTTCGGCTGGGGTTTATATCGTTGAGCATAGTAGAACCATACGAATGTTGACCAGAAGGTGGCACGAGGGGCGTGGTGGGGGAAGGGAGAGTAAAATTAGTGACCTCCATGGGAATGGGTAGATATGATTTCAGTGCGGATAAATAAACGAGCCTGCTTTGTGAGAGTTTGGTGGTGGGGGTAAAGGAATTTCTTCTGTGGTTAACTGCATCCCTGGCCCTAGATAATGGTAAGGCAACTTGTTGAAGACTGACGGCATTTGCTTTCTTGTGCCCGACTAATGATTTTGGGATCATCGAGGTTCCAAAAAGTTGCGTCATTGAGGTGGGAAGACCGTGCTGGTGAAGTGGGAAAATCAGGGACAAAAGAATAGACCAGGAAGAAACCGGGATGTACTGAAACCTCAAGTGAAGAGGCTATATAAATAGAGCAAACCATATAAAGCATGTGTACAAGTCTAAAGCCGTAGATTGGAACGAGGATCTTGTTCATGGCGAATTGCTGCTAGGTCTAATAGCAAACAAGAAAACGGCTTAGATGCTTGGAACAAACCGCCGGCCTTATGGAAACCAAAACAGAAAAGTGTGATAAAGGAGTACCAACGGGTTTTCCTGCGTTTTTCATTTTTGGGTAATAAGGAGGCCGATATTTGTCGCCTGAAATTCCTTCGTGTCGTTTATATCAATAAGGTAATGTTAGGGCTACTTTGGCGATTGTAGCTGGCAACAGCACAGGTACCAGGAGAGTATAAGTTGGTGTGGTGACGAAGAAATTTAAGGCCGAGATAAAAGATCATATATGAAATAATCTGTGCACTATCATCCTGGCCACCGCCGAGCATGAGAACCGAAAGCGCTTCAAGCGGGCCAAGGCGGTTCAGGTTCTCACCTTAGCGGTACCAGGTTCGGGGTGGCTAGAGGTATAGCCACAACTAAATGTTACCAGTTTTTCACATCCCCGTATCATTGGTATTCAGAGACTAAACTGATACCTTGGGGACTTTTCTGCTTTCCACTTTTTATGGGTTTCCCTCTAGCGAACGGGTGGTTGAACTCACATGGGAACCTTTGTTTCTCCCAGGCCCGACCATAGTTTCACCCGCAATTAATGTTTTGCCAACAACGGGGTAGTCCATTTTTCATACATCCTTTCTAAGTTATGGTCAAAGGACCGCCGACTCCAGAGATTTTGCTAGCATTACCCGCAGAAACACAGTATGCTTACGCGAATACACGGAGCAGGAAAAATAATGTCTTAAAGCACAGACTTGTTTGTGTGTCAACCTCGTGCCAAACCAGGTCCTGCCCGAGATTATCGGGGGTCATTCTGGGCAAACTGATGTGAATAAGGTTGCCTGCAATTATAACACGGTATAATGTGGACAGAGTGAGGCAACATTTGTAGGTCAGTGGAGGACTTCGGATTCGGGGTGGCACTGACTAGTCGTTTTGTGAGGGCCCTTGGGAAGAGGAAACCGAAGCCGACAGGTAGCCACTGGAAGGTGAGCTTTTAGGGCCTAGAGATTTTGGCGTAGGTTAAACAAGGAAGTTGACAGAGGCTGGGCAAGGAAGCCCGGAACAATTGAAGCCCAAAGTATGAGAAAACGTTGGCAAGACTAAGATCAGCCACGGGCGAAAAAACCCAATACTTCGGGATTCAGCACCATGCACTTGCTGCAAATTACGGAGCCCTTGTCAAATAAGGCGAGAAAGAATGATTTGTTTGGGCCGGACTCCCCAAAATCACAGGTCCATAAGCGGCAAAATCAAAGTAAGGCGCTGGATATATTTGTGAACAGGGACTCAGTGGAGACTCCTGGTGCAGCACGAAGTCGTCATAACAGTTGGCTGGCGAAATCAAGGGCTTGAAACCTTGGACGGAAGTGGAGTCTTTTCATATTACTGGGTTATTGCCAGACGGAGCGAAAGGCGTAATTCTTGGTCGTAGTGCCGAAGACCGATTAGCCAGAAAAATGAGCTGTGGCACGGGAGACTTGGTGTCCGTAGGGGATCATAGGTGTTAACTGGAACTACGAGAGCCGGCACACAATAAACTAGGTGTAATTAAAAAGGGTCGCATAAACTATACGCCTCTACTATTTAGATCCAGTAGTATATTGTATTGGGAAATAGTCGATCAAGCGTTTGCCACTGGATGGGTAAAAAAAGTTAAGGTTATCGTGCAATAATCCCTGCAACCGCCATCATTCTTTAAGATGACCTCTCTGGTGATAATTCGGCCGGTGGAGAAATGAATATCTTAACGCGTACGCAATCTCAGTGCATCAGAGAGAAGAAAAAGGGTCGCATGAATAACGGTGTAAAGAATATCCCTTTTATACATGAGAGATAAATGCTGACCCAGCACACGGCTTGGAATAACTTCACTAGTATCAAGTCTCGGATGGAAGGAATATCCGTCGATCAACAGGACCTGCGAAAAGTGGTCTAAGCGGTAAGAGAATCATGCGTAGAGAGGATTGGTGATGCCAAAAAGCCTGCTCTAGCGAAAACATGAAGGTAACGGGTGCGCAATAAGATTTTCCCGCTATATCGAGGAACAATACCATTTAGACCATCTGCCTGTTAGTTGCAGATGCGGTATGATTTACGAAGTCAGTGTGCAGGTCTTACAAGAATAATGTTGAAGTAAACCATGCGTCCTAGGAATTATAAACGCATGATTCACTAATTAAATGGAGATTTGCTACTGCTCACGGTGTGTGAATTAAACACTCCCAGAATATGCCAGTCAACCCTATCCACACCGCCGATATTTTTGGACTCTATACGAAGCACGCTTTGGGTAGATGTACGCCACATGCAAACACCACAACAAGAATAACGTTCTGCATCTCATCTTGACACACTGAATTTCGCTTATCACCGTTATCGTTGAACAACTTTCCCAGTAGTGACTACAATAGGTCTGTCCAATCGGGAATGAGCGTCCTTTAATAGAACACTCCTGTTCACTTTAACCGGAATTTACTACCACCACCACCCATTCTTTAATACGATACGTGTGTTTTATTTATCATTGATGACCCACAGTGGGCTGCAGGCAATATATACTCCTACTGTACTGGTTTCTCCTCAAACCCTCTTCGTATCAATAGTCCAGTTTCAAAAATACCCACTGTTCCAACACTTTAGCGTAAGTACTGGAAAATACGCAGGCCTCATCTTTATTCAAACAATTTCCTTATTTAATATTGGGACCCATCACATCTACGGTACTATTCGTAAACTTGAAGAAACTTAATTGTGAATACAAGAATATAAAGCACCAGACCACCCAAGCAAGATTCAGAAACTTTCACTAATGCGTAAACCAAAGAGATCAACCATCAAAATATCTCACAATCCATGATGTACGACAGTAAGCTTCTTACTTCCCCTTTTGATATAGCCGGGGCCTTCACATTGCTTCTTTCTTCCATTATGGTCCCAAGAGCAAATATTGTTCCACCTCCTGTCCCCCGATAAAAAACTCTTCGGTCTCAACAACATTTCATGCCAGACGTGTCCCTCGATTGTTGTGCACTTTTGAACCATCTACTCATTCCAGGTCAGATACTTTACCACTTGCTTTGCAGCTGAATGACGATACTGATTTCTCTAATCTCATGCCGAATCTTTCACTCCTTTAATGAAATATTGCAGCTTCCAATCCCTCTGGGAACTCTCGATTAGCTGAAGAGTGTGCCGAGATTGTTAACAAGCTGCGCGTACCAGCTATTTTTTTGAACGCTAACTGACTCCTGGAATCTCACAGCACATAAAAGTCTATAAACCGGTATTCAGTCTAAGAAGACAGCCTCAGCTTTGTCAGTCAAGACTATTCCTACACCAGGTTGACTCGCAGCTTTTTCTGCTGGTTTATTCACACGAACATTCCAGGAAGACAGTGACCCTGTTCATACTGAGAATACACAACCCAGAGACAACGCTCCTCCAAAGACAGCAAAAAACACGTCCATACAGCTTACGCAATCGAGAAGCACAACTATATTTGAACTGATACGGTTCACAGTTAAACAACTGGGAGAATGTTGCATAATTTTCTGATTGGTTTACCATCATAACTCTTCCTTTCATTTTGCGTCCTGGATTGCATACCTCAGTTACTCGTTGAATGAAGTCTAATTTTTGGGTCCCTCACTCTTTTCTTCATTGGAACTTTGCGGCGTTGCTTCAGTTCACAACAGTGTTCCCACCATATTCGAGCAATACTAAGAAAACAACAATACTCAAGCACCAACAGTCTTTCCGACTATTGATGGCGGGACGCCAAATCTACGGACGAAACATTGTCTCCACGGGAATAATAGCTCATATCAAAGTATTCAAGCTTGTTCATATAATGAACATGTTGTTTTCTTCTTTGAGAAGTGACATCAATCTGTCAATTTGTGAACATCATCATTCGGCCTCTCCAGGAAATATATCACAAGGTCTTTTAAATCACAGTCAAAAAGACTTCAGACTTACTTCTGACAGAATGTTTCGTCTTACTCTCAGGTGGTTGCCCTGTGCTCTATCATGGAGGAAAGGTGAAACAGGACGCGATATCGCCAATACGAAATGTTTTCCCTTACAAATATACGTAGAGCAATTATCATCAAACCTGTCCAGCCAATCAATTGTTCCGGTGGTGGACAGTGGTTTAGGGCGTTTAATTACCACCTCGGATGTTCGAGGTTTGAATACCCAGTATCACTGGTTAATTTGGTGAAAGAGTGTTGTGCTGTTGTCCTGCTCGTCACCACGTTGGACCTATTGGGACTATAAGTGGGTCTCCATTCTAAGTTTTAGAATCTGTCTGCCGGTCATCCTTAGTCGTGATGTGGGCTTTCATGGCTATGGAGGTATATCCTATCCACTTCCCCCTCATGCTGGCAAGCATTAGGAGAGATTGAAAAATAAAAACAATTATGCACCGTAGTCATCGAGAGTTGGGCATAATTGGTACGCTAAAACTCAACCGTAATGCTTACGTATTACTAAATTAGGGAAGAATTATTGGATCACGAGTGCGATAGATGCCACTTTTCTAGTTCAATGAGAAAGAAGATGTATTGTGTACCAAAATGTTATAAACAGCCAGGGAGGGGTTCATATTTACGTGAATTAAGCAAGTGAGAACCATTTGATGAATCATTTTCATCTGCAAAAAGTTGATAAAAGGCAGTTTATTCTAATGGATTATGAGGCCATTTACTGATGGTGTCTTTCGTAAGCATCTTTACGATGGCGAGACTTGGAATCTTCCAATAGCCTACTTTGTTCGGATACGTTTTCTATCACCGGTGTCTAGGGAGTATCTCGTGACTTCTGGGGTAAAATAAAACTGGCAGCCTCCAAATGCGTACCTGCCATTCCAGAACTGGACGAATCGCTTTGGTTAGGACTTGGTTTTTTGCGCAACCAATGACTCCCTCGTCGTATGCAACAGGGTTGGCAGAAAAAAGCAGCACGAAGGCACAGCTATGAAGTTACACCTGCTAACTAAAACTTCAGAGCATACCGCCGCGCCTCGCACGTACCTGGCTGAGAGCCTCGTGATCCACACAGTGCTCGCGTAGAAAACATGTAAAAAAGGCTCATTGCCGTCAGTGACGTTCATGTTATGTATGTTTTGTGATCTAAATTATACTAAACCCATTTTTCGTATTTCGCAAATTATTCATCTGAATCTTGCTCTGTATGGCACCTGACCATTAGAATATCCGTAGATAATGTAAACAAAGGATGTTGCGAGCAGAAGATATACGATGACTGTAGGGGAGTTCAGAAAACCCCGTTCCATGCTTTAGCATCCATGCTACAAACAACATTTTTCATTCGTTTGAACTATCGTTGCCAAAATTTCGATTGTTTTTTTTTGCTATAAATCTTTGCCACAAACTGGACTTCCACCGTTGCCTCGAGCGTGAGTCACTCAGCTTGAAATTCGTTGTGACTGTATTCAGTGACCTCATCTTCTGTATCCAGCCTTTTGCTGTGATTCAGCTGCAGTTTTTGATTTGCTTTTTAATTTGGAGCGTAAGAGCCCAGAAGGAACACTATTGCGGTTTGATTGCTGTTAAATTAATTAACTTGTTTTATATGGCACCGTAGCTATTTTGAATCGACTTAGTTTTGGATGGTGTCGAAATTGATTGCTATGCGTCGCTCGAACATTCCAGCGGCTGGACTTCACAGTACTCAATATCCTTGGCAATTGCTGAGACATGAAATTACGCATCAATTAGGCAAACCGTTCCGAACCAAAGGACAGTACCCTGCAGGCAAACCAAATCTCTTTGCCCGTCGGTGTTGGTCATGTTTCGTGCCCAGGCTTCAGTATGTCAGGTTGTTCTAGGGTAAGCGGGGTTTCTCATGGAGCTACAGCCGATATGTTGTTAGCTGAGTTGAAGAAGAAGCAGTTTGCCGGACAATTAGGTTTAGAAAAGCAAAGTAAGCTGCTTAAGGCAAGGAAAGAGATGGGAATGATGAAACTACGTTTGACTCTTGCCGAGGAAGAAGAAAAGCTAGTCAACAGAGTTGAAGTCAGGGGCGAAAGAGTGGTTGATGATCATCTTTCTCCTTACCTAGGCGATTGTTACGTACAGAAGGATGCACTACTAACAACAAGAACAGTTCCAGTGGCAGAATTTGCAGTGGATTATCGTTTGGATTTACCCAAGGTGGAACTGGAGTCATCTACGGGCTGCTGGTCAACCTGTTGGAGGTTTGTGAAACGGTTTGAATAATACGCCTTAGGTGGAGTTCGAGACGATGGACAAAGCTTACTATTTCCGATGCATTACTGCATTGGACAAGCAAGGGATGCGATTGCCGAATGTGTTATTTCGCCTTCAGTACTGGCATACAATAGGGCTAGACAAATCCTGAAGGATCTGTATGGACAAGGTCACGTAGTGGCTCGTTTACTGGTTGATGTCTTACCGCAAGGTTTCAAGCCTCTTGTGGAAGATTCGGATGACCTGGTCAAGTTGTCGTTAGGACCGTTCAGTCGCGAAGTTGCCCTCATACAGATGAATTGCACATCAGACCTTAACTAACTGTAGACCATGGAGGGGAATACTCGAGTGCTACCAACGCTTCTCCAAGACTTGCGGGCTAGGGCCGTCGATGGTATCCTGAGAAGAGGAGATGAACCCAGATTACAAGATCTGCAGCACTCAGTGTCCCGTGAGGCACGGATTGCTCGAAGTAGGCTTGGCAAGCTGGCTACCAATAGCAAGGCTCAGGGGTACTTGCGGTCATCCAGTTAGAGGAAATATGCACAAAACCCGCATCCAGAAGAGACACTTTTCACTCTGAAAGTGGGTCGTACTTTGTCGGTCACAGCTAACAGATGCTCGGTATGTAATGGGACACACGCACCTAAGGAATGTCAGCGCCTCCTCTCTCGTGATATACCCGGTCGTTGGGCATCGGTTAAAGAAATCAAGGATCGTTTTTTGTGTCCCAAGTGCGGACACATGCCTAGAAACTGTCCTGTTTCCAAACCATGCTCAACATCAGTTTGCCAGAAACGGAATCACCCTCTGCTGCATGGTGTAGGAAAGCAGTGTACCGATCGAGTCATGCAAGATACAACACAAGGACAGCAGCTGGATAAGCTGGGTATGGACATTGCAAAAGGCCTGGGCAGTGGAACAATAATGGTGCGGCCACTCTTAGGCCAGAATGTCGGGTCAGTTTAGGTGTGCTACCAGTGCGAGTAAACGGACCGGGGGGGCTCTGTGAAGACCTACGCTCTGCTGGACAGCTAGTGCAATGTAACTTCCATACAAAAAGACCTTACGAGGCCAGTGGGCCTGAAGGCTGCCACGACCTCACCTTCGATTTCGACCGTGAATGGGACTACCACTTGGAATTCGGGAATAACGGAGCTCCGACTAAACCCATTGTCAGAGAATGGTTTCTTGAATATAGAGGGAGCCTTCAGTGTTGATAGGCTAACAATCCAAGCAGTTCAGTACTGCACAGATGCGGACTTTTATATTGGTCTCACCTACACTGCCTCCAAAGGCAGAAACTGGAAGATTCGAGGGTGCTAATCCCGATAGGTGCCGACGATTCCAGAAGCACATTGGTCATTAGAGCAAAGATGCGGTAAAAGAAAACAACTGTATGCAGTACGGGAAATTTTAGGATGGATTATTCTTGGTCTGGTAAACCAGGAATCACGCTTTGTGAGGACAATAAACCATACTGAGAGGGGAGTCGATCCCTTAGGGGAACAGATGGATCGACCATACAATGCCGATTTCTGGGACAGGTATGCATAAAAAACTCTCTTTCAATAGAACACAAACAGGCGGTTAGTATGGTTTTCAATGCCATCACCCTGTTGAACGGACACTAGGAGTTTGCCCTTCCAAGGTCAAGGTCAACTTGACGTATATATCAGGTTGTCTCGTTTTTTCCTTTTTCCATCGTTTAGGCCTGTTTTTACTTAGCTCCTAGCAGTAATAGTTATCTACTCTGAAGCGTCAAATAGTCCGTGGCAATAACTGCGATACGCCACCGTGGGTCCATAACTTATTACCGCGAAAAATCAACACAACTCTATAATAGGAAATCTAGACCTTTACCTGCCACAAATCACCCCTTGTAAGCCCATCTATAAAATACTCAGCGATTGTTTGCTGAATCAACCCTTTTACTTATCGTTTCCTCCTTGGCTAAAACTCTAACCCCCCTTCGTCCAAACAGTGAAACCACCTGGTCAACCCTGTTTGCAAACATCCTAGGTGACTTCCCATAGAATTTCATCTCCGTTACGTATCCAGGCTCTTTGCAGTCGCTAAATTTTCAATAAAACTAGTTGGTTATCCGAAGCCTGCAGTCACAATGCGCAATCCCATAAGAAGCAGACCGGCCGGTAAGATTTTGCCGCCCGTAGCCGTACATCTCCCAATCACTACGCCATGCTCCGTCTCATTAACGAACATCCATGATGACGCACATAGCAAGATTGACAGCCTCTTACAACAAGTTAGCTCACTCGAATCGCGGATTAAAGCTCTTGATAGAGCCACCAGAATTCTGACGCCACTGGCTCAACTCCTCGAGCCCTCTATGGTCACTACTGGCTGTAACTTAGTTGCCACGTGTAACTTCATTGACAGCATATCTGCAGAGGTTTCAAAACGAATACGAAACTCAAATCACGCCATTGTATTTAACATTCCCGATAGGGCCCCACTCAACATGGTCAGCAGTACCTTGCTGAAGGCCGCTAACATGGAACGTGTGATATGCCGTAACAGCAGACTACGCAAACAAACACAACGACACCAATGCCTCTTACTTTTCCAATTTCCGGACTCACTGACAGCCAGTGAGTTCATTCATAAACAAACAGTTATTGCTATTAATTTGTCATACAAGAACATTCGAATAGCACCCGACAAAACGCCACTACAACGAGAGGTGCTGGGAAAGTCGAACTCTCGCAACCATCCAAGACAGGAATCCACCCAAAAGACACCTAACCCAGCCACTCCCCTAACCTACTCCACGCAACCAGGGTCTATCAGCCAACGACTGTCTGATGTAGACCTTGACGCAACGCCTGGGCCTTCTCCAAATCCACCAGTCTCCAAGCGCCCTAGGCTCGTCAATAGTGTCGCAGATGCCTGGGACCCGAATCCACCGAGACATGCCAGACAGCTTAGCTCTGTGCATCAGAAGCAGCTACCTAAGTCATGTAGCCTCCCTGACGTAACAACTTTGCATCACTCTCCCAGGGCGACACATAAATAAAAGTACGGTCGTTCTTGTCCACACCACACAGCCACGACTAAAACCCATCCGCGTGACCGCACCATGCCATTGCCAGGTCATTTTCGTTCGAATCAAACCCGTCAGAATTCAGGGCATACTCCCGTCAACAAGCTGCCAAGAAGTAGCGTACCTAAGGACACAATCTCACTGTTGCAATCTAACTTATCACCAATGGGCCGAAAGTTGTTAACGATCTACACTTAGCCCCCAATGCAGAGTGTCGATACCAACGGTAACACATGGCCTCAAATCCAGAATTCGGCAGCCCACACTCCATCCCTACTGAAGGCCTCAACATTTAGTTCATTAGGCAACGACCGCCTTATATCACCAGGCTGCACCCCTAATGTAGTGCAATGATTAGAAGCGAACAGACGCCCTTGGGTGATGTCACTAACGCCGGGACCCACAGTTTCTGTTCCCAAAATAGATAGTTTCTCAAACCGTAATTCCTCACAGCGAAATCCCCGCTCTATGCGCATTTATACGGACGATGCTCGCAAAGCACCTCACAGCTATTATTCAAAGCTGCATCTGCCTAGATCTTCATTTCCTAACTTTTCCATGCCGCCACCGTTTATCCCGCTAGTTCCTTTACCATACCAGAACTTTCGTTTTGCCCCACCACTGGCGTTTTACTCACAGGATACATCCACAAACCCCCTCCGAGTAAATTTTCCCTACCATGTGGCATACAATCCCACAATCTTTCGTCTCTTCTAGCCTTGATGAACCACTTTTCAATACCGGCACCTTACCAGTCGTTCATACCTTCGGTAGCACACCGAACTCCGAAGGCCAACTACGCAACACTGAGTATTACCAATACCTCCTTCGAAAATGACCTCCATATAACCCCCCTACCAACCGCCGATTCCTATTCTACCCTACCCGGGCAAGTCGCATCGATGGGAGGCGTAGCCACCCCAAACTCTTTTAGTCCCTACCCTCTGAGGCCTGCTGTTACCATACAACAACCAATACCACGGTTGTCACGTGGGCAAGCCAATACCTTCCATAACCACGTATTCTATCACTGCACTGGGGCATCAAACGATCCCAACGAATCAGGACAAGTGGCAAGACTAATTCGTCTAAGGTCTTCCCTTTCACCCCGTAATAAACCTAAATTAATTACTTTCGGTTCGTCCGCGGCTGGTTCTTCCGAAGCCATCGCGGAGGCATCCAACGCTCACTTTTCCTCCTCTTCGATAATAGCTCCAACTCAAGCCCCTCACCGTGCACTTCCTCCGACCAACAACTCCCATACGTTACCTAACCCTGACACTCACTTCCACATGAGTGGGTTGTCGTTCATCTTATTTAACTCGCAATCCATCCTAAATAAGCTTCATCACTTAAAAAATTATGTCATAGCCTCCAGTCCTGACATCACTTTATTACTGAAACCTGGCTCACCGAACACACCAGCACAACCGAAATTATGCTTGAAGGGTACAAGGTTTTTAGGGTAAATAGGATCGACAGACGCAGAGGTGGGTGCCTTGTGTACGTACAGCACGCCCTTTCAGTAGTCCCCATCAGACATGCCACACTCAATTCAATTCCGGATTATCTATGGCTCACAATTCGGTTCTCAACTGTAGTCATGCACATTGGTTGTGTCTATCGCCCGCCCTCATCTACTATTGCAGACTTAACTCCCTTAATTGAAGCTTTTGATTAACTTTCACTACTACCTTAGGCAGCGAAAATCATAGCCGGTGATTTTAACGGGCCTATAATATCCTGGAGAAACCTCACGGCACCTCCAACTTAATAGAATTTTGTCCCATACTCACATTGGGGGCTGGGTGCAACACGTTAAAACCCCATACTAGAAACGCCAACATACTAGATCTTATATTCACCCACAGCGTTTCCCACTTCTCGGTTTCCGTTCTGAATAAATTTCCGGGTAGCGACCATAAGATAGCGACCGGTAATCTTTCATTCCATCCTTATCAATCAGACTATCTGACCTCAGTCAACAATTCCGTCCATTTAAATTGGAACCCTCTGCCCAATCTCATCCGTAGTCAAGATTGGAGCAGTTGTTTTCTATCGGCTGACCCCCAACAAGAGGCTAATCACTTTTACTTTAACATGGGAAACTGCCTCCTGAAACTTAGCCCAATATCCCAAAACTCCTCCTTTAGGAAGTCCAAGCTTTCATCCCTCCAACGAAAGTACCTTAAAATGCAAAGACTTTACCTCCAAAACCACGACTTCCCTCTTTTCATAAGGCTAACGCGTCTTACTGATATTATCCGGGACCTAAAGGAAAAACAGCCCCGCAACGAAGAATCCAAAGCCCTAAGACATCCCAATAAAGCATTGAAACTATCACTCCTACACAAATCTAGGACTTCGGCAACGTATACCATGATCCAATATGTTGTGTTACCGAATAAAACTTCGGCCACCTCCCCTTCTGATATCGCTGAGGCCTTCAACCATTACTTCGCCAATTCCATGGCCCTCGCCTCAGGCACAGCACCCTCAAATCCTCTGGCTATTACCAGCTCTTCCCTATCTACCCTAACCTTTCGAAGTAAACGTTATTTCCAGGCTCATTTTATGCTATGAAGCATCTGCCCATCCTAGACCAGACGGGTTGCCCCCAGCTGCAATCATTAACGGTGGATCGGACCTTCCACTTTCACTACTGAACCTATTCACCTTGTCACTCAAATTTAGTTTGGTACCGTCGAACTGGAAGCGTTCAGTCATCATTCCACGACATAAAAAGGGCCTGTCCACGAACTTGCTAATTACCGTCCCATCAACCATACCCCTATCATTTCCAGAATAATGGAAACGATTATCAAAGATGGCATTACCACCCGTCTTCGCGCTTCTAACCTTCTTAGCAATAGGCAGCACGGGTTCCTCAAATCGCGATCGTGCACCACATGTCAGTCCGACTTCCTCAACCTAGTCACTAAGGCTTTTGATAGCGGGCAGGCATTAGTAGTTGTCTACCTAGATCTGCCGAAGGCTTTCGATCGTGTTCCACACCTGCATCTTCTCTCCATATTGCGTTCATTCGGCATTGGTGACCCGATGCTTTCTTGGCTGAAATCTTATCTCACTCATCGTTCGCAAGTGGTCCTTGCCAACGGACATACTTCTAGACCGAAACCTGTTACAAGTGGCGTTATACAGGGAAGCGTACTGGGTCCTCTCCTATTTCTGATGTACATTAACGACGCATTGAATCTAATACACCACGGCACGCCATTCTTGTTTGCAGACGATATAAAAATAGTTTACTCTTTCAATTCTAATGATGCTATCCGTACTGTTTGCAACATTTCCGCTGACCTCGCAGCACTTGACCACTGGTGCCACAACTGGAGGATGAGCTTTTCCACTGATAATTGCGAGGTCCTAACCCACAAGTTCCAATTGCCCCCTAGATCCTTTACTCTTGGTGGGTCCCCAATAGCCATTCGACCTACTATCCGCGATTTGGGCCTCAACTATTCCTGCTCCCTCAACGTTTCTGAGCACGTCGCCATCCAAGCGGCCAAGGCTAGAAGAAGTGTGGCCCTGCTTTTCCGCTCCGTTCGTCTCCGGGACAGCATCATCAGCATCTACAAATCACCTCAGGCCCTTACTCAAATACTACCAAATAATATTTTCTAACATGACGAAATTCGACAGAGTTGCGATTGAAAGCATACAAAGGCGCTTCACCAAACAACTATTCGGTTGGTCCACGTCTTTAAACTATAGAGAACGATGCCAAAATCTGAATCTTGACCCACTCTGGCTCCGCCGCTCAATACTGAACTTAGTCTTTTTGTATAACCTGCTCCATAACCGGTCTTTTTCCTTTGACCCAGTAAGCTTCTCCCGTAAAATCCCCTACTCACTTCGGCATAGGCCTTTTACTGTCCCTTCTAGTATAGGTAAGTCGGCCATACTGTCACTTTTCTTCCTTCTTGTCTACCCTAAAGTCTGGAACAATTTGCCCATCAACCTTCGAGCTTCACAAACCAAGTCCCAATTTCTGTCGGCACTCATCCCATATCTCAGCTTCACCCGTGCACTAGTTATCTAATATGTGCACGGCAGAAGAAATGGCTTACGAGAGGGGCCTCGACTTCTATGACCAACCCTTTCTCCGACCCTGCTCCATTCAATTAGGGACACAATCAACGATAGACAGTTTCATCTATCTGACTGAGTTCTCAACGTTAGACTACATAGGGCTATTTTCTTAATGAACCAAACAAATGGAAATGCTACCAATTTCAACCACTTTGCTTCCACCTAACCCCGTAGTGTCTGTCACTCTTATGCCTCGTCGTTTACTGGTCTTTATATGCCTCCATTAACCGTTGATCCGCAGCAGGGGCACACCCTGACTGCTGCCTTTTATCTGCTCTTCTTTCCCAAGCAACTCCCCCTTCTTAGCCCTTTTTTCATCTCCTGTCATGTTAATTTCCACATTTTCAAGGGTTTTGTCTGTTTATTCTATCACTTTTAAACAGCTGATTATGCAATTGGCATGCCTCGGACGTCTCCGAAATAAACCGTTGTTATCATTCATCAATAAATTATCATAAACCACAGCTGGAGACACGTCCAGACTGCAATCCCTCTTTATTTCAGGTTCGTTATCTCCCACTATCTCAGTCGCCAAACTGGCTAACCAAGGATGCCACTTTGACTAGTACGGACCGAGACTCAAGCGGAACCTACCATAGCAATTGGGACCGAAATCAAACCACACAACAGGAAAAACTCCTAATTGCTTATCAGACCGTTCGGCGTTTTCAAACGCAACCAACACGAATTCCGGTTCATGCGCATGCCGCTAATATACAGCCACACTCGACTGATCGACCGACACATACTTTGTCCTGCCAGACGAACCTTACGCACTCGATGTCGTACCTTACCAGAAATGACGCTGAATAACACTGAAGGCAAATGTGTCAACACATACATATATATTTGTCAGTGAAACAGCATAATAACTCCGGAATCCATGTGGAAATTTTCCACTTTATCATCCGTTATCACTGTTTATCTTTCCTACGACTTGTAGCCGGCTGGAAATTGACCCTCCACTTCTCGAGGACCCTCCAGTTGCGCTTTCTTATTTCAGAATGGTACATGTTACTGATCCTGAATCTAAACTCACCTTTTTATGGTCTGCTGTTTCTCCCACATCCAACAGTGTTCACTCTCACAAAATTGGTCTCATGCCCCCCTGCTTCAAAACTCATTCCGTTTATTGAACTCCGGTAAATCAGTCATTCAGGGTTTGCATTTTCTTCATGACCGCTATCCTCTTCGCATGCTTTGATTTTCCCGAACACACTTCTTGACAATTTTCTCCCCCTTTTCCTCTTGCTCAAAAATTTACTCCATCTGCAGAACCTTGGTAGGCCTCCGGTTTCCTTGGCTTGCATCATTCTCGTTCATTATGCGTCCTTGGCACTGCGTTGACGATTTTTCGATATCTCCACCGTGCACCAGTGCCCGAAAGTCAAGGATCAAACTACCACAAATGAAACGATAATATCAGCTGAAATAGACATTTTGTAATGAAATAAATTACGTATAAAAGAACGTAAAATAAATTCTGTCGGGTGTAACCAAAAGCAAAGAATATTATAAAATGTTGTTTACACCATCAATTTTACACTGGTATATAAGGCCTAGCGCTACAAAATGTCAGCACCCATCTCACTCGCTAGCCACGTGAACGACCATGACCGTTGACAATTCCGATACGTTTTACCGATTGATAAAAGACCTTTACGAGGATCTCGATGAATTCGCGATGCACAAGTACCAGCGTTTACAATTACAATGCCCGAACAGGGAAACAGGCGAAGAAGCGTCGGCTAAAAATTAGCGACGGAATGAAATATCATTTCGTAAAATATATATACAGCCAATTCCTGTAGGACGTTAACGTCCTATCGACGAATTTGTCGAGCGCTGGCCGGAAACGTTACCGTTTTAGTATATGTATATATATACATATATATATATTTATGTTCATACATATGTATGTATGTATGACGGTGCAGCCTAGTAACTCAAGTCCTAGTGTAGACTACTTAAGGTAGCAGACTTGTATCGTCCCTGGCGAAGTACATCTTAGAAGGATCGTTTGACATTTCTTCATATTCCGTAATTTATGTAGTTCCAAAAAGCTATCCATTTTGCGATACAAATGCAAATTATGGCAGATACATAAGAAAAAGTTGGTAGACCAATTTCATATTTTTTAAAGACTTATTATGCCTTACTGCGTTTACCGTAAATTGCTATTTTTTCCGTTCCAATGGGGGATAAACTTTGAAACAAGACTCATAATTTAGGCAGATGTGAGCGGAATTGGCTGCAGACTAATATCGCCATTATCTCATTCAAATTTGGCGGGGTGATGTGTTCGGTGACCTTGCTCACCGGCGCCAGTTCAAATCCCATTGTGGTAGTTTCATTCATCGTTACCCCAGTGCCCAGACCGGATTCGAAACCGGTTCAAAACTTCCGCGCAAACCATTATCAAAATGATCCATTCAAACTGTTGCTGGCTTTGTTTTTCCGTCTCTGATACTTTCGACTTTCATATTCAGAATTTGTGATTATTTTATCCTATTGAGTAACGTGTTACACCATGATCATGCGCTACAGCGTGCATCTCGACCATGGCCGAGAAATATAACAGTATTATATTATCCTGTAGTGAAACGTTCGAGTAATTTTACTGTGGCCAAAGAGAGGTTGAACGGATTGAGGAAAGGGCTTGCTCGTGACCCTCGGTTCTGTGGTAAGTACCCTACAATAATGGACGGTTATATGCGCAAGGGCCACGCCCAGTTAATGTTCTATATACAGTTAACATTGGGTTTTGAGCCGAAGTGGTACTCACCACAACACGCGGTTACGAACCCTAAAAACCTGACAAGTTGGGGGTGGTTTTCGACTGTGCGGCTGTATTCCAGGGAAGCTCCTTCAATGATTGCTTGCTACAGGGACCGGACGCGACAGCAAGCTTAGTTGAGTTGTTGCTTCGTTTTCGAAAGGAATTTGTCGCGTTGGCTGCGGATATTGAAGAAATGTTCATGCAGGTTCGAGTGCTGACGAGAGAAAAAGAGCACTGAGGTTCCCCTGGTGGGAAAATGGACGACTAGGTGGTAATCTTGTTGAATATCAAAAGAATGTCCACCCAATTGTGCCACTTCCTTCCCATTTTGTGCGAACTTCAAGTTAAGCTACACCGAAGATGATTAGGGAGGACAGTGGGGGGGGGGTAACTTCCTCAGGACGTATACGGCAACTTCTATGTAGACGACTCTTGTGTCCTTGCCCACATCGGAAGATGCAAGGTTGGGCTGTCCAGATGAGTGAATTACTATCACGAGGCTGGTTCAGGCTTCATAAGTGTGCATAGTCGTAAGGAGATGCTAGCTATTTTACTGAAATCTGAGCTGACCCACCCCACTTTGGAAATAAATGATTTTGTGCTGGTCACTGAGAGGACTTTAGGAATGGAAAGGAAAGCAATAGAAGACACGTTCCGGTTTTCAATACCAATACCTGAAAAACCTCAAACAAGGCTTAGTATGTTGTCTACTGTGTCATCAGTGTTCGACTTACTAGGGTTGGTTTCACCTTTCATCCTGCCAGGCAAGGTGTTATTGCAATCACTGTGTCGCTTGAGGCTTGGTTGGGACAACCAAATTGGAGAAAAACCCCTACGATGCTGGAATGAGTGTGTAAGGAGTATGAAACTACCTTGCGCACTCAAAATTCGGCTTTCCGCTAATAGAGGTGACTCGCTGAACAAAGGTGAACAGCTTCCTGTATTTTGTGACGCTTTTGAAGCTGAGTATGAAGTGGTGAGGTATTCCAGAATAGTTTCAAAGGATGCAGCTCATTATTTTGCCCTACCGTTCTCTAAATCAAGGGTAGCTCCTCTGAAGGCCGTAAAGTTCCCTCGATTGGAGTTAGCCGCAGCAAGACTGGCCTTTAGAGTCTCTCGGATTCTTATAGAAGAAACTGCAATCAAGTTTATTGGGACTTACTACTGGACCGACTCTGTTTTAGTTTTGCACTACATAAACAACACTGAAACGAGATTTAGTACGTACCTTGCGAACAGTTTGTCTGAAATCCATCAGCGGTGGGAACCCTGGCAGTGGCGTCATGTCACATCGGAGGCTAACCCTGCAGACTTGGCTTCAAGAGGCACAACATCACCAAGTGATATCAGCTGCTGGTTCGAAGGTCCCAGCTTCCTGATGAACGGTTAACCCTTATGGCCGACCAGTTTTACGGTTGCTGCTGCACCGTCGAACGTGGAGTTGGAGCAGCCTTCGAGCACAGTCCTCACAATGTTGTAGGATACACGGATAGACGCACTTTAGCTAGGTACTCCAGTTGGTTTCACCTGCTGAAGCCGGTAGCGTGGTTCACCCGTTTTAAAATGCACACTGCAGTCATGAGAGGCCGGCATACAGATCTAGGATTGAGAACTGGGCCACTGAGGCTTCACGACATTGCTAAAGCAGAGGAAGTGTTATTCTGATAGTACAAGCCAAGGTCTATGGTGAAGAGTTAAAATGGTTACGAGACAGGAACAATAACCTGTGAGCTAACAAGTCTCCGACGAAAAGGACTCTACTGAAGGTCGATCCAATCGTATTGAATGGAACGCTGTGTTGGAGGACGAACGAACTACTCCGATCAGCTTCAGGGTGTGAAACATCCGGTGACGCTACCCAAGACTCACTAGATTACAGACTCGATAATCCGATTGCATTACGCAATGGAAAGACACACAGGACCGTCTCGGTTACTCGCGGAACTTCGCAAAAAATTGGATTGTAAAGGGGAGCTGCCGTCAAGCTTGTACTTGGAGGATAGTGGAAATGTGGGAAGTATTTATTAGTCGTAGGCAAACAGATGATGGCTCCTGCACCAACCTTTAGAGTCTAACAAGTTTTGTTTCCGTTCAAGTATGTTGGAATATACCATTTTGCAGTTAAAAGTGAGTTCTGCATGGAGAAGCGATATGGATGAATACTCACCTGCCTCTAGATGCGTGCAGCACATTGAATTTTCTTCTTCTCTAAGCACGGATTCATTCATTATAACACTACTGCTTTCCATGTAGGGGAGAGGCGCACAGTCCGAGATTTTTAGTGATCATGGTACAAATGTTTTTGAGACTCAAAGGAAAATGAAGAACCTAATGGAAAACTGGCCGAGTGATAAGATTTCTGATAGATTGCTGCAACGGGACATGCAGTAGCACTTCAATTCCTTTCACGCTAGTCACTGTGGTGGCATATGGGGGATCATGGTGTGCTCGGCTAGAAGAGCGCTTTTTTCAGTTTGTGACGAACAGTCGATGGCTGACGAAATACGGTTGGCATTTCTTACAGAAAGTGAGCCGATAGTAAACGGACGACGGCTAGTGCCTTTGACCTCGGACTATCTTGATTTGCCAGTTCTCAAGCCTAATATCCTACTTATCCTGGGTGCGAATCCACGAGATATTCCGGCGAATTCGTTGCGGGATAAAATGGTTCGTCATTGGAGGCAGGCAAACTGCTTAACATATGTGTCTGGGAAGGGATGGATCAGGGAATATCTTCCACCATTACAACAGCGGCAGAAATGGATAACTCGGGAAAGCAACTGCAGATCGGGTGACGTATTGCTACTAGTTTCGGAGGCTTTGCCACGTGGCCGGCGGACAGTCGGAGTTATGGAATGCATCTCAGCTTCGGACGACGGTTTTGTACAATCGGCAACTGTGCAAACCAGTGAAGAATTCGTGCTCTGTGATACTAGAGAGGTTTGCCTTTTTAAAGGTGAACCGGACACTGGTGATGTAAGTTGCAAAGTCAACTCTCTTCAAGTGGGAGGTGGGTCTTCGGACTTGCCGAACCGGGAGGGACCACTGAGAGTTGATCCACTTGTCAAACGGGAAGCTGCTATTGATGGTGATAGGTTTTGTGTACTGGAAAGCCGTAGGGCAAGCGGATGCCTGAAGACTACAAAACCTAGCTGTAAAAAGATAAATCCGGGTCGAATTTCGGGGGCCGGTGCAAAGCAGTTCGAGACCCTGTTCCATGCTTCAGCATCCATGCCACAAACAACATTTTTCATTCGTTTGAACTATCGTTGCCAAAATTCCGATTGTTTTTTTATTGCTCTAAATCTTTGCCACAAACTGGATTTCCACCGTTGCCTCGAGCGTGAGTCGCTCAGCTTGAAATTCGTTGTGACTGTACTCAGTGACATCTTCTGTATCCAGCCTTTTGCTGTGATTCAGCTGCAGTTTTTGATTTGCTTTTTAATTTGGAGCGTAAGAGCCCAGAAGGAACACTATTGCGGTTTGATTGCTGTTAAATTATTTAACTTGTTTTATATGGCACCGTAGCTATTTTGAATCGACTTAGTTTTGGATGGTGTCGAAATTGATTGCTATGCGTCGCTCGAACATTCCGGTGTCTGGACGTTACAATGACAGAGTTTGCATAGCCGTCTTTGCGGTAGTGCTCGAATTTTGTGTAATCACTAGGTTGGCGTGGGTGTGAATAGCCGGGAGCCAGGAAGAAGTCAACAGATTTTGAACTCAGTCTGAACAAGCTGCGCCAATTGAAACGGCTTCTAAGCAGATAACGCTTGAAAAATAGATCGACGCGGCCAATTCTAGGGCTACAGAAATACATAACTCAACTTCCAGGTTCCAGTCCACAAGATTCGCCGTGCGGTTTAAAACACTAGGCGACATGAGTACATCACCACCGGTAGTGCAACTGCATTCCAACTTTTTTTACCACGCTAACTGTCCGCAAAAAAAACGGTTGAATTTAAGTGATACCGCAATAAAGAGAAAGACACAGACGTCCAAACAAGTCAAGAAGAACAATCGGATCAAATCTGGTTGGGATATCTTGCACAAACCGTTACATTCATCAAATAATAGAATAGAATAAGGGGGTACGGTCTGGATTTGTGCGTGCGTGAGAACCTAAAGGATCAGGAGAGAAGACGTGACAGAATAGAATTTACCTTCGTTTGAGTAAATATAGGAAGGTTCGAAAAAGGCTGAACTTCAAAGATTAGATTGAAATCAATGGGTTTCTCACTCAACACAGACCTCTGACAAACTGATTATGGGAGAATGTCAAATGTGTGTCGAGTGGAGACTAGTAAGTAACTTATGTTCAGAATGGCAGGTAACGATGTACAGCTGGAGACGCGTACGCCAAAGACTTCGAAAGATAGGTGGTGGGAGAGAATAAAACTGCTACATGATCGGAAATGGACGAAGTATGAAAGACAGTGGGCCACTCCTTGAGAGACAAGTAAAATTTTGATTTAAAATACCAGACAAACAACCCGAGATATGTGGGCAGTATAAAGTTGGAATGAGAGTAACACAGCCCTGGCTGGGTAGAACGTTTTGCGCACGTCCAGTCGGGTCGATATGCCTATACATGCAGGACCAGGGAAGCCTTTGAGATGGAGGAGTTGAAATGCATGGCTCGGGTTCAGTAAGGAAACTGGAAATTATACATGTGAACATAGACCGAATGAGCTCTGCATACACGGCGATGGTTTTATTGCAGAGAACCAGTGTTCGGGGCAGTCAGATACCGAGGAAATAGCAGGCAACTATTAGGGTAGAGTCCAGTGGCAAAATTTCTGATTTTTATCTCCCTACAAATAAACTGTGTGACTTGAGATAGTCTGATATTGGACCTTGCAAACTTTATTTTATATTTGTCGCTCCATCCCAAGACCTAGCATTTATCGTCGTAGTGAGCTAGTTCTCTCCTCGCTAATACTATTTTCCTTTCAGTATCTTCTATTTCTTTTTAGCACAGATCTCCCAAAATCCGCAGATGAAAAAAGCCAGAGGGCAGGGCCTTTCCAGTTTTATTTCGAGGCCTACCGACCAAGGAGCTTTTTTGCCTAGCCTGTCTAACAAGCACCATTTCAGCACGCTCTCCTCGTAGGATATAAAAGTTGGACGGCCGAAAGGGTTTGACATTTGCGTCGCACTCGATAGCAGTCCAAATTGCTTTGATCCTTGGATCTCCAGCAATCTCCCTACCAGATTATTGACTACTCTACTGGATGCACTGCCACTACTCATCCTAATCCAGACGGTGCCGGGCGCTGTCAGATCTACTCTCTTTGCCTTTGCACCCCGGGCTAGTATAACGTCTGCAACGGCTCGCGAGCGCAACTAGGTAGGCCGACCTCACCCCAAGTCACCAGGAAAGGTTTTCAGGTTAGGCGTCAACCTCACAGCCAGCCCCACCCTTTGACACTGTTTATGAATTACTTAACTTCTTTTTTCTGCTCGCACTACTGTCTTTTACTTGCCATCCTCTTCGTCTTCCCCAAGGATTTCTTTCCATCCAACTGGCCACCATTATTAGGATTTCAACTTACCTTCTCATGTCCGGCAAAATTTATCACTTCCGTTATGTACTAGATATCATGTAGCTTTTATTCCCAGACTCCAACCCTCCCCTCCTCCTGGTACATCATGTTTTCCTATAAAATAATCATCGATTTTTGGCAAGCACTTCGCTGCCTACCTTCCCCGCCACTCAGGTTTGGTCACTCTCGTGACCCTTCCCTGAACATGCCCATTTAACACGTAAGAATTCACGGCTACTGTTCCTCCAATGGCACATCCACTTTCACTGTTCATTTCCCCACCAAAATCAATAAATGATTGTCTTCGCAGAAATATATTCCTTAGCTGTTCATAGGTCAGCAATTTGATTGGCAATTATTTACTTTCTCCATTAGTCCAAGTTCGCGTTTTCATAGCGGCCATCGGTCTCTTTTCCTGGTCTCATTGTGCCCCTTGGTCCCTTCACATTTTCACATCTCAGATATATTTATCATGCAGTTCTACCGGCGAAATTACTTCAGAGCTGCTGTCAAAATGATTACCAAGCATCACACTTACCATCCACCTGCAATGAAATCATCACTGAGTGATATTCGTCCATGCAGTCACCTTCCCACGCTTTCCAGGTTGATTCGTCACCCTGTTAGCACCTTAAATATGATATGTCACCATCCTCCCGTTGGACAATGTAAACAGCTGAACCTTTTACCGTGCCCCGACGGCTAATCCTTCAACCCTTCTCAGCCCCTCTGACCCAAGCGATACGCCAAACGTTTGACTTGTTTGACTCATTTCATCTAATTCGGTATATGGACAGTTCCGTAAGTAAACAGCTCCCACACTCTACGATTACCTTCGAGTCTTGATTTATTTCACGCTGTATCTGTTGTTACACTCTGGCCTTCTAAGCTACGTGTCACGCTGCTTCAGTCACACATCGTTATGACATGGTACACCTATTGCAATATTCACTAAAATCTGTGTACCTACCATTCATCCATTCTATCATCTCCGCTTCGAAGTATACTTCTTTGCAATTGCTGTACCTCTCCTCACTTCATGTGTATCCATCTTTTATTTTCACATTGTTATTTCTCGCCAGCGCAACATACGCAAACAGTTCGCATCGCATCAAAAGTAGTCCTCTAACCTACCCCTCAACATCACTTCGGTTGTCCCCTATCCCTCGGGAGTTGTAGCTCGTTCACTATACAACGGATTCCTTGAGTATCTAACTTTCGATTTCTTTCGCCATATCAGCAGAAATTTTTATTTTTATTCGAAATCCTATGTTCCGATCTCATTTTTCGTGTCAAACCAACTGATTTCGTAGCTTCCTTTGCTATGTTATTCAGAACGGCCACCACGACACTTATCTAATCCCCACTTCATTACCGCATCTTCACTTTATCAGCCTCAGCAACTGCACTTCACATGGCTTCACAATCATTATTCCACCTTCCAGTTGTTACGTCGTGACATACATAGATAAATGCAAGAATTTCACCCAAAGCTTGCCTGCTTTTATCCGGCTTTTCTTTCCATCATGATCTTGGAATAGCACTATCCCTCATTCGGATATGTTGTACGCCGTTCTTTCGATTATCTCCGTTGGCAACTCTCCATAAAGTTTTTACCAGCATTTGGCCGATTAAATCATTGAAACTTATCCCTGAAGATCCATTATTGTTTATCTATCAGTTTCATTTCTATATGCCTTTTATATTCTGGGGCCTGCAAATGACTTTTTGAACTTCCTTTGATAAACAGCTCTTTTGAGAAAAAACAGAGAAAGTCCTCTGATTTCACTCGAATTTCCAGTTGTTGCTTTCACCTGCGGTATTATCTACGAAGATACGCTCAATTGTCAAGCAGTTCCTCCAGCCGTAAGCTCAACTGACCCTTTGAAAGTGAACTTTAAGTTTGCCGGGCATTATCTTCACTCTGGCCCAAATAAGCAGTCCCCTTCAACCCTTTGTGCACCAGTGCTCTACCCTCTTGGAAGCTCCTGTTCTGACATCATCTAGAACATCTGAGCATCACCTGTAGCAGGATTCGGGCTAATTCGAAGTATACCATCAATACTGTTATTATTATCGTCATTAGGAAGAGAGGAATAGTGAAAGGTTAACGTGACAACGGTGAGAATAAAAATAGATCTCGATTTGCACCCTGCCTGAAAATGCATCACTTTAAAACGAACTACCTTTTGCGCTTGCTTGAGTCAAACAGATCAGGTCGAAATGCTCACCGCTTTTCCAGCAAACACGGCTATCACGTGCATGATTCCACAGCGTTTCTTCCGAAGGGATAAATTAGGCCGATGACGAGCGTGAGACCATCCGTTTGGAACAGATTCTTTCTGCTTTGGGCCTCCCAGACGAGGCATTGGTCGACCCCACCAAGCGAAGCAGGCCTCGGCAAAAGTGAAAACGAGACGCATGCTTTGTTTTCTGGCTCATGAACTCAGTCTCGCCAGTTAAAAAGGAAAAAGAGTGAGGAACCTTGTATATCGGGGAGATGGAACCACGTACGTGGGGAGAGACGGGCAGGCCGAAAGGAATTTTGGACAGTAAACACGTTGCCAATGCAGTAGGTAGTGGGGTTTGACAAAAATCTGTGAGATGAATAACGGGTTGCATAGGAAAGATGTAGGCTGCATTACACGATATTCGGACAATTATTTGTTGAATTCAGAGTTAAAATAAAAGCAACTCAAAAGATACGGAATTCCCTAACAAGTGGCTAGGCCGGTAATGATCGAGCAGTATGATTTGTCAGGGAACGAAGCACCCGCTCGTCATATCCCTGCGGATAACAAACAAGAAATACGAGAAAAATTTCGACTAATTCGTTTAAAAGTTAAAATCTTTTGCATCAGAATACGATATCGAACGAACATTATTTACATACTAACAACCCGGTGCACTATACAGAGGCGTGGTGCCACGAAAAAACATGAAACAGAAAAACGGAGGTGAAGAATCAAAGGGGAAGTTTCTCAGGAGTTCGAATACAAGCTGTCACAACACGAACACCACTGAGCACGGCATTGAGTCATATCCGACAAAGTTTCCAGCCAACGAAGTAGAGGGTCTCGAGGTCCCTAACTATGAAAGCGTGAGAAACCGACAGAAGCAATTATTGACGTCAGCACTTTGATGAACCGGTGCCATGCCGTGGCTTGGCCTCCACGTTGTTGTTCACAGCCAACCTTAGACTCGGCCAATAGAGCGCCAAGGGGATTTCGATGAGGCATACGTAGCACACGTCCCAGTTAATGAGGCCGATGGGGTGATATGGTGGCACTAATTGGGTACGCGGCACCCCCGGTTACGCAGATGCGCATTCCAACTGTGGAACAGCTTGGTAGCTGTTGCCACCAAACTCACGAGATACTCCTCAGGCATCGATGATCGAACACGGTCAGTGGACATTGGCCGCTCGAACAGACCAAATCTCACAAGCGCATGGGAGCACACTACGCACAGCAGCGTTGTACACCCTACCTTTTAATAGGAGAAATGTCATGCCGTCCCCACAAGTGACATAGATTGCAGAACACCACTTGAGCCTTCGCCAGTCGGTTGTTCTCATCGTCTATAATCCGTCTATCGACAGTTATGCAGCTTCTCATGCAGAAAAACTTTTCAACACTTTCTAACCTATCATTACCGATGGTAAGTGCGGGGATGGACTTGTGCCAGTCTTGTAGGAACACTTTGCACTTGGAGGATGAAAACCACGTTCCGTACCGTAATACGGACGACACGAGGTTGTCCAGAACGCACTGTGCTACAGCAGCATCGTCGCAAACTAATGCGACTTCATCTGCATAGCCTAAGTCTTCAAGTCTATTACCGTGTAAAAGCTCAAAGTCTTCGTTCGTTTGATTTTCTTGTGCCTCTCTCAGGATGTCATCGATCGCAAAATTGAACAGGAGGGGTGAGAGTGAGCAGCCTTGACGCACGCCACTTTCAACTGGAAAGTAAAGTGACGACAAGCCTTTCGCTTGTAATCGGCCTGAGGTTTGATGGTATAGCACTTGGGTGATTTTCACATACTTATCAGGCACTTCGTCTGATGAAACAATTCCAGGGGGCCAGCCTAGTGACGGAATCAAAAGCTGCTCAGAAATCTCAAAATATGACCACCGTCGGTCTACGATGTACGGCGGAGCTCAAGTATCTTACAGATGATGAAAATTTTGTCGATGGACCCGCCATTGAAACGAAAACCAGGCTGTTCCTCACGGGCTTGTTATTCGCGCACTGGGAACAATCTTTGGAGGATTACCAACGCTAACAGCTTTGATGCGACCGACATCGAACTTATCCCTCGATGATTGGAACAGGTGTTTCTGGACTTCTTCTCACAAAATGGGGATGAAGGATGCTCATTTTCAACTTTCAAGGGCTCTTTGTTGGAACCAAACCTCGTTAAAGAAGGTAGTGAGTGCTTTGCTGTAGTGCACACCACTCTCTTTAAAGAAGGTTGGAGGGAGTTTGTCAAGGCTGGGAGATTTGTTGCGATGCAGGAGCCGGCGCGCACCATTGAATTCTGCGGGTGTGGTATTGTAGATCGCCCGTGGGACGTTAACGCGCTCGAAGATACTACTGATTGGAGGCGCTGGGGCTGAATGCCATCTGAGCTGCCCCTCAAAGTATTTTGCCTACGGATCCACGCCCCATGAAAGCTGATGGATTGTTTAGCCGCTCGCTTCGCAGATCACTTTGCTGACTCCAGGCTACGTCGTCAAAGGATATCGGATTAATTGAAAAAGTTTCCAATAGCTGCAGGTGGCAGCATTTTTCTTTATTTTGGCAGCCTTTTCGGACCACCTATTCTCATGGTCTCCTAGCTAGCTTCTTACCGGATTTTTACGCGGATTGTTGCTTTCGCTCCGAGCGGATCATTCAGGCAGCAGTCTGGCAGTTCCAGAGAACCCAATGGGATCCAGTGCATGACTCCATGCCGTGTGACTAATCAGCACGACGTGGTATTTGCTACTTTTATGGCTTTTTGTATCTGTTGCCAGCGCTCTGACTCTTTACCCCTTTAGGGAACGTTTTTTGTTGTTATCCGACATTTCCATAGATTTTCAGCATTTTACTTGGCTATTTTACTGGAAGTCCTCCCGGAATATCGCGCAAATTTTTAAAGATTTTAATCCAATCCGCTATTGACTTTCTTGAATCTGTTTTTACTGAGATCGTCAAGTGCAACTCAGATAGTAAAAATCTCATAGCTTTCATTCGGCCGGACAAGACTCCAGCACCACAAGTAAAACCTTGCCTGCTCAGGGCCGCTGGCATGGAGCACCACTCATGCGCGAGCACAAGGCTACATGGGTGTTCGCCGAACCACACATGTCCTATCTTCTTCGAATTCCCTTCCGATAAAATGGCAGGGGAATTTGTCAGAATCAATCATTGTTTCTCCTTAACACAGCCTTTAAGACAGTCAAGGTCACGGCCAACAACACTCTTCTTCAGAGGGAAGCGTCAGAGGCAACCCTCCAAACTGTACCTCCCATTAGTACCCCACAAACCGGCCCTCGGCTTAGGCCAGCCCTAACCATGCAGTCATCACTCCCCCGTAATGCACTCCCCGCAACAATTCGTGCAACTATCGGCCTCAGCAGCTCACCCATTCTGAACCCCCAGGTGACATCCAGCGAAGAGCGGGTACCTCTAGCTGCAGCTTCCACCCCTAACCCCTTCGTATCTACCTCCTCTGCCCCCCAAAAAGGCACTTTAGATCGGGCATTAGGAGTTTCCCTATCACCAATCATACTTCAGCTAAGAAAACGGACTCGCAGGATTCAGGCTACCACCACTTCCTCTGCCTCGTCCAGCGGGGCCATCAGCCTTTCCTTCCCGCCATGACCAGATCCCCCAGGGCTTCCAGAACTTCATCTAACCTACGGAAGGCTCAAAAGAGAGACCCACTCAGGTCCGTCATCTTATACAAACAGATAGAATCAAGCCTCGCTTCCACTGCCCCCCGTAGTCAAACCGGATAGCGATAGCTGAGCACCTGGAGATACTGGCAGCTGCCGCAACCATCCACCCATAAACCTGCACTGATTCCCGAGGGCTCCAAGCCCATAGAAGGTATTAGCTGAAGGACACAAACACCAAGATTGCTCGAGCTACACTTGGATCGCCAACACGCTCACAATATAGCCCGACCCACACCTAATCCCCCTCAATATTAAGTCCCCCAGAGACCCGGCGACCGGCTTCAGAACCTCGTCCAGCACCTCCACTTATGCCTCCACAGAAGTTACGGGTTGCTGCAGTAAGAAATATGGTGCTCGGCAGACCGCTCTTTCCACCTCTGCCTCAACAAACTTCAGCAACTGCACCCTTCACCTGCCCAAACGGGTTATTTGATGTCACCCTTCTTGTGGTCCTCCAGGACCCATTTCCCTACCTGGGTAAACCCTTCCGTTCAATTTATTGGCCTCCCATCCCCCCCCCGTGGACTAAGTAAATGCAGTCCGCAACCTTTATCCAAGCCTCAACTTCCACTCCGCTCACTGACCGCTCCCACGTTTTCTTCCTTACCCCTCACTCGACCACAACCCTTTTATCGCAGTGGATCCTGAAAAGAGCATTCACCGTCCCCAAGTCTTTACCACTGCCATCTCGCCCCAGCTCCATCGATGCCTCAATCACCCTCTCCAGAATTCTGCCATTTCAAGCAGAATCCTCTAACCGTTCCTCGGGGTGCGTCTATTTTGAAAGTCCAGCAGCGCAACTGGCCACGGGCACAAATTCTTCATCAGGGACGCCTTTGAACTGAACAGAGCTTCATCAGCCTATCGCAAGCCACCGTTTACCCGAAGGTCCTTTCTCTTTTAATCACGATGAGACTACTGTGGGCTTAACCGAAAGAACCACCTTGCCCTTTCTACTCAACGTCAGCTTTCTCCTCCCGAAATTGCCCTTACTTGGCACACTGACGTTCAACCTATAACCGGCATCTTATCGGCTACCTAGACGTGGTTGGCTGTTCTTTATACTTCGGGCCGCTTTTCCATACCAGGTCACCAAGCCACCGCCAACACTAAATCCGACCGCCTCGAAAGCGGCTGCATCATTTATACCGGACGAATGCACACGGGCTGAGAGCTGTCATAGACGCATCCGTCTCAGTCTCTGACCTCCTTTTAGCCGCCAAAATCTAAGCCGGTGATTTTGATGTTTCTGAAATCTGCAGGAAGTTTTTCGCAACTCTCCAAAAACCCCATGAATTTCTTCCATACATCCATGTCGGTGACCGGGCACAAAATATTTTGTCCCCCGCTCGAGGAGAAATACATTGATCTAATCTCCACCACTGGTGTCAGGATTTCAGACAAACAGGTCTTAAGTGATTTCACTAGTGGTGACCACAAAACAATATCCTGTGTTTTAACAGTACCACGGCTTCACACAAACAAGTCAGCGGAAACACACCTTCCGATCCCCAATAAGCAATGCCACAGAACTTGCTGGTATAGCCTACTCTCTTTTATCCGGTCTCAAAGCTAAGGAGAATTCATTTTATCAAATGACCTGGGTTTAGCGATAGCTCAATTTTATTCTAACCTTCAGTGCTTCTTGGACAAAGTCACCTCAGGCCCAGGACCCATAATAAGCTAACAGCTGAACTCTTCAGATCGCCTAAAGGTAATCCAGCCAAACTCCGACGACGTTTCACTAAAACACCGGGATTCTCGTTGCATCTTTTATTAATACGCTTATCTCAAGCGATTAAATTGCTTTTGATTTCCTCTAAGAAAAGAAGAGCTAGATGCCTCGAACCATCAAAGCGCCGCGGAAGCGCTGATCAGACTGATGAAGGTCAGGAGAAACCAATCTGATAGAGCCAGCCCATATTTGAATTACTACAGTACTAACTTCAATGACCCTCTATTGATTGCGGAAGCTCTCAGAACTTACTTTGCCTACTCTTTCACGACGACAACATTTCCATCTTTTTTCTAAATCCGGTGACATCGGTAACCTTACCAACGGCAGTGTTTTACTCTGCTGAGGTTTCAGCCCTGCTGGAAAATGCATGCCCGGAGGCTTTAGAGCCGACCGTTCTCAGCCGAGGTGGCATAGACGTTTCAAAGTTGTTGACAAACATTTTCAATTTTTCATTAAGGCGCAAAACTTTACATTCCTGTTGAAAGAATTTCACAATCATACCTCTTCATGAAGAAGGACCCCTCCTAGATCCAGTTATCTGTCTGCCGGTGAACTGCCCCCCGGTCGTGCCCAGAGTCACGGAGAGGGTGACTAAGGGAAGGCCGACAGGTCATCCTCTTAACCATAATCTAATCAAAGCTGGCCAGCAAGGTCTTCTAAGAACAGACCATGTGCTGCTTGCAAGACGGACTCCTTCAGCTTGGTCACGGGGCTGTCAGTACCGGAAGGTCGACCGCCATGATCATCTTGGACATGACCAAAGCAATCGGCCGAGTATCCCACGTCAAACTATTGCAGAAAATCAAAAAGCACGGCATTGTGGAGCCAATGCTCACTTGGATTTTATCTTAGTTGTCAGCTCTAGATGAGATAGTTAATATGAGCAAAACTTCATTCACACCTCGCCCCGTAACTAGTGATGTGATACAAGGCAGTTTACCCGGCCCACTACTTTTCCAAAAGTGTGCGCACGATTTATTCAAGGTTTTTCAAAGGAAAGTCTCCTTCCTCTTCGCAGATGGCAGCGAGATCGTATGCACTTTTAAGCTCGCGGCTTTAGCCCTCACCATATATGACATCACAAGGAAAAGGTTTTTAAACAGTTCCTGGGGAAATGACTGGAAATAGGATTCTCCACCGGAAAAGGTAGTATTCTCATGCACGAGTGTCGCGCCATCACCGAAACCTTCTGAATAAACGACCATTTCACATCCAATGACTCTCAGGTATGCCATTAGGGTCTATACCATTCATGTAAGTTCGACTTTCCCGAACACTCACACATCCAAGTGGCTAAGGCACGAAGTAATATCGGGTTCTTACGTCAAGCCTTCATAATACTGGGAAGTAAACAAGGCATTTCTAGGCTTTACATCAGACCACTTGTGAAATACAGCCCAATCGTTTGTTTGAACTAGTGAGGGAGCGGCTGAATAGTTTTTGGGAATGTACAGCAGACATTCGTGGAACACTTCCTAGGTTTTCTTTCCATGTTTTATTATATGGAACACTGTGACCTGCTGAACATCGACTCTTATGGCTGGTCCGCTTAAGATTGAACCGTATATTCTTTCGCAAAATCTTAAACAACAGATAACGCAGTCCAGCACGGCATGTGAAGAACTTTCTAATTATTCTTCATGGAATACTATGACTTTTGGTTCCGTCCATCGGTCTAATCTTGCACGCAGAACAAACTTCATAACTAAGTAAGCTACAGTGTAGAACAAGCTGCCACAACGCGTTGGGGCAATGTCGCCAATATCAATGGCTTTCAAACAAGAAATATGCTTGGCCCTAACGGTGAACACGCCGATCCGGATACGTCATCCTCATATATCAAGAGCTCAGGCACTTGAGTTAGGAATTGGTTATTAATGGAGCAGGTAACCGATTTAAACACCCTGGTTTCTGTTAGACTCTCTTATGGCTGGTCTCTTGCCGACAACAAATTAAGAACTCAGTAAACAACGCAGGGGCTAAGCGGTCCATTCAAACGATCTAGGACTGCAATGCGGTCCAGATTCTTTACCATCAAATATCTTTTATTGGACGAGCCAACATCGCTTTTTAGGTGTAAGGCCAAAAGTACCGAAGTCCGTACACCTAGCTGTCCGGCCCAAGACAACCTGATGCCTCTGCCAAACCCACCATATCCAGAAGGTTTCTTGATCACGTTATAAGCTCGGCTTGCATTGCCTTATCCTTGTGCGAACTGGTGTTTCGCAGGAAGTGAACCCCATCAAATGTTCTTGGGCTGTGGTGGAATTTACCTGCCCCGCATTTTGTCCCATATAAATCACGTTGGTACTATTGAGTTCACGGATATGGCAAGTACTTCCCTGGCTTATCCGTGAACCTTCCTGGCTATGATTGTTGCCCCTCACTGAGATGACCACCACTTAGGCGACATTACATCAAAAAGTAAGAGAATGGCATAAAGTAGCGAGAAAAAATTGCTCCACAGTTTCGTCCTCCAGGCATACCAGCCTTGTCATATGTGACGCACGTCCCCAAGCTGCGTTGTTGCTGCGGAATGACTGGTGCAGTTGACCTACTCCCAAAGCGGCTTGCCAAATGCGGTCCATTCTTCGGCCGGGCTTTGTGTCTGTGGTTGTCAAACAAAAGCAGCTTCGCCTTCGCTAACTTCCAGATATCTGACTATGGTGATACTGTAACAAATAAAAAAAATTCCAAAATATTAGGGATCACACTTGAAGTTCCATACGCTCGACTCCAATGGAAGGGTTGTGCTACTTACCCATCTGGAGCAGGCTCTAGCGCCGCCTACCGTGAGCATTGGAAGCAGACCGATGAGGCGCGCTTCCATGACGAATGTTCTGCCCCATCCTGCTCCCACCTACACTGTCTCAGAGCCAGTCCTCACACAAGTGTTGTCTTGCCTTGCAGTATGCTCACGGTGACAGAGAAATCGCAGTAACCGTGAAGTAGCCACTTCACGAGATAAGAAATCCACACTCAAGTATAAACACACTACACTAGCACCATCGAGTCCGAGCGCAGCTGAACTCACGTTAACGCTTCTGCGTACGAGACCAACTTTCTCTGATGCTCCGCACAGAAACTCTTAATGGTTTCTTCTAAATTCTTACACTTGTGTCCCTCAGACTTTACTGAGCATAGGATAACAACTATACTAGAGAGATAGTATCAAATATAGTGCTGCGCTAGCAGGGTACCATTGCGGTACACTCACAAACCGTTCTTTCAAACCTACCCTAAAGACTCGGTGTTTATATGCATTCTGTATAGGCACACGGAATCGAGGGTTACTTTTTCTTATTCCTCTTAACCGTAGCACCCTGGGTTTCTTAGTATCCGAGCACTGCTACTCGAGCGCGTAAACCATTAATTCTTTGGAATGCGTAAGAGTGGCTTAACCGCTATAGGCTACCTCGCTAGCCTGCAGCAGTATAGCCAAATCTCTTGAAAGTCTACAATACTCACGTGAATTAAACCTAGATCAGAATGTGGAATGGGTGTCACCAATGGTTTTAGTGAAACTTTTCCCTCGCCCCGTTCACATAAATCTAACCAGTTGATTATTACCTGTAGCAATCCATTATCATCATCTACAGCTGGAACCACGTCCAGGCTACAAACCCCGTTTATTTCAGGTTAGTTTTCCCCCACTAGCTCAGTCTCCACAATCACTTCCGGAGATTGTATTTTGACTCTACAAAAGGACACCTAAGTGCAACCCATCATAGTAACCGGGACTGCACTCAGGCCATACCGCATAGGTTACCCTCGACTGCTTATCAGTGGATCGGTTAGAGTTTTTCAAAGGAAAGCCTCTCTGGCTGATATCGTCGGAGCCCACACAAATAACATTTCACTCTCAACCCGATACCAATCAGGCCAATAATAGTAGTCGGTTCTATCTGTCACACTTCGATGAATAATCGGTTTATATCATCTACACCGCCAGATAAACACTACACACGGGATGGTTCACTATACCAGTGACAGTCGCCCCTGATTATTCCTGGACCCTAGGTGGAACAACACGATATCACAGTTGGAACACTTTGCGCAGAAATCTGTTATTCACAAAATTTCGACACGCCATCCGAGAGCGAGGTTACTTATCCTCCTCATCCGGGGTCCCAAATAATGACGCTGAATAACGCTGAGACTCGGCAGGTAAATATATATTTGTCAGCGCCTTAACATAATAGGGCTCAAGTCTGTGCAGTGATCTTTCACTCTGATATCTGCCGAAAGACTTCACTATCCTTCGAACTGTATCCGACTTAAAGTTGTCTCTCCGCTAATCCAGAACCCTCCAGTTGTTCTCGTTTTTCTGAATGATACAGGCTACTGATCATGAAATCGGACCCTATTTATTATAGATTTCTTTTCCTTCTAAATTCACCAATGTTCCCGAGTGCACTCTCACAAAATTTGTTTTATGTCCCCCTGCCTTGTAACTTACTGCCATATCGAACCCCGGTAGACCCGTCATTCAGGGTTTTCATCATATTCATGGACCGCTTTTTTCGTATTTATTCAAGTTCCGAAGTGTACTTCCATATAATTGCTTTTCGTTTCTCCATGTTCAGAAATCACCTTGTTCACAGAACCCCAGTTAGCCTCCTTTTCCGTGGTTGGCATCGGTTTGGTTTATAATGCTTCTGTATCTCTTTGTGCTGACGATCTTGTCGATATCCCCACGGAGTTTCATTGCCGAACTCGAAAGCGGTTCATGTTTCCCTTGCAAACCATTTTTGGTTGACTCATTCAAACGGCTGCTAGCTAGTTGATTTTGCTGAAATATTGGACTCATTCTTAGAGTTTGTGCATAGGTCATTTTGTTAGAAAATGTTAAGTACTAGGATGACACCTCAGCGAATGCTTCTGGGACATGTTCGAGGAATATGCCATTATTATTAACACTATTAAGTCATCGTGCATGACCATTTGTCTGGACGCCAAGCTCGTTCTGATATCTCCCGCCGGCCGATCCCCGACAAACTTGGCCTGTGTCTATCTTTTGACAGTGGATGTCTGAGTTAAGCAAGAACTGTAATATGAATTTGGTAAATACTAAGGCGTAACCGGAACCTAGATATGTCTAACAAGACTCGACTAAGTCAAGCCAGCGGCAGCTTACTGTTACTTGGTCTATTTTGTGCCCGAGACTGATAAGCTGTTGGCGGATGCCATGCTGCGGTGCGGTGAAAGGTGCGCCGGGAGTTTGTACTCGACTAGAATGAAAAAGTGCCCTCGCACTGACGGGGCAGTTGATCACCTTTCCAAGAGTCGATGGTCGGCCTCGACTTGGCCCCCAAGTTTTCTTTTGTCTAGATCTAGATGGTCATTCTGGGCATTCAGATCTCTCTATGAGATACCTTTCCAAGAAGTTGGTGGGGAAGTTGGTAGAGTAAATCTTTGACTATATCCAGACGACAGTCGGTAGGGATATAGGCTGCGGCAACAAACAGACAACGGTTGCCGTGGCAGCCTTTGGCGGATCTAATCGAGCTCTATAGCACTTAATCTGCTGCTGACTGGAACCGAGATGCGGAATCCGCGGCCGCTTCTGTCTCTAGTCTACTGGTGACGTGACGTCTCAAGTTGGAATATTAGGCAAGATTGTGCGGAATATAGGAGGTTGCTTTCGTTTTCCAGCCTACCGAGCCGGTAAAGGTGACCGAGTTATTAGACGATTATAGACTATTCCTAGTCTGGCGTCCTGAGTCTTCAGTGTTGAATTCAAATCGACCACATTGAAATCAGTTACCACCAGCTCGGGTTAACAAAAGATTCTCAATCTCTTTGCTTCAGTTCTGTCGAATTTGGCAGGGTTCTTGGCCGTGCGTGGTTTTCTTGCGTCTCGTCATCGGCCAAAATAACACCGAAGTCACCCATCCGCGGTAGATTCTACTGGACGAGAAGCACTGAACTGTTTTCAAAACAGAACTATCTGCTAGGATATCGATGCAGTCTAATGTCAACAACTCAGGTAGATGATGAAGATAGGTCAAGGTGGGCTGATTTGAGGCTGATTTTGCTGCTAACAGCACGCGAACAGGACCTACAAAGAAAGCGTGGATATCTGCATTTCAAATGGTAGTTAGATGCACGCAGACTAATTTCTCCGGATTCCGCATATGAGTTTGTATTGGACTCCAACCAATCCGGAGTTTGAGAAAGGTTTGTGGGCGGTGAAGGAATGCCGTGTGAGGAGATAAAAAGGCTGTCTAATTGAAAGTGACGCTTGCTGTCTACATAAATAATAGGAATGTTCGTGTGAACGGGGTCTAAGATCTATGATGGCGTTGTTGTTTTGACACAATGCTTCGAATAACGTACTGTAAGTGCCATAGTTTTTCGCTAACAAACTTGGCGATAACAACTTTACCCGATCCGGCTTTTTCACCAGTGTAACACGCGCGCACGCATCATGCAAGCTCGCTTTTACACACACGCACACACATTCGTTCACGACACTGTCCTCAAGGTGTGCTGTTCTCAAATGTCGTCACACGCACACGCATGACCATCGATTTCTGCTCCGTGATTATTGACGCAAGCGCGCTTACATGCACAAACACCCACTGGCTCATCCTATCGACAGATTCCTCTGGGCGCTGATTTACGCACGCTTATGTCCACATGTTTGTTCTCTCCACATGAATCCGCTACTGAGCGACCTGGCATATCCTATGATTACACATACACGGTCCCAAGCACAGACACGTGGATCCGTAGACCTCGAACAGTGCTCACACCAACCAATCAGCCCGGTGCATCCAGTTATATGCTTATATGCTCGCCATTCGAACTGACATTACAAACTGTTCTATGCACGTTACTCAGAGACTTGGAGAAATTGCGTCCTACATTTTTTCTATTTATTTATTCACGTTTATCAGTAACGTCAAGGTATTCCGACTGAAGCGTCTATTGACCATGCGTCTACTACTATATAGATACCGCACCTGCAACAGGAAGAAGCTCCTTAAAAACAGCGCTTTCTGTTCGACGTAAAAGCCGCACACAGTACACTAATATTTCCGACTTGCGATTTCGAACTTCACGATTCTTTTTAATGCTCCCGAAAGCATTGTTAAATCGAATTTCCATTCACGAAGCGTTGACAGTGATTGAAGATTCGGGCTTAAAAATGGCGAACAAAGTTCCCAGTCAACTGAGGATGCCATCACCAAAGTGGTTTGCTGTTGCTTCACCCGATGTAGAATTGCGTCATGGACGAAATCACAAAACGGGTAAACTTTTGCCGCATATGTAATCAAATCTTCATAAGCTAGCGACAGCAATTCGAGCCGGAAAATGACGTAGTTTTAGCTCTTGCGTTGTTCAGATTAGCTACGATATTGCTACCAGATGGAAGAACTGCTCAGTTCGCTTTGAAATTGCCACTCAAAATGCAATTCACTGAAGCCCACGAGTCCATTAAAACTGACTACAAATATGCGTGTCTAGCTGCAAAACTATCGATCGGTTGAGATATTCCTCAGGACGAATTTCACTGCCTCATAAATTACGCAATTTAGTGACGCTAAAGAACCAGTCGAAAAAGTACTTACAAATATTTAAAGCAATTATGAGAATCATGATTGGTCGGACGAACGAGCTATTCTTGCGGTCAAGAACAAGAACGTCTGCGAAATTAACAACATTTTTCAGTCAACCATTCAAAGCGAGGCAATTGCATAAAAGTCTGTCGACACTGTTGTGGAAGCAGATGAAGCAGCTAGTTACCTAGCAGAATTTAAATTTATACGATCTGCCATGGATGCCAGCGCACGTACTGCAACCGAAAATCAGCACGTCAATTACCATGTTGTGAAATATCAACCAGCCGAATCTACGCGACTGTGTCAAGGTCAACGTGAAGTACAAATAAAGTTGTCCCCCTTTGTTCCTTCTTCCACAGGTTAGGTTTGGTTATTTTGTCGCCCCTTGTAGTAATAGTCATTTACACTGAAGCGTCATATTATCCTTGGGATACTTGCGGCACACCACTGTGCATCCATGGTTTGTTCATGCAAAAAAACAACAAAACTCTTCACTAAGAAAACTAGATCTATACTTACTACAAATCACTTCTAGTAAACCCGTCTATAAAATACTTAGCGGTTGTTGGCTGGGTCACCTATTTAGTTATCATTTTCTCCTCGGCTAAAATCCTGATCCCCCCTCGTCTACACCGTGAAAGCCCCTGGTCGACCCTGTATGTCATCGTCCTAGATGACTTCCTACGAAATAACATCTTTGTTCCGTACCTAGGCGTTTTGCAATCGCCCAGTAACCCACAAATCTAGCTAATTGTCTGAAGCCCACCGTCACAAGGCGCAAATCCAAAAGAAGCAGACCAGCCGGTGAAGTTTTGCCTCAAGCAGCCGTACGTCTCTTAATCATTAGGCCGTGCTCCTACTCATTACCGAACATCCTTGATGACGCACACAGCTCACTCGAACAGCGATTCGAAGCTCTTGACAAATTGATCAAAATTCTGACGCCACTGGCTCAACTTCTCGAGCTCTCTATGGTAACCACAGACTGTAATTTATTTGTCACGTGTAACTTTATCGAAAGTACATCTTCAGAGTCTTCGAAACGGACACAAAATTCTAATCACTCCGGTGTAATAAATATTTCCCATAAGGCCCCACTCAGCATAGTCATCAGTACCTTGCCGAAGGCAGCTAACGTGGAACGGGTGATATGCCGTAGCAGCAGATTGAGAAAACAAACGCAACGAAACAAATGGTCCTGCTTTTCCAATTTTTGGAATCTCTGACAGCTAGTGATTTCATCTATAAACAGAACGTTTAACAATTTGGATAGCAACTGGAGAAAGGCTGATGCGACGGGAAGTGCCGAAAAAGTAAAACCATCTCGAGCATCCAGGGCAGGAATCCGCCAAAATGGAACCTAACCCCCGTCGTCCCCCAACCTCACACCTGCCAGCCAACATTTGTGCGATACAGAACTTGGAGCAATACCTGGACCTTCTTTAAATCCATCAGTCTCCAATAGCTCCAGACTTGTCCGTAATGTCACAGCTGCCCGGGTCTGAAATTCACCGAGTCCCATCACACATTTTAGTCCTGTGCATCAACGGTAAATTAGATGGTAATTAAGTGGTACTGTTTTAGAGGGTAAGAGCAAAGGGCAGATTTTAGGGACAATGTAGGGCCGGTCAACACAGTCTTTCATCAAACAGACTGTCCCCTTTAACGCCAAGCCTTTGCTCTAAATCCTTTACGGTCGACGTTGCAACCACTTCACCGGCAGTCTATTTTAATCGTTCACTACCATAACGGAGAAAACGTTTTCTCTCAGTCGAGCCCCCAATATATTCTTCTCCAACTAAAAGGCCTGTCCGTGGACTGCGGCGCTGCTACTGGGCATCAACGACGACCCTACCCCTCCACCCATGTCAACTTTTCACTTCAATATTTTGAAGGCTCCCATCAAATCACCCTGATGGCTTCAGCATTTAAGTGATTACAGGTTCAGTCTTCGGAGGCTCTGCTCAGAACAGAGCCCCGGCAGGCATACCAACCGTCTCGTGGGGCATGCCACAATCACGGTCCGCTTACCAGGTTCCAGGCACACGAAGTGGTAACATTGCCGCTGTTACTCCGCTGAGGTTTTCTGGAAACTCTTCCGACTTCAAGGTTATTTTGGCCACCTTTCAGCAGCTTCTGAGTAAACAATGAAAGGTCCGAGTTCGGAGAGTCTCTGCTTCTTCCGATGATGATGAAAACAAAAACACGGGCCGCCACAAGCCCTCGATTGAACCTCTCAACACGAAATCAGAAAACCTACGGGAAACTCAACAAAATAACATATTTGTCATCGTATCAGCTTAATTTGATTGAATGCAAAGGTCTACGCCCTTCCCCCTTGCAGTATTTTCTTTCGCGCGGACACGATTTTCCGCTTGCTAATTATCTCATCACTTCTTGGGAGCCCGTTCACCTTCCACCGCTGCAAATTCCAGACATCAGACGGCACTTGATACTAGCCACTGGAATTAGCTTGTCTTTTTAGGGGGTACGATTCCTCTCCATACCCACAAATCTATGAAGGTGTTCCTGTGCGAACTCATGCAATTCCTAAATGCCTTCTTGCTTCATCGCCAAGTACCTTTTTAAATGGACTTGAGTTTGTGTCACCGACCAGTCTTGTGAAGATTGTATTTTCTGCATCCCTAGACAGCCTTTTTCCTAAGGATTTTTATGTTCGTCCGGTTTCTTACTATTGCCACAATTGACTAAGAATTGAGTCATATTTACCGTGTATTATGTTATCTCTCTGCTTCATTAGGACTCTTCCAAGCTTAATTCATCTGCCGCCAGAATTTTCGGCTCGCTTTTTGAAGTTTGCGAAGTTTTCATCCTGTTGAGTGATATCGCAAACTCTGTGCATCAAACACGGTTACCTAAATCGCGTAGCCCCCCTAACCTAATCACATTACACAGATCTCCCGAGGCGACAGGTAAACCAAAGTATGGTCGTTTTTGTCCCCACCCTCTATCCGCGACTATAACGTATCCGCTGGACCACAGCCTACCACTGCCAAGTCATCCTCGCACAAATTAGACCCGCCAGCCCTTAGAGCATACCCCCGCAAACAAACTGCCAATTAGTAGCATCCCTAAGGATGCAATCCCGTCGTAGCGATTTGACTTATCACCTATGGGCCGAAAGTTGGTAACCATTTGTATTCAGCCCTCAATGCAGAGCGTCTTTACCAACAGAGACCCATGGCCGCAAACCCGAGATTCGGTATCCCGGCCTACATCCCTACTGAAGGCTCAAACGTCTAATTCACTAGTCAGCAATGGCTCAATATCGCCAGACCCACTCCGATAGTCACTCAAAAATTAGAAGCCAGCAGATACCCCACTAGTTTGTCACTTATGCCGGGGCCCACAACTTCTGTTCCCAATACGAATAGTTTCCCAAAACGTATTTTCTCACAGCAAATCCCGGCTGCACGAGCTGTTGTACGAACGGTACCCGCAACCCACCTCACGGCTGTCATTCAAAGCTGAATTCGCCAAACCCATCATTTCTTTACATTTCCGTGCCTCCATGGTTCATCTGGTCAGTCCTAATAACTTACCAAAATTTTCGTTTTGCCCCACTGCTGCCCCTCCCACTGCAGTACTTTCACCCGCGGGATACATCAGCAAAACCCCTTCCGTGTACACAGCTACTACCCTGTGGCGTACGATCCCACAATCTCTTCTTTCTTTCAGCTTTACTGAGCCACTTTCCAATAACAGCTCCTTGCCAGTCGTTTACACCTTCGATGGCACACCGAACTCCGCAGACCACCTAGGCAAAGCTGTTCATTCTCACTACCGTCTTTCAAAATAACCTGCATACAATGGTAGAATTTTATTGTTTAATAACACAGGGTAGTCGAAAGCTTTGGTATGTGTGTTATTGAACAATAAAATTCTACCATAACATTTCACATGGCGCATCGATTTTTCGATACACTCCGAACCGATCTCCGTCCTGACACAACAGCCTGCATACAACCCTATACCAACCGGCGATTTCCCTCCTTCCCTACCCAAGCAAGCAGCACCAACAAGCAGCGAGACCACCCTACACTCTCCCAGACCCTACTTTCTGAGGCTTGCACTTACCACATAGCAACAACCACTACCAGGGTTGCCAAGTGGGAAATTGATATATTCCACAACCCCATATCCTGTCATCACACTCGAGCATCGAACGATACCAACTAATCAGGACAGGTGGCAAGGCTACTTAGTCAAGGTTCTTCCCGGTCACTCTGCAATATTCCGAAATTTATTATTTTTGAGTCGTCCGCTGCTGAATGCCCTGAAACCGTCGCGGAGGCATCCAGCGCTCACTTTTATCCTTCTTCGGTGATGGCTTCAACTTCTGCCCCTCCCCGTGCACACTTACGGTCCAGTAGGTCCTCTACTTTACATAGCCCAGGTATTCACATCCATATAAATGGGATCTTTTTGATCTTATTTAACTCCCGGTCCACCCAATATGAGCTTCATCACTTAAAACACTATGTCATAAAGTAAGTCCTGATATCATCCATATTACTGAAACCTAGCTCATGGAACACATTTCCACGAGCAAAATTCTGCTTGAAGGTACAATGTTTCTTGGAGTAAGTGGAACTAACAGATGCGGAGGTAAATTCCTAGTGTACGAACAGCAAGCCCCTTCAGTAACCTCCACTAGACATGCCATTTTCGACTCAGTTACGGATTCTGTATGGTTCACAATTCGGTTCCGAATTATAGTCACGTACGTTGGTTGTATCTATCGCCTGCCCTTCTCTACTACCACAGAACGATCCCCTTTAATAGAGGCCTTTGATTATCTTTCACTATTACCTTCTGCAGCAAAATTCGTAGCCAGTCATTTTAACGGGCCTAAATTATCCTGGGTGAACCCAACAGCACCCCCTAACTTAATGAACTTTGTCTCCCAAACTCACGTTGGGGGTTGGGCGCAACATGTTTGAACCCCCACCAGAAATACCACCATTCTAGATTCCATATTCGCTCCCAGCGTTTCCAACGTTTTGGTTTCCGTTCCGCATAAATTTTCGGGCGGCTACCATAAGCCAGTAGCAGTTAATCTTTCCTCCCGTCCTAATCCATCAGGCTACCTTACCCCAGCCAACAGTTCTTTCCATTTAAGTTCGAACTGTCCTCCAAATTTCATACTTAATCAGGATCATATCAGTTTTCTTCTTGGGGCTGACCATCTGCGGGCGGCTGATTACTTTCATCTTAACAAGAGAAAAAAACCTCTTCGGACCGCCCCTTCTAGTGTGGCTAAATTATCCATGCGGTCACATTTTTTCTTTCTAGTCTACTCCAAGATTAGGAGCAAGTTGCACATCACGCTCTGAGCTTCGCAAAGCAAGTCCTTATTTCTATCTACACTCCTTCAGTAGTCCAACGTTACGTCAGCAACTCAGTTATCTAATATGTGCATAGCTGAGGATACAGCATACGAGAGGGGCCTCGACCCCTTATTCCAACTTCTTTGCAGACCCTGCTCCTTCTGATTGAGGACACAACCAATGATAGTCAGTTTCACCTATCTGACTGGATTCTCAAAGCTTGACTAGCTGTGGCCATTACCGTGGTGAATAAAGGAATTCAAGTGCCATTGTTTTTATACACCTTGCTTTCATCTTTTCTCACAGTCACAGCGACGCTTATGATTCGTCCTTTATTGGTCACTATTTGTCCCCATTAACCATTCATCAGCAGGAGAAGCGCGCCCTGACTGCCTTCCATTATCTGTGTTCTTTTTCCACTTCACCCTTTGTGTGCCTTTCAAAGTCAACTTTGGGATACACGTCCGTATAACAGCACGGCTCGTAGCGGCTATTCCGATCGTCAGTAACTCGTAGCCCAATTGAAGAATCCCATAGTCAGAACAAGATCGATTCGCTTATTCTACGGTACTGGAAGAATAAAATTACACGCATAATTGTGTACAAAACTCAACTGAACGGCCAGGAAGTTCAGCAACGAGGACCAGAGTTCAACAAAGGGTCAATATCAGGTACCACCGTGACGGCAGTCCAAGTTCAAATAAAAAATATGCCGCGGCACATAAGCAAAATGTAAACAAATGTCCAAGTGTAGTGGTTTATGCATGCTGTACTTGTTCGAAGGTCAACAAGATAAGGAGAATAGCCTCAACAATGCAAGTGTGTGACAACGGCTATGGAGGATTTCCCACATGTGCGTCACACCGCCCGCCGAATACTCCCATGAAACGGTCAACATCCAGGGAGTAGATGGCGGAACTGATTCCCCCTAACCTACACAGACCCTTCAGTCAGTGCATAAGTAGGTTGACAGGGGCTTCATTTATTGTTGGCCAGTCGCGGGCACGCTTGCAGGTTTTCTTGAGGTTATGATACATGTGTCGATGTCTTTGAGTTTCATCTGAAGATGATACGACGGTATTGGTATATGAACAAAGGACTTCGGTTTGATCGGGATGCGTAGACTGATTACGAAATGTAGAGAAAAAGGCTTCCCGAATAAGAGCAAGGTACTTGGTAAAATGATGACTGAGAATTCTCGATGAAGGTTCAAGATAGCTACAGAGTACTTAAGCATCAGCGGGCTCAAAGTGTGGTATAGTCACTGCAGAAGTATGTTTAAACATATCAGTTTGAACACAGGTTGGGTAGTAGCTCAAACAAGAGGTCCCGAAAGTAGAGGTGTTTCTACGAGCGGCCAACAAGTGCTTGTTCAAAAGATTCCGTTGCTCCACAAATAATGTCATGTCGTATGCTAGATTGGAGTTTTGACGACCAACTCCATTGTGAGTCGTCAACACTGTATAGAATTATGCGCAAAAGTACTTCAAAAACTGTGTGAAGGGTTGAAACCTATAGTGGAATGCATGAGGAATAAATAAATGAATTCAGCTTTAGTTGGTCTCAGTAGACCTGGTTTTGGTTTTGCCTGTCGAGTAGATGTTGCCCCCACCACTATCGTTGACCCTTTGGCCCGTTGGCCCGTTTGGTTTTTTATCTTCGGAGGCCTGCTACTTTTGGTGTTATCTTCTATAATAGCCAGCTCACGTGTCTCGGACTGGAGGGAGTTAAGTCTTAATAGACCTAAGACAACGATTTTTGGTTTGGTTCAACTCGCCCGGCAGTATCTTTCCCCTATCTACCGTACTCTCTGGTTGCGTGCCCGTCAAAATCGGTAACGACATTTGTATTTTGTCCACCAGGTCACAGTTCCTAACATTTTTATCCAGTCGTGGATATGGCATCATTTTTCCAGTAGGCCTACGCTCCCTGTAGAGTTTGTAGTCAGTACCAGTTGTTCATTTCTGTATCGCCGTCCTCAGGTCCAGGTTTTTGTAGTGTTGGCCACTTCGCTTTAGATGTAGTTTGGAGGTCCGGCCCCGTTGTCAACATCTGAGACCTTCCTAGTGCTCCCAGGCTTTGCGAACAGGAGTCCATCGGGTTCCTTGCCGTTTGTACATAGTGCCACTGATCGGTCTTAGTTGACTCATGGATCACAATGAGTCTGTTGGCTAAGAAGGTGTTACCACCAGAGTGAATGTTGTTTATGTAATAAAGCACTTTGGCTGAGGCCGTCCAAAATTGGGTTCCCAGTTTGTCTGATCAAAGCCCCCTGTAATCAGCTTGTGGCTTTCCCCCCAGTGTATCTGAAGTCCATTCTAGCCCCGCAATGGACACAGTCTTCAATGGAGCTGCTATCGGCCATGCGAATACTATCTGGCTGTGCCAAGTACCATTTTCATATGCCCAGGAGCCATCGGCAATTACCTCGAAGCCTACTTCTGAAGCATCTGGAAACAAGTGAAGGAGGGTATCGCTGTTACACCTGATTCCTATCAAGCACCTGTAATCTTGATCTCGCCGGGTTAGTTTACGCTGCTTTGCCGGTCACGCCACTGCTTGTCTTCATCGCCCTGGAAGGGTTCATCCCAACCCGTCTTTCTTTGGCACAACAATGGCAGAAAGCAATTTAACGGTAGCAACCGCAGCCAAACGAATCCTAAAGGGTCGCAGAAGCTGAGACCGATGATAGGATTTCTCTCCGCGTGGCTGGCCTTTTGGACAGGTCCTATATGATTATGAATTCGTAGCCTTCGGGCTTCCGTTTAAATACAAGCTTGCGCTTCGTTTGTAAGCAAGATCCCAAATGTTCTGTCGTGCACTCAACTTTCTCGGCCTTCGGAATAGGGCTGGGAGTCTCGGGGCTGTTTGAGGTCCATTGAGTGAGGTTGAATCCCCCTGCCTTTAGAGTGGCGATCAGCTTGATCTTATGTAGGATAGCAGTATTTAGGTCGTCACAGGAACATAGAAAACCATCCACGTAGAAATAGTCCACCGCTGTTCCTGACAGAGTATTGCTGTTGCTGAAAATCTTGGGGGTTTTTCGGAGAGCAAAGTTAGCAAAAGATGGGAATGACTCTGTTCCAAACGGATGAACTGCCAGCCTGTACCCGTCCGGTGTGCAGTCTAGGTTGTTTTCAGGCCAACAGAGAAGGCAGAGGGCATTCCCCTGTTTAACGGGCATTTTCAATTGCAGAAACATTTCTCATATGTCCGCACAGACGACCACTTTTCCTAGCTGAAAAAGACAAGACCACGACTAGTGATGTCGTCCATTCTGGGCTCTGCAGTATATGGAAGCATAATCTTTTCAGAGCCATTTCTCGGCTGTTTGGCATGGGCTTCATGTTGGGTCTCCGCAAGAGAGGGACCTCGAAGCGATTTATAACACACTCAGCATTCTGAGCTACATTTTCAGAACTGACCTATCTTCTCGTGATGGGGCATCTCTAGCAATAGCAACGTCTGCAAATTTGGCATGTTACAGCTGTAGGAATGCCTGTCTAGTGTTCACCATTTCCACCGAAGTGCAGTTGGTTTGGATCTGTTTGTCGTATCTTCCGTTTATACTATCATATAAAGTGCAACCAAACATTGTGCTTACTGCATAAGGTGCTTCGCGGCTTCCTGTTCTGTGATCCAGGGCCCGGTGTGCTTCCGGTACATCATAACCGATCAACAGACCTATTCAGTTATTCTGCTACTTGTCAGTCGTGACCCCTCAAGATTCGGTCATTGAGTCAGTATCGGTTGTACTGACTGAAGTGCTTTTATCGGCAGATCTTTTACAATGAATGCCTTCAGGCTTTCTGCCGTATTTTTTGCTGACCAAGGAAACGAGTTGTAGGTGCAGTTTGATCGATTGGATGCTCTGGGTGCCACTTATTGTGTTCACTGCTAATAAAGGTTGATCCCGCCTGATTCCATATCTCTGCAAATTCTTTTCCCACCAGAGTGGCATCCGATCCACTATCTACGAGGGTCAACGCTCTTATCACCCTAACTGGGGTTTCCACGCTGACAACTATTACTCCCAGGCGAAGGGGCTTATCAGAAGAGCGAGATACTAAGCGGACCACACTTGGCCTAGGGAATTTTTTGGTACTCAATTTCTTGAGTTTATGCAGTGGGTAAAGGCTGTCCCGTGGCATACTCCATGATTGCAACTGGGGTTCGTCCGGCGCACCGCTGCTCGATGTGAATCGTTGAGACAAACAACGCACGTACTCAGTCTCTCAGCCATTTCTCATCGTTCATCGACGTCTACGTCACAGAGGCGAGGACATTCCACTGGGCGACGAAGCGCTCCACAAACCATAAACACCGGCAACTTTTCAACTTCGTAGGATAGCGTATGTCTGTTTGCACATGGTTAGCCTCTACTTAGTTCCCTGGCCCAGCTTTGTGCCGTCGCAGTCCTAGACAACTTGCTTGTCTCGCGTACAAGTTGACCAAAACGACTGTTTGCTATTCGGGCATGACGGTCTACAATTGCGTTAGGTCCTAAAACGTAGTTTCTCGCTCCAGTCTACTGATCCCCTCGGCTTCCCCCGCCCATCTACTATGTAGTTCCGCGGGTACGCTGCACACTATTTTCTCCAATGTGCGAAGTGCTTTCAAGTCTGATAGATAATATGGGTGATTCAGAGCGACGCCGCAGCTCTTCATTTTTATCACCAGACTGACCAGAGAAACTGATTTGCCTTCGGAACATCTTGCTTCTGATAGTACACCGCGGATCAAGTTCCCAACGACCTTAAATGGTTGCAAAAACAGGTCTTTGAAGATTTTACTTGTCAAAGTACAATTACCTTCGAGATCCAGCATCGAGTACCCGTCGATCGCTTCCATGGCTCTTCCACAAGAGTACTGTAACAGATACAAGAATCTCTGCTCTGGATCGGATATTCTCGTTTCTACAAAATTCTCGTATGGTTCAATGAATTTTCAGCACCGTTTAGCGCTTTCCTCAAACGAGGACAGTTCTCCTCTTGGTAAGTCAATTGCTTGTGTTCCTCTGGCACAAGTCGGTTTCAGTCGTTCCATGGAATTGCTAGGCCGGAGGATCGCATGCTCCGTAGTCTCCAAGACCATCTTTCTCCCGTTTTCGATGTTGTTCTTCCCTGGCTAACTCAGCTTCTTCCCCAGCCAGCCTGAGCTTGCCATCTAATACTACTATTCTCAGCCTAATAATATCATCACCTTTAAATTCCATATCATTGGCTGAAGTATATGAAATTGCACTGGCAGGACTAGCAAACCTGGTAATATCTAAGGAATCAGTGTCACCCAAAACACCCCTGTGTTTTGCCGAGTTATTTCCTGTCCAGCTCCGGCATTCTTTTTGTCCTCTTCTTGGAATTTCTCGTCGGTTTCCTCGTTAAGATTTCAAGTTGAGTACTGTAACGGTTATTTCGGTCGTCAGTAACGCGTAGCCTAATTGAAGAATCCCAAAGTCAGAACAAGATCGATTTGCTTGTTTTACGGTACTGGAAGGACAAATTACACGCATATATATAATATTATTAGCTTATTTCGGGGACATCCGAAGCATGCTCGATTGCATGATCATATGATAAAAGTGAGGTCACAAAAAGGTTCCTTGGATATTGATTCTGGTAAATGCAGCACAAAAGTGTATTGGTTTTAGTGGTAACACGAATGAATGCCCGGCAAGTTTGAGTTTAAAGGTCAGGTGGACGCACCTCTCCAAAGTGGGTGAAATGGGTTCCGCCGTCGAGATACGTGACAAAGTAAAGCTTGGATGAAGTACAAATGCGCAGCATTTTGGATAGCTTTGATGTAAAGTCACAGGGGTGAGTAAATTGGCAAAAACCTTCGAAAAATTACTAACGAAAAATTGGAGAATTTTTGGTGATGAAGGATATGCATTTAAACCAGTAGCCCAGTTGATCCGGATAATAGCAGAGATATAATACCGAAGGATTTGTGGTGTCCTCTGAGGAGGGGAATTGCACAAATGAAACAGTCCGTTTTACTACTGAATTAGTACTTACTATTCATCAAGAGATTGTGAGGGACGCCCTCACAAAGAGGTTGGTGTAGGTGCCCGAGCCTGTAAATTTTAATGGAGCAGAGTGGCAAAGGTTGACAGGTGAGTGAAACAAGATTTGAATAAAGGGTTCGTTTCGGGTTAGTTAATGAACACTAGTTGACAACGGGGTGGACAGAGGAGTTGGTATACGACGATCTTATGAAGTCGTATGGGGGTGGTGCATAAACGATACTGTCAAAACTTGTGAACAACCGCTTGCAGGATGCCCCGGTAAGAGTCTGGCGTGGAGCATTTGACGAGCAACCGGAAGATCAGTAACTTGGCATACGTATGGTTTATTTCCAGCAAAGACTTGGAGAAATTGCTTTCGCAGTGTTCTTTGGTGTAGATGCCCAATCGTGGAGGACTGATGGAAAATGGCAATAGGTAATAGGTGAATGAAACGGTGTTCAACTATTGGTTTGTCGGAGGTTACTCCAAGATTGACAGATGAAGAATACAAATTTACAAAGAAGTGGGTATAGCAGTGGTTTATATGTTGAATATCTGACGGAAAAAACTGGGGGTAGCACATCACTGGTGCCTGCAGAAAGCGCAGATAATCGTGTGACGAGGTACGTTGAGGAAAGTCCAACCTGAGACTTTGAAGGGGAAGGGAGACAAACAGAATAACGGCAGGCTAAATTACAGGTAGTCGATTTTCAGCAAAAGATGTAGAAAAAGCACTCTATGGATTGTGGTGCAGGTGGCTGACCATGGTATCTTAGCGGAGCAGCGGCAGTGGTTCATAGATGAGTGAAGTGATACAATTATGGATTTGTCCGGGTTCGTTGATGAGTAGCATGAGAGCACCTGAAGTTGGTAACAAAGTGGATGCCGGAGGTAGACGTATAGCGCACGGATACAGTCGTATAAAAGTAGTACATATGAACAGCTCTCAGGAAGTGCGGGCGATTGCATAGCTGGATACGCTGAAGTCTGACATGAAAAGCTAAGAAGGCAATCGAACTTTTTGTGTCCTGGATTGTGGATACTTCATTGCCAATACAACTGTCATGAAATGCAAATGGCTGAATGAAAGAAGATGCAACGGAAGGATACAATAAACGCAAAGCTGGTGTCACGCAGATGAAGCCCTGGGAGGAGCACCATTTCGTTCTGTGTGGAATTGTTGGCAGCTGAGAAACGAATCTTTAACTGATGGTTTTGTTTAGATAAATGTAGTGGTGACATACAAATTACCAAGTCGATGGATGGTCGCTTCAAGAGTATATCAGGAATTGTGAAATTAAGAATGAAGATATTTGGACAGTGAAACAGTTTCATGTTGCGGGGTACAGAATCTGGTAACTAGATATAATAAGATGAGGGTACACATGGCATCATTTCAGACAAATAAAAGATAATTCGATGGATATAAATGTCAGTAGTCGCAAATAGTAGAATGCATTTCTGAGCCGAGTAAGTACATGTGCATATGTTGATTTGGAACTTGACGGGTGTGTGGTAAACCTTGTTCAGGAACGTTGGAGGAGGCAATGGATGGCATCAATAAGATGCAGAGTACGTTGTTTTTCAATCCGCAACTGGTGCCAGTGGGTGAGACTGGCCGTGCGCTGGACACTCACCTGAAAATCAATTCTAGTGACAGAAGGTGCTATCCGCCAGCCTAGTTGCGCCCGAACATCGTTGCTACCGGCCTGCAAGCCCGATGTGCGCCGGCTAAAGCGGTGGATCTGACCACCGTTGTCTTGGCGTGAGTTTTCTTGGCGAGACCAAACGGCAGTAGGTATCAGGTAGTCGGCGATCAGGCGACCAGGCACCAAGGGTTCTTGGAAAGAAATCAAGGAAGCATTGGTCGAGTAGCCCACGAATAACCGACGGTCAGGTAGATGCATATGCCAGGTTAGTGACCGGTGTGGTCTCCAGAGTATTAAGAGTCATCGAGAGAAAGGTACACATGAATGAAAATCTGGAAGTAAGGAAAAAGTAGAGGAGAGCACTCTGGGATGCTCCCAGCTGAGGATAAATGAGAATCGATATAAAGGGGCAACAATAATAGACAATGACTCTCTGAGACTAGTTTTTCGATTGCAGAAAGCGTAAAAACTAAGAATCGTTATTTAATTTCATCTGTCATAGACCGCCGTTGTTTGCGCGATTCAAACGTCTAGACCCTTCTCACTGGCTTGGCCATCGGGCATGTCTATATTTAGGAGCTGTAAGGTTTGGGTAACCGTGAGTAATTTATCCAACGCACTTCTAAACCAATGGCTGGAAGTAGAACTGCGTATTTCTAACCGTAACTTATTTCATAAGTGAGAGTACACTGTGATGAAGAAGTGTGATCAGGAGCTAGTGTTGGTAATAGGGTTTGAAAGGGTAAGAATTCTAGAGCGTAGTGGATAGTTAGAAACAGGCGCAAAGCGCAACTGATTAGAAGTATATGTCCGGCTTCGAAAGATGTTATACAAAAAGATAAGGCTCAGTTTCATATGGCAAAGCCATTAAGGGTCTAGTTTAAAAACTAAGCAGCGTTCTTTATGAGTGGGGGGCTAGCTCCATCCAATCAGTCAATTACTAAAGCTACGTTGAACTGATTTGATACCACTTCTGTCTGATTTCCGCGTACTAGAGAAAATCAGTGGGCAGTATTCTAGTAAAAACCTGGCATGAGATTTATCGAGGAAAAGAATGCAGTCTCGAAGTCGGGAGGAGCGAAATATTAGCCCCAGGCACTTTCTGACCTTGGCGACCTGAAGGGCCGAATATTCAGATAAATTAAAGGCTCAGGAATAGTTCAAGCCAAAGTTTCGAACGCTTTGCTTATTAGCAACGGTTGAGCAACAAACGGCTAAGGATCCTGGGGGTAGCTTGCATTTTTATATAAAAACCTCGAGTTTATCAGCGGAAAAATTCATCTGCCACGTTAAGCACCTTGTAAGGAGTGCAGATATCTCCTTAAAGATATTTAAGATAGCCGAGGCGATGCATTCAAGCCCGAAAGAAATAGGGTGTCATGACTCACTGAGGGGTGTATGTCGTTTATATAAGTGAGGAACTCAACTGAACGGCCACGAAGTTTAGCAACGAGGACCAGAGTTCAACAAAGGGTCAATATCAGGTACCACCGTGACGGCAGTCCAAGTTCAAATAAAAAATATGCCGCGGCACATAAGCAAAATGTAAACAAATGTCCATGTGTAGTGGTTGGTGCATGCTGTACTTGTTCGAAGGTCAACAAGATAAGGAGAATAGCCTCAACAATGCAAGTGTGTGACGACGGCTATGAGGGATTTCCCACATGAACTTTAGGCTGCCAGCCCAACCCACTTCCGCCGGTTGCAGATTGTAAGCTCTAGCCCTCTTTGCCCTACCTTATCCAGTGCTATCAGCTGCAGATCGCATGCAGCAACCATCCTCGTTCAGCCACGGTAAGACCACCTTTCTCCCCAACCACCTCCATTTTGTCGTACTTCCACGGTATGTACACCTGCTCATTCTGTCCTCGCTCCTATAGACTCTTACCATGTCACATCTGAAAGCTCGCCACTATCGTCCTACCCACTTCACTCGACCGGCGACCGCCAACGTTTATTCTTCTTCCCATTTTCACATTGTCGGCTCGTATTAGCTTTATCCACTTGGTATCACCCTACGCTCATGAAACCCTTATCGCGTTCCCATACCTCACTGCCCACGGTTCTTTCAGATCCCCACTCGTTCTCCCTCCCCATGCCTAATGCCACCACGCATCAGTCCCACCCGAACCCATGACCAACATTCACAATGGAGCCCACCGTTCCGTATTTTGCTTCTCTTACAGCCACATTTTTTACCTAACGACTACTTAATGTTTTGCCCTACTCCGCCATCCATCAATGTATCTTTCCATTAGGCAGTGCTCCGATTAGCATTCCTCCAGCTGTATCCATTTGTACAACTGCCTGCGGGCAAGCAGCTCTCCAATTCCTTTTTCTCAACTCCGGCGCGCTTTCTTTCCTCGTGCCTTATGTTCATCCACGGGTTATCCTGTCCCGGTGCTTCTTTCTTCTCAGCCTTTGTCGTGTTTCACATGTAGTAAGACGAACTTACTGGCCATTTTCCACCTGTATTTTTGCCCCTAGCTCTTATTTTTTGCATGGTACATTGTTCGCCACGGGAATTTCTTGTGTGCCTCCCAGCCCTTTTCTGCTTTTTTACGTTCTACCTAATGTAAAGTCATTTGTATGCCATAGTTTCCACTTACAGTTTCAAGCGGTTTGAACTGCCATTATTCTATTCCTTTGGTACTCCTTTTTCCTATTGCTCTCCAACGCTGTTCTCCGTCACAGCTGCTGCATCTTTGCACTCCAGCCAGTCTCACCCACCAGGTATCTTTCTACACTATGTACCTTTATTTGCTGTGTGCGACCTGGCTCTTTCCATCGCCATTATCTCCTAGCCGAATATTGTTGGTTCATTTGTTAACCCTTCTCCCTTTGGTGACTGTCACCGCATGTCTCACCTATAGTATTCAGATTATTAGATCCATTCCTACTTGTTCTGTTCGATGCTCTCCTTCAGCTTCCCTCGTTTGTAAACTGCTCTTCACTGCCATCGTCACCTTTACGGTTACAAACTCCTTTCTCTCACTCTGGTGACTCGCCGTGTTCACCGGTCATGAAGAAAATTTACCACGATATTTTTAGGTTAATCCTGTAACCATTGGATCTAACCCTACCTGCCTCTTCGAATCACAGATATTTTTTTCTAGGACCCCAGTGTTGCTTCCTCTGCGACTCATATGTATATATGCATACATACTATGTACATATTCAATCGCCCCGCGCCGTAAGTTTCCTCACCAGCCACTTCTTTCATTATTGTCCTGCTGACAGTCATGATTTGCTTCCATCCCGTCTGCAACTGCGCCTCATATTTACAGTGTCCGATCATCCCAAGTTATTTTTGTTACCTAATCCACTTTTTATGTCTTGCTTTGCTCGCAACTTGTTTTCAATGAGTTTTGTGCCTTGTACGCCGAGCATCTGTTGAAGCTTCATCTCTATCAAACCCATTTCAGTGCGTCTCACTTTTTTCTCCATCTTCACCCGCCAACAGTTTCTCATACAGATTTCCAGCCCCTGTCATATGAATCTATCGGCTTCCAGTGCCTCCACCTGGACCGGACTAGACTAAGGAATTAGCCGAAGTAACGTACTGTAAAGCAAATCCAGGCGATTGATCTTGTAAGGCAAAAAAGGAAATGTGGTTGGATTAGGATATTCTCTCCGTCACACTCTCAACACAGTTCTCAAATGTACATTCATAAAATTGTTTTCATAACTTTTTGTCTCATAACTCATTCCTCTTATTGAACCCAGGTAAAACCGGCATTTAGGGTTTGCATCAGCTTCATGGTTCGCTATTCTCCCCGCATGCTTAGATTTCCCCGAGTGTACTTCCATACAATCTCATTTTTTCCCATTTAAAACTTCGCTGTCCACAGATACCCGGTAAATCACCGTTTTTCATGGCCTGCATCGTTCTCGTTGATAATGCACCTCTAGCTGTGTGAGTGAACGACCTGCTTGGTATCCCAGCGGTACATCACAGCCCAGCGCGAAATCGAAACCGGTTCAAAACTGCCGCGGAAATAATTATTAGAGTGATCCATGTAAACTATCGCTGGCTGTTTTTTACCGCTGGCACTTTTGACTTTTATACCTGAAGTTCGTGAATATTTCATCTCATTAAGTTACGCTGTACAACATGATCATGCGCCTGCGCGTGCCTCTTGACCATAGTTGAGAATTATGCCATTATTACTATTATTACATCAGTAAGTGTTTTCTTTGCGAGTTCATGCTGTGCATACCGCATGTTTGCAGTATTTGATTAGTGATGTTATTTTATTATGCCTGTTGAGTTTCGATTGGTTAACCAGTCATGTATTAGAGCATGCTCAGTGCGGATCTGCTTTCCAGTCTTTTCACCCGGAGCTTTCCGGTTGGCCCACGGCAAACCTGCCTGTGTGCCAGAGTGTGGACGCGTTCAAAGCGGATTCCCGAGGATTTGAGAAGGCTTCCTGTACTTCATTCTACGTATACATTTCGGAGACCCAAGCAATGGCAGAGAAGCTTAGTGCACATCTGCTAGATGATGTGCTCTATTATTTTGTGAAACTCCGCTACATCCACCGAAGACGGGAAGGTAATAAATCACTCAGTTAAGTTTCTATTCACTCAGAAATTCATTTCGCTTAGTTATTCTGACTTGCACTACCAAGGCTTCGTGACATTTCGTTTCATTATTGCGTGCTGCTGTGTTCTGAGCTGGTCAGTAGAGCAATCCCACAGTTTTCGAGCAGAAATTGAGGGTTTTTGCGTACTCAGTCGTAGGTCTACACATGAACAAGGGGCTCGTTTATTGCAGCTGATGAATAATTTTAGAAACACATCGGAGCTTTAGGACTATACTTTGAAGAAATTCCGCCGCCCTACGAATTGCCAGGAGTTTGGGTCTAAAAAAGTGCGATATGGTAGAAAAGAGCCTTTCAGCGAACCTGAACAAGTTAAGGGGTTGTTGGGTTCGCAGTGCTTTTTCGAAATCTTATCCGATGACCCAAAGATAAGGTTTCTGTTGTTTGTGCCATTTGTGGGCAAGGAGCTGTGTTCCAGTTTGGGCAGTGTGCTTTTGTAGATGCTACCCATCATGTTAACCGAGGTGGGTATATCCTGTTGCACATCGTGGTGGAGGATGGAACGGACCTGGTTTACAGCATGCTTGATGACATTTTCCCCAACGAGGGTGGTATTAGTTATTGGGAGGAGTTGGGTTTTCTGATTCGGGTCGTCCCACAAAGTCTAAACTGTAAGACTTGTGCGGTAGACCGGAGTCTGGCACTGTACAAGACATTTCCGGAGGTATATGCTTAAGCTCGTATAGTATTCTGCAGGTTTCATATCACCTTCCCTGCCAAATTTTGCAAGGTTTTTGGCAGCCATTGAATGAAGGAATCCCGAGGAAGCGCCATACCTGCGGACTACCTGGATGCCGTACAAGGGATTCTGGGCCCGGTACTTATTGCGTGGAGTTGTGCTACTGGGCAATCAGGCCAGAGATGGGGTGGAAACGGAAAAGAGAAGTTTGAAAAGTAGTCTGTTGAACCGTTTCAATGTGCTCGACGTGCTCAGTAATGTTATTAGGCGCCTTAAGTCACTGACTGGAGGCAGTAGTCATCAAATGGCTGCTGATAAAATGGCGGGTATTAACCCATGGGCTTCAGCACTTCGATTATAGTCGCAGTTTGTGGGGTTGACTGGGTATGCGAGTGAGTGTTTTCGGCGTCTGAGTGGGGAAGTACTCCTATCGTCGGAATTAGCAAACCACCTTTGGTTTGTACGTGATTGCCAGGCTAGGGTGTACCACTATTCTTTGAAGGGAACTCCGAGGTGGCTTGTTCTCTCAGTTGCCTTTTGGCACCCCCACGTAGGAATCTTTCGAGGGTAATGAAAGGAACAGACTACCTAATGCATGGAGTATTACTGGGTAGATGGTTTCTCGAGGGAAAGAAATGGGCGAAAGCAGCTGAAACGGATGCTATTTTCACTCGATGACAAGGAACAAAATCTCCAATCGCTCCTAGAGGTGATCGGTTGTGTCAAGCCAATCACATTTTGAAGGAAACAGAAGCTACGCTGAGCATGTTGGGAGATAGGAGTTTCAAAAGTTTCAATGATCAGTTGAGATTATTGCCCTTTACTCTCAGCCTATGTCCGGATGCGCAACTACTGTTCCATGAGCATAAAAATATTCCACCGATAATAATTCGATCACAGACGGATATCTCCTACATAACCGGGGATAAAATGCACAGCAATGCAATAAGCGATCGGCCAGCTCCAAGAACAAGCAAAGAAGTTCCCTTGCCGTCCACGTCCGGCCGGGAAATGCGTAGTTCTAGCGTAAGTGTACACTGCAGACAAGGCGTATAGACGGGGGTGAGTAGTTTAGGTTATTTGGTCCTGCTGCACACAGCAGAATTCAGAGATTTCGGATGATGAACTGCTCCACCTATCAGCCGGTGGCCAAGCGGAGAAGAGTGGGTATTGCACCATCAACAATCCAGGAGGATATCTGCATTGTCTGCAAGAACGAAGAACCCACGGTGGATCAGGATGAGGACGTTCAGTTGGTTCAATGTGGTTCATGTGGGCGATGGACACACTTCCGAAGAGCAGCACTTTGCAACGAGGAAAACTACAAACATGTTTACCGCACTGTTTAGTGACACCAGCGCCGGGACTCGGGAACGAATGCAAGGCCTTTTTCGAGGCCACCACAGTCCGATGACCACTTTTCTTGTTCTCTGCGTTTGCGAATTTAGGAGGTTGCCATAAGAGTCTTCGTTCGTGTGCGCAACAGTGGGGCGGACCATGTATGGTTTACTTGCTTTTGTGAGTGTACCAGCCGACTGAGCTGGAGGGAGCTTGATCCCCGTTATTAGATACCGGCTGAGGTAACAAGGGCATGTACGTATTGGCGTCTTGCAATGCAGCAGAACTACTAGGTGTTGCGAAAGACGTATGCGTGGGTCATGGCTATAAGGTTTTCATTTTATACTTTTTTGCGATTTAAGAGGGAATGTAAACTTCCACTGCTTCAGCAGCCGTATTTAAGCTGACTGGTAAAGGGAATGCTGGTAGGCCTTGGTATTATCACCAGGATGGACTGGAAACTTCATGGATATTGGTGTATGCCAACACAGGCCCCTTAACACAAAACCAATGTCGGAGTTGCTAGTGGGGCGTAGCCGTGAGTGTTGTCGAGAAACAGCTCATGAAGGCATTCAAAGGAGCAGTGGAGACTTTCGCGAGCGCTGGAGGTGCGAAAATGTGGAAAACTGAGAACGAAAACTGATGGGGCGACAGCAAAAATATGGCTGCCTTCAAGAATAATGTATATAAAACTGGATGTTTTAACTGGGTACATAGATATCGATAAAAATAGTAACTTGATGTTAGGCAGAATATTTAACATATATATCAATAAAAATAATTAACTGATGTTATACAGAATATTTACACATATACATATATATATATATATACATATATATATATATACACGTATATATAAATTCGCTCAAACCAAGGTTTTTCTAATAACTCTCCTTATTTTACCTACTCCAGAGGGCACGAAATAGAACGGTATATAACCTGTTATTTTGGGGCATTTCATGAAGAGAAATAGACCTCAATAAGACCCACTTCAATGGTCAAGAACAACCTTTTCCTCGAAAGCGTTGCTTTGTTAGTTCAACGCAACATTAGCACACAGTGAAACCTACTCCAAAATCCCTATATATATGTATATTTATATAATCAACGGGCTCATTCGAAGGATTTATTATTACATTTATTTTTTGAAGTGCCTTATTCTGTGGTAAAGTTGGCTGCTTCACTGACTTTTCATGGCTTCACTGGATGGAAAGTAACATGTCATCGATTCCCTCGGTGGGTCACCTTAAGTCAGGCTTACCTCCGACCGGTTAGCTTGAGGATCCTTATGCACAAGGGCAGCCAAATACACCGCATAGGAAGATTAGCTTTGGATAAAATTTTACTAAGCTCAGTTTGCTGTATTAGTTTCAGTGCCTTTGCGATCTTCACACATGACGGTTATCTTATCGAAGACTCGAGCGTGGGAAATATCAATGGCACCGGCATCATTTTTTCACTACATGAAAGTTCGCCTTCCCGAGGAGCATGCTTCGCTTCGTGAAAATCACACCATAAAATTCCAAGTACTTTTGCTGAATCCAGTGGTTATCACACTCACTGTTATATGATTGCCAGGGGTCTTTACCGTATACGGTTATGAGGTTTCAAGCTGTGACAGGCCGAAACTGGGACCGTCCGGCACACCTCTTTAAACACATCGGTTGTGAAACAACCTTGAGCAAAACGTGGCCAAATTCAGAACGGATTCCGAAATCAGAACTCGACCATCAGTGAAATTCTACTGTACTGGATTATCAAACGAACAAAGACATAAAACAGATAAAAAAACTCAATAATGCGATTACAAGGGCTCAGGAAACGAGAACTCAATTGCGGCGCGCAAGAAAGGACAACGTGCGTCACGTCGGGCCAAAATAGAATATGACAGGATGGCGCGTAGGACGAGAACAAACAAAAGTTTGCCCATGAAAACATAGTGCACAAAAACAAGCGAATTTTGTAAACGATTGAGGGGCTTCAAAAAAACGGGAGATTGCAGTGTTTCTGGGGGGATTTTCCACAACCCTTCCCTACTTCCACCGGTAATTGATTGCCTGGGGTCTTCAACATAAATGGTAATGAGGTTTCATTTCGTTTAAGACTTCGACACTAAGTTAACTTATATCTCGGTCATTTGATCATTATTCATAAAAATGGACTTCCCGTATTGGAACTATCATCCTTCGGCCTTATGTCATTCGATTATAAAACTATAGCCCTTCACAAAACTTCACCACGAAGTATTTATTATTCATTTCCCATAATGTTATTCACTACTAGTGCTCTCTTTCGCAGAACCTACAGCCTCATCATTTATAAGGATCCGAAGCCACCAAAACATTGGGTAGGTTATTTTTGGAACAACAAAACGTTCAAGGCTTACCTCCCCGATATTAGACCTACTTCAACCGAACATATTTCCCGCAGCATGCCGACCCCTTCAACCGACCTGCAAACGGCGGCATCTTAATTTGGCTTTCTGGATGAATTCTCCTCTATCGGAACAGACTTCGCATTTGGTCTCAAGTTTCAAACTCACCAGGCATCCATTTTACTCCGTCCTTGAGTTCATTTAAAATCCCAACAACTTCCTTTGGTGTGTGTACACTTATAAAACCTTTATTTTCTTTGATTCTCCTTTTGAGCCTACCTATACTTCTTTCGTCAAGAAAATTTCTACTTTTTCACGAATTTCTTCCGTCCATTTTATCGTTTCTAAAAATTTGATCATGATCCTCGCATGCTTACTGGTTCTCCGAAGTAAACCGTTATTATTAATGATAGTGATAGTGCGCGACTTGAAGTGAAAAAACTTGATCCGAGCCCGTAGAAGCATCAATTTCAACTGGACATTTCAGAGGTGAAGTTGTTATCATTCTTCGCATTTCTAAGCTTTCAAAGGACAAGCCATTTTTCTCCAAGAGATTGCAATTCGATTGAGGTCTGAAATCATCATCAACAAACCTCGGAACCAATGTTTGGAATTGTGTGGTTCATACTAAGATTGACTTATTCATACATGGACACTAATACTTCCCGTGTCCTGAAGTCGGAAAACAGACGATCACTGTATCTGCAGGATAAATGAAACAAAACAGTTGTATACCTAAAATCACTGTGAAAGTAAATGTACTAGAAACATGCGCTTTCTCTTTTCTTTCTTTCCCAGCAAACTAGAATGAACCTCAGCAGCGCGTGGCCGGGTACAGCATGTATATATATACACACATATCTTTATTTTATATTTCGTTGTGTTGGCTACGTTCTAACTGGCTCTTCCAGTTCCGAGGTAGTTGTTCTTCGTTGTATGATGAATCCTAACGTTGATTGAGCACTTATTAAAGTTTGTACCTCCTTTGAGAATTTCACACGATGGAAAATCCATATAACGAACCAGTCATAATTAGAATTTTTCAAACCCAGAACAATACATAACAAACAGAAAACGACAATCTGATTAACGATGATTTGAAAACTGTGAATATTATTCGAAAAACAAAACTTTACTCCTTTATTGAAATACTTTATCCGAATTAATTCGGCAACTGGCTCATTATAGACCACGGTGAACTGTGAATTAAACATTAGTATGTAAGCCTTTGCTCGCAGTTTGTGTTGTTCATTTGAAGTTAGGCGCATACAGTGGTGAGGAAAATAACTGCTAGTAAGAGAAATTCAAGTGCGCTAAAAACGTCACAAAAATGGAAATGATCACACTGCGGCGGTTTTGAAAGGGGAAGCTCAAAAATGAACTTCAGAAAACGACAAACTGTTCCAGGTGTGCCAGAGAGGTTTATTTCCGTTTTACAATTATGTGTAAACAGGGAAAGTCGAGTTCTTTCTCGCGGCGATCTTTCACCCGAGTTTACCACGAAAATTAGTGGGCGTCCGGATTGCTCGTTATCGCCCTTCCCCTAAAAAACCTTGAGTGAAAATGTTCTTGAGATAACCTTATTTTAGTGTGACAGTGGTGACATCGATGTGTTGAAACTGTCCAACTTAGAATATGCGGACGATATTGGTATAGTATAGTATATTTCTTGACCGTGGTCAATACACATGCACAAGGCAAGATCAGAGTATACAGCAGTACATGTCAATGTGAGGTATTCACAGATTCTAAATTTATAAATCACACAGCAACCGAAATACACCAGTAAAGTCACGTAGTGTTTGAGTGAACAAAAGTGGTTATGGTTGAGGCGGGAAATCCGAATCGGTTTCGAAATCGCTGGAGGGCGGTGTGGATAGCTGAACAGTCGTGGGATTGCTGGTATAAGCGACAAATGGACGGTCACTAACGAGTAACCGGGCGGAAGAGATGCCAAAGAACATTGTTAGAGGTTACAATAATAATAATAATATTGGTATATTTCTCGGCCATGGTCGAGAGGCACGCGCTAACGCATGATCATGGTTTAACATGTTATTCATTATGGTGAAATATTCACAAAATTCTAAGTATGAAAGTCGAGAGTATCAGAAATGGAAAAACATAGACAGCAACAGTTTGAATGGATCATTCTGATAATGGATTGCGCGGCAGTTTTGAACCAGTTTCGAATCCGGGCTAGGCAGTGGTGCGCGGTGGAGATGTCAAAGAAATCGTTAACGCAGTGCTAAGGAGGCATTATGAACAAGAATGAAGCAAGCCAAGGAAACAGGAAGCCAACTAAGGTTCTGCAGATGGAGTAAATTTTTAACAAGAAGAAGAGGGGGGAAAAGCGACGCATGCGAAGAGGATAGCGATCCATGAAGACAATGCAGACCCTGAATGACGGATTTACCGGAGTTTGAGAAACGGAATGAGCTTTGAATCAAGGGGACATGAGGCCAATTTCGTGAAAGTGAACTGGTGGATGTGGGAGAAACAGCAGTCCATAAAAAGGTAAGTTTAGATTCATGGCCAATAACATGTACTATTCAGAAATAAGAAGGCGCAACTGGAAGGTTCTCGAGAAGTGGAGAGTCAATTTCCAGCCGGCTACGGTTCGGAGGAAGGATAACCTGTGTAAGGATTATAAAGTGGGAAAATCTCCGCATGGACTTCAGCGTTATTATGTTGTTTCACTGACAAATATATGTATGTGTTGATGCATTTGCCTTCAGTGTTATTTAGCGTCATTTCTGGCAATGTACGGCTTTGAATGCGTAAGTTTCTTCTGGCAGGGTACGGTATGTGTCGGTCGATCAGCCGAGTGTGGCTGTATATTATCGGCATGCGCGTGAACTGGAATTCGTGTTCGTTGCGTTAGAAAACGCTGAACGATCTGATAAGCAATTAGGAGTATCTCCTGTTGTGTGGTTTGATTTCAGTCTCAGTTGCTATGGTAGGTTTCACTTGAGTCTCTATCCGTACGAGTCAAAGCGGCATCCTTGGTTAGCCAATTTGGCGACTGAGATGGTGAGAGACAACGAACCTGAAATAAAGGGAGATTTCAGTCTGGACGTGGTTCCAGCTGTGGGTTATGATAATATATGAAGACAATAAACAATGGATTGGTTAGGTCTATGTGAGTAGGTCATGGGTAAAATAGACTCGCAGTGGATTTGAGCTATACTGCTGCAGGCCGACGAAGTTGCGTACACCGGCTTGGTAACTGTATGCGTTTAAAAGGATTTGTGATTTGCCCGTGAGCATGGCATCGCTGGGATACTAATAAAATACCTAGGGCTTCACGGTTATGATTGGTTAGTAATGATAACCCTCGATACCGTTTGCTTACGCAGAACGTGGTTAGGCAACGAGGCGACAGGATAGGTTTGAAGTGACAGACTGAGCGAGTAGGACTAACGTACTGTTTGCGTGGCCCTATGCTGTTACTGTCCCTTTCAGTATAGTGGTTATTCTATACTGAGGAGTCAAAGTAGAAGGAACTATTGGGGTGACGGTAGTGATACATTAGAGGTAATTGGTCACTTGTCTTGGAACATTGACGCGAGTTCATCTATGATCTTCCTCGATAGTGCAATCGTACTGAGATTAAGCTCCAATGTGAGCAAGGAAATCTGATGCGGATATGATTGCATGGTTACTGTGGTATCTTTTTCGCTGTTATCGTGCTGCAAAGCAGGACTACACCGATGTGAGGACTGGTTTGGGGAACCGTGAGAGGTAGGTCCAAATTTTCGTCAGGGGAGCAAACTCTAACGGTCTACATTTGGTGCTCATGATAGGCGGCACAAGGGCCAGCTTCAGGTAGGGAGGTAGCACGATACACAACTACTGGCATCCAGCACGTGGCTCTCCAAGAATGATCCACACTTTTTAGACGTTCTTATTATTCTTTTTTTAAGGTTTTATCACAGTCAGGTATCTGGCTGTCAGAGAAGGCGGAGCTGCTTTTGGTGGGCGACCACAGCTCCCACGCCCCGGCCGAAACATGGACCGCATGTAACAAGCCGCGTTGGGAATAGGTCAACCACACCAGTCAATCCGTAGCGACACTACAACCCAGAGACATGGGTCACATGTGACAGGGCTGGTGTGCCTGGAAGACAAAACAGTGGGGTATATTTTTTTCTCACTTTTTTGTGCCAATCTCTTACTTTTTGGTGTTTGTCTTATTGGTGGTCAACTCTGTGCAGGGAGACCATCACGGCCAGGAAAGTTTGCAGAAGTGCCGCGCTAACACTCGCCTTATCCGTGAAGTCAGAACACCCAGGCCGTTTACATGGGACAAAAAATGCAAGGGGAGGTAGGGTCAACCACAGCCTGTGATTATTAGATGGGGTTTATGTTCAACAAAACGCCAGTCTGCACAAAGATGGGGTACAACTTGCAGCACTGACAACGTGATTCGTCGGTACGATCCACAGATGGTTAGTAGTTTTGCTGGCTAAGTATCAAGTGTTGTATAGGCCTATCGTGGAGGATGCTGGAGTTCTGTGATATGGACAGAATTTGAGCTGTGAACGTCTTATGGTGACTACTGGGTGGAGGTTGAGGAGTGTGACAGGTGCTGCGTCTTGGGTTAGAGACAGAGGCAAAAACCTAATAATAATCATCACAGGAAATGTTCAAATACTATCTTTCTTGCTTCCAGTGGTATTTCATAAATTCAAATACGACTTCTGAAGCACTGGCCTCAGTCGTGAGAGTTATTATGTTTAGGCATTGTAAACTGGTAGGTTTACGCTTAGGTGATGGCAATTACGTCGTATGGTGTGGCACATCCTAGATTATCAAGGGTTCGGGTTAGTATCCAACGCTTTCCTCATAAGCTCTGTCAAAAGACATATAAGGATTCGTAAGAGCTATCAGTTTTTGGATGTCCAGAGCTACGTGTAGTCTAGACTTAAACATATTTAGGGAATCTACGGAACGTACATCAGCTGGGAGTTTATTCCACAGAGTTGCATATTTCAGGAGGAAGAAGTTTTGCCTTAAGGATTTCCGAGAAGTAGGGATCGTTATACGTTTTTCCCTATTACGCAGCTGATGTGTCGAGTTTAGACTGAACTGAACTTGGCTGGAGGATACAGCTTGTTTGTGGAGCAAAGTAAACAAAAATGCGAGGTTGAGTTTTATTCTCCTAAGCCATAGGGGATCAAGCCGCAGGAGTGTACACCGCTGTCTGTAGGTCAGGGTCGTAGAAGGCCCAAACAGTTTTTTGGTAAATCGACGCTGTACATTCTCAATGTCGATAATGTCACGTTTATGCATATTTGAGAACACAAGTGTACAGTACTCTAGGGTTGGGCGAATATGAGTTTTGTATATCTCTAACTTACTGTTCGTGAGAAGAAAATTTCTCTGCAACAAGCCAAGGGACTTATTTGCCCGTGCAGTTATGTAGGAAGTGTGTTCAGAGAAATTGAAAGTGTAAGAATATTGCAGTCCAAGGTCTCTAATTGTTGGGGAATATGGGAGTGAGACACCGCCAATCTTAAGCGTATCATAATGGATATTGCAGTTTAGCGAGAGATAACTGCTTTTGTTCACTGAAAATTCCATTTTCCAGCGATCACACCAGGAGGATAAGGACTGTACGTCGACCATGATGTTATTCAGTGCTGCGGGTAGGTCTCCTCGTTTGAATTCATAGACTATCTTCATATCATCGGCGAACAAGAAAATTTCGCCATAAGTGATGACATTGCAAATATCGTTTATATATAGTAAGAACAGCAGTGGTCCTAGAACACAACCTTGGATAACCCCGCTGTTTACTAGGTGGGGGTCTGATATCTGACCGTTGATGCAGGTAACTTGGTGACGGTCTTGTAGATAGGATTTAAACCAATTGAGTAGGGGGTTTTCAATACCGTATCCCCTGATCTTGTTGAGTAACTGCAGATGTGGCACTCTGTCGAAGGCTTTTGTCATATCAAGATAGATGATGACGAGTGCTCTGTCTTTGTCGGCAGCTGTTGTTACCAAATTTAGAAAGTCAAATTGGCAGGTTGAACACGACCGTGATTTGAGAAATCCGTGCTGTCTTGGGCTGATGAGCCTATGTGCAGAAAGGTAGTCGGTCAGGTAGTGTTTTACGACTTTTTCTAGCAGCCTCGAGATCATTGGCGTATGATTAATCGGGCGGTAATTGGCAATGTCATGCACTGCGCCTTTCTTGTGCCTGGGGATAATAATGGATTTCTTCCATTGGCTGGGGAAGGTCCCGGTTTGCAGAGATAAATTGTATAGGTTTAGTAGTAGTAGGGGAATATCCGGGCCGCCTAGAGCGAATATTGCTGACGGTAGGCCGTCAGGACCGGGGTAGTAGGTCGGTTTGAAGGTGTGAATGTATCTATTTATATCCGTGGTGGTAACCGTGATAGAACTTAGTGAGGAGTTTGTGACAGACGGGGTGATAAACTGGGTACACGATGGACTGAGAGACACGGTGGTTGTGAAGAAAGTATTAAACGTGTCAGCTATCTTTCGAGGTGAGGTTATGAGGTTATCCAAATGGATGATCTGTTTTATGCATCGAGTTGATTGTGGGGCACGATCCCTGTGTAGCCGGGCTAGCTCTTGAGCTTTGTTTGGGTGGCGTAACGCTTTGGTTTCTTGCTTTAGTTGTAGGTCACGGGCCTTGCGGTGGATTTCGTGATAGAGGCGTTCCAGTCTGAAGACTGTAGAAAAGTCTCTATTTCGTTGGTACTGCCGTCGAAGCTCGTCGTATTTCTGCTTTAGCCTGGTTATATGGTAACCTGCTGATCTGGATGGATTGTAGTGGCGTGATATGTTTTCGATGCATGAGTGTAAATTTGAGTAGAGGAGGTCAGCGGCGAACTGGGGATTTGCTGTTAGGAAGAACTCGTCCCAGTTTCTGGAGCGAATTTGGGAGGGAATATGGTCCCATTTAAAGTGACGGAAGGAGGGACCGTTACATGGTAGGCTAACAGTACGTGGCTTGACTTGAAATCTGCAACTGACGATTTTATGGTCGCTGCTTGTATAGTCGTTTAGTACGGAGGCAGAGACGTTCGTGAGACCCAGGGTAAATATCAGATCAAGGATGTTATTCTTTCTGGTAGGTTGTTTTACATGTTGGGCCCACTGGCCCAGGCGAATGCATGAGGCAAATTGCGAATACTTGTAGGGGGCAGAAAAGGAGGACCAGTTTACGTCCGAGGCATTGAAGTCGCCTGCCATAAATTTACCTCCAAATGGCAGGTCAGTGATGTAATTAAATGCATCAATGATGGGATTAAATGTGGAAGTGTCATTTCTGGGGGGTCGATATATACAACCGACAACTATGTTCATCTGGGATAAAGAAATTGTAAACCATATAGAATCTTCAACATTTGCGAGCACGGTATTTTCCAGTAGGGTGGCAGACAGGCTGCTCTTGACATACCCCACGCAACCTCCACCGCGGCGGTAGATTCGTTGAGTCCTGAAGGTTTGATAACCGATCAGTGATATTTGGTCAGAAGGTATGTTCTCGGTGAGCCAGGTCACAGTAATCAGGATTATGTCGAAGTTGTGGACGACGGCCAGTCTTTTTATAGCAGAAAGCTTGTTCAAGATGGAACGGGAGTTGAATAGTGCTATGGTAAGCATTTCTGTAGGAGGCTTTGAAGCGTCAGTGGATTTGGTAGCCAGGGTGTGCGTTGCAGGGCGGTGATCAATGGGCGGGCCACCCATGCAGGTAGACAGGATGTGATTTGCTACTTCCTTTTGGACAGCTCTATCCTTATCGCCGCACATTGTACATTGGGCCGAACACTCATGATTTTTAGCAGAGATTAACACTGGATGCTGAGGTGTTATTGTAACGCGGGATAATAGATCTGGAGGGGAGTATGGTGACTCTAGGTGGGACTTTAGGAATAATCTCAGTTAAGTCAGGACCTGCTCCCGTATAGAGTCTATAGCCCGTGGTCCTCGGTATGTGACACGATAGCGAATATACTCGGCAGCGCGCAAAGCAGAACTCAAAACGCCGGAGCGGGACGACGTGTGTATTGGAGGAGCGCAACGGCGTGCAGACGACGTACACAGGCGGAGCAAGTGGCGCCACCAAAAATGGTCATTGTTCAAATAAACAAATTTGTTAGTCTTCGTCATCGAGTGCTTTATTGGTAGCACTACAGGGGTCTCCCCCTAGAAGGCCGACGCAGTTGGGCTTCGATCCGTGATGGGTACGTCGGATTCGGTGGCGAGAGACGTTTTCCATGCCTCCCGCCACGGTCGAACACAACAGCGAAGCCAGCACAAGCCGTTCTCCATGACTCACACTGGTCGCTGTGCGTCGATCGCAAAATTGCGTCCTCCTCAAAATGTTATCCGACCGGGGTAGATCCTGTTCGTGACCTGGCAGTGTTGGTTGTGTTGTAGGGTTTGTCGTTGTCGGCATATCCCAAAGTTCCGTGTCCCTGTGGTTGTCATTGCCTTCGTAAGCGAGCCAGCGTCCGGCGTCAAATGAGCCCAGTCGCGATCCAGTGAGCCTTGTGTTGGAGCCATGCGAGATCCTGGAATTCCATATGGTTCTGTCTGACGGGACGATCTGGAAGGCAAGAAACACAAGAAAGCTGCGCCTTGAGGCGCGATCGGATAATCGACTGGGGGGGACATACCGGCGCAATACAGGCTGCCGCCATCCTTGTCGTGATCACCATGTGGTCGTGCATTCATGCATAATAGAACTATGTACAAGTTGAATATGAGGAGTAAACTTAGATATATACAACTGTTACATATTCAGAAAACCTCGTTGGCTGTCGCAGCTCGCGGCCGCGTCGATTTCTCCTGTTGACCGGTGCAGCTGTGTCTTTCGTGGAGTTTGGTGTTGCAACAGGTAACGAGGGGTCGTTAGTGGGAGTAACAGGGGCCGACTCAGGACGACTAACCGAAGGTTGTGAGCAGGTAGGGACACTGAGAGGGTTGTTCGAGGTGGGTTCTGCCTCGATGAAGGCTGGTTTGAGGCGGTCTATGCTGATGGTCTCCTTCCTGCCCTCGACGTCCACCACGTATTTCTTTTCCTTTCGATGGACGACGCGAAACGGGCCAGAGTAAGCCGCCTGCAGTGGTGATCGCACTGCATCTACTCGAATAAACACATGGCTGGTGGTAGTCAGAGCGGTAGGTATGTAGTTGCTCAGGGTTTGTTCTCGTGGTGGGGTGGGCTTTATCACCCGCATTTGGTGCGACAGCCGTTTTGCGTAATCCCCGTAATTAAAACTCATAGGTGGTAATGGAGAAACCAACTCACCTGGAAGTCGTAGTGTGCAACCATAAACCAGTTCAGCCGCCGTAACCCCCATATCGGCTTTAACGGTGTTACGCAGTCCTAAGAGAACGATCGGCAAAACTTCACTCCATAATGGATTATCACGAGCACGAAGGGCAGCTTTCAGCTGGCGATGGAATCGCTCCACCATGCCATTGGCCTGAGGATGATAGGCCGTCGTCTTGTTGTGTCGACAACCGAATGCGTTTAGTAGCTCGTGGGAGGCGCCGTCGAAATGAGAACCGCGATCAGTGGTCACGATAGCAGGGCAACCGAACTGACTCACCCAACCGGTTAGAAATGCTTTTGCAGCTTCCTCTGAGGTTGGGCGAGGAACAGGTATGGCCTGTGGCCAGCGAGTGAAACGATCTACGCAAGTGAGGATGTAGACGCAGCCATTGGATGGCGGAAGTGGCCCCACGAGATCCACATGCACATGATGAAAGCGTGCGTTCGGTTCGCAGAATGTGCCTAAAGTAGATTTGGTGTGACGATGTATCTTAACTCGTTGGCACTGGAGACAAGCACGAGCCCAAAGACGTACGTCACGTTTGACGCAAGGCCAGACGAATCGCTCGGTGACTAGTTTCACTGAGGCGGTTACCCCAGGGTGCGATAAGTTGTGGAGGCTGGTAAAAACTCGTCGGCGAAAACTGGCAGGAACTAGTGGTCGAGGTCGACCTTGTGACACATCGCAAATGATAGTTACGTCCGAAGTTGAAAGGGCCACTGCCACTAGGTGCAGGGAGCTGTTGTGTCTGAGTTGCTCTACCTCAGGATCTGTCGTTTGGGCTGCGGCGATTGCTTCTAGGTCTATGCCCATGGGTAGTGGGTAGTCGATATTGTGGACGCGTGAGAGTGCGTCTGCTACGGGATTGTGTGCCCCAGAGACGTGTCGAATGTCCGTAGTAAACTGCGAAACAGTCTAAGTGGCGAATCTCGCGTGGCAAATATCGGTCAGAAGCTGACTGGAGGGCGTAAACTAGTGGTTTATGATCTGTAAACACTGTGAACAATTGGCCCTCGAGTGTGTGCCGGAAGTGTCGGATACCCAAATAGATTGCCAGAAGTTCTCTGCTGAACGTACTATATCGGGATTCCGCAGGCTGGAGACGCTTGGAGAAGAAAGCTATTGGTTGCCATGAATTGTTGACGAATTGCTGCAACACTGCGCCAACAGCCGTGTCCGAAGCATCTGTTTCTAATGCCAGGGGAGCAGAAGGATCGGGATGTGCAAGGAGTGCTATGCTGGCGATAGCATCCTTGATCAAAGTAAACGCTGCCTGCGCCGTGTCGGGAAAAATGAATTTCCGCTTACCTCCACGTAAAAGGTCTGTTAGAGGCTGCATTATTTCGGCGCAGTGTGGGATAAAGCGGCGATAAAAGTTAACCAGGCCAGAAAATTGGCGCAACTGTCGGTAAGAGTGAGGCTCAGGATAGTCGCGAATTGAAGCCACCTTGTCAGGCAGGGGCTGTATGCCTGAGGCTGAGATTTCGTGACCTAGGAACGTGATGGTCGTCCTACCTAGTTCGCACTTAGCAGGGTTAATGGTTACACCGTGTTGGCTAAGGCGCTCAAAAAGAGCACGCAGGTGTGTCATATGCTCTTCTTTTGAAGAACTTGCCACCAAAATATCGTCTAAGTACACGTAGACATTCTTCAAACCGCGTGTTGCCTCATGCATAAACCTTTGAAAGGTTTGGGCTGCATTGCTGAGCCCAAAAGGCATGCGCAAAAACTCGAATAGTCCGAATGGAGTTGTGACAGCGGTTTTAGGGATGTCAGCCTCTGCTACTGGGATTTGGTGGTAGGCTCTGACGAGGTCGATTCTGCTGAAAACAGAACAACCAGACAGGGTAGAAGTAAGATCTTGAATATGTGGAATGGGGTACCTGTCCGGTACAGTAGCCTGGTTGAGGGACTTGTAGTCACCGCAGGGGCGCCAATCACCATTAGGTTTAGGAACCATGTGAAGGGGCGAGGCCCGAGGGCTACTGGACGGGCGTATTATGCCTAATTCTAGCATGTGTTCAAACTCAGCCTGTGCTACGCGGAGCTTGTCTAAGGTCAAGCGACGTGGTCGGCTAAATGCTGGGGGTCCTTTAGTGACAATATGGTGGGTAACGTTAGTGGTCAGCGCGGGAAGGGGCCAGATTGTCTTAGCATTGCCGGATAAGCTGAAAGTAGGTCTGCGTACGGGTGTTCGGCCTGCGGTTCGATGTATAGGGGCGTGATGTGATTCACGGAGGAATACGACCCGGTTACGCAAAGAGAAGTCTGCCGGTCGACAACTCTCCGGCCTCGTGCATCGATCAGGAGGTCGAAATGGTCTAGGAAATCGATGCCTAGTATGGGATAAGGGACGTCTGCTACTATGAACACCCAGCGGAAGGTGCGACGTAGTCCTAAGTTGAGTGTGAGTGACTTACGGCCGTAAGTAGCAATGGGAGTGCCATTGGCAGCACGGAGTTGTTGGACTGACGGGTTCGTTGCATCACCTGCCTCCTTTGGAATGACACTTACTGCTGCACCGGTGTCAATTAGGAACAGGCTATTGGAAACTAAATCTCGGATATGAAACAGACGACTTCTATTATGGCTGCCGACCGCCTTAGTCGTCGGAACGCGTCGGGATATTAGTTTCCTTGTTTGGCACCTGGGAAGGTGCAACCGGCTTCGCAGCGACGAGCCTTCTCCCCAAACCGTTTGTGGTATCGACAGTACGTTGATCGAGATGGGTTAACCAGGCGGTCAGGGGAAGGGCTTCTGAGACGTTCACGTCGGTCAGAGTTGTGATAAGATGTATGGTTTCTACAGTGAGAACAACCAGGAGAGGAAAAACGTCTGAAAGCCCGCTCGAAAGCAGCTATCAGAGTGTCCTCGGAGTGTGTTCCTACGGTGGGAGCTGTGGTCTTGGGACTGCTCGAGTTTGTTACGGCGGTAATTTGTGGATGGTACCGGTCCATAATACCGTCCGCTAGTTTAGCCGCTTCTGTGAGCTTAAGGTGGCTGGAAACCTCGAGCAGTGCTTGAATGTTGGGTGGTAGTCGCTGTACCCACAACTCTTTAAGGACGTTTTCCTCTAAAAGTTGCCCTGCCAGCTGCTGCATTTCTTTCAGTAATGCAGAGGGCTCGTTGCTACCTAACTCTGTCCCTTGGGTCAGCCGTTTTAGTCTGGATGATTCTGACGGTAAAAGACAAGAGATTACCGCGTCTTTCACGGCTGTGTAAGAACTGTTATTAAATATTACGTCGCGTATCTGAGTAGCAACGTCCGTGGGGAAGGCGACCGATAGTCCAGAAGTAACGGGTTCGTTCGCTTGTAATTCTATGTGATTCAAACTCTGCCTCCAACATATGAAACCAGAGTTGAGGGTCATCAATAAAAAACTGAGGGACGGCTAGGGAGACTGTCGAAACGGACGGTTCCGGGTCAGGTTTACGGTCGTTGCTAGCCATAGTTGCAATGGTATATCAAATGTAAAATGATATAAAGAGGTCAGTGCAGCAAAAGTGAAACACATAATATGGATATAAGAAAATATATATAAGGGATATGGTAACTGATATCCGGAATTTACCGTTTATATATCGGAAAAGTGTATATGTAAACGAAAAAATGTGATTGAGGGACTTACGAATGTCCTTCGAGAATTAATTTGTTGTTCGGGCTCACCAGTTTAGGATTAATCTCAGTTAAGTCAGGACCTGCTCCCGTATAGAGTCTATAGCCCGTGGTCCTCGGTATGTGACACGATAGCGAATATACTCGGCAGCGCGCAAAGCAGAACTCAAAACGCCGGAGCGGGACGACGTGTGTATTGGAGGAGCGCAACGGCGTGCAGACGACGTACACAGGCGGAGCAAGTGGCGCCACCAAAAATGGTCATTGTTCAAATAAACAAATTTGTTAGTCTTCGTCATCGAGTGCTTTATTGGTAGCACTACAGGACCTTTGAGGCAAAACAGGTATGAATCGAGGGAGAGTTTGTAAGGATGGCAGGGGGTCAGCAAGGGGGCGGGGAGCAGTAGAGGAAGGGCAGCCATGGTTTTGATGGAGGCCTTGTGAGGAGAAGGACGAAAGGCAGGGTAAGTGGGATTTTAATGGAACAGGTATGATGTTTCGGATAGAGTTTGTTGAGGTGGGAGGCATCTCACAAGGCTCCATGGAAAGAGTGTGAGGGGGTGGAGTAGTAGCGAAAGGGCTGTTGATGAAAGGGGCCTTGGTGTGAAGGGTCAGTTGGCATAGCGTGCAGTGGTGTCGGAGTAGAATACGGCGATATTGGGTGGTAGGGGAGCAGAGGATGTTGAAGCTGCTGAGGGTTAAGATGGGGCACACCATGAGGCGGAAAATGGTCGGGCGCGGGCCACATGTTGTGGTACCGGTTGGCAACGATGCTGGTAACTCGTCTTGCATGGTTCGAGTTTAGGGTGGTACATTAAGTGGAAAATTTGTGATATGGTACTGCATCTGTGGACGTGAAGACGGCGGGGTCTGGGTTTTTGGGTGTGGGATGTAGCAGTGGGGTACGCGGATCTCCGGGGGACCAAATAAATGCGCTGGTGGACTAGCGCTAGGGTGAGCGACGAGATTTCGTGTGTATGGCCGAGGTGGGGGTCGTGAATGGGTAGTAGGCCGGTTAGCTGGAGCGCGAGAGGTCCTATGTCGACTGTCGATTAAAGATGGGAGCGTGACAACGTCAGTGCAGACGAGGTTTTGGCCTCTGGGAGCAACAGGTGATGAGAGTGACGTTGTGGCCGAAGCGCTGGGAGACAACGTTGCAGTTGGCTGGTTGGTGCGGGGTGGCGTGTTTGAAGCTGGCGGTTTATGTGCTCGTTTGGCAGACAGACCAGAGCGTGGATGGCTGCTTGCAGAGAGAGGGGGTTGTATTGCTCGGCTGTGGGTAGACAGTGGTGGAGACTGGAGTGCAACATGGAGCCTTTTTGGGGGACGTTGAGGTGTTGGAGGTGAACGGGACGAATCTAGGTCCACATTTTGAGCTGGTGCACTGGTTAGCGGGAGTGGTAACGAGTTGTTTACGGTGGGAAGTTTCTCAGGGGAGCTTTGTGGCACTGGGTCAGACGGTGGTGGGAGTACTTGGATGCTGGCATTCGATCTAAGGACCTCCCTCTGCAGAGGGGTTTTGTCTGGAGCAATTTTTATATTTTTAAATGATGTGGATTTTGCGATGGACTCTCTCTTTCTGACGAATTCCACGGCAGTGCTCTCTTCTAGAAATTGAAACAGTAGAGGGCACATGTTTCGATGTGACCGTTTTCTGAGTCTTTTGCAGTAGCACTCGTGATGTGACATATCACATGCCATGAGCAATGACTGTTTGACCGAGGAAAGAGGCAAACGATCTGGAACATTAAAAACAACGGCATTTTTAGAATTTTTTATTCGTCTATGGACTTCAGTTGCAACAGAGTCCAGGAAGTGGCCGGCTGATAGGAGACTTTCAGTGTTTGGATGTTTTAAAGGATCAACAATATATGCTAGTGGCAGCAGCATGGTCAGTGCATCGTCCATGGATCGTAACTGTTTCTCTAAGGACGATAAGTTTTCCTTAAGCGCATTATATTTGTTACTGGCTTCACTGTATATATCGACCAGTGGTACTGAACACGGCACGGAGGAGGTAGAAAGTCGGGGGCGTTTAGTGCTTGTAAGTGGAGTTCGATTTGCCGCTCGGTGAATGAGGCGATTTGAAGTCGATCTAGGCATGATATTTGAAAGAACTTTGATAGAAGTGGGTTCGCAGGTCAAATACTAACCTCAGATTTTACTGTTTAGAAACAAAATCCTGATTTATTTTAGCTAATGGGGATGTCTTGCAAAGCTGTTTGTGAACTACTTCCTTAGATACATCAGTGGAAACTATACCAATAACAGCACGGCTAGTGACGTGGTGTAGCGCAGTCCTCGTGCAACGAGGACCAGAGTTCGACAAAGGTAAAGCAAGCGTGAGGCTTTCAAAGTGCAGTCAGAGATACCAGCGGAATATTGGACACTGATCCAGCATTGGGTAACTAATTGTGGAGGAAACATGTGAAATAAAGGCGAGTGAGTCAAAGGTGATAATAAAACGGACCTTTTTTTGCAGGTGATTACAGCGTCATATGGAAATTCACATGAAGGCGAAAAGCTTCGCAGGGACTTCAGTGAACTTTTGAAGAGCATGAATGGTGTATGGACATATAACGGACTTTTAAAGAAAAGAAAAGCCGTCAATGAAACGGATTAGTGGAGACAAAACGTCAATGGTTCGGCTAGGCAGAAGTTGGAAGATTGTAAATTTATTTTGTATGTGATAGAAAATTGTTAACTAAATTATGGTTGGCTGCAGATGGCTGGTATTCTGTTTCATAAATACCTTGGTTGCAGGTGGTGGAAGGTAGAATGTTGAGGGAAGCAGGTAAAAAAGGGCTGGTTTGACAAAGTTGACAGCTGCGAAGGCTGGGTTCCGGCCATCGGTTCCGTACTGCAACACGGGAAGAATTGAACTGTTGGGTTGGATTATTTGGGAATAGACGTTGAGCGGATGTGTTGATGGTTGGTGTCAGGAATCACCTCTGCGATCCGGTGAGACTTCCATGAGGTTTTGTCAATCCGTGTACGGTGCCCCATGTAACGTCAGCGGGCGAGATTATAGGTTTAAACCATTGATCAAATCGTACAGTCCTTACGGTAATCCGGAATAAACGTCGACTCGGCCGATGGATACCCAAGTAACCAATGCAATCTGGAAGAGATCAGGAGTGCGGCATTCTGGCCAGTGTTCCAGCTGTGTGTTATGATTATCGTTTTCATGGAAGCAGGAAAATGAACGTTTTGTTATCCGAACATTTGGTTATCGTTTGGCTAGTGGACCGGTCTATTAGGGATCCCTAGACGGAGACTGGTAGCTTTCTAGGGTAGTTGGGTGAAAGTAGAGATTTAGGGCGATAATAGGCAGCGGTGGATGAGGAGAGGGTGTCCGCTAGGGAACCAGGAATAAAACAATAGTAGATGGTATGGTCTGGAAGAAGAATAAGAAAATAGGAAGATAACAGTCTGGTCAGTTCACCAGCTGTAGTCGAGGACGGCAAACAGTAAAAAAGGAGAAAAACACTGAGTGCAAAAATGAGGACTTTTCGTGTGGGGGCAAACGTGCTGGTATTCGGCAGGGGCATACGGATTCCGGTTGGAATGGGGTCTCAACTTACCATGAGCATATGCGCAGAGAAGTGAAGCCTAGTTACTAAGGAATGGTAATCCGTGTGGCAAGGCTTCAGTGTACGAGAAAGGCACAAAAAAAGCAGGATGGGACGGCTGAGTTCTAGCCTGAGTCAGGAATTAAGTGAGAGCGAGCACCTATCGCTAAAGGACGGAGCGGTTTTATTTATATATATATGCAAATTGTGTTGTAAAATGGCACAATCTAGTTAGGAAGGGGGACAAGTGAGTGGAGCATACCCAAGGTATATATATATATATATATATATATATATATATTGATGTATACGTGGTTGCGATCATCGGACGGGTCATGCGAAAGCAGTCGGACGCAAAAGACTATGGCAAGGAAAGTGAGATAGAGTGACGCAGCTGAGGATCAACGGTTAACGGAAAGAAGAACAAAAGTTAAGCACGGGCTCATCGGTGCGGCGGATCCCAAAGGCATATTGAGGCCATGAAACGTGAGACTAAAACTTTCAATGGGAAAGTTAGTATTTCACCTAGAGTGGTCATTGAGGAGGAGTAAAGACCAAGTTCTGCATGAAATTACAGAAGAACCTTAGCTGGGGGATAGGGTGGGAGCAGAAATGGTAACGTCCTAACTGGGTGTTGAGTTCAATTAGTGAGTCACGCTAAGTGGGATGAATCAGACTGGATTTTCCAGTTTGAAATCGCAGAGGTGGTGAGCGAAGTATGTGTGGTGGGACCTGGTGCGGAAGAGAGGCATTGTAAGCTAAGAGATATCGAGGAGCGTTGAGTTACTCACCGTGCTTTTGTTAATAATTATAGGACAGTAGTGAGTATATATATATGTATATATATATAGTATATAAAAATGTTATATATTTACACATATATATGTATATATATGAATAGGTATATATATATGCATATATACGAACAGGTGTATATATATATGCATATATATGTATATATATAAATGTATAAAGCTGAGAGGAGCGGAAGCCAGGATAAATAAGAGGATCAAGGAGTGAATTAGTGGGTGGTGGGACTTAATGTCTAAGGATCCAGCACCACTGGATAATTTGGTGCAGGGGGAAAACATCATTGGCTAAAACCTTCAGCTAGAGAAGAGTTGTTTTACATAGCTTCCCTAGTACTATATGGCTAGGGAGGCAGTAATTGTTTAGACATGGTTGTGGAAACCGACTAGTGAATTAGATGAGGCAGGGATGTATAAGGGTTAGGTGATGGTAGGTGAACGTGGGTGAGTAGCGAGAACCGGCAGGCATCTAGATATTTATAGTTGTAAACGACAAAAACTATCCTTCTGCAATGTGGGTTATACGTAAAAAATAATAATAAATGGTAAGCCTATCGTCTGTCGTTAGGCAGAAAATGGTAGGTTTGGAATATGGTGCCGTGATCCTAGTAGTTGAACCCGTTTTTGAAGGCCAGCTCGACGGATAGCAGAGAGCGGGAGGAGAGACTGAAGCTAGGGTTCTAAAGTTCGATGCCTTCTTCATAGGATCGATCCTCAGATATGCTGGCGTTAGTCAAAGATAACATGACTAACGGTAAGTTGTGATTTAAGGGCATGGCTGAACTGGGTTATTGACGCACATTTGCCAATGGTCCGAGGCAGCTTATTCCAAAGTTTTGAATATTTAATGGGAAAGAAGTTGGATCTGATTGCCAGCCTGCAATGTGGGATGGTCAGACTGAAGTCTCTGTGGCGCAGAGGGTAAGATGAGGGTAGGGAAAACTGTATAGAGTTGGTGAAAGTGAACGCAGAGCAATGAATAAGTCTGTATAGAAAACACAAGTTAAGCCTGACATGTCTAAGCCATACGGGGTCAAGTTTTAATAGAATGCATCGCTGTTTATAGCTCAGTGGAGAGGAATATCCCAGTAGCTTCTTGGTGAAGGTGCGCTGGACTTTCTCCAAGCGTATTCTGTCAGATTTAGACATTCCAGAGAAGATTATAGGGCAGTATTCGAGGTGGGGTCTAGCATGGGATTGGTATGTAAGGAGGATACTATGTTTCATTTTAAATGAGCTGAGAACTAGGCCTATTATCTGTCTGGCCCTGGCCGTCTGAAATGAGACATGTTCCGAAAATTGTAGATTGTTAGTGTATCGAAGCCCAAGATCCTTCACTGATGAGCTTGGGGCGATGGGTACTTGGTTCAGTGACAGAGTTCCGAGGGGGACTTGACATCTGTAGGTTGTGTAGAAGCTTTTAGATGTCGAGAAGCACATTTGCCATGGAGTGCACCATTGATCAAGTTTCTCAAGATCACTACCTATTTCAGACAGTGCTGTGCTCAAATCTTGATGGCGGAAATCATACACGATTTTGATGTCGTCGGCGAGGAGGAAAGGTGTGCCATGTCGCACAATCGAAAAAATGTCGGTAATATACAGTAAGAAAAATAGCGGACCAAGTGCACTTCCTTGTATGACTCCACTAGTGACAGGCGCCGGTTGCGATAGATGACCATTAGCATATACAGCCTGGGTTCTATCCGACAGGTAAGAAGTGATCCATGACAAAAGCGGGTCATGGATACCATAGGCCCGGAGTTTTGTTAACAATCGGGAGTGAGGAACTCGGTCAAATGCCTTGGTCATATCGAGGTAGATGAAAATCATAGATTTTCCGTCGTCAGCTGCCGTGGTCACTAGGTTGAACAAATCAAACTGGCATGTGGTACAAGAACGTAACATTAGGAAGCCATGTTGGCCGCTGTGAATGAGGTTATGGGAAATGAAATAATCGGACATCCGCTGTTTAATCAAACGCTCCATTATTCTGGCAGCTAAAGGGGTATGGTTGATAGGACGATAATTTGAAGGGTCATGCACTGGACCTTTTTTGTGGATAGGAATAATGGTTGAAGTTTTCCACTGGGATTGAAAAATGCCATTTTTAAGGGATAAGTTGTAGAGATTCATAAAGATAGCAGCGATGTCAGTTCCACCAAGATGAAAGAGTGCTGGGGGATGCCGTCATAGCCAGGGCGGGAGGAGGGTCTAACACGCAGCAGCAGGTGGGTCACATCGTTCAAACTGAATTCAATGTCAGAGAGAACTTGCTCGGTGATGAGGGGTACGGGTGGCGGGTTTATAGTGGCGTCAGTGGTTATGGATTCTGAAAAGAAGGTATTGAGCGCCTCAGCGATTTCAGCTGCAGATTTAATTTGCGTGCTGTTTCCCGAAATTAGATATGGTATCCCTGTAGGCTCTCTCTGATTTCGGCTCTTCAGCAGTCGGGACAATCGGTACGATCTGTCGAAGATACGGGTAGGGTGGGAGTTTCTATTATCTAATCAGCAGTTTAGCAGTATTTGGGGTGCGGTTTACAACTTCAATGACTGGGTTGGCTCTAAAAAAGCCTGTCTATCAGGGAAGCCCTGGCGGAAGTTGCCTAGTTAATTGCATCTAAAAGGTCGGATGCTGGAGGTAGCAACCAAGACCAGAGCACAGAAGTGCGGAGATGGTTGGAAAAACCAAAGCGAACGGAATCTATTCCAGAGGAGTGGGTCTCGGTATGATAGAGATTTATTTTGTGGACTTTCTGGAACGATATATAGAAACACGTGGTGGGTGAGGAAAACGAGACAAACTCCAAGAAGTGCTGACAGAGCACGGACATTTACCCTAATCAATAGTGCAATGCAATAGGGTTTATGCATGGTGATTTCTTACTGCTCCTCAACTGAAGACTGTAGATAGCTTGTTAGCTGGGCTGCGCGCTGTATTCAAATGTCACAATTGTCCCACGTTGTTTAAGCCAGAAGAGAAACTTCCGTCGGTCCATCATATTTACGGCAACAGACGTGAACACAACACCCGTGTGTGCCTGATCTTCTGCGGCTCCAGGTTATGAGTCCCGGGAGAGATACCCCGCTTGCATCTTATTCGGACAAGCATCCATCCTGCTAGTGAACTGTCGTTATCCTTGTTGATTTACTGCATATGCCCGTGGTATGGCGCCCACGTTATCCTCCCTTCCGAATAGACATCGGACTAACAAGAGTTCAGTTGTCCGCTGCCACCTGGTTATCAAAGCATATCTTCTGTGTGTTCCGGATTCAGAGTCGGGAACTTTGCTTGCAGTGAAGACTCCTTCAGCTGCTTTTGAAGTTCACTTTGTACCACAGTTAGCCGCGGGAAACTTTCTTTAGGTCCTCGCGGGACGTTTACCGTGACAGACGAAATTCAAATAAATTAACGAAACCACAAGCAAAAAACTTCAACCAAATTAAAGGCACTCAGATCAAACCTAAAGCTAGGAAGCGCTTCCATTTCATTGTTTCGAGCAGAATAGTTTATCATTGTCCTCCGCACCCTCAAAAAAGCGGAAGAATGAAAACTCATCAAACGCTGCATTTCCGTACGGAGTCCCGGAACTAACTTATACATCACCCGCTGAAGAGCCACATCTTGTCCTAGTGCCCTTCCTGGATGAGTTTATTGAATAAGGCTTTGGCACAGAAGGCAAATCTTGTGCTCGGTGAGATATTTCAGGATGCAGCAAAGACAAAAGAACTTGGGCACACTCTGTGGGTACAGTGGCGTCGATCATGTAGCCACGGCACAAACCACATATCAGTTAACCACTGAGTAGAGAACGTTTGACCTTTGGTGCCGACAGATTCATGGAGTGTCTATACAAGAACCTATGGCTAGCGCGTGTGCTTGAATCCTACACTGAAGGCCGCGAAAAAAACACAAAGCGCATGGGGCATTTTAGGCTAATTAAGTTCAGATAAGAACAGATCAGGTCACAGGACACGCGGCTAAACCCAGATGGCTCCTAGATCCTTGCGCTCGATAGCTGCAGTGTTCTCAAGCTGCTTCTACAGCCAGGTGGTCCAAGCGTTGAGGTGGTTGAGTGATGGACTGCGAGAGAAAACTTGGAAGTGTAATGGCTCTCGTAGAACATCCAGTCGCTTTGGAAAGGCAGGTTCACCGTCTCAACTAATTGCCATGCTCACCTTGGAGAATCCCCATAAAAATAACTGGATAAGAAAATGGACATAATCTGCTACATTCTATTGTGTATAGAGAGAACGGATGTGTCTTTTCTTAATAAAGAAGAAAGTAACTAGATGAATAACTGTTACATGAGAGTGTGCTCGGTTTGCTAATCATAGTACGAGGAAACCCCATCTTAGCAGTCATCCAGCCGTAGTTTAAAAGTGGCAAATCTGCTTGCTGCTACCAAATGAGGTCGCTGTTTCTTCCGAGGGTTTTGGTACGCGGTGAAAGGAGAAGTGTGCAAGATAGCTTCTGATAGCCTTGAGTTTCATCTGTTTTTGTCCATGTTTTCCCGAGCGTCGGGTGGTTACTTAGATCTAAATACGGTCTGTCATCTTCGGACGACTGGGTGAGCTATGTGACACCCCAATCGGGTCTCCCAGTGAGAACACCCTTGTTTAGCGAAAACCGGTCCAGAGCTCTGAGGCTTTCTATGCCAAGTTTCCCGAAAGCTTCTGGCTTTTTTCATATTTGAATTTAGTGCCTCTGATTGCCTCAGTTCTTGAGTTCTTGATTTCTTGATTTCCTGATTTCACACCGAGGTTGCAATGGTGAAAAAAAGATATATTAGAGTCCACCTGAATCATGCCAATCAGAATTTGAGGCTTCCAGATAGGTAATGATGCTCCTGGCTGCCGACGCTAGGCGATGCTTGCTCGCAATGATGGATCCAGCGCAGATTCAGACCCCGAATGAAGCTTTGGGTTGCCTCTGCGATAGTTTGCCCTTAAACGAATGATCTATTTCCACGCATATCTTTACTGCCGTTACCATTTACCACAAATCACGTCACCGTGGATTAAGACAATAGGCTGATTTCTTCGCCAACTGAACTATTTGGCAGAAGCTCTAACTTTCACAATAGCTCAAAGAAATCCCTAGATTGGAGCAAACTCCACAGCATCCACGAATATGATAAAGGTTCCCCCTACTAATCCGTCCGCGAGGGCATGTTCCCCCCATTTCCAGGTGGCCAGACTCCTACTAACTCCACCTCCGGTTATTCAACCATACCTCTAACGGTTTGCTCCGTCAAACACCTCGGTCTACTGCTACTCGCCTATATACTCCCGGAAATTTTGGTAACGCAGACAGGCCTCTGGGCCCATCCACTACAATCTGCGATTCTCTGCCGTAATGTATCTATTAATCACCCAGACCACCACCTCTGACTAGCCCGCCAGTGCAGATTCACCCTCAGAAACCAACATTTCCTCGCCCAAAGAATAGGGGCCCCCTAGGTGAAGTACATGCAAAAGATGAGGAAATGGCGCAGTCGAGCAAAATTATTTGGGCCTCTAGAGTAGCTCTGGATCCTACTTTTCAACCCGGTTAACTGTCTTTTCTCTTCCACTCCAATTTGATCCACTTCATCCTCCTCCATTCATTGACCCATTACGCTTCTATCCGCCGCCCGAACCGCCCCATATCTCAACCGTTACCCATTCACTCCCTGAGAATCACCTCCATGCCCCATATAATTTCGCACTTTCAAAAAGGCACTCACGTCTTCAAGTCCAGTATCAGTACCCAACTGTGGTCATGGGCATTTGACCGCGTGCGATATCTTATGGCCAAAATCAGGTCCTTTTGCATTACTGGCCCTGTACCATCTTGGATCAATTCTTGCCTGTCTAATCGCTCTCAGTTTACCTCAATAAATGGACCGTGCTTCAGGCCTGAGTAGGCTACAAGCGGCGTTATACAGGGTAGTTTCCGTGGACCTCTGCTGTTCTTCTTGTGAACAAACGACATATTATTCTCAGTGAGCCAAGGCACTCTATTTTTTTATGCTGCTGGCATTAAGATTGTCTACCCATCCAAGCCTAAATGTCTCGCCTTGGCCATGATAAACATCCATGAAGATATACCTGCACTTGATAGATATTGCTAAGCTTGACAGGTGAATTTCTCCGCTGATAAATGTAGGGTACTTACGTATAAATTCAGGCTACCTCCAGGACCTTTGTCCGTTTGTTATTCAGCTGTCGCTAGCAAGCAAGTTTTTCGGAACCTTGGCTCAAGCTATTCCTGCACATTTAATTTCCCCAAATAATCAATCGTCCAAGTCGCTGAGTCCAGAAAGTGCTTAAGGCTCATATTTCGCTCCTTCACACTACGAGGCTGCCTTCTATTCCCTTATAAATCCCATGCCAGGCCTTTGTTAGAATAATACACGTTGATATTTTCTAGTCTGCGCAGATCAAATAGAATTGGTATTGAATCAGTTTAACGTACTTTTACTGAGCGATTGATTTTATGGAGCTCAGCCCCACTTATAATGAAAGCTTTTTATTTTTAAAACTGGACCCTTATTGGCTTCGCATTATGAAACCGGATCTTATCTCTTTGTGTAACATCCTCCACATCCGGGCGTACACTTCTAATACGTTGCGACTCGAAACTTCTTCTAGCTATCCACTACATTCTAGAATTCTCCACCTTTCAAACCCATTACCAACACTGCCTCAGGATCACACTTCTTCATCACAGTGTACTCTAAACTTCGGAGTAAATTACCGTTGGACGTAAGCAGTTATACTTCCAGCCATCGGTTTAAAAGTGCGTTGGATAAATTCCTCGCGGTTATCCAAACCTTACAGCTCCTCTGTATAGACTTTCCCGATGGCCAAGCCTATGAGAAGGGCATAGACTTTTGAATTGTGCGAACACCGACTGTCCATGACAGATGAAACTGAGTAAAAATTCTTAGTTTTTCTGCCCTCTGCAAACAAAAATCTAGTCCCAGAGAGTCACTGTCTACTGTTGTTGTCTCACTGTATCGACTTCCATCTATCCTCAGCCGCGAGCATCATAGACTGCGTTCCTCTACTTTCTCCTTACGTCCAGACCTTCATTCATGCGTATCTTCCTCTCGATGACTTTTAATACTCTGGAGACCACGTTGGTCACTAACCTGGCATATGCTTCCAGCTGCTTTCCAGCTACTTGTACGCTACTCGACCGATGATCCTTTGATTACGTTCCCGGATCATCTGATGTCTGGTCGCCTAATCGCGGACTACCTGACACTCACGGCTGTCCGGTCCCACCAAGAAAACTGATATCAATCCCAACAGGGCGGTTCGCGGTCAGATCCGCCGACTTGGCCGGTGCACATCGGGCATGCAGGCCGTCTGCAACAATGTGCGGGCCCAGCGGGGCCGGCGGATAGCACTCCCTCTCTCCAAAAATGGTTTTCAGGTTAAAGGTCCGGTGCACGGGCGGCCTCATGCACTACCACCTGTTGGGGATTGAAAGACCACGTCCCCTGCATCGCTGTGTTGCCACCCATCGACTCCTATAAAGTTCCTGAACGAGATCTACCATACACTCCGTCAAGCTCCAAATCAGAATATGGATCCATACTCTCTCGGCTCAGAAGTGCACACTAGTATTTGCTTCTACTTACGTTTATCCTCATCGACCTGCCCATCACCTATCTTAATAGATTCCATGTTTACCATCGTTCTACCTCGCCGGGTTACCGGATTCTGTGCCGCAAAACATGAAACGGTTACACTGTTCAAATATCCTTGTTATGAACGTCACAGTTTCTGATATGCTCTTGAAAGGACCATTCATGCACTTGGTAATTTGCATATCGACACTCCATTTGTCTAAACAATAGCATCATTTGAAGGTTCGTTTCACACCCGTCAACAGCGCCACAAAACACGAAGAGGTCCTCCTTCCAGCGCTCCATGTGGGCGGCACCAGCCCTCTGTTGCATTGTATCCTTCCTTTGCATCTCCTCTCATTCAGCGATTTGCATTTCATGACGGTTGCAATGGCAATGAAGCATCTTCAATTCAGCACGTAAGTGGTTCAATTGCCTCCTCAACTTTCCGTGTCACATTTCAGCATATCCAGTTATGCAATCACCTGCACTTCCTGAGAGACGTTAATATGAACTACTTTTGTACTACTGTCAGCCCACTATATGCCCACCTCGCTCAACCACGCTGTTACAAACTTTAGCTGCTCTCATGCTAATAACTAACGAACCCATAAAAGTCCACAATTGTATAACATTTCACTCATCTATGAACTACTGTCGCTGTTCCACCAAGTTATTATGGTCAGTCACATGCATCATAATCCACTGAGTGCTTTTTCTACATCTTTAGTCAAAAATCAACTGCTCATAACTTAGGCTGCTGTTCTTCTGTCCATCCCCTCCCCAAAGCCTCAGGCTGAACTTTACTCAACGTACCCAGTCACACAATTATCTGCGCTTTTTGAATTTTTCAGTGATTTAACACTTCCAGCTGATTCCGTCAGATATGAAACATATATACGACTTACGTGCCCTCTTCGTTGTAAATTGGTATTCCCTATCCGCCAGTCTCGGAGTCACCTCCGAAAAACCAATAGTCGAGCACCATTTCACCCACCTGTTGCCCATCGCCATTTTTTCCATCAGTCTTCCACAGGTGGGCATCTACGTCAGAGACCACTTCAACGGCATTTGCTGGAAATGAACCATACGTATGCCAAGCTACCGACCTTCCGGTTGTTTTTCAAATGCCCCATGTCAGACTCTTACCAGCACATCCCCTTGAGCGATCGTCTAAGTGTTTCGACAGTATCACTTATGCTTTACCCCAGTATGACCTCATAGGACCGTTGAATGTCAACTCTTCCGTCCACCCTTTTTCAACTTGTAATCACCGATTAACCTACAACGAACCCTTTATCTGAATCAAATTTCACTCACCCGTCAACTCTCGTCACTCTTCTCCACCAAATTTTCAGGCTCGGGTATCTACACACACCTCTTTATGAGCCAGTTTTCCACAAGCCCTTGATGAATAATAAGTACCAATTCGGTAGTAAATCGAACCCTGTTTCATTTGCTCAACTCCCCGTCTCACAGCACGTCTCGTAACTCCTTCAGTATTCTATTTCTGCCACTTTCCGGGTCACTCGAGCTAATGGTTCAAGTGCATCTCCGTAATCACCAGGAGTTTCTCAAGTTTTCGTCGGTGCTTTTTCGAAGTGTTTTTGTCAGTGTACTGTCCCCTGACCGATTACGCCGATGTTACCCGAAATTCAGAGCTACCAGGGGATGTGTCCACCTGACCATCAAATTTAAACTACCCGGGTGTTCATTTAAGTGACCACTAAAATCCATACACGTTTGTACAGCACAAACCCAAATGAATATCCAAGGATCATTTTTGTAACCTTACTTGTACAATATGATCATGCAATCAGGCATGCTTCGGGTGTCCCCAAAATAAACCAATATTATTATCAGTAATAGTAGTTGTAATAGTTGCTCACGCCTGCCCTTCCAAGAATGTTCACCGCATTACAACTAGTCTTTCATTCAGGACCTCCCTAACCCCTTTCCCACACTACCTCCGTCAGGCTTCAGCTCATCAAATCTTTGGGATAAATGAGGTCTCTCTCGTCTCCGCTGTATCCATCGCTGGAATTACCGATTGCGCTATCACTATCAAACCCAATATCATCTCCGCCGTTACCATCAGCGCCAATACCAGAATTGTCAACTTTAATCATAATCATAAACACCAGTTCAATACTGGACAAAACTTAAACCATCCACAGCAGTGCTCAGACTCCGGGCTTTGATATTATCATCGTAACTGGAACTTGGAGAATTGGTTCTCCCCGGCCTGATCAAATCTTTCTAGCTGGTTCCAGATGTTCCGAGGGAACAGGTCTTTTCATGGGTGAGGTTGTTTAATCTACATCAAAAATCCCTGCCGGCTTCTCCATTCTCCCGCACAACTTTGAACGCCATTTGGGATCTCTGTGGTCAGCGATTCTCTTACCTAACTCCCACCTTCATACTGGATGCGTCCATCAGCCGCCTGATTCCGAAGCTACATATTTTACTAAGATCATTGGCCCATTCAACTACCTACTATTGCCGCCCTGTTCCTCTATACTCATTGCTGAAGGCCTAAAAACACCTAGTATTTGCCGGAATACTCTATCTACCCAAAAAAACTTACCGGACTTCATGTCAATCATCCAAGTGGGGCGTCGGCTCCAACATGCAACTGTCCCAACCAGAGGAGACGTTAACTCTGATCTATTATTTTTTTTGGTTTATCAAACGCTTCAGCTGGAAAGCTCGACCTCTTCCCAGAAAGTGATTAGAATGGTGTCCTGCAGCTTTGCAGTTCCGCAAGCTTTCGATGAGTTCCAAACACTTGATCATCCCTCTTCAAAAATCGACTAAGATAGTCTTTTCTAGACGCTTCAGTCGTGAAACTAGGATGACTTCTCCCCGCAAAGCTATTTTCAGCTGGCCACCGACTGCCAGTGTTCTGACGAAAACAGCCCATTTTCCGCAATCACTTAAACTCGTAATTTATCAAAAGGAGTCCGTAACTCAGAACCGACTCGAATGTAAAACAAGTAACCAAAGCCTCACAAGGTGTATCACATCAATGTTGACGAATAGTCTATCTTCTATACCCCAAAAATTAGTGTTACCGGTATGACACACGAATACAAAGACTAATTGTTTGATTATAAGAACAGCTACCAAATCAAGTGGCACCACTTGATTCGGGTGAGCACGCTGTCTGCGCACCGTCGCCTTCCTCCAATATACATATTATCCCGCTCCATCATTTCGAGTTTCGATCTGCTGAGAGCTGCCGAGTGTAACCGCTATCGTATCACAAACCGATGACACGGGCTATAGATTCTATACTGGAGAGAGTCCTGACTCTCTTTAGGGTAGTCCCGAACTGGTGAGCCCGAACGACAAATTACTTCCACTAAGGACCCCCGAAGTCATTGAATCCTATTTATTCATTTATATAAACACCTTATCCGAGGTATTACAGTGAATCCCGATTTCCGCAAAAAATCCCATTTTTTATTTATTTGTATGGGCATTATAAGTGCTTTTTCGTGGTTGCCTAGTGCACCTTCATATAGGCTTTCACCTTTGGTATACAACGGCGTTAACGATTAGCAAAAGCCTTAATCCTGATCCGGAGCCCTCCGTTCTGACAGTCTTTTTTGCCATCTCTTAGTTTATAATCGATGGCTTTTGATTCTGGTTGCATATGTTAGAGGCGGAGATTTATATGCATGTTTTCACAAGCTGGAGTACGTGGTACTTGTGGACTATTGGTCCCCTCCTTTGCGACCTTCCTACTCAGATATGCGACTGAATGTTCAAAGACTATTCCTACACAGCCCTGAAGTTATCGGTAATCTCGTACTTTATGCCGTCTATATTGTCAAGAACATGGAGTCTGATCCAGGGAACAGAGCTATGTAGTAAGAAGCCCTCGGCATTACTGAAAGAAATGCAGCAGATTGCGGCACAACTGGTAAAGTAAAAAGTCCGTAAACCTATGTGGGTACAGCAATTACTAGATAATATTCAGGCACTACCTGGGGTTTCCAGTCTTCTTACCGCCACAGAGGCGGCCAAACTGGCGGAGGGTATTACGGAAAGGCAAAGTGCACAAATGGCTGCCGTACCAAACTCGAATAGCCCTCAGATAACCACCCCGTTGTGGGAACGCACTTCGGGGACACCATGATAGCTGCTTTCGAGTGGGCTTCCAGGCTATTTTCCACTCCTATTCTTTCTTACTGTCGAGACCATAAACCCTCTCACAACCGTGACTGACGTGAAAGCCTCAAAAGAACTTCCTCTGACCGCCCCATTGGTTCATCTCAATCAGGGTAGTGTCGGTATCACAAGCGGTTCGGGGAGATGGCCCGGAGCCGCAAAGCCGGTTGCAACTTCCTGGGTACCAGACAGGGAGAATAATACCCCCACGAGTTTCGACAACCAAAACAGCTGACAGCCATAATAGCGTCTTCTGCTTCTTGTTTGAGGTTTGGTTTCCGATAGCCTGTTTCTAATTGACACCAGCGCAGCAGTTAGTGTCGTTTCAAAGGAAGCAGATGATGTGACCGTCCCATCAATCCAACAGTTCGGAGCTGCCGGCGGCATTCCTACTGGAAATTACGGCTGTAATTCACTCAAGCTGAATTTAAGCCTATGTCGCACCCCTGCTGCGTGTCTATGGTAGCAGATGTCCTCTTAGTCATACTAGGTGTCGATTTCCTTGACCATTCCGACCTCCTGATCGATGCACGATGCCGGAGAGTTGTTGACCGGCAGACGTCTCTTTCCGTACCCGGCTTGCACTTCCCTGTGGACCAGATCATGCCCTACCAGTCAGACCTCAGGTCAAAGATCCCAGCGCAAAATTTCTCCTAATTCACCCGGAAAAGCTAAGGCAGTCCGGGCTCCTCCCGTGGCGACCATCAACGTCGCCCGCGAAAGCGTCACCAAAGTCCACCCGGTACTTCGCCGACTCCGTCGTTTGGGGCTGGACAGGTTCCGCGTAGCACGGGCTGGGTGAGAACACATGCTTCATTTAGGCATAATACCCTCGTCCAGTAGCCCTTGTGCCTTGCCCCTTATAATAATAATAATAATTGTATATTTCGGATGCGCCCAAAGCATGCTATAATGCATGATCAGATGATTATAATGATGCCGGAATGACAATTCACAAAAGGGTACAACAAGTGCATGCAGAGTATCAGAGATAGTGTTACAGTGAACTAAAACTGTAGTAATGCCCGGAAAATTTGAAGGTCAAGGTCGAATGATGTGAGTTGGTCTGGAGTACATGCATAAGTGGTATATGAAATAATTACCACTGGTGGAAATTCGAACATATTCAAAGGAAATATTTTTGGTGCGCTACAGAATATGAGAGGCATATGGATAGAAGTCTCGTCGAAGCGTTCGGTGAATTATTCACTTTACTACAGATATGTCAAGAAGTATTAACATGGAAATATTTCAGTCTGCAAAGATGGTAGTATATAAAGTGGTGGCTGTAAACTGGAGGAATCATATATGTTGCAAACAATTGCGTATTTCTTGGGAGGGATACTACCAGAGTGATGGTGGCAGGGAACGGCCGGAGGAAAACAGGTGAGCGTGCGGCAAGTTGTTAACTTTATGTAGGGTTGGTATGAAATGTCAAAGCGGAAGTGGAAGACTAATCAATATTGACCGTGTGGTTACATCTATTATACAGGTGTTCAGTTCTGCGAGAGGAAAGGTAAAGTAATCCACAGATAAGTGTACGTCAATAGATGAATGCTGTGTGTTATGTACCATGCAAAAATGACAGATCAATAAAACTGCCCAGGTATATCGCGGGAAGCGGCCGTGGATCAACGAATATTGAAATAAAATGTATCAGCCGGTGCAGATAGTGGTGTGATTTAGAGGCTGCATACGGGGTCAGTTTCGGTAATATAACACGAATGCAACATCTGGAAGATCAAAGGTCTCGATAACGGTGATGGTATAGTAAGTAGAGGGTGAGTGTCACATTTCTAATGACCAATTTGACAGGTGTAACAAATGATTGGAACGGAGCGGCGATGCAGCATGGGAAGTGTATCGAAGACGTTTAATCGTGGAGTGAACGCAGTGATCTGCAGAGCCCGAACACTCGATGCAACAGCATTGCGGATGCGATCGGATGGACCGATGAAGAGTGCAGGTAGTTACTAATTACTTTGCTACCCACTGGAGGACTACTGAAAGATATGTCAGCGCCGGACGTTTTTTTTTGGTGACCGATGAATCAATGAACAGTGACAATAAAGGTGCCAGTGTTTGAACAGTATTAGCGGGTTCTAACACGGAACGGGCAGGATGACATATGGGATTAAAATGAGTTGTATGAATGCAGTGAGATCGAGTAGTCCAGGTTCAATAAGTCTGGTGGGAATCTTGGGGAAAGCGATCGTGAGACGGGCGAAAATGAAGTTGTGTCTAAATCTCGTTTGTCCTGTCCAGCAAGAGAGGGTCCAAGTTATTCCTGGGAAGTGGAAGGCGACAATCGTCCTTAGGGTACAGGTTCTGAAAACAAAGCGGAGAGGGCTGCAGTCTGACAATTCTACTAGCTGTGGGTTAGGGGAGAAAGACAAAACACCAATATCATGCCAGTAACAGAAATGGGTGGTCGCGACGTTGAGGTCTTGTTTTTTGGATTAAACGACATACGGAAAGCGAAGAAGACCGGTACTAGCGACTAATTCTTGTGAGGCTTAGTGAGATTTACCAAAAAAGCAAGGAAGCGAGAATAGGCGACACTGGGGGCAAATACTTACGTGTAGTTCGACGAATGGTTTATGGAAGACCACATCGATTGTGGCGATTCGTTCATCAGAACGAGGCCTGGAATCTCGTGTGTTGAAATAGGGTCTCAATGAGTAAGTAGTTGAAGCGTGGATGAGACTGGTACCTTGAGGACCATATTATATATGCTGCTATGTATTTTCTAGCATTATAAATGCTCTTATACCTGGCGGCAGCTGATAAAAAAAGAACCTAACCGACTATGGTAAAATCTGACAGCATGAAAAAAAGAATCACCGGAGTAACGGTGGCCAGTAGGGGGTCGTGGTCAGAAGCGTTGAAAATAGGAAGTGGCTAGACAAACACGTGGAGTGTGCTGTTGACAGTCATGGAGTATAGGTTGGACTGCTTTTATTTGCTAACTATAAAACAGAATGCTCCTTACCATCCGTTGGTAATAACTGTCTACTGAACAAAGTTGTTAAGCTTTTGGTTAGTATCCCAGGCCCAGTTCGTAGGCTCGGGTAATAGACATGTAGGGATCATGCATTCGGATCAGTTTTTGGACAGTTAGATGTTTATTTATTTCTTTTTTGAATAATAAAGAGGCCGAAGACATTGACCTAAGTTGAGGTGGGAGTTTGTTCCAGAGGGAAGAATATTTAACAATAAATAAGTTTGACCGCATCGCAGTCCTGGATACTGGAATCAAGACCATAGAGTCCCTATGTCGTAAAGAATAGTTGGAGGGAGTTTTGACCTGGGGGGCTGAATTGCAAGATGTACGTTTTACAATATCGCAAAAGAAAGACAGGTTCATTCGTAGACGGCGCAGCCATAGGGGCTCTAGGTGCAATATTTCACACCTTTCCATATAATTTAAAGGCGAGGAATATCCTAGTAGTTGTTTGGTGAATCTACGTTGTACATTTTCAATTGCAAATCTGTCAATCTGCCGCATGTTAGAAAAGACGACAGTGCAATATTCCAGAAGTGGTCTGACATGAGTTTTAAAAATGCTTAGCTTGCTCTCTGTAAGACTGAAGGTTCTATTAATCAGACCAATTAGCCGTCTAGCTTTAGCAACCTGCACGGCCGAATGTTCGGAGAAATTAAATGTACAAGAATATTGTAATCCCAAGTCCCTTACTTCCGGACTGTTGGGGATGAACTGATCATTAATTTTAAACATTCCCGCGGGAACCTGACACTTATGCATAAGGATACAACTTTTGACAGCGGAGAATTTCATCAACCATTGGTTGCTCCATGAGTCTAGCGATAGTAAATGGCTCGTTATGCTAGCAATGGTAGAAGCTAAGGCGTCAGGTTCAAAGGAGTACATAATTTTTATGTCGTCTGCAAAAGGGAACGCAGCCCCGTAGCCGGTGGTACGGCATCTGGCCCGGGGTGGTATGACCGCCTAATTTTAGTTAGCTGTACTGTTAAGTCGTTCGGGTGAAATGTAACCGCTGAGAACTGTGCAGATGTCAGCGGCTCAACGTGATATAGGCATTGGGAGTCATCGGTCGTTAGAGACGAAGCAAAATAGGCACTGAATGCCTCGGAGATCTCTTGGGAGTTCGTTATATAATTGTTGTTATATATAATGGATGAGATAGGAGAACTGCACTGGCTGTTTCTCAACTTCATCAGCTTAGATAAAGCTTCGGACCTCTTGGGGTGACTCAGCGCCCTTAATTCCTGTTGTTTACTGCGGGACATTTCAATCAATTTCATAGAATTAGACAAACGGTTCATTTGCAAGAACAACGAAAAGTCTCTCGACCTAAGGAATTTGCGTTGTAGCATAGAAAGCTTCTGCTTTAATCGACAAAAACTGTTTGGTTTATCTCGTCCTGATAGACCTTGGGTTGGGGTGATTACGTCAAGACATGCATTCAGTGTGGAGTAAAGATGATCCACCACGGTATGCAAGTCATCAGACAAAAAGAAAGTATCCCAGTTCTGCGAGCGAATGAGTGAGGGTAATTGATTCCAGCTAGCTTGGTGGAACGGTCTTTTAACGGTTGGTTTGTGAACGGTTCGTGCTGGCACTGAAAACTCACATTTTACCGGCAAGTGGTCAAAACCTGGGATGCTGTTCACGATAGATGTGTGCACGCGAGATAATCCTACCGTAAAAATGAGATCAAGGATGCTACTGCCTCTAATTGGGCACATCACATGTTGAGTCCATCCTCCTAAACGAATGCTGGTCAAGAAGTGTAGTAAGTGATGTGGAGCTTTCAAAGTGGACCAACGTATGCCTGGTGCGTTAAAGTCACCGGCCACCAGTTTTGGGCCGGGTATGTCCGCACCAACGTTTAACGCCTCTATGATAGGCAGAAAGTCGTTTTGACTAGTATTCGGGGGGCGGTAGATGCAACTAACAATGAAGTCAGAACATCCTGTAGTAACCTGTAGCCAAACTGAATCCGGCAAGTTATCGAGTATGGGGTGCTGAAATATTTTCGCTCGCATGTTTTGTCTTACATATATAAGACAGCCTCCCCCTCTCTGAGTGAGTCTATTTTTCCTGAAAGCTTGGTATCCGGTGATAGCGATATCCTCGTTTGGAGTGTTGTCTGTCAACCAGGTTTCGGTAATTAAAATAAGGTCGTAATCAGACGTGAGCAGTAATATACGCAGCATTCGCATCTTATTCACTACTGAGCGTGCATTCAGCATAAACAATGAGAACCGTTTAGTGGAGTCAAGGTTAACGTTAAGATCTTTATAGGATTCCGAAATTGCATTTGCTGAAGGCAGGTCGGATGACGCAATCATTATTCCTTGAGATGGAGTAGTCGGTAATGTGGATGGTGAAATAAGCTGAGTAGAAACACCTGGCGTGGCAGTCAGCTTGGTTGTTAAGCTAAGCTGGGTGTGGCTAGTACTGATGAGATTCGTTAGATTGGAAGGATGTCGGCGGTTGGTAAGTCTGCTTAGTGCGGAACAACACCGCGAAAGATCACTATCAAGTGCTTTACTATTGGTAGATACTGGTGGCTGGGACGTAGAAATATGAGGAGGGAGGGTTAAGTAGCTGTTAAGTGGGAAAGAAAAAGGACGTGTAGCAGCCTCAGGTATCTTGGCACCTGCCTTAATACGGGCGGTAACACAGGTGCCCTCTTGACATCAGTAATTTGATGGGCTGTAACCTGGAGGGGGAATGTGAAATGGAAGTGGGATATACGGGTGTTGGTTGGCGTAGAGACTGGGAGGTCGTGGGTACTGTTGTAAGTGGCCTGCGGTAGAAAAGGGATTCAGGGTGGGTGAGATATGTGAACGATAAAAGGAAAGAGATTCATGTGAGAAAATATTACTTAGGCTACGATAGAAGTTATGTAGAACACTAAAGTAATCGTTTGGTATGAATGGTGGCGTTGTTGAAGAGGCCCGGAGGTTAGTTGTACCAGCCTGATGAGGATGATAACCAGGTGAAGAAAACGCGATACTGGGTGGAATGTACGGTGCAACTAGTGGTTGGTGGTTTGGATTGGGGAGATAGGTCTTGAATGACGTTTTCTTGTCCATTGTTGCACTCCGTGTTACCTCGCTTGGGGTCCTTAGCCGTTGGAAGTGTGGCTTGATGAGTGAGTTAGGATTGACCGTAGTGTCAACAATGTGCAGTCCACCTAGTAATGATGTTTTCGCTGGTTTGGGGGATGGCCTAGGCACCGTAGATTGCAGAGTGGCTATTGGAGCCGAGTGGAGAGATGGCAAAAAAGAATTTGGGGTGACTCCGTTGATGGGTTGAGAATTTCTGGGTATGGCTGTTAAGCCAGTTAGGCGGTTCGCATCGTCATCGATCGTGGCCGATATTTCGGTGATACGTAATGGTGGAATCGAGTTAGTCAGCCCAAAAGAGGACAGCTTGCCAGGGGTAAACTCTATGCTTCTTGGTTTCTTAGGCGCTGGCTGGTGAGGTGACGTTGAACTGGATATATCTAAATCGACGTCAAACATATGGGATCGATGTTCTGGTGAACATGAAACCGAATTGATATTGCATGCATTTTGCACATCGTCAGACTGAGAAGAAGTGGCTAGTTGAGAGCGGACAATTTTTGACGAAGCTGAATGCGTGCTGGTGGACCTGGCGAATTCCCTTTGTAATGGGGTTTTGTCGGCAGCAATTTTAATGTTCTTGAACGGGGATCTCAAAGCGACGGTGGATTGGCTCTTAATGAATTGTTAAGCGGGTTCCTCTTCAAGAAATTTGAACAACACTGGACAGGGTTTGCGTTGAATGTTCTTTCGTAGCCGAAAGCACTGGAAGGGATGGTGTGCCATATTAATAGAACTTAGAAGGTTATGTTTTACTTTCTCAACAGGGATTCTGTCGGGAATATTAAATACCACAGCATTTTTTGAGTTACTGACTCTTCGAACTATTTCTGAGGCAATGGCGTCTATGAAACGCCCAGCCGTGACTAGGTCTAGGGTTGACGGATTTGTTGGAGGGTCAGAGATATACGTGAGCGGAATTAGCTTGGATAGGGTCGTATCAATCAAAGAAATGTGGCTGCTGAGATTAAGAAGATTGTGTTCTATGGTCTCTGCCCTTTTGTTTGCCCCGCCAAAAACATCGGTCAGGCTAACGGAACAAGGATTCAGTGGGACTTTTGCGACTTTCGACTTGGCGAGTACTTTTGGTCGGATGTTGGTAGGACCAACCAGTGAGGATGCGGTTTGTCTAGCCGGCAGTTTGGGCATTGCAACACTGACCGCGATTGCATTAGAGAGCTAAATACACAGAGTAGTCTTACGTTCCCCAATGTACAGGCTTACTGAAATAAAAACGTGTAACTCTGTGGCTCTGGATCAAAGAAACTTAAAACTATGGAACTGTTGATATAGAGTCTCTGAAATTAAACGAGGACTTCTTTCAGGGAATTCCCTGAATTAATATGTTGAATTGGGTGGTAGACTGCCACACAGTCGCGCACGATGGTGCCAACGTTTTCTTATTTTAGACACAAGATTCCCTCAGTTAATATCCTGGGAAGCGGTTCAAAGACTTCTTTTGCAAGAATTTTTAAATTAGCTGTTTAGGTCCAGATTTCGCGTCCGGAGGAAATCCTTAGAAAGTTTTTGGAGTTATGGGACCACACTAAAAAGCCGTAATTTTTTAGTATTACTCTAGATAGCTAAGCAAAAACTATTGTAGCGGTTGCCATCTTCGTTCATACTTTTACCACGTTTATTGTTTAACTGAACGCTGACTGCCAAGCGCGGTGGCCATTTGACCGTTGCTCTTGCGCACGCTCTCACGCACGCTCCCAAATACACGCTAACCACTATCTCTCCCAATCGCCTTCTCGTTCTCACGGGTCGTGAAGAATACTGTTCTGGTTAACATATTTGTGCAGTGCCGCGCATTAGAGTAACGTGCAGGTGGTCCACGCAGCACAAAGGACCGAAGCACGCGTTTACTAAGGAAACCGCGATGTAAGGTCTAATCAACCTTACACTATACCGATTTCAATCGATAAACGAATTGATGTGATGGTTCAGTTATTCCCGTGAATTGTTCGAGAATCGACAATGGTTTCACAGATGGAGTCGCCAGAAATATTTTTAGTTAGGCTTCATACCTAATTTCCTAGAAAAGTCATGTGCTGATATTTTACGATCTCACTGTGGGGTGGCGCCAAGGAACCGACGATCACCAAAAGAGTTGAGCTAGCTAAAGAACGCTGGGTATTTTAAGGTTGGGCTCGCAAAGGGCTATTTGTAGTAGTAATAGATCTAGATTTCTAGGTAGAGGGTTTTGTAGATTTCTCGCGGTAATAAATTACGGACGCACAATGGTGTGTCGCAGTTATTGTCACGGGCAATATGACGCTTTAGTGTGGATAAATGTTGCTACTAGATGTGACCCAAAATCAAGCCCTAACGACGGAAAAAGGAAAAATTTGAGACAACCTGATTCATGCGTCAAGTTGACCTTGACCTCGCCTCCACAAGGTTCCCAGACATAACGGCGACTGGTGTTCCTGTGGCAACTAGAGGGTCCTCAACCGGGCCACCATCCCAGATAGGTATCTCATTCCACATATTCAGGGCCTGACCTCTTCCCTATCTGGTTGTTCTGCTTTCAGCCGCATCAACTTTATTAGAGCCCAACACTAAACCCCAGTAGCTGAGGCCGACACCCCAAAACTGCCATCATATCCACGTTCCAACTATTCGAGCTTTGCGCATGCCCTTTGGGGTTAGAAAAGCAGCCCGAACATTTCAGAGGTTAAAGCATGAAGCAACTCGCGGTTTGAAGAATGTCCGCGTTGACTTTGGCGATATGCTGCGGTACGTTCTTCATGAAGAACAGCATATGGCACACCTTCGCGCTCTCCTTGAGCGCCTCAGCCAACATGGTGCAACCGTTAACTTTACCATTGCGAATTAGGTGCGACAATCGTCACATTCCCAGCTTCGGGCGTACAGCCTCTACCTGATTAGGTGGAGGCAATTTTTGACTATCCTGAGCCTCACTCTCACTGGCAGTTGAGCCAATTTTCTGGCTTGATTAACTTTTATCACCGGTCTATCACCTACTACGCCGAAATACCGCGCCGTGTGAAAGACATTTTACTTGGAGGTAAGTAAGGAATTCGCCCTCCTGAACGCTGCACGTACAGCTTTTCTTCGATCAAGGAAGCTATCGCCAGCATAGCACTCCTTTCGCAGCCCGATCCTTCTGCTGAGCTGACATTAGAGACAGACTCTTTGGACACGGCTTTTGTAGCAGTTTTGGAGCAATTCTTCAACAAATCATGGCAACCAATAATTTTTTTCTTCAAGTTTCTCCATCCTGAGGAACCCTGGTACCATACATTCGGCAGAGAACCGCTTGCAACTTGTTTGGGTATCCAACACTTCCGGCACACTCCAGAAGGCAAAAGGCCCAAAGTGCTCACATATTGTAGACCCCCACTGTACACTACCCAGCCCGCTTCTGGTCGATTTTCGCCACGCTAGGTTCGCCACTTAGTCTATGTCTCGCAGTTCACCACAGATATTCAACACGCCTCTGGGGCACACAATCCCCTAGAAGAAGCACTTTCCCGAGTCGGCAATACTGACGACCCACTACCCATGGGCATAGATCTAGAACCAGTCGCCGCAGCCCAAACGACAGATCATGAGGTCGAGCAGCTCAGAAACAGCAGCTCCCTGCATCTAGCACCGGTAACTTTTCTAATATCTGACTTATCTATTATTCCCGATGTGTCTCAGATTCATTCCCGACCAGTAATTCCTGCCCGTTCTCGCCGAAAAGTTTTTATCAGCCCCCACAAATTGTCGAACCCTGGTGTAACTGCCTCAGTGAAAATGGTCGTCGATAGGTTTGTCTGGCTTTGAGTCGAAAGTGAAGTACCTCTTCAGGCCCACGCTTATCCTCAATGCCTACGCATTAATTTAAATGGCCAAGCTAGATCTACTTTTAGGCACATTCTGAGCCCAACGCAAGCTCTCACCAGGTGCTTGGGGATCCCGCTGTCCTACTCCGGCCATTCAACGGCCGCTTCTTCGCTCTCACTTGCAAAGATCGTTTCACTCGCCGGCCAGAGACCATATCTATCCCCCGTTGCACCCCAGTGGAAGCTGAAAAAACTTTTTTAGTTGATTGTATATCACAGTTCCTTTGTCCCACCGTCGTGACTAATAACCACGGTTCATATTTTGACAATGCTTTTAGCGAGATACCAAATACATTCGGTTACAGACGCAAAAAGACGACGGCCTATCATCCTCAGTCAGATGGCATGGTGGGGCGATTCCATCGCTAACTGGAAGCTGCCATTTGTGCGCGTGGCAACCCCTTATGCGGCCAAACTGTACCGATTGTTCCTCTAGGACCACGTAATACCGCTAAAGCTTACATGGGTGTTACGTCCTCTGAGTCGGTATATGGTTGCACATAGCGACTTCCTGGTGAGTTGGTTTCTCCTTTACCGCCCATGAACTTCATCAAGGGGAATTGAGCAAAACGGTTGTCACATCAGATGCTGGGGCTGTAGCTCACACCACCAAGAGGGATAACGATGAGCACCCACATACCTACCACTTTATCGACCCCCAGCCATGCGTTTATGCGAGTGGATGCAGTGCAATCGCTAGTACGAGTGGCTCACTATGGCCCTTTCCACGCCATCCAGCGAAAGGAAAAGAAATATTCGTCGACTTCGAAAGCATGGAAGAGACCATCAGTACAGATAGCTTGAAACCAGCCTTCGTCGAGATAGAACCCACCCAAGCAAAACCCCCCGGTGCCAGCATCTGCCCACAGCCTTCGGTTAATTGCTCTGAGTCGGCATTTGTTACACCAACTAGTGACTCCCCACTACCGGTAGCAACACCATACTTCACGGAAGATACAGCTGCACCAGTCAACAGGAGAAGTCGACGCGGCCGCGAGCTGTGTCAGCCAACGAGGTTTTCTGGAGTTGTACCAGTTCAATATATATATATATATATATATATATATATATATATATATAAGTTTACCCTTCATGCTCCACTGGTATAAAGTTTAATAATGCATGACTGCAGGACCATGTGTTTTATCACCCCCGGGGAAGCAGAAGCCTTCTGTGGGCCGGTATACCCCCCTAAGTCAAACATCCGTCCGAGCCCCGAAGCACAGTCTTTTGTTTCTTGCCTTCCAGCTGGTCCCGTCAGACAGAAATGAATGGAATTCCAGGATCTCGCACGGATCGAGCAAAATGTCCATCGGATGGTGACTGGATTCACTTGGCACCGGAGGCTGGCTCACTTAATGAGGCAGTTATAACCAAGAGCTAACAGAGACTTAGGATATGCTGACAACGACAAACCCTGCAATACAGTAACCGCCGACAAGTCACAAGCAGGATCCACTCTGGACGGATTCCATATTAGCGAGAACCCAATTCTGCAATCAAGAAAAGCGACCCCAGCCAGTCGTCGACAACGGCTTACGCTGGCTCCAATATTGTGTTCATTCGCGGCTGGAGGTGTGATTAAAGTTTCTAGCCACCGAGGCCGACGGACCCATCATGAACTGAAGTCTCGGTACTTCAGCCTTCTAGAGCGAGACTACTGTATTTCTACTGATATGATATGCGAATACAAAGAATAATTAATTTGTTCATATGAACCGTTACCAAGATAAATGGCACCACTTGCTCTGCAGGTGCACACTGTCTGTGAGCTGTTGCTTTTCTCCAATATACACATTATCCCGCCCCGTCGTTTCGAATTCTAACCTGTTGCTCGCTGCCGAGTGCAGTCGCTATCGTATCTCGAACCGGGGGCCGGAGGCTACAGATTCTATACGGAACAGGGTCCTGATTGGACTTAGTGAATACCAAAACGTCTCGTGGTAGCTATCAGAACAAAGAATGATGATATGCTTGGAAAAAAGAAGTATCTGCGCTGCAATACCGTGATACTTCCACAAAGTCAGCTCGCCAACGGAAGAAGAGAAACCAGCTCAAGTATGCTGGTATCCCCTCTCTGATTCTCGCAGACAACCGGCTCATCACCTCTTCTGTGGCAACAATCGAAGAGCTTAATTCCAACCTTACTGCTTTCATCGATACAGACCCCATCGTTCTACCTCCCTGCATAGACTCTTTCGCCGAGCACATATACCTGATTTAGAATCTACTCTACTTGAGGTGACCAGCCAGCTTATAATTGTCCGGTAGTCCTCACACAGTGACCATGACGAAGTTCCACCAATACTTCTACGCCTTGGAGGAACTATGTTGCGAGTCTATCACCGAAGGTCTGCGATCTGTCCGTCAAGTACTGTTTTTCCATCACAGTGGAAGACCGCGGCCATCATCCCGTTTCCTAAGAAGAAACCCATACATGACCCGTCAAACTACCGACCCACCAACTACACTCCAACTGCTTCTAAACTGGTGGAAAGCCTCACCAAATAGCGGATATCTGCTTTCTTATTGTCTCATAATACCACCTGTTATGATCAACAGGGATTTTCAGAGTAACTTTCACGCACCATTTTCAGCAGGACATTTTATCCTCCTAATAGCAGGCTGCAAATAAAGTTAAATCCACTGTTATCATGTACCTTGATATGGCCAAGCCGTTTGACCGTGTCCCGAACTGTTTCTCACAAACCAAACTTACAGCTCACGGCTTTTCCGGTCTCCTTTCGTCGTGGCTAACATCATACCTATGGAAAAGTTCACAGGAGGTTTCCATTGATAGATGTTTCTCACAAGCTGTCCCAGTTACCACAGGAATTATACAAGGAAGTTTACTCAGTACCTTACATTTTCTGATTGAAAAAGCTTGTACCGAAAAGAAATTTCTCTTCGGTATATTACTTCAGGCGGGTCTGTATATAGAACTTGGTAAAGGAGGGTATATGAGCAGCTACAGAGAGCAGAGTGAGTAAGTGTGCAGCAAACCCGGTGACAAGGCAACATGCTCCAACTTGATGAATCTTGATCGTCGTGTGAACCCCAATGATTGCGAAATTTGTAAACAAATGGCAGAAAAAGACTGGGGTGGGAATCGAAGGGGCGGAAAACGGGTGGGGGCTGGGGGAATTAGTACCTGAGAACCGTGAAGGAATCATCTGTTTCAGCCACGGCCAAAAAACTGCTGCGCAGGGTTACTTTGGTTGCACAGTTCCGGCTTCAGTAGTCGAACTGCCATGGCTTATGAAGTCATCAGCAACATCCTGCGTAATCCTTTCGGGTGAACTCTGGGAGTTGTCAGGACTGGTCTGAAAGCTGTCCGTGTGTCCATTTGATATTAACTATCTATCAGATGTTGTAGCGTTGTGCTATCGATAACCCAAATTGTTCCTTTGCGTAGCGAAGCCGGGATTTGTTCTGATATCCTCTTTCGCAGACATCTCGTCTTATGTCCAATATACTGTGAACTACAAGAGCAAGTAAACTGATATATAACAAAATAATAAGACTGACGAGGCAACCTGTTCTCGGATTGTTAAACAACGAAGGGCTGGTACTTGTTAAGATTAGGACATGTGCAGTAGGGTAGAACTTCTCGAGGGCTTAGGGCATGCGTAGCTTAGTATTTCTAAGATTTGTCACCCGTAAATTGGACAGTTAGAAAAAAAATCCCTTTTTTGGCCATGTGCACTTTCATTTTGCTTTCCATCTCTCTCATACGTTGACAAATAAACGATTCTGGATAGCAGTTTTTCAATATTGTGTCACGTGTGTGTTCGAGTTTTTGGGCAATCGTGTCAGGACTACAGATGTTACTTGCTCCGTAGATCAGACAGCCACTAGGTTTCTTTTGTATCGTAGGGAGACAAAATCTAGGAAATGTGTGTACTGCCTAAACCATGTACGTTTCCGATACACCCCCCTTTCTTCATGTCAGTCTTCCATTCTACTTAATTCCGCTTCAAGAAAAGCGAGAAAATTGTCCGCCTTTATCTCCACTGGTAATTTGGTCATTGAGTAGGCATTATGAATGTCCGCAGTAGTTCGATAATGTCCTCTGCTGAGTCACAAGTCATAGATGTGTCATCCATGTACCTAGTATACATGTATTAACTGTCGATGGGGCTGAGTGGTGGTCCACTTCCGAGTTTTGCTAACAATATATCCGTCAGAAGGGGTCCAAGTGGTGATTCCATGGCTACTTCGTCCTTCTGCCAGTGGTATTTTCCATTGTAGAGAAATCCCACATTCCATGTACACCTAAGGATTAGTTCTTTCATCATGGCCGCGGAAAAGCCAAGTTTTGGTGCATTTATCGGCCGAGTATTGGCAAACTAAATCAACCCACTCGACCAAACGAATGTTTGTTATTGGGAATTCCACATTTATGGAAAGCATAGTGCTTTCAAGTAGATACTGATGTTCTATCATCAAAAAAGAGAATGAATCTTTCACGTTACACTTTGCCAGTGACTTCCGCACAGGTTCCAGAATTTCTGCGGTCTTCTGAGCTGTGGCTTGACAGTCCGAGATGCTCATGGCAGTCAACGGTTCAAGGGTTATATTTTGGTTTGTGTACATTCGGTAATCCATGGAGCCTGGGTGGTTGCGAGCCGCGGGGCGCAAACTTGTTGTACCGCATTTTGCAAGTAGCATTTTCTGGCTTAAGCTGCTCCAAGATCTCTGTCAGCTTAGTCTCGGCTTCTTGTGTTCTTTCTCACCCGGAAGGCAGGTGAACTTGCTTTCATAGGACAAAATAGTTATCATTTTTCTATTATAGTTGCTTCGGTCTGGTACAACCCTACCCACACCTCTACCCGGTTATGCTTTTAGTACATATTGTTATTCACTAGTTCATGGACAGCTTCTCGATGTTGTTTAGTTGATATTCCGCTCAACAAAGACCCCGTAGCGTGGTACTTCTGGTATTCATAAACGAGTTATGTTTTCAGACCTTCCAACGGGTCAGATGGTACTTATATCAGGTCACACAATGGGTTCATTAAACTTTCAAACTACGTTTCAATTTCCGCCCGATTTCAACGTGGTTCAGTAGCACAAAACTAAGGTCTGACAGATGAGGTCTCAAGTAGTTTACTGAGGGTTAAGGAAGAATGGTTGTTGATATACTTTTCAGAATCTTCCGGTAACCTGAACCAAGGTACTCCTCATTCCGGTCAGCTCGGGGACTTCCCTGCTCATTTTTTCGAGTTTTTTGACAAAGCGAATCTACAAAAATCAGGAAGATTTTCGATGACCTTCCGGAGGTTCAGCAACAATCTTTTCTTATATATTCACCGGCAGCTCCACTTGGTCTGAACTGGATTTGGCCACGTCAAAATGATAGGGCGCATGAATTATGGGCTATTGGACCTAGGCATCATATGACAGCTTCGCAGTGCTTCCTAACAGGTCATGAGGTACTGATTGTTGAGGACATAGTCCTTGATGAACCCGACTTTGCTTTTGTTTCAGTGGACCTGGCGGTAAACTTTAGATACTTATTGGGGTCCTTCTCTTGCACTCTTACGTGCTCTTTGCTATATTTAGTTGCACCTATACTCTTCTTTACAAAATACTATATATGTATACGCCTAAAATGATATATTTAAAAACTTCTGTGTTCTAATTTTTTCATAAATCGACGGGCACATTCTATGGTTTTCCTCATTTGAGGCAAAATATATATTTCCCATTCTGCACCATGGTACCCCCTGCTGATGACATCAAAATAGCCTGACAGTTCCCCGTCGGAGCTTGAACACTATGCTGGATGAAGTTTCAAGTGATATCAAGTCACTCGGAGACTGATGCGCTTCCTGCTTTATGATATTCCTAAAATGTAGGAGCTACTAAACAGCCGTCAGATGTCAAGGGCCCCCAAAATCCTGCTCAGCCGCAACCTATCCACTTCGTACAGCTCGTCAGTTCGAGACCTTATCTTTTATCACTCTTGTGGCCTTAGTTTTTCTGAGTATTTTCCAAACCAGTTTGTCGTGAAGACAAAAACCGTTGGTTTCATCAACAGAGCTTATCGGCCAAACCATTGCAAAATGCTCACCCACAATTCTCAGGCCAGGTCTCTCCTTGAATATTGTCTCATTATCTTCATCAACATGATGAAATCTGATCTCGTTTCTCTGGAAACCAGGCAGCGCCAATTAACTGCACAGTTACCGGGATCTTTTTCCAGTTTGTGCTTCAAGAACAGATGCACCCCACTCATTCTTTACCCCATAGGACAGCGTCACATAGAGCGCAGTTTCTGCTTCCCGTTTAAGCCGCACCACCCCATGGCTTCCTTATGTACTGAACCCGTTCGCTCCACTCTCTCCGCAAACCATAGCCTAGGCCATCCGTCACCAAAGCATTCTATTTTTGATCAAAATTGGCATTGAGATCTAAAGCTTTCCTTAATAATTGCTCAGATTTGCGGAACAAACCCCCGGTACGCATTCTCGAGATTCTCTTTACCTCTACGTTCAGAGGCTCGATTAATCACTTTTTGACTGTTCCCCGTATGATCCTTTTTACCGTTCAGAGTGTCATCGGAGTGCTGGCCCACAAAAAGGGATTTGAATACAGGGTTTATGATAACACATCTTAGACCTTTCGTTTCTTGCTCAATGAATAACTATAGGTCGACTATCTAATAATACACTATACCGCACACAATTTACGTTAAGGAAGAAAGTTTGCTAACTTTTGTAACCAAAACCAGCTCAATAATTGTTGGTTCTCCCAGTTAAAGTCAGTATTCATGTTCTACTGCTCTCATCTAGCTCAAGGGCATAGCCTCTGTTGTCTCCCTCCAGCATCAAAAATATATAAGTGGTTCTGGATCCCAGGACACTGAATACCGTCGTTCACTAAATTATTTGATATTTTCACTCATTTTTCAGTCAGTTTTGCCAAAAATCCCACTCAATTCATAAGCCTAGACTTGTTTCACTTTACCTAATTATCCAGTACCACACTGAAGCTAACAAAGGAAGACTGCCCTACCGGAGGACCAGATTTTATTGATAGATATATCGTTACTGTGAAAAAAGAAACACTCCCGAAGGAGATGTAATCAAGCAGCAGCGCTTTGCAATATGTGTCAGGGACTACGATTTGAAATTAGACGATAAGAAGAGGTGGTATTAAGCATAACAAACAAGGAAAATCATTCGAGGATTACAGTTGCAACCTTCAGTGCCCGCATATCGTTTGAGCCAGTTACATAACAAAACGGACAACACACTGGACTGTGGTTGAAAAAGTGATGGTAAAAGAATTGGCCGAAGAGGAACATGTAGATTCTCAGGAGGTTGTTTGGTTTCAAAAGAAAGGAATATAACGCATCAACGTGGAAATGGGAACTGGCGACGAATTGATGTGTGGTGCTCATTTACAACAGTAGGAAAGAAACAGCCGGCAAAAAGGAAGTGGCGAGTAAGAGACTACCAAATAAAGTTCCTCACAGTGATCGGATCACTTGATGGCAACAGAATAAAACTCTGTGGTACAATTGCTTATCAGGTATGCATATATTGGGCATGATACCTTGCAACATGAAAAGATTGCAATGCAACAGTCCTACGTGGGCGAACAGCGGAACTGACAGAGAAGGCAAACAATCACGGAAGCATCGAGTATTGGGAATCTCTGGAGATATATTTTGCAGCTTAGGCATGGAACTGGTGAATAGTTTAGCACAAAACCGCGGGGAAAACGACCGTGAACAACGAGCCGAGCGTGTTATTGAGTTTGTAAATATGCGATACTTATGCAGGAGTTAAAGTAAATTTTTGCGGAGCGAAAAGGAACGGTAAGCCATAGGGGCGAGTTTGAAAGCTAGCTCGATGGGTAGTTGATGTTAGCTGGAGGAGATGGCAGTATATCTGCAGCATTTCGAGTATATGAATGGTGTGTGTTTTGTTTAACTGTTTTTCCTTCTCTAATCCGCAGCCGGTACTAGTGAACGGGGCTGACCATGCGCTGAACACCCAACGTGAAAACTACTTCTGGAGGCAAGAGGTGCAATCCACCAACCTGGTTGCGCCCGCACATCCTTGCAGACTTCCTGCACGCCCGATGTGCACCGGCTAAAGCGGTGGATCTGACCGCGCTCCGCACCAGCGGGATTTGGACAGGTGATGATGGTCGAGATCACATAGCCCTTGTGATGAAATAGTCTCAGAGTATGCAAGAGATCCTGGAGGTGAGGTCAATCAGTGAGGGACGGAATGATGCCTCAGCGGTCAACTGCAGCTAGCTAGTGTAAATTTTCTCGTATAGGAGCGAATATGGCACTTTGGTTGCACAAGGAGTGTTTCGAGTTTTAATAAGGCCAGAGAGGCGGGCTCTTCAGTCGGCCGGTTGAAGGCACACAGTTCTTGCTTTTTCAGCTCGTTTTTCCCTTCGCTTAGCAGCTGGCGTGAGAGGTCGCCGAGGCAGATGAAGATAGATGGGTCGATGGTCCTTTCGTAGGCAAGTCGCAGCTTCTGGAATTTACATTGCATTTTTTGTCGCCGATGGGTCTTTCTCACACTGACTTTGACTATCTTGGGACATACGATGTTTAGCTAGCACAACAAGTTGGAGTATATCGCATACGACGCCAGCTGAGGATCAGTTGCTAGCAAGATTTCATCTCAGGTCTGATTACGCAGGATAGACGGTAGAATGTCCTACTTTGCATTTAGGAAAGATTTCCAATTTTGAGAACATTCGTGTTGATGCGGTTGGAGGGAGACTTCACATGTTGTGATATGATCACAACCAGGAAAGTGGCTGTGGACATTTGAGCTTATATTCCGAAGGCCGAAGGTAAAAATGTGGTCAAGAATATTGTTCCCTGTGGTTGGTGTTGGTAAATGTTGCGTCCATCCGCCTGCATGGGTACATGGGATGAAATTTCATAATTTCGGGGAGGAATTTAGAGCTGTCCAGCGGATGGCGAGGAGGATGAGCTCCTCCGACATGATTTTAGCAGCGTGTGGGAGTTCATTTAGGCGACAAAAGCATCGGTGATAGCGTTTACGTCGCAGTTGCTACGGCCCGGTAGACAGCAAACACAAGAGATGATGGGATGCCCCCGAAGCATTGGTGTAGAGATCCAAACAGAGTCCTGAAACTTATCAAGAACAGAAAGTTGGAGTAGGAGTGTTTCAGGATTGTTCCTACTGTAGGCATGACACCCAACACCATAGTGAAAAGCCGATCACACCCTGTTTATTAATTGTTTCGTTGTACATTCCGTGCACGCGGCAACCGCAAGCACTACTTCCGAAACACTTCCTCAGCACACGCCAGCGTACGGTCTCTATACCGAAGCTCTGTGAATGTATATGAGTTTGGCAGTCCGCGGTCTTTTATCGTTGACTTCCTATACGAAGGCGATCAAAGAAGCTGAGGGAGTGTGCCTTCTCATAACACCACTTCCCTCAGACCTTTTGTAGGGAATACATTAATAACTGTTCTGGAGATATGTCGGATGGGAGTTTTATCGGTAAGCCAAGTTTTAGTTCCGATGACCACATCCGAGTGAGGTTTCAGTGCAAAGGAGTGAACAAATTTGAGTTCGCTCACAAGGCAGAGAGTAATGAAATGTGCAATTGCAAACCTTTCGTTGCCACTGCCATTGCGTACATTGAATGAATGGCCCCTTAAGTTGACTGCCAGGTTTGGCGAAACTGTTGCCAATGGTGGGCTGTTGGATAGTGTGGAGGGGGATGTGGTTTGGGAGAGGCGTGACATTCAGTGGAAACAAAAAAACGGCGAATTGGATGGCATGGTATTGGGTTCGAAAGCTCGCGTCTATTTGGAAACGGGAAGCCTAATGCATAATGTGGTTGGGAGAGCCGTAAGTAGTTAATGGGAACTGCATTTGGAAAGAGTACTGGTGTAACGATCGGAATAGTCTTGCCGAGACCTCCTTTTCCGTTGTTGGATGAAGTGCTTTATGTTTCACTGTAGTTAGAGGCGAAAGACTGGTTGGAATCGGAGAATGAGGTTCGGGTCCCCGACGTGAGACGATTAATCTTGCCGACAAAGTTACCATATTTGTATTCGAATTTGTTACGAATACCGGTGCAGATACATCCAGTCCCACAACTTTCTGAGGTATGCAAGAAATGGCTAGTTCTAACATCGACGGTTGGGGAATTACCGATTTGATGTCAGGTTTTGAGCTGTCTTCCCAAACCGGAGCTGGATTTCAGACTAATGTGAGGGTCGGCGTTAGTTATTTGAACTATATGCGGTGGGTGTATTTTGTAAATTTCACCAGAAGATTATTGACTTAGTCGAGGGAATCGTGTCATTTAGGTTTCTGTACGATAATTTGTCACGAGTCTTGGAGTCAGAGGGACTTTTATCAGTTTTGTGGACGTCGAGGGGTACATTAGGTTAAACAGTTTCATTGAGGCTATTCTGCAAATTTTGATGTTTGCGTTTGAGCTCAGATGAAGTAGAGACCGACGAAATATCTGGGCCAACAGCTATTTTTTGACCAACTTCAGAGGAGGTTTTCGTATGATGGCTGGCGCCAGGTAAATTGACCACCTGAGAGGGACAACTGGCTAAATGTTTACCAGGGTTATGGTTTTCGGCATGGCTTTTGTAAGCCTCCCATTGTAGAGGGGCTTTATCGGGAAGTATCCTTGCCCGCTTGAATCCTGCATAAGCAACTACGAAAGACAGTCGGTTGATAAATTCCTTGGCAGCAACTTCAGTGATATGCTGGAACAGGAGCAGACATGTTTTTCGCGGTGACGTTTTGCAGAGTCGGACACAGTAGCACGGTCGCGAATTCAAGTTGCGGCCCTCAGCCTTAACCAGCTTGCCGATGTCCAATGCAGTTGTAAATAAAAGGTTGGGATAGCTATACCATGCGGCCTCTGCTCTGACGACACCCCGGTACCAATATGCCTACGGTTCATAGCTATCGGCTAAACGTCACCTGTATTGGTTGCCGGAATGAGGAACATATTCGTCGCACTCTTATTGTTTACCACCAATATCTTCACGTTTTCTGTGCTCTCCTCGATTCCACGCACTAATAGTGATGTCCAAATTCAGAGGTCTTTTGCCTGCTACGTTAGTGACTCAACCACAAGAACAAAGCGTCTACTGACATTAATTCCTTTAAAAAACCGTTTTGTCCTTTGATGATAGGTGCTCACTTTTGCTTAATTCTTCTGTCTCAGGCTAGAACTCAGTGGACTTATCGTGCCTCTCCTGCATTTTTCTCGCATTTTCAGGTCTTACCAGGCAGGTTTCTACTACTCTACAACCAAGACTCACTGAACTGTACATATGCTCATGGTGAGTTAAGAACCCATTCCACCCGGAATCCGTATAACTCTGATTTCTCATGACCCCAAGGAATACCAGCACGTTTGCGTTCACATGAGAAAGCTTCACCTTAACTCTGAGTATTTTATTTCCTTTTTACCACGTTTGCCGTCCTCGTCCACGGCTAGTGCAACGACCAGACTGCTGTCTTCCTTTTCTTTATTCGTCTTCCTGACCCCACCCTCTCTTGTTTTATTCCCGGTTCCCAAATAAGCCCGCTCTCCTCATCAACCAATTACCAACTAAAATATTTTGCACTCCGGCTGAGTCTGCGCTTGGTATCTCCCTATATCCCTACTATCACCCAACTACTCCAGAAAACTACCAGTCTCCGACCGCTGATCCCCAAAGATCGGCCCACTGGCCGTCAGACAACAACATGTTCATTGTCTGATTTCTACCAAAACGATAGCCAAAACTCACAGCTGGAAAGCTCTCCAGACTGACGCACTCTTGATCTCTTTCAGATCACATTGGCTACTCGGGTAGCTCTCGGTCGACTTGACATTAATCCTAGATTATCTCACGGACTAAACAATTCAATCAGTCGGACTGGCCATTGTTTAAACCTATACTCACGCCTGCTGACGTTATATGGAGCACCGTGCATGGCTGATCAGTGATCATAATCCTATAACCGGAGTGACAACCCCTCATGAAAGTCTCACCGGATCGCAAGGTGGATTGCTGACACCAATCATCACACCACACCCGCTCAACATCTACTTCTTTCGTTCCACACAACCAGTTCAATTCCTTCTGCTGTACAGTACGAAATCAGTGACTGGAATTCAGCCATCGCCTCTATGTTCACAACCTACTCTGCCCAATACGTCAACATAGCCCCCTCTCTCCTGCAACCCACACCATTGCACATGACATCACATGCAACCAAAACCTTTACGAAACAAAATGCCAGCCATCTGTAGCTAATTAGAATTCGGTTAGTGAATCTTTTATCACGCACACAGAAAATTTTGTCTTTACGCTCTTCCAGACTCTGCTTGGCCGAATCAGTAGCGTTTGTCTCCGATAGTCTGTTTCTTCGGCGGCTCCTCTCTGGAGGCCCGTTCTGCGTCCATGCACCATTCATGCTTTTCAAAAGTCCACTGCATTCCTCGTGGAGCCTCTTAACTTCATGTGAATTTCCCTATGACACTGAAGTCACCTATACCAAGAGGTCTGTCTTATTATCACATCCGACTCACTTGCATTCATTTCACAGGCACCCCCCACAATTAGTCACTCAATGTTGGGTCATTCTTCCCTATTCCGCTGGCGTCCCTGACTGCACTTTGATAACCTCATGCGGACTTTATTTTAACCGTCTCTTTTGGTCACTCTCCCACCCGGTTACTCCTCAGTGATCGCTCAAATATATAGATGGCATACCCCCACATACTTTTTTGGACGCCCTCACCCGTCGAAGCCAGTTTTCGGCACCAACCAGGCATATTGTGCGTTGTTCCCGCCTCAACTCCCCGTACATGTTGTGCCGTCCGACGCCTGTTGTTTTACTGGTCTTTGCCATCACTGCACGTTTTACCATTCTCCAGCATCGCTTATATCAGCATTCACAAGTTCTTCCATCTGTCCACAACGCCCTCCTCAAATTCGAAACTGGTTTGTAATTCCCGCGTTGACCATCTTCATATCCGTCCATTCAAGTACTACTCAGCTTTACTGTTTTATTTCTGCTACTTGGTGATTCTTGAATTTCAAAATTGTGAATATCCCACATTGTTACGCATTGTAGTATTCTCTGATCTTGCCTTGTGCATGTGTCTTGACCACGGTCAAGAAATATACCAGTATCACCATCATCCTTATCAAAATCAAATTCCCAGCAGTTGGGAGGTGTAACCTATCTGGAAAGTTGAATACTATTGCATTGTTGGCTTTCTTGATGCCTCTAAAGATTTAAGAGGCAACGGTGTCGATAGACTTCGTGGCTGGGATTAAGTTGGCCTGGGTGTGGTGTACAGATGAATCGAGCGGGAAAGCCAACGGAATTGACTGACCAATGGTTTAGTCAAACGCGTCAGGTCGAGAAGTGGGACTATTCATGGTTTTGCTTGTTTTGGCAGTTGCTTTGGTGGCATCTGCGGGCATATCTACGGGGGATACTGAACAATTATTGAGCCTGATTTGGAGGTGAGGAGTTTTATAACGGCCAGTGCTGGCTGTGATTCTGGACCAGTGGTAGCGATGGTACGCATAGCTGAGCTGTTGAAGTGATTAGTAGTTGATTAGACACAATGATGAGGGAAATAACTTAGTGCTAGTAGGGCAACGGTGGGCTGTTCTGAGTATGTGCAAAATGTGTCCAGTCAGATGAAGCTCAGTGGACGTGCGTTCAGCGATCTCAGGAAACCCCGAAACTTGTATTGGAACAGTTATTTGTATAAACCCTAGCAACATAATATTTAGCCCAAGGCTGAAGACAGTGGAGGGCAAAACTGAGAGGTTTAGAAAAGACCCGGGTGGGGAAAGTCCTGAAATTCTAATGCCTAACGAATGCTCGTGGCATAGAACTAACATCACCGAGGGTGGAAACCAACTACTTGGCGGGGCAGTTAAGATATTTGGCAAGGAATCCCAAGACAGTCATCAGGAGACATATGGACGTAGGGATAAGGAGAATCCCCAAACCGTCATGTTGCCTAGCCCGGTATAGAGGAAAGAATATGCGTCAGCATTTGGTGATCGTGCTTAGAACGGTGGGCTTACCAAGGAATTTTCATAATGAAACGATTTTCAGGCCAGGCAACCGGTACGTAATATTGGAACCTCATCATAGGCTCCCCGGCGGTGCTGATTTATTTTGGAAATCAAAGATGTAGGGAATCGTTACCTGCTATAATAATAACAACGGTTTTTTTCTTGACCGCAGCCCAGGAGCTCACATGAGAATATGATCAGGGTGTACAATGTCACTCTAGGAAATAGAAAATTACAAAACATTTGGAAGAAACAGCTACTTTGACACAAAAGAAAACAGAACCTGGCCGACATCAGACTAACTAAAGTGGCAACATTATGGAAATACCCTGGGATTTCTCGCCATGTTTCGTAACTGCCCCGCCAAGTAGTTGGTTTCCACCCTCGGTGATGTTAGTTCTATGCCACGAGCATTCGTTAGGCATTAGAATTTCAGGACTTTCCCCACCCGGGTCTTTTCTAAACCTCTCAGTTTTGCCTTCCACTGTCTTCAGCCTTGGGCTAAATATTATGTTGCTAGGGTTTATACAAATAACTGTTCCAATACAAGTTTCGGGGTTTCCTGAGATCGCTGAACGCACGTCCACTGAGCCTCATCTGACTGGACACATTTTGCACATACTCAGAACAGCCCACCGTTGCCCTACTAGCACTAAGTTATTTCCCTCATCATTGTGTCTAATCAACTACTAATCACTTCAACAGCTCAGCTATGCGTACCATCGCTACCACTGGTCCAGAATCACAGCCAGCACTGGCCGTTATAAAACTCCTCACCTCCAAATCAGGCTCAATAATTGTTCAGTATCCCCCGTAGATATGCCCGCAGATGCCACCAAAGCAACTGCCAAAACAAGCAAAACCATGAATAGTCCCACTTCTCGACCTGACGCGTTTGACTAAACCATTGATCAGTCAATTCCGTTGGCTTTCCCGCTCGATTCATCTGTACACCACACCCAGGCCAACTTAATCCCAGCCACGAAGTCTATCGACACCGTTGCCTCTTAAATCTTTAGAGGCATCAAGAAAGCCAACAATGCAATAGTATTCAACTTTCCAGATAGGTTACACCTCCCAACTGCTGGGAATTTGATTTTGATAAGGATGATGGTGATACTGGTATATTTCTTGACCGTGGTCAAGACACATGCACAAGGCAAGATCAGAGAATACTACAATGCGTAACAATGTGGGATATTCACAATTTTGAAATTCAAGAATCACTAAGTAGCAGAAATAAAACAGTAAAGCTGAGTAGTACTTGAATGGACGGATATGAAGATGGTCAACGCGGGAATTACAAACCAGTTTCGAATTTGAGGAGGGCGTTGTGGACAGATGGAAGAACTTGTGAATGCTGATATAAGCGATGCTGGAGAATGGTAAAACGTGCAGTGATGGCAAAGACCAGTAAAACAACAGGCGTCGGACGGCACAACATGTACGGGGAGTTGAGGCGGGAACAACGCACAATATGCCTGGTTGGTGCCGAAAACTGGCTTCGACGGGTGAGGGCGTCCAAAAAAGTATGTGGGGGTATGCCATCTATATATTTGAGCGATCACTGAGGAGTAACCGGGTGGGAGAGTGACCAAAAGAGACGGTTAAAATAAAGTCCGCATGAGGTTATCAAAGTGCAGTCAGGGACGCCAGCGGAATAGGGAAGAATGACCCAACATTGAGTGACTAATTGTGGGGGGTGCCTGTGAAATGAATGCAAGTGAGTCGGATGTGATAATAAGACAGACCTCTTGGTATAGGTGACTTCAGTGTCATAGGGAAATTCACATGAAGTTAAGAGGCTCCACGAGGAATGCAGTGGACTTTTGAAAAGCATGAATGGTGCATGGACGCAGAACGGGCCTCCAGAGAGGAGCCGCCGAAGAAACAGACTATCGGAGACAAACGCTACTGATTCGGCCAAGCAGAGTCTGGAAGAGCGTAAAGACAAAATTTTCTGTGTGCGTGATAAAAGATTCACTAACCGAATTCTAATTAGCTACAGATGGCTGGCATTTTGTTTCGTAAAGGTTTTGGTTGCATGTGATGTCATGTGCAATGGTGTGGGTTGCAGGAGAGAGGGGGCTATGTTGACGTATTGGGCAGAGTAGGTTGTGAACATAGAGGCGATGGCTGAATTCCAGTCACTGATTTCGTACTGTACAGCAGAAGGAATTGAACTGGTTGTGTGGAACGAAAGAAGTAGATGTTGAGCGGGTGTGGTGTGATGATTGGTGTCAGCAATCCACCTTGCGATCCGGTGAGACTTTCATGAGGGGTTGTCACTCCGGTTATAGGATTATGATCACTGATCAGCCATGCACGGTGCTCCATATAACGTCAGCAGGCGTGAGTATAGGTTTAAACAATGGCCAGTCCGACTGATTGAATTGTTTAGTCCGTGAGATAATCTAGGATTAATGTCAAGTCGACCGAGAGCTACCCGAGTAGCCAATGTGATCTGAAAGAGATCAAGAGTGCGTCAGTCTGGAGAGCTTTCCAGCTGTGAGTTTTGGCTATCGTTTTGGTAGAAATCAGACAATGAACATGTTGTTGTCTGACGGCCAGTGGGCCGATCTTTGGGGATCAGCGGTCGGAGACTGGTAGTTTTCTGGAGTAGTTGGGTGATAGTAGGGATATAGGGAGATACCAAGCGCAGACTCAGCCGGAGTGCAAAATATTTTAGTTGGTAATTGGTTGATGAGGAGAGCGGGCTTATTTGGGAACCGGGAATAAAACAAGAGAGGGTGGGGTCAGGAAGACGAATAAAGAAAAGGAAGACAGCAGTCTGGTCGTTGCACTAGCCGTGGACGAGGACGGCAAACGTGGTAAAAAGGAAATAAAATACTCAGAGTTAAGGTGAAGCTTTCTCATGTGAACGCAAACGTGCTGGTATTCCTTGGGGTCATGAGAAATCAGAGTTATACGGATTCCGGGTGGAATGGGTTCTTAACTCACCATGAGCATATGTACAGTTCAGTGAGTCTTGGTTGTAGAGTAGTAGAAACCTGCCTGGTAAGACCTGAAAATGCGAGAAAAATGCAGGAGAGGCACGATAAGTCCACTGAGTTCTAGCCTGAGACAGAAGAATTAAGCAAAAGTGAGCACCTATCATCAAAGGACAAAACGGTTTTTTAAAGGAATTAATGTCAGTAGACGCTTTGTTCTTGTGGTTGAGTCACTAACGTAGCAGGCAAAAGACCTCTGAATTTGGACATCACTATTAGTGCGTGGAATCGAGGAGAGCACAGAAAACGTGAAGATATTGGTGGTAAACAATAAGAGTGCGACGAATATGTTCCTCATTCCGGCAACCAATACAGGTGACGTTTAGCCGATAGCTATGAACCGTAGGCATATTGGTACCGGGGTGTCGTCAGAGCAGAGGCCGCATGGTATAGCTATCCCAACCTTTTATTTACAACTGCATTGGACATCGGCAAGCTGGTTAAGGCTGAGGGCCGCAACTTGAATTCGCGACCGTGCTACTGTGTCCGACTCTGCAAAACGTCACCGCGAAAAACATGTCTGCTCCTGTTCCAGCATATCACTGAAGTTGCTGCCAAGGAATTTATCAACCGACTGTCTTTCGTAGTTGCTTATGCAGGATTCAAGCGGGCAAGGATACTTCCCGATAAAGCCCCTCTACAATGGGAGGCTTACAAAAGCCATGCCGAAAACCATAACCCTGGTAAACATTTAGCCAGTTGTCCCTCTCAGGTGGTCAATTTACCTGGCGCCAGCCATCATACGAAAACCTCCTCTGAAGTTGGTCAAAAAATAGCTGTTGGCCCAGATATTTCGTCGGTCTCTACTTCATCTGAGCTCAAACGCAAACATCAAAATTTGCAGAATAGCCTCAATGAAACTGTTTAACCTAATGTACCCCTCGACGTCCACAAAACTGATAAAAGTCCCTCTGACTCCAAGACTCGTGACAAATTATCGTACAGAAACCTAAATGACACGATTCCCTCGACTAAGTCAATAATCTTCTGGTGAAATTTACAAAATACACCCACCGCATATAGTTCAAATAACTAACGCCGACCCTCACATTAGTCTGAAATCCAGCTCCGGTTTGGGGAGACAGCTCAAAACCTGAAATCAAATCGGTAATTCCCCAACCGTCGATGTTAGAACTAGCCATTTCTTGCATACCTCAGAAAGTTGTGGGACTGGATGTATCTGCACCGGTATTCGTAACAAATTCGAATACAAATATGGTAACTTTGTCGGCAAGATTAATCGTCTCACGTCGGGGACCCGAACCTCATTCTCCGATTCCAACCAGTCTTTCGCCTCTAACTACAGTGAAACATAAAGCACTTCATCCAACAACGGAAAAGGAGGTCTCGGCAAGACTATTCCGATCGTTACACCAGTACTCTTTCCAAATGCAGTTCCCATTAACTACTTACGGCTCTCCCAACCACATTATGCATTAGGCTTCCCGTTTCCAAATAGACGCGAGCTTTCGAACCCAATACCATGCCATCCAATTCGCCGTTTTTTTGTTTCCACTGAATGTCACGCCTCTCCCAAACCACATCCCCCTCCACACTATCCAACAGCCCACCATTGGCAACAGTTTCGCCAAACCTGGCAGTCAACTTAAGGGGCCATTCATTCAATGTACGCAATGGCAGTGGCAACGAAAGGTTTGCAATTGCACATTTCATTACTCTCTGCCTTGTGAGCGAACTCAAATTTGTTCACTCCTTTGCACTGAAACCTCACTCGGATGTGGTCATCGGAACTAAAACTTGGCTTACCGATAAAACTCCCATCCGACATATCTCCAGAACAGCTATTAATGTATTCCCTACAAAAGGTCTGAGGGAAGTGGTGTTATGAGAAGGCACACTCCCTCAGCTTCTTTGATCGCCTTCGTATAGGAAGTCAACGATAAAAGACCGCGGACTGCCAAACTCATATACATTCACAGAGCTTCGGTATAGAGACCGTACGCTGGCGTGTGCTGAGGAAGTGTTTCGGAAGTAGTGCTTGCAGTTGCCGCGTGCACGGAATGTACAACGAAACAATTAATAGACAGGGTGTGATCGGCTTTTCACTATGGTGTTGGATGTCATGCCTACAGTAGGAACAATCCTGAAACACTCCTACTCCAACTTTCTGTTCTTGATAAGTTTCAGGACTCTGTTTGGATCTCTACACCAATGCTTCGGGGGCATCCCATCATCTCTTGTGTTTGCTGTCTACCGGGCCGTAGCAACTGCGACGTAAACGCTATCACCGATGCTTTTGTCGCCTAAATGAACTCCCACACGCTGCTAAAATCATGTCGGAGGAGCTCATCCTCCTCGCCATCCGCTGGACAGCTCTAAATTCCTCCCCGAAATTATGAAATTTCATCCCATGTACCCATGCAGGCGGATGGACGCAACATTTACCAACACCAACCACAGGGAACAATATTCTTGACCACATTTTTACCTTCGGCCTTCGGAATATAAGCTCAAATGTCCACAGCCACTTTCCTGGTTGTGATCATATCACAACATGTGAAGTCTCCCTCCAACCGCATCAACACGAATGTTCTCAAAATTGGAAATCTTTCCTAAATGCAAAGTAGGACATTCTACCGTCTATCCTGCGTAATCAGACCTGAGATGAAATCTTGCTAGCAACTGATCCTCAGCTGGCGTCGTATGCGATATACTCCAACTTGTTGTGCTAGCTAAACATCGTATGTCCCAAGATAGTCAAAGTCAGTGTGAGAAAGACCCATCGGCGACAAAAAATGCAATGTAAATTCCAGAAGCTGCGACTTGCCTACGAAAGGACCATCGACCCATCTATCTTCATCTGCCTCGGCGACCTCTCACGCCAGCTGCTAAGCGAAGGGAAAAACGAGCTGAAAAAGCAAGAACTGTGTGCCTTCAACCGGCCGACTGAAGAGCCCGCCTCTCTGGCCTTATTAAAACTCGAAACACTCCTTGTGCAACCAAAGTGCCATATTCGCTCCTATACGAGAAAATTTACACTAGCTAGCTGCAGTTGCCCGCTGAGGCATCCGATAATTTCCTCGCTGCTAACTTCATAACAGGCCACAATGGTCCAAACCATAATCTCACCTCCTCGACTGGAGATACCTTGTTAACCGTTGTATTTTCTGATAGTGCATTCAGACGGCTGTTAAATGCCACACGACCCTTGGCCCGCCTTGGACCCAATGGTGTCCATTCAGCTCTGTTTTCTCTTGGATACCCGGATATAGTATATTTCTTGACCGTGGTCAATACACATGCACAAGGCAAGATCAGAGTATACAGCAATACATGTCAATGTGAGGTATTCACAAATTCTAAATTTATAAATCACAGCAACCGAAATACAACAGTAAAGTCATGTAGTGTTTGAGTAAACAAAAGTGGTAATGGTTGAGGCGGGAATTTCGAATCGGTTTCGAAATCGCTGGGGGGCGGTGTGGATAGCTGGACAGTCGTGGAATTGCTGATATAAGCAACAAATGGACGGTCACTAACAAGTAACCGGGCGTAAGAGATGCAAAAGAACATTGTTAGAAGTAAAGCAAGCGTGGGGCTTTCAAAGTGCAGTCAGAGATACCAGCGGGATATTGGACATTGATCCAGCATTGGGTAACTAATTGTGGAGGAAGCATGTGAAACAAAGGCAAGTGATTCAAAGGTGATAATAAAACGGACCTTTTGTGCAGGTGATTACAGTGTCATATGGAAATTCAAATGAAGGCGAAAAGCTTCGCAAGGACTTCAGTGAACTTTTGAAGAGCATGAATGGTGTATGGACATATAACGGACTATTAAAGAAAAGAAAAGCCGTCAATGAAACGGATTAGTGGAGACAAACGTCAATGGTTCGGCTACGCAGGAGTTGGAAGAGTGTAAAATGTTTTTTTTGTATTTGATAGAAAATTGGTAATCAAATTATGGTTGGCTGCAGATGGCTGGTATTCTGTTCCGTTGAGACCTTGGTTGCAGGCAGAATGTTGTGGGAAGCAGGTAAAAAAGGGCTGGTTTGACGAAGTTGACAGCTGCGAAGGCTGGGTTCCGGCCATTGATTTCGTACTCTGCGATGCGGTGAGGCTTTCATGAGGTTTTGTTAATCCATGTACGGTGCCCCATGTAACGTCAGCAGGCGAGAGTATAGGTTTAAACCATTGATCAAATCGTCCAGTCCTTACGGTAATCCGGAATAAACGTCGATTTAGCCGATGGATACCCAAGTAACCAATGCAATCTGGAAGAGATCAGGAATGCGGCAGTCTGGAGAGTGTTCCAGCTGTGGGTTATGATTATCGTTTATATGGAAGCAAGAAAATGAACATTTTGATATCCGAACAGTTAGTTATCGTTCGGCTAGTGGACAGGTCTATTAGGGATCCCTAGATGGAGACTGGTAGCTTTCTAGGGTATTTGGGGCGATATCAGGTAGGCAGTGGATGAGGAGAGGGTGTCCGTTTGGGAACCAGGAATTAAACAATAGTAGATGGTATGGTCTGGACGAAGAATGAGAAAATAAGAAGAAAACAGTCTGGTCAGTTCACCAGCTGTGGTAAAGGACGGCAAACAGTAAAAAGGGGGGAAAACACAGTGTTAAAATGAGGATTTTTCATGTGGGGGCAAACGTGCTGGTATTCGGCAAGGGCATACGGATTCCGGTTGGAATGGGGTCTTAACTTACCATGAGCATGTGCGTAGAGAAGTGGAGCCTAGTTACTAAGGAATGGTAATCCGTGTGGCAAGTACGAGAAAGGCACAAAAAAAGCAGGATGGGACGGCTGAGTTCTAGCCTGAGCCAGGAATTAACTGAGAGCGAGCACTCATCGCTAAAGGACGGAACGGTTTAATTTATATATACGCAAATTGTGTGTAGTAAAATGGCACAATCTAGTTAGGAAGGGGGACGAGTGGAGCATACCCAAGGTATATATATATATATAGATGTATATATATATATATATATATATATATATATATATATATATATATATAGATGTATACGTGGGTGCGATCATCGGACGCAAAAGACTACGGCAAGAAAAGTGAGATAGAGTGACGCAGCCGAGAATCAACGGTTAACGGAAAGAAGAACAAAAGTTAAGCACGGGCTCATCGGTGCGGCGAATCCCAAAGGCACATTTAGGCCATGAAACGTGAGACTAAAGGGGAAACGCCTAAGTGTGGCTAGAACTTTCAATGGGAAAGTTAGTATTTCGCCTAGAGTGGTCACTGAGCAGGAGTAAAGACCAAGTTCTGCATGAAATTACAGAAGAACCTTAGCTGGGGGATAGGGTGGGAGCAGAAATGGTAACGTCATAACTGGGTGTTGAGTTCAGTTAGTGAGTCACGCTAAGTGCGATGAATCAGACTGGATTTTCCAGTTCGAAATCGCAGAGGTGGTGAGCGAAGTATGAGTGGTGGGACCTGGTGCGGAAGAGAGGCATTATAAGCTAAGAGATATCGAGGACCGTTGAGTTACTCACCATGATTTTGTTATTAATTATAAGACAGTAGTGAGTATATATATACATATATATTGTATATAAAAATGTTATATATTTACACATATATATGTATATATATGAATAGGTATATATATATATGCATATATATGTATATATATATATATATATGAACAGGTGTATATATATGTATATAGAAAATATATATATTGCTGTATACGTGGGTGCTATCATCAAACGGGTCCTGCGAGAGCGGTCGGACGCAAAAGACTATGGCAAGGAAAGTGAGATAGAGTGACGCAGCCGAGGATCAACGGTTAACGGTGTCGCTTTTGCTGAAAGTATTTAACCTCTCGGTGTCACAACGTATTTTCCAATCCCAGTGGAAAACATCGGTTACCATTTCTCTTCATGAAAAGTGTGCCCTACATGGACCTGCCGACTACCGCCCCACGAGCCACACTCCCAATATATCTAGAATAATAGAACGAGTAGTTAAATGTGAGATGGCCCATTTCATTCCCGCCCGTGGGTTAATAAATAACAATCAGCACGGCTTCTTAAATTCTGGGTCATGTCTGACCCGCCAAATTGATTGGCCCAATCTAATCATAAATTCGGCTGACTCCAGAAAGGCATTTATCATTAAATTCCTTGATATGGCGAAAGCATCTGACCGCGTGACTCACGCCCAGCTGCTAACCAAGGTTATGCCCCACGGCATAATAGGTCCAACCTTTTCTCGGTTGTCATCCTCTCTTAGCATGAGGTCGCAAGCAGTAAACATTGAAGGTTTCTTTTCATCACCCAAGCCAGTCACAAGCGGTGTTATAGAGGGCAGTGTGTTGCATCCACTTTTGTTTCTTTTCTACATTAACAACGTATTTAAAGCAATACGCCATTGGAACGAGTTTTTATTCTCTGTTGATAATAATATTGTCTATTCCTTTGAACCGGATATCTTGACCTATACATTCACCGAAATAGGCAACGACCTAAACGCTCTTGACATAGGGTGTAACACTTGGAAAATGAATTTCTCCGCTGCTCATGGTGCCATTCTCATATAAAAGTCACACTTCTCCGAAATTCCTCGCCTTAAACGGCTCGTACAATTCCATTGCACAGCTAGTGCGAGATCTCGACCTACAATATTCATGCACGTCCACCTTCAAGAACAAGCCGCTTATCAAGTAGGTTAGACCGAGAGGAAGATATCCCTCACCTGCAGAACGTTCAGAATGCGAGACAGCCAGCTTCTTATTTTCAAGCCCCACGCCAGGCCGCAGCTCGAGTATTGCCCTCTTGTATACACTCACATGCTCAAATCTTATAGACTTCTTGCCGAAAGAGTTCAGCAATCCTTCACCAAGCACCTATTTGGCTTATCATCTCTTGTGAACTACAAAGAGGGATGTGAGCTGCTGAGGCCTGAAGCCCTGCGGCTACGACGCATAAAACTCAATCTTTACCTTCTATTCAGCCTCCTACATTCTAGAGCGCATACATCCACCACTGACCTATGTTTCGCTCAAGACCCATCCTACCCTCCTCGTAACCAAAACCATACTACTAAAGTTCCATACTCCAGGGCAAAACTAAGAAAAAGGTTCTTCGTCATCCTCCCTTCTCATACCTGGAACAAATTTCTTGAAGGCATTCGGGCCTGTCAGACGCTAGACGGATTAAAAATTGTCCTTACAAAGTATCTAAATGTCGACAAAGTACTACAGTTAACCCATACGCGCATCGCGTTGGAACAAGCTTACGAGGGTAACCTAGATTTTTGGATGGACAAGGGAAGCATGGCCAGGTAACGTATTTTCAATGCAGACATCATCTACCCCATACACCTTCTCCATCGCCAGCGTATTAGTATCCTCTAGGATATCTTACATCACTGACACTGCTCATGTTGGATTCTCCTTAATTCATGCGTTCTTTTGTTTCTTATATATCTCCATCCTATTTAGTTTGCTTTACTTTGTCTAATTGGGCTCCAATTTCCTTCTTCATTTTGCCCTTGTATTCGAAAACTGAATCCAATTCTGGTGACCACCGTTCACCTCCAACTCATCTTTATTCCTGGTTTTGGTCACAAATTATGTTCCCGTTCACTCCAAATGGCTCATAGCCCTCGTTCTTCCCGAAGTAGTCCGTGCCTAAATTATCAGATTTTGCTTTTCACAGTCGACCGTTGATCCTCAGCTGAGAGCATTCCAGGCTGCGTCTCTCTATTCTTGTGTTTCCAGACGCCAACCGGCGCGCATCTCCCTTTTGATGTCATGGAATTATCCTGAGATAAATCCAGCTAACAACGTGACCCACACTTCTGGCTGAAAATCTGATACCTGCCCATCATTTCGTCGCTCACTCATTGGCCTTAACCTCCAGGATCCCTTGCATACTCTGAGACTACTTCATCACAAGGGCTATGTGATCTCGACCATCATCACCTGTCCAAATCCCGCTGGTGCGGAGTGTTACGAACGTTTGAGCAATGCGTAGCCAAATTCGCAACGGATCCCGAAACCAGAAGACGATTATCCGTGATATTCTACGATACTAGATTATTACAATAAACAATGACATAAACAATATACAAACCTCAATAATACGATCACAAGGACTCAACAACGAGAAACCGAATAGCAGCGTGTGAGCAGACAGCACGTGCGTCACGCAGGTCCTGAACAAGGATGTGCCAAAGTAACGCTCTAGGCGCGAACAAACAACAATTGGTCCAGAAAAACAACCAGTTCGTAAAGACAAGTCAATAGTGTATGGAAATGAGTGATGTTGGGAAAAACACTGAATCGCGAGGGAAAAAGGGGGATTTTCCACGACTGGCTGTTACACCGCCCACCAAAATCCTCCTGGATCCTAAGCAGAGTCAAAGGTTCGGTATAAAGGTACTGATTCTTCCTACCTGCCTAGGCCCTGCTGTCAGTGCGCGCGTCTAATGCTCGTCGTCAACGTTCTACTACTGGTCGCACCTAATCCATTCGATACATAGACGTGAGGCTAGTCTACATCTTCCACAAGACCAAATGACCGATGGCGGGCGTGAATGGTCACACAGACATTGTCCTCGTAAGGGGCCGTCCGGTCCTGGATGTACGTGCTTGAGTGTGTGTGCCGGGGTTACAATGAAATCACAGGTATGACTACACATCAAAGGAGGACTTTCTGCAATGTCAACAAAAGACCGTGTGGCAAGAAAACGAGTAAAATGTAGCATGTGTGTGTGACCTGAGCTCCGCTACTTCCACATATGCAAGGGGCATTCGGTAGCGTCAACGAAAAGCAAACAAAGAACACCGTAACATGTATGATGGGTTTACGGGATGTAGAGTGCGTCGTGCATGCGTGTATGTATCGGTAGTATAATGGAATCGCACTCATCACCACATATTGGAAAGAACCTTCTGTAACGTCAACGAAACGACCGCGAGCACCTTAACGTGTTTGACGGAGACCGTGTGGTATATATGGTGTTTCTTTATCCACCTCGATTACTGGTGTGAAAAAGGTTTACTAGGCCTCATGGTTATCAGCTCCTCCGTCTTCGCTCTCGAGTAGGTTAATACTGCGTATGTCACGAATGAGCATTCCGTTAGCTGTCTTCACCTTCACCGTTCTTATCATTTCGTCAGTGCTTTTGATGGTTTCCGTAACTACTCCCAAAGACCAAGCGCTGAAATGTGCGCGTTCGACGGCGATCATAACCACGTCCCCAACTTTGAATGGTCTTGTTTTGGCCAGCCACTTCTGTTGAGTCTGCAAAGCCGGTAGGTACTCCCGTAGCCATCGCCTCCATAAGACCTTGGCCAGATAGTTCGCTTGCTTCCACCCGTGGAGGTAACTCCCACGAAGGTTTACCGGCCCTTGGAAACCCTCGTTCGACCTTAGCGTCAATAAGTCGTTTGGGGTGAGCGCCAGGTGGGTGGGGTCGCCGTTCAATACTGGAACCAGGGGGCGGTTGTTCAGGATTCGCTCCACCTCAGTCATGACGGTGTTCAGCGTCTCGTCGTCGGGCGGCTGCTGCTCCATGATTGACAGCAATATCCGTCTGGCGGACCGGATCATGCGTTCCCATATGCCGCCTCGGTGACTGGCCTGTGGGGGGTTGAAATGCCATCGTATGCCGTAGGCCGCGGTTCGATTCTGCAGTTCGTCCCTGTTTATGTTCTTGTGCCAACGCTGCAATTCCCGTTGAGCGCCCACAAAGTTCGATCCATTATCTGAGTATATATCGGCCGGTACGCCTCTTCGGTTGATAAATCTTTGCAAGGCCCGTAGAAACGAATCGGTCGTCATCGAATGTGCGACTTCTAGGTGTACCGCACGTGATTTCATGCACGTCATGATACATTCGTATCGCTTTTCTAATCTTTTCCCGCACTTGATCCACAAGGGCCCGAAATAGTCCAACCCGGTGTCACTGAACGGCCACCAGCCTGTAGTCACCCTGCATTCTGGTAGTGGGGCCATGAGTTGTTTGCCTGCTGTGGCATTGCGTCTCCTGCATTGCACACACCGTCGGATTACGCGTTATACAGTCTCTCGTCCTCTCAACAACCAAAGACGCTTTCGGATGACGCTCGTCACGTGACTTTTCCCGGCATGTACCTCCATGGCGTGGACGTGTTGAATCATTAGCTCTACTACAGGTTGTCTCGCAGGCAGCAGTATAGGATACTTTGTGTCGAAGTTCAGGTGGACGTTGGTCAGCCTACCATCCACCCGCAGCAGTCCGTTGATGAGTTTGGGGTTTAAATGCTTCAGCTCGCCTCTTGGAGATGGCATGTCTTCATTGGTCGGCCCCACTTCTTCCGCCCTCTTGAGTTCTTGGGCGAAAGCCTCGCGTTGTATCATTCTGAAAATATCGTACTCTGCCGCTTGTAGCTCATGGGGACCTATCGGGCCGACCCGTATCCGACCTGAGGGCCGTAGCCCTTTCATGACTAGTAAATTTCTCTTGAACCTGGTTAACCAAACTAGCGAACGAAGCGTCTTCATCCAGGAAGAAAACCGGACCAGTCGCGATAGAATGGACGACGCTTCGACGACGTTGGTTGCTATCACTACGCCTTTGATCTCCAGTTCCAATTCCGTAAGGGTTTTTAATTCGAACACGGGCCAGTCCTGTTTGGGCAATTGCAGGAAGTTTGGCCCTCGTGTCCACGTGTCCAGTTGCCTGAAGTTGTTTGCACCTCGGGAGCACAGGTCGGCCGGATTATCGCCAGACCCGACATGACTCCACTGGTGCGTGGCTGATTCATCGTGGGTAATCGTGAGCCGGTTAGCAACGAAAGTACTAAACCGGCTCCGTACGTTGTTAATGTAGTAAAGTACTATCGTTGAATCCGTCCAGAAGCTCACCGACCAAATGTAGAGATCGAAACATCTCTTCACAGCTTGCACCACCCTGACTGCCAACACGACTGCGCTGAGTTCAAGGCGTGGGATTGAGACCGACTTCAGTGGGGCAACGCGGGCTTCGGCGAACAGGATCCTCGTGGTATATTGTCCATCTCCTGCGCACCATCGTCCGTACACCACAGCTCCATAACCGACTTCGGATGCATCGGAAAAGGCATGTAGTTCTCCAGTCCGTGTCGTATGGCCAGGAGTCAAACATCGTGGGATTCTTATGTCCCCTAATTTCTTCAAAGTGTTCAGAAATTCTTCCCAGTCCAGCCGGTCCCCTCGGTCCAGTGACTGGTCCCAATCAACTTTCTTACGGCACAGCCGCTGCAGCAAGATCTTTCCGGGTAGCAGCCATGGTGAGACGAAACCAAGCGGGTCGAACAAACTCGAGACGGCAGATAGTATGCCACGACGGGTTATTGGCAGCTCGGGAACGTTCAGTTCGAAAACAAAATCGTCCGTTTCCGCGTCCCATTGTATCCCTAAAGTGCGCTCGATAGGAAGTGGAGAGCCGTCCAAATCTCTTACCCTTTCTGCCTTTTCGTGATACGGGATGACCTCCAGCACTTCTGAAGCGTTCGACATCCATTTAGTTAGATGGAAGCCGCCCTCTTCCAGCAATCTCGTCAGACCCCTGAACTGCTCTAGAGCTGATTCCACATCATCGAATGACCCAAGGTAGTCGTCGACGTAGAAGTTCCTGCTGACGCTTTCTACCACCGTCCGATGTACTAGATCGCCATGTTTGTTCGCTGATTCTCGGAGGGCGTAGTTTGCACAAAATGGTGACGATATGGCTCCGAAGGGGTGGACGGTCATCTTATAATTCACCACTGCGTTGTCCCGGTCGCTCCCTTTCCACCACAGGAAACGCAAAGCATCTCGTTCCCCTACCGGAATCTTCACCTGATGGAACATTTCCCTAATGTCAGCAGACAAAGCGACTTTACCCACTCTGAAACGGCACAAAACATCGATCAGTGGTGTGGTCCAGTCAGGCCCCTGTAGCAGGCGATCGTTTAACGACTTGCCCTGGAACTTGGCCGCACAGTCGAAAACCACCCGCAGTTTATTGGGTTTCTTGGGGTTGATAACCGGATGGTGAGGCAGATACCAGATACCCCTTTTGCTGTCGGTGTTGACAGGCACCTTTTCAACGTAACCGAGGGCCTCGTTTCGCTTCATCAAATCCGCGTATCGTTCCCACAGATTCTGGTCTCGAATGAAGCATTCTTTTAGTCGTAGTAATCGTTGGAGAACATAATTTCTGTTGTCAGTCCACCGGTCGACCGGTGTGCGCCATGGGAGGGGAACCTCGAACTGTTTTTTGAGGCCTCTAGTGCCTTGCCGCACCGTTTGTAGGGCGAAGTGATCCTCTTGAGACAACGTCAGTCTTTCGTCTCCAATGTCATGAAACTCCTTTTCATAAAGCCGTTGCAGATAATACTCTATGCGGTCCGTTTCGGCGGATAAGTAATTCACGGAACCGCGTACCCCTACTGGACCGTATAACATCCATCCCAGAGCCGTGCGTACGGCATAAGGTGCCTGGCGGTCGCCCACTCTCTGGGCAAGCACTCAATGCGCCTCTGGCACGTCGCATCCGATGCGGAGATCCACCTCATCATCTTCCCAGTCTACAACGGTTATATCCTGCAGGTGGGGCCACCGAGTCAAGATTGCGTTCACCGACCTTGGTGCTCGCATGGGGAGATCCGCTAACGTGAATGCCTCCGTTTGTTTAATTTCCTCGTTAGTGTCTAGAGAGATGAGTTGCAGCCTTAATCTACCGGCAGTCATTACCTGTGTTCCGCCCACCGTGCTCACTGCCAACGACGTCGCACCTTTAGCCAGTTGGTGTTTGTCGGCAAACCGCTCTTTCACTAAGGTGGTGTCGGATCCACTATCAACGAAAGCCAACGCCTTGACTATCCCAGTCAGAGTCACTACTCCCACGGCCACTACGCCTAAACGTACCGGTTTACCGGCAGATTGTGAAGTTGAACAAATCACGCTGGGATTGGCACTCGCCTCGGATATGGTTACTCTCGCCTGATGCAGCAGCTGATGGTGTCTGCCCGTGCAGCCCTCGTAACCACATCGATTCCTTGTTCTACAGGCTGCTGCCCGGTGCGTGGTGTTGAGACAGATGAAACATGCTCCTGCCATCCTCGCCATTCCCCACCGTTCGTCTATTGTGGCGTTGCCGAACTTGGGGCATTCTGGTAGGCCATGGCTAGTACCACAGGATCTGCAATTTGGTTTCGCCGTAGCATCTCGTGAAATGACGTGTGTGTTGGTTCAAGGCTGGTACTTTGGATGTTCCCGTACAGGGGTTTGGACTTGGCTAGTACCGGGCTTGTTTGCTCAGTTGCTGTCCCGGACGAGTCGGCCGAATCTGCCGTCAGCTATCTTCGTTTTCCTGTCTAAGTATTCAGTCAGGTCTTCTAAGTTGGCTTCCCTGTCGCTTCGGCTTATCCGTTCAGCTTCTTCCGCCCACCGACCCTGTAGTTCGGGAGAGAGGTGACGAACTGTGCCTTCCAAAGTGTGCATGGCGTCTAGGTCAGCCCTGTAACCTAAATGGTCGAGGGCTATTGAGCAGTTCTGCATCTTGATCACCAGGTCGGCCATGGTGTAGACGTCGCCCTTGGTTCTCTTTGCCTCTGCCATCACGCCCTCTATTAGGTTACGGGCTACTTTGAAAGGTTGGCCAAACAAGTCCCTCAGAATCTTTCTTGCCCTTGTGTAGCCTTGTTCTGGATCGAGCATGATGCACCCGTCGATAGCTTCTCGCGTTCGGCCTCGGCAGTAGTGAGTAAGGTAAAGAAGCCTTTGCCCAGGGTCGGTTACCTTGTTTTCAACGAACGTCTCGAACTGTTTGACAAACTTGCAGTATTGCTCAGCTCGCCCGTCGAAAACCGTTAACTCCACTCTAGGCAGATCGATCGATGGTGGTTTGTTGTCGGCGACCGGCGTGCGGTTCCCTACCTTATTGCACCCTAACCTATCGGAAGTGTCGAAGTCACTGGTCTCATGCTCTCGCTGTTTCTGTGTACACTTCTCTGCTTCATGCGCCTGTAGTCTAGCCGAAAGTAACTGTTGCTCTAGTTCTAGTATTCTCAGCTTATATAAATCGACATCCTTACGATCAATATTGTTTTCAATAAAACATGAACTAGCACTGACAGGAATAGGCGATCTAGCATTAACTAAAGAATCATATGTACGCAAAACCTCCCCAGAGACTTGCCGTATTACTTCCTGTCCGGATTCGACTGCCTTTGATCCTTTTCTTGGCATTTTGCGTGATTTTTCCTCGTTCCAAATAGATCTATTGAGTATTGTTACGAACGTTGGAGCAATGCGTAGCCAAATTCGCAACGGATCCCGAAACCAGAAGACGATTATCCGTGATATTCTACGATACTAGATTATTACAATAAACAATGACATAAACAATATACAAACCTCAATAATACGATCACAAGGACTCAACAACGAGAAACCGAATAGCAGCGTGTGAGCAGACAGCACGTGCGTCACGCAGGTCCTGAACAAGGATGTGCCAAAGTAACGCTCTAGGCGCGAACAAACAACAATTGGTCCAGAAAAACAACCAGTTCGTAAAGACAAGTCAATAGTGTATGGAAATGAGTGATGTTGGGAAAAACACTGAATCGCGAGGGAAAAAGGGGGATTTCCCATGACAGGCTGTTACACGGAGCGCGGTCAGATCCACCGCTTTAGCCGGTGCACATCGGGCGTGCAAGAAGTCTGCAAGGATGTGCGGGCGCAACCAGGTTGGTGGATTGCACCTCTTGCCTCCAGAAGTAGTTTTCACGTTGGGTGTTCAGCGCATGGTCAGCCCCGTTCACTAGTACCGGCTGCGGATTAGAGAAGGAAAAACAGTTAAACAAAACACACACCATTCATATACTCGAAATGCTGCAGATATGCTGCCATCTCCTCCAGCTAACATCAACTACCCATCGAGCTAGCTTTCAAACTCGCCCCTATGGCTTACCGTTCCTTTTCGCTCCGCAAAAATTTACTTTAACTCCTGCATAAGTATCGCATATTTACAAACTCAATAACACGCTCGGCTCGTTGTTCACGGTCGTTTTCCCCGCGGTTTTGTGCTAAACTATTCACCAGTTCCATGCCTAAGCTGCAAAATATATCTCCAGAGATTCCCAATACTCGATGCTTCCGTGATTGTTTGCCTTCTCTGTCAGTTCCGCTGTTCGCCCACGTAGGACTGTTGCATTGCAATCTTTTCATGTTGCAAGGTATCATGCCCAATATATGCATACCTGATAAGCAATTGTACCACAGAGTTTTATTCTGTTGCCATCAAGTGATCCGATCACTGTGAGGAACTTTATTTGGTAGTCTCTTACTCGCCACTTCCTTTTTGCCGACTGTGTCTTTCTTACTGTTGTAAATGAGCACCACACATCAATTCGTCGCCAGTTCCCATTTCCACGTTGATGCGTTATATTCCTTTCTTTTGAAACCAAACAACCTCCTGAGAATCTACATGTTCCTCTTCGGCCAATTCTTTTACCATCACTTTTTCAACCACAGTCCAGTGTGTTGTCCGTTTTGTTATGTAACTGGCTCAAACGATATGCGGGCACTGAAGGTTGCAACTGTAATCCTCGAATGATTTTCCTTGTTTGTTATGCTTAATACCACCTCTTCTTATCGTCTAATTTCAAATCGTAGTCCCTGACACATATTGCAAAGCGCTGCTGCTTGATTACATCTCCTTCGGGAGTGTTTCTTTTTTCACGGTAATGATATATCCATCAATAAAATCTGGTCCTCCGGTAGGGCAGTCTTCCTTCCATTACCTTGGTGTGTGCTACTTCACCATTCGCGACGCATCCCACACATTGGCAGAATAAATAGACCCTACCTTGGCTCGGCTGGACTACCTGACCTTGAATTTAAATCTACCGGGGGCTACCACACAGGTTGAAATAAATGCCTTCCCTTATATTTAGTCGCGCGCACGCAATCGTACAATTCTCCTGAAACTCTGATTCATCTTTCGACTGTATTGTTCGGTCTTGCCATGGAGCATGCTTCGGCGTTATCCGAAATAAATAAAGATTTATTTATAAAGTCCAAATGTTTGACAGGTAAGCTTATCGCATTTTCGATGGAGCTAACGGTCGTGGACGTCACAAAGTGTTCATTTATCTACTTCATGCAAGCACCCAGCAGCCCCGCGTGGGAAAGTTTAGGATTCCGCGGATTTCTGTCCTTTTCCCCCGTTAATTTTCGACGTGAGTTATCTGGGGATGTAGAATCCGTTGGCTAGAAGCAGGAGAAAGGTTAAAAATGCCCTGGATTATTTGCGCTAAGATAATACCTAAGTGCTTCCTGTCTACGTACACAAGGCAACAGGCTAGAAATGACCGGCTGATTTGTGATGTTTAGTCATTAACTTCTAAGAAACTCCTTGAGCTTATCTTCGTTCCATCTCTAGATCGCAGCGAGTCAGTGTATATTTTCACCTTTGATTTCAGCGGTTTTGCTTGATCTGCTTCTATCTGGCCCAGTATGGCGGCCCTCAACTTATTCTTGCTATTTCAGGCAATCTGCTGTCCCTATTTCTACTTATTTGTCAGCAGCCCATTTTCCAAGCAGGTTCACTTCCTGGTGTAGCCTTTGCCTTGGTGGAGGTGCTTTTCGGGTTTGGTTCGGTTCAACTTCCAGGACTCAAAGGCAGTCTGCCATATAGTCCAGAATTTTGCACCAGTGAGCTCGCTGGTCTCCACGTGCTTCAACTTTACGAAGAGTGGTCTGTTCTTCCTATGCTCGTCTGGGAACTGTGAAGCAGAAACATTTGGATTACACATGCTGCTGCTCTTCATTACGGTTTGCCTCTAGAATCAAGCTATCAGCCAGCGACTTTTCTTGGCTGATCACATCCCGGGAAAATAGATCAAGGACAGACAAAAGTGAGGGAAAAAGGGCGACAGACGGGGTTCTTAATGTTACTCACACCAAGTTATACCTCTTAGGCCTTATCCAGTCGATGCTTGGGGGCATCCACCAAATTCGCCTCAGATATCCCCCCGCTAGTTTATTCAACTCCTTGACAGATCTCACAGCAAAAGTTCGAATACTTATCAATAACCTACCACGGTCTTTCTCAAGCTGCCACCTGTGCCCTTACAGTCTGTCATCCCCCAGATGTCTAAAGAGAGACTCCTCAGATCCAGCTGATGTGGCATTTCATTTGACACTTTTGAACACTTCTGTTAAGTTTCCGCCTAGTCTCGTCCTTTCCAGCGAGAATGCGTTAATCACATATAACCTTTGTTCATAGTCTGGTCCGAAACAAAATTCAAACCACCTCATGGATCTCCGCTGTGCCTGCTCCGGATTTCTTATCCCGCACGAGAGACAGACTCCAGGCCTGAGCGCAGTGTTACACTAAGTGTCCCGCAATGGCCCTCCATATTGGTGATGGGACTTGTGGTCCACCGGAGATTATTGCGCGCCTCAGTTGATAAAGTGCGCGCGACGCTTTATCCCGGCACTCCCACATTACCTGCCTGGCTTGAAGTCCGCTCTACTTACTACTACCAGATCCCTAACCTCCATTCCCTGGGAAGCGCCGTTTGGCCGCCCGGTAGGCACATATAGAGATTGAGTCACTGTTCTCTCCCGGTACCCAGGTGTTGGCGTTTGTCTGCTTTGAGAGGGAGATTCCACGCCACCGACACACACGCTATCCGAATCTCCCTGCTAGGTTCTCTGCCTTGCATATGTGTGCATGATCACACTTATGACTTGGGTAGCTAACGGCCAGCTCGACATCACTCCCGGATGATCGTAAGGGCTAAACGATTTGATCAATCGGATTGACAATGGTTTAAACCTATACTCTCGCCTACTGACTTTATAAGCGGCATGGTACGCGCCGACCAGTGATCATATTCCTATAACCGGTGTACCAATCCCTCATGAAGGTCTCACCGGATCGCAGTGTATTGTCCTGAGACCTATCATTACCCCACATCCGATCAACATCTATTTCCAGTACTCCATTCCAACAGTTTAATTCATTCTGCTTTGCAGTACAAAATCAATGACCGGAATCTAGCCGTAGCAGCCGAGTTCCTAACCTATTCCGCACAGATGGCCAGCCTAGCCATTTTGCCCGCTAACCTTAACATTCTACCTGTTATTACCTTCAACCAGGGCCTTTATGAAACAAAACGGCAGCCATCTGTAGTCAACCAGAACTTGGTTAATTATTCCTTTCATCACGTATGCAGAAAATTTTGTTTTTACGCTCTTCCAGACTCTGCTTGGCCAAATCAGTAGCGTTTGTCTCCGATAGTCTGTTTCTTCGGCGGCTCCTCTCTGGAGGCCCGTTCTGCGTCCATGCACCATTCGTGCTTTTCAAAAGTCCACTGCATTCCTCGTGGAGCCTCTTAACTTCATGTGAATTTCCCTATGACACTGAAGTCACCTATACCAAGAGGTCTGTCTTATTATCACATCCGACTCATTTGCATTTATTTCACAGGCTCCCTCCACAACTTGTTGCTCAATGTTGGATTGATCTTCCACATGAGGCCGGCATCTCTGACTGCACTTTGATAACTTCATGCCGTCTTAATTTTTATTCGTGTCGTTTATTAAATCTCCCGCCTGACTCACCGTAAGCAATCGTCCAATTATTCAGTTGGTGCACACTTGCATCGTTTTCTGGACACCCTGAGTCACCACAGCCAGTTTTCGGCACCCATAATGCAAACTGTGTACTATTCCTGCCTCGAGTCCATGTCCATGTTGTGATGTTCGAAGCCTGTTGCTTTACTCGTCCTTGCGATCACCGTACTTTTTAACATTATCCAGTATCGCTTATATCAGCACTCCCACTTTCGTCTTGTTATCTACAAAGTCCTCCTTAAATTCAAAACCGGCTCGCTTTCAACACGGGGTGTGGTTATTTGTACACTTTTTGCACCGCCGAAGAATGTTGCTGTGTTTCTTTAACCGGCGCGTTTTTATGTTGCAAAATGCCAGATAATAATTCAGTAGGTGGAGGAGAAGCCTCGAAACAGATGAAAAAGTTCATCAACACCATAGATCCGGACGACCCGGTTTACCAGCGAAATTTAATACGACCAGCCACAATCGAGGAACATGTTCATCTCATGTCACAATGGCGGCGTGTTTCTCTCATTCTGGAACCTGATGCATGTTGGCGGGAAATGGAAGAGGTTATACGAGCTCAGACACAGTCTGGCGATTATCCAGGAATGAGCACTAGTTTGCTTTCGTTGCAGCACTCATCTAAGGTTTTTGCATCAGCTCCTGCTGGACAGTCATTATCTGGTTTCGGGCTTCACAAAGGCTAATGAAATGGCGTCATTCCAATCAATGACCTTTGTGGTGGTGAAACTGCTGTTTATCCACGCCGGGAACGTTCGTTACGGTGTAAGTTGGCTTCGATGTATCGTTAGAATGACCTATAGTGATGGAATACAAGCATTTACAATCATGTGGCTGCTGGCATCAGCTCTAAAAACGAGCATTTTTTGATCAACCCTTTTGGTTTGCTTTATCGCGAAATTACCTCGTTCTCTCTTATCAGAATTGATTGTAAAGAACAAATTTTAAACCCAGGTTTTACTGTTCTTAATACCAATTAAGCTATTTGGATGTTACACTCGACGGTTCATTTGGCACGCACGGATGTCCGGTTTATCATTCACGTGGACACCCCGGCCACAATTGCTGTATCGTGTATGAAATCCGGTCTGCTTCCGCTGTGTCACGAAATAATGATCTCAGGTGAAATAGCCTATTATAATCTAAATATTTTCCCTGGCATCGGGAATGGAGATCAGGCTGTCGACGGTGAACACGACTGAGAGAGACTGTGGGAAATCTAGACTTGGAAGGCAAGCAAATTATCTCGCTAGACTTTATATCACTTTCACCAGTGTCCCGATTGCTGAAACAATCAACTATCTATGTGATTACATGCACGAGAACAGTATCAATCCGGGCATCTCGTTGGACGAGCCGAAGCAGTTACTATTCGTCTGCACTTATAATATCTGGTTTTGATTTAGTGGTGAAATATATCGTCAGAAGAACGGGGTCGCAATGAGGTCACCATTGAGACACTTATTTGCTGATATTTTCATGGCAAACTTAAAAATAACCAACTCTTGTCAACAATTGAAGAGTGCACCTCATACAAATGGTAAGTGGACGATACCGTATGTGTAGTAGATACCAAAGTTGATCCAAATGTACTACTTAACAGATCTAACACAGCCCATCCAAATGTTCAATTCACTTTGGAACAAAAAAGAAAACAGTCTACCTCACTTAGATGTTTGCGTAAGCCGTCAAAGTGATGGCTCCGTTCAGTCGTCAGTGCACAGGAAAGCAACTTGGAACGGTCAATACATTCATTTTCACAGTTTCGTACCACTCAAATTGAAGAGAAATCTAGTGTGTTGCCTGGTTAATAGAGCAAGGAAAATCTGCATAGAAGACACAATAGAAAATGAACTCCGTTTTCTGAGGAGTGTTTTCCTAGAAATCGGCTATCCTGAACGGTTCATTGACAGGACGATGCAACGAAATGGAGGTAGGCCAAGACGGACAGTAGTCGATAAAAGCCCGTATTTGTCCGCTTGCCATTCAAAGGAGATACGGAAACTGAAGTTATCCAACAAAGACTAACAGGAGCAGTCAGTAGAACATTCTACGCTGCAAAATTACAAATTATGTTCAAGTCTATGCCGACCGTTTGTTTTCGAATGAAAGATAAAGTGCCAGATTCCGCAGCATCTTTTTGTTTATATTCATTCATCTGGTCCTGCGGAACCAGGTGCGTTGGCCGCACGACCAGGCGCTTATCCGAACGTGTTCATGAACACCACCCGGCTTGGTTGAACACTGGAGCAATTAAGACAATTACGAGTGCTGTGTGTTCACACCTTGTTGAGTCAAATCATTTCGTGGAGGTGATAAACGCTTTTTGCACAATTTACAAAGTTCGAGGCAAGCAATCAAGACTTGTCAAGTGTCGCATCTTAGCCACAGCCGAAGCTGTGAGCACTCGACTCTACAATCCGCCCCTGTGCGCTCAGAAACAATTTGTACAAGCACTTAAACTTACATGGTTCACTTCTTGTTCCCGAACACGTGTGCAACCACTCAAACATTCTTCGCTGTGATCAACTTCACATGCATAGACACACACACGTGCACAGACAGATTTGGATGACCATCCCCTTTGTTGGTTTGAGTCCTATTTAATGCAATGTTTTTGTATGAGTAAGAATAACTGAAAACGAGCATGTTACCACACTGTTCTTTTCTCAAAATATTCTGAATGGTACTTTTTACTTTGTTGCATATCTTTGCTTCAGATCATTGATGGTTGAACAGTGAATATATTGGTGTGTTCAAAATCATAAATACCTATTCCACTCTGTTCCACCCATCCATCGTTTTGACCATGGCCAAACCTATGCTCACACCGAATGACGCTCTATATGGAGCATCTTACTTGGCTGACCAGTGATCACAATCCCGTAACCAGGATTACATTCAATCATGATACGCTCACCGGACCGCCGGACGGATACTTGATATCACCCATCACCACACACCATATCAGCAACTATTTCTCGTACTCCGCACAAACAGTTCGGTTCATTCTGCGTTGCAATACCGAAAATGGTGACCGGGATCTGGCCCTCGTCGATGCTTTCCCTTCCTACTCTCCCCTGATTCTCGCCGCAGTAAGATCTATCTAGCGTTTTTACATCCCATCGCTATAACCCAACTCCTACCTTATTTTCGCTACGCATCCACCGGTGAACCTTCTGAAGTTTCTGTCCCACTGTGCTTCCATTTATTTGTTTTTTTTGCCATGAGAGCGCACTTCCGTTCCACCCGGTCCACCGACCCTATACTTACAATATACTCTCCCGCAAAACCTGCTGTTCTGATCCAAGCAACAGCTAAGTACCTACCGTATCCTGTGGGGTTCAACCTGTGCATTCCACACAGCAATTTTTTTTCTATCTCACTATTCCCCATCGTCCCAAGTCTCCTAATCCCGGTTGTATATATAGCTGGTCATATAGCTCACTGCCCGTACCACATTGCCGCATTGGTCTCATCTAGACCTTTGCGCACATAGCACCCAGGCACATTCCTGGTCCGCTCAGACCTTTGGCTTGTCTCTGTCTAGTTGACCGACTTTCTGCTACCTTTTTACCTCCGTCATATATTCCTACGTATCATGCCATTCCTGTCCCCAACCAGTACTCGGAAAATCCGTATCGCCAAAGCTGGCAAGTCCAAACACACCCAACCCCTCCCAAAATCCAGGCCGTGCTCTGTCACCCTCATTATCGTCGACGTCGAAGCTTCTCATAGTCCAAATGGCCTTAAACAGAGTTTCGTCGAACTTAGCAACAAGGTCGAGCTGACTGGTGAAATCCTTTCAAAGGTTTCACCCCTGGCTATTCTCCTTGACCCTGTAGCCGCTACATCGCCCAAGAACTTGGTTTCAATGGGACACCTCCTCAACTCTGTATCTACTGAGATATACCACCGCATCATCGACTCCGAGAAAGCAGTGGTTTTTAATGTTTTAGACCGCTTACCACTTTCCTTGGCGAAACACAACATACTAATTTCGTGCGACATGGCTCACTATAGATGCCATTGCAGGAGGCTACGTAAAAAGTCCCAGCGACATAGTTGCCCCCTCTTGTTCCAATTTATGGACGACCAAACAGCTACAGAAATCATTAGCAACAAGTCGACAATTGATGCCCTTTTGCCGTACAAGGACATCAAGATATTCTCTGATAAAACCCCCCTCCAACGGGAAATACTTCGCTCGCTGAGAAGTAACCCGCCTTGCCCATGCAGGCTGACCCCACTGTAACCGATATGAGGGTTACCCAATGCTCCTCTGTCAAGAAGTCAAGGGCGAGCCCAGCACCTCACCCTGCCTGCCTGCAAACTGTCGACTTAGATATGTCTAACTCCCCACCCCCGGTTCCGCGTGCACACAGACACCCTTTTTTACCATCTCCCCCAGTAGCCTCTACTAGCAATAGCTCTCCTTCCCCGACCACAGGCCCCAAGCGGCACTCCACTTCAGTATTAAAGCCGAGCTCCCCCGTCATAGTCTCTGAGCCAATACAAGACCCTGGTTCAACCATACTACTTCCAATACGTCCTCCGAGCCGTTGACAAGTGTTGTCACCCGCCGCTCTCGATCTAACGACTCTAGCAACTACCCGCCAGCCGCTAGCTCAGCCGCAAAACTTTGTTTCTATCCTCATGAATGCCGCTCCAATCCCCCCATAAGCCTACCCGGTACTCCTACCAGGTCCGCACTTGCTCAAATAATCACCCCACCCACTACCCCTCACTCTCAATCGACTTTTGTTTATGGCGTACTCTCGGATCCTCCAGGTGATAACCAACTGGGCCACCATCCGGATTCGTCTAACGCCATCGTCCCTTCGAGTAGAAGTGACTTTCAGGGCCTTGCCAGTGCCGCTCAACCTTCAATTGCCTCGCACCCCCTTCCACTGTCTTTCCCTCTCTCTGATCGAATGGGTCACACCAATCCTCCATCTCCGTCGCTGCCCTATATCCCTCCCTGCCCCCCAGACACCAACCCACCATACTACAGCCCCAGCATGCCTCCGCTGTCCCCCCCTGCTCACCTTCACCAACCCTCATCTAACCCTGAAGTACCAAGTACATGCCCTAGCAGATACTCTAGGTTCGTACCTGTATCCCGCCTCCTCGCCCCACATCCCCTCTTACCGGCTCCCCTGCCCCTCATGAGCCTTCAAACCTTTCCACATTTCGCCACTCCCGTCCCGCCCCCACCCAACACTACGTCCCAGTTACTCTCCCACATGCCTCCACCCCCACACCGACCTACCGGTCCTATACTAACTCTGCCCAACAGGTAGGCTACCTGCAGTCAAGATCTCGTTTTTTTCCTGACCGGTGCCCTCCGCACCCGTGGCCATATTCCCAGTCGCCCTATGGACCATATCGATGAACTTTCACAGACTCATATCACCGATCGCTCCCCACTCGATGTCATGTCACTTAGCACCTTACACCACGCACTCCCCCCTGTAAATCCCACTTCGAAAGATATTCTTAACCTCTCACTTTGCCATATGGTGCCCCCCCTCTGCACCGTGACACCCCTCCGGTCCACATCAGCGGTGTGCTGCACGCCCACCGTATTGATCACCCACAGCGATCGGCTGCGCCTAATGCTAACGCTTCTCCTACTTTTCGTCCCCCACCCCAACACTGTCTGCCCTCCCTCTTCTACTGACGCTCTATCCCCACTGAGACGCAACTCCTATCGCCACAGCGATCCCAGTAGTCTTGCACCTGGTATCCATGTTTTGCGCACAGCGACACTGAACTCACTCCTACTAGTTCTTATTAATGCTTCATCAATAATTAGAAAAATATCGCACCTGCGATTCCTGGCATTTACGTCAAACGCTGACATTATACTAGTAACTGAATCCTGGCTGTCAGATGATGCTTCGTTTGACCTTGTTCGCATAGCTGGGTATCAATGCTTCTCGAACACCCACCAGTCCAGGCTTGGAGGGGGCTGTTTAGCCTTTGTCAAATGCACTATCCACGCTAGTGTTATCGACCACCCCTCTCTTCTTGTTGAGGATTCGGTATGGCTATCCGCTCACGCCTCCGGCCAGTACCTCCTCCTTGGATGCTTCTACGTCCCCCGGGTCTGGTGCCTGCAAAAATTGACTCAGCCGTGGATGTCTTTAATGCTGCGCTTGACTACCCTGCTAGTGCAAAAATTATTGCGGGTGACTTTGACCTTCCTTCAGTTTGCTGGTCCTCCTATACTAGCCCTCCTGCCCTCTCCACCTTCCTTTCTTGTGCCCGTCTTGGTGGATGGACCCAACATATCTCCTGCCCTACTAGGGGGAACAACATCTTGGACCTAGTATTCTCCATTGATGTTTCTGATATGACCACCCAGACTACTGATCACTTCCCGAGTAGTGACCACCGTATTGTCAGGTGCAAGTTCAGCTGCTTTAGCTGTTCTCATCTGATGCAATCCTCTCCCCCTGTTCTGACTTCCTACCGTTCCTGTAACTGGCCCCTAGTGACAATGATAATCCGCTCCCTTAACTGGGACACTTTCTTTCATCCGATCCCCTCACTGTTATGAACTCTCTCTACTCCAGCGTCCTACACTGCCTAAATACCGCCAACCCATGTGACGATCTACGCCCCAAATCCAGCAGCTCACGCCTGTCACTTTTAGAGCCTAAGCTGTCTAAGCTGCAACTTACCTTCGCTAGATCGCACGACTTTACAGTTAAATAAATTAAATATTGGTATATTTCTCGGCCATGGTGAGACGCACGCGCTAAAGCATGATCATGGTGTACACGTTACTCAATAAGATGAAACGTTCACATATTTTGAATATGAAAGTCAAGAGTATTAGAAATGAAAAGACAAATACGGGAAAAGTTTGAATGGATCATTCTGACAATGGTTTGCGCGGCAGTTTTAATCCAGTTTCGAATCGGGATCAGGCAGTGGTGCGCTGTGCAGATATCGAGAAAATCGTTAACGCAGTGCTAAGGAGGCATTATTAACAAGAATGATGCAAGCCCAGGAAACCAGAGGCCAAATAAGGTTCTGCAGATGGAATAAATTTTGAACAAGAGGAAAAGGGGGGGAAATTGACGCATGCGAAGAGGATAGCGAACCATGAAGACAATGCAGGCCCTGAATGACGGATTTACCGGAGTTCTGTAAACGGAATGAGTTTTGAAGCAGAAGGACATGAGGCCAATTTCGTGAAAGTGAACACCGGTGGATGTGGAAGAAACAGCAGTCCATAAAAGGTGAAATTAGATTCAGGGCCAGTAACCTGTACCATTCAGAAATAAGAAGGCGCACCTGGAGGGTCCTCGAGAAGTGGAGAGTCAAATTCCAGCCGGCTACGGTTCGGAGGAAAGATAACCTGTGTTAACGGATAATAAAGTGGGAAAATCTTCGCATGGACTTCAGCGTTTTGCTGTTTTAATGACAAATATATATGTATGTGATGACGCATTTGCCTTCAGTGTTATTCTGGTAACGTACGACATCGAATGCGTAAGTTTCATCTGGCAGGGCAAAGTATGTGTCAGTCTCTCAGCCGAGTGTGGCTGTATGTTAGCGGCATGCGCGTGAGCTGGAATTCGTGTTGTTTGCTTTAGAAAATGCTGAACGATCTGATAAGCAATCAGGGGTATCTCCTGTTGTGTGGTTGGATTTCGGTCCCAGTTGCTATGGTAGGTTCTACTTGCGTCTCTGTCCGTACGAGTCAAAGCGGCCTCCTTGGTTAGCCAATTTGGCGACTGAGATAGTTGGAGACAATGACCTGAAATAAAGGGAGATTGCAGTCTGGACGTGGTTCCAGCTGTGGGTTATGATAATATATGAAGAAAATAAACAATGGGTTGGTTAGGTCTATGTGAGTGGGGCATGGGTAAAATAGGCTGGCAGTGGATTTGAGCAATACTGCTGCAGGCTGAGGAAGTTGCGTACGCAGGCTTGGTAACTGTATGCGCATAAACCAGTTACAACTGAGGCTGTGTTGCATGGTCGATTCGCATCTGAGAAGGCAAGAGGCCATCGCTCTAGCACACCCAAACAAAACTGGATATCTGTCCAACCTGCTTAGTAAAAGGTCCAATCAATCCAATCATACCTCGCCCAAGTTCCTCATCTGTGGCTCATCTACCGCTAATACTCCGCCATTTATTTCTGAGGCCTTCACTGAGCATTTTTCTTCCTCCCTTATGAGCTGTCCTGGTATTCCCCCTCCTACAATCCACCCCTGCACCTCTGCCTCTCTTTCATCGATTCCCTTCACCCATCTAAAAATTGGAAAATCAGTTTCCTCTATTAAACCTTCCTCGAAACCGGGACCAGATGATCTCCCACCGGCCCTCCTCCGTTTTGGTGGTCCCGACCTCCCTTTATTTTTACTTAATATGTATACCACCTCCATGCTTCACAGTTTCGTCCCACCTCAATGGAATTCCTCTGTTATAGTTCCGCGCTTTAAAAAGGGCGCACTACTCGACCCAGATAACTATTGGCCCATTAATCACACCCCAGTAGTCTGCAAAATTATGGATAGAATTACCAAAAAACACATTGTCCAGTACCTCTTATGTAACAACCTGCTGAACCTTGGTCAGCATGGTTTCTTGAACTCCCGTTCATGCTCTTTTTGCCAGCTTGACTTTCTCAATGTCCTGTTGTCTGCTGCCGACGACGGCAACTCTGTAATCGTCCTGTACCTCGGCATGTCTAAGGCTTACGACCGTGTTCCCCATATTCACCTTTTGGCCAAAATCCGATGTCTCGGTATTACTGACCCTCTCCTATCCTGGCTATCCTCCTATCTCTCTCTCACAGATCACAAGCCGTGCTCGTCGACGGCCACCTATCTTCCGCCAAACCAATTACTAGAGGAGTCATCCAAGGCAATGTCCTAGGCCCATTACTATTCTTTATTTATACCAATGATATTTTCTCTTCTATTTGACATGGCATTCCTTTCCTCTTTGCCGACGATATAAAAATAGTGTACTCTTTCCTCCCTAGTGACCTATCCGTGACTCTGTGCAACACATCGCGTGACCTACTCGTTCTCCAAATTTGGTGCGTCTCGTGGTTCATGAAATTCTCTGCGGAGAAAAGCTTCCTCCTACCATAGAAGTGCACCGTACCACCCGGCCAAATTTGTCTGGACGGCCTGCCCATCCCCATACACCCTGTGGTTACCGATCTTGGCGTACGCTACTCTTGTTCCTTCAACTTATCAGGACAGGCATCTTTCCGAATCACTAAGGCTAAGCGAACCCTAGGCCTGATGAATCGGTGTTTCTTAATACCGGCCAGTCGCCTCTCCATGTATCTCTTACACGTGAGACCGCCCCTAGAATATTGTCCCATTACCTGCAGCCTCTGGCCACGTTCCTCTATCGTATCTCCTGAGAACGTTCAGCGTACTTTCACCAAAAGGCTGTTGGGCGTATCCCTAGCCCTAACATACCGCCAGCGCTGTGAGCTCCTACAAATTGAGCCTTTATGGATTCGTCGCATGAGATTCAACCTGATTTTCCTCTTTAAGCTGATCCATAACGTGGCCTACACCTCTTATCCAATCTTATTTGCTGCGCCCTGCCCCTACCCGATCCGACAATGTGCCTTCTCTCTCACTGTCCCTCATTTTGATCTCTGTCTGAAGTCCCGATTCTTTCTGTCAGCTTATTCGAAAATCTGGACTAAGCTGCCCCTTAGCGTACGCAGTGCCTCCACAATGTTCGCTTTTAGGCGCGCACTTTTGTCATATTTAACAGTCCCCAATGCTGTATTGCTCACCAATGAGCCCGTCTCCGCCGACCTGGCCTTTGAAAGAGGCCTCACACTGTAACTCTACTACCTATGCGCCACAGGCCACTAGGTGCACCCCATGCACGACACCTCCCCACCCTCTAGTGCCGCAAACTAAGGCCATTGTCTTCACCGATTCATAGCAAATCTACCTCTTGCCATCATAAGATAACCCTATTGCTCACCTACGTTCATCTCTTATCCATCATATTCACTTTTTTTCTCCTCAGTATCCGTTGATTCTCAGCTGGGGCACACCCAGACTGCGTCTCTCTATCCCTTTTCCCTTTCCAGTGATCCTCAGCGACGGCTAACCACTTCAAACGCTGTACTTACCATCTCCCTGGCAGGTGCACCTGGATAATAGTGCTAAACGGTCGTCTACCACTCGCTGTTTCTGTCGGCCCACCTGTCCAAGGTCTCAAGTCTTGGTCAATTGTTCCTGGTTCACGCATCCCCATCGCGGTCGTTTTGTCCCTGTACAATTATCCATGAACACTCGTGTCACTCCCAACAGTGCGGGGCGCGGTCAGATCCACCGCTATGGCCGGCGCGCATCGGGCGTGCAGGCCGTCTGCAACGATGTGCGAGCGCAATAGGGCTGGCGGACCACAACTCCTGCGTTCACTTCACGAAGTGTTTTTCAGGTTGGGTGCTCAGCGCACGGCCAGTCCCACCCACTAGCACCGGTTGCGGATGGCACGCTCTAAATTTTCTCGGACTACCGAATCCAATGCTGTTGGTTGAAAATTGCATGATCTTCATCCTTTTTCCGCCACAGCTGGTTCACCTATAATTCTAATCATCTCTTGCCACTTCCCATTTCTGTCGCCCTACCGTGGTATGCACACCTACCCATTCTGTCCTCCCTCCTATCGCCCTCTCTGCATCAAATCTCATTGCATTGAGTCACTATCGTCCTAACCACTCTTCTCTGCCGACGCTCCCCAGTATCTCTTTTCCCACCTGCAGTCATTGCTGGCTTTTATTCCCTGTGTACTTGGTATTACCCTCTGCTCAGAATGCCCATTGATAGCATTATTATACCTGTCGTTTTGGCAAATCCCTCCTTGTTCTCCCTCCTCATGCCCAATGCCATTATGCACCAATCACACACGCACCCATAACCAATCCGCACATCAGAACTTGCCGCTCCAAACTTCGCTTCTTATACAGTCGCATTTTTTATCTAATCGCCACCACCATATTTTCCTTTCTTGGCTCCGCGATTCCTCTGTGGTTCTTTCTATTAGGCAGTGTCCCGATGAGTATCCACCTGTTCAATTGTCTGCCGGCACACAGCTCCCCAAGTCCATTGCCCCAACTCCGTTGCGCACTCATTTTTTGTAGCCTTTCTGTTCTATTACTGGTTCACTTACCTCGGGGAGTCCCGCTTTCTTGTCCGCCTCCTTCGTGTTTCATTTGCAGTAAAATGATCTGATTGGTGATTTCTTACCTGTGTCTCCTCGTTCATTGCTTTCATCCCTTGATCTGTTTGTTGCTCACTACAGGCATTTTCCTGTACCTTCCAGTGTGGTCCGCTTTTCCATGTTCCGCCGTTGTAATGACAACGTTACGTCACGATATTCTTTTACAGTTCCAAATCGTTTGATCTGTCACTACCCGGCTCCTCTGGTCCGTCACTACATCTCGCACCTGCATTGATCAAATAATCAGACCCATTCTAACATGTTTTCTTTGATCCTGTCTTTCATCTTCACTCTTCCATGAACTGTTCGTCACAGTCTTTATCACTTCTGTGCTTTTGCATTCTATTATTCTCTCCGTTGGGCTGCCACGTGCACTTGTCATGAAGTTGGTCCACCAAGATATTCCAAAGTTAATTCTACAACCATTTGATCTAACCTTACCGACTCCTCCTAATGACTGATAATTTCTTTTCAGGACCCCTTTGTTATTGCTCCTGTTCCTCGCGTATCTATACATATATATAATATCCACACATACATATATATATATAAACTTACGCATATATATCTATGTGCACGCGCTCTGCATCTTGCAGTTCCTCACCGGCCATTTCTCTTGCTATCATCCCACCGACCACCATGATATGCATACATCAACCCTACATCTGTGCCTCACACCTTCCGTATCCAATCCTTCTAAATCGTTTTTGTCATCTGATCATCCCTCTTCTTCTCGCATTGCTCGCTGCCTGTTCTACGGTGAGTTTTGTATCCTGTCCGCCGACAATCCACTGCAAAGTACCAATGCTTCATTGATATCTAATCCACTGCAGTGCTTCCTACTTTTTTCTCCATCGTTCCTCGCTACAGCAGTTCCTTATACCGATTTCCAGCCTTTCCCATGTTTACCAGTCGGCCTCCAAATGTAATTACCCGGACCAGCCATTCAGTCCAACTGACCTCGACTTTCAAACTCACTGGGCACCCTTTCAAGTCCGCTCTTGAGTTCATTTAAACTCCACACAATCTCTATGGTGTGCATACGTTTATTTTATTTTCATCCTACTTTATTCCCCCTTCTGAGCCTTATTATCCAATATTTTCATGAGAGTCTCCATATTTCCATGAATTATATCTGTACATTCCATCACCTGTATCAACACAATCACTCACATGGCATGCTTCTGGCGTTTCCGAAATAAACCAATATTACTATCATTATTATTAGTTCGTCAGCCTAGCTGGTTTTGACTACTACCCCCATCATCCACTACCTGCCATCAACAGCAACCAATGTCTTCAGGGAACAAAATACAAACCACTTGGAAACTCATTTTTTTATCACGTATGCACAAAGTCCCACTTTTACACTCTTTCAAATTTCGCTGTTCTTTCGGGTCTGGCCTCTCCCAGTCACCGCTGTCCTCCTTCCTCTTCAACATCTGTGCATGGTTGCTTGGTTGCATCAGCACCGTTTGTCTCCAACAGTGTTTCCAGGCAGATTCTCGTTGAACTTCCACGTTCTGTGCACATTTACCGTTCGCCCTCCTTAAAAGCACACTGCATTCCTGGTGCAGGTTTCCGCCTCCATGTGACTTTCCATATATTATCGGAATTAACTTTACAGAAAGGCCAACCTGATTATCCCATTCGACTCATTTGCATTTGTATCAAAGGCTCCCTCCACAATGAGTTATCTAATGGAGGACCAATCTTCTCAATATCCGCAGGTCTCGCCGACTGCACTCCGATAACACCATGTTAACTCTGTTTTTAATTTTCTTTTGGTAACACTCACAACCAGTTTCTCGATATTGATTCCTCAAAGAACCGGTTGGTGCCACACCACGTCTCCCTCTAAACTTCTTGACCCTTCTTTGAATCCATTTCACTCCAACTCTCTCTATCTTCATCAACTGCACAACGATTTCCGTAGATCGCCGTGACCCATTATGGACCACCGGGTCCGTCGTAGACAGTTATGAGAACCCATAAGGCAAGTTGTGTATTATTCCTGCCTCAACTCCCCGTTCAAGTTGTGATGTCATACAACAATTGCTTCATGGGTTCTTGCAAACACTGCACTTTTGCCCTTCTTCAACATAGCTTTTTCTGCATTCGTACGTCTATCCGGCTGACCATACTGTCACATTCCCGAATTCGAAACGGATTCATAATAGCCGCGCTGATACTCTCCACTTTAGTTCACTTAGACACCGTCCAGACTTATTGTTCTATTACTGCAGTTGTGTGAACGCTAAACTTCAAAAGTGTGATCATCCTGCATTGCTATGAATTGTTGCATTCTCTGATCATGCCTTTTGCATATGTCCTGACCGTGATCAAGAAATATACCATTATAATACTTCTATTGAGCTTCCTCCTAATCTCCTCCTTTCCAGCGAAAATGCGTGAATCATATATAACCTTTGTTCGTAGTCTAGTCCGAAACAAAATTCAAACCACCTCATGGATCTCCGCTGTGCCTGCTCCGGATTTCTTATCCCGCACGAGAGACAGACTCCAGGCCTGAGCGCAGTGTTACACTAAGTGTCCCGCAATGGCCCTCCATATTGGTGATGGGACTTGTGGTCCACCGGAGATTATTGCGCGCCTCAGTTGATAAAGTGCGCGCGACGCTTTATCCCGGCACTCCCACATTACCTGCTTGGCTTGAAGTCCGCTCTACTTACTACTACCAGATCCCTAACCTCCATTCCCTGGGAAGCGCCGTTTGGTCGCCCGGTAGGCACATATAGAGATTGAGTCACTGTTCTCTCCCGGTACCCAGGTGTTGGCGTTTGTCTGCTTTGAGAGGGAGATTCCACGCCACCAACACACACGCTATCCGGATCTCCCTCCTCGGTGCAATCTCCAACATTTCCAAGCGTTTTAATGTCGTCCACAAGTTCGTAGCAGTTACCCTCCAGTTCATCTGCTAGGTCGGTAATTTACAGGACGAACAGCAGAGGGCCCAGGACAGATCCCCACGGTTCACCATTATGCAATCTTCCCATGCTGGAAAGGACATCCTACTCTCACCCGCAACTGCTTTCCTGGGAGTCTCCTAATAATCAACCTCTTTACCAAGAGACAGCTTGAATTCTTTTAGCTTACTCGCCAACAGCCTTTGGTTTACGGAATCGGACGTCTTCCGGAAATTCAAAAGGCAAACTACGACTGTCTTCCTCTGTCCAGTTTGATGGCTACTCCATCCAAGCAGTGTGTCACACTAGGCAAGCATGACTTCCGTCGAATGAAACTGCGTTGGTGGGATGACATACATCGGTGACTTTCCAGATGCTTGATTGTGCGGTCCCGGAATGCCCTTCCCAAGACCTCCAGTAATACTGACGTGAGGTTTTTCGGTTGATAATTCGCACATGCCTCTTTATCACCTTCATATGAATTGAAGTGATGGTAGGCGTAAACCAATCCTGTGTTATCTTGCCTTCCGACGGTGCGCTGAACTAAGTGGCTGGCTTCTTGGCTAACAGATCAGCCAACGGTTTCAATACTGCTGGATGAATTCCATCGAGTCACGGTGTCTTGTGTGATGACAGGAGCCTCATATTTTTGTAGAATTTGCTCTCACAGTCTTCGGCGTCTACCACCTCTGAGAAGTGCGTGTTTCTTTTAATGGGTTTATCGGGCGCTCATTGATCCGGTCTGTTTACCCCCTGGATTAATCGCGGTAGATGCTCAGCCTTCCCTTCCTCCGCGAACACACTTGTTCCGTTTCCATCATTTATGTCTCTTACTGTTCTTCGCAAGATAGCCTTTGATTGCGCGTAATTGTAGTGCGCTTTCGAATTCACCCTGACACTGGTGGCAATCCTCTTTTCGTAGCTCTGCCTACGGACCCCATTTTGACCTCCCTATAGTGCAGGAAACCTCGGTGCCAACTCATGTGAGCGCATTCTTGTCAGGCGCCTGCTTTCGTTTGATGACCGCTCTAACAAGGTTGATGCTATTCCTTCTCAATTTCGTTGTAGGAGCTACATCATTGGTGATTTCTGACAGCTTCTTCCGTGCGTGCAGCTACCGCGTCTCAACATAGTTTTCCTCTCTTGGCCCTAGTCACCCGATCTAATGTGTAAGTGCCCACAGACCTTATTTGTTGATTACGGACAAGTTTCTCACGTGCGTATCCAGCGCCCTCACTTCTTGGGGATTCACCGTCATTCTGGGTGTACCGTAAATGCAGTTGCCAGAAAGTCAAGCTAAATCAAATCAAGTCAAATCAGAGCGCGGGAGTGGCGGCCGACGCCGATGTTAGCCCAGTTTCTTGTACCTGTACGTCCCACGTCTCACCGCCTTTCGACCTCCTGAAAACCCTCCCCGTCGGTCGGTGGATATAAATTCGAGTCGCGTGAAATTTATCGAGGCGCAGTCAAAGGGAGCAGCAAGAGCAATATTTCGGCGGAGTAAAGCCTCTAAGGCCGGCACCTACACTCGGCACGCAAAAGTCATTTCACCCAAACGTCAGCTCCCTTGTAGGTAGGAAAGCGTGGAAGGTTTTCGAGGCATAAAGCAGATTTAGGTGTAGGATCAAGGAAAAACAATGACGATAATAGTATCATTATGAACAATGACAATAATATCATTGTTAAAAGGAAAAGAAAAAGGGAAGAGGGTCAGGATAGAATTTCTGCGTGCTGTCCACCTATTCACAAGCACTCCAGAAAGACGTGTCCACGCAAAGCCTCATTTCCTCTCAAAACGATGACGGTATCTGTTGCCCCTGCGTCAGCACGGAGTTTATTCCAGTCGCTCCCTACTCTGCACGAGCAGAATTGGGCTATTTTATTCTCGTGAGCCCTTGGCTTAACAAGCTTCGGCTCACGCCTTCTGAGGGTGAAGTCTCTGTTACGGACGGGTAACTTCTTTCAGATAAATCTTTTAGTTCCTTCGCTTTTTCTATCAGGTCTCCCCTCGGAAGTCTAAACTAGAGCGACACCAAATCTGATGATGCCAGTCTACCTTCGTGCTCTATTCCCTTAGACCGTGAATGGTTCCTGTGCACCTCCTCTGGAACCCTCCCAGTGCGTGATGGTCTCTATCTAACTAAGGAGTCCAGGCCTGGTATACACACTCTAGGCAGGGTCGCGCCAGAGCAGTGCAAGGGGGTAGTATGAATCTAGGGTCCCTTGGAGCCACTGTTCTTCGAAGTTGGTACAAGACTCCGTTCATATCGTTGGCTGTTGACAAACGCTGTGTCGATGGCCTAACGCTGCTTATTGCAAATATCGCCAAGTGTAACAACTTCAATGATTGGAACTCCCTCATTCATCACTCTCATTTATTTGCTTTGAGGATTTCAGACCACTCTTTCCCACGTTACTCTTGCGAACACTGTTTTGTGGCCGTCAACAAGCTTCGCTTCGACCGGGACCTGTACGTTTTGCTCGATCAGCCAAGTCCCGGATCTCCATCGCTCATGCAACTGGTTCTCGGTTGCCCGAGTTCAGGTCCTAGGTTGCCGCCCAGTTACGAATGGCATCTGAGTCCTCATGAATTCGGGTGGATGCACGAAATCCTGGATTTTCACGCCATCCGCGAGCAGAAAACGGTGACCTAGGAACAATCGGTGGGATATTCACATATACCAGGAACCGTGTAAGTCACAATGGCGCAAGTTGAGCAACGCGTAGTTAGTTCACACGAAGCACTAACACCAGAACAAAATTGAGTCGCAGATTCTACGGTACCAAATTGACAATCCTAAAGAGCGCAAACGTATAGAAATGTCAAGTATGCGGTCGAATAGACTCAACAATGAAACCCAAAGGTTCAAAGTCCCGTGGTCAAAACACGATAGTCAGAGACGGTTTAAGGCCAAATTCAAAGTTTTCACACAAAGAACCGAACTTTCGAGAGCGTTGTGTATGAATGAGCATGTCAAAGTAATATCAAATACTGTCACATTTACAAAGCATGTGAAACATTTAGAATAACTTCCAATATACGTCCGTTATAAAACTACTGGCCCCAACAATGATCTTTGCGGCACTCCACTGGTTACCGTCGCCATTATGGACTTAGTGTCCTCAACTTTGACGCAGAACTGACGATCGCACTGGTGGGCTTGTACTAAGCCCATTAATAGTAATAATAATATTAATAATAATCATAATAATAATAGTTGTATATTTTTCGGCCTCGGCCGAGACGCACGTATGCGAGCATGATTCAGGTGTAAATTGTGGCTCAGTGAAACAAAAAATTAGAAAACAAGTGAAGTAAGCTTGACCAAGTTTAATTAAACTACGGTGGCAACGGTCCACGTGGCAAATACGAGTCGGTTTCGATTTCATCATTGGTGTTAGTGGAAAACGAGCAGGACACGAAATTTTTGAAACGAACTTTGTCGCACAATGCAGGCGATACAACATGGGCAGGGATGATGCAAAAGCGACGAAGGATGCTTTTTCAAGTTCATTTGATGAAGTAAACATGGAAAACTGCAAAGTGGTGCTCAGGGGAACATTTGTGAATATGGAATGAGTCAGAACACTGTAAACAAGGAGAAGAGGTTACCGGGAATAATGGGTATCATCCAGCGATTTTAGCCCGCGACTGACGGAAAAAGAATGGCGTCCCATGATATGAAGAATGAATTTCCAAGAGAAATGCCATCAAGGAGAAGCAAAATAATGAAACAGAGAAGACAATAAAGGTGGTTGCTTGGACTAGGCCTGACTACTCCCAAAGTAATAAACATATCTTATTTTATTGAGTCTTCTGGGGCGTTTCTGCATCCGAACGGGGCACTGCAGGTGGGAGTAGCTTACAGTATTTCGAGTGCGCCCTCTATCGAGAAAGGTTCCGTTGCATGGCCTTTATTCAGTCAGAATTGGCAACGGGAGGTCTCGGCCAAGCATAATTTATCAGCAAGTAACAGCCTTAGATAATGCGCATTATCTTTTGAATATGGTCCTCTTTCGGCGTTAGGGGTGCAATGCCAAGGGCGAAGCGAACAGCGAAAACTGGCGGGCCACATTGGTCAAAATCGATGAACATTGGTTCCTGGTGCAGTATTGTTTGGTGTACGGTTTGTGAATGCGTAGGTCTGGATTGAGAACTCAATGGGAAATAACTGTCAGAGACTCCAGTTAGTCCAATAGGAAGCTGTCGGAGTTTTTATGCTTTTTGGTTACATTTCCCCGTAGCTACATTCAGCCCGCCTAGTTTACGCAACAACAGTCTGTTCCACATTTTTCAAAAGCTCTAGTGCACATTACCATGTACGCGGACGGTGCAACTCTCTGAAGCGCAAGCGTTGTACATCTGCGGATTACAACTGATGGAACGAAAAGCCGATCCGAGTACTGGAAAACCTGAGTTAATGATGACAAATGCGTGGTCATTTCATTCGGCAGAGCGACTGCTTACATGCTTTGCATTAACGGAGCAGCCACAATGTCAAGGTTTGGCCGCCACAGTATTCTCGGGTACTTATTAGATTGCAATCTATCCTCCTTCCACCAACACGAATTTGCCGTCTATTCCGTCTTCTGAGTCACACGTGATTCGAAGGTCCTCCTTGTTTATTTTCAGGGATGGTTTCTCTATAGTTCTCGGAAAATACTTCCATCTCCTGCTGAGGAACGATAGCCAGGTAGTGCAGTCTGGTCTTGTCCGATATCGCTGGGTCTTGGATGGGGTTCGTTGTACCTCCAACAACGGGGTGTGGGGTTTGTGCCACGAACCTTTTACCAACCGCCTCTCATAAATTAACCTCCATCCGGTTGACGTAAGACGTACAAAAGGTGATTTATGTTTAACACTTCACTCTTTTGAGTCATGTCAAAACGATAATTCCTTCTCCGTCTGTCCTCTCTTTCCCCCGCAGTCACAGCGGGAGGGATTCTCGATAGAAAGCAGGTGCTTCCATGAACTAACCATTTCACCTAGAAAGTACTACTCTGTGGATTGCTCTCTCAAAAGATGTCGTTTTTCGCGGAACGGAATCACCTCCTAGAAAACACTGGACCTCAATCCCAGTCTTCCCACTGATTATTCGTCCAAAAACAAAAACAAAGCAATAGATTTCGTTCATTGCACTTCCATTCTGCCATATGTTTATAAATATCGTGCCCTCGTGCCTGTCAAGACACTGTCCATAGTATGACACTGCCTGATAATACACATACGTTCTTTCCTGTTGCCTCTCTTTATTCTCGCAAAGGCACGCCGAGCCCAACAGGCGATCGAGTATCCCACCAAGAACCGGGGAACATGGGCTGAATTCCTTAAACACATACTGAAGTTCGGGACTTTAGGACAAAACCAACACCCGCCTAACATCTTCGTGGTCAAAGGACTCAGAGTTTCGCGAGTCGGCCAGGGCCGACCAGTGGCACTGCGTATAAAACTCTAGTAGCCCCTCCGGCTTTTTCTTGGGGAGCTTGAGGAAGACAAGTCAAACTGAGGTTGTGGACCAGGGTGCCGGGCTTCATAGCTGCATCTGAAGGGGCGTGGTCGGCTTTGCCAAGACTCAAGCCTGCAGATGGTTGTAAGCTAGCTAGACCTCACTTTGTGGTTTCCTTATTAAACGCCTGCTTCGGTCCTTTGTACTGCGGGGACCATCTGCACGTTACTCTAATGCTCGGCACTGTACGAATACGTTAACCAGAACGGTATTCTCTAAGACCCATGAGAACGAGAAGGCGATTGAGAAAGACAGTGATTAGCGTGTATTTGGGAGCATTTGTGAGTGTGCACGAGAGCAACGGTCAAGTGGCAACCGCGCTTGGCAGTCGGCATTTAGTCAAAAAATGAACGTGTTAAAGTATGGACGAAGAAAGCCACTGCTACACGATGACATCTGAACGAAGCAAGTGATACGGAATCAACTCTGAGGAAACGAAGAGCTTATGGGAGAAGCTGTGCTATCTATCAGACTGAAACAAATTGGTGAAAGCCGTTGTCTGGTGGGAAAAATACGAAGGACTGCTGACGACTAGTAAAGGCACACGGCCAAAATCCAGGTTAAGCTTATGAATAAACTGCCAGGTGGAGTAAGCCAGGCCAAAATGGGCAATTTGCGAGTACTCGACACAAAGTCTTTCTTGAAATCTACGAGCTGCTTAAGGCCGGCCACAACGCACAAGGAAGCAATCATTTACAAAGCGGTATCAGAAAAAAGGACACCACGTGTTCCGATCCGTCCCGGTAGCCCTAGAAAACGTACTCTTTCGCCTCTACACCATATCGGAATATCGATACAACATGTGCTGTTCGCACAAGACATATGTTGATCATAACGGGAGCATTATATAAAGGTTTACAAGCCCACCTATAGATCGGAACCACCCGTCTGACCGGTTTGTATAGTAAGCCCGGATTTCTTGATTCGTTTCTGGTCGGTTCGAGCGTACATAACCTCTAAACTGTCCACTGATGGCTTAACTGCCCATTTGTCGGCGATTTTGGCCAACCGATCACGTACTGTCTACTTTACTGCCTCCACCTTTGTGTTTGATCCTGGGCAAACAACGGCACGCCGGCTGACCGCTGAACCAGGCCGCCTATTGGCAATGTTCTAGGCCACTTTGTACATGGCAACCTCTCAAGAGCTACTGAGAGGCCGCGAGAGGCGGGCAAATTCGAATCCAGGTCTTGGCAACCACTTTATCTCATGGCATTTTTTATTACCGGTATATTTCCCGACCGTGGTGGAGAGGCACGCATGAAAGCAAGGTAAGAATTTACAATATCACTCAGTAGGATGAACAACTCACGAACTTAGGGGGAATCACGCATCAAGCTGCAGAAGATTGGGGCTAGGGAGAATTTAAGCGACGTAGAGTGACAGCGGAATATACTGCAATTATGATTCGATTTTTAGTCAACAGGAACCAAAGTAAGGAATCGGACGGGTGTAAGATTGTTGAGATGGACATTGTCTTAGTAGGCAGAAAATATGATATTCACAAGGATGACGCAGGAAAATGGTCAGCGATACACACTTAAGTTCACCTAAAGAAGTCATTGGTGACAAGGCAAGTAAACAAGTAAGAATTTCATGAAGGTGAACAGAGGAAGACCAGTTTTGTAGAGGTCTGGATATGGAAGAGACCAGTAACCCCCAAAAAGTGAGATGATTTTCACGAGGAGTAGCGTGTATCAGCTAATGTCGGCAGCTTGCAGCTGGCGGAAGAAACATAGAGTTCCAAGAAGGCTTAATCAGCCGGCAGTATAGCGTGTCCACAAGAAGCAAAGTAATGTGGGGAAGAAGAGTGAAATCCCTTGCAATAAGCAGGGCTGTGTTGGTAGAATGTTAAATATACTATTTTATCGTGCTTCCTTCGGCCCTCCTTTATCTGCTTTGGACATCTTGGGCAAGGCTGGACTAAGGTTTGTGTTCGCTTTTTCATTACGGGAAGTAGGAGTGCAGCACCGAATCTGGACCGTCCGCTACTCAATTGAGAACCCTAGCGCAGTGGTTTTGAGAACCAATTACGACAAGAAATAAGACTTGCTGGACCGAATCGATTGGTGAATAATATTTGCCTGCGATTTTGAGTGAAAAACTAGCAAGTAACAGCGAGGCGAAAGAGTTGCTATTTCCTAATATGAAGCCGCCGATGTGCGGTGGAAAGCGAAAAAATATGCTCCGATTCCAGTTGTGAGGTTTCAGTCAGTTTATTATCATTGGTGGGGGTCGATGTTGATTACTTCGGCCCTTTGTCCTCCTGATAATAGAAGGGCACACAGGAAGGTTGTGGTTGCATGAATGCAGCTTTACAATTCTAAGCAGTTTATCTTGGGATGGTTTATGAAGTGACCACCGATTCGTTCTTAATGGCGTTCCGGAGATTCTTCAACAGGCGGAGCTCCCCAGAAACGTTTAGGCAATGGTTAAGACTGCCTTAGGAAACAGAAGAATTTGATTAGATGGTGCAGCCTCCTGTGTAATGCTACCATAAGAGGTGATACCTCGGATAGAAGAATACAGTTTCCCTTTTATCCACCCCGTACCACTCACCTGAGGGCGTTTGTGAAAGACTGATACATTCGGCCAGAAGAATACTCCCGATTCTGGTCTCACAACAGGTCCTTGACGGCGTGGCACTCAACAAACCACTAGCCGAAGTAGAAAGCATATCTGACAATAGACATTTGGTGCAAAAAACTGCTGATCCTGAAGACAAACCTGCATCTACTCTCAGTGATCTGTTGTTCCTGCGGTTCAACATAAGCGATAACTCCGAAACATTTAAGTGAAAAACTGTGTATTGAGATGAATGCAAGTCATCCATTTAGCACAGGCTTTCTAGAAAAGTTGAACTAGGAAGTACATACGGGCACTGCAACTCTATCAAAAGGGGGTCTGCAATAAAAGATCATCCCCATGTTATGATATCATCATCTTTGTGGATGCTTCGTTACATAAACATGAATGATCTATCTGGGTGACCGAAAAGTGTTGAACAAAGATCGATGGCTTTGTGCGCACGATGACGGTGGGAACAACTAAGCGGGATATGGCGCGAGATGTCTGCGAGTTGCTTTTGCTCAAAAGGGGCAGCTGCTAGGATGACCTCGGTGCGTCGGACTGAAAGCAAAGCAAAGGTTGACGGAATATACCTCTGCACCCTTGAAGTTGACCAAAGCTATGTTTGCTTCATTCATCTGTAATGTATCTATTCAAAGACCTGATGTTTGAAAACGGCCCTGGAATTCTGTATGTGACTAAGTTTGATAAGTTTTAGGCAAGTTGCAATGGAATCAATCTGCACAAAATTTACTCGACTTCATGCCTAAAAATTGTTTTTTAAATACCCCGAAAATTGGAAGAGCCGTTTATTGAAGGTTTGTGGAAAAACCGTTTGCATCTAGAGCTCTCGTACTGGTACCCGATCAACTGTTGCTTTCGCACACGTTTCGTTGCGCACATATTCTCTAAGTGATTCTGCTACTAGAAACTGGAACTAATGACGTTCAGGCACGCTGTGATTATTTACATTCCTCATCGAAAAATTCAATTTTATTCGGCTGTGTGTAGTACTGGTGACTACGAAGCTCTTAATCCTTCACATTCCCCAGGACCGTCTGGGCATTTTGACTGTGTCACTAAGTGTGTCTCCATAATTTGATAGGAAAACCTATATAATTGGCGGGAGAAAAATAACAGCGGGATGTTTGGAGCGGATTCGCAGGGCAAAGTGAAAGTATGCCATAGGGTTACTAGCACTAGATGTAAGCAGAGTTCAGAGAAATATGCACTGAAGTTAAGGTCCAGATAGAGTGAGACACATCAATATCCCTCTCTCTGAGAAGCTGGCTATTTTGTGGAAGGATTAGGTAAGCGTGGTGATGCGCAGTAGCAGCAATCCTAACTCATTACTTTGTGTTTGCTTTGTGGTTCATGGTATTTGTCGTAAGGAAATATATTCGCCTAGAACACGGCCCTGGTAGAAGGTTACTATCTGACAGGAATTTCTATAGTGAGATTTCACGTAACTTTAAGTTCAGAGGGGATCTTTTTTGATGCCGCAAACTTGATAGCTACCGTTGTACAACTTTTGCGATTACGACTTTTGAAAGCCGCGCTGTTCGGGCCTGGGAATTGTGCTGCCGTGGCAAGTGTGCGCAGGTTGAAGCAGAAACCTGAGTAATATATGACCCATGAGAAATAATAGATGGCTGATAAATTCCAGGAGATGTGACCATATGACTCAGGCCATATGTTTATACACTGTGCAGTGGTAGGCGCATAACTGGCATGCTTGCTTCGAAAGAATTCTGGACGCTCCATTCGCCGTGGCCATTGCCTAACCTGTGCGAACTGAGCTGAATAGAACTAAACTGAAGTGCTTGTACCGTTTAAAATACACGACTCATTTATTGACCCCCTAGAATCTCACAGAGCACATCTACAACCGCGTTGCTCTTCTTTTCTGTCTCTCGTGTGCTGTGGCACCATTTTGGCTCAAACTTCGACTGCCGCGATGACTGTGTCTGACCGCACACTTCACTAAACCCTGGGCCTCGTTTGTCGGTTGTTTTGGCCGAGTGGCTGTGATTTCCATATTATTTGCATGTTTACACCTTGCTAGTCTACCAACGCGTAATTTACCGGTAAGCACTGTTTTTGACTTTAGAATTCGTCACTTTGGCTGTCTCAATCAGTATCGGAATAACGGCAACTACTTTCTGTGGCCATCAAGGGCTTAGTGTTCTCAAGTTTTGCGTGGAATCAGCGGTGAGCTAGTTATGCTTTTGGCCACCCCATCAGAACCGAAACCACGTCCATCCCTCTTAGCTTGTGTACAAGCACATCTAGGAGTGATTGTTAGGATGTGAACCGGTTGCACAGGTTCTTCACGGAACATAGCCCAGAGAATCAAATGCATTCCTTCTCGAAGCCACTGAGCGTACAAGCCCTTATTCGTCTGAGACCGACCCTGTCACTACGTTCAAGGTTGCAGCGGAACTGGTTGTCGTGGACAAATCCGGCCAACCTAAAAGGCCGAGCAGCACAAGAGTGTTTACCAGATTTGTGGGCTCCTCGGTGCTTACACGTGCATCGGGTATAAAACTGCACCATTCCGTGTATATCAGTCCGCAATTATCTTGTTAGGACGAAACATTGGCGGCGGTAAGCGCAGCCGCAACAGGGCTTTAAAAAAGCGCCTCGTATCGGGTTTTAGAAAGTATTCGAATCGAATCGTAGCAAATCAGCATGCTTATCTCACTGTGAAGGCCGTGCGGCAGTTATGCCAATTACATAACAAGCAAAATAGTAAAGTAGGGAATCGCTTGCCACGAAAGGATACGAAGCGTTGATGAGGAGTGGAAAACGCTATTTGTTCTGCAGGGGTATTGCTCACGGTTTGACAGTGACCAAACACTCGGTCATCAATACATTACAGTGATCAGCCGATCACACACCTTCTATCCCTTTTTTCAATGTACGCATCGCGCACGCGGCAAACACAAGCACCAATTCTGGCGCACTTCATCGGCACACGCCAGCGTGCGGTCCCTGTATTCAGGCCCTGTGAGAATACATGAGGTTGGCACTCCACGGTCTTTTCTCGTAAATTCCCTCGACGAACGCAATCGTAGAGACTGGGTTAGTGTGCCCTCCAACGATACGATCAACGAACAGTTTTTGTGAAGTTGTGCACGGAATCGAATGAGACGCTGGAAACTGGCTCAGATTAAAATGAGTTCTAGTCAAAGTCAAGGACTGTGACTACATTTCTAAAATTATTTTGAGTTCGAAACGAAATACTTGAGGTTCTCTGATAAGTAATTGCTCGCTCATAGCCAAAAATAAATTTAGATTTATGGGAAAGTAAACACATGTGAGATTTATGCCATATTATTGTTGTGAAACTACGGTAAGTTGAAACGCCGTTTAATACATTTGGAAAGTGAATAACACGCGGAGGTATGTATTTTAAGCTCACCCCAATAAGCTTTCACAGTGTTAAATCATTTCATTTGATATTCAGTTCACTGTCCGCATAAAAAAATGAATGCAATTCATTAAATGTTGAATGAAACAGAGTTGTCGGAGATGTTAGTTGGCCAACGTTTTCCCCACCACGAGTACCCCTGCTGAACATTGGTGTGCAGACTAGTTTAGACCTGCCACAAACGCTCCCATGAAAGGTGGATGGTGAACTTCTGATAACGGCCGATCTGACTTCGAGCGCCTGCGGACCTCCAGTAGTCATGGCGCTTTAGTGCCCAGTCTCCTGGCCAAACATTCCACGCAAGTGTTTCCCCAAGGGCAGCCACAGGCATTCTGTTTCTTGGAGTGGTATTGTAAACAAACCAGGGAATCATCTTATTAGGACCGAAAATCTTTCTGTCCACCGCTCAATATTAGTTAGAGCGTTCCTTTTAGCTAAAACACAAGAGAGCGATTCTGTCATATCAGGGCCCATGCATACTTAGTCTAGACCTCGAGCAACTGTCCAATGCTGCACTACCCCAAAACCCAACCGACGGAACCATAGCCCGGGCTGCACTAATGGTCCAGTCGCTGTGTGCTATACCCTGGATGTTCAGCGGTTTTTCGGCAGATTTCTTGAGCGCAGCGATTGCCGGTGTCTCCTCGGGACCTAGCGCCGGGGTGTCCGTCTTTCATACTTCCAGTCCTCTCGACTTCTTGTTGGGAGCGATGACATCCATCTAGCTATCCGTCGGCCACGATGATATAGGCAACACACCACCTACAGGTTTCGGACAGATTTTTTTGCATTCTGCTGAAAAAACAGAACATTTTGGTAATAATAATGAGAATAACAATGGTATATTTCTCGACTGGAATCAAGCTCATGCACAAAAATGAGCGCAGAGCACAGCTCATCACAGCAGTATGAAATATTCACGTATTTCTAAGGTCGGGTTTGTACATCCCAGCAAAAGTACGAAAGGACTAGACAGTGTTTAAACTAACTAAATTTGGAACCGTTAACGCGGGAGGTGCAATGCTGGTTCGGTAACAGGAGCAGGGATTTGCGGAGATCTTGCGAAATGCGAAGAGGCCGGTTAAAGCGTTGTAAGAGTGTAAGGAAGATGTAGTATATACAAGAATGGTTTAAGCAATAGTTCATTGACAGGTGAAAGATAAATCGGGAAGTAGAAAGGGAAATACATGGGCCCACTGGCTGGTTGCCGGGAGGATGGATGTCGTAGGGCCAATGAGAGGTTTCGACCAATGTATGTCCGGACACGGGAGAGAGTAGGGCCAAAGTCAATTCATTATTCAGCAATTTTAGCCGCGTATTGAATGGTATTTCACTGATGACACCTGGACACATCCTTAGGCTAGTGGACAGTGGTGTGGGAACCTCAAGAAGGGGTGAGCCCCGTAGGTCAGATAAGTTTATTGTAGTCATCCTTTTTTCAGGTAATTCCTTTGTGATATGTAAAGGACGAGGTTACACTTGAAAGTGGACATGTAAAGAAAAACTTCACATAGAAAGTAGTGTTCTGTCGGAGCAGCATGAACGATGGCTGAAGGCTAGCTGCGGATTTCAAAATCAGTTCATTAAGAAGGCAGTCCGCTGGAACGGGAAGATGGAGTAGATGCGTCGAAGTGAAGATGAAGAGGCGAAATTTGTGTACACACGTACTATGGCATTGATTTAGAGAGGACCAGACCCGAGGCGACAACGGACATTGTCGGGTATAGGGATAAGCTTTTCTGTATATGCGACTAAATGATATAGAGCAGTTTCAGCCAAAAGCGAGTGACCGGTATTTTGCTTCATAGAGTTCAAGTACGCCACTGACGGTGGGTCACAAACCAATGCCCCAGCATGGGTGGGCTCACCGGGTGCGGCTGGCTGTTGATGAGGAAAATGATTGAGCAACTTGCAAAAATGGGCCGAGATTGCGTAGGTTGGCAAAATGGGGAAAGTAGGGTGAAGGTGCTAAGACGATGGTAGGATTTCTGTCATGATTTGAGAAACACAAGGAATGATAAGAGGACATTCCGGAGTTAATTTTTGGGCCAGTGAGCAAAGTCGTTTGATGTCGGGGATCCACCCTTGTGGTCCGGTGAAACAGCTATGTTGACCTGTAACCCGGATGACACTATTGTAATCGCAGTGGCATGCGACTAAAGAGGCTCCACATAGCATCGGCCAGCGTGAGTTTGAGTTTGATCGACGGCCGGCCAGCGTGGAAACTTGTCCAGTCCGACCGGTTTGATTCACTTAGTCCTTGCGTTATTCCAAGAGTGGCGCCCAGTGAACCGATGGCTACCCAAGAAACCGACGTGATCTGAAAGTAGACCGGAGATATGGCAGCCTGAAGGATGTTCCAGCTGGGTGTTATGCGTTAAGTATCAACAGAAATCCAATGAATACAATTATGGGGGAGTATCCAAGGCCTAGAATTCATGGTGAAATCGGCAACCTAGAAGTTCTTTCAGCTGTGGGTTTCGACAGCGAATGAATGCAATCTGTGATGAGCTAATTATATTATTACGGCTACGGTTGGGCTTCATTTTACCTCCGGGCGGCACATGCATTTTGCCGTGGACGGGACTTTGATGTCAGTTGTTGGTAGCAAAAGCTTGGAGGGAGTGGGTTGACGGGGATAATCCATAGTTTTGTTACCATGTTAACGGCTGCAAGCTGATTAAGTCACGGTGTGGCGGAGCGCTTTATGCGTGGCAGAATTTGTGTCTATGGGAGCTAGGCAAACAAATTTTTGATGTGATATTGGTAAAGTGGAGAAATAGATGAGTTTTCCCCAGATCATGGTGACAATTTGGTCGTAAATCGACAGTTGACTGCGGGCATGTGCTTGATGGCGAGCATTGTGCTATAGGGTAATTTCGGTCTGTACCCCGTGTTAGGGTTTCTAACTTCAGAGGAACATTAATAACGCAATGACCAAACCTGTGCTTGCACGCACAGTGGAATAGACAGTGTTAGTGGGGACTACTGCTGGGTTTAGATATGAAACCATATAGAATCTAAAGAGGACGGTGTTGAATACTGTGGCTATCGGAGCGCCTGCTTTCTTCTGTGTGTGGGCGAAAGAGGATCGTTTGGTTTCGCTCCGGTCGTCAGCAGCCAGGATCAACGGTGAAGAGTTCATTATTATTGGTGCATGAGGCAAAGATGTTTTACACCCTGTGCAATTGTGTTTGGAGGGTGAAGCGCAAGGCTACCGCGTAATAAGCCTGTGCTCACTTTTCATTTGTGCTAAAAAACAAAGAAGGCACATGGAAACTTGGGTGGGTCGCAAACAAATTAAGGGTAGGTATCCAGGGGTTGGCTCCAGAGCGGTTGAGCTTTCATGCTGTTCTTGAGCGGTAACAGGTCCTGTTTTGTTTGGTCCACTTATCAACAAGAAAGATGCAAAACATAGTGGGCTCTACATGGATACATTTTATGAAGCGCTTGCGGACAATGGAGTTTGGCGCCAACGAGCTGGACGGAGATGGAACAAGAAACCCAAAAGGGTTTAAGTTGAGAGAGGTGAGGTCGAGTTATATACATGAATAGCTTATTCAGCAAGCATATCACCGCGCACAGGGTCGGAGACAGATAGTGAGGGCTTAGTTCGCAAGCTCTTTGGCTTCACTACGGGGACTTTCATACGCGGGCTAAGTTTGTGCATGTGCTGGGCAATTCATCAGTCAATGTGGGGAGGTGAAATGTGAACACGATAACTTTGCAGCCAGAAGTATTTTTGTACTTTGCTTTTTGGTTCAGATTGGCGGAGGAGCATGACTTACCCTTGGAGAGTAATTCCCATCGCTCCTTCGCCCGCCACTCCTTACCCGCATCTCCTCCACTTCCATGAAATATTGACAACAAAGCCGTTACATCCACCATCTTCCAATGTCGCGGCTAGGAACAAAAAGACGGGCAGGTTATTGAGGGCAAAATGCATCGCGCACAATCCAGGCGTACCATAAATTATTTAACAATGGTTCGCCGTCAATAAACACGTGTCGGTAAATCTCAGGGATGTTGATGGGAAAATTCATAATCATAATCGTAATGGGTTATTTTGAACAACCTCGGAGCACGCTGGAACACAAATCTGACGGTAAATTTGAAAGCGGAATCCGAATTCCAAGAGGGTGATACAAGTATTTGCACTCTATATAGTGTATGCGAAAGTATTTAGGGTAGCCATCGGCCAAATCGACGTTTATCCCGGATTACCGTAAGGGCTAGACGATTTGATCAGTGATTTAAACTTATACTCTCGCCTACTGACGTTACATGGGGCACTGTACACGGATTAACAAAACCTCATGAAAGTCTCACCGGGTCGCAGAGGTGATTCCTGACACCAACCATCAACACATCTGCTCAAAGTCCATTCCGAATAATCCAATCCAACTGTTCAATTCCTTCCGCGTTGCGGTACGAAACCAATGACCGGAACCCAGCCCTCGCCGCTGTCCACTTCGTCAAACCAGCCCTTTTTTACCTGCTACCCTCAACATTCTGCCTGCCACCACCTGCAACCAAGGTCTCTATGGAACAAAATATCAGCCATCTGCAGCCAACCAGAATTTGGTTAACAATTTTCTATCACATACGAAAAAATTTACACTCTTCCAACCTCTGCCTAGCCGAACCATTAGCGTTTGTCTCCACTAATCTGTTTCATTGACGGCCGTTTTTTAAAAGTCCGTTATACGTCCATACACCATTCATGCCCTTCAAAAGTTCACTGAAATGCCTGCAAAGCTTTTTGTCTTCATGTGAATTCCCGTATGACACTGTAACCACATGCACAAAGGGTCCGTTTTATTATCACCTTTGACTCACCTTGATTTCACATGCGTCCTCCACAATTAGTTACCCAATGCTGGACCAGTGTCCAATATTCCGCTGGTATCTCTGACTGCACGTTGAAAGCCCCATGCTTACTTTACTTTTAATCTTGTTCTTTGGCATCTCTTCCGCCCGGTCACTCGTTAGTGACCGTCCAATTGTCGCTTATATCAGCAATCCCACGATTGCCAGGCTATCCACACCACCCCCAGCGATTTCGAAACCGATTCGCAATTCCTGCTTCAACCATTACCACTTTGGTTCATTCAAACACTACATGACTTTACTGGTGTATTTCGGTTGTTGTATTATTTATAAATTTAAAATTTGTAAATACCTCACATTGACATGTACTGCTGTATACTCTGATTTTGCCTTGTGCATGTGTATTGATCACGGTCAAGAAATATACTGTACTATACTACACTGTTTATGGTAGTGCTCCACAAATTTGCACTCAAGGTTGGGTGACTGGGCCGGCCAGAAGTAGTAGAAATAGAAGTTTTACATACAAATAATAAAAAAGGAGGACTGCATGATGGCAGAATCAAGCAGGGTTGACGGGCATTTTGTTTACCTCAAGGAAAAAATTTCCAATGGAGACGTAAACCAACAGTGGCGCTTCGCGACGTATGAAAGAGTTTGGGACTGGAAACGAAACGACGCGAAGGAGTGGAATTGCGGATACAGAACAAGAAACGTCCGTCGAAGATTAAATTTATATCGATTAGCGACCGAATATCGGATGAACCAGTTATACACCCAGTGGAGGATTCGTCTGAAGAGAGAGATCGCCGGGGTGGTGGTGAAAGAAGTGGCCGGATGGAAACGGGTAAACGATGAGTAGGTTGTTTGCTTTCAGAAAAGCGAGGTACAATGTATCAACATGGAGTTGAAAACTGGGCGATAGATAAATGCGTGGTGTGTAGCCATCATTGTACCAGAGACTTATGGCCCGCAGAAAAGAAGATAAAGTAATTGACAGTAAAATACTATCTACTGATGTCGTTTATGAAGGGTGGACCACGTAATGGCGACAAAGCAAAAGGCTGCGGTACAGGTGCCTCTCAGATGCGCATATATGGGGAGGACATGGCTCTTTGCAAGGCGAGGATATAGCAATGCAACAGCCCTAAGTAGGCATACAGTGGAACTGATGGGGTGAGCAAACTGTCCCAAAATCATCGACTATTGAAATTCTCCGGAGAAGAATATTTCGGAGTGAAATAAACTCTTTGTGATTCTTGAAGCGGAATGTGGGGCTACATTGCCTGCAAACGTTTTCGAGTATATCAAAATAGTGAGAAACTTCGGTGAGTTTCATCTTGCGGATTGGTTAATTTTCCGGAGAGTCTTGGTGTGAAGCTTTCCCGAATCTTAGGGAAAAATGATCATAAACGATAGGCCATGGTGGTAATGGTCTTTCAAATATGCGGTAGTTATGAGCTAAGAAAGGGAAATTTCGCAGGATGTTGGATGCGGCAATTTTCGATGGCGAAAGTGAAAGCGAGTGTGATAGAGGATCTGTGACCTGGAGGAAATAGATGCGTATTTTTACCAGTCCTGGTATATAAATAGAATTTTCTTTCCGCAACCGGAGCTGGTGAAGACGGCTGATCGTGCACTGGACATCCAACCTGAAAACAAATTTTGGGGATGGGGTCGCTATCCGCCAGGCTAGCTGCGCCCGCAAATCGTTGCAGACCTCCTGCAAGCCCGATGTGCCCCGGCCAAAGCAGTGGATCTGACCGCTCCCTCACCGGCGGGATTTGCACCCGTGATTTTGTCGTTTTCATACGAAGATCGAATAGTCCAGGAGTGTGCGCCCAGTTTGCGAATGATCCTGGAGAGCGGGGTCAATAGAGGTTAACGGAACGACGAGCAGATGCAGAAATTTTAGCCGGAAGTGTGGGCCAGATATTTTGCCGTTATTGTCAGCGCAGCACTTAAACCATCAAAGGAAACATACACAACAGTGGTTGTCTGGAAGAATGAAGATAGAAAAACGCACTCTCGGGTGCTCTCAGCTGAGAATCAACGGTAAATGGTAAGGAAAAATACCTAGTATTCAGGAAACTGGAGCTACTTATGAAAGAATGCGGGCTGCTAGCCTTTGAGAGCGGACAGGAAAGCAAATTTGGTGAAAACTGTGGAGAAGGATAGATGGTTACTTGGTAATGAATGGTGGTCACCGGAATGGGATTCTTGGCGGACATTCTAGGGGGAAATAAGAAAAGGGGATTGAGACCAGTCTGGAACGAGTAACGTGAGCTCATCACGATGTAGATAAGAGATATCAATTGGTACTAAGTTTCCTCCAACTGAGAACTTTGTACGTGATGCGGGCAAGAAGGGCGCTCTAGACCTAGGGGTTTAGTTACCTTATTAGGTGAAAGTAATCCCGGTGGAAGATTGATAAAAATGTTGGATGGAACGAACCTGAAGGACGACCGGTTAGTAAGCTAATTACGGCCATGCTGGAGCTACGGAAAGGGAGATGTAAAAATTGAACGGTGAAACTTCGGAGAAAAGAGGACTACGACTTTAAGGGATGAGGTTGAGACTGGACTTGAAGTAACCACCGGGTAGAAAAAAAACAAAAATTCCGCATGAATGATCGGAACAAAATTAGATGGAGGATAGCATGTGGGAGCAGCGTAAGAGACGTCAGAAGTAGAGGCTGCTTTCTGTCGATGATCCGATTCTAGTAAAATGTTGACACCAAGTTTCCTCCAAAGGCCAACTACTGATTGAGATGCGCAAGAAACTGCACGCGTGATGCACAATGAGGGGATCAAAGGAATAGTCGGGGAATGACGTCCAATGGTGCTCAGAGCAGTGCGAACGGAGACCAACTGGACATTGGTGGACTATAAGAAAGCGGAATACGTGAGGCAAGAATATATCATCCCGGAAAGCCAGAAAATTCTCCCGTAGGGAAGATTGCAGCCCTTTTTGTCTCATTTAAGGGAGTTCTCAAGTACCGAGAAGATAACCCGAAAACACCATGGAAGAATCGAAGGGGATGGTCAAAACTGGATGGTTTGTTCAACGATTGATCATGTGGGTGTCGGCATCCTTAGCGGTTCCCGTAGTAGACTGGATTGCCCGGAGGGAGGCCACAATTGAGAGCCATGGTAGATGAGGGCGTGAAGAACATCCGGGCTATATATAAAGCAGCCATTGGGGGCCGGTTGATAGGTATGTAGTCCGGTTCATTCAAACATCGCCTAGGTGTCAAAACGGTGCTACTTGATGAAGAATCAAACAATCCTCCGCGAAACACGTGGAGCAGCTGCGAGAATGCGTGTTGGTGATACCGGGTAATTAGTTTGCGTTCTTGATAACCGGAAATGGGTGAAATTGCCAAAGGATGTGTGAGGAAGTCAACAGGATAAATGCCAAGTGTGATTTGTCACGACCGATCTGTAAGACGATCGGGTGAATCTGAAATAGAAAAAGAAAGGAAGAGCTGTTGTCCGGAGAGTGCTTCAGCTGGGGGTTAGCTCGGGGGAAGCTGCGGATAGAAATAAAGAATTTGAGAAAGAGACACATTGGGCTTAGAGGCGACAGAAGGCGGTAATAGGCGTCAGGGGTCTATATCAGTCTACGGTGTTGGACTAGAAACAGGGCGCGAAGTAAGCCTGCTAGAAGCTCACTGCTTGTCAGGTCCCGGATATGGTGAACCGGAGTAGCATTTGCAATATTAGGCCCAGCTACTTATTACTGGTTTGGAGTGATACCCGCTAATCTTATCTCTGGGGTTATTGAGAAGTTGAGGGTACATTGGGGATATTGAGGGCTAAATGCTAGACGACTGACAAATTGGGATGCGGAAAACCCAAACAGCCATTTTGCAAGGTTGGTCTGGGGATATTTGACGCGTGCAGCCGTGGAGCATTTGAAATGTGACGCTATTGGCTGACTTCTGGTGTTGATTCGCTAAAGGTTGCTAATAAGTTTTGATATACAGTCGAAAGGTAATTAGGTGCTAGAAATCGTCATTTTTTTACAAATATGAGGATGGCGAAGTATGAATGAAAAATATGAACGGTTTTCCCTTCCTGCTTTTTTGGTTCTTGGAATTCAGCTAAGCAGGTCCTTGTCTTCTGATGCGTCGACATGCTGTTCGCAACAGTGGGTTCAAATTTCAGGCTGCTCGGCCTTTGTAGTTGACGTCAACATACACGCTAGGGGAGTATGGGAGATTATGGGGTGGTTTAAACCCAAAGTAGAAAATGGATCAGAGTATGCAAAGAGTCGAATTCGCTGCAAAAGAATCAGTCTCGTGCGTGAAAACCAAGAGATTGCCGAGTGAAGGAGGGTAGCCTGGGGCTTGCCCTTTCGCAATATCAGGTCTGAGCTGATGAGAGACACGTGCTGAAATTGCTTATGGTTGCTGGCCGGCGGATCAACGAATGCAAAGTCAAAGAACGTTCTTTCGCCATTTTCATGCATAGTCTTGCTGACGACGTTACCGATTGCCTAACCGCCACCCTTTTTGCCATTGCCTGACTCTGGCGGCTGAAGCTGGAATTTTGCTCATTGACTCTCACTTGTTTTGCACGTTGGGCCTCCGATTGTTTACCAAATGGCTCAACACTGAATTTTGTTTTCATTTGTTTGGAGGCAGAAAATTGTGCAGCATAGTGCCATAAATATTTTGGTGAGCCCCAACCCTACGACGGCCGTTTACTATTTTGTTAAATACTCGGATCGGACGAATTCTTGATCATGAATGTTGTATTGTTGTGCTTATTAGCAAGACTGGTTCGATGAAATGGCCCGTGGGACGGGAAAAATTCTAATTTAAACTCGGTTCTGTGACCTGGAATCAGCGGTGACCATGATTTCGAGTTGCAGATTTCCACCAGAGCCTGATATCAGAGCTATTTGGATATCAAATCGAACCCACTGGGCCTTTTTCTTTGTTTCTCTTTTTTTCTAACTTAGGGTGGTTCAGCCCACATAGGAACTTTCAATATCCCCACGCCCCGACCGTAACTTCCCGCATGTCTTCTTTCGCAACTGCTGAGGGTGGCCCATTTTCCCAAGTCCGGGCGAAGCTATGGCATGGGTGCCGTTGACATAAGGGGTTTCGCTAACTTGCTGGGAAAATACAGATTGGGACTATTCTAACGCACGGGGTTGGAAAAAGAATGTTGTGCAGCACAGGCCTGTATATATGCACCGGTCTTGTACGACGCCTGGCTATGCGCAAGACTATACGAGGTCACTTGAGGTCTGCTTGCCTCAGTGATGTTGGCTGCTCTGGTGGGAGTGCGCGTGATATAAACAGCAAGAAGACAGTAGTCATTGGCGAGTGGCCGATTCAGAAATCATAGTAGCATATATTTGTCGTCGCGAGAAAAATGCGAGATGGGAGAACTAAGACCAGCAGGTAGTTATTGAATGGTCGGCTTTTGGAATGAGAGATTTGGGAACGGGATAACTGAGGGAAGCGATGTAAGGTCGAATTGAGAACCAGGGGATGTGGTTTAACAGTAGGAATGGGAAAGGATCTAAAAGACTAAATGAAGTGGTGGACGGAGGGAATTAGTGTCCTAGTATCCAGCACCGCGTACTTACTTGATGATTGAGGGAGGTATCATAGGCTAGGAATCTTGGACTAGATGAAAATTTTCACTCACTGTTCATTTGATATTACATGAACAGGGAGCCAGGAGCCATCCAGTTGCAGTCATTAGGAGGTATTTAAGTATGGAAAAGAAGAATGCGAGGCTACAGTGCGTACGCTATACTTTCGATAAAAAGAAACCCTAGGTGATTCTTCTGTTTATTCATAAGAAAGAGAGATACTGCCTCCTATATAAAAGCGGAGTTTTACAACCAATGTTCGCGGTCTGGGCAATAATGGCGGCGGTATTGATTTATCCCGAGGAGGGCATCACCGGCAGAGAAACCATGCACGCTAAGTCGCTCTCAAAAGACCGATCTCCTACGGTGATTTTCAGCTGACCCCGCATCTAACTCAAGGAGAGAATAAATGGTAGGAAAGGTGGATGATGAGGTAATTTTCCCTTATTTTTTACTAACCCTCTCCTCAGTCTTTTTACTAGTATCCGGCTATCCTTGTCACTATTATGGTTCAGCTGATCTGTACATCCTTCTCCCACAGTATGTAAGCCTCCGGTCGATCCAGCCTAGTTTTTAGTATAGCCATAATGTTCTGTTCAAATTTTACCCCTCCCTAACCATCTCACTGAGGTGGATGACAGAATAAAATCTTCTAGGAAAAGCAGTTATTTACAGAAACTATAGGTGCCTAAACTAGTCTGCCAAATACTGAACTTTGCCATCAGATCCATTTTCAGTTCTATATTTAGAATCTTGAAGGTTCAAACCAGCCTCCCTTCAGTCTATTAGCCCAAATTTTGATCACTACCTGTTTCATTTTATCTGACACTCTGCGTGTGTGCTGAACCTTCGTTTATCTTTCACTGCGGACAGGATTTCACTTTTTTCACCTGTATCTCTCTTCAACCAGATTGTCCAGTTTATATTCAAAAACAAGGGCATGTTATCCTGATCCCCCATTGGCAATTGAACCAATGTAGGGACCGCAAATAATTTGTCCTGAGAAGGACGAAGAAGTTGCCGCTACACACATAAACTCATAAGGGTTCACAAGTAGAGGTCTCGGACAACTGAAGAATATACCCGGAGGTAATACTAGTGGTGATTTGATTGATCAAACAATTTGAAAGTTAATCCTCTTTTTGCATAATAAGGAAAGGACCGAAAACCCTGCCACCGCTCATCTGGCTGCTGCAGCTAGCTTTTCTAGCTTTATGATATCCAAAACCATCAACCGTTCAAAAATCCGCAACGTTCAACCACAGGTTTATTTCACTTCGGCTCGGCCCTGATCCCGCGGAGGGGGAAAAAACACACTCTAGTGCGTCCAACATACTCTTGGTATTATGCACGAGACTGATATGATGACAGCGCACCGAGATTTCAAAATCACGGCGTGAGTTTCAACCTCCCTACCCACAATCTCTAAAGGGTATTATTCACTGAGAAATATTCTTCTCCGGAGAATTTCAATAGTCGATGATTTTGGGACAGTTTGCTCACCCCATCAGTTCCACTGTATGCCTACTTAGGGCTGTTGCATTGCTATATCCTCGCCTTGCAAAGAGCCATGTCCTCCCCATATATGCGCATCTGAGAGGCACCTGTACCGCAGCCTTTTGCTTTGTCGCCATTACGTGGTCCACCCTTCATAAACGACATCAGTAGATAGTATTTTACTGTCAATTACTTTATCTTCTTTTCTGCGGGCCATAAGTCTCTGGTACAATGATGGCTACACACCACGCATTTATCTATCGCCCAGTTTTCAACTCCATGTTGATACATTGTACCTCGCTTTTCTGAAAGCAAACAACCTACTCATCGTTTACCCGTTTCCATCCGGCCACTTCTTTCACCACCACCCCGGCGATCTCTCTCTTCAGACGAATCCTCCACTGGGTGTATAACTGGTTCATCCGATATTCGGTCGCTAATCGATATAAATTTAATCTTCGACGGACGTTTCTTGTTCTGTATCCGCAATTCCACTCCTTCGCGTCGTTTCGTTTCCAGTCCCAAACTCTTTCATACGTCGCGAAGCGCCACTGTTGGTTTACGTCTCCATTGGAAATTTTTTCCTTGAGGTAAACAAAATGCCCGTCAACCCTGCTTGATTCTGCCATCATGCAGTCCTCCTTTTTTATTATTTGTATGTAAAACTTCTATTTCTACTACTTCTGGCCGGCCCAGTCACCCAACCTTGAGTGCAAATTTGTGGAGCACTACCATAAACAGTGTAGTATAGTACAGTATATTTCTTGACCGTGATCAATACACATGCACAAGGCAAAATCAGAGTATACAGCAGTACATGTCAATGTGAGGTATTTACAAATTTTAAATTTATAAATAATACAACAACCGAAATACACCAGTAAAGTCATGTAGTGTTTGAATGAACCAAAGTGGTAATGGTTGAAGCAGGAATTGCGAATCGGTTTCGAAATCGCTGGGGGTGGTGTGGATAGCCTGGCAATCGTGGGATTGCTGATATAAGCGACAATTGGACGGTCACTAACGAGTGACCGGGCGGAAGAGATGCCAAAGAACAAGATTAAAAGTAAAGTAAGCATGGGGCTTTCAACGTGCAGTCAGAGATACCAGCGGAATATTGGACACTGGTCCAGCATTGGGTAACTAATTGTGGAGGACGCATGTGAAATCAAGGTGAGTCAAAGGTGATAATAAAACGGACCCTTTGTGCATGTGGTTACAGTGTCATACGGGAATTCACATGAAGACAAAAAGCTTTGCAGGCATTTCAGTGAACTTTTGAAGGGCATGAATGGTGTATGGACGTATAACGGACTTTTAAAAAACGGCCGTCAATGAAACAGATTAGTGGAGACAAACGCTAATGGTTCGGCTAGGCAGAGGTTGGAAGAGTGTAAATTTTTTCGTATGTGATAGAAAATTGTTAACCAAATTCTGGTTGGCTGCAGATGGCTGATATTTTGTTCCATAGAGACCTTGGTTGCAGGTGGTGGCAGGTAGAATGTTGAGGGTAGCAGGTAAAAAAGGGCTGGTTTGACGAAGTGGACAGCGGCGAGGGCTGGGTTCCGGTCATTGGTTTCGTACCGCAACGCGGAAGGAATTGAACAGTTGGATTGGATTATTCGGAATGGACTTTGAGCAGATGTGTTGATGGTTGGTGTCAGGAATCACCTCTGCGACCCGGTGAGACTTTCATGAGGTTTTGTTAATCCGTGTACAGTGCCCCATGTAACGTCAGTAGGCGAGAGTATAAGTTTAAATCACTGATCAAATCGTCTAGCCCTTACGGTAATCCGGGATAAACGTCGATTTGGCCGATGGCTACCCTAAATACTTTCGCATACACTATATAGAGTGCAAATACTTGTATCACCCTCTTGGAATTCGGATTCCGCTTTCAAATTTACCGTCAGATTTGTGTTCCAGCGTGCTCCGAGGTTGTTCAAAATAACCCATTACGATTATGATTATGAATTTTCCCATCAACATCCCTGAGATTTACCGACACGTGTTTATTGACGGCGAACCATTGTTAAATAATTTATGGTACGCCTGGATTGTGCGCGATGCATTTTGTCCTCAATAACCTGCCCGTCTTTTTGTTCCTAGCCGCGACATTGGAAGATGGTGGATGTAACGGCTTTGTTGTCAATATTTCATGGAAGTGGAGGAGATGCGGGTAAGGAGTGGCGGGCGAAGGAGCGATGGGAATTACTCTCCAAGGGTAAGTCATGCTCCTCCGCCAATCTGAACCAAAAAGCAAAGTACAAAAATACTTCTGGCTGCAAAGTTATCGTGTTCACATTTCACCTCCCCACATTGACTGATGAATTGCCCAGCACATGCACAAACTTAGCCCGCGTATGAAAGTCCCCGTAGTGAAGCCAAAGAGCTTGCGAACTAAGCCCTCACTATCTTTCTCCGACCCTGTGCGCGGTGATATGCTTGCTGAATAAGCTATTCATGTATATAACTCGACCTCACCTCTCTCAACTTAAACCCTTTTGGGTTTCTTGTTCCATCTCCGTCCAGCTCGTTGGCGCCAAACTCCATTGTCCGCAAGCGCTTCATAAAATGTATCCATGTAGAGCCCACTATGTTTTGCATCTTTCTTGTTGATAAGTGGACCAAACAAAACAGGACCTGTTACCGCTCAAGAACAGCATGAAAGCTCAACCGCTCTGGAGCCAACCCCTGGATACCTACCCTTAATTTGTTTGCGACCCACCCAAGTTTCCATGTGCCTTCTTTGTTTTTTAGCACAAATGAAAAGTGAGCACAGGCTTATTACGCGGTAGCCTTGCGCTTCACCCTCCAAACACAATTGCACAGGGTGTAAAACATCTTTGCCTCATGCACCAATAATAATGAACTCTTCACCGTTGATCCTGGCTGCTGACGACCGGAGCGAAACCAAACGATCCTCTTTCGCCCACACACAGAAGAAAGCAGGCGCTCCGATAGCCACAGTATTCAACACCGTCCTCTTTAGATTCTATATGGTTTCATATCTAAACCCAGCAGTAGTCCCCACTAACACTGTCTATTCCACTGTGCGTGCAAGCACAGGTTTGGTCATTGCGTTATTAATGTTTCTCTGAAGTTAGAAACCCTAACACGGGGTACAGACCGAAATTACCCTATAGCACAATGCTCGCCATCAAGCACATGCCCGCAGTCAACTGTCGATTTACGACCAAATTGTCACCATGATCTGGGGAAAACTCATCTATTTCTCCACTTTACCAATATCACATCAAAAATTTGTTTGCCTAGCTCCCATAGACACAAATTCTGCCACGCATAAAGCGCTCCGCCACACCGTGACTTAATCAGCTTGCAGCCGTTAACATGGTAACAAAACTATGGATTATCCCCGTCAACCCACTCCCTCCAAGCTTTTGCTACCAACAACTGACATCAAAGTCCCGTCCACGGCAAAATGCATGTGCCGCCCGGAGGTAAAATGAAGCCTAACCGTAGCCGTAATAATATACTTAGCTCATCACAGATTGCATTCATTCGCTGTCGAAACCCACAGCTGAAAGAACTTCTAGGTTGCCGATTTCACCATGAATTCTAGGCCTTGGATACTCCCCCATAATTGTATTCATTGGATTTCTGTTGATACTTAACGCATAACACCCAGCTGGAACATCCTTCAGGCTGCCATATCTCCGGTCTACTTTCAGATCACGTCGGTTTCTTGGGTAGCCATCGGTTCACTGGGCGCCACTCTTGGAATAACGCAAGGACTAAGTGAATCAAACCGGTCGGACTGGACAAGTTTCCACGCTGGCCGGCCGTCGATCAAACTCAAACTCACGCTGGCCGATGCTATGTGGAGCCTCTTTAGTCGCATGCCACTGCGATTACAATAGTGTCATCCGGGTTACAGGTCAACATAGCTGTTTCACCGGACCACAAGGGTGGATCCCCGACATCAAACGACTTTGCTCACTGGCCCAAAAATTAACTCCGGAATGTCCTCTTATCATTCCTTGTGTTTCTCAAATCATGACAGAAATCCTACCATCGTCTTAGCACCTTCACCCTACTTTCCCCATTTTGCCAACCTACGCAATCTCGGCCCATTTTTGCAAGTTGCTCAATCATTTTCCTCATCAACAGCCAGCCGCACCCGGTGAGCCCACCCATGCTGGGGCATTGGTTTGTGACCCACCGTCAGTGGCGTACTTGAACTCTATGAAGCAAAATACCGGTCACTCGCTTTTGGCTGAAACTGCTCTATATCATTTAGTCGCATATACAGAAAAGCTTATCCCTATACCCGACAATGTCCGTTGTCGCCTCGGGTCTGGTCCTCTCTAAATCAATGCCATAGTACGTGTGTACACAAATTTCGCCTCTTCATCTTCACTTCGACGCATCTACTCCATCTTCCCGTTCCAGCGGACTGCCTTCTTAATGAACTGATTTTGAAATCCGCAGCTAGCCTTCAGCCATCGTTCATGCTGCTCCGACAGAACACTACTTTCTATGTGAAGTTTTTCTTTACATGTCCACTTTCAAGTGTAACCTCGTCCTTTACATATCACAAAGGAATTACCTGAAAAAAGGATGACTACAATAAACTTATCTGACCTACGGGGCTCACCCCTTCTTGAGGTTCCCACACCACTGTCCACTAGCCTAAGGATGTGTCCAGGTGTCATCAGTGAAATACCATTCAATACGCGGCTAAAATTGCTGAATAATGAATTGACTTTGGCCCTACTCTCTCCCGTGTCCGGACATACATTGGTCGAAACCTCTCATTGGCCCTACGACATCCATCCTCCCGGCAACCAGCCAGTGGGCCCATGTATTTCCCTTTCTACTTCCCGATTTATCTTTCACCTGTCAATGAACTATTGCTTAAACCATTCTTGTATATACTACATCTTCCTTACACTCTTACAACGCTTTAACCGGCCTCTTCGCATTTCGCAAGATCTCCGCAAATCCCTGCTCCTGTTACCGAACCAGCATTGCACCTCCCGCGTTAACGGTTCCAAATTTAGTTAGTTTAAACACTGTCTAGTCCTTTCGTACTTTTGCTGGGATGTACAAACCCGACCTTAGAAATACGTGAATATTTCATACTGCTGTGATGAGCTGTGCTCTGCGCTCATTTTTGTGCATGAGCTTGATTCCAGTCGAGAAATATACCATTGTTATTCTCATTATTATTACCAAAAAGTTCTGTTTTTTCAGCAGAATGCAAAAAAATCTGTCCGAAACCTGTAGGTGGTGTGTTGCCTATATCATCGTGGCCGACGGATAGCTAGATGGATGTCATCGCTCCCAACAAGAAGTCGAGAGGACTGGAAGTATGAAAGACGGACACCCCGGCGCTAGGTCCCGAGGAGACACCGGCAATCGCTGCGCTCAAGAAATCTGCCGAAAAACCGCTGAACATCCAGGGTATAGCACACAGCGACTGGACCATTAGTGCAGCCCGGGCTATGGTTCCGTCGGTTGGGTTTTGGGGTAGTGCAGCATTGGACAGTTGCTCGAGGTCTAGACTAAGTATGCATGGGCCCTGATATGACAGAATCGCTCTCTTGTGTTTTAGCTAAAAGGAACGCTCTAACTAATATTGAGCGGTGGACAGAAAGATTTTCGGTCCTAATAAGATGATTCCCTGGTTTGTTTACAATACCACTCCAAGAAACAGAATGCCTGTGGCTGCCCTTGGGGAAACACTTGCGTGGAATGTTTGGCCAGGAGACTGGGCACTAAAGCGCCATGACTACTGGAGGTCCGCAGGCGCTCGAAGTCAGATCGGCCGTTATCAGAAGTTCACCATCCACCTTTCATGGGAGCGTTTGTGGCAGGTCTAAACTAGTCTGCACACCAATGTTCAGCAGGGGTACTCGTGGTGGGGAAAACGTTGGCCAACTAACATCTCCGACAACTCTGTTTCATTCAACATTTAATGAATTGCATTCATTTTTTTATGCGGACAGTGAACTGAATATCAAATGAAATGATTTAACACTGTGAAAGCTTATTGGGGTGAGCTTAAAATACATACCTCCGCGTGTTATTCACTTTCCAAATGTATTAAACGGCGTTTCAACTTACCGTAGTTTCACAACAATAATATGGCATAAATCTCACATGTGTTTACTTTCCCATAAATCTAAATTTATTTTTGGCTATGAGCGAGCAATTACTTATCAGAGAACCTCAAGTATTTCGTTTCGAACTCAAAATAATTTTAGAAATGTAGTCACAGTCCTTGACTTTGACTAGAACTCATTTTAATCTGAGCCAGTTTCCAGCGTCTCATTCGATTCCGTGCACAACTTCACAAAAACTGTTCGTTGATCGTATCGTTGGAGGGCACACTAACCCAGTCTCTACGATTGCGTTCGTCGAGGGAATTTACGAGAAAAGACCGTGGAGTGCCAACCTCATGTATTCTCACAGGGCCTGAATACAGGGACCGCACGCTGGCGTGTGCCGATGAAGTGCGCCAGAATTGGTGCTTGTGTTTGCCGCGTGCGCGATGCGTACATTGAAAAAAGGGATAGAAGGTGTGTGATCGGCTGATCACTGTAATGTATTGATGACCGAGTGTTTGGTCACTGTCAAACCGTGGGCAATACCCCTGCAGAACAAATAGCGTTTTCCACTCCTCATCAACGCTTCGTATCCTTTCGTGGCAAGCGATTCCCTACTTTACTATTTTGCTTGTTATGTAATTGGCATAACTGCCGCACGGCCTTCACAGTGAGATAAGCATGCTGATTTGCTACGATTCGATTCGAATACTTTCTAAAACCCGATACGAGGCGCTTTTTTAAAGCCCTGTTGCGGCTGCGCTTACCGCCGCCAATGTTTCGTCCTAACAAGATAATTGCGGACTGATATACACGGAATGGTGCAGTTTTATACCCGATGCACGTGTAAGCACCGAGGAGCCCACAAATCTGGTAAACACTCTTGTGCTGCTCGGCCTTTTAGGTTGGCCGGATTTGTCCACGACAACCAGTTCCGCTGCAACCTTGAACGTAGTGACAGGGTCGGTCTCAGACGAATAAGGGCTTGTACGCTCAGTGGCTTCGAGAAGGAATGCATTTGATTCTCTGGGCTATGTTCCGTGAAGAACCTGTGCAACCGGTTCACATCCTAACAATCACTCCTAGATGTGCTTGTACACAAGCTAAGAGGGATGGACGTGGTTTCGGTTCTGATGGGGTGGCCAAAAGCATAACTAGCTCACCGCTGATTCCACGCAAAACTTGAGAACACTAAGCCCTTGATGGCCACAGAAAGTAGTTGCCGTTATTCCGATACTGATTGAGACAGCCAAAGTGACGAATTCTAAAGTCAAAAACAGTGCTTACCGGTAAATTACGCGTTGGTAGACTAGCAAGGTGTAAACATGCAAATAATATGGAAATCACAGCCACTCGGCCAAAACAACCGACAAACGAGGCCCAGGGTTTAGTGAAGTGTGCGGTCAGACACAGTCATCGCGGCAGTCGAAGTTTGAGCCAAAATGGTGCCACAGCACACGAGAGACAGAAAAGAAGAGCAACGCGGTTGTAGATGTGCTCTGTGAGATTCTAGGGGGTCAATAAATGAGTCGTGTATTTTAAACGGTACAAGCACTTCAGTTTAGTTCTATTCAGCTCAGTTCGCACAGGTTAGGCAATGGCCACGGCGAATGGAGCGTCCAGAATTCTTTCGAAGCAAGCATGCCAGTTATGCGCCTACCACTGCACAGTGTATAAACATATGGCCTGAGTCATATGGTCACATCTCCTGGAATTTATCAGCCATCTATTATTTCTCATGGGTCATATATTACTCAGGTTTCTGCTTCAACCTGCGCACACTTGCCACGGCAGCACAATTCCCAGGCCCGAACAGCGCGGCTTTCAAAAGTCGTAATCGCAAAAGTTGTACAACGGTAGCTATCAAGTTTGCGGCATCAAAAAAGATCCCCTCTGAACTTAAAGTTACGTGAAATCTCACTATAGAAATTCCTGTCAGATAGTAACCTTCTACCAGGGCCGTGTTCTAGGCGAATATATTTCCTTACGACAAATACCATGAACCACAAAGCAAACACAAAGTAATGAGTTAGGATTGCTGCTACTGCGCATCACCACGCTTACCTAATCCTTCCACAAAATAGCCAGCTTCTCAGAGAGAGGGATATTGATGTGTCTCACTCTATCTGGACCTTAACTTCAGTGCATATTTCTCTGAACTCTGCTTACATCTAGTGCTAGTAACCCTATGGCATACTTTCACTTTGCCCTGCGAATCCGCTCCAAACATCCCGCTGTTATTTTTCTCCCGCCAATTATATAGGTTTTCCTATCAAATTATGGAGACACACTTAGTGACACAGTCAAAATGCCCAGACGGTCCTGGGGAATGTGAAGGATTAAGAGCTTCGTAGTCACCAGTACTACACACAGCCGAATAAAATTGAATTTTTCGATGAGGAATGTAAATAATCACAGCGTGCCTGAACGTCATTAGTTCCAGTTTCTAGTAGCAGAATCACTTAGAGAATATGTGCGCAACGAAACGTGTGCGAAAGCAACAGTTGATCGGGTACCAGTACGAGAGCTCTAGATGCAAACGGTTTTTCCACAAACCTTCAATAAACGGCTCTTCCAATTTTCGGGGTATTTAAAAAACAATTTTTAGGCATGAAGTCGAGTAAATTTTGTGCAGATTGATTCCATTGCAACTTGCCTAAAACTTATCAAACTTAGTCACATACAGAATTCCAGGGCCGTTTTCAAACATCAGGTCTTTGAATAGATACATTACAGATGAATGAAGCAAACATAGCTTTGGTCAACATCAAGGGTGCAGAGGTATATTCCGTCAACCTTTGCTTTGCTTTCAGTCCGACGCACCGAGGTCACCCTAGCAGCTGCCCCTTTTGAGCAAAAGCAACTCGCAGACATCTCGCGCCATATCCCGCTTAGTTGTTCCCACCGTCATCGTGCGCACAAAGCCATTGATCTTTGTTCAGCACTTTTCGGTCACCCAGATAGATCATTCATGTTTATGTAACGAAGCATCCACAAAGATGATGATATCATAACATGGGGATGATCTTTTATTGCAGACCCCCTTTTGATAGAGTTGCAGTGCCCGTATGTACTTCCTAGTTCAACTTTTCTAGAAAGCCTGTGCTAAATGGATGACTTGCATTCATCTCAATACACAGTTTTTCACTTAAATGTTTCGGAGTTATCGCTTATGTTGAACCGCAGGAACAACAGATCACTGAGAGTAGATGCAGGTTTGTCTTCAGGATCAGCAGTTTTTTGCACCAAATGTCTATTGTCAGATATGCTTTCTACTTCGGCTAGTGGTTTGTTGAGTGCCACGCCGTCAAGGACCTGTTGTGAGACCAGAATCGGGAGTATTCTTCTGGCCGAATGTATCAGTCTTTCACAAACGCCCTCAGGTGAGTGGTACGGGGTGGATAAAAGGGAAACTGTATTCTTCTATCCGAGGTATCACTTCTTATGGTAGCATTACACAGGAGGCTGCACCATCTAATCAAATTCTTCTGTTTCCTAAGGCAGTCTTAACCATTGCCTAAACGTTTCTGGGGAGCTCCGCCTGTTGAAGAATCTCCGGAACGCCATTAAGAACGAATCGGTGGTCACTTCATAAACCATCCCAAGATAAACTGCTTAGAATTGTAAAGCTGCATTCATGCAACCACAACCTTCCTGTGTGCCCTTCTATTATCAGGAGGACAAAGGGCCGAAGTAATCAACATCGACCCCTACCAATGATAATAAACTGACTGAAACCTCACAACTGGAATCGGAGCATATTTTTTCGCTTTCCACCGCACATCGGCGGCTTCATATTAGGAAATAGCAACTCTTTCGCCTCGCTGTTACTTGCTAGTTTTTCACTCAAAATCGCAGGCAAATATTATTCACCAATCGATTCGGTCCCGCAAGTCTTATTTCTTGTCGTAATTGGTTCTCAAAACCACTGCGCTAGGGTTCTCAATTGAGTAGCGGACGGTCCAGATTCGGTGCTGCACTCCTACTTCCCGTAATGAAAAAGCGAACACAAACCTTAGTCCAGCTTTGCCCAAGATGTCCAAAGCAGATAAAGGAGGGCCGAAGGAAGCACGATAAAATAGTATATTTAACATTCTACCAACACAGCCCTGCTTATTGCAAGGGATTTCACTCTTCTTCCCCACATTACTTTGCTTCTTGTGGACACGCTATACTGCCGGCTGATTAAGCCTTCTTGGAACTCTATGTTTCTTCCGCCAGCTGCAAGCTGCCGACATTAGCTGATACACGCTACTCCTCGTGAAAATCATCTCACTTTTTGGGGGTTACTGGTCTCTTCCATATCCAGACCTCTACAAAACTGGTCTTCCTCTGTTCACCTTCATGAAATTCTTACTTGTTTACTTGCCTTGTCACCAATGACTTCTTTAGGTGAACTTAAGTGTGTATCGCTGACCATTTTCCTGCGTCATCCTTGTGAATATCATATTTTCTGCCTACTAAGACAATGTCCATCTCAACAATCTTACACCCGTCCGATTCCTTACTTTAGCTCCTGTTGACTAAAAATCGAATTATAATTGCAGTATATTCCGCTGTCACTCTACGTCGCTTAAATTCTCCCTAGCCCCAATCTTCTGCAGCTTGATGCGTGATTCCCCCTAAGTTCGTGAGTTGTTCATCCTACTGAGTGATATTGTAAATTCTTACCTTGCTTTCATGCGTGCCTCTCCACCACGGTCGGGAAATATACCGGTAATAAAAAATGCCATGAGATAAAGTGGTTGCCAAGACCTGGATTCGAATTTGCCCGCCTCTCGCGGCCTCTCAGTAGCTCTTGAGAGGTTGCCATGTACAAAGTGGCCTAGAACATTGCCAATAGGCGGCCTGGTTCAGCGGTCAGCCGGCGTGCCGTTGTTTGCCCAGGATCAAACACAAAGGTGGAGGCAGTAAAGTAGACAGTACGTGATCGGTTGGCCAAAATCGCCGACAAATGGGCAGTTAAGCCATCAGTGGACAATTTAGAGGTTATGTACGCTCGAACCGACCAGAAACGAATCAAGAAATCCGGGCTTACTATACAAACCGGTCAGACGGGTGGTTCCGATCTATAGGTGGGCTTGTAAACCTTTATATAATGCTCCCGTTATGATCAACATATGTCTTGTGCGAACAGCACATGTTGTATCGATATTCCGATATGGTGTAGAGGCGAAAGAGTACGTTTTCTAGGGCTACCGGGACGGATCGGAACACGTGGTGTCCTTTTTTCTGATACCGCTTTGTAAATGATTGCTTCCTTGTGCGTTGTGGCCGGCCTTAAGCAGCTCGTAGATTTCAAGAAAGACTTTGTGTCGAGTACTCGCAAATTGCCCATTTTGGCCTGGCTTACTCCACCTGGCAGTTTATTCTTAAGCTTAACCTGGATTTTGGCCGTGTGCCTTTACTAGTCGTCAGCAGTCCTTCGTATTTTTCCCACCAGACAACGGCTTTCACCAATTTGTTTCAGTCTGATAGATAGCACAGCTTCTCCCATAAGCTCTTCGTTTCCTCAGAGTTGATTCCGTATCACTTGCTTCGTTCAGATGTCATCGTGTAGCAGTGGCTTTCTTCGTCCATACTTTAACACGTTCATTTTTTGACTAAATGCCGACTGCCAAGCGCGGTTGCCGCTTGACCGTTGCTCTCGTGCACACTCACAAATGCTCCCAAATACACGCTAATCACTGTCTTTCTCAATCGCCTTCTCGTTCTCATGGGTCTTAGAGAATACCGTTCTGGTTAACGTATTCGTACAGTGCCGAGCATTAGAGTAACGTGCAGATGGTCCCCGCAGTACAAAGGACCGAAGCAGGCGTTTAATAAGGAAACCACAAAGTGAGGTCTAGCTAGCTTACAACCATCTGCAGGCTTGAGTCTTGGCAAAGCCGACCACGCCCCTTCAGATGCAGCTATGAAGCCCGGCACCCTGGTCCACAACCTCAGTTTGACTTGTCTTCCTCAAGCTCCCCAAGAAAAAGCCGGAGGGGCTACTAGAGTTTTATACGCAGTGCCACTGGTCGGCCCTGGCCGACTCGCGAAACTCTGAGTCCTTTGACCACGAAGATGTTAGGCGGGTGTTGGTTTTGTCCTAAAGTCCCGAACTTCAGTATGTGTTTAAGGAATTCAGCCCATGTTCCCCGGTTCTTGGTGGGATACTCGATCGCCTGTTGGGCTCGGCGTGCCTTTGCGAGAATAAAGAGAGGCAACAGGAAAGAACGTATGTGTATTATCAGGCAGTGTCATACTATGGACAGTGTCTTGACAGGCACGAGGGCACGATATTTATAAACATATGGCAGAATGGAAGTGCAATGAACGAAATCTATTGCTTTGTTTTTGTTTTTGGACGAATAATCAGTGGGAAGACTGGGATTGAGGTCCAGTGTTTTCTAGGAGGTGATTCCGTTCCGCGAAAAACGACATCTTTTGAGAGAGCAATCCACAGAGTAGTACTTTCTAGGTGAAATGGTTAGTTCATGGAAGCACCTGCTTTCTATCTAGAATCCCTCCCGCTGTGACTGCGGGGGAAAGAGAGGACAGACGGAGAAGGAATTATCGTTTTGACATGATTCAAAAGAGTGAAGTGTTAAACATAAATCACCTTTTGTACGTCTTACGTCAACCGGATGGAGGTTAATTTATGAGAGGCGGTTGGTAAAAGGTTCGTGGCACAAACCCCACACCCCGTTGTTGGAGGTACAACGAACCCCATCCAAGACCCAGCGATATCGGACAAGACCAGACTGCACTACCTGGCTATCGTTCCTCAGCAGGAGATGGAAGTATTTTCCGAGAACTATAGAGAAACCATCCCTGAAAATAAACAAGGAGGACCTTCGAATCACGTGTGACTCAGAAGACGGAATAGACGGCAAATTCGTGTTGGTGGAAGGAGGATAGATTGCAATCTAATAAGTACCCGAGAATACTGTGGCGGCCAAACCTTGACATTGTGGCTGCTCCGTTAATGCAAAGCATGTAAGCAGTCGCTCTGCCGAATGAAATGACCACGCATTTGTCATCATTAACTCAGGTTTTCCAGTACTCGGATCGGCTTTTCGTTCCATCAGTTGTAATCCGCAGATGTACAACGCTTGCGCTTCAGAGAGTTGCACCGTCCGCGTACATGGTAATGTGCACTAGAGCTTTTGAAAAATGTGGAACAGACTGTTGTTGCGTAAACTAGGCGGGCTGAATGTAGCTACGGGGAAATGTAACCAAAAAGCATAAAAACTTCGACAGCTTCCTATTGGACTAACTGGAGTCTCTGACAGTTATTTCCCATTGAGTTCTCAATCCAGACCTACGCATTCACAAACCGTACACCAAACAACACTGCACCAGGAACCAATGTTCATCGATTTTGACCAATGTGGCCCGCCAGTTTTCGCTGTTCGCTTCGCCCTTGGCATTGCACCCCTAACGCCGAAAGAGGACCATATTCAAAAGATAATGCGCATTATCTAAGGCTGTTACTTGCTGATAAATTATGCTTGGCCGAGACCTCCCGTTGCCAATTCTGACTGAATAAAGGCCATGCAACGGAACCTTTCTCGATAGAGGGCGCACTCGAAATACTGTAAGCTACTCCCACCTGCAGTGCCCCGTTCGGATGCAGAAACGCCCCAGAAGACTCAATAAAATAAGATATGTTTATTACTTTGGGAGTAGTCAGGCCTAGTCCAAGCAACCACCTTTATTGTCTTCTCTGTTTCATTATTTTGCTTCTCCTTGATGGCATTTCTCTTGGAAATTCATTCTTCATATCATGGGACGCCATTCTTTTTCCGTCAGTCGCGGGCTAAAATCGCTGGATGATACCCATTATTCCCGGTAACCTCTTCTCCTTGTTTACAGTGTTCTGACTCATTCCATATTCACAAATGTTCCCCTGAGCACCACTTTGCAGTTTTCCATGTTTACTTCATCAAATGAACTTGAAAAAGCATCCTTCGTCGCTTTTGCATCATCCCTGCCCATGTTGTATCGCCTGCATTGTGCGACAAAGTTCGTTTCAAAAATTTCGTGTCCTGCTCGTTTTCCACTAACACCAATGATGAAATCGAAACCGACTCGTATTTGCCACGTGGACCGTTGCCACCGTAGTTTAATTAAACTTGGTCAAGCTTACTTCACTTGTTTTCTAATTTTTTGTTTCACTGAGCCACAATTTACACCTGAATCATGCTCGCATACGTGCGTCTCGGCCGAGGCCGAAAAATATACAACTATTATTATTATGATTATTATTAATATTATTATTACTATTAATGGGCTTAGTACAAGCCCACCAGTGCGATCGTCAGTTCTGCGTCAAAGTTGAGGACACTAAGTCCATAATGGCGACGGTAACCAGTGGAGTGCCGCAAAGATCATTGTTGGGGCCAGTAGTTTTATAACGGACGTATATTGGAAGTTATTCTAAATGTTTCACATGCTTTGTAAATGTGACAGTATTTGATATTACTTTGACATGCTCATTCATACACAACGCTCTCGAAAGTTCGGTTCTTTGTGTGAAAACTTTGAATTTGGCCTTAAACCGTCTCTGACTATCGTGTTTTGACCACGGGACTTTGAACCTTTGGGTTTCATTGTTGAGTCTATTCGACCGCATACTTGACATTTCTATACGTTTGCGCTCTTTAGGATTGTCAATTTGGTACCGTAGAATCTGCGACTCAATTTTGTTCTGGTGTTAGTGCTTCGTGTGAACTAACTACGCGTTGCTCAACTTGCGCCATTGTGACTTACACGGTTCCTGGTATATGTGAATATCCCACCGATTGTTCCTAGGTCACCGTTTTCTGCTCGCGGATGGCGTGAAAATCCAGGATTTCGTGCATCCACCCGAATTCATGAGGACTCAGATGCCATTCGTAACTGGGCGGCAACCTAGGACCTGAACTCGGGCAACCGAGAACCAGTTGCATGAGCGATGGAGATCCGGGACTTGGCTGATCGAGCAAAACGTACAGGTCCCGGTCGGGGCGAAGCTTGTTGACGGCCACAAAACAGTGTTCGCAAGAGTAACATGGGAAAGAGTGGTCTGAAATCCTCAAAGCAAATAAATGAGAGTGATGAATGAGGGAGTTCCAATCATTGAAGTTGTTACACTTGGCGATATTTGCAATAAGCAGCGTTAGGCCATCGACACAGCGTTTGTCAACAGCCAACGATATGAACGGAGTCTTGTACCAACTTCGAAGAACAGCGGCTCCAAAGGACCCTAGATTCATACTACCCCCTTGCACTGCTCTGGCGCGACCCTGCCTAGAGTGTGTATACCAGGCCTGGACTCCTTAGTTAGATAGAGACCATCACGCACTGGGAGGGTTCCAGAGGAGGTGCACAGGAACCATTCACGGTCTAAGGGAATAGAGCACGAAGGTAGACTGGCATCATCAGATTTGGTGTCGCTCAAGTTTAGACTTCCGAGGGAAGACCTGATAGAAAAAGCGAAGGAACTAAAAGATTTATCTGGAAGAAGTTACCCGTCCGTAACAGAGACTTCACCCTCAGAAGGCGTGAGCCGAAGCTTGTTAAGCCAAGGGCTCACGAGAATAAAATAGCCCAATTCTTCTCGTGCAGAGTAGGGAGCGACTGGAATAAACTCCGTGCTGACGCAGGGGCAACAGATACCGTCATCGTTTTGAGAGGAAATGAGGCTTTGCGTGGACACGTCTTTCTGGAGTGCTTGTGAATAGGTGGACAGCACGCAGAAATTCTATCCTGACCCTCTTCCCTTTTTCTTTTCCTTTTAACAATGATATTATTGTCATCGTTCATAATGATACTATTATCGTCATTGTTTTTCCTTGATCCTACACCTAAATCTGCTTGATGCCTCGAAAACCTTCCACGCTTTCCTACCTACATGAGAGCTGACGTTTGGGTGAAATGACTTTTGCGTGCCGAGTGTAGGTGCCGGCCTTAGAGGCTTTACTCCGCCGAAATATTGCTCTTGCTGCTCCCTTTGACTGCGCCTCGATAAATTTCACGCGACTCGAATTTATATCCACCGACCGACGGGGAGGGTTTTCAGGAGGTCGAAAGGCGGTGAGACGTGGGACGTACAGGTACAAGAAACTGGGCTAACATCGGCGTCGGCCGCCACTCCCGCGCTCTGATTTGACTTGATTTGATTTAGCTTGACTTTCTGGCAACTGCATTTACGGTACACCCAGAATGACGGTGAATCCCCAAGAAGTGAGGGCGCTGGATACGCACGTGAGAAACTTGTCCGTAATCAACAAATAAGGTCTGTGGGCACTTACACATTAGATCGGGTGACTAGGGCCAAGAGAGGAAAACTATGTTGAGACGCGGTAGCTGCACGCACGGAAGAAGCTGTCAGAAATCACCAATGACGTAGCTCCTACAACCAAATTGAGAAGGAATAGCATCAACCTTGTTAGAGCGGTCATCAAACGAAAGCAGGCGCCTGGCAAGAATGCGCTCACATGAGTTGGCACCGAGGTTTCCTGCACTATAGGGAGGTCAAAATGGGGTCCGTAGGCGGCGCTACGAGGTGCCTTTCAAGTTTAGACTCTCGAGGGGAGACCTGATAGAAAAAGCGAAGGAACTAAAAGATTTATCTGGAAGAAGTTACCCGTCCGTAACAGAGACTTCACCCTCAGAAGGCGTGAGCCGAAGCTTGTTAAGCCAAGGGCTCACGAGAATAAAATAGCCCAATTCTTCTCGTGCAGAGTAGGGAGCGACTGGAATAAACTCCGTGCTGACGCAGGGGCAACAGATACCGTCATCGTTTTGAGAGGAAATGAGGCTTTGCGTGGACACGTCTTTCTGGAGTGCTTGTGAATAGGTGGACAGCACGCAGAAATTCTATCCTGACCCTCTTCCCTTTTTCTTTTCCTTTTGATTCCGGAATATGAACATTGTGACATCAGAATACGTTTTCAGAAAAAACAACTGTATTCACTGGTTAGCGGAATATTCAACTCAGCTCGTGTTGCCTGTGTATTTGCAAGCTCTCCCATTATCCGAAATTCCAATAAGGATGTGTTGCCAATGCTGGCCAACTCAATGGTAATCTATTTGTTCAGGTGCAAATGTAATGCAACCTACATTGGCCGAACGGCAAGGCAACTATCCCAAAGAATTAAGGAACACTGTCCACGATGGCTACAACATGGAGCAACAGGAACCATAGGGAGTGCCATTCTCGGACATCTGGTAGACTCAGGTCACAAAATAAGCACGGATTCCGCATTTAAAATCGTCTATCGAGTGCCCCCGATCCCCACAAACACATCCGCTTACACACACTGGCCACCTAAGAGGCGATTAGCATCCGTCTTTTCGCACCTGCTCTGTGTACACAAAAGAAGTTCGTCCAAGCCCTCCAATTACCCTGGCCGCAAGTGGACCAAACCCATCCCAGTCACTCAGCTCCAAACCATGTGACCGTCACGACCCAGTCGTGCAGATCGACACGTCGATCTAACCTCAACCCGTCTCCCCCACAAACTACGTCCAATCCGAATGACCCTTGACCATTTCAGCACAACCATCTCCTATATGATTTGTATAGACTTGAGAATGAATCACTGAAAACAATTGTTTGTCTCTGAAAACGTGTTCTGATGTCACAATGTGCATATTCCGGAATCTAAAGCATAACAAGGAGCCATGCGTGATGAAGGATATGAATAAGTTCCTCAATTTCTCCACGCGCCTTGCCGAGGCAAATGTATTCATTCAATTCATCGACAGTTGTGTAGAAAGTAATGTATTCTCAAAACAATATTGGAAAGTTTTACGTCGTAACCGAATTTATCCCAACTCCAAAACGCTTCATAGACATGCGCTGAACCAACGCGACACAATGTGTTCCAAACTACCAGAATATGAATGAAATCTATTTCAGCGGCAAGCTACCGTTGATAACTTACCTCAAGGGGAACGCGAAGAATTCTTGGATTATGTGCGCTCAGTAACAGACACCAGGTGTCAAAAAACATTGAAGAAGCTTAAGCATAGCGTAACGGCAATTAAACCACAGTCAAATTTTTCCACACAACCTGAACGTGATAAGCACAATTTATCGAAAATGGAAGTGAGTTCCATCCTCACCGAAGCGTTATCGCTCGGTGTGAGTTTTTGCTGTCCACGTCGTAAAATAAGTCAGTTAGAAACAGAAATTCAGTTCGAAAACCTTTTATCACAAACTCGCTATCTAGTACCCAGATCGTCAGACGAACTCGAACGATTTAAAGCCACACTTGTTGACTGTTGCTACCAGTATCGCAAATATACCCCGCGCAACCAAGGGCCAATGACTCAAAGGCATTTGGAAGAACTAAAGAACATACAACGACGAAACGACATCATAATAAGCAGATCCGACAAGGGCTCCGGGGTGGTGATAATGAATGGAATCGACTATATCAGAAAAATGTCTCATCTACTCGCGGACAAAACGAAATTCACACAATCGCCAGGAGAACGAGAAAAGACGACCTTTGCTGAGAAACAGATTGTAAGAGTACTGAAGTCTATGAAAGATCGAGGCTATTTGGACCAACTCACTTTCGAAACAATCAAACCATGCGGGTCCACCATTCCACGGTTATATAGATTACCCAAGATTAATAAAACAGGCACACCTTTAAGACCAATTCTCTCTATGATTAACTCGCCTTACCATGAAACAGCCAAATGGCTGGCAGCTAAACTGGAACCCATACGCAGGACTCTCGCCAAATACAGTCTCAAAGATTCATTTGAATTTGTGGAAACCATCAAGCACCTGAACATAAAAAATGATCAAATGTTTTCTCCGGATGTGACCTCGCTTTTCACCAACGTACCCATCTTAGAGACTATTGATTTCGTTTGTGACTACATTGAAACCAATCAAGTGCCAATAAACATACCACGGAAGGAACTGAAAGAACTCCTTCTTAGTTGTACTTTTGACGTCCAATTTCTATTTGACGGAAAGCTGTATCGTCAATGCGATGGTGTAGCCATGGGATCACTATTAGGCCCAGTCCCAGCAGACATATTCATGGCAAAACTAGAGAGTACTACATTGAAACAGGAGATACAAGAAATGAACTTATATCGGCGGTACGTCGATGATATTTTCTGCCTTAGAACTAAAGAAACCGATGTAGAAAAGACGAAACAGATGTTCAACAATGCTCATAAAGCCATTCAGTTCACGGTGGAGACCGAAAAGAACGACACGTTGGCCTTTCTGGATGTCTCTATACACAGGAACACCATTGGAATAGTCGGAAGAAGGATACATAGAAAGCAAACATGGAATGGACAGTACACCAACTTTCTCAGTTTTGTACCCATACGACAGAAAAGAAACATAGTCCAATGCTTAGCCTCGAGAGTAAGAAAGTTATGCTCACAGGAGACCGTAGAAGAATAACTGCGTTTAGTTAGAAACACTCTCAAGGAAAACGGTTACTCTGAGCGCTTTGTAGAACAAAATCTGAAAGATAGACTCAAATGTGCTCCAAGTTATGACGTCCCCAAGAAGAAACTGTTTATCCGTATGCATTCAAAGGAGACGCCATATCGGACCATGTCAACAGACGCTTAACGCGTGCGGTGAGTGGGACATTCAACTCAGCTCGTGTTGCCTGTGTATTTGCAAGCTCTCCCATTTTCCGAAATTCCAATAAGGATGTGTTGCCAATGCTGGCCAACTCAATGGTAATCTATTTGTTCAGGTGCAAATGTAATGCAACCTACATTGGCCGAACGGCAAGGCAACTATCCCAAAGAATTAAGGAACACTGTCCACGATGGCTACAACATGGAGCAACAGGAACCATAGGGAGTGCCATTCTCGGACATCTGGTAGACTCAGGTCACAAAATAAGCACGGATTCCGCATTTAAAATCGTCTATCGAGTGCCCCCGATCCCCACAAACACATCCGCTTACACACACTGGCCACCTCAGAGGCGATTAGCATCCGTCTTTTCGCACCTGCTCTGTGTACACAAAAGAAGTTCGTCCAAGCCCTCCAATTACATTGGCCGCAAGTGGACCAAACCCATCCCAGTCACTCAGCTCCAAACCATGTGACCGTCACGACCCAGTCGTGCAGATCGACACGTCGATCTAACCTCAACCCGTCTTCCCCACAAACTACGTCCAATCCGAATGACCCTTGACCATTTCAGCACAACCATCTCCTATATGATTTGTATAGACTTGAGAATGAATCACTGAAAACAATTGTTTGTCTCTGAAAACGTGTTCTGATGTCACAATGTGCATATTCCGGAATCTAAAGCATAACAAGGAGCCATGCGTGATGAAGGATATGAATAAGTTCCTCAATTTCTCCACGCGCCTTGCCGAGGCAAATGTATTCATTCAATTCATCGACAGTTGTGTAGAAAGTAATGTATTCTCAAAACAATATTGGAAAGTTTTACGTCGTAACCGAATTTATCCCAACTCCAAAACGCTTCATAGACATGCGCTGAACCAACGCGACACAATGTGTTCCAAACTACCAGAATATGAAAGAAATCTATTTCAGCGGCAAGCTACCGTTGATAACTTACCTCAAGGGGAACGCGAAGAATTCTTGGATTATGTGCGCTCAGTAACAGACACCAGGTGTCAAAAAACATTGAAGAAGCTTAAGCACAGCGTAACGGCAATTAAACCACAGTCAAATTTTTCCACACAACCTGAACGTGATAAGCACAATTTATCGAAAATGGAAGTGAGTTCCATCCTCACCGAAGCGTTATCGCTCGGTGTGAGTTTTTGCTGTCCACGTCGTAAAATAAGTCAGTTAGAAACAGAAATTCAGTTCGAAAACCTTTTATCACAAACTCGCTATCTAGTACCCAGATCGTCAGACGAACTCGAACGATTTAAAGCCACACTTGTTGACTGTTGCTACCAGTATCGCAAATATACCCCGCGCAACCAAGGGCCAATGACTCAAAGGCATTTGGAAGAACTAAAGAACATACAACGACGAAACGACATCATAATAAGCAGATCCGACAAGGGCTCCGGGGTGGTGATAATGAATGGAATCGACTATATCAGAAAAATGTCTCATCTACTCGCGGACAAAGGAAAATTGTTATTCCTTGATCCTTCACCTAAATCTGCTTTATGCCTTGAAAACCTTCCACGCTTTCCTACCTACAAGGGAGCTGACGTTTGGGTGAAATGACTTTTGCCTGCCGAGTGTAGGTTCCGGCCTTAGATGCTTTACTCCGCCGAAATATTGCTCTTGCTGCTCCCTTTGACTGCGCCTCGATAAATTTCACGCGACTCGAATTTATATCCACCGACCGACGGGGAGGGTTTTCAGGAGGTCGAAAGGCGGTGAGACGTGGGACGTACAGGTACAAGAAACTGGACTAACATCGGCGTCGGCCGCCACTCCCGCGCTCTGATTTGACTTGATTTGATTTAGCTTGACTTTCTGGCAACTGCATTTACGGTACACCCAGAATGACGGTGAATCCCCAAGAAGTGAGGGCGCTGGATACGCACGTGAGAAACTTGTCCGTAATCAACAAATAAGGTCTGTGGGCACTTACACATTAGATCGGGTGACTAGGGCCAAGAGAGGAAAACTATGTTGAGACGCGGTAGCTGCACGCACGGAAGAAGCTGTCAGAAATCACCAATGACGTAGCTCCTACAACCAAATTGAGAAGGAATAGCATCAACCTTGTTAGAGCGGTCATCAAACGAAAGCAGGCGCCTGGCAAGAATGCGCTCACATGAGTTGGCACCGAGGTTTCCTGCACTATAGGGAGGTCAAAATGGGGTCCGTAGGCAGAGCTACGAAACGAGGATTGCCACCAGTGTCAGGGTGAATTCGAAAGCGCCTACCATCACTTCAATTCATATGAAGGTGATAAAGAGGCATGTGCGAATTATCAACCGAAAAACCTCACGTCAGTATTACTGGAGGTCTTGGGAAGGGCATTCCGGGACCGCACAATCAAGCATCTGGAAAGTCACCGATGTATGTCATCCCACCAACGCGGTTTCATTCGACGGAAGTCATGCTTGCCTGGTCTGACACACTGCTTGGATGGAGTAGCCATCAAACTGGACAGAGGAAGACAGTCGTAGTTTGCCTTTTGAATTTCCGGAAGACGTCCGATTCCGTAAACCAAAGGCTGTTGTCGAGTAAGCTAAAAGAATTCAAGCTGTCTCTTGGTAACGAGGTTGATTATTAGGAGACTCCCAGGAAAGCAGTTGCGGGTGAGAGTAGGATGTCCTTTCCAGCATGGGAAGATTGCATAATGGTGAACCGTGGGGATCTGTCCTGGGCCCTCTGCTGTTCGTCCTGTAAATTACCGACCTAGCAGATGAACTGGAGGGTAACTGCTACGAACTTGTGGACGACATTAAAACGCTTGGAAATGTTGGAGATTGCACCGAGGAGGGAGATCCGGATAGCGTGTGTGTTGGTGGCGTGGAATCTCCCTCTCAAAGCAGACAAACGCCAACACCTGGGTACCGGGAGAGAACAGTGACTCAATCTCTATATGTGCCTACCGGGCGACCAAACGGCGCTTCCCAGGGAATGGAGGTTAGGGATCTGGTAGTAGTAAGTAGAGCGGACTTCAAGCCAAGCAGGTAATGTGGGAGTGCCGGGATAAAGCGTCGCGCGCAATTTATCAACTGAGGCGCGCAATAATCTCCGGGGGACCACAAGTCCTATCACCAATATGGAGGGCCATTGCGGGACACTTAGTGTAACACTGCGCTCAGGCCTGGAGTCTGTCTCTCGTGCGGGATAAGAAATCCGGAGCAGGCACAGCGGAGATCCATGAGGTGGTTTGAATTTTGTTTCGGACTAGACTACGAACAAAGGTTATATATGATTCACACATTCTCGCTGGAAAGGAGGAGATTAGGAGGAAGCTCAATAGAAGTATTATAATGGTATATTTCTTGATCACGGTCAGGACATATGCAAAAGGCATGATCAGAGAATGCAACGATTCATAGCAATGCAGGATGATCACACTTTTGAAGTTTAGCGTTCACACAACTGCAGTAATAGAACAATAAGTCTGGACGGTGTCTAAGTGAACTAAAGTGGAGAGTATCGGCGCGGCTATTATGAATCCGTTTCGAATTCGGGAATGTGACAGTATGGTCAGCCGGATAGACGTACGAATGCAGAAAAAGCTATGTTGAAGAAGGGCAAAAGTGTAGTGTTTGCAAGAACCCATGAAGCAATTGTTGTATGACATCACAACTTGAACGGGGAGTTGAGGCAGGAATAATACACAACTTGCCTTATGGGTTCTCATAACTGTCTACGACGGACCCGGTGGTCCATAATGGGTCACGGCGATCTACGGAAATCGTTGTGCAGTTGATGAAGATAGAGAGAGTTGGAGTGAAATGGATTCAAAGAAGGGTCAAGAAGTTTAGAGGGAGACGTGGTGTGGCACCAACCGGTTCTTTGAGGAATCAATATCGAGAAACTGGTTGTGAGTGTTACCAAAAGAAAATTAAAAACAGAGTTAACATGGTGTTATCGGAGTGCAGTCGGCGAGACCTGCGGATATTGAGAAGATTGGTCCTCCATTAGATAACTCATTGTGGAGGGAGCCTTTGATACAAATGCAAATGAGTCGAATGGGATAATCAGGTTGGCCTTTCTGTAAAGTTAATTCCGATATTATATGGAAAGTCATATGGAGGCGGAAACCTGCACCAGGAATGCAGTGTGCTTTTAAGGAGGGCGAACGGTAAATGTGCACAGAACGGGGAAGTTCAACGAGAAGCTGCCTGGAAACAATGTTGGAGACAAACGGTGCTGGTGCAACCAAGCAACCATGCACAAATGATGAAGAGGAAGGAGGACAGCGGTGACTGGGAGAGGCCAGACTCGAAGGAATAGCGAAAGTTGAAGGAGTGTAAAAAAGGGATTTTGTGCATACGTGATAAAAGAATGAGTAACCAAGTGGTTGGTATTTTGTTTCCTGAAGACATTGGTTGCTGTTGATGGCAGGTAGTGGATGATGGGGGTAGTAATCAAAAAGAGCTAGGCTGACGAACTAGGGAGAGTAGGTACGGAAAGCAACGACGAGAGCCAGACCCCGGTCACCTTTTTCAGTACTGCAACGCAAAATGAACTGAACTGTTATTGTGGAGTACGGGAAATGGATGCTGATGGGGTGTGTGGCGATGGGTGATATCAAGAATCCGTCCGGCGGTCCGGTGAGATTATCATGATTGATTGTAATCCTGGTTATGGGATTGTGATCACTGGTCAGCCAAGTAAGGTGCTCCATATAGAGCGTCATCAGGTGTGAGTATAGGTTCGACCATAGTCAATCCGATTGATCAAATCGTTTAGTCCTTTCAGTATTCCAGGGGTAACGTTGATTAGATAGCTGGGCTACCCAGGTAACCAGTGTGTTCTGAAAAGAGGAGAAATGCGGCAGTCAGGAGAATGTCCCAACTGAGGGTTATGATTTATGGCCTAATGAATATTAGAGTGATAATGTTACTTGACTGCCAGTGGGAGACTGATAGTTTTGTAGGGCAGTTGGTGGATGATGGAGATATTAGGAGTATGCTTAGCCACAGTGAAAAATGGTTAGGCTGATAGGTGGTAAAATATTAAGAAGGCCCAGTTGAGGACCAAAAATAAAACAGAAGAGGGATGGGTCAGGTGTAGGAATGGGAAAATAGGCAGACGGAAGTCAGGTTGATGACCCAGCTGTAGATGAGGGTGGAAAAGTTATAAAAAGAAAAAGAATTGTTCATAGCTAAGGCGGGGCCTTCTTATGTTAACGCAAAAGTGCTGGTTTTTCCTTGGGGTCATGAGTAATCCGATGCGTACGGTTGCTAGGTGGAATTGGGCCCTAACGTACCATGAGCAAATACGCTGATCGGTGAGTATTGACTATTGAATGCTAGTAATCTGCGTGGTAGGACTCGAACTAACGGAGGAGTGTAAAAAGGAAGATGAAACCACTGAGTTATAGCCTGGGACAAGAGAATTAGGTGAAGGTGAACACCTATCACTAAAGGAATAACAGTTTATTGGGTGAATTAGTGTCAGTAAGAATTTCGGCTTTGTAACCGAGTGAACATGGTAGCCGGCAAATCATTGCTGACTTTAGATAACATTATCAGTGCTTGGGCTCGAGGGGAACATAGAAAGAGTAATTTTGTGGATGGTGAATTATATGAGTGCAATGATTACGTTCCTCGTTCCGGCAACCAATATAGGCGGGGTTTTGCCCATAGCTGGTAGGCGTAGGCGTTTCAATGCTGGGGGGTCGCCAGAGCAGAGGTCGCACGATGCAACTACTCAGGCCGTGTACTGACTGCTGCATTAAATATCATCATGCTGGTCAAGGATTTTGTATGGAACCCAAAGGGTTGAAGCAGAGTAAGGCGGGGTCGGAAAGCATACGCAGAGAGCTCGAACGGCGTGATGTCACCCCGCACTGGTCCAGACAGAAGAACTTCAGGTTAACTCGAAATCGTGGGGTTTCCCACATGCAGGGTCGGGCCTATGCTGTTATTAGAAATCCATTTGTAATGAAGGGGGCAGAGAGTACTAGCCCAAGACCTTCCCGGCCAGAAGTGTATTGCCACAACTGGTACAACACATAAACCAGCTGGTCCCGCGGAGAATAGGCCAGATGCTCAACCTTCTGGACCTCGTACTCACCTAATCACCGGAGGAAGTTGCCTCCCCGGGCCGGAGCTCCTAGGGTCAGGAGTTATTATGAGATGATCAAGCTCCCCTTTAAATGGAACCCTCCAGATGTTCTTCACAAACTGGGGATGAACTTTCGGAAATTTGAGGACCGGGCGCTAAGGATGGCAGCGGAGATTACACAATGAGCAGCCTACAACCTCTCCTTAGAAGGTGGATGGCTACACAGGAAATGCAACCTGATGTGACTCGCTGATGCTTTCTTTCCGATGTGGGTGGTATGAAGTGAAAGCCGCCCATTTTGCGGAGTCTGCAGAGCCAAAAAGTAACAGTAGTACAAGACAGCTGCATGGACATTCATCATGGGGAAGTCTTCACTTTCTGCTGTCATTGGGCGCCCAAAAAAGTGCTCAAAGGATACTACAACCCTATCATATACAATACTGAGCGAGGTTGGCAATAAACGCCAGAAAGCTCCGGGGCCCACCGAGACTGCACAGTCTGGGACCCAGTCTCGAGCGGCGATAAGGGACGTGGTGTATGAGCAGGGTAGACATTCACGCTAGGACGGAGACAACACCAAACTGCCTAAAGAGTTCTTCGACCTGATAAACACAGCAAATGCCGGAAACTCCCGCCCTCACTAGAGTCCTGCCGAGTTCCTCAAACGGGAGAAGTCGTTGTGGAACTCTTCGAAAGTGGAATTTGGTATCAACTGCTTTGGGTGAAATAAGGCTGCCGGGCCAGATGGGATTTAACCGGCAATCCGAAGTTCGCCGGCAAGCACAACGTCTGGAGCTCTAACCCATTTGTTCAGCTGGTCAGTTGCCTTTGCCACCTTACTTCTGACATTAAAAGCCGAGGCGTTGCCTATCCACAGGAACAGTCAGGGGGAAACTGCATCCAAATACAGGCCCGTTCGCCTGCTGTCGGTGGTGCTTAAGGTGCTTGAGGGCTTCGTCAGAGATAGGATCACAAGGCATGTCGAACACCACAGGATAATCACCGTGAGGCAGCACTGAGTTGCAGAAAGAGAATCATGTCTAACGAACCTTTTATCGTTTCTGGAATAAGCGACCGCTAGGGTGGACAAATGTGGGTGAGTCGGAGTTTGCCATGCAGATTTCCAGGAGGCCTTCGACTAGGTAAACCACCGACTGCGGGTTTGAAAAGGCGGGGCATGAGGGTTGTGCACAGGGGGGCGAACTCAACTAGAGTGTACCCAACCATAAAAGTTTCATGTTCGGGCTTGAGAGGCAACGCTAAAAGCGGCAAGGGCACGCAATGAGGTGCCGCTGGTGTTGATGATGGGGCCCCTGCTGTTTTCGGTCTATATTAGTGACCTGGTATACACCTTGAGCTGTTCCGGTTTCCCGTTCTTGGATGATCTCGAGATTGTGGGGGAGACACCTCAAACCAGGTGCAGAACGACATGCCAGAAATGAGAGAGTGGACCAGGACACAGGGGCTGCCTCTCAGTCGGGTTCAGTTCAGTTCATTTGACACAGGACGGGCAAAAGTTGCGGTCAGCCAACAGTTGAGAATTCTTTAGGCGGTACTCACGCCAATTATACACCCGCTGCTACACAGCGTACTTCGCAGAATCCCCTCTGGAAGTGGAAAAGAAACGGTGAACCTCGCAGCGCATCAGATGCGAGGGGCATCATGCAACTTCAGCTTTCACCGAGAAAGTACGTAACAAAAGAAGATTCCAATCACCACACACCTCAGACGGACGGCAGTGCTACCGTCCATCCATTTAGTGAACAAACTCAAAACTAACCACCAGGAAATATCTCTTGCCACTTTCTACTCAGGGTCCCTTGAATTTTGCATGCATACTCAGCTTATCATAAACTTGCCCAGTGGCTAATCATGATCCTAACCCCCATTCTGAAACACATCACACCATTTTGTCTACAAGACTCATTCAAACTCGCGAATTTGCTAAACAGTTTTGCCGCGAGTTGGGTAAAATTTATTCCGTCGATGTTCAGTCACTTTTTACGCAGGTACCTCTTCGTGAAACAGTAGATTTTTTACGTGATTTTATTTCTTCACACAACTTGCGTTTGCCTATTCCTGTTGAATACTTGAAAGAACTCATTCTTTTATGCACAGAAAAAATTCGGTTCAATTTCAAAGGTAAAGCTTACAAAGAAACTGATGGTGTGGCCATGGGAAGCCCCCTGGGCCCAACTTTTGCAGAAGTATTTTTAAGTATGACCGAAAAACAGCTCCGTGATAATACTTCCCTAGTTCTATTTTACAGACGATACATGGATGATATTCTAACTTTTACCACTGAAGAACACTTTATCCCTTTCATTGACGTCCCTAACTCTATTCACCCAAACCCCGGTGTATCTCACTAAGAAGAATGCGATAGCAGTTTGTCCTTTCTAGATATTTTATTGACCAGGCGTCAGGATTGCACTCTACAGCGCAGAATCTACCGAAAATCAACCTCGGGCTGACGTTATTTACAATTTTCCAGATTAGCTCCAGTGGATTACAAACGTGGATTGGTCAGAACCCACTTTGATAGAGCCAGAGAATCCGTACAGAAGATCAAATATAAAACGAGGAATAGTTCGTAAAAATAAAGCTGCTGGCCAACGGTTATCCGGAAATTTTTGTCAGACTACATCAGAAGCCGAGACGTATGCGCGAGGAAGCTATGAACGTAGAGGAGCAAGTTTTTATCACTTTGCCGTTTAAAGAAAATCATCTATTTGTTCAAACAAATTGTAATCTTAAGTCAGCTTTAAGGCACACATACACAGCGGCGCAGCTGCGTTTGCTGCAGACGACCAAAGGTTATGTCTTCAAAATCAGTCACACAGTCTAGCTGATCCCAATGTCTCACATATTGTCTATCAGTTCACTTGCAGTTGTAGTGATGTATGAACTGGCAGGAAGTATCGTTGCCTGACTAAACAGCTGTAAGAACACATACCTGAGTGGCTGTCAAACCTGCTGAGGTAACCTGCTGGAGCAACAAACAATGACGTGAAACCGCCAGCCTCTTCGACTGCGAGACACTTGATTGCATCAGGTCACAAAGTTGACCTGACCCAGTGTTTCAAAACACTGTTGGGCAATCCAACACCGAAGGTATTAGCGTTCAGTGGAGATATTCTAATCATGAAGCTTCAGCCAGCACTCTGTGCACAAAAACGATTGTCCAAAATGTTTGTTTACCTCGATGTTAACACGACAGACTTCACTATCCCCAACGTTCGTACTGTGGAAACTTTCGATCGTGTTTACCTTACTGTTTCATTTACCCCCCACTGTACCACGTATATACACTGACAGATTTTACGTCCGCGGTTGACAGGAGTAAACAAAATGCTTGCATCTGGCAACTTGTGTCTTCTCTCTTTTCTGATGAATTGGATAAAGGGGACTCAATGTTTCAAATACCTTGGAAGTCCCTACGAAATCCCCTCTGAGTCTCTTCCTTCCCAAATAGGAAATGATTTAGATTACATAGTCTCTGTTTACGCATCCTAACCCTCCGCTCTTCATCATTTCGCTTCGAGAGACTCTGGACTTTCTGTAAGGCAACGGAATCCTTCCATAAAAGGGCTCCTCAGCCTGCAAGCTATTTTCTAAGTGAGATTGTACTACAGCGATGTAAATAGGTAAAAACATTCCCGACTGCTGGCAAGACCGTTCTGATTGCAGTCTAAAAACCTCATCACTAGCTTTTCTTTCAGTAGCCTTGCTCTGATGTGACCATTCAAAGCCACTCTTCATGATGACCCCGGTGTCCTTACCAGTACTGACTGGTAAGGCGGTGGCCTGATCTTGATCATGAGGGACAGTTAGGCTTACAGTTCCCCCTTACATTAAACGGCTTTTTCCAGTCCTCGGTGGCAAGCCCCACTTGAAATCCCATTCCAGGACGGTTCCTATGTCCCTACTCAAGTCGACCCCAGCCTCAGATCCAACTACTTTCATGTCATCGGCAGAATTGGAACCAGGCTATTGAAGGGCGTATGCCAGGTCGGTAATAAACAACCGGAATAGCAACGGGCCCAGGACTGATCCCTGGGGTGCATCAATGGTGGCACTGCCGTACCAGAGCACTTTTCTCCTACTTTGAAAACGAACCTCCTGTAGGAGAGAAAGTCAGCAAGCTACCTATATACCGGCCCTCCTGTACTGAATATCCTCATCTTTCACAGCGAAAGACGATAATTGAAGGAGTCAAACATCCTGCTGAATTCTGGGGGACCTACTTCAGCTTGTTTGCCTTCATCCGGTCGTCAAGTTGCTTCATCCAGGAAGCACGAGGTTACTCAAACAAGATCTTCTTTCCGGAATCCAAGCCGCGATGGGCTCACCATGGAATGCTCCAGTAAATAGTGACGGAAATTTACATGGGATTCTAGATGGGCCTACTAGCATGCCGTTATCCAAAGCCGACTTAGGTCCGCTTTCATGTGTCGCCCTCTAAGCGGAGTTCTGTGCAGGCAGCTGCTCCAGGGCGAGGGAGTAGGAGGGACCCGGGCCCTGGATGAAGGACCACTTGGAGTAATCTAGGCCACGGAGGTCACAAGAGATCTTAGTGGCCAAGTGTGCAAGACTTTCAAGCCCGCTCATCTGTGCCTGACAGTAGCAGCAAAAAAATGATAAGTCCACTTTCCAACCGTGTAGGACTGGGGGTTCTCGAGAAGCCAAAATAATGTTGCCACTTTATAAAACGCATGCACAACCCCAACCGGAACACAAATTTTTGGGCATGGGCATCGAAAGTAGTCAGAGATAAAAGGCTGTCCGAAATCGTTCGAAGACCGTTTGCTTAGACGATCACTGTAACAACCGGTCTTGGAAAATTCCCCTTTAACCCTCGCGATTCAGTGTTTTTCCCAACATCACTCATTTGCCTACACGATTGACTTGTATTCACGAACTGGTTGTTTCTATGGACCAATTGTTGTTTGTTCGTGCCCAGAGCGCTACTTTGTCACATCCCTGTTCAGGACCTGCGTGATGCACGTGCTGTTTGCTTACACGCTGTTATTCGGTTTCTCGTTGTTCAGTCCTTGTGATCGTATTATTGAGGTTTGTATATTTTTGACGTCATTGTTCATGCAATAATCTAGTATCGCAGAATACCACGGATGATCGTCTTTTGATTTCGGGATCCGTTGCGAATTTGCCTACGCATTGCTCAAACGTTCGTTACAATACTCAATAGATCAATTTGGAACGAGGAAAAACACACAAAATGCCAAGGAAAGGATCGAGAACATTGGAAGCCAGACAGGAAGTAACACGGCAAGTCTCTGGGAAGGTTTTGGTTACATTTGATTCCTTAGTTAATGCTAGATCGCCTAGTCCTGTCAGTGCTAGTTCGTGTGTTAATCAGAGCAATATGGATCTTAAGGATGATGATATATATAGGCTGAGAATACTAGACCTAGAACAACAGTTACTATCGGCTAGACTACAAGCACCGGAAGCAGAAAAGAAGTGTACGCAGAAAGGGCGAGAGCACGAGACCGGCGACTAGGACACTTCCGATAGATCAGGGTGCAATAAGGTAGGGAACCGCACGCCGGTCGCCGACTACAAACCACCATCGATTCATCTGCCTAGAGTGGAACTAATGGTTTTCGACGGGTGAGCTGAACAATACTGCAAGTTTGTCAAGCAGTTCGAGACTTTCGTCGAAAATAAGGTAACCGACCCTGGGCAAAGGCTCCTCTACCTTACTTACTACTGTCGAGGTCGAGCAAGAGAAGATATCGACGGGTGTACCATGTTCGACCCGGAACAAGGCTACACAAGAGCAACGAAGATTCTAAGGGACTTGTTTGGCCAACCGTTCAAGGTAGCCCGTAACCTAATAGAGGGCTTGATAGTAGAGGTAAAGAGAACCAAGGGCGACGTCTACACAATGGCCGACCTGGTGATCAATATGCAAAACTGCTCAATAGCCCTCGACCATTTAGGTTACAGGGCTGACCCAGATGCCGTGCACACTTTGGAAAACATAGTCCGTCACCTTTCTCCCGAACTACAGAGTCGGTAAACGGAAGAAGCAGAACGGATAAGCCGAACCGGCCGAGAGGCTAACTTCGAAGACCTGACCGAATACTGGGACAGGCAAACCAAGATAGCTGACAGCAGGTTCGGCCGACTCATCCGGGACAGCAACCGGGCAAACAAGCCCAGTACTATCCAGGCTCAAACCCCTGCACGGGAACATCCAAAAAACCAACCTTGGACCAATACACACGCAATTTCACGCGATGCTACAGCGCAACCCAATTGCAGATCCTGTGGTGCTAGCCATGGACTACCAGAATGCCCCAAGTTCGGCGACGCCACTATGGACGAACGGTATGGAATGACAAGGATGGCAGGAGCGTGTTTTATTTGTCTCAACACCACGCACCATGCGACAGCTTGTAGGACAAGGAACCGATGTGGTTACGAGGGCTGCACGGGCAGACACCATCGGTTGCTGCACCAGGCTAGAGTAACCTCACCCGAGGCGAGTACCAAACCCAGCGCTATTTGTTCAACGTCACGATCTGTTAAAAAACCAGTAGGTTTAGGCGTAGTTGCCGTGGAAGTAGTGATCGAAACTGGGGTGGTCAAAGCTTTGGCCTTCGTAGATAGTGGCTCGGATAACACGCTAGTAAGGAAGGAGTTCGCCGAGAGATATGGGATCAGAGGGAATTGATCCTCTTAGCGGTAAGCACAGTGAGTGACACCGAAGTCATCCAGTCGACCAAGCTGCACCTACAACCCGCTTCCTTGGTCGGCAACGATAGAGCAGAAACTCTAGAAGCATCCACCATATAGGACCTGCCGATGAGAGCATCTCAGTCAGTGTAATTGATTCTGACTCAGTGGCAGCATCCCGACGGGATTACGATCGAGGAGTGGCAGAGTAACGAAATTGATCTGCTGATCGGCTGTGGTGTATCGGAAGCGCATTGGGTCCTAGGTCAAAGAGTAGGAAGCCGCAAAGCACCCTATGCAGTAAGCACCATATTCGGTTGGACTTTATATGGTAGTACAGACGACAGATGCGGCAAACAAATCTAAATCAGCTGCACTTCAATGGAAACGGCGAATATCGAACAAGCTTTCCAACAATTGCATAGCACCGAATTTGCCGACCTGGCTATGGATAGGGATGTCCCAATACAAGAAGATAGGTTGGCTTTGGAAATGGTAGCCGAGAACGCTAAGTATGTAGTAGATCGTTTCGAGGTTCCTATCCCGTGGAGACCCAACATGAAACCTACGCCAGAGGGCCGAGAAACGGCTCTGAAAAGGTTATGCTTCCTCAAAACCAGGCTGCTTCGGGAGCCGCATTTAACGACAGAATACAAGCGAGCCATGCAACATAACATAGACTTGAGTTATATAGAAAGAGTAGATACAGCGGTTATCAGTGCAAATTTGAGGTGGTACCTACCCCATCACCCGGTCGTGAACCCAAAGAGACCGGGGAAGGTCAGAGTGGTTTTCGACTGTGCCGCGAAATGTTAGGGTGTGTCACTCAACGACCATATACTACAGGGCCCAGACTGGACGACACCACTAGTCGAGGTTTTATGTCGTTTTTGGCTAGGAAAAGTGGCCGTCTCTTTGGACATACGTAAAACGTTTCTACAAGTGAGGATGCCCGTTAAAGATAGGGACGCCTTCCGTCTTCTCTGGTGGCCTGAGAACGACGCAAATCGCGCACCTGACGAGTACGAGCTGACCGTGCACCCCTTTGGAAAGGTTTCATCCTTCCTCTGTGCTAAGTTTGTCCTCCGGGTAACCCTCAAGCTTTTCGGTTGCACCAGCAGCTTGTTAGGAAGAGCAATGAACCACTTCTACGTGGACGATTTTCTGTGCTCCTTTGACGATCCAAACGCTGCTATTCCTTATATGACCGAACTGATCGCCACTCTAAATGCCGGAGAATTCAACCTCACTAAATGGACGTCGAACAGCCAAGAGGTGCTCAATGTTATCCCAAAGTCCGAGAAAATGGAGTGTAAGAGAGAGCTTTTGAGATCCTATCCACAAACGGAGTGCACGATTGGTCTTCAGTGGAAACCCAGAAGGGACGGATTCATTTCTACTCTACACCTACCCAAACGACCAGCCACACGGAGAGGAATCCTATCATCAGTCTCAAGCCTCTATGACCCCCTAGGTTTTGTTTCGCCGTGGCTGTTGCCGGGAAAGTGGTTGCTGCAATCGCTGTGCCAAAGAGGGGCGGGTTGGGACGAACCTCTCCAGGATGACGACGATATGCGATGGCGCGACTGGCTGCACAGCCTGGAGAAACTTGGGGAGATAGAAATACAAAGACGCTTAACAGGTATCAAGTGCACAAACGACGCCCAACTCCACTTATTCTCCGATGCGCCAGAAATAGGCCACGGGATACTGGCTTACGGCTGCTGGGTTGACGCAAACGGCGGGCGGCACAGCCAGATACTGTTCGCAAAGGCGAGAGTGGCTCCACTGAAAACGGCGTCGATTCCAAGGCTGGAACTGACGGCAGCAGTACTGGCCATGAAAGCCGTGAGGCTGATTAGGAGATGCTTTAACCGGATAGACTGGGAAACAAACTTTTGGACGGACTCAGCCACGGTACTTTATTGCATAAACAACACTACCACTCGTTTTAACACTTTCGTGGCCAACAGACTCACTATAATCCACGAGTCGACTAAGACCGATCAATGGCACCAAGTAAAATCCGCCAGTAACCCGGCCGACTTCTGCTCAAGGGGCCTGAAAACACTACAGAGGTCACAGACAATGGGACCGGACTTCCTAAAGGCAACTAAAGAGATGTGGTCAATGCTATTAATACCCAAGGCTGATTATGGTGATATCGAGACTAAAAAACTGATGCTGGCTGTAAACTTCACGGGAAGCGTAAGCCTGATAGAGAAACTGTGCCAATTCCCCAACTGGATAAAAATATTAAGAGCCGTGGTCTGGTGGACACGGTACAAAGCACTCTTATTGATTATGAAAGGGGCAAGACCACAAAACACATTGAACGTGGGGACGATACTACCGGGCGATCTGAATCAAGCCGAACTCGACGTTCTACGCCTACTGCAACTAGACGTTTTACCGTCCGAGGCCCGCGAGCTAGCCAGGACAGATGATAACACCAAAGGAAGCAGGCTGTTACACAGTAGTATCCGAGCACTAAACCCCATGCAAATCAACGGACTACTGATGGTTGGAGGGCAGCTGACGAACTCAAGCCTAGAGTACGAAACAAAACACCCCATAATAATCCCCGGTGGCCACCATATAATGAGATGCCTGATAGACACGCAAGGATGAATCACTTATTGAACAATATACGCCGACGATTTTGGGTGACAAAGGGACCAGTGGCTGTCAAGAGAGTCATTGGCAACTGCATAGCTTGTCGTCGCCGGAGGGCGGTAGCAGGCTAACAAATGATGACCCCCTTCTAGCCGTAACAATTCAACCGGGATGGTGCCCGTTCGTGGAAATTGGCATCGACTGCTTTGGCCTGTTACTTGTACGGCAGCAAATGAGCACCCAAAAGAGGTACGGCCGCCTGATAACTTGCTTACAACCCAGAGCAGTCCACCTTGAAGTAGTGCATAATATGGCCACCCATTCATTTCTAATGGCTTTTCAAAGGTTCATCGCGAGGCGGGGCTTCCCCAAGAATGTATACTCAGACAACGGCTTGAACTTCATTGGAGATCGTAAGGAGTTAGAGGAATGGTGGAACCGCCTGGACCACGTCAAAATACAAAACAAGACCATGGCAAAGGGGATAGAATGGCACTTCAGCCCACATTATGCCAGTCACCGTGGTGGCGTTTGGGAAAGGCTGATAAGATCGACTAGGAAAATACTCACAGCCCTGACCTCATAACGAACCCTCGGTGACGAGACGCTGATTACTTTACTAACAGAAGTAGAAAGCATATTGAACAACAGACCCCTGGTGCCAATCGTCCCAGACCCGGAAGGCAAACCGGCACTCACCCCCAAGGACCCATTATTACTCCGGTCAAAAGCAGGAGTAACCACCCCGAAAACCCTGCGTGGAACGTACTTTGTTGGATGGAAGCAAGTGAACCACCTAGCACAGGCTTTCTGGAAACGATGGACGGGGGAGTACCTACCGACACTGCAGCTTCGGCAAAAGTGGATCTTCAAACAGAGGTCGTTCAGATGTGGCTACGTGGCCATCCTCGTGGAGAGCCACTTACATAAAGACGATTGGCCGGTTGTAGTGATCAAGGATTGTCGTACAGAAATCGATGGCCCCGTGCGCACGGTGGTGGTGAGGACGAACAAAGGAGACGTATTGCGAGATATTCGTAAAATGTCTGCTTGAAGGTGACAGTGACACGAGCGAGGCCGAAGGTACCGACCAAGCTATACCCATGTCTGCCGATACCAGATGAAGCTGAATTCATTTATCTAACCCTCGTGTACTCTCCCGTAGGACCCAACCACCCACACCATCTTCGAAGTATATTTGTGTTTAATTTCATACAGCATTCAAGATGTACTGTAGAGCTAATTGTCCAAACCTTAGCTCACCACACGACACAACATGGCATGTAGAAGTAAAGGGGCTTAGGTCCCGCACACATGCCTACATTTTACTCGCTTTTGCCACACAGTCTTTTGTTGACATTGCAGAAAGTTCTCCTTTGATGTGTAGTCACCTGTAATTCCATTGTACACTCCGGCACGTACACACACACACTCACTCAAGCACATACATCCAGGACAGGACGGCCTTTTACAAGGACAGCATCTATGTGCCCTTTTCACGCCCACCATCGGTCATTTGGTCTTGTGGAAGATGTAGACTAGCCTCACGTCTATGTAGCCAATGGGTTAGGTGCGACCAGTAGTAGAACGTTGACGACGAGCATTAGGCTCGCGCACTGACAGCAGGGCCTAGGTAGGTAGAAAGAATCAATACTTTTATACCGAACATTTGACTCTGCTAAGGATCCAGGAGGATTTTGGTGGGCGTTGTAAAAACCGGTCGTGAAAAATTCCCCTTTAACCCTCGCGATTCAGTGTTTTTCCCAACATCACTCATTTGCCTACACGATTGACTTGTATTCACGAACTGGTTGTTTCTATGGACCAATTGTTGTTTGTTCGTGCCCAGAGCGCTACTTTGTCACATCCCTGTTCAGGACGTGCTGTTTGCTTACACGCTGTTATTCGGTTTCTCGTTGTTCAGTCCTTGTGATCGTATTATTGAGGTTTGTATATTTTTGACGTCATTGTTCATGTAATAATCTAGTATCGCAGAATACCACGGATGATCGTCTTTTGATTTCGGGATCCGTTGCAAATTTGGCTACGCATTGCTCAAACGTTCGTTACAATCACTATGTTGTGACACAAGGCAATCAGGGAACGCCTCGGAGCACCGGACCAGTTTTCGCTAAACAAGAGTGTCTTCAGGCAGACCAGGTCGGAGTGTCAAATAGCTCACCCAGTTGTCCGAGGCTGGCAGGCCGTATTTAGGCCCAAGTAACCAACGGACTCTCAGTATACACAAGCGCAAACTGATGAAAACCTGGGCCATCAGAAGCCATCGGGCACATTTCTTCTCTCACCGAGTGCGGAACTCTTGGAAGACATTGTCACCCCAAGCGGTAGCAGCAAACAGCTTCGTCATATCCGAAGGACGGCTGGATGACTGCTGGAATGAGGTTTTCCCCGACAGTGGCTGAACGGATGAACATACCTTCATTTAACAAACCTCAATTTCGCCATCCTCTTCCCTTCTAGGATACAACACACCCGTTTCCCAGTCTGGCAATAAAATACAGCAGATTACATCTCTTTTCATTATTTTAGTTGTTCCTACGAGGGATTCTCCAAGGTAAGCAGGGCAGCTAGTAGCACCAGCAAACCTGTCTATCCAAAGCGATTACCTGTTCTTCGAGAGCAAAAGCACATTTATTGAAATCGCACTTCAAACATTGTTATGCTCAAGCCTCACCCCCAACCAGACTCTCCGATGACCCAAATGCTCCCCAGCAAGCCACCAGCGGAGACGCGCGCCAAGTGTAAACTCCTCTTTATCTTGTGCCGTAGTGGTCGTCGCAAATTCTGAGGCCACTCGCCAAACGGAAAGAAGATCATGGAGGACAGTCCACCACCTGCGAGGGCAGACAACTTTTCGTGTCAAGCCCTGGCTGCCAAACCACCAAACACACCGAACCTAACGGTGGACCCTCAGTGTGATACAAACAGAAGGGGGGTTCCACCAATCCCAAGGAGTGTTCTGTCGCCAGGTAAATATGTTTCGTGATCCTCTACATCGCGAAGACTGCTGCAACATCCCCTCAGGACACACCGGATGACGATGTCATGCAACTCCCGCTGATCCTAAATGAGCTGTTTACGTAAGACGAAACAGGACTGGCAGCAGCAGTTCGGAACAGAGTGGCATTTAGGCGCGGGAAGCCTCACGAGTCCGGTAGGCCGCGGAATTTGAAGGTCGTTCGTTGTTCGCAGAATCAAGCGAGTGAGGTTCTAAGAGGGTCCTCAAGCCTTAAGGGAGAGCTTGTTCTCCGGCACCAAAATCTCCCTAGTGGGAGTCGTCAAAAGATGAGACAATCCTGCACAGAGATCAGGGAGAGACGGTAAAAAGGTGAAACAAACCTTTATGTCCTGGATTTTCATGTGATTTTGAGATTACGGATACGTTGGTCACCACTACCACTGGTGAGCTCTTCCAGTGCGCAGCAGTAGACGACTTTTGCGCAGAAGACAACGCGGCTGCTTCCGCCAAGCTGCTGCTGACCAATGGAGTTGGATCATCGAACGAAAAAGATGAATTAGGGGATCTGGCGCTGCCCAGGAAGCCCACCATCATTGCACTTGCCGAGGCATGGCTAACAGATGGTACTTTGGGACTCAGAGGTCTCACCACCCAGGCATGAGCAGTTTCGAGCAGATCGAATTCGTACCGGAGGTGGAGGAGGTGTCGCCGTGTACGAGAAAGACGGGGTACCAGTACACGTACTCGGCACCTATGTGGACCATTATGGGTACGGGGAGGCGCAGTTGCGCGGAGTGAAACTCTCCGACAGTGGCTACGTGGTGCGTGGGATTGTCTATCCCACTCCGGAGGCCGACGTTCAAAGTGATCTGAATGCCATTCGTCGATGGGCGACAAACGACCATTGTCTAGCCCATAGAGACTTTATCGCTCGCCATGTGGACTGGGTATCAAATGGACCCAACACTTCCGCGGACAGAGTTTCCCGTTGTCCGTATGAAGCTGCCTGTGGCCTCGCCTTGAATCACCGCGTGCAAGAACCCGCCAGGAATGAGGCCGACCAGGTATCCATTCTTGACCTAACGTTCCCCCAAAGGACTTCTGAAGTAGATAGACTCGATCTCCTGCTGCCTTCGGGCTCTAGGTACCACCCGATGCTAGCCATATACCGGAGGCGCGGCGCGCTCGTCCATCAGAAACCGCAGTGCGAGACGAAGGTGTGGAGTACACACTTTTTCTGAAACGAACGGAGCTGCTACCGTCCTGCCATGGAATCGACCACTAGTGGCAAGGTGAACGAATTCTGGAGTTCCTTCAAGTTTAAAATAACCGCTTTGGTGAGTTTGCCTGCTTCTACACATAAACGACGAAGTCATGCTAGGGGATCGCCACGGTTCGGCGAAGAACTACGTAGTCCGCTCCTTAAGAGGAAAACGAGCTTGGCAGCATTTTTGTTCCTCCGGGACTAGATACGACAGCTACAAACACATTCGAAATTGGCATGTGGTGGTGAAGTCTACGAAAAGACAAAAAAGAGGATCGACCTGTGGCCGATTCCGCCTCAGGTGCAGAAAAGCCGTTTGCTTACCTGGGATGGAGGACTAGGACTCACCGGGGCATCCCACCACTGCTTCACAATGGGTTCATCACGGACTCTGATTGCGATAAGGCAGAACTGTTGCCTGGCCACTATGCTGACGTTCATACCGCAGAGGGGCCATCCTCACCCCAGCCCCTACAGAGTGCAGTCTCTATGGGATAGCGATCGTTCGTGGTGGGATAGACTGCCGAGGCTCAGTGAGGGCTCCGGCCGCAGGCGCCTCCTGATCCGGACGAAATCCATTCACCTGTCCTCCGGGAACCAGCTGAAATTATCGCGCTTCCGCTTACATGACACTTCAACAACTCGGTGGAACAATGTGAACCATCATCTGAACGGAAAAGCCGCTGTTATCTCGATGTTCAAAGGCGGCAAATGCGGAAGCCGCGAATTACCGTCCAGTTATCTTTACGGGTGGACCGGAAAGATTACGACAAGCTTAATCTCAATGCAGCTGCTACGATATTTCGATAGTTTTGAGCTCAGCCACTAGCACCATGTGTTCCGGAAAAGTCGCTCCTGTCCGCTGGATCTTCCAAGGATCCGTGAAGTTTGGAGGCAAGTTAGACAGGAGGGCTACCCCGCAAAAGTTGTCTTCGTTGATTTCTGTGAGGAATTCAGCAAAGTGCCTCACAGTGGCTTGCTCCGTTGGCTGAGATCATCAGAGGTAGTAGAATCATCACTCGCGTAGATCGAAGACTTTCCGAAGAAGAAGTCCTTCCCTGTGAAAGTAGCTTCATCATGCTCTGAGTGGCATGAGGCCTCAGGCAGAGTACCACAAGGCTCGGTCTTAGGCCCACCGGCGTATGTTGCATTTCTCGAAAACCTGCCGCAAAGGCTGGTGTCCTCTTGTCTTGTCTATGCATACGACCTCAAAATCTGGCGCGTGGTCAAAGCTACGGCGAATTACGAAGGACTACAGCCAGACCTGGATACTCTGACGCAGTGCTGTAGCGTGTAGGCCTTTAAAATCCAAGTCCAAAAGTAGCTAGGGTTACCGAGACCTGATGACACCTACGTTTTCCAAGTAGCTAATGTTCGAGTGTCCACTGCTGACGGAGACCTAGGATCGATGCTGCCGTTTGTGCTGGAAACCCGTGGTCACACTGACAAGGCGTGTGCCCGATGTGGAGCGTCCGTGACGCAATCAGCCGGAGGTTTGAAAAACTGCCTTACGGTGCTTTCCTACTACTGTATGCCTCGCATACCCGTCCTCGACTGCAGACAGTGGAGGAGCCATGTTCCCCCGCAAGGCTTCTGAACTGGCAAAGCTGGAACGTAGGCAGCAATCTATTGCTTTTCTCGCTATTAGACTACGAGGGATAAGTCACGACCGGCGGCTGGAGTTAACCAGCCTGTTTCCGGAGGCATATCGACAATTGCGGGACGACCTGATACGAATCCGGGGTATATTCCGGGATGAAAGGGAGGCCGAGCTGCCTTCAGACTTCTCCCCGCGACGTCGCTCGATCACTATGGGGCAATCTATGAGGTCTATGAAGCGGCAGTCGACTAGGCTACAGTTGGTGCACAGTCTTACCAGGAGGGCAGCCAAACTGTGGAAAGCACTTCCAGATGACGTGGTGGAAGATGTTAAATAAAATCTTTCAAGGTGAAGATGGATGTAAATGAGATGGAGTTTTTGTGTGAATCACCGTGGTGGGAGCACAACCAACAGTAGGTGGTGATGGTGATCATGTTTGTGGTGCAAGACTCCTCTGAGCAACTCGTGGCCAAATTTGATACTGATCCCGAAATCAGAACGCGATCATCCGTGAAATTCTGCGACACCGGATTATCAAATGGATAATGACAAAACAGATACAAACCTCAATTGTGCAATCACAAGGACTCAGAAAACGAGAGCCAAGTTTCGGCGTGCCAAAAAGGCGCACATGCGTCACGCCGGTCCAAAATAGGATAGACAGTGTGGCGCATTGGATTCGAACAGGCAAGGCATACAGTGCAAAAAAACACCCTAATAATGTGCTTGAGCGGCTGATGTCAAGGAAACATGAAATCGCAGTGTTTTAGGAGCGATTTTCCTTAATCGGTAGCTGCATCGCTCACCATAATCCTCCCGAATCTCAGCAGAGTCAAAAGTTTGGAATAAGGGTACTGTTTCTTCCTACCTACCCAGACCCTCCTGTCAGTGAGCGTACCTAATACTTCTGACGTCAACATTTTATTTACCGTAGCACCTGTTCCGGTGGCTAACTTTCCCGATGTTACTCTGCATTGTCCATGAGAAAGGCTGATCGATAGCGGGCTTAGAGGGGAAAAAGGTGCTCTCCTCGGGAGAGCCGCCCTTCATTGGATGCGTGTGCTTAAGTGAGTGTGTGTGCGTGTGTGCGTCAAGAGTGAGGTCGCACTCTGGTATATGGGCAAATAGTAATAGCTACCACCTACAGGAGCTATCTCCTATATCGTCGGTGATAACCGAGGAACAATCAGCACTGCGGCTTGTTTGATGGAGGTCGTGAAGTATAAACGAGTATCATAAGTGGGTGTGTGAATGAGAGCGTGTGAATGGGAGTATGACAGAATCACAGCCAACATCACGCGTGGAAAACGCCTCCCATAAAGTCAGTGGCAAACGAGGAACGGCGAGCAACGTGACATGTTTGATGGGGAGTGTGGATCAGGAAAGTGTATCATGTGCGCGTGTGTGAATGCAGCTCAGTGAGTCATTATGTCACAACTGCCTCCACGCATGGTACTTACTCTAATCACTTCAAAGACTAATGAGGAACAGTCTACCGGAGTTCTGTGGTGTCGGCTTTTCTGTCTTCACTTTCGAGGAGGCTGATACTGCCTGTCTCCCGGGTTAGCATCCCGATGGCTGACTTTCCCCTCACAGTTGTTAACAGTTCGTCAAAGCTTCTGATAGCTTCCATGACAATGCCCAAAGTCCGGGTGCTGAAATGAGAGTGTTCGTCGGCAATCATCACTATGTCCCCAACCTTGAACGGCCTTGCTTTGATTAGTCATTTCTGTCGGGCTTGCAGAGCCGGTAGGTACTCCCAGGGCCCTCGCTTCAAAAAACCTTGGCAAGATAGTTTGCCTGCTTCCATCCACGGAGGTAGCTACCACGAAGGTTTCCAGAGCCTTGGAAACCCAAGTCCGACATAGACGTAAATTGGTCGTTCGGTATGAGCACCGGAAGGGAGGATTCGCCGTTGGCCACTGAAACCAGTGGGCGGTTGCTCAGGGTTCCTCCGACCTTGGCCATGACATTGCTCAACGTTTCGTCGTCAGGTTCCTGTCGCTCAGTGATCGACAGCAGCATTCGCCTGGTGGACCTGATCAGGCTTTCCCATACGCCACCGTGATGATTGGCCTGCGGAGGATCGAAGTGCCTTCGCGTGATATAAGCCACGGTTCGGTACGGCATCTCGTCCCTGTTCATGTTTTGGTGCCAAAGCTGCAGCCTTCGATGAGCGCCCGCGAAGTTTGAGCCACTGTCGGAGTATAAATCCGCTGGTTTGCTTCTTCCGTTGATGAAGCTTCGCAAGGCCCGGGGGAAAGAGTCGGATGTCATCGAATGCATAACTTCTTATTGTACCGCGCGTGACTTCATGTGCGTCATGATATACCCGTATGGTTTTTCCAACCGCTTTCCACACTTGATCCACATGGGCCTGGAATATTCCAGCCCGGTGTCACTGAACGGCCACCAACGAGTAGTCACTCTACGTTCTGGCAGCCGAGCCATGTGTTGTTTGCCCCCTGCGGCACTGCGTCTCCTACAATGTACACAACGTTGGACCATGCGTTTTATAGTCGCTTTTCCTCTCAGCTACCAAAAGCACCTTCGGCTGACTCTTGTCACGTGACTTTCTCCGGCATGTCCCTCCATGGCGAGGATGTGGTGAATCGTTGGCCCCATCACAGGTTGTCGAGCCGGTAGCAATATGGGATATTTCGTGTCAAAACTCAGGTGGGAGTTGGCCACCCTACCTTCTTCCCGTAGTAACCCATTATTGAGCTTGGGGGTTAAGTGCAAAATGTTCTTCTTCGAAAACGATATTCTCTTATCGATTGGTCCCGCTCCTTCGGCCCTCTCCAGTCCTCGGGTGAAAGCCTTCCGCTGCACCATCTTGAATAAATCGTGTTCCGCAGCTCGTAATTCGTTGGGGCCTATCTGACCCACTAGTAACCGGCTGGAGGGGCGGATCCCTTTCATGACTAGCAAATGCTTCTTAAACCTGGCCAACCAAACTAATAGCCGAAGAGTCTTCATCCAGGAAGCAAACCTGACCAATCGTGACAAAATGAAAGTCACTTCAGCGACTGTGGCCATCATCACCACGCCTTTGATCCCCAGGGGCGATTTTCCAAAGACGGTGGTTACATGTGATGGCTCAGTGCATCTAATCCCGAAACTGGGATCTTGAAATATGCTTTCCTTTATTCTCCTGCATTCTATCGCTCAACAACCGCAACGTTTGGACCACCTGGTGGTCGAACCGCCGTGAGTACACTTCAGCCATCTAGTGCATGGATCTGGAAATATACTGGTCAAAGCCACGATTCCCTTAACCCCATTGGTCTGAAATGGCTGTACTTTCTAATTTGGCTGAAGGTTCACTGCTCCTCCATTTAGAAAAGTCTTGTGGAAGGCATGTTTGCCAGAGGGGGGGGGCGCTCGCAGGCTGCAGCTGCATTAGGATAGAGCATTACTGGGTTTATAGCTAGAATGTTTGGATTGGGTGGGCATACGACATATGTAAGGCTGCGGTGAAACAGACCTCCCGATCCAGTTCACTACGGAAAGAGTACAATCACATTAGAACTAACTAGACCACAAGTTGTTTGTATAAGAGAAGCGGAAGATGAGGAGGTAAAGCTCAGCTACGCTGAAATGTTAAGAAAACCAGTTGGGAAGGCTGGGGAAATCAGACGGAACACGGAGACTGATAGGTCTGGAGGAGTGTTTCCCTGGGGATCAAAACCAAGGGAACAGTTAGGGATAAAGATACCTCCAGCTCGACAAAAAGGGAAGCCAGCACAATGGAGGCAGTTGGTAGCATGGATGGTGGCAATAAGGAACACTTGAAGGGGCTTCAGGACTAAAAAGGTAGACCTCACCAAATATTGCAGCGGTCAAATGTAAAGAGGATCCATTCCGTTTAGGGAGAAGAAACCTGCTCACAAATAACGATGAGGAGCCCACCATAAGAGAGGCCAAGTTGAGGTAGGACTTAGGCCGAGGGAGGGTCGAGGACACCCTCAGGATGGCGGGAATAAACCAAGCGACAGGGCTGAAAAGACTACATAGAGTGGGAAAGTGGAAGCAATCGAGACATGGCAGCAAGTACTTTCAGCCCGGCTAGCTTTAGTGGACAGCAATAGTACGGAGCAACTTCCAGCACGGGTGGTGAAGTCTTTCACGGCACAAGAGGGATATACAGCATTGTACCGGATGTCCCAAAGAGGCATTAAGCAATCGGGGGGCTGCGAATACAGTAGGAAAGTAATGCAAGCAAGTGGTAAAATAAGAGTTCTGGGCTAAAACACAACAGTAATTAGGAGGCCAATGCCCCAGGGACCGTACCACCAGGCAGTGGTTGTAATTGAAGACATAACAGAAAATGAGGCATGAGAAAGCTGCCCACCGGAGTACAAAAGTGATTCCAGGCAGTTTGCTGTAAGGCCGCCAGAGCAGAAGGAGGGGCAACAGAGCATGAGCAGCCAATGAAGAGTACATAGGAGGCAGAGCTTATGGACCGAACAGCCGTGCAAGTGAACCAGGTAGACAATAAACTGGATTCAAAAAAATTATCGGTCGCTCGGGTGCTCCGCCCGAGGCGAGACTCGAATTAAAGGAGAGCAAGGGTCTTCCGGTCAGGAAGGCCACTGTGGAGCTGTAAATCGATGCACGTAGCATCAGAAACAAACGGACGGAACTGACAGAAGAGGCCAAAAGCTGTGGAGCCGGAGTAGTTGCAGTACCCGAGACTTGGTTGTCCGAAAAACTTTATGCCACAAAGCTCCGAAAACCACTACTTGGTCTATGGAAAAAGACAGATATGGTGACACTGTAGGCTGCAGTGTCATACTTCCCATTAGACGGGGTTTGTTTACCAGAGAATAGGAAGCCAGGTCTCGCACACTGAACATTTAGCTGTGAGCCATCATTGTCAAAACGCCTGTGGGAAAAACCGCAATTGCAAGTGTGCACAGGAGTCCAGACACGGAGAAGGAGGAGAATACAGGACTCTCATAGGCCCCAGAACAAGTAGAAGTGGGAGCAAATGCATTACTGATTGTTAGGGATTTTGCTCTGCCAGGAGAGTAAGGGGACACGAAAAGCTGTGTTGGCCGTGGAGCGGAAGAGCTCTTTATCGAACGGTTTCACGGGCGAAACTTTATTCAGCACATAAAGGAAACACCCGGCACAGAACTCGGAATCAACTACCCATTCTAGACCTGGTGGTCACGAAGTACAAAGTGACATGGGTGAGCTCAGCATTCATCCACCTGGGGGCAAGAGCGATCATATGTTGATAGAGTTTACATTTCACCTCAAGCGTTGGAAGGTCACAGAGAAAAGGCTCAGGAATTTCGGGGAGCCAAGGGTTGCCGAATCAAATACGGAAGCAGCTGAACCGGACTGGGGTGTTAATGACGAAAACACTAAGGAAGAAGGAAAGCGGTAGATAATTAAGCCACACCTGCTGTTGCTGAGGGACATGTTTGCCTAACTGCAAGGGAACAAGCCCAAGAACAAGCCTGAGTGGTGGACGGCAGCGGCTAGGAAGTCTATCCGGAAAAGTGACACGAGTTGGCAGAAGTTTAGACCAGCCGGAAGTGAGAGAACTTGGGTACAATTCACTAAACACCGAAACTCAGCAGTCAAGATATAAAAAACACAAATAGAACCTTTAAGCTAGCGTTGGCAAAGGCAGCTGAGCAAACCCCCGGAGTATATTTTAAGTATGCCAAATGGAAAGTTGCCTTTGGAGATGGAGTGGGAACGTTATTATTAGGCAACGGGGAGAAGTCTGTGGAGATCAAAGCAAAGCGGGCGGACTCAGCAGGTACTTCGAAAGTACGCACAAAGAGATGAGGCATCAGGGGATCACAGAATACCCATTAGAGGCGCCCGACATGCCTTGTATGACTAGGACGATGGAAGAGGCGAGGACAATACTAGAAAGGCTGAAAGTACACAAGTCAGCGGGGCCAGATGGCATACATCCAGCCATCACAAAACTACTGCCTACTGGAATAAGTAGGCATGCCTGTTCACTTTTTATGTGTGTTAGTCAGGGTGTACTACCATCCGGCTAGAAGACAGCGGCAGAAGTGGCTATCCATAAATGTGGACCTGGCTCACAGGAACAAAACCACGGGCCAGTAAGCCTTACCTGAGTCCTTTGCAAGTGATTGGAGAACCGTCTAGAGAACTCGCCTGTAAGCAACTGGCAGAACACAAGCAGCTAAATGAATCAGCATGGGCTTCTAAATAGGTGATCATGTCTCCCGAAACCTCTCGGGTTTTTGGACGGAGCCACAACACCACTGGACAAAAGAGAATTAGTGGAGATTCGCCATTTAGACTCCAACCAGACCGTCGACTCGGCAAATCATTGAAAACTGTTGGTTAGACCTACCATCTGTGGGATAAAGGGTCAGCTACGTAGTTGGATAGCAGAATTCCTGGCTAACAGGACTTTTTATGTTAGGGTAACAGAGGCAAACGCTGAGACAGTATATGTGGCAGGTGGTGTCCCTCAGAGCTCAGCCCTGTGGCCACTTTTATTCCCCTCAACACAAAGGGCGTGGCTAAAGCACTGAAGTCCCTTGAATCATATTTGCAGATGATGTGGGAGTTGTCCTACATGACCGGAGGGAGTTACCGGCTGGAGATGTTGAGGGGGTGCCCAAGTGGGCAACCACATGTGGTATGCCGTCAAACGAGAATAGAAGACATCTATTAACCAGAGCGTCATTGAGTTTAAACAAAACGGGTAAGAATGGACCGTTCACGACTGACAGGGTTCAGTGGATCAATGACCAAGGTGTTGTCATGACAGCGGACTTCAAGTAAACGGAACAGAGCTAGCTGGCTACCCATGGAGCCCGTGGGGGCCCTTTGAACTCAAGTCAATAACTTCGTGCAATCGAGCGGATGTGTTCTGACCCATGTACAAAGCAATATTGAGGCACCACTTCGAATAATACTCACAGGCCAAGGCACCTTTCCCCAAAGAGACAAAGCTTGTCTTGAAAAAGTCCAGTAGCTGGCCACTAGATTTCCAAAGGGTCAGCGAGGAAAGGCCTATAGCCACAAACTGCATCACATGAAGCCTCTTCTCCAGAAAGCAAAATATTAAGGGGGGACCTCACTGAGACCTTGAAAATTCTGAAAGGTTTACTGTGGATAAAAGCCGAGGAAATGAGTGTGATTCCTCCGGAGGAACGGACAAGGGGGAACAGTATGAAACCGTGGAGGGCTCGATCAAAATTAAGTGCAAGAGCAAAACCTCCTTCGTAGTAGGTTAGATGGATGGCGGAACCGGCTGACCGAAGTGCTGGTAAGTTTGGTAGAAGTAAGATCTTTCAAAAACTTCTGGACAGTATGCAAGGGGAGATATTCCCGAAGGAAGAGTTTTGGAGCCGGAGGGAACATCGGTAGTGAAATTGTGGCTGGCATCCTGCAGACCAAAGCAAGACACGCCGTTTATGCGAGAACCTTCGCGTGATAAGGGGAAACCAATGCCCTAGGAGTGGAATGGGAAGCCTTAGCGCTGACAGCCAGTTTGGTGGGGCTTTACAATATCTACTTGCCGAGCAATCCTGGACACAGCACTTGGCCTGCCCCACCAGATTTAGAATAAGTCAAAGCTCATCACTTCTAGATTTAGTAGTAACTAGTTCCAAACACAGCGTGGATGCCGTCAATTTTCTGCCTCCGCCAAGTAAGAGCTACCAGACAGTTTTCTCTTTCGACTGCATATTAGAGTGGGCATCTATGCCCCCCTGGACAAAGACTAGCCCGTTCGTTCAAGCAAAAATTTTCAGAATGACAAGGTCCCTCATCGGAAGTGCACTAAGCGACACAAAGAACAACGCGGAGGTAGATGAACGCAACAGGCTTCTATAGCAACCTGGACTGCAGGCAGATATTCCGTATGTGCCTAGGATCCGACAGATTCCAACGGGAAAGACACACCTGCCGTCACCAACTAGATGCTTTCTTGACAAAAGCTCTCGGTTGTTTGCCAAGCACAGAGCCCTTCCGTTGGAGGCAGAAGCTTTCAGAAGAGTCTCGCATCGTTGCAAATCCAAGATTAGGGAACTCTTCAAGAAACAGCAGAAAGGAATGTAGGACAGAGCGCTCGCGAACCGATCTTTTCTCTTTAGGCACTTGCTCCGTAATCATGAATTAGGGTCCTCAGTGCTCGTTCCGTCGTTAGCAGATGGCCATACTGCCACGGCTTCTGAGGTAGCAGAATTTTTCAAGTCCCATTTCATGTCAATTTTCAGCACATCAATGGAGCTTACGTGTGGACGCTCACCTCTTTAGCCAAAAAGGCTAGTCTCTTCTTCGGAGCCCTCTGCAGTGTCTCAGGTAGAAGTGGGCGAGGGGCTTAGCGAACTTAACCCTTTTAGCTGGATAGGACCGGGGAAAGCTCTGTCTAACATTCTTAAACAATCCACCTGCATTCTTGCAGCATCCTATTCTACGTTCTTTCAGCAGTGCGCAGACAACAAAATGTTTCCAAACTCACGGAAGCATGCTGTAATTGTCCCGATTTATGTGAAAGGAGATCAACAGCTCCCTGGAAGTTATAGGCAGATAAGCCTCACCAGTGTCCCTGGCAAAAGTATTGGAGTGCATCATAAAACGCGAAATCTTGATATATTTGCTGGGAAAAAATTTACTGACTCCAAAGCAACATGAATCCTTCCTAGCATGTCTTGCATCACCAAAATACTGACGGTTATGAGCAGACTGGCACAAGCCCACAATGATGGCAAGTTACACCAAGTCACATTCATCGATTTCGCCATAGCCTCCGACAGTGTCCCGTATATCCTGATTCTGCGCAAAATCAGGATGCGTTGCGTCGCCAATCACCTATTGTCCATGACCGAGAGCCTTTTAAAGGGCCGAACCTTCTCCAGCCGTGTGTGTACTTTTCAGCCTCAGCCTTATCGATATAGGATTCATTCGGGGCGCTGTCCCCGGTCCTCTCCAACTCACTTACATCAACGACCTCCACGATGTAGTTCGGGTTAGAAAAGCGATGTACGCAGATGACGTCACCAACCGGGACACCGGCGCAAACTATGTGCAGTCAACCACTGACTCGGTCAAACCTTGGCCAGCTGACTGGAGCCTCTCAGTAAATGATGTCAAATGTGCTAGCATGGCATTTGGTAATGCTCCAGCTTGCCTCTTCAAGATAAGCGGAAAAATACAAATCCAAATAATGGATCAGCATGGGGTACGTAGGGGTTTGGGGCCTATATCCAACCTTTTTTAAAGTATGGAAGCCAGATAGTACACACTGGTCCAGTCAGAGATGGGAAAATTTTGGAGCCGAATCAACGGAAAGCGACCCAAAAGGCACATGGTTTACGATTTACCCCCTGCCCGGTTCTTTTAATTTCACTTCATCTGCACACATTTGTGACATGCCATGTTGGGGGAGACCTAGTCCCGATGAATGATCTATCCTTAAGGGGCCTAGTGGATCAGTTTCTCACTCGCCCCAACTTTGAGATCCTGCCGGGACACATGACGAAACTCTTCAGAACTCACCCAAGTATCTTTATTGAACAGCATGCCTTCCCTTCTCGGATAATATCTCCATAGAATAGCCTTCCACAGGAGGAAGTGGACGGCTCGTCAAGAGAGGCGTTTGAGGCTAGACTAGGAAACTGGTTAGGACTAACGCCATTTCCAGCCAATTCTCTGATGCTTCTCGAGCAGACTAGTTCCTCCCATATTTTCACGTCTCGTCTTCAGTCCTATTTACTGTTACATGTACGCAGTTACAGATAGATCCATTCCCCCTCCCCTTCTTACGAAAGCATATGCAAATCACTGTACTGTCTAAGTTTTAAAAGAAACAAAACTAGTGGCGAAGTACTGATGTATTCATATTCATTCCGTTGGACTCATGTACTACATGGAAAACATTTATTTTTGTCGTGATCTAGCATCCCCTGAGCCAAGTCAGGACCCGCTCCCATATAGAGTATATAGCCTCTGGTCCTCGGTTCATGACACGGTAAAGAATACACCCGGCAGTTGGCGAAAAAGCACAACTCAGAACGTTAGAGCTGGAAAACGTGTGTCTTGGGGAAACTTAATGGCGTGCAGAAGGTGTAAACGAAGTTCGGTAACTGTCCACATGAAAAATTTCATTAGTCTATATAATCGTGCGCTGTATCGGTAGTACTACAATAATGTTGCTTTTACAAAAATAGCCGAACCTTTTTTGTATAATTTTGCTATCACAGCTCGGTGGCTCAAGAGAAACAAAGATATATACAAGAACCGGCTCTAGCCTCGCACCCGTTACTCTCTGCTCAGATCGCCCATTGATAGCTTCCTTAAAACCTGTCGCCCTGTTAATCCTTCCTCGTGCCCCATGCCATGATGCACCAACCGCACCCGCACCCATGCCCAATCCGCATATTAGAAATTGCCGCTCCAAACTCAGCATCCTTTACAGTCGTATTTATTATCTAATCACCACCACCATATCTTCCTCACTTGGCCCCGCGATTCCTCTGCGGTTCTTTCCAGTGTCCTGATTAGTATCCACCTGTTCAATTGTCTGCCGGCACACAGCTCTCCAGCTCCATTGCCCCAACTCGTTTGCGCGTTCGTTTTTTTGTGGCCTTTTCGCTCTATTACTGGTCCACTTATCTCGGGGCTTCCCGCTTCCTTGTCCGCCTCCTTCGTGTTTCATCTGCAGTAAAATGATCTGATTGGTGATTTCTTACCTGTGTCTCCTCGGTCATTGCTTTCATCCCTTGATCCGTTTATTGCTCGCTACAGGCATTTCTCTGTACCTTCCAGTGTGGTCCGCTTTTCCATGTTCCACCATTGTAATGACAATGTTACGTCGTGACGTTCTTTTACAGTTCCAAATTGTTTGACCTGTCACTACCTGATTCCTCTGGTCCGTCACCACATGTCGCACCTGCATTGATCAAATAATTAGACCCATTCTTACCTGTTTTCCTTGATCCTGTCTTTCATCTTCACTCTTCCATGAACTGCTCCTAACAGTCTTCATCACTTCTGTGCTTCCCCGTTCCATTTTTCTCTCCGTTGGGCTGCCTTATGCACTTGTCACGAAGTTAATCCACCACGAAATTCCAAAGTTAATCCTACAACCAATTGATCTAACATTACCTACTCCTCCTATTGACTGATAATTTCTTTCTAGGACTCCATTGTTATTGCTCCTGCTTCTCTTAAACCTATACATATATATACAGTTAAACTTACGCATATATATCTATGTGCACGCGCTCTGCATCTTGCAGTTCCTCACCGGCCATTTCTCTTGCTATCATCCCAACGACCGTCATCATAGGCATCCATCAACTCTACATCTGTGCCTCACATCTACCGTATCCAATCCTTCTAAATCGTTTTTGTCATCTGATCATCCCTCTACGTCTTGCATTGCTCGCTGCCTGTTTTACGGTGAGTTTTGTGTCCTGTCCGCCGACAATTCACTGCAAAGTACCAATGCTTCATTGTCATCTAATCCACTGCAAGGCACCTCACCTTTTTCTCCATCGTTCCTCGCTACTGCAATTCTTTATACCGATTTCCAGCCTTTCTCATGTTTACCAGTCTGCCTCCATATGTAACCGCCCGGGACCAGCCATTCAGTCCACCTGACCTTGAATTTCAAATTCACCGGGCGTCCGTTCAAATATGCTCTTGAGCTCATTTAAACTCCACACAATTTCTATGGTGTGCATACGTTTATACTATTTTCATCCTGCCTTATTCACCCTTCTGAGCCTTTTTACCCAATATTTTAATGAGTCTCCACATTTCCATGAATTATATCTGTCCATTCCATCACCTGTATCTACATGATCATGCACATGGCATGCTTCGGGCGCTTCCGAAATAAACCATTATTATTATTATTATTATTTCAATGCTTCAAGGCAGCCGTTGTCTCGTCTGAAAGACGAGATGTTTCCGCTCTCTACCCTCTTAGCATAACTGGATCGGTGGAAGATTTTAGCTTACTGAACTGGTGGAGAGAACCCACCAAACTCGCAGCCGTTAGTGTTGACCAAAGAGCATACGACCCAAAGAAATCTGGACTCCAGGTTGGCCTTGGCTACTACCGGTCCTGCGCAAACGGAAATACCCCGATGAGACATGCCGCAGTAGAGGAGACATATTCCCGATGTACGGCCTACTCTTAACGGGCCTAGTGGATAAGTATTTTACTCTCCCGGACTAGGAGACCCTGCGAAAACAACGGAGAAGCTTTTCAAATCCTGTCCAAGTACCTCCGTGAGAAAACATCGCTTCTCGTCCCGGATAATATTTCTATGGAATAGCCCGTAGCGAACAGAAGATGACTGAGTTTGAAAGTGTAAATTCGTGATCAAAAATGGTTTTAGACAAACACAACAAATAATCACTTAGCTTTAGGCAGTTTGTACTTTGTTCGATGCCACAGGGCTGTGCTTTGTTTGCTGGCTTGCAATAATGACAATTGGTTTCCACCAGTTTAAAACACACATGTTTGACTGTTCTGCTTGGGCACGGCTGAAAGTTTGGCTCCGTCAGCTAGTATCGCATCCAGTGTCGCTCCCAATCTAAAACGTGAGAGACTGTGTTTCCATATGAAAATTTCTTCTCCTATTCCATCGACCTTTACCGTCCTTTGGTACGTTTAGGAATTTTGGCTTGTTGCCCATTCCATAGGCCATTCTCGGGATCTAGTTAGAATTTGGTATCCGGAGTACTAAAAGCCCTTCACAGAAGGCAGTGAATGGCTCCTCAGAGGAGGCATTTAAGGCCAAACTGAACAACTGGTTAGGACAAATGCCAATTCTCCGGTAGCCTCCGAGTAGATTTTTCTTCTTCATATTTTCACGCCTCGTCTTCATCCATATATACATGTGCATGTACGCATTAAGACCTCATCCGTTTTCCTCCCTTCTACGAAGGCGCATGCAAATCACACTCTTGTGTAACCTCATAAACAACAAAACTAGCGGTGTATCGATGTATCCGTACTCATGTTGTCGGACACATGTACTACATGGGAAACATTTACCCTTACTCTAATGTCGCTGATGCGGAAATGGTTGCCCCCTTTTTGCCGTGTATTGTCATTCCAGCTCGGTGGCACTGGAGAAAATAAGATACATACAAGAACAGAGAAAGTTTGAGCTCCAGATTCGCATCCGAAACTACTTCAAAACTTCGGGGTATGTGAACTGAACAGAAAGCTCCTTGTTACTTGGACTTGAGGAAGGCGTTTGATTCTGCGAACCACAGATTTCTGGACGTCAAATTGCAGTCTATGGGAATTATTGGAAAAGAAGGGCAATGTGTAAGTAGTTTTACGACAGGGAGAACTTTTAGTAGTAAGGTGTGTAGTATTGTCACAAAACCGGCTGGGGTAACAAGTGGGGTGCCACAGGGCTCGGTGCTCGGCCCTTTGCCCTTACTCATCTTCATCAACGACCTAGCACATGGGCTTAAAAATTCCTCAACTAAGCTTGCAGATGAAGTCAAGATAGCCGGAGTAGATAAATAACTTGACGTGTTAGCAGTACAAAACTGGTCACACAAATGGGACCTTCCACTGAACCTCGCCAAGTGCCAGTGCCTGACCACAAATACAGGTGCCATTAGGAAAGGTGTAGGATCGTTGCAAACGGCCTCTCAGGTCAAAAACTTGGGTTTTATAAAAGATAACAGCTTCAAGCCGTCAAAGCAGTGCACGGAAGCAGCTAATATGGCCAGGAGAGAACTCTCTAGAGTTAGATCCACTATGTCGAGTAGAGAACAGGAGATTTTCGCTCAGACATACGGAGCCATAGTTAGGCCGCACATGCGGTACTGCATGCAGGACTGGGCATCGTACTGCCAGGAAGATGTAGACTGTCTGGAGAAGGTGCAAGGTCTATCCACTAGAATGTTGACTGGACAAGGGGGTCTAGCTACGCAGAGCGTGTTCGTGCCCTGGATCTGTTCTCGATGAGATGGCGATGCATTCGCGGGGATTTGTTAGAAACCTTCAAGTTTATGAAGGGACCGTCAGGTGTAAATCGAGATGACCTTTCCTCTCCGATCCCAGAGAGAGGCAAAAAGGGGCATAGCCTTAGAATTCAAAGAAAGCACTTGAGGCTCCAAATTAGGGTTAATGAATTCCCAAGTAGAGTGGTACCCTACTGGAATAAGCTCCCGGAATAGGTCATAAACACCACAAAATTGAGAGCTTTTGAGAAAGCTGTAGACCAGTGCTGGATGGCAGTATACTCCGAATTATGTTGGGCGGTTTTTAGGCTCAGGTGCAATTCACTCACTGCCTCCAACTTTCTCTGCTAGGGCTGATACTGCACAAAATTTTGCCTCTCAGAAAAAGAAAATCCCGCAGTATTGGGAGCTACGGAAAAGCGCCGACAACACAACTATTTTGACACACGATTGGCTCCAGCCACACAAAGTCCTGTGCAAACTGAACTTCCATTGGTATGCCGCAAGGCTCCATGCTAGGACCCCTGTTGTTTCTAGTATTTGTGAACGACCTATCACGCACCATTCGACCCAAATGCCTTATCTACGCCGATGACCTAAAGATCTGGCACACATACGATCGGCAGAGGATCGTGAGATACTACAGGGTGATCTGCAGGCTCTCGTCAATTGGTCGATCACCTGGGGTCTACCGATAAACGTGGACAAGTGCGCTAGCATGAGGATTGGTGGCCCCAGCGATACTTCCGGCTACCGCCTTGGGAGTATCGTACTCCGTCACACGCAGGAAAAAAGGACCTCGGGGTTGTTGTCACCAACAATCTGAAGACAAGTGCGCACACTGAGAGAGCGTGCGCCTCAGCCTGGAAGATACTTGGTCTCATTCGCTGTTCATTTGGGCCCCTACTCCTGGACAATTTCCGACTGCTTTATGTCTCACATGTACTTCCTTGTCTGAAAAATGGCTGTCCGGCTGTCTACCCGTGCACGGCAGCGGAAGTAGCCAAACTGGAACGAGTGCAACGTGCCGCCACACGGCTCGTGGCCGGACTGCGTGGGTTCAGCTATGAGAAACGCCTAGAAGTCACCTATTTATTTACCATCGCCCATCGACTTCTCCGAGGCGACCTCATCTATGCCAGGCGAATAATCGGTGATGAGTTAGGCCTAGAACTACAGTCGGAATTCCCGCTGAGGAATAATGATCTTACAAGAGGACACACCCTGACGCTTCGTAAGGTGCATTCCACCGGCTTAACGGCCATCTATCGATAGTCGAGGGGAGTGACCAATCTCTGGAACGCTCTACCGACCGAAGTGGTGGAAGAGGAAACCGAGACACTATTCAAGAGGACATTGGACCAGACCCTGAAGGTTTATTGGCGCAGCACCGATATCCAGCCGAGTCAATAGAGTACGATGTGATTGGGCTCATAAAGGATGACTTCCCACTGCCCCTTACCTGAAACGGTCCTTCATAACGCGCTGGCAACGGATGCACTAAAATGTGCAGTCCAAAGTCAGGCTGCAAAGATAGCTGAGCTAAGGGCCACGGTCTGCACCCTTTAGGATGAATTGACCAGCCTGAGGAGTTTGGTAATCAAATCCCTCCCGGTGTCCCAGGCAGCCGATCAGGTGTGTAGAGTTTCTGAGCAGCAAATTCTTGACACCGCCAAGATTTTACAAGACGCCGAGAATTGCTCCAAGCGAGTCATCCCTTAGGGTCACTTCCTCAGTTCGAATCACCCTCATGACACCTACGCCCAAGTGTTTACCAGCCTTAAGCTCCCTTTCCCACATAAAGGTCGGTCCACTGGGTTGGTAACCAAACGCACCAACTGGGTTCACGGTATTCTCATTAAAATGGGCTCCACAGATGCAGCCAAACAAATTTTTTCCTCGGTGGCAAAGCTCAAGGAGGAAATTAAAGTGCTCAAGGGCGTATCCATTGATAAGCCACTTCATCTGAGGCTCCGCGGTGTGAAGGCTAAGCAAGAAATTCCACAAAAATCCGATCCTAAGCTCTGAGTGCTGTCAGTTGTCCAGGTAACTCGTCTCGAGGACCAAGCTGCATGCCCACCATCCCTCGCTTCCCTAATGACACCATTTCCTGTCGCCGAAAGTACTCCCAGTAGTAGGCCTAGTGCCACTAAACATCAATCGCCTACAAAAAGTATCCCAGGCCCCAACTTAGCCAATAAGACTACTTCAACGGACGAGACTCACTCATCCTTGAGCCCAGACATGAACCTGCAACCTGTTTCTACTGAAAGAAGCAGTGAGGAGGTTAAGGCACTAGAAAATATATCTGGCGCTGTCACGCAAAACAAGATCACCAACAAGAAAACTCAGAACAGGGCATCAAGCAGTGCGCAGAAGGACAAGCCACAAAAAGCAGCCCATCCTTTTCGGAGACCGAAGGATGTAGACCGTCCGCCTGGTATGATACCCCCTCCAGGTTACTAGACATCAAAACTTACCAGTCCCCCCAGCAGTCTGCTTACCCTCTAGCCCCCCAATATCTTCAGCCTCCGACTCTCCCAGGACCTCAGTTCCATCCCCAAATCCCCCTCTTTCCCACTCCTCAAACCCAAAACCAGCTGCCTCTGGCGATTCTGCAACAACTGAGCATGTGCTCAAGTGTTTTTACAGCAATTGCCTGAAATTGTTGAATAAGATCCCGGAGCTTCGGCAGCTTGCATTGGATAGAGAGCCTCAGATCATAGCCCTTACAGAAACCTGGCTCACCCCTGACATACTTGATGCCGAAATACCCATTCCGGGATACCTCACAGTAAGGCAGGACTCCAGTAGAGGTCGTGCCGGCGGGGTCATCATATACTACGATAATTCGATCCCTCCTCCCACCTTACTGACAACCCCTACCTATTCATGTATTGGTGTCTGTGGGCTGTGTTTAACCTCTCTAGGACAGACACCCTATTGCTTGGTGTTGTCTACCGTCCTCCCGCATGCAATTCAACGGATAGCCTAGGTCTCATAGACTTATCAGGCTCCCTGAAAAGCTACACAGAATTCACTCATCTGTTAGTCACTGGTGAATTCAACTCTCCCAGTGCAAAGTGGCAAAGAGCTGATGCCCCGGATATCACTTTCGGTAAACCCATCCTAGATCTCGTACTGAAGAAATCTTGGGTGCAGAACGTAAAAGATTCGACTAGATATCGCACAGGCCACACCTCGTTCCTACAAGACCTGGTCATCACCAATGATCGGTTCCTAATAGATGTGGTTCATTACTTGCCGCCACTCGGCAAAAGTGATCACATTCTCATTGGATTCCATTATATCGTGAGATGGCCTACTCTTCCCTCAGAAACCAAAATTTTGAGATCCTTCAAAAGGACCAATTTTGGCCAAGTCTGTGCATTTTTTCGCTCCCAGCTAAATTCAACTAACCCAGGTAACTCTGCTTATGAAATGGCAGAAAATCTCAGAGAGTCAATCTCCTTAGCTGATAGGCTATTTGTCCCCAGAATTCGTCGTCCGATGACCGCTAAGCGACCCCTCCCTCGCCCCATTAGGCGCATTCTAGACGAAAGCGCACGCCTCTTTGCTAGATATAAAGCCACAGGCCTTGCCCCTGATGCGGAAGACTTCAGGATTATACGGAACATATGCAAAGACAAGATTAGGTCCTATCAGAATGCAGTCCAACGATCTATACTTGATCGAGAACGGACCAATAAGGCATTTTTCTTTCAGTACATGCGCCGTCTTAGGGATACAGCTCCGACGCCATTAGCCCTCAAAGATAATGCCGGATCTCCAATCACTCCCTCTAGCCAAGCGGCCGAGGCATTCAGCTCCTACTTCCGTGCAATTTTTAGCTCCATACCCATATCATCGCACCCTACCATGCGCCTATTATCTCTGACCACTACCCTTAACCGCGTCACCATTCCCATTGGTGCAGTCGCTCAAGGTTTCTAACGGCTCAACCAATATTGCTCTACGGGTCCTGACCTAATCCACCCCCGTATTCTCAAGGAAACCGCGGATACATTAGCTGCTCCTTATGCCTCGCTTTTTCAGCGATGTGTTGAGGATGGAGTTTTCCCCCGTAGCTGAAAAAAGCAGTGATGGCACCCATCTATAAGAAGGGTAGTAGACATCTTGCATCTAGTTGCAGACCCATAAACCTCACTAGCATCCCCAGCAAAATTTTTGAGAGAATTCTTAAGAGTGAGGTTGTTTCCCATCTGCATAGAAACAAAGATCCTCTCTCCGTCCCAACATGGGTTTCTTCCTGGCAGATCATGCATCACCAATATGCTTACTGTCATGGTTAGTCTAACGAAAGCCTATGATGATGGCCAGCTCTCACAAGCTGTATTCATCGATTTTGCTAAGGCATTCGATATGGTCTCCCATGCCCCTCTTCTTTATAAGCTGCAGACATACGGGATCACAGGCTCCATGCCGGCCATCCCATGTAGCTTCCTTACCGGCCGCACCTTTGTGGTTTAAGTCGGGAATGTTTTGTCTCAACCAGCCCCAGTGACATCTGGGGTCCCCCAAGGGTCGGTCTTAGGTCCTCTTCTTTTCCTGATTTATATAAACGATCTACCGACAGCCCTTCCTGCGAACATTGCCATGTGCGCAGAAGATGTAACCCTCTGGAGTTCAAGCGTTGAAGACCTGCAAATTGCAGTTTATGAGACGAAACGCTGATCCGAGGATTGGGACCTCCCAGTTAATGATGACAAATGCGTGAGCATGTCTTTCGGTAGAGAGACTGGTCACACGATTTCCATTAACGGAGCAACCACACTGTCAAGGGTTGACCGACACAAGGTGCTCGGTTTCTGGTTAGATTGTAACTCGTCCTTCCCTCATCATCACCAACTTGCGAGCAAGTCCGCCTTTCGAGTCCTAAATATGATTCGAAGGTCCTTCCCGCGCATATCTAAGGATGATTTCCCCATAATTTTCGGCACGTATATCCGACCTCGGCTGGAGTACGGAAGTCAGATAGTGCACTCTGGTCTTGTCCTAGACAGAGTTCAGCGGGCCTCCACCAAGGCAGTAAGGGGTCCATCCCATCTACATCATCCCGTCCGCCTCTCACTCCTCAACCTCTATCCCCTTGACGTAAGACGCGTAAGAGGTGATCTGTTTTTGATGTTCCACCTTTTTGAAACAGGTCAAAGCGATTGCTTCTTCTCCGTCTGTCCAGCCTCTTCTCTCCGTGGTCACAACAGAAAGGTTTTCAAACCGAGGCCAAGCACTTCACTAAGGATTAACTTTTTAGCTATAGGGTTATTACTCTGTGGAATGCACTTCCGGCAGATATTGTTCTCTCGCAGAACAAAACTATCTTCAAGAAAAAGCTAGACCTCAATCTGGGTCTCTTCCAATAATTCCTTGTCAAAAAAAAACAAAATAGATCTCCGTTATCGTATATATGTTTATGAATGCCGCACCCCCACTCAGCACTGTCCACAGTGCGACACTGCATGATGTTACGTGTATCTTGTTTTCGCTGCCACCCCCGCCCTTCCCCCTGGCTTCTTTTTACTCTCGTTTCAGCTCGGTGAATCCGACAAAAGATCAAAGATTACCTCAAGAACCGGGACAATTGGGCTCAAAGCCTAGAACCCTTGTAGTACTTCAAAACTTCAAGACTTCAAGACTAGACTGAAGACTGAAGACTGAGCTGTGCAGACTGAACTGAACTGAACTGAACTCAAGTGTCAATGCTTGACCACAAATACAGGGGCTAGTGAGAATAGTGTGGGTTCGTTGCAAGTGGTCTCGCAGGTCAAAGACTTGGGCGTTATAATGGACAACAGCTTTAAGCCGTCAAAGCAGTGCACCTCAGCAGCCAATACGGCCAGGAGGGAACTCTTTCGAGTTAGATCCATTATGTCGTGTAGAGATCCGGAGATATTCGTTCCGATATATCAGGCCATAGTTAGGCCGCATATGGAGTACTGCGTGCAGGCCTGGGCACCGTACTACCAGAAAGATATCGACTGTCTGGAGGAAGTGCAAGGGCTAGCCACTAGAATGGTGGCTGGGCAAAGGGGGTTTAACTACACAGAGCGTCTCCGTGCCCTAGACCTATTCTCGATGGAAAGACGGCGCATTCGCGGGGATTTGATAGAAACCTTCAAGGTAATGAAAGGACTGTCAGGAGTAAGTCGAGAAGACCTTTTTTCGCTGATCCCCGAGAGAGGCACAAGGGGGCATAGCCTTAGATTACAAAGGAAACACTCGAGGCTCCAAATTAGGGCGAAGTACTTCTCAAATAGAGTGGTACCCTATTGGAATAAGCTCCCGGAAGAGGTCATAAATACCACAACAGTGAAGGCCTTTAAGAAAGCACTAGACATATGTTGGGTGGCGGTATACCCCGAGTTATGCTAAGCAGCTTTTAGGGTCAGATGCAATTTACTTATTGTTTCCACCTTACTCTGCCAGGGCTGATACTGCACAAAATTTCTGCCTTTCAGAAAAAGAAAATCACGCAGTGTTGGGAGCTACGGAAACGCGCCGACAACACAACTATCTGGACACACGATTGGCTCTAGCCACACCAAGTCCTGTGCTAACTGAACTGAACTGAACTGAACTGAACTGACCTAAAGTGCGCCGCGGGTTTTGAGTTTTTCGGCACGGCGTTGTGCGTAGGGTACACACACATGCGGTAGCCTTTGGTTCTTGTATAGACACTCCATGAATCTGTCGGCACCAAAGATCAAACTTCCTCTACTCAATGGTCACCTGATATGTGGTTTGTGCGGTGGCTACTTGATCGACGCCACTGTTCTCACCGAGTGTGTCCACGTTTTTTGTCGTAGCTGCATCCTGAAATATCTCACCGAGCACAAGATCTGCCCTCTGTGCCAAAGCCTAATTCAGGAAACTCGTCCAGGACAGGCACTAAGACCAGATGTGGCTCTTCAGCGGGTGGTGTACAAGTTAGTTCCGGGACTCCTTCGCACAGAAATGCAGCGTTTGATGGATTTTTATTCTTCCGCATTTTCGGAGGGTGCGGAGGATGATGATAAATTATTTTCCGCGCAAATCAATAAAAGGGAAACGTTCTCTAATCTCAGGCTAGATCTAAGTGCAGGTTAGTTTGTTAAGTTTGTCTGCTTGTCGTTTTGCCGATTTATTTGAATTTTTCACTGTCACTGTAAACCTTCCCGGGAGATCTCCTGGGACTCATAATCTGAAGCTGCAGTTGATTAGGCTCACACGGGTGTCATTTTGAAGTCTGTTGTAAATACTACAGGCCGACGGACACTTCTCTTCCGGTTTTTAAATTGTGGTACAGGTCAGGTAACAGGACTTAAGGCTCGGGGCAATAAAGCAGTCCGGATTTTTGGAACAGTGAGCGTCGAGAGAAATCCCACCGAGCTTCGACTTCTGTGTTTGTGTCGTGTTTCTCTTTTATTTTCTGTAGATGTAACAGTTCAGACTCAACTCGCTGTCGGGAGAGTAGCAGTTCCACGGTTACGAATTGGTCTAGCTCCCCCCAAAAGTGTCACAGATACAGGCAGTGCTTGGATAAGGTATTGGCAGTGCTACTTTGGGGAATAAGGAAAATAAGATAAGGGATGATGAGGAAGGGGCGGCGGAGAGAGTCAGAGGTAGGTATAATGCCAGTGGAAAGTGGTGACAGAAGAGGCAAGGGCGCTGCGTCCGATATAGCTACTGAATGGTGTGGATTTAAATATACTCGGGAACACATCCGGCCGGCAAAGGTTCAACCTTTTCTTGAAGCCTACCACTTACGTGGCAGACACCATCCCAGTCGGCAATGCGTTCGACGGGTTGACGACGCGGCACGCAAAGAAATTCCCTCCATGTTTTTAAATGCTCTCAGTTTGACGAGCTTAAACTCGTGTTCCCCGAGTGTGGAATTCCGTGTCAGCACCAAAAACGGCCCCGTTGGGATGGATAGTCCTCGAATTTGCTTAAGAGCTTCTATTGGGTCCCCGCTGAGTCTTCTGCGTTTCATGCAGAAGAGTTTTAGCGCCAGTAACCTCTGTGTATGTTTTGTCCCTGAGTCCTAGTAGCAGTCTAGCCAAGTGTCGCTGCAGTTTCTCAAGAACAGCAGTGTCCCGCACAAGAGCCGGGGCTCACGCTTGGACACTATTCTAGGTGTGACCAGACTAATGTTATGTAGAAGGGCAACAACACAAGCTTCTCTGGAAGCTACGGTGTGCAACAGTTGGTGGAGCGCTCGGTGCCCCTTATCCGCGGCAGCCAGATAGCGGAGATGGCTGGTAGCGATCGTTCATCAGGACTCCAAGGTCAGTGATGACTGTAAACCTCGTTATTGTTTGTGATTTACGTGGGTCTAGGTATACTGATTCTCCACCGATGTCCTGTTCGAGATACCGACACTTGCCTGTATTGAGCGGCAGTTGCCACTGAGTGTTCCAGTCGTGAACCTTATTCGAATCTTCTTGGAATGATGCGGTTCCGGGTTCACTCACCAGCTTTAGATCATCCGCAAACAGGTAACCTGGTTGTTGTATATCATCTACTAGGTCTTTTATGTAGATCAAAAACAAGAGAACCCAGGTCTGAAGCCTGAGGGACCGCACAGCTAGCCGTAGCCCTCGTGGACTTGCTCCCTTCCACCCTAACGTAATACGTCCGGTTTGTGAGGTATACCCGGGCCCATTCCAGCATCTGGGGCGCTATACCCAGCGCTTCCATTTTGCGCAATAGAAGTCGGTGGTTCACGCAGTCAAAAGTCTTTCGAATTCCAAATAGCGGCCCTCGACTCGTTCACCCCTGACACTTGTGACATTTGCATACAGCGCGCTGCCCAGCTAACAAGCTATCTACAGTCTTCAGTTGAGGAGCAGTAAGAAATCACCATGCATAAACCCTATTGCATTGCACTATTGACTCAGCTAGATGTCCGTGCTCTGTCAGCACTTCTTGGAGTTTGTCTCGTTTTCCTCACCCACCACGTGGTCCTATAGATCGTTCCAGAAAGTCCACAAAATAAATCCCTATCATACCGAGACCCACTCCTCTGGAGTAGATTCCGTTCGGTTGGGTTTTTTCAGCCATCTTCGCACTTCTGTGCTCTGGTCTTGGTTGCTACCTCCAGTATCCGACCTTTTTAGATGCAATTACCTAGGCAACTTCCGCCAGGGCTTCCCTGACAGACAGGCTTTTTTAGAGCCAACCCAGTCATTGAAGTTGTAAACCGCACCCCAAATACTTCTAAACTGCTGATTAGACTATGGAAACTCCCACCCTACCCGTATCTTCACGCAAAGGATCAATATCGTCCGCATATTCTAAGTTGGACAGTTTCAACACATCGATGTCACCACTGTCACACTAAAATAAGGTTATCTCAAGAACATTTTCACTCAAGGTTTTTTAGGGGAAGGGCGATAACGAGCAATCCGGACGCCCACTAATTTTCGTGGTAAACTCGGGTGAAAGATCGCCGCGAGAAAGAACTCGACTTTCCCTGTTTACACATAATTGTAAAACGGAAATAAACCTCTCTGGCACACCTGGAACAGTTTGTCGTTTTCTGAAGTTCATTTTTGAGCTTCCCCTTTCAAAACCGCCGCAGTGTGATCATTTCCAATTTTGTGACGTTTTTAGCGCACTTGAATTTCTCTTACTAGCAGTTATTTTCCTCACCACTGTATGCGCCTAACTTCAAATGAACAACACAAACTGCGAGCAAAGGCTTACATACTAATGTTTAATTCACAGTTCACCGTGGTCTATAATGAGCCAGTTGCCGAATTAATTCGGATAAAGTATTTCAATAAAGGAGTAAAGTTTTGTTTTTCGAATAATATTCACAGTTTTCAAATCATCGTTAATCAGATTGTCGTTTTCTGTTTGTTATGTATTGTTCTGGGTTTGAAAAATTCTAATTATGACTGGTTCGTTATATGGATTTTCCATCGTGTGAAATTCTCAAAGGAGGTACAAACTTTAATAAGTGCTCAATCAACGTTAGGATTCATCATACAACGAAGAACAACTACCTCGGAACTGGAAGAGCCAGTTAGAACGTAGCCAACACAACGAAATATAAAATAAAGATATGTGTGTATATATATACATGCTGTACCCGGCCACGCGCTGCTGAGGTTCATTCTAGTTTGCTGGGAAAGAAAGAAAAGAGAAAGCGCATGTTTCTAGTACATTTACTTTCACAGTGATTTTAGGTATACAACTGTTTTGTTTCATTTGTCCTGTCGAAATTGTTGCTTCAACGACATTGCGCAATAATTTTTCACTGCAAGCCGCGTACCGTTGCAAAGCTTCGGCTGGTTGTTATTTCACAACATGGTAATTGACGTGCTGATTTTCGGTTGCAGTACGTGCGCTGGCATCCATGGCAGATCGTATAAATTTAAATTCTGCTGGGTAACTAGCTGCTTCATCTGCTTCCACAACAGTGTCGACAGACTTTTATGCAATTGCCTCGCTTTGAATGGTTGACTGAAAAATGTTGTTAAGTTCGCAGACGTCCTTGTTCTTGACCGCAAGAATAGCTCGTTCGTCCGACCAATCATGATTCTCATAATTGCTTTAAATATTTGTAAGTACTTTTTCGACTGGTTCTTTAGCGTCACTAAATTGCGTAATTTATGAGGCAGTGAAATTCGTCCTGAGGAATATCTCAACCGATCGATAGTTTTGCAGCTAGACACGCATATTTGTAGTCAGTTTTAATGGACTCGTGGGCTTCAGTGAATTGCATGTTGAGTGGCAATTTCAAAGCGAACTGAGCAGTTCTTCCATCTGGTAGCAATATCGTAGCTAATCTGAACAACGCAAGAGCTAAAACTACGTCATTTTTCGGCTCGAATTGCTGTCCATTCTGTCTAACCATGAACGTTTTACCAGTTCATCCTGGTGCAGCTAGGGAGAGGATTCCTCCGTCCCCGTTATTGACAGTTTGCATTATTTGGTCGTAAATGCCATTTTGATCGGTCGCTAGCTTAGGAAGATTTGATTACATATGCGGCAAAAGTTCACCCGTTTTGTGATTTCGTTCATGACGCAATTCTACATCGGGTGAAGCAACAGCAAACCACTTTGGTGATGGCATCCTCAGTTGACTGAGAACTTTGTTCGCCATTTTAAAGCCCGAATCTTCAATCACTGTCAACGCTTCGTGAATGGAAATTCGATTTAACAATGCTTTTGGAAGCATTGAAAAGAATCGTGAAGTTCGAAATCGCAAGTCGGAAATATTAGTGTACTGTGTGCGGCTTTTACGTCGAACAGAAAGCGCTGTTTTTAAGGAGCTTCTTCCTGTCGCAGGTGTGGTATCTATATAGTAGTAGACGCATGGTCAATAGACGCTTTAGTCGGAATACCTTGACGTTACTGATAAACGTGAATAAATAAATAGAAAAAATGTAGGACGCAATTTCTCCAAGTCTCTGAGTAACGTGCATAGAACAGTTTGTAATGTCAGTTCGAATGGCGAGCAGATAAGCATATAACTGGATGCACCGGGCTGATTGGTTGGTGTGATCACTGTTCGAGGTCTACGGATCCACGTGTCTGTGCTTGGGACCGTGTATGTGTAATCATAGGATATTCCAGGTCGCTCAGTAGTGGATTCATGTGGAGAGAACAAACATGTGGACATAAGCGTGCGTAAATCAGCGCCCAGAGGAATCTGTCGATAGGATGAGCCAGTGGGTGTTTGTGCATGTAAGCGTGCTTGCGTCAATAATCACGGAGCAGAAATCGATGGTCATGCGTGTGCGTGTGACGACATTTGAGAACAGCACACCGTGAGGACAGTGTCGTGAACGAATGTGTGTGTGTGTGTGTGTGTGTGTGTGTGTGTGTGTGTGTGTGTGTGAACGCGTGTGTGCGTGTTACACTGGTAAAGAAGCCGAATCGGGGAAAGTTGTTATCGCCACAGTTGATATCAGACAACTATGGTGCTTACGGTAGGTAAGTAAAAAGTAAGTAAGTAAGTAGAAACACATTGTATCAGAAAATCAAGGCAATCGGTGGAAGCAGCCACCGGCAAGGCTTGAAAACTTTTCCGGTCCATCCGATTTTATTTTGACTATGTAGCCTGGAGTCAGCGAAGTGATCTGTGAGGCAAGCGGCCAACCAATCCACCAGATTTCATGGAGCATGAATCGATGGGCAGAATACTTTGAAGGGCAGCTCATCTGGCATTCAGCCCCATCGCCCCGACCCAGTAGTCTGTTTGAACGGATTCATGCTCCGTGGGCGATCTGCAATACCACACCCGCAGAAGTCATTCACGCTCGCCAGCTCCTGTGTCCCAATAAGGCTCTCGGTCCTGACGAACTCCATTCAACCCTCTTTAGAGATGGTGGTGTGCACCTCTCCAAAGTGTATGGGGCATGTGCGAAGAGTAGCACTTCTGAGTTGGTAGACTGTCATACCCTCTGGGGTATTCACCATCTCTTTGGTCTCCATCACTTACCCAACGCTCACCTTTGGCTTCACGAAACTGAAGCATGCATCAGCGGCCACACCCCAGCTGACCGCGTGACAGGCTGGCCAAATCAGGTGGAGTGTAACCAAGGCTTAAAAAGCTCGGGGAGACGGCGCCCAGCATGCGAAAATGGAACCTGCTGCATAGGCGGATGTGATCTGTTAGATCCAACGGCTACCAAGGAAATACGTAATCAACAGGGTTGCATGGACCCTTGGGTCTAAATAACCTCTACCGAAAGGCAAACGGGCTCCTAGAGAGTCATCGGCAGCCATGCACCACGATCATTTAGACGCGTTTGGCATCCCGGACTGATAAACCACCATCCAAAAGGTGTATAAGCCGCTCGATCAGCCACCAGCTGCCAACACAAAAACGTCCCGTTTCCTGGCAACACTTGGCTGTGCATGGGCCAGAGGTGCAGCCTCGAACAAAAGCCGACTGGCGGTGCTGACGCCATTTCGTGCCATATTCTCAAGTCTCTCCATGGATTTAGTCTATAATTAGCTTTGATCATGCTACGGCCTCCCCGGTAAGCGACGCGCCCTGTGCTACCCCAGCGGCGGGGGTGACTCAAACACGAACTGGAAACCTAAACCTGAACACAAGGTCGCCGGTCCGGAACGTGAGAACTCCTCTAGGTGCAGATAGCCAGCGCATTACCATGCGTACACTCAGGGACTACGGAATTGATATAGCAAGTCTATCCGAAGTACGTCTACCCAACTACGGAAGCCTCTCAAACGGATGCATCCTAAGAGATGTACCACAATGGGCCAGCAGACGATACTGGGCTTCATGGAGTTGCGATCGCAATGAACGATCGAGCACACAACGCCCTGATCTCTTGGGAGGCAGTTTCTGCAAGAATTGCCGTGGCACGGTTTAGGAGTACTCCGTTCAACGTGACTGTGATTGCAGTCTAAGCCCCAACGCTACATGCTGAGCTAACCACTAAAGATGTCTTCTACAGCAAACTTCAGAATTCAGTCAACCGGGTTCCCAGGCGCGATATTCTGCTGATTGCAGGAGATTGGAACGCCCGCACGGGACCAGCAGACGAGTATAACCAACATGTGCCGGCTAAAATTTGACCTCGGCGTGCGATGCGAAAATGGCGACCGCCTGGTCACGTTTACAGACCTCAATCGGAAGTCACCAATACCCGCTTCCAATATCCAAAAAGACACCTGCTGACCTGGTATTCCAACGACGGTGAGACAGCGCACCAAATCGACTACATCTTAGTAGGCTCTCGTTGGGCATCATCTGTCGAGAACTGTCGAGCATACCTGGGTGGCGTAACGGGAAACATCAACGGCACGGACCACACTGGCACGCGTTCATCTTAAGCTTCACCTTTCAGTACGGCAAAAATCGACCTCTGCAGAGTAGGTACTTCCAAGCTAGCAATCCCGAACAACGTTCAAACCCTGTCAAGTGCGGTTTCGTCCAGACTAACTGCGGACGACGAGGACGATAGCGTAGATGGACAATGGACGGGGCTAAAAGTATCCATAATAAGCACCTCCTTTGAACAGCTAGGTAAGACAAAGTGGCATAGAAGAGATTGGATCTCTACAGAAACCCTTAACCGCTGCGCTAAGGCTAGGGATGCGAGACTCCGCAATTCGCCTAATTACCATATCCTTCGCCGCAAAGCTACACGCTCAGCGAGGAGCGACCGTAAACGAAATTGGTCTGAAATTGCAGCAGCCACTATTGGGGACTTTGGGAGGCTTTTCCGACTCATACGCTCCTCTTCGGAGATGGAGCAACCTCATCATCCCACTAAACGTGAGGACAGGGCCACCTCATATCTGGTTGCCATCAGAAGCTTCAAAGATGGGTCGTACAATTCAGTCAGCTGCTCAGTCGTCCTCCCATCCATTCCATCTGTATAACGACAGCAGGCGACATAGAACAATGTGATCGACCTCGATCCTCCCAACAAATCGGAAATAGTCTCCGCAGTTCAAACCATGAGAAACAAGAAGTCACCAGGGGCGGGTGGCATACCACTTGAGATCTTCAAATCCTGTTTGCCAATTCTGTTGGACCCACAAAGCACGCTGTTCCGTCGTATCTGGGTCACCGAATGTTTTCCCAAAGACTGGTCAACCTCTCTTCTGCTCCCTATACCAAAAGGGCGGCAAGACTGTGCGCGATCTTCAGGGGTATCAGCCTTATTGATGTAGCGGCTAAATTGTTTGCGATCATTCTGCTTAATCGCTCTGCTGCTATTAGGAAAGCGCAAACACGCGCCAACCAGTGTAGTTTTCGTCGAGGAAGAGGCTGTGTTGACCAGACCTTCACGCTACGCTGAACCCTAGAACACCGCTATAAATTCCACCAACCCACCACAGCATGCTTGATTGACTTTCAAGCAGCATTTGACTCCATTGACAGACAGTCACTCTGGAGCGTACTGCAAAACGACGGAATGCCCGAAAAGTACATCAAATTGATGGGATCATACTACTCGGCAACACAGGTGCGCATCCGCGCCTACAGCGAAGAGTCTCAAGAGTTCCCAGTCGACTCCGGCGTCCGCCAAGGATGCCCTCTATCGCCAGTCCTATTTAACTATGCTGTTGACTGGGTAATGCGTCGCACCCTCAACAACTTTCGAGGAATACAACTTGGCTACGACTCTCGGGTTACAGCCCTCGAATTCGCCGACGAAATCGTCATTCTAGGGGAGGATCCCGGAACTCTGCAGCCGGTTCTTGACCGTATTTTATGTAAAGCTAAGGCTGTTGGTCTGGAGATAAACACTACAAAAACGAAATTCTTCACGACTTCGCAAGGCTTAATGCACTATACGCGTCAATGGCGAAAATCTGGAACAGGTGTACCGCTTCAAGTACCTAGGTTCTACTATCCAGCCAAACGATCGGGTCAGGGCCGAGGTTAAGCTTCGTGTAGACTGCCCAAGGAAAGCGTCCCTACAACTTCGAAAATCATTGTGGTCTAGCAGCTAAATAAGCTTCTGCACGAAGCTCCTCATATACCACGCTGCCGTTCTCCCAGTTCTCACGTACGCCAGCGAAACTTGGGCGTTGAAAGTAGACGACACTGGTGCCTCCACTACGTGGCCAAAATCAAGTGATATGATCGCGTCACAAACTTCGCTGTGCGTCAACACTGTGCGAATACAGAACGACTTTTTTCTTCCCTCCGATGACGTCGCCTACAGTGGTTAAGTCATATTCTACGACGACCTGAAACGAAACTTACGAAGAGAAGCCTGCTACCGTCCCCCTGCTCAGACTGGAAATGTCTCATTGGTGACCAACTGAAGACATGGGTTAGCACTGTTAAGGCAGACGTGGATCGCCTAGACCTCCAGTCGGTCTTCGGAGTACGCAACTAGCGCAGCAACCGGATTTTTCGGTGTGCAGACCTTGCTACAGATCAGAACCCGTGGACAGCTACTATCAGAGACATCCGAGAAGCCGACTTATCCTCTAGTAGGAGATAGTCGCATAAAAATAAAAAAAATAAGTAAACCCTCTTTAGAGATGATAGAGTGCACCTCTCCAAAGCGCTCACCAGCCTCTTTACCGAGGTTCGGCTCCACGAATGCGCCCTAGGAAGTTGGAGATGTGCATCCATCATCCCTATGTGCAAGAAGGGTCTAGAAACACCTGTTCCAATCATCGAGGGATAGGTTCGATGTCGGTCGCATCAAAGCTGTTAGCGTTGGTAATCCTCCAAAGATTGTCCCCAGTGCGCGAATAACAAGCCCGTGAGGAACAGCCTGGTTTTCGTTTCAATGGCGGGTCCATCGACAAAATTTTCATCATCTGTCAGATACTTGAGCTCCGCCGTACATCGTAGACCGACGGTGGTCATATTTTGAGATATCTGAGCAGCTTTCGATTCCGTCACTAGGCTGGCCCCCTGGAATTGTTTCATCAGACGAAGTGCCTGATAAGTATGTGAAAATCACCCAAGTGCTATACCATCAAACCTCAGGCTGATTACAAGCGAAAGGCTCGTCGTCACCTTACTTTCCAGTTGAAAGTGGCGTGCGTCAAGGCTGCTCACTCTCACCCCTCCTGTTCAATTTTGCGATCGATGACATCCTGAGAGAGGCACAAGAAAATCAAACGAACGAAGACTTTGAGCTTTTACACGGTAATAGACTTGAAGACTTAGACTATGCAGATGAAGTCGCATTAGTTTGCGACGATGCTGCTGTAGCACAGTGCGTTCTGGACAACCTCGTGTCGTCCGTATTACGGTACGGAACGTGGTTTTCATCCTCCAAGTGCAAAGTGTTCCTACAAGACTGGCACAAGTCCATCCCCGCACTTACCCTCGGTAATGATAGGTTAGAAAGTGTTGAAAAGTTTGTCTGCTTGAGAAGCTGCATAACTGTCGATAGACGGATTATAGACGATGAGAACAACCGACTGGCGAAGGCTCAAGTGGTGTTCTGCGATCTATGTCACTTGTGGGGACGGCATGACATTTCTCCTATTGGAAGGTAGGGTGTACAACGCTGCTGTGCGTAGTGTGCTCCCATGCGCTTGTGAGATTTGGTCTGTTCGAGCGGCCAATGTCCACTGACCGTGTTCGATCATCGATGCCTGAGGAGTATCTCGTGAGTTTGGTGGCAACAGCTACCAAGCTGTTCCACAGTTGGAATGCGCATCTGCGTAACCGGGGGTGCCGCGTACCCAATTAGTGCTACCATATCACCCCATCGGCCTCATTGACTGGGACGTGTGCTACGTATGCCTCATCGAAATCCCCTTGGCGCTCTATTGGCCGAGTCTAAGGTTGGCTGTGAACAACAACGTGGAGGCCAAGCCACGGCATGGCACCGGTTTATCAAAGTGCTGACGTCAATAATTGCTTCTGTCGGTTTCTCACGCTTTCATAGTTAGGGACCTCGAGACCCTCTACATCGTTGACTGGAAACTTTGTCGGGTATGACTCAATGCCGTGCTCAGTGGTGGTTGTGTTGTGACAGCTTGTATTCGAACTCCTGAGAAACTTCCCCTTTGATTCTTCACCTTCGTTTTTCTGTTTCATGTTTTTTCATGGCACCACGCCTCTGTATAGTGCACCGGGTTGTTAGTATGTAAATAATGTTCGTTTGATATCGTATTCTGATGCAAAAGATTTTAACTTTTAAACGAATTAGTCGAAATTTTTCTCGTATTTCTTGTTTGTTATCCGCAGGGATATGACGAGCGGGTGCTTCGTTCCCTGACAAATCATACTGCTCGATCATTACCGGCCTAGCCACTTGTTAGGGAATTCCGTATCTTTTGAGTTACTCTTATTTTAACTCTAAATTCAACAAATAATTGTCCGAATATCGTATAATGCAGCCTACCTCTTTCCTATGCAACCCGTTATTCATCTCACAGATTTCTGTCAAACCCCACTACCTACTGCATTGGCAACGCGTTCACTGTCCAGAATTCCTTCCGGCCTGCCCGCATCTCCCCGTGTCCGTGGTTCCATCTCCCCGATGAACAAAGTTCCTAATTCTTTTGCCTTTCTAATTGGCGAGACGGAGTATTTGAGCATTTCACTGACCCCACTAGATTGTGCATTTGATCATGACTCCCTCGTCTCACCTAAATCGGACAAATTCACCCATCCTAACTCGTCGATTTCTACCAATCCTGATGTTTCGTTCAAATTAGATCGTACTGTACACAATTCACCGGTCACTGTAACCACAACCACTGTAACAACAACCGATTTTGACATGAAACAGAGCATCCATCTTCTATGCCCAGCAGTAGTAACCGTGGGCACACTGCACCATCTGCTCTTGGCCAAGTATCAACTGGACCCAGTCCGTCAAATTGTGGATATCTATCTGGATGATGAGTGCCTTGAACCGTCGCACAGTTTGCGTGAAGTCGCTTTTTTGTACGCATTTCCGGCCCGAAAACAACGCATGCGTCTCGTTTTCACATTCGCCGAGGCCTGTTTCGCTTGGTGGGGTCGACCAATGCCTCGTCTGGAACGCCCGAAGCAGAAAGAATCTGTTCCAAACGGATGGTCTCACGCACGTCATCGGCGTAATTCATCCTCTCCGGAAGAAACGCTGTGGAATCATGCACGTGATAGTCGTGTTCGCTGGAAAAGCGGTGAGCATTTCGACCTGGTCCATTCGACCCAATCAAGCGCAAAACGCAGTTCGTTGTAGAATTATGCATTTCCAAGCAGGGTGCAAACTAAGCTCTATTTTTATTCTCACCGTTGTCATGCTGACCTCTCTCTATCCGTCTCTTCCTAATGTCCCTACTGAACTCGACCCTGATAGTTGCCTGTTATTTCCTCGGTATCTAATGGCCTTGTGCACTGACTATCCGCCCATAGAACTTCACTGTGTATGCAGAGTTCATTCGGTCGATGTACATATGTATAATTTCCAGTTTCCTTACTGAACCCGAGCCATGCATTTCAACCCCTCTATCTCCACAGCTTCTCTGAGTCCGTATGTGTAGGCATACAAACCCGACTAGACGTGCGCAAAACGTTCTACCCAGCCAGGGCTGTGTTACTCTCATTTCCACTTTATACTGCCCATATATCTCGGGTTGTTTGTCTGGTATTTTCAATCAAAATTTTACTTGTCTCCCAAGGAGTGGCCCACTGTCTTTCATACTTCGTCCATTTCCGATCATGTAGCAGTTTTATTCTCTCCCACCACCTATCTTTCGAAGTCTTTGGCGTATGCGTCTCCAGCTGTACATCGTTACCTGCCATTCTGAATATAAGTTACTTACTAGTCTCCACTCGACACACATTTGACATTCTCCCATAATCAGTTTGTCAGAGGTCTGTGTTGAGTGGGAAACCCATTGATTTCAATCTAATCTTTGAAGTTCAGCCTTTTTCGAACCTTCCCATGTTTACTCAAACGAAGGTAAATTCTATTCTGTCACGTCTCCTCTCCTGATCCTTTAGGTTCTCACTCACGCACAAATCCAGACCGTACCCCCTTATTCTATTCTATTATTTGATGAATGTAACGGTTTGTGCAAGATATCCCGACCAGATTTGATCCGATTGTTCTTCTTGGCTTGTTTGGACGTCTGTGTCTTTCTCTTTATTGCGGTATCACTTAAATTCAACCGGTTTTTTTGCGGACAGTTAGCGTGGTAAAAAAAAGTTGGAATGCAGTTGCACTACCGGTGGTGATGTACTCATGTCGCCTAGTGTTTTAAACCGCACGGCGAATCTTGTGGACCGGAACCTGGAAGTTGAGTTATGTATTTCTGTAGCCCTAGAATTGGCCGCGTCGATCTATTTTTCAAGCGTTATCTGCTTAGAAGCCGTTTCAATTGGCGCAGCTTGTTCAGACTAAGTTCATAATCTGTTGACTTCTTTTTGGCTCCCGACACTTCACATCCATGCCAACCTAGTGATTACACAAAATTCGAGCAATACTGCAAGACTGCTATGCAAACACTGTCATCGTATGTCTTTTGCTCGTAACATCGTGTGAATGCATTATCCCCGGATATCCCAGTGGTCAGGTACCATGCAGAACAAGATTCAGATGAATAATTTACGGAATACGAAAAACGAATTTAGTATAAGTTAGGACACAAGAAATACATAACAAAAACGTCACTGACAACAATGAGTCTTATTCGACAAACTTCCTAACCGAACATTGTGTGGATCTCGAGGTTTTCAGCCAGGTATCTGTGAGGCCCGACGAAATCACGCCTTAACGTTTTGGCCAGCCGGTGCAATGTCATAGCTCGGCCTCTGCGCTGCTTTTTCCTGCCAACCCTGGGATATACGACGGGGGATTCATTGGTTGCATACGTAACCCGTGTCCTAACCGACGCGCGATTCGTCCGGTTCTGGAAGGGCGTACACGCACTGGGAAGCTGCCGATTTTATTTTACCCCGGAACTCACGAGATACTCAGACACCGGTGATAGAAAACATATCCGATCAACAGCGACTACTAGAACATTCCAAGTCTCGCAACCGTAAAAATGCGTACTGAAGATATCATCAGTAATTGGCCTCATATTCCATTAGAACAAACCGTCTTTTCAACTTTGTGCACGTGAACAGTGATTCATCAAATAATTCTAGGTTGCCAGAATCAAGTAAATATGCACGTATCTCAGACAGGTTATACTATTTTGGCACACAGCACATTTAATTTCCACGGAACTAGAAATATGGCATCCACTGCACTCAGTACGGGACTGCACCTTGGCGTGGTGTGATGGCTTGCGTGCCTTCATGACCCGAGAGCTATGCAGGATCACTTCCTCAAGCCGGAGATGCAATCATGCCTAACAAGTCAATGGGTAGAAGCCAGACTAAGTCCAGTCTCAGAACCAGTTGATGGGCGACATCTGGTTTTATTCAGTATGCTCCTGGAGAGGGCACTTCAGCAAATAAACACGGAGAAAAACAGTTTACCAGTCAAAAAACCTCTACTAGATGGACGTAGGAGTGGAGTACTCTGGGTTTCTCTCGATGGTGGGAGAAGTGGTCGCACTTGATTGGGCAGCTATCGCCCGATTAAGCTGGGCAGCCCCCAGCCCTAAGGATGCTACTCCGTTCGTGTTTCGCTTGTTCCATTGGGTGCATGGGGCTAAGGACTGAATCCGGGCTGCATTGCTGAGCCCGGACGGCATGCGCAGAAATTCGAATAGTCCGAATGGAATTGTGACGGCGGCTTTAGGGATGGTGGTAGGCTCTGACTCGATCGATGCAACTGAAAACGGAACAACCAAATAAGGAAAAATTTAGATCTTGAATTTGTGGGATGGCGCACCTATCTGAGGTCATAACTTGAAAAGGGGCTCTATACTCACCACAGGCGCCAGTCGCTATCAGGTATTTTCGAATGCCCGGCGCTTTCCACTGGGTTGGTTGACTAAGAGTCAGCCTACGGTAGATGGCTGAACCCTGATTCCAAACCAACCTCGGGTGACGCATGAGGCGTACAACACTGCTTACAGGCACCTGTGTAGAAGGGGTTTACTGGGCGCCCGGGATGTTTAGCTTCATCCGAAGGGCGCATTGACTGAGCATTCAGTCACCGGCTCGCGGTGGTTTCTAGAAGAAGCGAATAGACCATACGATTATCCACCGGCTCATATGGATCAACCCTGCTGCCTTGCGGGACGCGCTTGGCTGCGCCAAAGCTGGGAGTGCATCCTGGAATAGAAATGCCTACTCTGGACTGAGCGGCCGGGTAGTACAATATCCCCGCAACGCAAACAGCCATAGTAGACTCTACCACTATGATTGGATGCCTTTCTATGCACACAAACGGACATTTTCGTAAACCGTACACAACTTGTTCTCCCATTTTCACTCCCCATTTCCTGTTCCGTTTTCACACTCCGCGGGTTCCTCGGTTGACCGTGTCCGCTGTAGTGTTACTGATGAAAATCTTAGCTATGTTCTGTCTTGTCCTTCTTCGGCTACCTTCCGGGTCTCACCGAACCCGTTACCACTAGCTGAAGACCTGCTTCGTCCTCGGTACCCATTCAAACCAGCCACATTCAAGGTGCACACCCTGATGCGCATAGGACAACAGTCGGGTTTAGCTCAGACGCTTGAATTCCTTGCGATCGATGTATGCTTCGTTCGAGAGACTTGCATGCAAGACTTCAGTTCCATAATTCAATTGACGCCACCGTCTAATCGTTCTGTGAAGTTCCACTTACACCTTTCTGGGGACATTGAGGCTGCGGCTTCTGGTCTCGCTGGCGTCGGCCTTGTTCTCAGTAAAAGAGCTGAAGCGGCGCTGCTAGACTGGAACCCAGTTGACAGTCGATTGTGCGCAGTGAGACTCAGGTGTTCGTGTAAAGTGAGTAGTCACCGCTCCGATAGGCGCAATCTGTTTGTCGTTTCAGCGTATACACCCATCGATTTTAGCCCAGATGCAATCAAAGATGACTTTTACCAAAAGCTCCACGACCTCTTACGTAAAGTAAACCGGGCTGATATCATGACTTTGGCAGGAGATCTGAATAATAGAGTGGGTCGGCTATCATCGAATGAGGCGCACCTAGGAGGCCCTTTTGGGCTAGATTATCGCTCGTACTGGAACACCCCTCTTGATTCCAACCACGCATTAGTTTGCACTAAGCTATGCATGTGCTTCGGCGAGCACCCAAAGTGCATGCTGCAACGACAGTTTGATTGCGATGAGCTCTCCGATCCATTAAGCTTATCCGTCTTCCAAAACGCGCTAGCTGAAAAGCTAGATTTAGCCCCACCTGATGATGTAATCCAGCGCTGATCGCTTTTGCATTCTGCTGGTCTAGTAAGCTGTGGTCTCTCGTCGTGCCACAAGACCCTGGGTTTCTGATGAATCTCTGCGCCTTCTGGACGCACGCCCGTCGATTCCGGGCGGAAACGAGTATAATGCAACACGTCTCGAAACGAGACATGCACTTAACGCGAGTCTTCGTAGGGCCGTGAAACCTGGTAGTCGCAACGCGCTTCAGAGATAGAGCGTACTACCGCCATGGGACATTCCCGCAAGCTGTTCTATCTCATTGGAGTCACCGGCAGGGAGCTATTATGTGTGAGGGAAACAATCTGTGGGGCTGACGGTCCTCAAATTCATAATCAGAAGCGACGTATCGATCGCTGAGCGCAGCACTTTTAGACACAATTTGCTGGCTCTCGGTGTTGGCTTCTCCTATAACTCTTCCGGCACATGTCTATCTGTGCGTTTCGACAGATCCACCTACCGAGGCGGAGATCCCAAAGGAAATTCAGGCCTTATGGCGTCACAAATCGCCGGTATCCGATGGCATTCCCTCAGCCCTATTTGAAGATGGTGGGGTGCGGCTCGTTGGGGAACTTACTGTTTTATACAATTCAGAAACATGGCCGTTGAGGGTAGAAGATAGGCGAAGACTGTCGGTGTTTGAGCACCGATGTTTCCGTAGCACTGCCCGAGGATGGTGGGAACACCGTATCAACAATGCTGAAGTTAGACGTAAGGTGTTAGGAACCAGAGGTCAGTCTCAGGATCAAGTACTGAAACTAAACAGGTTAAGGTGGTTGGGACATGTGTTACGCACGCCCACCAATAGACTTCCTCAGCGTACGCTGTTCTCTGAGGCAGGTGGTGATTGGAAGGTAGGTCGAGGTGGTCAGTCCATGATATGGCAAAAAGGTATGAAAACCTTGGCCAGTAGACTTGGCCGAGTAGGACGTGTTAGACTTCCAGATCGTGGTCCACATGATCCGCCTACTAAATGATTGGAGACATTAAGTGATATGACTAGGTGTCGCGGTCAGTTGCATAGTTGCATTCGAACTCTTTCCTTGCCCTCTTGATTTCCGCTTGATACTTTGAATTTTTTTATCTTTATCACTATGCTTCCATTCTTTTCGCCCTTTACTGGACGATGCCGGAAGGTAGCAATCGAAACCAGAGCATAGAAGTGCGACGTTAATTGTTGGGTAAGCTAAACTAAACTAAACTGCACTCATGATCCAGTGATTCGCTAAGGCCGTGGTACGTATACTCTGCGCTTGGGTTTTAGCGCACTAAACATGCTTAACTGTCGATTCAGAAGTGCGATGGACAGGATCAAGCAAGCCCTTCATGAGGTTACTGATGCTGCTCAAGATCCAAAAAGCAGACGCACGCGGAATCGATGAATATCTGCATTCTCAGTTGCACTGTTAGATTTTGCAGATCGATTCCTCCGGATTTCAGATGAAATGAGGCACGAAGATGCCTTAAACGCAAATTGATTCGAAGCCTGAGAAACGACCGTGAGCACTGGTGGATTGCGAAGCGTGGAAAGATGGAAAAGGCTGCGGCGATTGGCAATAGCCGCAATCTTTTCCGCCTAGTTAGAAATACCGGTCCACAAAAATCAGGCATTTAGTGAACTGATCAAAGAGGCGAACGGCTCACTAATTCAGACTCAGGAGCGTCGTCTCGTTCGCTGGGCGAAGCATTTCGAGAAGCAGTTTAATTAGTCTTTATCCACGACAGGTTTGCTAACTAGCGCGATGGTTACGGCTCCAAGTGTAGATACCAGTGCTTTTTCAGAAGCGAAGGTTCTCCATCGGATAAGCTATCTTAAACGACACAAGGTTGCCGGGCCGGATGGGTTGCATCCGTCCATTTTAAGGGACAGTTGAGTTGGAAAACTCCTTGGTTTGACATGGGAGAAAGAACAAGTTCCAAAGAGTTAGCGTGAACCGGTAAAAGAAAGGCCACAGGTTTTCCGATAAGAACCACAGGGGAATAAGTCTGATTAACATCAAATCCAAACTGCTCGCTGGTATTATTCTCAACCGCTTTTCTAACGCTCGCGAACAGTGCTCGCGCAAGAGTCAAGCTGGGTTTAGACCTGGTCGAGGTTGTATTGATCACATCATAACTCTTCAAAAATTTTTGGAACAAGTACACCTTTCACCTTTTCTTGATCCTAAAACGGCGTTCGACTCAGTCGACCGCACAGTTCTCTGGTACCGTCTCTTGCTGAAGAATGTACCGGAGAAATTCATCTCCATCATAAAGTCCCTTTACATGAGTAGCCGAAGCCGAGTTCGTGCTTACGGTGCTCTTAAACCCGAGTTCACCGCAGAAAGTGGTGTACGTCAGAGTTGCCCCTTCTCTTCTTTTCCCTTTAAATTTGTCGATAATATGGTCCTGGAGACCACCCTTTCGTCATGTGAGGATTACGATATTGAACTTTTCCCGGTTAGAAAAGTTTCAGATCTTGAATGTGCGGACGACGCAATTCTTCTAAGTAAAGATCCAGGTAAGTTGCAAGCTTTTCCAGACAGCCTCACAAGCTGTGGTATGGGCATGACATCCATTTATCTACCAGAGATTGAGTGTACGCTGCAGCAGTCAGGGCAGTGCTTCTGTATGGTTCGGAGACATGGCCACTACGGATGGAGGATATACAAGAACTGTCGGTATCTGAACACCGATGTCTTCGTGACATTGCTCGAATCTGATGGGAACACCGTATAAGCAATTCTGAAGTTTGGTGGAGAGTCTTACAATCACGGATCAAATCGTCAGACGAAACACTTAAGCTCACTAAACTAAGATGGTTGGGACATGTGTTGCGCATGTCCCTGACAGGATGCCTCGGCGCGCAATATTTGCGGAGGCGCGTAACAGTTGGGTGGTCAGCTCATGGCATGAAAGAAAGGTATGGAAAACCTAACCAGATTTGGCCATATCGGGTGCGTTAGACTTCGTGGGTGGGATCCAAGAAACCATCACACTCTATGGTTAGGTGCATTGGAGGACATGGTAAGGTGGCGCTCTTTTATCCACAAACTTTCTTCATCGACTTTATACCGACATTTTCAGTTTTTTACTTACTCCTTTCATACTTTAGCTCTTTTTCATTATTCCTTACTGAGGCTAACACTGACAGATAGCAACGAAAACCACCAAACCCAGTGCACAGTCATTGGTTGTGTGAACTAAACCGAGCTGAAGGTGAGTGGATGCGTTAAGTCAATAACGAAGGCGAAGAAGAAATTACTGACGAACACCGCTGTTTGTGCATATGAGTAATAGCAGATTGGTTTTGTATGATATGATTCATCATGCAGTTGCAGAGCTCAGCTCATTTGCGTGAAACGGGTTGTTACCGTTCAATGCCGGTGACGTTTTCTATGCCATGTTGCGTAAATGTTCAGCAAGCCGCTGGGAACCAGCCCACATGGCCCGGTGGTTAGGTGTTGCAGTCACAGTAGTTCACCCCGGGTTCGAGTCCTCGTTGGGATTCAGTGCATGTGCACTGCGGATGATTCCTAACAGGGATGCTCCCATGGTTTTGTATGGTGAGCTGAGCGTTGAAACTGCATGTCTAATATTGCACACTGCTGCTTGTATTTAAGAGAGGCGAAAATCCAAGTCAACACCGGAGGGTAAAATAAAGACCAAGTAAACGGGGGTTGCACTGCACACAGAACAGTTTTAAGTGAACGCCCTTTTTCAGTGCCTGTGTTTTATATAGATTATTTGTGTCAAGCCAGAACTGACGGTGACGAATTTATCAACGCTGACGCACAAAGATACACGGTCATTACTATATGAGAAAAAAACGTGCTTCTTATCCAACAAAGGGTTTTTGGTAGCTTCCTTGCGAGCCTCAATAATTCCATACCTAAGACGTGACTCATAGATTTCTAAGGAAATACTGACAGTATTTTTTTGCAAAGAGCGATTTCAAATACACTTAAAAAAGTGAAACCCATAAAAAAATTTTCAGTTTGCCTGTCTTTATTCTTTGTGACCCCCCACCTCCTACAGTTCTTTATGGTGCTGAACCAGTGTAATATGTAACTTGATTTCGGGTGCCGCGCTGTATAACTCGCCTTGGCCTCCAAAATCTACATTTCAGAGACAGTATCGACCTCTTTTTTAGTACACAGAAGAAATTTCCCATCAAACGAATTGTTTTGAATTGTCCCATTGACTTGAGTGAGGCGAGTTTTCTGCCTCCGAATCAACTTGATTTCTTAGCACAAAACGACAGTTTACATTTGATGGTTGATGATCATAACCAAATCTTGGTCCACAATCTTATTGGTTCTCAACCAGCTTTTTTGTGTGGTTAGTCTGGGATAAACCCAATTGGTTAAGTGAGTTCAGATGACAGTTAGCGTCTGATTGGTTCTTCGGTCTCCTTTGTTTGCTCCAACCTTGTCCTCGACCCAGAACAGACAAAGACGTGTTGGCTACTAACCAAACCATCCTAGTGTTAACTAAACGAGCCGAGCCGTCTTTTGGCAATGTGCCAGCCTATTTCCTCACGTGAATGTCAGAATGTAATGATTTGGACAGAATCTCTGAGTCATTCATGATGCCGCAAATGTAATAGTTCAAGGAATGTCTATACAATCCGGTGGTAAAATCAGTTGTACAAAATACACCAAAATGAATTATTTCCCCGCAATACATAGCCGCCCAGTCGACTTAAGAAAGGGAATGCCGAAAAAATACCAAGTGTCGGTGCGGAATTTCACTGCATCTTTCGTTTGGCTTTTCGTGGAATTCACCGACAGCGACCGGCGGTGGTCGGGTAGTTTAGAATGTTGGCCTATCATCTCGAAAATCAGAAGTTCGAATCCTGCCGCCGATGTTCATTTTGATGGCATACATTAATCCACTGTCGTCCGGCTCGGTACCTCCACTGTCCTCCACATCAAGTCTCTGAATCTGGTTGCCGGTTATACCTAATAGTGTAGTGGGCTATGAGGTTACGGTGTGTACCTATTCCACTTTACTCATGGGTAAGCATGTAATAACAAAAAAAACTATTGAAACGTGGGAATGGTTTCCGGGTTTGAATCCCACCTGAGTCACGACGACGGCGCCTCACATTTGGGCGAGTTCATTCAATGACAGATTAGAGCTACACAAACCACAAAACGGTGACCAAATCTCTAACTTTGCGACAGCTGTGATGAATTTGCCAAAGGCTCGAAGCATTCCATAGTGAAATAATTGATCCAGCAATCACCAGAAAGTTCTATCTGAATTCAGTGATAGAACAAAAAAAACTGTGGTTTGCTGGTTGGTCAATGATCAGCGCATAAAAACAAAATATCGGTTCAGTTAAAACTTTTCTCGAGTGGCAGATGGGTGACATTATAAGACAAATCACAAATTTGTTGCAATATTCCGTTTCTTATTAAGAAGTAAATCACATCAGTTGCGAAGCAAAATAACGATTCGGGTGAACAATTTTCTCGTCATTACTCCCTGCCGATAACGTGAATTTCTATGTATTCACATTCTCTAATTCAGCGTGTATGCTTAATCTGTAAAACGAATAAAACTTACACTGTGGGCGTGTGATCTGATTCTGACGTGGACTTTTTGATCAAAACAAAATCACCAGCACCAGCATTGTTCGGCGCTTAACAACAGGGCAAGCCCCACTGACCACCTTCCTCATCTTGTTGGACGTAGCAACAGAAAAGACGAAAATACAAGGTGGACAGGGAGTGAACCTATAGGGGTGGGAAAAGGAAAGAAGGCCATAGTAGCCAACACACCGAGTAGAGTCTAACTGTAAAAGCGCACATTCTCATTTGACAGAGTGACAACACGATCGACACTGTTCACGGTTCGCTGCCATGTCCTTCGGTGTCCGCAGCCAACTGGCTGAGCGATCTTTTAGACCCCAACCACGAAGAAGTGGGATGCCTACTTTTTTAACTTCGCTGTACATTCTCTCATTTCCCTCTAGCATGTCATTTGTTGAACGAACAAGATGAACAATAGCCAGTCACAATACACTGCAATCCATTCGTTTACCGATGGACAAAATTTCAGACCCGGATGCTTCGATGCTGACCATTCATCACAAACATTATCAACGGTCTGGAAACATAGGTTGCGCACAACCAACACTTTCATCACCAAATCTTCAACGCCTGATTTGGACAAGCTTGAAGTTCTTATCAACCACGTCACGTTATCGGTATACAAGTATACTGCCGGGAGCAAAACGTTCAAAGTTGCACTCGACACTCGCAAAAATTCACATCAAAGCGAACAAGAGGTTTTTGCTCGGCACGTGTTGTCTTCTTGTAAGCAGAAAACTGGTCAAATCCTGGACCAGTTCCTCCAAGGGCTAATTTTGTTAGCGAAATGCTGTGCTTTTAAATCTGTCGAGTAAAATCAAAACGACGCTCTATGCAGTGCATTTATCAGTAGAATGCAGTCTAACACCATTTAACAGGGCCTTCTGAAAAACAAGTCGTTGGACCTCGATTATTGGTAAGAACAAGCTCGTTTACTGGAAACGGTTTGTCATTAACCTCATTCACTTTACTCATCTGATCCTTCATATTCAGCGTCAACATCTAATTCAGATATACTCTAGGAATCACGCTCTCATCCGTTGGAGTCGGGTGTAACAGCAGCATTAGCTGATCAGTGTTACTTCTGTGGGTATATCATACACCCTCGTTTCAAATATCCCTCTAGAGACACTGAATAAAAACCGTGTAATAAAAAGCGCATTACCTGAAGGCTGCGCACACCAAAACTACGTTGAAAACTATTTTTTGTTACCTTCCGCGATATCGGCTTCCGCTTCTCACTGTCTTTCCACTGCAGTAGTACAGGTTTTCGTCAAGCTTTTGTGAATACCAGCAGTTCAAACATTTACAAATCAAGTTTTGTTGTTATTGAACAATGTTGGAAGTTCGAAGGGTTACGCAGTCCCACCACCATGGCATCCATTAGTCCTACAGGTTACACATATGGATACCGCAATATGACATTATCTTTAAAAAATTCTAACTACCCTGTTTTTGAACTTTATCATGCCCAACCTCTATACTGATGGGTTTTTAGGTCATGATTTTTTGCGTTTGCATAAAATGCTACTAATTCCTTTCGGAGGCAAAAATGAATCCTTTTCGTTGTGTAGGCTCACTGCTGTTCGTATTGGCCCAACACTTCTGTATCACAACCCATTACCCATCAAACCGGGACGACATTCCGCTGCGGGAGATTTCAGCAAAATTGAAATTGACCGTCTGCTAAAAGAGTAAATCACAGTACTGTCCAGCTCACTGGTGCGCCCAGGCACTGGTTACTACTAACGAACGGGACATGCAGTGGTAATTGATTACAATCAAAGTCAATCGATTCATGCTCCCTGGTGCTTATCCACTCCCAACAGTTGATCAAATGGTCGAAAACATCTCAAGCTATGTTGTTTTCAGTAATCTAGTCTTGAACTCTATCTACCGTCCAGGAGGAAGACAAGGCTTCCGCTGTATTTGAAGCTTGTTGAAATATGTTCCAGTTCCGTCGGATTCCCTTTGGTGCCACCGACGGTATTTCGTGTTTTCAGAAAATCAGAAATCAGATTATTAATCCAGAATACCTCTAAAACACCTCTGCATGCGTGGACAATATCATTATTTGTGGTGAGGACGAAGAACTACAGAAAAATCTATCGCGGTTCTACACTGCTGCCGAAAAATATGGAATAACACTCACCGGCAGTAAAAGCACAATCCTATTGAAGCTGATCAGGTTTTTGGGGTACGAAGTTTCCCACAGGTGGATAAAACCTGACCCCAATAGACTTGAACATCTTCAAAATCTACCACTTCCGAAAGACTTAAAGTTTCAACAGCGTATCTTTCGGCTCCTCGCGCATTATTCACAATGGATATCACATTATTGGGATAAAATTGGATCTTTAGTTAGCAACCGATGATTTCGCTTGCTGAATGAAGGTGCCGCGTCTTATATTTGTGATAGACCAATTGTCGAGATTCGTAATGTCAGCAGTAGATCCGGAGTCACTCCTCGTGGTCGAGACGCACGATTCTGACGTTGCTATCACCGTAGTGCTCGCACAGAACAGCAGACCGGTTACTTTCTTTTCGAGGATTTAGACAGCTACAGAGCGACATCATTCGTCGGCAGAAAAAGTGTATGCCACTGTCGAGCCCATCTGAGAGTGCGATATCATTTACTCTGTACACGGTTTCAATAAATTACGAAGCAGAGATCGGTTGATTTTCGGCACGACATAAATCACTGAAGGGGGAAATAAAAAGTGGTCAAATAAACTGTTGATGCACAAAACTATCGTCCTACAACCGCTACGTGGTTTACCGTGTGAGCGAAGACAATGAAGCAGCCGATACTCTACTGTGGCTCCGCATGTGACATTTTTGTGAAGGATGTACACTATTCGCTCTGCCACTTTGGAATGATCCCTTCGGTTCATTTTGTGAGATCCAGAGATCTCCTTCTCTCCGTTGAGGATTTTGCAACGTAGTTATTGGGAAGATGATCAAAGCCACGGCTCCCCTAGAACGTCTAAATGTCAAATTCAAAAGGACAGCGACTCAGACTACTTCTAACGAGTAATTAATTACAAGAGCCGTAGAGCATTAAGGATTTCCATTCAGTTGACGGATACAAGAGCGCCACCGATAGCAACAGTTTTCAATTTATTCAAGCAAAACCCTCGCACTTCTGTGGTCTGGTTTCGATTGCTACCTTCCGGCATCGTCCAGTAAAGGGCGAAAAGAATGGAAGCATAGTGATAAAGATAAAAAAATTCAAAGTATCAAGCGGAAATCAAGAGGGCAAGGGAAGAGTTCGAATGCAACTATGCAACTGACCGCGACATCTAGCCATATCACTTAATGTCTCCAACCATTTAGTAGGCGGATCATGTGGACCACGATCTGGAAGTCTAACACGTCCTACTCGGCCAAGTCCACTGGCCAAGGTTTTCATACCTTTTTGCCATATCGTGGACTGACCACCTCGACCTACCTTCCAATCACCACCTGCCTCAGAGAACAGCGTACGCTGAGGAAGTCTATTGGTGGGCGTGCGTAACACATGTCCCAACCACCTTAACCTGTTTAGTTTCAGTACTTGATCCTGAGACTGACCTCTGGTTCCTAACACCTTACGTCTAACTTCAGCATTGTTGATACGGTGTTCCCACCATCCTCGGGCAGTGCTACGGAAACATCGGTGCTCAAACACCGACAGTCTTCGCCTATCTTCTACCCTCAACGGCCATGTTTCTGAATTGTATAAAAGAACGGACCTAACCACCGCAGTGTACACTCTACCCTTAGCAGACAATCGGATGTCACTCCGACGCAACAGATGACAAAGGTTGGCAAAAGCTGAACGTGCCTTCTGTATACGCTATGACACTTCACCCGTTATCTGTCCACCTGGTGAAATATCAGTACCGAGGTAACAAAATTTATCTACTTCACCTAGAGCTTCCCCTGACAGCACAAGGTTTGGTGTTGAGCCAACCCAGTCCTGAAACAGCATTTTACACTTTGAAGGTGCAAAACGCATCCTAAACATTCCTACACTGTTGTTAAGGTCATCTAATAGAGCTTGCAACTTACCTGGATGATCACTCAGAAGAATAATACCGTCCGCATATTCCAAGTCAGACAGTTTACTGTCTGAACAAAAATCGACGCCGTTATTTTCACACAAGGATAGGGCTATCTCAAGAATCAAGTTAATCATAAAATTGAAGAGAAAGGGTGAAAGAGGGCAATCCTGATGAACACCAGTTTCCATGGTGAACTTGGATAAAAGATCGCCGTAAGCACGAACTCAGCTTCGGATCTTTGCGTACAAGCATTGGAAAGGGAAACAAACCTCTCTGGCACATCTTTCAATGAGAGGCAGCGCCACAGAAATGTACGGTCGACTGAGTCGAACGCCGCTTTCAGACCAAAAAAGACACAGATTGTGGGCCTACGGAAGATGTGTCTGTGCTCTAAGGTTTGCCGAAGAGTAAAGACGTGGCCAATACAACCCCGACTGGGTCTCACGCCGGCTTGATTCTCACGCGTACATATTTCGCGGGCACTGGATGATCGGTGGAGAGTATGACCGGTGAGCAGTTTAGACGCGATACTTACCAAACTAATTCCTTTGTGGTTTTCACCTTCCTTGTAAATCGGCACAATCACCGATTTACACCATTCTCTGGGAATCTCCTCACTGTCCCAAACAATGCAGAGGAGTTTTGTTAACTCCGAAACCAAAGATTTGCCTCCATCCTTGAAAAAAGATGGAGACAACCCATCTGGTCCAGCAGCTTTATACCTTTCCAAGTAACGTATCTCCCGCACAATCTCCATCTCTGATGGAGGACTGATATCTACCTGCATCGTTTTGCTGGCAGGTATATTTGGAAGGCCCATCGTTGAACTGGGCCAACTGAATTGTTCTTTAGCGTGATCCGCCCAACGCTCCAGACGACGTCCCTGAGAGTGAATCGGTGAGCCGTCGGGTTCCTCGATTAGCTCACTTACACAGAATTTCTGTGGACCCGTGCCCCTAATCAAACAGAAAAGGTTGCAAGCATTGCCGGTGGACGCAGCCTTTTCTTTTTCCGTACATTTCGCAATCCACCACTGCTCACGGTCATTCCTTAGGCTCCTAGTCAGTTGGCGTCACAGGGATTTACGCACTTCATTAAATGTGGCATCCGGAAGGACGGATCTGCGAGCATTCAACAGAGCAACTGATGTCGAAGACATCCATCGTTTGTGAGACCCACTTGAACCAGAGTCCTGAGTGGCATTTGAAGTGGCATATAAAGCTTCCTTGATCTGTTCCCAGCGTGCATCTGGGTCCTGGACATCCAGCTGCATAGGTGATCGTGTAGACAGCTCCGTCTGAAAACTGTGTCGTTGGTTATCGTCTAGAAGCAATTGCGCCGGACGGATGGTACTTACTTTGGTGCAACCACGGACGCCACGTAAACGGAAGCGTGCACGTACCAAGGTGCGATCTGAGTCCACAGGCGTAGAGCAAAATGAACGACAATCTTCAACTGATCCATGCCAGCGGTGACCATTCACAATATGGTCAATCTGAGTCCAACGTTATGAAGACGTAGGAGGACGCCATGCCACTTTATGCCGCTTCTTATGGCAGAAGCTCGTACTTGCCAGAAACAATCTGTGGTCAGAACACAGCTGAATGAGACGATCGCCGTTGTCGGTACGATCGGCTGGGATAGCAAATGGGCCTTCGATGTACCTTTCGGAGTCTTCCAAACGGTCAGCTTGGGAGGATGAGTCCGCTCCATGACAATCTCGTATCATGACTGATCATTTGCGGCGATCGGAAGCGATGTCGGTGCAGATCGCTTTCCGGTTTTTCTTCCATTGGGGAGCACCATAGACGGACCGTAAGCCTAGACGCTCGACAGTGTTGATCCATGTTTTGAGCTGGTCACCACGGTGACAGCGCCATCCAGGTCAGGGTTCAGAATGGCGTGTTTGTTTGATTAGTTCAGTCTTGAGTTGCCGTCGGATATGCCCAGGTCACCGCAGTCGACAATCCTGGAATAAGTCGGAGAGTTGGTTAGTTTCGCAGCACCGGTTCCTAACTTCACCGTTTGATACTCGGTCGCGCTAATTTTTCTTCGAAGTATGCCGCCGGCACCAGTGATTAAATAACTCCAAGTTTCTAGTATCCTCGGCTCTCAAGGACCAGGTTTCGCAGCCGTAGCTGAGTACGGGGTGTATAGCAGCACGGTGGATACGCATCTTGATCCGAAGGCTAATTTCACTGCGGATTCACAACGCCCGTCGTAGCTGGAGAAGTAATTTCCTGGAGTTGTTTATTTGGAGTATTACTTCATCCTTCACCTGATCGTTCAGAAGCAGGCTGGAGCCTAGATCCTTGAATGATGGAACACATTCGATCAGTTGGTCATTGATGGACAGCTGTTCAGCTGGCCCTGGACAAAATGACATACTTTTGGTCTTCGTGGTGTTTATTTTTAGCCCGATGGACTTTGAGAAGAAATCAATTCGGTCGAAGACTGTTTGCAGCGTGACGGGAGACTCCGCTAGCACAACGATGTCATCCGCAAACTATAGGTCCGAGATGTTCATCTCCTGACTCAGTTGAATACCGGGATAGTCAGTCAGTGTCTGTCCCATTGTCCAGTCGATCGCGTGGTCGAACAGCTCTGGTGATAGAGGGTAGCCCTGTTGGATGCCCGTACTGAGTATAAACTCAGATAACTCCCCCATACACATGGACCCGCGCCCTGGTGGATTAACAGTATCCTCTCAGAAGCCTTGCGAGTTTATCGGGCATCTCGTTGGATTCCATTATCGCCTGGCTAAGTGAATCAAAGGCAACCCGAAAGTCGATGAAACAGGCCACTGTTGGCTGCTGGAACTTGTAGCAGTTGCTCCAGTGTTCGAGATAGTGTGAAAATTTGGTCCACACAGTCTCTACCACGGTGAAAACCTCCTTGATTCGGTCGGGTACGGCGGTCTCTCACAAATGAGAAGCGGTTGAGCAGTAGCATGCAAAAAATCTTTGCAGCCAAGTCGATCAGGCTGATCTCTCAGTAGTTGTCACACACGGATTTGCCCCCTTTCTTTGGGGTGGGTAGTGAAACGAATGTGCCCCAATCAGTCGGAAAGACTTATTCTCCCCATATGGCGCCAAATAGGGTGTGTGGTCTGTTCATCAATGACGACAGGCAACACTTGTAGACTTCAAGTGAAATGCCATATTCTCCAGCCTCTTTTTTGTTCTTCCGCTGATTGATGACTGTGGCGATTTTAGTTGTGCTCAGTGGATTGCAATTGACATCGTACAGCTCTGCAAGAACTGGGGGTTGTAGGGCCGTCGTGTGAATTGATGGTCGGTTGAGCAGTCGATCGAAGTGCTCTACTCATCGCTCTGTTCTTCTCTTCTGCTCAGGTATGAGCTGACCGGCTGTGTCGCGTAAGAGCAACTTCTGCTTTCAACGCCTACCCCCCGCGTTGCGAATGAGGCAAAATAGCTGTCCAAAGTCATCGATCCCTACTGCAGTCTCCATTTTTCAGCTAATTATGTCCCGTATCGCTTATGATCAGCCCCAGCAGAGAGCGAGGCCTCGCGTTGCAATCTGCGGCGTTCACCACTTCATGATATCCTGGTTTCGTGTGCTTTAGCGGATAGTTGAAGTGTGCTCTCAGGGATTCAGTCTTTCAGACGCCTTTCAGTTTTCCCTAGTTCTTTTAGGGGTGCTTCTTTAACCGTCGATTTGATTACCATTCACTGTTCTTCTACTGGAATTGAATCCGGTGATATGTTGGTTATTGTGGGCATTCGGGTGGTGATTGCACTTAACACCACTTGGCATTTCTCTGGCATTTCCAGGGTCGCGACGTTTATGCGCGTCGGTTGAGAGGCCTTAGAGAGTGGGGCGGATGGATTCTGAAGCGCGCACGAACAAGAACGTGGTCTGTGTCGTTTGCGTTTCCCGTCACTGTGCCGCGGTACGATCAACGGTCTCCTACAGACGAAGCCCAACGAGACCTCGCTAAGACACGGGCGATTTGATGTGAAGTGTGACCGTCGTTGCAATACCATGTCAGTAAGTGCCTTTTAGGGCGCTGAAACCGTGTGCTGCAAACGACCATTCTGTTAGAGTCTACCAAACTGACCAGACGTTCACCATTCTCACAGCGTTGATCAAGGCCAAATTTTCTCAGGACGTGCCGCGTTGACGAATCTGACGGACATGTGCGAGCGTCGCAGTTTCCGGCGATGAACAGTATATTACTTCGCTGGAGGCTACCGTAGAATGCATCCTTCGTCTCGATGTCCGCCGCGTTGGTGGGAGCACAGACCGCAAACACCGTCAAGTTCTGCAAGGGCCTTTGAAACGTGCCACAGGAAGTCTTGTTGAAATCGGCTCCCAAGTGATTATCGCGCTGTTGGCTTTATTGTTAAACGAGCATGCGACGCCGTGGCACCCATGGCTCTCTGTTGGGCCGCTATGATAAATCCAATAAGTTGCCTCTTCTTCTGGAACTTCCATGCACCGAGAGATAGGCTACGTGGTTGCGTGGTGTCCTCATTGTGAGGCGTCGGCTGCCCACGTCTGGTAGTGTCCGTACATTCCAACAAGCTATTAAGCCTGCTTCGTTGATTATTTCAGCTCGTTGTCTTGACACCTCGATCTCTGGAGTACTGGGCGTGTCACTTGCCGGGGACGCCGTAGCATGATCTGAGTGCATGCTTACAAAACTATTCATAGAGATTCACGGGAATATGGTACTAGACGGTGTCCCCAGCACCGCTCGGGACTGTTTTACTGCTCGGTCGCCCAGTCCAGAGTAAGAAATAAGCTGACGGTACGTCATCCGGCCTTTTTGTTCGAGGATGCACCTCTAGCCTTTACACATTCGAGTGCAGACTGCAAGGCAGCAGGGTTGTTCCGTATGAGCCGGTGGCCTGCTGTGCGGCTTATTCGCCTCTTCCGGAATACCGGGTTGGAATAGCACACGTCACCGGCATTGAACGGTAACAACCCGTTTCACGCAAATGAGCTGAGCTCTGCAACTGCATGATGAATCATATCATACAAAACCAATCTGCTATTACTCATATGCACAAACAGCGGTGTTCGTCAGTAATTTCTTCTTCGCCTTCGTTATTGACTTAACGCATCCACTCACCTTCAGCTCGGTTTAGTTCACACAACCAATGACTGTGCACTGGGTTTGGTGGTTTTCGTTGCTATCTGTCAGTGTTAGCCTCAGTAAGGAATAATGAAAAAGAGCTAAAGTATGAAAGGAGTAAGTAAAAAACTGAAAATGTCGGTATAAAGTCGATGAAGAAAGTTTGTGGATAAAAGAGCGCCACCTTACCATGTCCTCCAATGCACCTAACCATAGAGTGTGATGGTTTCTTGGATCCCACCCACGAAGTCTAACGCACCCGATATGGCCAAATCTGGTTAGGTTTTCCATACCTTTCTTTCATGCCATGAGCTGACCACCCAACTGTTACGCGCCTCCGCAAATATTGCGCGCCGAGGCATCCTGTCAGGGACATGCGCAACACATGTCCCAACCATCTTAGTTTAGTGAGCTTAAGTGTTTCGTCTGACGATTTGATCCGTGATTGTAAGACTCTCCACCAAACTTCAGAATTGCTTATACGGTGTTCCCATCAGATTCGAGCAATGTCACGAAGACATCGGTGTTCAGATACCGACAGTTCTTGTATATCCTCCATCCGTAGTGGCCATGTCTCCGAACCATACAGAAGCACTGCCCTGACTGCTGCAGCGTACACTCAATCTCTGGTAGATAAATGGATGTCATGCCCATACCACAGTTTGTGAGGCTGTCTGGAAAAGCTTGCAACTTACCTGGATCTTTACTTAGAAGAATTGCGTCGTCCGCACATTCAAGATCTGAAACTTTTCTAACCGGGAAAAGTTCAATATCGTAATCCTCACATGACGAAAGGGTGGTCTCCAGGACCATATTATCGACAAATTTAAAGGGAAAAGAAGAGAAGGGGCAACTCTGACGTACACCACTTTCTGCGGTGAACTCGGGTTTAAGAGCACCGTAAGCACGAACTCGGCTTCGGCTACTCATGTAAAGGGACTTTATGATGGAGATGAATTTCTCCGGTACATTCTTCAGCAAGAGACGGTACCAGAGAACTGTGCGGTCGACTGAGTCGAACGCCGTTTTAGGATCAAGAAAAGGTGAAAGGTGTACTTGTTCCAAAAATTTTTGAAGAGTTATGATGTGATCAATACAACCTCGACCAGGTCTAAACCCAGCTTGACTCTTGCGCGAGCACTGTTCGCGAGCGTTAGAAAAGCGGTTGAGAATAATACCAGCGAGCAGTTTGGATTTGATGTTAATCAGACTTATTCCCCTGTGGTTCTTATCGGAAAACCTGTGGCCTTTCTTTTACCGGTTCACGCTAACTCTTTGGAACTTGTTCTTTCTCCCATGTCAAACCAAGGAGTTTTCCAACTCAACTGTCCCTTAAAATGGACGGATGCAACCCATCCGGCCCGGCAACCTTGTGTCGTTTAAGATAGCTTATCCGATGGAGAACCTTCGCTTCTGAAAAAGCACTGGTATCTACACTTGGAGCCGTAACCATCGCGCTAGTTAGCAAACCTGTCGTGGATAAAGACTAATTAAACTGCTTCTCGAAATGCTTCGCCCAGCGAACGAGACGACGCTCCTGAGTCTGAATTAGTGAGCCGTTCGCCTCTTTGATCAGTTCACTAAATGCCTGATTTTTGTGGACCGGTATTTCTAACTAGGCGGAAAAGATTGCGGCTATTGCCAATCGCCGCAGCCTTTTCCATCTTTCCACGCTTCGCAATCCACCAGTGCTCACGGTCGTTTCTCAGGCTTCGAATCAATTTGCGTTTAAGGCATCTTCGTGCCTCATTTCATCTGAAATCCGGAGGAATCGATCTGCAAAATCTAACAGTGCAACTGAGAATGCAGATATTCATCGATTCCGCGTGCGTCTGCTTTTTGGATCTTGAGCAGCATCAGTAACCTCATGAAGGGCTTGCTTGATCTCTTTCCATCGCTGTTCTGAATTCTGGGCGTTTGACCGCATCGATATGCTTGTGTATAATTCATCTTGTTAAGCTGATCCTTTCTGTTGAACTCGGTGTTTAATCACTTTAATTCCGAACTAGTCTCGGGCTGTTCCTTCACAGGTAATTTGTAACCGAAATGAACTTATTCCGTCCACTTTTTAAAACGAGGCACTGCCAGAAATCTTTAAGTTCGACTCATCTGAAAGCCGCTTTGAAATCAAATGAAACACAGATGATGGGCCCCCCGTTTTGTGCGTCTATCTTCTGAATTCGTTGAAGAGTGATGATGTTATCACCAACATCTCATTCAAGTCTAACCCAATATGGTTCTCTTGCCGGCACTACTAGCCTTCGTAAGACGATAGATGGAGAGAAATGCCAATGAGCAAGTCAAACGTGATGCTAACCAAACTTATTCCCCTATCGTTTCTACAGGAAGATCTGTCGGATTTCTTGTGTTTCTGCGCGATCACCGATTCTATCACACTCTTTGATACACTTACCTCCAGTAGGTTCCACTTCATCATCATCGAATGGGTATACATGCGCAGTATACACAACTAGTATTTGAGAAGTCAGAATGTCATACAACACCACAAGTACGGGATTTCTTAGATATTACCGAGGCCACAGCCAACCCGAAGATGTGAACAGGGCGAGTTGCTTATCAGTTTGACCTTACCCTGTTGACCTAACGTTTGTTCCTTCTCTCATCCTCGTTCACGTCTACCAGTGTCATTGGTTATTTTACTGACCATGTAAAATCGCATTGACTGCAGTATGCACGTTTACGAATGCAGCGAAATGATCCAAGATACATTGTACTAACTTGTTTTTGACTTCTCTTTTCAAATTTATGACAGAAAATCATCGTTTCTAGATAGCATTTGACTGAATCATGCACCACAACTCCATTCTGAATGCGCTTCACCCGTTTACAGTGCAAGATGCCATTGCAGAATTGAACATCATCCATTCCAAGTCACTAATAGACATCATGGATATGTCTATAACCGACTGATTCTTGTATGTTCAAAACTGCATGTCGGATAACGTTAGTACAAATTAGAAAACAGATGGATATGTACTTTACTGTGGCTGGCCCCTTGGACAGGATAAACCGGCTTCATAACTGTCTTTGATAGGGGCTGTCCATGTTCGGATGTTGGCTGAAGGTACTTGCAGATGTCGATTCAGTTCTATTTACATTGGTGAGTGCCATACACCATATGAAGGCCAAATTGGTTTATGTCTTCGAAAACGGCATCCAGCCAGGTTTCAGTGATGCTCTTTGTCGGCGACGCCAGTCTGGGCATGCAGATGGTGCCAAGACAATGCTGGTTAGAGCTTAATCTGGTTTCCGGAGCACGTGACCAACCCAGTGCATTCGGCGGAGTTTTGTGCACGTTGAGAAACGGTCGATGCGGCAGCGATTTCATATGTCTTCATTCCAGAGCCTGTCACTCCATCTTACTTTAAAAATAGATATAATGTGCCAGTGATCAAAAACTCCTAGTTGCCTGATATCCTCAGCTCTTAATGGTCAGGTTCTCAGTCATATAGTAAGACTTGTTGGACTGACGCTTTAAACACTTTGAGCTTGGTCCTAAGATTATTCTCGTTCCGTCGCCACAAGGTGTTTCGGTACTGTAGAAGCGCCATTTGGCCCGCGTGAATATCCCGTTTGACATTATCTGCGGCTCGTCCGTTTGGCAGGATGGTGGGACCAAGTTACTTGTATTCCGAGATGATTTCTATTGATTGGCCATTCTGTTGTTGGGTTCGATTTGCATGGCTAGTGGATATTACGGACATCTTGGTTTTGGTAATACTGATCTCAAGACGAATCTCCTACCTAACTCAATCGGTTCGTCTCACCCTCCCACGTTTTGTAAACAACAGTGATCGAACACCTTTGCAAGCCAAATTCAATATATATATATATATATATATATATATATATATATATATATATATATATATATATATATATATATATATATATATATATATATATATATATATATATATATATATTTGTGTGTGTGTGGCGTCGTATTCCCGTATTGAGGGTGGTAATTCACGTTGAGGTCAGTTAATGACTTGGAGACAGAGGATACTAAATATTAGAAGGAGAGTGAGAGGAGGAGTTAGTTATCTGAGGTGTTCCTGATTAAGATCAAAACTAGCTCGTCACTTGCTGGCTGAACTAACTGGCGGACTTAGCGGTGAACTGTGTTGATTCTGGTGTCATTTCCTGATTGCTTCTTTTGTTTTGGATTGAGGTGTAGGGTATTGGGAACCAGTGCTCAGGCACTAAGACAAGTAATGAATGTAAACAGGTTAAGACGGCTTGGAGATGTGTTACGCATGCCCACCGACAGACTCCCTCCGTGTTCCCTGTTCCCTGAGGCAGGCAGTGTTTGGAAGATAGGTCGAGGTGGTCAGTCCATAGCATGATTAAATATATGAAATCTTGACCAGTGGACTTGACCAAATAGGACGTGTTAGACTTCTCGGTTCGGGTCCACGAGACCCGCCTACCGAAGGCACTAAATGACATGGCTAGGTGTAGCAGTCAGTAGCGTGGTTGCATTCCATCTTCTTCTTCATGATTTCCGTTTAATACTTTGTTTCTTGCTCCTCACTTTATGCTTCAATTCTTTTTGCCTTTGATTCTACGATGCTGGGAGGTAGCAACCAAAACCAAAGCGCTTAAGTGCAAGGTTGATAGTTGGATTAACTGAACTGAACTGTTTTGGATTGAATGTATAAACGCATTGCTGCACTGCTGCTGAGTTGCCCCAAGTAAAATCAGAAGATATTCCGACTGACGATGTTTTGTCACAGCGTATCCAACTTAGTAGACCTCGTTGGTTGGGGCATGTGTTACGTATGTCAAACACACGTCTACCACACCGTGTCCTATTCTCCGTTCTTCCTAGGGAGTGGAAGAGACCACGTGGAGGTCAACAGATGACGTGGCAGTGAGGAATGAAAAAAACGTGCAGCAGACTTAGGAAAAGTAGGTAATTCACGTCTTCGTGGTTGGGGTCCAAAAGATCCGTCTACCAGTTGGCTGGTGACACTGAAGGATATGACTGCGAACCGTGAACAGTGGCGATCGTGTTGTCACTTTCTTTCGAATCAGAATGACTGATCGATGTGCGTTTGTACAGTTTGACTGTGTATTCCGTGTGTTGGCTACTAGGGCATTCTTTCGTTTTCCCACCCATGTAGGATCACTCCCTGTCCATTTTGTATATTCATACTTTCTAATTCAGCGTGCAAGATGGTGGGAAAGGCAGTGGTCAGTGGAGCTTGCCCTACTGTTTAACGCTGTACGATGATGATGATAACTGACGATGAGATGTGCTCGTTTTCTTCTGCCTAAAACACGGCACTGCGACATGGACAGTACGTGTATACAAAGGTAAGTATGCTAGTAGCAACTGAATCAGGAACAATAGGATAAGTTACATTGAGCACGCCATCCGTTGCCACTTAATAACGGGGCGGATTGTGAGCGTCGAAGTTCGGACAGCTGTTCACGTTCTAGTCATTATCTTTATTGAAATGGATCCGGCATGCACGATGCCGTTGGTTATGTGTGCGAATACGTACATCATGATATGCGCACGCATTGAACCAGATGAAGTATGATAGGTCCCAATAGGCGTGTGAGTAGCTTTTAATATCACCACAATTCAGTGTTTCTTTTGTCGTGATGAGTGTGTCTTATCTTCGTGTACTAAGTTTGCACTTTCATTTCTTTCAAATGATGGTGTCCTCGTTGTCGATGGTAAACAATACCATGTTTAGTGAATTCTACTTCTCGCTTTCACCGAATGGTCAAGTCAAGTATGTGTTTATACTCCCCAAGGTGGATATTCAGCAACTACATAATCACTTCCAATTACAAAATGATACAAGGAGTGAAATAAAATGTCAGCTCAGCATTGAGTTTAGTTCTGAAATGTTAACATCGGGGTTAGAAAGGAAACGGGCGAGATATGGCACTGTAGATGGATGACTCGTAGGTCTTGGTGCGAACATATAGATGTTTATAGCGGAATCGTGTAGATGGTGTAGAAATACATTTACTGAGGTCATGGAAAACGCGGTGCTATTCGTCAGCCAATATTGTACGGGAGAACGTTGTACATGAATTGATTTGTTGGCACATTATAAAATGAGTTAATTGTTTTTGAGGTATACCATTACCTCAAGACAAATGCTTCAGGGAGGGAACAATTATTTTAAAGTCTTTGAAAAGCAATCCAGAGAATATTACAGGAGAAGCATAGAGCCACTGTAGTAGAATGCGAGAGTGAACAAATTTTCCGATGAGTTAAAGTGGAGTACCAAAGGATTTGAGTCTTGAAGCAGAAAAACCGCGGCGACATGTTCAGACCAAGGAAGGCTACGGTTAATGATACCGCCGAGATAGATCACCGATAAATTGCTTCCGATGCGCCTACCGTTAACGAACAAGGAGGAGTGATTAGATTACCTGATCCCTTTGTGAAGACAAAACGAAATACCGGAAGATTTCGATGTATTCATTCGCAGGTTGTATATGCAGGGCCAGTTAGCAAACTCAGTTGTACTGTCCTGTACAAGAGATTGTGTAGACTGATAAGGGTATGGTATACCGAGAATCACATCGTCGGCATATTTTATCAGCATGCAATTGTCCTGAACAGACGAAAAGAAGGTATACGTAAAAATTAAAAACGGAGATAGGATTGCTCCCTGTAAGACACCTTGCGTGGTTGGGAGCATGGATGAGGTTTCACCATAAAATTGTGTGAACTGTTGTCTACCAGAAAAATAGTTGGGCAGCAAGTGTACATCATTTGGCTGAATATCGCTGTTCGTCAGAATCTGTAGTAGCTTGGATCGGTCCACGCAGGTGAATGCATCACTGTAATCGAAGAAACAGACCCTAACCGCCATACATTTCTAATCCAGTGCCGACAAGACGGAATGTGCGAGAGAAACAAGGACGTCAAGGGTTGAACATGAACGACGGCAGGCGAATTGGTTAGGGTCAGACACAAGCTGCGGAGATATTCGCTGTAGTAGTGATCGTTCAAACAGCTTAAGGGTAACGGAATTGCCTGCTACTGGACGGAAATTATTGGTTCCTTTCTTAACTACGGGTGTATTGGAGGCCGCTATTCATCTGTCAGGGATTTTCGTATGGGTTAAGGAGCGATTGAAGAGGTCGGATGTGATGGGTGATAATACGGCCGCTCATTCCTTCAGCGACGTTGGCGATAGTCCATCAGGGTCGCAGGGTTTATCAGGTTGAAATTGGGACAATTCTTTGTAAACGTCGAGGTAATTAAAGAAATGACCCATGGGTACTGAATGATTGTTGCCATCGAAACTCAAGGCTTTGTCTCTGTCACGATTAAGTTCCGATTGAGTTGTTCAGCATCTACCGCTGGATGGAGTTTCTCTGAGTTTTTGCCACTCAACTGTATGAGACTTTTCCAAGTGTCGCGGCTGCTTTTATTTGTCGTTACTGTCCGAATACGCATGGCATTCAGTTTGTGTAGCTCGACTTTTATTAACCCCGAGAGAATTTTAACCAAGGGACAATTTTTGGCTTTGTATGACGAGAACAGTGTTGATTGCCAATAATCTACAGTGATATGATGTGAAGTATTCACCGTCTGACCTTCTTTCAGATGGAAAAGGAAGTTGGACGTACCCAAGTCGCTTTGTTACTTCGCGAATACGACTGTTGTGCGCGCTGCGTGCAACGTATGTTGTACGGAGCAACCAGCCAAGCGAAAGATTTTGTTCAACTACCAGACGCCATTCGTGAGACCCCTCTGTGCCCGGTTTGCTGTGGTTTATTACATCACCCACTGATGTGTGCATTCCCCCCGGATTATACACGAATCAAATATCGACCATCGACCACTGAAGCCGAGCGAAGTTTGCTTGCCGAGTTAGTGTGCAAATTGGACTTGACAGATTTTGAATATCTGGCCTGTCAGTTTAAGGTAACTGTTTTTCTGGTCTCCCTGAATAGCAGTGTTTATGACATGCTTTATCGTGTATTATCAACGCTGAGCTCATTGTGGCTTCTCAGAAATCATCACTAGTGCATACAGATCGAGTCCTTATTGGGACTCAGACCCCGGGGGTAGTGAATACTTGCGAGTCGCATACGCGCGCACGCACGCACACACACACACACACATAAATGCACACAAGCACACATTACCGCCAGGCTATCCGAGGGTTGGTCCTCAGCGGTTTGTTTCACTTCAACACTGCCTAGTACTGCTCCCGACCACCACTGGCATTGGATGGCAACAACGTGTCATTTACACATCAAATGAATCCTTTGATAGACGCATACAGTCCTACAATTTTCGGTGGTGCAATGTACATCGTGGATATTGATACTCGGTCGTTTAGCTCATCTAGGAAATTTAGAGTCTCTACCCCTAGTAACAAGTTCGTTTATGGTCATTCCCTGTTTCGCCGGATTTCAACCGCTCACATGCCTGTCATTCGCATATCAAACGACCTCTTTGATAGACATTCTCAGTGGAGGCCGAACTGAAATGAGAGCATGAAAAACCTGCTGAGCTTGGCAGAAGCGTTAAACTGTTTATGAATCGTCTTGCAATATCCGCATCGGCTGGAGTTTTTTGTTCCGACCATCCCAAAAGTGATATAACTATTTTCCCCCTTTTTTGATTGGGTTCAAATTTCTCTAATCCATTCTTCACACTAAGACTAAGATCAAGTTAAGTAGTATACTGTCGCACTCAATCACATCAAGGATCTCGCCACAGATTGATACGATGTTTTCAACGAATAATGAATGACAATCAAGCAAAATCAGCACATACGATTATTGTCGCTGCTCGTCCGTACTTAAGCACAAAGTTTACAATTATTGTGCTACCCAACCGCTGTCCATCAGTTCGGTGCGGCATTCCTGGTTGCTATCTCGCAGCGAAGAACCTTGATTGAAACAGTCAGCAGGACGAAAATTATCGGAGTGAACTAATGAGAGCGCATTCAATAGATCAACAAATAGTGTGTATTCGGACGCGCAAACAGCCTCTTCATACAGCCATATCTTCCATCTTCCCCATTCATTTCGTACACGTTTTGTCGGAATTCTCAGACACCAGGGTCTTTCGGAGTAATAAATCTCCAACATACAATGTTGCACCCTCGTAAAGTTTTCAAAATCACATAGGAAGCTTGCGATAACTTCTTCATTGCACACAAGGGATAAACTCCTAATCTTATTCAATCGTTATTTTCAGAAGGAAATATTGAAAGTTAATTCATTGCATCTTCCAATGTTTTTTTAAATGTAGACTTATAGTAATTGTTCAGATTTGTCAACAGCTGTGAGATGTACAGCCCTGTGTGAGGCATGACCTGGTGCATCATTCCACAATCAGACAGTTTTCGCAGAATAACTTTTGGTCTCGCTGAGAGGGAACTTTTGTCTTTAAAGGGCAGTGATTTCTGCGTTGTTCAGGGTCTTTTTGATAACGCCCCATCAACAGGGTTGATTGTGATTTTTTTTGCAGCCCATTTCAATTAGCGTGCCAAGTTGTGCGACCCCATATTTATTGAAATGAGTTTCTTCAGAAATTTCTTTTTACGACGGACGTATTCCAGAGCCCCCTAAATCCCATCACAGTTCGTTCAAACTACATCGATGATCGAAACGATTGACGATGCGATTTGGATATTTTCGTGGCTGCAACACTTATCCATCTTTGTTGTTCGTTTAATACTGGCAAATATAGATGGGAATTTTCATCAGATATTCTCCCAGATTAAATATACAATGATTTCTGGCTGTTATTTTTACCCCAGTACGGTTAGCATCATTATCCAGGTCGTATATGTGCATCTTTTTCATATTGCATCTTGTTATGACACCACGTTTTGCATGAAGGATAAGAAGAATACGAAGTAATTTTATCACAGGAAAGTTTTTGATGGGCTTGCAAAATATTTTCCCTCCATTCCGGTTTCCAATAAATATTTCTTTAATGTGGCGAAAACAGAATGGATATTTATTTGGGCCGCGCTCATACGGCCTTGAAATCCGGGTCATGCATCCAGTGGGGCTAACATTCACTTTGAGTTGACTATGGAACTGTTAGACTGCTTTGTATTCTTTAGATTTGTTCCCTTCGTTTTTCTTTTTTCCTGTGGACATTTCAGAAAAAGGAAACGTTTCTGGTAGGATCAGCTTTTGTTTCTCATGGACGAAAACCACCCTTGATGAATTCCACCTTTATCGGTTCAAAAAAAGCCGCATTCAAGATTTAACTAATTTCAGACTTCTAAACTTCACACTAATTTGTCATTGTGACCAATCTTCAGCGGATCGCAACAGAACTAACGTGACTGAAATCAGGTTCCATAATATTTTAAACTTCACCCTTGTGTTGTGATGCACAACGAACAGTTCAGGAAAGAGGATTTAGAACTGAAGAGAAGCGTTTGTCTAGCGAATTTCGATAATATTTGTAGGTGGATCTCTTGGACCCCATACAGAAAACCTAACATACCTTATAAAAGTAAGCCCACTTTTCAGGCCTTTCATTTCCTTATATAGTGTTACTAACCGTCCCGTCTTACTGTTCTGACCACTGCTCACTTCTACCAACATTATACACCGAGATCTGTTCAATAGATCTTCCAACTATAGTTTCCTAGTGGGCTTCCGTACCTGATCAAACGGTGTGCTTCGCAGACACAATATCTCATGTTTAACTTCCGCACTATTGATTGATCCGATGTTCCCACTGTATTCGATCAATGCTACGAAAATATTGAAGTCCGAATATTACTAGTCTTATTATGCCCTCAAACCCGCGGAGCAGCCAGGCTTCCGAGCCGTAAAGACTATTTACAATAAACGTTGTAACACTTGATTAACAGTTAAATAACCATGCATACCTCACGTCAGATTTTAGCGAAAGTGCTACGCACCGTTTTTGTTCCCGATCACGCCAAATTTAGTTTTCAACTACCATGTAGGATAACAAAACCAGTAAATGGGTTTTATTGCTTCTCCGCCTATAATAATTTCTGCTGTGTTGAAATAACACTGATATTTAATCGTTTAGTTTAGCTGAGAAATCTAGTCTTCGTTCGTGAACACGAGGTTGTTCACGATCAACCCGTACTTCGTCTGATCGAAGCTGCGCACAATCTTGCAATTGAGCAGAAGCAGTTCTTGTCACCGAGGTTGAAGACGACGAATAATGATGATCGATTCGTGCAAATGATAAACGAGCATGTCTCTCCCCAAAGTTATGTTCTGTTATGCGTGCATCGTTGATGAACCGTGACAAACCGAAGCAGAGGCACAGTTTTGTGTCTCGAAGTTTTTTCAATGGTGTCTAGATTGATAACATTGCATAATAAGTCATTCTGGGACAAAAAAAGTCCACTGGTCAAATTTGGGCCTCGTGTATTTCGAACGATCTGGACTAAAAACAATGCTTGCTAATGAAAGTTTTTCATTTCTGTGCTGCAGATCGATATAACTGATTGGACTGTGTGTTCCACTAAGCAATCGATGCAAAGAGATAGCCCTGTCGCTTGTGTGGTTGTCGTAAGCTACATGTGATAAGTCTCCCTGATTTTCCACGTTGAATCGGCAAAAATAATTCGAAGCATTTGTTCTCTCTTCTGAAGTTAAAAAGAGCTGAAAAAGACAAACATTGCCCGATGACAGCTTTTCTCCTACTCTTCTCGGTTTCCAACGTAAACCAGAGCGCAGTTGTAATCTCATTCTAATCGAATGGAGCATGCATGGACGGGGAGTCCATTTTCAGAATCACATGGTGATTCTTCCATATCGTAAACCAGAGCAGTTGGTGTACTTACGATACATGGGTTCCAAAGTGGAAAAATGCTTGTTCTGGACGAGGACAGTGTGGCTAATGCAATAATTGCTTATGTGCACAGAGAGCCGGTGTCCTGTGTTGATCAGGATGGCTGCGCTACGTGCTAACAACTTTGCACTCGGTTCGCGTAATGGCGTTCTGATTCACGGGGTCAGCTCAGCGGGATCATCTGTCGCGAAAGCTGATACCAGGTATCTTGACCAAATTTGTCATGTGCAGTTCAGCTTAGTCACTGCGCGCAAAAGCCATTTTTGAATATCTTCAGCCACTCTTTGAGTTAAGCATTACTGTTCTGTTTATGTGCGTATCACCGCAACTGCAACCACGCTGGTAAACAACAATATAACTTGTTTTCTCTTGTAACTCCGTTTACATCTAAGGCATTATATTCTGGCACACGTCCCGTCGTCTCTTGGGGCAGATCCAAGCCTTAGGATGTCACAAAGTGCCGGGCTCCGATAGCTTTCCCCAGACCCTTTTTAAAGATGGTACACTGCAGCTTGTTAGGAAACTACATCTGTTTTTTTCAAAGGTATAAAATTCAGAATCGACCCTCTCCTTGTTGGGAGAATCGATTGTCATCTCCATTTTCGAAATGGGCTCGCGTAAGGACTGTGCCAATCATAGGGGTATAAGCGTCGATGCTGCTTGCGTCTGTCATATTTCGCAGGTCTTATCAAGCGCGTTTTGAGCAAACCCGTGGGGAGAACGCTGGGTCTCTCATCGGTCTTGAATACATCCATCAAATCTTCACTCCCCGGCCGCACCGTTATACCTTTCATAAACCAACGATCATTATGTTCCTAGACACTCGTCCGACCTTCGACTCTGTTGATAAGACTACGTTATTGATCTTTTTACTAAGAAATGGAGCGCCTGAGGTGTTGCACCGTTGTGCCTCTGGTCGGATTAGGCCTTACGGCCAACCTTCACCAATCATTGCAATTTTCAGTGGAATACGACAGGGTTGCTCCATATCCCCCTTTCTCTCCAAATTTGCTATAGAGGATGTTCTACGAAATGCCTTGTCTGTTCTGCAGACGATGAAGTTATACTGCTCTCGAGGAACAGTTTTCGAATTGAAATATGCCGATGATATCGTTATGCTGGGTGACAATGCACGGGCAGTGCAACGCGTTTTGGACCGCTTGGCAACTGTGGTGTCCCACTAAAGCATACGCTTTGCGCCTCTCAAGTGCGAAATGCTTTTACAAGAATCACCATTTATGGTGATTAGCCAGTGTTAGTCGAGAAATTCAAGTACTTTGCATGTTTCATTACAGCTGGAGGTGGTGTTGGGGAAACGATCAGTTCGCGAATATATATATATATATATATATATATATATATATATATATATATATATATATATATGTGTGAAGCTATTCGTTGCATACGAAGACTCGGTTTCATTTTCCATGTTCTGTCACAGAGAAGCAAACATAAGGCTGTTCACACTTAGGCGTTATCTGATTACACTGGCGTGGAACAAAATAAATGACAATCTCCGATTAATCCATGCGAGTTGTGATGCGAGTCCAACGCTGTGGACGCATAGGAGGACGCCAGATATATCTACGCCAGTTTTTATGGTGGGAGTTCGTACTTACCAGAAGCAATCTGAGATCGAAACACAACTGAATCGGACCATTGCCGTTTTCAGTTCGATCGTATGGGATTTCAAATGGGCCTTCTGTACACCTTTTGGTATTCTCAACTTGGGCGTTGCAGTTGCCAACAACGACCAGAACGCCCGTTGAACGCACGCATCTCTGATTGGCCAACTCGCAGGTTTCCAAAGGTCACCTGGACTGATTATATAAGCGGTAGAAATGACGACCCAGTTTGACGTCATCAATAAACGCCCGGTACCCTGCTGTGTTGGGCTTTCCCAGCTTGCGGGTGCGCTAGCCTGGTCGAAGTTCGGACTCAGTGTCCGAGTCATTACGCAGTGGAGGATCATTCTGTTGTGTGAATACTCTTCCAGGAGGTTCGACCCGTGATCAGTTGTATCATTACTCTGCGAGACCACAGTGCATCTTCTGTTCTCTGTGCCTAATAGGCTGTGCTCTGTATTATGTTTTGCGTGCATTCTTCGCTGTCTTTTTTTGTGGCGTACTTACGCTAGTACAATTTGTGCTGCTCAGTCTCATTGAGCTGAGACATTCTGTGTCGGTTGTGTACTACCTGGCGATGCAATAAAACACCACGGTTGTATCCGGGTTGCGAAGCCTGGTTACAAGAAAGATGTCATTTGCGCGTTTCGGAGATAGAGCGTAAAGAATTCTGGCTAAGGCAGCTCATTGTCTTATCTGTCAGTGTGGGAACGTTAAGTACAGTCAAGGGAAGAAGTCACGTGGGCGTTAGAAGTGTTCGATTTACGATCTTCTCTTGAACTATTGTTTTAATAAAGGCGCAACAGCCCGTAATGTCTTGCATCGATAGTGAAAAAAGGAACGGAAGATCGTGTGATTTTTTTCAGGAAGGATGCTTGAGGTTTCTGGTCAAATCGTAGCCCGCAGTTGCCTACATCACAGAAGGAACATTTCTTTGGGAACTTTGGACGCCTGACATCGTGGGGCACCAACCTAGCACAGAAATGTGATCGAAGCATCTGTGAAAGAATTTCTGGCCTGTCACGTGAGACCTGATTGTTGTTCCTCTTTTGTTCTTTTTCAATTGGTGCTCAACCATCGGTCTGCGTTTCGGATTCGGTCCTCAGCCCCCTACACCCAATGGAGCAAAGTGAAACGCGAGCAGATCAGTATCTTTTGGTTTCAGGGTTGCTCAGCTTAGACGGGACGGGGTAATCCAGTGAATTGTGATGACTCCCATCGTCAAGCGAAACCCAAGATATTCCGCTCTTAAAACCATGTAGTGGAGGTTTTCTGACATCCAAACTGATTCTCCGTACTTATGCGCCAGTATCCTACCTAAGGTCATGATGGTTGGTTGTAGAGAACCAGATATCGCCCACCCAGCGGTTTGGTAAGACTGAACTTCGTCTGGCACCTCCTCATTGACCTGCCAGGCACGATTGCATCACCGGTTTAAGGAAGCCATCCTGCGTGACTCCTAAGGTCGTGGAGCACGCAAACCGTCAAACTATTTCGGGGTGCAGTCTCATCATGATAGGGTTGTTTTGTAATACTTCCGTTACACGTATGTCCTTTCTAAGCAAAGGTTCTCTTTAATATTTGGTCGTTATGTTGATGACCGGCTGTTAAACGTCCAGTGTCGGTAGCATATGGGTGCTATACCTAGCAGTGTTAAAAAGAAACAAGCCGTTGAGAGCCAGCTCAGGCAGTCCTTTGATGACCTGTGGGGTCGCTAGTAGTGGAGTTCACTTATTTTACTGTAATTCGCTTTTTATGCAATAAATAAGTCATGCCCTCGGGTTCGAGTCCTGATGACACCCAAGAAAGATGAAACACTTGTGCAGTGCTTCCATGGTTTTTCAGTGGCGGATTAAACATTGATATTGTAGAATTAATAATATCATGCGTGAATCGTTAAGTAATGTGGGAATTTTCCATATTTGTCTGACTCAAAGACATCTTCATATCATATGAATGCGCTATATAATAGTTATACGGGTTAGTCCTCATCTGTTCTGTAGTTTCTCTACCGTCTGGCTGCGAAGAGCACAGCAGAATTAGTTGTCCATAACTTTTGATGTTTCAGTCTTCAGGCCTTTGTGTCCAAGTGCCAGGTTTTTGTGTAACATAATAAATCGAAGTGTTTGCGCTGTTACAGAACGTCACTGCATAGCGCGGTTTTATGTTTTTTCGAATTAACTGATGATAGGACGGTGTGATGGCAACTGCTGTATGATGTAATGTGCACACAGTGAATTATCAAACAAGGCCTCGTGCACGGGTTTGCTGTCAACGACCTGCGGTGGTCAAACAGTTATCATGGTGAGCTTTCAACCCCTCTGTTCCGGTTTTGAATCCTGCTTTTGCCGCCGGTGATTTTATCCAGTTGGCCGCGATTCCCTTACTGAAATATTGTATCATTAGTACATGATAAAAAGAAGTAAACAAAAAGAGAAAAGAGAATCCCCCAATGTCATAGTGCTATTCCTCAGTCAACCTTCTTGACCAGCCTCGGAGAATATGAATAACAATCAGGGGATTTTTGGATATCAGTGCTATGCCAGCATACCAGCCCTCGGCAGACAAATGAGGACATACGAGTGGACACCCTTGTTGGATATAGCAGTGTGCAAACCACATTGTTTAGAATTTAGTCTTTCATAAGTCATACTGAATTAACTTGACCAGTATGCTGGCGGTTCTCCCTCAGTTGTTTTGCTTCTCCGAGGTTCTTTTGCATTCCAAACGGGGCGAAATTCGGTAAATATTTCTTTCTTTCTTACTTTGTTATTTTTTCTGCTCCCACTGCACAAAGTTTGTTGTTTTTCTCAGTCACATCTTGATTTGATCTATTGATTCTAGTATCTCTGTAAATCTGCTATGTAACTAGCCTCACAAAATTCTTTTGAGTTAAAGTGATTCAGAGTTGAGTTAATTTCAGTTCCGTGGATTTTATTGTTGTGTTTAACAAACTACCTCGAGGAAACCGTATTCTTGTCAGAACTGAAAGTTTTAATCTTTACTCCAAACGGTTTTTCCTCGGCTCATTTTATGCCCAAGAAACATTAGATAGTCGTTCATTATCCAGAACTTATTTCTTATCAGTGGATCGCTTAAGTTTTCGATCCATACTTTCGGACCACCTTCAGCTTAGGTTGCCTTTTGCAATCACCACTGAATTGGTAGCAGAAAAAGCAGCAGCAGCAGGAACAACAACAACAACAATTGTTCTCGTTGATTCATGTCTGTATCTCTGTCTGTGACAGCGATAAGTGCTGTTTTCAGTCTCTCGACAGTTTGCGGCGTATTTACCACCGTAAACTGACGAACCAGCTCTGTACTCGCGTACCCAAGCTAGCGGCACACCCGTTGTCCTCCTGTGGACAGCCGCGCGTAGTAATGAGGTCAAACAGAACAGCAGTTCTCACTCAATTCGTTTCGGCGTTGAATTTTTCAGTGCAAGTTTGACCTCTAGTTAATCTTGCGGAAGCCAGACCTAAATCGGATGAGCGAAGACCGCGTTTGTTTGGAGCAAACTGATCTGTTTGTTCTCCGTTTTTTGTTGTTGTTGCTACGTTTTATTAATGGCTGAATCAAATGATTTTCTACGGCGAAAACGAAGAACAGTTTGTCCCGCTGGATTCAAATGGGTTTGCTTTTCAGCGCCATAAACTTTAGCTAGAAATATGCGTGACCTTGATGATAAATGGCTAGTAAAATACTGGGAAAGACCTTTACGTAGACCGAAAATATAGTAAAAAGTAGTTTAATAACACATCTGTCACATAAAATGTCGATTGAAGTTCGAAAATATTTATTCCTCTCAAGAATTTCCACGACTTCGCTGATTTTCTTTTTCTCTTCAGATTGTGCATCGTAGTTCAATCCTAGACTTTCTTTTGAACTTGGTGGGTTGGTCACTTTACCGGTGATTGCTTGGACTGTGGCAGATCGTCCAAAACCGACTAAAAGATTGTTACTCTGGGGCTGACTTCTTCTGCCTTAACTTTTGTACTTAGTGTAACAGTCATAAATTAATCACTTTGTCTGGGTAGTGTGAATCGCGCGCATCTGTTTTGATACACACGAGAATGTTTCCCGGATTTGTCCCGTTAAACTGATCAGGCAGCATTGCTTATACACTTGTAAATAATCTTGAGGTATCGAACCGGAGTTCGATTTGGAGTGTAATAAAAAAGCGATTGGGCGCGTGATTGTCATCTGTGAGTGTTTTTTATTTTCGTTAGCACAGTGTTGTCGGAAATGTTGGCTGCCAGTTGGCTTTTCGCGGGTAACCTTTCTCAAGGTCGGTTCACAATCAATTGTCGATCTGTAAATTTCAATTGAAATTTGGCTTATACTCATCTCCGAGTCCTTTTATGCGAATATTTTCTTCCTGTTCCAGCTCAGATAGACTCGGGCCTCGTGTCATTCTTCTATGTTGATGGGAGGTCGCCGCTTTTAACATTATAGCTAGTATAGCTTGGCAGAGATTCGTTCACGAAACACGGGTGATGTGAGCACCGTTGAATGACGCGTGAATAAGCGTTCCTGGGTATTGGAAATGAGCCATTGACGGCAAAAAATCATTGCATTGACAATCCTATTCGCTGTTTTTGTCATTTGTCCTGGGGTGAGTTTAATAGCACTTTGCACCCCTCTGAGACACGTTATCCAGGATCGGTCGATTGATGAGAGTCGTGTCTGAAATTCGTTTGCACATTCACTGTAGTGGCGGACTAACACACTCTCTGTATCGTTTGGTTCACGAAAAATCGCAGAAGCGGTATTTCGTGTAGTATATACGAAACATGGTACATAAACCTTCTAACAACTAATGGGACATGCAGCGGCGGGTGAACTAAATTGACCTTTGAGAGCATTAAAGCAATTTCCCCAGTCGGGGACAGTATTCGTGAAACGCAGGGCGTAGTCTGTTGGTGATCGAACCGGAAACTATCCGAGCGCTCTTCGTCGTACAGAAACCATGGAACGCTACATCCCGCTTGCCCTCGTCAGGACTCTGAGACGATAACCGTGAGTCCAGCTGCAGTTTTCTCACTTGTATGCCGAGTAAGAACGTGATTACGGATCACTGAAAACAATTATTCACTGTCCAGTGTCTTCCCAGTATATCCGGACCAAAATTCTTCTCTTTATTTACCAACCTCGCTTCTTTCATTTTCCCGGCTGGCAGCTCACTGATCCAATTAATCACATGCTTCGTGAGCACGTTATGTGGGCCCGTTTGTACGGTCTGCTCATGCGCTACACGGATCAGAAATCACTCTGCGATGCAAATTCGCAAGCAAAAGATAGTCTTCCATCCGAACCGATCACTTGTCTCTTCAGTGTTCTCGATCTGGAAGAATGGAAACGATCTCGAATCACCCAAAGACAAGTTTGGTACTGGATTGTTTCGCCCATCCTGTCTGATGTTCTCGGAGTGAGTTGATGAAACGATTTTTCTCGCAGAAGCGAACTTCTGTTGGTCTTGTTTTCCTTCTACTGTGAATTGAGCTGCACATATAAAACAATACTACTCATTTTCGTACGACTCTGATATGGAAAATAAGTGTGGTTATTTGTGCTGCAGTTCAGTTTATTCATTGAGATGAACTTTCTAGCACTAGGTCGTTTTGTCGACTTGACTTGTAATGCATTCCATCATAGGACTAGATAGAGCAGCCTGATGTGCTCGAGAGAAAGAGAGATGGAGAGATTCCAATCAAGGACTCGAATGTAATGGTTACAGCTTATTTCCCCCACTGAAAGCCAGTCGCGTTATCGCGATTAACCAGAGTTCATAGGTTGATGTCGTTGTTTACGTGAACTGATCTTTACAAACAGTACGATGGCCTTCTGTATTGGAGGGCTACATTCACCGACAGTAGATTTATGCGGTGTTTTGTAGTGGAAAACACTTGTCAGTTGGAGAATCCCGCCACATCCCGCAGCACTTCCGCCGATCATGCACAACCGCTTATTTGCTGAGTTCACCTTATTCACCTTAATGCCGGAATGGTCATTCCCCTGTGCATTACCTGAGGACGTGCCCGGTAGCACACAGCTTTCCTCTTCAAAGAATAATGCGATGTCTACGTGTGAGAACAATGACCTTATTAGCTGGGCAAGCACGGATTCTAAATTGTTTGTGATGTGTGCGCCCGTGAATTACGATTGGCCCATAAATCTCCAGTGGACCCACGGAAAAATATTTCTCATCTGCCTACTCTTCATTCTTCGCATTCAAATTCTAAATTTATACGAGAAGCCACAGTGATTCGTTTCCGAGCGCTTCCAACTCTCGGTAAGGATAATAAAGTAGAGATAGGGAGAGGAGGAAACCGATTCTCAGATCTAAGCAAATTCTTCATTCGCTAGTTTTAACGTTCACACACTTTGCCAAACTGAGCGATGGGAAGTTCCAGATAGAAATCTTGAAAACTTCAAAATAGATGTGTGCCCTGTATCCAAAACACGCACACAGAACCCAATTTCGATGATAACACTTCGCTGTCCAGACAGAAGCCCAGGTTCTGGTTTCACTCTCCGCGTGTCGGGCTATTCGGTATCTAGTGCTTGTGGTTAGGCTGGCGTTAAGGTCGCTTTTTGAGAGTGGAAAGCTGAACGTGCGCTGCTGGACTGAATCCCAGTCAGCTGTCATTTGTGTGCGGTTTGTTAAACTGTTCTGTGCATGTCAAGAGCAATAGAATGAAGCGCTAACGCCTATTTGTCGTTTCTGTATATGTTCCAACTGGCTGTAGCTCTCCTGAGACCAAAGACAATTTCTGTCAGGATGTGTTTCAGTTGCTCCACGGCATGCGCTCTACGGACGTAATGGCTTTTGCTGGATATTTGAATTTTCAATTGGGAAACCTAGAAGAGACGCAACGTTATATTCGTGGCCGACTTCGCATTCCAGCTGATCGAGCTGATAACGCTGACCAAGTCATCCACCTACGTTCCGACTAAACGCTATTTCTAAGAAGTACAAATATCTCGGATACAATGAGGCACCGACTAATCTGATGTCCACCCGAGCCTTCACAGCGTTGAATTCAGATCGACCACATTACCATCGGTTACCACTAACGCGGGTTAGTTCAAGACTTTCGATCATTTTGGTCCGTGTCTCCAGACACCAATCACGCTCTTGTCCGTTTCTCGTTTCATCCTACGTCTCGTTAGTGGTCAAAATAACACCAAAGCCAACCGTCCTCCGTAGTTGCTGCTGGACGATAACCATCGACCTGTTATTCAAACAGAACTATTCGCCAGGTTGTCGATGCAGTCAAATGCCCAGGATCCAAAAGAGTGATGGGCCCAGATCAAAGATGCCCTATTTTCGGTTGGCATTGCTACTCAAGGCCCGAGAACCAAGTCCACACAGAGACGATGAATATCTGCATCCTCAGCTGCACTGTTAGATGAGCGCAGATCGATCCTTCCGGATTCCAGAAACTATAGGGCACGGAGATGCCTTAGACGCCAGCTGACTCGGAGCCCGAGAAACGATCGTGAGCAGTAGTGGATTGTGAAGTGCTGGGAGATGGAAAAAAACTGCGGCTGTTGTATTCACGAAATTTCTTTATCGGGTCGGTGGTACCATTAATATTTCTCTTCGTAATGGCTTCGTACTCCGTTTTGTTTATTCCCGATGGAGGCCTCCGCTGAAAGACAGGAACCGAAACTGCTGCACTTAGGGCATGGCTAATTTTGGTGTGAACGGAAGCAAACCTTTTAAATAATCGAATGAAAACGTCGGCACGGCTGTCGGGAGCTTTCTGCACGAAAGAGTGGAGCTTTGTCCAGTTCTTAATTGCCGTTCATGTCCCTTCAGGTCGAATTGAAGCGGACAGCTGATAATCATCTCGAATGACTAAGAGATAAAGTATTGAACTTAGTATCCTGTATTGGGACCGGAACTCTGCCTCCTCTTTGGACTTCTTGAACTACAAATTCTTGTCCAGTTTGGTCTAGTAATTCTACATTGGGACAAGTAGCGCCACATGTACCGATTTGTAACACGATGTGTAGTCATCGTTCTTTCCATCTTGAGTTAGTTTTGTGAACTAACTGTTTGTGGCATCTGTCCTAAAACCGCATCATTGCGTTTCATTCTTTGCCTCTGCTATTTATCAGGTTCCTAGCATTTATCAGGAATCTGAGCTGCACGATCCCGTATTTCTCCGGTCAAACAATTTTGATCCGACTCTATGTGATCCGGGAGCGGTGAGCATGGTCGTCTCCACCGTGCTGTCCGATCCACAGACGCACGCAGAGTGTACCGAGTTCTTAGGACGTGCTAAGTGTAGCGGAAATGAGCTTGTTTGTAAACTGGCTAACGACTTACTGAGTCACTCACAACCAAAACGACTGAAAAACGAACGAAACAAGCCAAGACCAGCGGATCATTCGACGCTCTTCGAATTTGGTCGTGATCGAATGACCAATCTGATAAAACAGTTGTGGCAGCGGACTCCGTCCACATGTTTGGCGTAAGTCCGATATTTTGTGTGCTATTTATCTAGTATTTTTTAGAATCCCCATTTTTCATTCCCTCAGAATATGACTGCGGCTGGTGACATCAGGTGTTGGTACCCTGTGTATCTCTTTGTGCTCCAGCGAACAATATTGAAAAATCCACTGTGAGCCCTTTAATTCCGTCAGACCAGTTCTATTTTTCGCACGAACTGTATTGAAGCCAATTGTTATTGTTGAGGCAGAAATTTCATCACGAGTTGCGAAAACTCAACCGACTTTCATATCAACTACGAGTACACGAAAACGCACGTCTGTCTTTAGAAAAATGTGTACACATTGTCGCGGTGCGTAATGTTTTGCCATATGGTTGTTGATGACTGTATTCCAACTGACAAAGAATCAAACAAGTACGGTGCCGAAATCATTGTCCAGCTCACACCGATCGGCACCTTAATTTCTGCCTTATTCACCGGTGAAAATTTTCTGAACCTCTACGATTGATCAAAATGTTTTACGTTACCTCATTCCGGAAATGCTACGGAGACTGTGGAGATCAAGCAGACGCGCAACAACGGACCCGTTTGCACGATCATTAACTAGCCCCCGACTCCTCTATTCAAGTTCACTTAAAGCAAACCGATCACCACCAGATGGAGATGTACCGCACAAGTGAATTCATTTTAAAGCCTGATTATCTGAGCATTTCAGTTTGCCCACTTGGTCTGTTGATGTGTTCCGACAGATAGACAATACCATAACCCTGACAAGACCGCCCACGTAACGTCAAGAATCAAACAGACGATAAACACACTGAAGTACGCGGAAGTGATCACGTCCACACATTAACTTTTTTACGTTTGACAACCAGCCTTTGTTTGTATCCAGACATCTCAGTAAATGTTGTGAAACCAATCGTACGCTCAGAATTGTTAAAGGGGTGTTTACGTACAAGATGGTGGCCGGTGATGGTCTGGTCGTTTAGACCGTTTTCTTGTCACTTTATAAGTCAGAGGTTTGAACCCCATCACCGAACCTAGTCACTGGTCTTGGGCAGTCATCTGCCGTCACCCGGCTCCTTACCGATCGTTCATTTGTTTCTGAGACAGTTTTTTTGAGCGTCCTATTCCGATGTGTTACTGTTGACCTCTATATTTCACCCCGCGGATACAATAATGTTTCCCCACAATAAACCACAGTCGATCACAAAATACAGTCTAACATATGTCAAAAGGAAAACGCACTTTTTGCTATTTTTCAGATTACACACCAAACCAAATCTGCCCAGGATAGCCAGGATCATTCTAGAGCGTCCCATCCAGATCACATTAGCTGGACGTTACGCGAAGTTCAGTCGTCGACTGCCCCAAACGCCGTGGGTGATAAATTCTAAACGGAAACTTCCCTCGTCCGTAGAAGAAATAATTCTGGATCCAATCCGGCAACAGTTTGGTGTTACATCACGTCTCAATTTTGTCAGTGCCGGTCGTGAGGATGTGGATGTCAGGTACGCTTGTGCACTGCAATTTTCATTCAGTTCTCCCAACAAATATCCTCACAGTTCTATGCTCTGGTTTGTTTTGGTGCATCCCAGCGTCGTCTAATTGTGAGTGAGACGAAGAGAGGCCAAATGAGCAAAACAAACAGAAGAGTAATCATTTAGGATAATCATGCAGACCAAGAGATGGCTCCAATTCAGGAATACCAAAGGTCGCGGCACCTAGTCGTGTCACCTAACGTATTCAACCATTCGCCGGACGGATCACTGAGACCCCTTACCGAAAGCCTGCGCCATCCTACTGGGCCTGGTATACTGGTTATTGTTTCCATACATTTTTGCCACCTCACGGACGGAACATCTGAAATCACCCGCCATCCACAACTAGAGGAGTTTATTTTCGTTCAAGCGTAGCGCATGTCCGAATTGTGCTTGACGAAAATATTTTATATCGAGATAATCCTCGCTTCGACTGATTGGCTAATCCATTCATTTCAGGTAACCAGCGGGTTTCGTTGTGTATTCTGTGTATCGCGCTTAAATTACCTGACCAGTCACTTACAACTGTTGACCGGTAAGCCGCCCTTGTGCTTATTGATCGCTTAAACTTTTCGCGTTTATTTGTAAATATTTTGTTGACCAGTCGGTTGTCAAGTGCGGTTTGTTTTTAAGTCAGTCGGTTTCAGTTGATTTCAATCGCTGCCCTATTGGGGTATTTTATTCTTACTGAGATTGTCTACGTATTAAATCACACTAAATGTCAAGTGCCCTCACGTACACCGAAACCTCATCGATATGACTGCATTCACTGAACATCAGCACGCAATAATGTGCACGACAGTTAAAGACCTCGGGTATTCTGTAACTGATGGAGGGACAGACTGAATGTTTTAACCTAGATAAAAGGAAGTACAGTTCACAAAACACGCACACCGTCTCTGAGGGACACAACTCGGTCTTTAGCATCCGATGTTCCCTGCAAGTCACACAGTTGTTGTTCATGATAATGATGATGGTCATGGTGAAATTAAACTTAACATGGATCGGTAAATGTCTTAGCATTATCGCTCACGAGACCAACCAGTTTTTGTTGGGTCACGCCAACATTGCGTTCTTACTTTACGTATCCTTTCCGAGAGTTGGCATTGAAAAGCCAACAAACAAAATGCACTTGTCAAAGTCCTTAGAACTGCCGAATGGTACTTCAAAGGCCATTATACAAAATGATGTCCTCGGGATTTCTTCAAATCAAGTATTTGTTCTTTAGAAACCACCAGTTCAAGCTTGGTGGAAAAGGGAACTCTCGTATCGGATGATTTGTGGTGAACCCATGGAACTCTTTATTCTCAGTTGCTTCTTTGTTAATAAGCCCATTCTCCATAACTGGTGCTCAAAGATCCATCTACATCTGTTTTAAACAGTGATCATCTTTCATTGATTTCAGTATCTCTCGAATTTGATACGGTCACCTTATCACGTGTTGATACAATGCCAGATGTGTAGCGCTAATGCTGCTTGTAATAAGTTTTGCGCATGCTCGCAAGCAGACACACGGCGTACATTGTCCGCTGAGGCTAATGTCAATTGGGGGTTGGGTTGAAGTGGTCACTCCATGGAATATGATTAGAGGACATGAGAATCTAAACCACTAGACTTGACCGAGTGGGACGTGTTAGGCTGTCGGACTGGGTTCCACGAAATCCACCCACCGGATTTTTGGGGACATAAGATGACAACTCGATGCCACTATCATTTAATATTTTCTTCGTATACATGATTTTCACTGAAATCCTCTTTGCTTAGAATTCTCTCCCTCCTGGCATGGTGTTTCTGCGAGGCTTCAAATGAAAATTTACGCAAATGAACCGAATTGGTCTTCGAGAAACGTTGCTGTCACACATGTGTTTCGTCACCCGTGTTCTGTTCTGCGATTTCTATGGAAGGCCTGGGCATTTGACCTCCGCTTGCAACTCCTATTGGATGAGGTATTATTTCGTATACAGCAGGCGTGTTCGGCTTTTGTCGGTCTGAGCCATCCGTGGCACCCGTGTGACATCCGATTGTCCGTTGAGGATCGAGTATACACTGCGGCCGTCAAATCGGCTCTTTTGTGCGGCTCAGAAACATGGCCGTTAGGGATAGAAGATAGGCGAAGACTATCAGTGTTTGAGCATCGATGTCTCCGTAGTATGCTCGGATATGATGAGAACACCGCATTAACAATGCTGGCATAAAGCGTAGGGTTTTGGGAATCAGTGGTCGGTCTGTGGATCAAGTAGTGAATCTAAGCTGGTTAAAATGGCTGCGATATATGTTACACATGCCTAACGGTAGGCTTTTTCAGCATACACTGTTCTCCCAGGTGGGTAGAGGGAAAATATAGGTCGATGTGGTCAGTCTGTGACATGAAAAAGAGATGGGAAGACCGTGACCAGTAAACTTGATTATGTAGAAAATGTCAGACTTCCGAGTTGGGGTACACGAAACTCGCCTACCAGCTGGCTAAGGGGGGGGGGGGCATGAAGAGATATGGCTAGATGTTGTGGCCGGCGGCGTAGCTACATTGTGACTCTTTTTGTTTGTGATTTCCGTTTATCACTTTGTTCTCGGTTCTTTTTCATCATACGGTTCTGTTTACTCTACCCTCAACTCACCGATGCTGGGAGATAGCCACCAAAGCCGGAGCACAGAAGTGCGAGGTTGATTTGACTGAGCTGAAATTATCCGAGATTTTCCAGTCCAACGGTTTTTTTTATTCGCAACATCAAACGATAACTAATCACTATTTTCTTATTCGCGTCAAGTACCGTGCACACGATCATGGTTTCAGTCACCCTACTGTCAGTTTCTGTGACGGCTACCGGTTTCATGCATTCTGTCAACAAACAAAAACGTCTGGAAGTTGAGACAGTGTGCCATGATGGCATTGGCTTATCACGTATGGTTAGGAACTTCAGTGAAAGCGTTCGCGTAGGAAACATTTTGGTGACTTTTCTAAATGAAGATACACAGTGTCAGTGCCGGAAAATGACCCACGAGAGAGTTTATGTGAATCTGCGTTTCAAGTGCTGTGGGCTGTCATAGTATTGTTTTGGAGCCCGTAGCAGGAGGATGACTATTGCGTTCGCACCAGAGCTACACTCGCTAATGTTTTACAACCAAGTGCAACCAGCAAAGCAGCAGGGTTCCATAAAGTAAACTTTATATCGGACCACCTGTTTTGAAGTCTACTGAGACCATCACTTTCAAGGCCGATTGATCGTCGTACGATCTCGTCTAGCCATTCCACCGAGGCTGATTCCATAGCACCGAGGGCATTGTGTTGCCTAGATTTTGAAATTTCATCTGGTTTGGCTCGCTTGTCGCGTGGATCATCGGAGTACGATTGCTGCTTCCAGAAGCAGTTCCTTGAAGCCAGAGGCGGAGAGCACGGGACCTAGGAGAAACCAAAAATTGGAGGAATTTCTAATAAGGAATCAATGTGCTTTCCTGTCACAGATTTCTACTTCTGCATGTTCCCTAAACCATCAAGTAAATCTTGCTTAAAAGACTTTGTAGATGTTTCTCAGTTTTTTACACTTTATTTAAATGGTCAATCACCTGTCATTCAGCCCTGCTTCTTTCTTCTGCATTCAACGAACACCGTCTGCAAGCACTTCACTTTGATTCAAGGGCTGATGCAGTGTTTCACGAAGGCAGTGCTATTTATTCATTTTCTAGATCCAGCACAGGTGTTTCGATTCTTTGCCTCTCAGATTTTATTTTCTTGCTAGGCCTATTTTACAACGTCACTTTTACACATACTCGGCACTCTGGTTGTGCACTGTCAGCACCGTTTTCTCCTGTCTGAATTGTGCAACACAACACAGTTCTTAAATCGGAGAAGACCTCCATTCGATTACGTGTTTATGCTTTAATGGCTTGCATTGTGTGTCATATGAAAACGGTCACATTGATTGCAGTCTGTAGTTGTGAAAATGCAATGGAACGCGCCACTTGGTGCACTCGACTTGCTCTCTCACAGAGCTCCGATGGTTTTAGCAATGCCTCAGTTGACAAAAGGTACTTAGTTGCATTGAAACGCCCTAGTAAGTCGTTCATCTTTTGCGTTCTTATTGTTGATTTCAGCAGGTTTTTAGATTCTTCTTAACCGTGTAAGTTCACCAAGCATTTCGCACAGCATTGACCCCATTCATTCCGAATTCGAACCTCGTTCCTTGTGTCACAGTCGGGAATAGAGATTATAACCGTAGAAGCCATACGCGAACCCCAACTCCTCCAAGTTGCAGACTGACTATTGTGCGGCTTTTTTACCTATGGCTTCGGAAGACAAATGGTGCAGGACGAAGTTGACGAGGAATACGCATACGAAAAGAAATATCCCTGGCGAATGAACTAGCAGTATGCCCTAGTGAAGATGCAGCGAAATGATCCGGAATACATCGTGCAATCTAATGCTATTGACTTCTATGTTCAAATTTGTGTCGGGAAAGTTATGTTTTCAGAACTAGCGATAGTCGAGTTCTTTCAGACTGTCTCAGCCCAGGCATACAGAGGTTGAACCGGGCCACTGCCATTCACAGTGGTAGTGGTAGTCGCCATGGCTGGAAGTTCGCTGTCACCCGACTAGTTACCACGCCCCTGACCTATTGAGACCTGATAGGGTTCTCTGTCACTCCCAGTCTTGGGGTCATGATTTTTGTTCGTCTTGTTCGACTTGGATCAGCGCTTGCCCGAACATATGCAGCTGACCTCAGAATTGTTCATCGAACGATTGAGATCCCCACACTCTCGGTGAAACAACGTCCATCTCTGTACACCAAATCGAATATGATTTACCAATTTCAGTGTAGTTGCGGAGCAACCTACGTGGGTCAAATAGAGCGGCAGTTACGCAACCGAGTGATTGAATACATTCCAAATAGGGTACAACGTTTTATGATGCAATCAGGGTCAGATCGAAGGCATAATGACAACGTTCGAAACCATAAGATCCCGTCGTCGGCCGTCGCTCGTCATCTTCTGATGACGCAACATCCAGCTGACCGAAGCACTACGTTTCGGGTCCTTTACGTGGCAAGGAATACCAGGCTTTTGAGGTTTGTTGAAGCTATTGTCATACATCGATGGAAACCTATATTGTGTCAGCAGAAACAGCTCTTTGTTAATGTCTTTACCATGGTGACGTAACTTGACTATTGTAATTTCCCCTATATTTGTCGAACAATATGGTTTTACATGAACTTATATAAACAGTATCGTTCTGCAGTATGCACCATGTTGAGATGCAGCGAAATCGTCTCAGACATAAATAGTGCTATGTTTTTCTTTTCAAGATTATTTCGGGAAAAGCATGTTTCAACGTCTTTTACAGTGCCATGGGGGAAGGGGTCTTTTAAGCCATCGGGAATGTTCCGATCACTTCAGTTGTGGATAAATGTGTGGTTAATACCGTCGGAAGGCCACTGTCGTTGCACGAAGTGCGCCTGACACATGGATCGTGCTTGATACGTGGATCCAGCCCGATGATTAAAGTCACTAGCGTGTTTCTTTCTCTCCATATCCGCTCTGTTGTTTAGGGTTATGCTGTGCCTACAGGACTCCATTTGGAGTTCATGGTCATTATATTCACAACGGAGTTTAGAATCATATTGACGAGATATAGAACTGATGTATGATTGACGTGCGCGTAGTGAGTGAGTCTTTCTGCTCTCAAACTTCCGATTGTTTCGTAGGATTGAACATCCTTTCAAGCTGACAATATTTATATTGTGTATAAATAAGCTGAATTCATTCGCCCCCCTCCTCCATCTGATTGAACGCGATCCCCCATAAACAGTACCGTCTACTCTGCTGCTCTCTTTGTCATTCAGATGCCTCGGTTTCGGTCGTCCATTCGTAGTACGTGTGGAGAATTTTGAGCCTTTTCTTCCCGATCTGATTCGATCCCTGTCTGAGGGCGGTCACAAACCGCAGGATTCGAATGGTCCGAATGAAAAACCGCTAACCGACCTGTTGCGTTTAGCCTCGATGATCAATGCACGTGGCGAAGGCAAGGTGATGGTTCGGGACTTGCAGGTTCGTAATGTTTGTTTGCGTCTGTATACGTGAAATTCAGTGAGCGAATAAGTCAGAATTCACACGGTAGGTAAAGTGAGCCCACGGTCGATTGCGGTTTTTGAGATTCTGAAGGTGATTGTTTTTATTCCTCAACTAGGGTTCGCATACTAGTTTTATATAGTGGGTCATTTTTCGCTATCGTCTGTGCATCTTTTGTGACCTTCTGGTATTATTTCGTGCTACCGTACTTGATGACTTTTCTGTCCCGTCTCACTAGCTCTAGTAAGAAGATTTGTCTGGCTTCGGATGATCTCGACTTACCAGTACAAAGAAGCCCACAAAATTATTGGTCCACCTGGTATTTACAACCAGCTCTTCTAGGTTGTTGGTCTGGTTACAAACCCAGTTGGTTGATTCGGTTCAGATGACAGCTGCCATTTGATTGGTTCTTTGATCCACTTCGTTCGCTTTCATCTTATCCTCGATTCAGGTTAGGGATAGACGTGACGGCCGGTCTTCAAACCATCGCGCTCTCTACTAAACGAACCAGGCCTTCCATTGACAATTTATCAGCCCATTCCTTCACATTGGCTACGTTTGATTCTCCACTCAGTTGGTAGGTGAACACAACATAAATAATCGGACAGTCTTTATTCGAAATTGCAAGAGTTGAACAATCAAACTTGCTCGTAAGATTCATCAGGAGAAGCAAACGCAAATCGCTGGGAAATGTAATACGGTCATCAGAACAGGTTTAAATCCAAACAGCGATGTTGGCGAACATACCCCGTTCAAGTAATTCACTTCTAAGCTTCTACACTCATAGTTATTACTGACAGAATCCATTGGGAATCTAACGCCGTGTGCGGCCAGTGAAAACTTAAGGGGTTGGGAAACAACATGCGGATGGCGTAGTCCTGCTCACACTCTCCTATTGTTGGCATTGCAAAATGGTAAGTAGGCGTGAACAACAGTTGATCTGTGCATTTTCTGTGTTTCCGCGTGTGATGTTGCCCGTTTTAGGCCAGGGTAGTTATATCGCTTTCGAACGACTTTACTTTGCGCACAAATAATTTCGATCCTGGGATACGAATTCTGATCGAGAATGGTTTTGGGAAACTTATCGACAACCAGGAAAGTGAATTGATCTTCCGTTGATTGTCCGGTCTCTCTCTACTTGAAACGACTGTATGTGGTTTATGTCGGAACGATCGTCACGCACGTAGATTTCACCACATGTTTTCACTTCTGTTGCTTGACTTCCATTGACATGTTCATCAATGGTAATGTATCTTTGTGATGAAATCTTACTACGTTACATGACTACATGCGGTGTGAAAACGCAGTAGTTCATTCAGACCCACCCGCATCTGTGTTACCTTCCTATTGGTGTTTCTCCGTGTGCTCATATGTCACTGACTTTACCCCGCAAACATTTTAGTCTCTTTTACTGGTGAATATAGCTGTACCGAATTAAGAACGATCTCAATTGACCGTCGATAGTCAAACGCTCATAATCGTGGGCTTTACATCCTTCTGTCCAAAGTTCCAATCCTGCCACCGCCAGGCCACCTTTCCAACTAAGCAGTTTTCAATCGGCCGTGACTTTTTCACCAAATATTAGTCGTCTGTCAGCCGGTAATTACATGTCATGCTTTAAAAATAATCATAAAATTTATTTCTCGCGTGACTGGTCATAACTACTGTATGATTATCGGCTTATTATTGTTGGACAGTTTTAAGGATCCGTTCAGTAATTGGGTTTCGTTAGCTGAAATTTCAAATACGAACATACAAAAGGATTCCAGCCGATCTAGCGAGGTAAAAGATGGTTTGATGGGAGAGAAAGCTAGATCTCCTCGGTCATCGAGCTAACAATAATGTCGTAACACGTATCATTTAGATATGTAGTTTGATTCTAGTTCGACGAATGATCTCTGCATCCATGAACTTCGGTAATTATCAATTTCAGGATTTTGAATTAGTAAGGTTCAGCGCTCTGTTTTACTAAATGAAAACTTTCCAACGGGAATACTCAAGTATTATCGACAGCCCGCGATAATTGTTCCGACGTTAGAGTTAGAGACTTGTCCACCAATTAGCGTGCTTATTTTGGGCACGATATCCGATGAAATACCTACCATTGCTACAACCGGAGTACTCATAAGTCGACTTAATGGGAATACACGTATTTGGGGAAACTATGGTAGCATGCTGACATTTTATATCTGATGTATTTCAAACCACAGCAACATGTGAATATAAAAGTAAGTTGAAGTACGGTGATCCATTGAGTGATCCGTGGTTGAATGTATCGTTCAGAAAGCAGCCGATGCATCTGACATCACTAACGCCGATTTACGGCACCACCACACTTGAGCACCGCATACTTAAGAATCGAACTTCGTTTCTAGTCTGTACGGTACAGTTAATAAAGAAATGAGCTATAAATCAACAGAACACTTCAAATCTCAATCGTACACTGAATAAACTCGGTCAGTCAATACTTACAAAAGTCAGGAAGGAAAATAATGCGCAAAGAGGACAAACAACTGGTTTTCGTGTGCCGAACTCGTTGGTCACTGCACGTAAAGTGAATCTCTAGCAGTTGTATCAGATGTGGAGTACTTGCAATTGACTGGTGTTTTGTTATTTTCTGACGTCACAAGATGTGATTTGATTGAGGAAACATCTTCCGAGCCTACACAGTATTTGTCTTCACGAACAGGAGAACTGCACTGATCTTGTTCTTGGATAAAGTGACCGGATACAGGTGATGGTCGATCCCATTCAAGTACTCTGCTTTTCCCTTCAATATAGTGGTAAAAGATGAGAGAATTAAAGTACTCCTTGCCCTGGGTAATTCTGAAGAGAAGCGATAGTGGCTTGGCGGGATGATTGGACATTCCCAAGTGAGTCCATCTTTGAGCGGTGCAATCAGTATCAGACTAGCAGCATAGTCACGAAGTCGTCTGAGTCATATGATCCCATCCTTAGCCGTAGACTGTCACCCTCTGCTGAAGGAACAGGAAGCTGGCCGAAACATAAGTATTCTACGCGAGTGCAGAACAAGATTACTGAAATCGCTATGCGTCGGTGGAACTCTTTGCTATATCAGTTGACAAGCTGCTTATTAGCTTGTGCACACCGTGGAGAATTAATTTTGTTTTATGTTTGATTGATTGATTGGTTGCGCATTTCTGTTATCCATGGATTCCACCCAAAGTACTCTGCTTCGGTCATCGAGATCAGATGCAACAAAATCGTCCTCGCCATAATGCGTTCTTGGATCTTTTCCCTAAAACACCCTCATTTCTCTAATTCTCACCCTACCCTAAATACGCTTCTTGCTTACTCGCGTCACATCAGATTGTCTCGGCTGAAATTGCCAACAAAATAATCAAATGCGGCGAAAATGCAAAATCCAAGCACTACCGAGCGTTGTGTTGGTGCCCCCTCGGTGGACTGACCACCGAGTTGATCCAACAGTTGCATCAGCACGTTTCCACTCTATCACGAATACCGCAGCCAGCAAACGGCGCGACACTAGTTTGGCCTCCTGAGCCGGTCACCAATACGGACTCAAATAGCCTGTCTTCCTATGCCCGTATTCAGTTTGGGCCGATTTCAACGAACCAGTTCACCCCAATTCGTGTGCTGCATCGGCGACCGTTGATTTGCCGGCCAAGAGAGATCCAATCATTCGAGCTTGCCTCATTCGAAGCAGCTATGGCGGTGCCAAATATGGATGTAAGTTTCTCTCAACCCATTCGGTTTTTGATATTGCATTGTACTACCGGTTTAAATTGAACTGAATACGAAATTGTTCAGGGTCATCATGATACCTTTTGAATGGTGATTGTCAGTCTTATTCACATAACCCCACTAATCCGACTCCGTTTCATAAACTTTGAGCGAGCACGAGGGATAGTTTCTATGTTATTTCCAGTATGAGTAATCATTGACCTCGTATCTTATTTCGGTAATCATTCAGCGCGGAAATTCAACAGGCATTCGTTTCAAACGCGTTTGAGTCGAGTACTTTTCCGCACCTTGGACTGGTCATTGTTTCTTTCCCCGCGAAACATTTCGCCAACCTCAATGAACGACCTTAGTCAAACACTCAGCAATCGGACCAGAATCTCACCATTATATTCTTGATTTTCCTCACTAGACTCGAACAGTATTATGGTGTTGTCGTATATTTCACTTCCCTTTAGTGAACGCCCTTTACTCATCTGACAAAAAGGAATTCCAGGCTTCGCTACACATTATATTTTTAGCCCGCACTTTTCCGATTGTCATCGTTGTTGTTTATAAAATAATAAACTGGATACTAAAATTTACAAGGATATCATTAACCATGTTGGCTCGTCAGATGATTTCTCATTGTGTTGCGTGCATGTATGGCGCGGAAGCTGCCCACTGGATAGTTCTTGTGAGGATTTCGTTTTCATAATTACTTTCCCATGTTGATGGCAATAGCCCAACAGGTAACACACTCCTGGAAGACAACACAAAACTGTAGTCATCCTGGAGTATTTTTGTCGATTTTTTTCTTCAAACGATGACATCAACTGAATTAAGGTAGTTCAAGTGTATTTTCGTTATTCTGCTGCATCTCCTGTTTTGGTGCGCTTGCGAGATTGAACTGCAGGATATTAAAACAATACCGCAACGATTTTTACGGAGCCAGCTTTGCCAGTCCTTCGGAAACTCCTCAGCTTTTAGCGCTTCAGTTGCCCGTGAACTTCAGCGATGCTTTCTCAACACTGCTTCATGCTGCACTCGAATACTACACAATGTTGTCACATTTTAATGATCGACGACAAGCTTTGCTTATGCAATCTCTTCCGAAACAAATTGATTCTGTTAGTCTGACGAACTCCGCACATCATTGTAAGGTGGAGAGGAATTGTGATGAACCTACGTTTTCATGTGAAGAAACCGCCATCCGATCCAATATCATATCGCTTGTTGTGCAGTAGGCATTTTAAGTCGTGAAAAAGTTTTTGCAGGTTTGTCTTTGCCCAATTAAACTACATTCTACACCGGGCTACTTGCAAGCTTGTCAGTAGGCTAATTATCAAATAATCTACCCGAGCTGTGAGCGTCAGGCTTAATTACGTAGACCTTGTTTTGTGCATATTGACACCATTCCCGCCAATAAAGGATGCTGTAGAACGAAAATTATCGACGGATAAGTATCAGCATGCGATAAACTCCTCGGAAGACTACAAAGAGTTTATCTAGTCTAAGGGTTATGAATTCAGTGGTCCAGATTGCCGTTCGACAGCCTTATTACATGTGGTAACAAGTTCCATCTAAACATATAAGACAGTTAAAATGTTTGATCTGTCGCACTAGTGATCGGATGAAAAATACGATCCGTATGGTGCATACAAAACACCTTGAAAACGTAAAATCTTATTGAAACAGATTCCTGATGTGAACCATTGTGAGTATTATCACTCACACAGCAAAATGGGATATTGCGGTCTCTCTAACGTCTTAAATCTTCCTATCACTCATCGGTAATCGTGTAGTGTCATGACGTGTTCAATAATAAACTGATGGAGTCTGTCAAGTTAGCAGAAAAACTTGCTACACATTCCAGTGAGTCTTGTCTTTCGTCAATCAGAGACCAACTAACTAACTGTTTTACAGCACGTTTTTGTGACGCAAACTGCTTGGTGCCCCTTCCGCCAACAAAACGTCCCTAAATAAACAATGCGGTCTCCCTGTTTACGTTTCATTTGTAAATTATACTTCACCCTGATCATTTCACCAAGTACGCCGAAGCATACATGAAAGCTTCCGTCGCGTCCTGTTTACAAAACGGTTGCCTTAAGTTTTCATTTGGAACGCTGCTGATCATTTAATTAGGCGCAGAAAATACTTTCGCACTATTAGCCTTTGCAGCACTTACGACCGCCTGAAATATTAACGAGACATGCAAAATCACTTTTATGGCCTATCAATTTGACACCTATCATGGGTGATTTCTGCTTAGATCGGCCATTTATTAATTAGCTAAGTCAACAACAATAATCTGACTACGGGTTAGGTGTGTACTTTGTGTTTAGTATCATAGTTGCCAAAATTTAATGCGATTGGCTTTATCTAGCTGTCAAATAGGGATGGATTATAATCACTAAACACGCGGCGGTTCTCTTCCAACTGCCCTAGATTGACTACGATAAAAACAACAGAAAGCGTTAAGCAGTAGTAAGCATAATGAGATTGTGCTGGTCTTCCACCTGACCTGTTGGTCGTTCTGTAACACGAAAATGAACCAGTGGTGATCTCAAGCGGTTGTTATCAGTGGTTGATCCGGGTACTTTTAATAAATCACATTGATATTCCGCAATAGCTCGACATGTTTTTATCTTCATTTATAGAGCCCGGGAAGGACACGTCAGATTGTCTCCATTCCGAGATCATTGAATAATAAGTTAGACTTTGTACGGTTGGATCTTCCCAGCTTGTTTAATTGAACCAATTCATTCGGGGTTTCACTATTCATGATGAGCCCCAGCGATAAAGCTGCCCATGATAGCAGGCAGCAAACCACCAAGAAAGAACGGTAGCGATTCATTTAGCTTGCAGCAAACTACACACGCAGCGGTTCTCCTTTCCAACTGTCTTAGAGTGACTACGTTGGAACACAGTAGAAAGTGGTAGATAATAGTACTTTGATTCGTGTTTTGACGAGGGGACAGACTGTCAAAATGTTAGCACACAATTTTCCAGTTGTAATTTTCTCCTGTTTCTACCATGTTTCCTGCTTAAGGCGTGTTCGTCGGGTTTAGACGGATCGTTCCTTCTTGAGCTGTCTTATATGGACGCAGTCAACTCGCTGGTCACGTTGTCGTGAGCACGCTGAAAATCGATCGATCGGACTGACCCAGTTAACGTAACCAGGATACAGGCTTCCCAAGCGTGCGCTTACGGGTGTAATTCTTCACACGATTACCGTAATCTGAGGTTTATTCGGCGATGGTATACAGTGATAATCGGTACAGTACAAACACTGATGGACTACTTCCCATGCAAAGATCAAATAAAGTGCTTTTTCATCTAGGAGGTCAATTTGCGCTGCCTTATACATCACCTAACCATCACTATGTTCATGCACTTGATACTGGAAAATACTCAATGTGTTGGCCTTCGTAGCGTCTGTCGATCCGGTGTCTGCATTGTGCTGGTGAACAGATACACACACATATATACTGGCCGATGGGAAAACTGCATATAGGGTATCATCCTGTCACTAGCGCGACAGACCCAACTTTTCAACTGTGCGATATATTTAGGCGGAATTGGTTTTGATAACCATTGGCGTTCACATGCACACACACACATCAAGGTACTGGCAACCGCCCAAACATTATGACCTAAAAGTGCAGTAGTCTGGGTTGCACATGACTCATGTTGATCTTCATCATGGTTAAGCTGAGAACGGCTGTTATGACGGATAAACTAAATGGTTGTTTGTTCGCTTCTCTATGGCACAACATGTGCACTGAGTTGACTGCGTAACTGAGGAACGAAAAACTAGTGCCAGATTGAAGCGGTCAGAAAAGCGAGAACGTTACTTGGAAACACTACGATGGCCGCTGTTCGTTGTGACTAACACTGATAAAGCTCTTTGACTGAAGGTTGAGGAAAACGAAAATAATGGGTCTGTGGGTGACTAATTTGTTTAGAACTCCCAATACGGATTGATGGGAGAAAGTAATAGTTCCGACGGGACAGATTCAAATAGCAGTGTTGCACATTCATGCTGACCGTGGGATTAAGTATATTTGGCTGAGGACAATAGTATACCCAAGAATTCTTTATTTAATAAGGGCTGTTGAGATCACAGAACGATAAACCCGTGAGTCGCATGGCAACTAAAATTTAATTCATTATCTTCAGTCTTTCTTTCCGTGTTTCGAACGACCGTCTGAGGGGATTATAGTGAACATATAGGTGCGCCTAGTATCATAGTTGCCAAAATTTAATGCGATTGGCTTTATCTAGCTGTCAAATAGGGATGGATTATAATCACTAAACACGCGGCGGTTCTCTTCCAACTGCCCTAGATTGACTACGATAAAAACAACAGAAAGCGTTAAGCAGTAGTAAGCATAATGAGATTGTGCTGGTCTTCCACCTGACCTGTTGGTCGTTCTGTAACACGAAAATGAACCAGTGGTGATCTCAAGCGGTTGTTATCAGTGGTTGATCCGGGTACTTTTAATAAATCACATTGATATTCCGCAATAGCTCGACATGTTTTTATCTTCATTTATAGAGCCCGGGAAGGACACGTCAGATTGTCTCCATTCCGAGATCATTGAATAATATGTTAGACTTTGTACGGTTGGATCTTCCCAGCTTGTTTAATTGAACCAATTCATTCGGGGTTTCACTATTCATGATGAGCCCCAGCGATAAAGCTGCCCATGATAGCAGGCAGCAAACCACCAAGAAAGAACGGTAGCGATTCATTTAGCTTGCAGCAAACTACACACGCAGCGGTTCTCCTTTCCAACTGTCTTAGAGTGACTACGTTGGAACACAGTAGAAAGTGGTAGATAATAGTACTTTGATTCGTGTTTTGACGAGGGGACAGACTGTCAAAATGTTAGCACACAATTTTCCAGTTGTAATTTTCTCCTGTTTCTACCATGTTTCCTGCTTAAGGCGTGTTCGTCGGGTTTAGACGGATCGTTCCTTCTTGAGCTGTCTTATATGGACGCAGTCAACTCGCTGGTCACGTTGTCGTGAGCACGCTGAAAATCGATCGATCGGACTGACCCAGTTAACGTAACCAGGATACAGGCTTCCCAAGCGTGCGCTTACGGGTGTAATTCTTCACACGATTACCGTAATCTGAGGTTTATTCGGCGATGGTATACAGTGATAATCGGTACAGTACAAACACTGATGGACTACTTCCCATGCAAAGATCAAATAAAGTGCTTTTTCATCTAGGAGGTCAATTTGCGCTGCCTTATACATCACCTAACCATCACTATGTTCATGCACTTGATACTGGAAAATACTCAATGTGTTGGCCTTCGTAGCGTCTGTCGATCCGGTGTCTGCATTGTGCTGGTGAACAGATACACACACATATATACTGGCCGATGGGAAAACTGCATATAGGGTATCATCCTGTCACTAGCGCGACAGACCCAACTTTTCAACTGTGCGATATATTTAGGCGGAATTGGTTTTGATAACCATTGGCGTTCACATGCACACACACACATCAAGGTACTGGCAACCGCCCAAACATTATGACCTAAAAGTGCAGTAGTCTGGGTTGCACATGACTCATGTTGATCTTCATCATGGTTAAGCTGAGAACGGCTGTTATGACGGATAAACTAAATGGTTGTTTGTTCGCTTCTCTATGGCACAACATGTGCACTGAGTTGACTGCGTAACTGAGGAACGAAAAACTAGTGCCAGATTGAAGCGGTCAGAAAAGCGAGAACGTTACTTGGAAACACTACGATGGCCGCTGTTCGTTGTGACTAACACTGATAAAGCTCTTTGACTGAAGGTTGAGGAAAACGAAAATAATGGGTCTGTGGGTGACTAATTTGTTTAGAACTCCCAATACGGATTGATGGGAGAAAGTAATAGTTCCGACGGGACAGATTCAAATAGCAGTGTTGCACATTCATGCTGACCGTGGGATTAAGTATATTTGGCTGAGGACAATAGTATACCCAAGAATTCTTTATTTAATAAGGGCTGTTGAGATCACAGAACGATAAACCCGTGAGTCGCATGGCAACTAAAATTTAATTCATTATCTTCAGTCTTTCTTTCCGTGTTTCGAACGACCGTCTGAGGGGATTATAGTGAACATATAGGTGCGCCTTGAGTTGACCATTTATGTGAACAGGTAATGATTAATTAGTTAGTTATTTCAATCTGGACTGTAATACAGGGGATGGTCAAAACTAATAACTGTGGGACAATTCTCTCGCATCTGATCTGCGGTCGTGCTTCCCAATTATTTCACTTTTAGAGAAGCTTTATCTGTGGCTAATTTCGCGCTACATAGGCGAGAATACTATTCTGTAGCACGCATATATTGAAATGAACATGTTCGGGCAGTAGTTTTTTCGACAGTGTCTTTTAATTCCCTATCTGTGTTATTATCCAGAGTATTCCACGTACGTTCATGTACCGTACTGTTACTGATATGGCCGAATAAAAGAACAGGAAGATGTCATTCAGAAATCTGGGCGACTACACGGTTCACTAGAACTGCCTACTTTTAACACAAGGTGATTACAAATTTTTCGGTTTTTCGAGTTAGGTCAAATTATCCTGCAAGGTTTGTCATATGAAGCGAATGCTCCTGTTACGAAACTGATTAATTTAGGGAGAGAGATACCACTGAGTAGTGAAATAACGTTGATGGACCTTGGCAGAATGACAAGATTCTTCATTAGAAAATCGGCAGAAAAAGGATAGGCGACAATCAAGTCCAACGCAAACTGTCGACTTGATCAAGATTTTCCAACTGCCCCGATTTGCTACTTTACCACAGCAATCGAAGAGCTGCTCGATACTGGAAAGACACAAGCCGCCGCCGCTGTCCGAGCAAATATCTCGTCTTTGTGTTCTGGAAAGCGATTTGGGTCTTCCAAGAGTGCTAATCGATTACCCAAATTACAGCGAAATATCGTCAGGAAAAGTCACGAAAATTAGGCGAGTTGCAATGCAATTTCCAAACCTTATTCGACCTTTACTACGAGCTGGTGTCTCCTTGGGCTCCTTCACCGTTTTAGTGCTAACTAAAAGGTAACACGAAGAATATCAAAAGTTACATCAGAAACGCAAATTCGCGTGCAAACAACGATCTCAATTACTGTGTACTGAACCGGAACAAGCAAAAGTAATATTCATATATCCATGTTCGACAGATTGATAAAGCTGATTCTATCAGTTTATTATTGGACACGTCATGACACTACACGATTACCGATGAGTGATAGGAAGATTTAAGACGTTAGAGAGACCGCAATATCCCATTTTGCTGTGTGAGTGATAATACTCACAATGGTTCACATCAGGAATCTGTTTCAATAAGATTTTACGTTTTCAAGGTGTTTTGTATGCACCATACGGATCGTATTTTTCATCCGATCACTAGTGCGACAGATCAAACATTTTAACTGTCTTATATGTTTAGATGGAACTTGTTACCACATGTAATAAGGCTGTCGAACGGCAATCTGGACCACTGAATTCATAACCCTTAGACTAGATAAACTCTTTGTAGTCTTCCGAGGAGTTTATCGCATGCTGATACTTATCCGTCGATAATTTTCGTTCTACAGCATCCTTTATTGGCGGGAATGGTGTCAATATGCACAAAACAAGGTCTACGTAATTAAGCCTGACGCTCACAGCTCGGGTAGATTATTTGATAATTAGCCTACTGACAAGCTTGCAAGTAGCCCGGTGTAGAATGTAGTTTAATTGGGCAAAGACAAACCTGCAAAAACTTTTTCACGACTTAAAATGCCTACTGCACAACAAGCGATATGATATTGGATCGGATGGCGGTTTCTTCACATGAAAACGTAGGTTCATCACAATTCCTCTCCACCTTACAATGATGTGCGGAGTTCGTCAGACTAACAGAATCAATTTGTTTCGGAAGAGATTGCATAAGCAAAGCTTGTCGTCGATCATTAAAATGTGACAACATTGTGTAGTATTCGAGTGCAGCATGAAGCAGTGTTGAGAAAGCATCGCTGAAGTTCACGGGCAACTGAAGCGCTAAAAGCTGAGGAGTTTCCGAAGGACTGGCAAAGCTGGCTCCGTAAAAATCGTTGCGGTATTGTTTTAATATCCTGCAGTTCAATCTCGCAAGCGCACCAAAACAGGAGATGCAGCAGAATAACAAAAATATGCTGGAAATACCTCATTTCGGTTGGGCCTAGACAAATATTTAAAAATTTATCTGAAAATATGAATTTACACCGTGTTTTGGTTGATGATTTTTTTTGCTGGGAACGTATCCTCGAAGTCGGAGTCGAATGCTTTTGTTTTACCTCTAATCTATCCTTGGAACTCAGTTTTGTACCTACGCTTCCTTTGTTCCGGTGCACCCGGAAACCTGATTCTCTAGGTAAGCTTCCAATATCCCACGAGGAACGCGACAGCAGCCAGCTCATGTTTGCCTATTCCCGTTGTTTCTTTGGGTTCACGTAAACCATACACTATGACATCACCGCCGCAGCGTACAACAGTTGCAATTCACTGTGACCGAAATCGCCGAGGAGTCAATGAATCGTGACGAATATGGCTTCTTCAGAGCCGCTGACTTCGTTGTGGTAGTGGTTTTTCTGATAAATGATGTTGCGGATATTTGGTCCAACCCATACACGTTGACCTTCAAAGTGACACATCCAGTTAGGGATGCATGCTTTGACGATACTGTGTCTTAACTCATAGTCGACTAAGTCCAGGTATCGACTCATTTGAGTTAGTTTGTTTAATTCTTCCAATCCTGGTTTAAGTCTTCGCAGATTCTGATCGTGTTCGTTCTTGGCGTCAGTTATCATGCCCCGTTAACTGAACCTGTCGCCCTATTACCTCCCTAACTTTTGTCATTGTTTCGTCTCTTGCATATAACAGCGTAATCATATTCGCTGAAACATACCAGAACCTTATGGTCCCTGATAGCTTTTTGCCGTTGCAAATCGCCTGATTAAATCGCGCCACATTAAACCTGTGAATCTTTCGGGGTCAGGGTATTCCCGAATCCGTTTTGTTGAATTGCTCCTATCGCAACCCTCTTCGTTGTAATAGGAACAATTTAGGATGTTCTATTTTGGCATTGTCACGCAAATTGTCTTCTTCGTCTGTATCCTTATGATTTCCATTTTCAGCTTGAAGACTATGAATCGTGGCTGAAGATCTATCCAGCCAATGAATTATTCATCCTTCACATGCACTGTGCCGCCGGTACCTATGTGAAAGAATTTGTGCACGGGGATTTGGGTCGTTGTGTGCCAAACTTATCCAGTTTGGTCGGACGTCAGCTTGACTTGCTTGCATTGGATGTTTGTGCGATCGATTTGGACTGGCCGCCTTGTTTGCCGGATCCTGTGTAAACGATTCCAAATTAAATCAGGCGATCGGGCTACACTCACCTCTGATATCCGTCTTATCGGTCTACTTGTTCGTATGAAACCGAACACTGTCTTCCACCATTTGTTCCTGATTATCATCGCTGTCAATTGTATCTATAATGGACCAATGTTGCATCCACTTCAATAAATATAATTGACTAGAAGGAAAACATTTATCGAACCAGATCAACGTAATATTACTGTTTTGTTTTATTCAGTTATCAACAATGGATGGCTGTTAAAATTGTCGACCGCATCTTTCAGAATACCTCGATGTCTCCTTCCGTCAAATTCCTTGGCACCTCGCCGTTTAACGCCGCGAAATGACATTTAGGCTAATTAAGTGCCGTTCGCGATAGACACAGTAGTTTGTCGTTCAGTATCACCGACCGGAATGGCCCCCAATGCTCATTGTTTATCCGGACGACTTTTGCGGTTTTATACCTGTTCAGTACTCCGGGTTACCAGGTACTAACTAGATCCCGAAAACGGTCTAGGGTGCGGGCAACAACCCAAAGTTTCCAACGATCGCCGAAAGACGATTTAAGTCAGTAGGATGGGTGAAGGATAGTTCATATTAGAACAACGTTGAACAACACACAAACGGCCTAGAGCTATGTATTAATCAGTTATGTTTACCTATAACAATTTTCGTTCAAGCATCTTATTTGCGCATTCAAACCCAACCGTCTATAGGTCGCAAAACAACTTCCCCTAGAAGAGAACGGTAGAAATGACCCTTTGGTCCGACCGGAAGTGTACCGCCGTACGAGTTACACGTCATCAGTCATCTGGGAGGCTGTGTTACGATGTCACAATCCGCTCGTGCTGCCGGTGGAGGCTGACTAGTATGCGCATGGGCCTAGTGACCACCTATCGCTCCCCTACCTAGATGGAACTGAAAAAAATGTATTCGGTAGAAGATAGTTGGACGTGATTTCCCCGGGGGTTCCTCTATCAACTGTGGCCGTACATGCAATGAAAGAGGAAAATAAAGCCAACGAGCAAGTAGCGAAACGAACGCAACTTAATCTGGTCGGTCAGTTCAATACGACAAAGAGCTTGCACCCAGTTAAAGCTCTTGGGAGCGGTGGTCGAGGCTTTGAGCTGGCAATGAAAATGCTGAAAACCACCGTGGGCCGCTGGGTGATAAGCCGTCGCATGAGAGCGGTGACTGCCTAATATATGCAGTGTATCTTTAATAGCTGTGACGCAAGTTATGTGCCGCGAGCTGTAGTTACCGTGACTGGTCAGCCATACAACTAAAACCAAGGTCCTATAAACCCAGTGACCAAAGTAGTCCCAAATTTTAACTCCCCCTGTCTTGACAGACAACAGCTCTTTGCTACGATTACGAGCTTAGAATTTAGGTGCGCCTTGTTTATATTTGGGCGAATGTGTTTGGGTCTGCTATGAGAATGATAGTCGCTCCTCAGGAACACATCCAGTTCCGGCATCAGGTGTCCAACTCGCTATAGGTAGTCTTACACCAGTAATCTTTCTTCATAGCCACACTCATTTTAGTCACAAGAAGTGGCCTAAAGTCAGGTGCGAGTGCACTTCAAAGTAGTCATCCGAATCCGGGAAATAGGCGCATTTCAGAGATGCTGTAGGACATATGGATGACTCTCATCGGTCATCCATTAAGGTACGTGACTGGTCAGTCAGACGTCCACCAGTCCTCTGATAGGTTGGGAATTCAGGTTTACTCCAGTCACTTCAATCGACTGATTCTTTGTAGTCTGCATGTTTAACTCAGCCTGAGGCGTCCCTCATTGGCTCATCGTTACTACTTTTCATACGATTTTGGAGACGACGCACTCTGGCTCGATAGCTCATCCAGCCTTCCATCTGCCAACTCAACAGAATATATAATATAATTAAATGCATCAGCACCAGTCGTTTTTCTCATTTCAATATTTGGACGGAAATTGTATCGACAGAGATTGCTCGTGCATGGAAATCACTACGGTTATCTTTCCTCCATTGGCGATGTGAACAGGCTCCGGAGCAAGATGAAATGGACGACATTAGTGAGTAGGCAGCGAAGTGATTTAAAGAGGCAGAGAGCACCAACCATATCTGCAAAGGTGAACCGAATGTTTTATGAAATTCTCACCCAGGACCTTTGAGTCTCACATCCTAAAGTTAATTCTTCCCATTTACGTTTACGTCGATCTCCATCTCGTTCGTTTCTTACTACGTTGAGTGTTCTGTTGCCCTGGTTTCTTTATATACCGATTGTCCAATTTTGTGCTTTTACGCTGGGTTAGGTTTCTAATCTGCGAAGATGTGACCTAATGAGATGATTGGTGATGACATTCCTTTGTGTTATTTCATTACATCCTCGAATGCTTGCACATACCGATTGCGCAGAGTACAATTTCGAAATGAGTTCCAGTTCAACCGGTGTTCTCATTCCTTCCGTGCGTTTAGTTCGGGTCGGCGTTTTTACTGCGTTCGTTACGATAGTATTAGTTCTCGAGTGCAAGTACTGATCATAACATCTGGCGTCGCGGTCAGTTCCAATAATGGATGTCTGTAATTTGGAGGCTTTAAAAGTAATAACAGTGCCCGGGAGCTTGAGGATTACATTGAACGCTTCGAAGTATGGTGTTTGACTCGCGAATCCTTGGATTCTGAGAAGAGAGCTGCGCATTTCTTGACAGTCCTTGGAAAGGCTGCATATTCCTTCCTGAAAAATCTGGCTTTTCCGAGTTCGCCAGTGTCTTTGCCTTATAATTCCTTGAAGGCGTTGCTTCTGCGGCATTTTCAACCTGTGAATTTCGAAGCTGCTGAAAGAGCAAATTTTCACCCATTGATGAGAGGCGCCACTCAGTCTGAACGGGATTTTGTGTTGCGGTTGCAAACACAGGCCACCATACGCAATTTCGGTGATCGACTCGAGACGCAATTACGGAGCAGATTAATTGCTGGCATCAACTGTCCTGAGTTGCAACAAAGACATCTTCTCCTCCACTAATGTACTTTCCAATCCGTCAAACTTCTTTGTGAGCAACATCAAGACATTCTTGGCGCTGTTTTAGTCGCACGCACGATTTGCGGACTCGATTCCCGTCCAGCGAATGAAGACACAGAACGATAACGATTGATGGGTTTTTGTAATTATTGGTTGCCCCGTATAAATTACAGGAGAAGGGAGACTGAACGAGCTAATGACCAGAGCTGGAGCGCGCCTTGCCGTTTGTTACGTAGCGTGACGAAGGTTTCGACGTGCTAGTCTTTTCCGGTACCAGGTGGACTTAAACAACTCAGATTTCAAGCAACCAGTCGATTGAAGAAACTGATGCTAGACCGAATTCCTGACCTATTGAAAAGCCTGGTCAGCATTTTCTAAACCAGTTGCGTACCTCAGTGGATGACTGGTGCGGATCATCCAAATGTCCTAAAGGATTTCTAAGATAGGCTGATGTGTCCGACCGAGGGAGATTATAATACCGCACTGGTTAAGTCGGGTCTGAATGAGTGAAAGTACTTTGAAGTACTTTTGTCCTGACCATAAGCCACTTGATGTGATTGAGAAGAAAGATTCGAAAAGGAAGATTGCCTATAGCTAGAGGAGGGCCTGACACCGGAGTTGGCCGCTTTTGGGGAGCGGATGTCAATCCCAAGTAAATCTAAGTAAAAATGCCTATTCGTAAACAAGGTGCGCCTAAGCTCTAAGCTCGTAATTGCATTTTAATGAGTTTGGTGTCTGCCAAGCCGCTACACTGTTGATAACGAGAATCCAATTTTGTTCAGAGCGAAAAATCAGAAGTCCTCTTCGAATCCACCATCGAGACAAGTAAAGCACATTCCTCCAGGCAGTCAATTCGAACAAACTTTCCGCTCCCGAAAAGTCCAGTCAAGCGAGCAGTGGAATACTTACAATTCTTGTGGTCAGAAACATTCTCCATTGACTTGTAGATTTCGTAATGCGAAGTGTCATAACGGTGGTAACGTGGGTCATATTCAGTCCGTATGTAGAAGTAAGAAGACATACTTTACTGAACATCCGTCCGAAAACTGTCATTTATATTCACATTTCCAGTCTCTGGCTTTATCTGTTGTTAGATGCGGCAACTCTCGTCACATTACCCGTTCATTTATTGTTAATCATTCTTTTGACATTCGTTCATCATGGACACCGGCAGTGTTGGTTCATTTATTTCTCAGAAAGGTTTTTCAGAGAATTATTCCTCCTATATAGCTCCATTACACACCCATTTGAATTAAAGGTATCACTGGTCATCCGCCACATGGGCTTAGTTCATGTGAGTTGTTTGTTACCGATGAACAATCCAACACCCATAAGTGTTCTTTTCTTGTAATCGACGCGGACATTTTCACCATCGATTTGAACTCCATGAGTCGAATAAGAGATTCATTGAATTTGCTGTGCGATTCTCAACAATCGTGCATTCGGCGCTTAATTCTTGATTGTTCAAAGGTTTCTGGTGGTATTGTAGTGGCCTCGATCGTTTTAGGAAAATGACTGTTTTCTGGACATCATTTTGGATCTGTTTTCTCTACGATCTTTTCTGACGTTTGACATCGACCTCGTTTTGAATCACTTTCACTTTCGGTCGTTCGCCGATTGTACACGCTCGCGGTTCGCTTTCCGCACAGCCGTTGCTCTTCGTTTCGTTTTCCGTTCGGTGTATCACTCGTATCAGCACTGTTTCGGTGCCACGATATATAGAATACACCTGGCATCTGTAAACCGACTTGCGTCTTCTCTATTCGTCCTATAGAGGGGATAAAGGTGGTATTCCGCTACCAGACCCAATAGGAGGCACGTTCACCAGCCGCTCTCGAAGTTCTTCTATAGTATGAAGATGGATCCTGTGCTTCTGGAGGTTGCCGGGTCTCCTATTTTTGGAAAACGCCGCATTATTCCTCTCGGACTTCGTGAGCCTTTGGAAAAGGTATTAGACAATTTGGTTCGTAAAGGAGCATTGGCACCGGTGAGTTATTCAGCACGGGCCACCCCGATTGTGACTCCTCTAAAACGCGATGGCAAAACCTTCAGAATCTGTGGAGATTACCGTTTCACCTTGAGCAAGTTACTGAGACAGTCCAGTTGTGCCACTCTGGAACGTGAGGACTTTCCCCATCAGCTTCACGGTTCTAAGTATTTTTCTAAAACTGACCTAGTGGATGCATTTTTACAGATTCCACTTGATGAGCAGTCCCGTGAACTAACCGCCATTAATACGCCGTTTGGTTTGTATCTATAGTTCTCTCCCTTTTGGTCTTAGATTTTCCCCTGCTATAATCCAAGACACTATCAATTCTCTGGTCTCTGGTCTAGAAGGTGTTTGTGCTTACCAAGTTGACGTGATTGTGTACGCACCCACCAAAGATGTGCACGATGACCGTTTGCCTTCACTGTTGGACAGATTCCTGAAGCTTTAATTAGCCATCACCCCTGATAAGTGTGTTTTCCCCCTCTTCTAAGCTTATTTGTTTGAGTTATTTGGTTGATGCTCACGGTTTTCGCCCTGACCTCAACCGTTTTGCTCTGTTATCCAATGCATCCTCTCCCAAATCATTTATTGAATCACTTTCTCTACTAGGTTCTTTCCAGCATAACTGTTGATTTATTCCCAGTTTTGCCACTAAAGCTGCACCCTTATTCGATCTTTTCTTCCAACTGACTTCCCACTGGTCTCTTTTGCGTGAACGATTCCTACATGGTTTGCTAACTTTTTTGTCAACTAATGATGTACTTCGTGCGTTTTCTCCTCAAGCTTCTTCGACTGTTATTACTGATGCGTCTCCGAATAGCACGCAATTCGCGGATGGAGATTGTTCATTTGGCTAGCGCGATAAGAGACACCTCATTAGCAATATTCTGTTCCCACACAGCCCCTATGGAAACTAACACAGAAGCCCATACGCAAGTGTAACTGGTAATGTTTACCACCTGGTTGCAATTAAAATGTCTAGCCTTATCAGCAGGATGATTTACAAACGTTTCAGTCCTTCAGATGAGAGAGTAGATGTTGTTCATTGGTCGCCAGTAGTACTGTCCTGGAACTAGAGACTTCGGTTTGTACTACTTCGGCCGTAGCAGTGGCCCTTGGCTTTCAAGCCAACACCGCGCCAAGCCCGCTTGCTGACACAGCATTTGTTTTTCGTCATCATAGTTGTTGTCACCCGCGTATGGTTTCTTCCTTCGCCTGAGGACGGTTCCGGGTTTGACTGCCAGTTCAAACCAACCTTTATGAGTGCTCCTTGATTATTCCTTGCCCAATACCCCTTTTCTTTCGCTTTTCTCGTAATTACTCCCAGGGAGGCCGATAATCCAGTACGGGCGCATGCCGTGCCTCTTGTTTAGCACACTCAAATACACTAACATGGACCACTTCACCAACATGAGGCGTTTAGCTAAGCAGATGGAGTCGCTATCTTCTCGGGTTATCGAGCTGGGGGCGTCGTACATCTACTGCAGAAGACAGCGTCAACCGTTCGCAGTGGTTTGTTCTGACAAACTTCGGCGTAGGCTGGTACCACAGCAACCAAGGAGACAAGGCAAAAATACACCAGGGCCTCTGCTTATCATTCTGGGAGCCAGGGAAAGGCGTGGGTCCCCCGCTGACTGCGACAGCCATATGAGGCCTCTTCGCCCAAAGTCACTTACTTTCATAACAGACACTGTTCCCAGTAGACACTGGCGCCCAGGTGAGCAGTATATAATTGTGCTACGCAGACCTCCTCAGTCAGCGAGACATGCATTTGACCGCAGCTAAAAGATATCTATAAAAACCAATGCTCGGCTTTCACTCACACCGAACCTCGGTTCAACAGTAATGTATAGTGGCTATCTGTTATTGCTGACACTCTCCATTCAATCATTGGCAAGGACTCCTTCCCAGACTTTAACCTCACAGTTCATCCTTCGTACACCCATCCCGTGGCTAGGGCCACCAAGGCCTCAAAGTGCCGAACACTCTCGGTGGAGCCACCTCTCTCTCCAGTCCTCGTCAATCCCGTCAATACAGACCGCTACGGCAAGCTCCCACACCAGTTTCCTAAACTGTTCCGACCTACCAAGGTCCCTTCACGAGTGTCGGAAGATAGGCTTCACCAAGCAGCCACAACTGGTCTACCGGTTCATTTCCATACCCGAGTCTTATCACTAGAGTAAATAAAAATAGCCCAGGATGAGTTTTAGCAGCACCTGGATCTCGGTATCATCCGACTGTTTTGAACTCCCTGGGCTTCTTCACTTCAAGTGGAGCCAAAAATGTCCGCAAACAATTGGCAGCCTTGTGTTAACTATCGGGAACCAAACCATGGCTCCGTGCCCGATTGCTACCGATATTCACAAATGAAAGACTCCGAAGCAAGTTGGGGCCGTTGCAAGATCTTTCAGTCATATAGGCCTAGCTCGCGCAGGCAAGCAAAATTTTCGTTTTCTCCAGCGAAACCTCAAAGAAGGATGTGATCAGTCCGTCTAGCTAATTTGAGTTCCTCCGTATGTCATCTGGTCTTCGTGGTGCTGTGCAGACATTCCAGAGGTTCATAGTTCACCCATGCTAAGGTTAAGAAGAAGTCCCCACTCATGTAGATGACATCTTTGTCGCTAGCGCAACGTCAGACAACCACAGACTGCAATTACACTTTCCAAACGTTTGTCACATTTTGCTGGCAACCATCAAAGCGGCGAACTTTCCATCGAGTCGAGGGAGTGTTACTACACTTGGTCACGCCGTATCGGTCACAGGGTAAAGTGCGGGCGATTCTTGGATGACAAGATCGCTTAGGTCTCGAAATTCTGTGACGATTCCATGGCTTCATCAGATTTTGTGGTCGTTCTATTTCTGAGAATGCCCATCTGATGCGAACTCTTACAGACTTATTGCTCATTAGGACCAAAATATTTGAATTTCCAGATGATGCAAGCTCCCTTTTTTGTTGCAGTGAATAGGGCTACCTCCAACAAGGCGGACGTTGAACATCACCAACCAAATGCATCCATGGCACCATCTGCAGATGTTTCAAAATAAGCTTTTGGCGCTGCTATAAAACTTGTACAAAACAAATGAAAACCCGTACCATTCTTCTGCAAAGTTCTGCAGCCGGTAGCCGGTCAGAGCAAGCACATTACACAGAAGTCGGGCGACTTCCAAGTAACAGCTCTTTTCAACTAGAGCCAGTGTCAACCGTTTCATTCGTGGGAGCCAGTTTGTGTGGAGCGTCGCAAAGTACACCTCGTCCGCTGGTACCAGTTGCATTTAGGAAAAGCCTTTCCGGGACACTGCATGGATCGTCACACTCCAAAATACCAGCCTTGGATAAACTCGTGGCTAAGCTTCCCGTGTGACCAGAATAAAGGAAGATATGACTGAGTGGGCACAGTTGTCCAGACTATCGGCAATCTAACCTACAGTGTCACACAAGAGGTCTTCTCGGCGCAATAACTAAACCAGATACACCTCCTTATTTTGTCCACCCTGATCCAACTGGTCCTTTGCTTCCATCCAAGGGATTCACTCGCTCGTTAACATTTATCTGCCGTTCTTGGGGTGAGCTGCGCCGATGCTGCTAGGTGACTGCTCACCCGGAGCAACAGTGGGTGCTCTTCTAGAAAGACGGGTGACCCTTTATGGATGCCACACTTTTTTGGCCATCGGCTGCGAAACCCATTTCTCAGGTTCAATCACTTCTATAGTGAGTTCACCGGGGCATAAAAAAGCAAAAAACTACAATATGCCGTCCCGCTGACAATGGTTTGATTGAAGGTGCTCACAGGAAACTCAGAGCCATCTTGAGAGCCCACAAAACCCCGGCATGGCAAGAGACTCTTCCCGTTTTTCGTTAGGCAATCGAAACTCTGTGAAAGCCGATCTACATTCATCGTCAAATTTATCGTCATTTGCACGCCTCCCTCAGCCTCCGGAGGAACGGTTTGCACCACAGTCTTCACGACGTTTTGGATAATCCAAGGACACCAAAACCTAACTGGAAATTTGCATGGCTTGCACTCAGCAACGACTGGGGAACAGAGCATGAGGGGTACTTCCCCAAGGAGCTGTTCACGTGAGTAAGTGTATTGTGAATACAAACAAAATACGGCACCCGCCTCATGCCCCATATTTAGGCCCACTCCGAGTCCTAGAACGACGAGAAAAGTGCTATTTTAAAGTGGTAAAGGGCAAACGAGAAAGGTTCTCTGTAGATAGGCTAATATCGACTTTCATGGGAGTACAGAAGTGATTAGATTCATTATAAATGCTATAACAGTCGACACCCGAGTCTGCAGCGTCAACAAGAGGTGATGCAAGGAATCCAAAAAGCCAGTTATTTAGGTTTCTCCGCATTTAAGTCAGGAACTGCTTCCGTATAGAGTCTATGGCCCCTGGTCCTCGGTTTGTGACACAATGGCGAATATACTCGGCAGCTCGCAAGGCAGAACTCAGAACGCTGGGGCGGGATAACGTTTGTACTGGAGGAGCGCAATGGCGCGCAGACGAGGCACACAGGCGGAGCAAGTGGCGCCACAAAAAACGGTGATTGTTCGAATAAATAAATTCGTTGGTTTTTGTCATCTTGTGTTGTATCCTTAGCACTACAGTTGTAGGACGACTATCGCAGTCGGGTTGTTTGGAGACCGGTACACTTTTAGACAGTTTCTTTTATACGTCGTCGTGGGTAGGATTTTGCAGTTCTCCTTGTCATTTTTCTCAAGACCAGAATCAAAAAACATTTTCCGGTTTCTTTTAGTTTTCAGTAACTTTCAAGTATCTCGGACCCATCGCTAACGCACCATTTCTCGTTTATTTTTGCCCCTCTATGTTGTTTTGCGGATAACGCTTTCCGTCTCAACAATTCATCCGCCTACTACAGGAGTGGGTATGTGGGAGAGGGAGGCACCTCTTGTTTCACCTTGCGGACGCAAGTGAAGTACTTGGCTCGCCTGGCCATTTCTCTGGGAACCCCGATCAATTTCCCATTGGCGGGCTGCCCGCGGCGACTGCTCGTCACTCCTTATTCAGAGAGGGGAATATTTAAGTATTGCGCATATCGGGACAGTTATCAAGCTATAGTTCAATCCTATATACATGAACCAATGTACCGCCCCAAAGCTTTTCGCCCTATCTCCCGCGCGTAATAAGCTGGTGGTTGTCTTTTGTTGTTGTCGTTTTCTTTCTTCTTTCAATAGTGTGTGCTCGGCACAGGCCAGCTTGCGGTCTCTGTAATCAGGCCCTGTGAGAATACACGCGGTCGGCTGTCCACGGTCTTTTCTCGTTGAGTGTACCCTTTAATACCATCATTCCTAACTAAGCTGCCTGTGATTCCACCGGTAATACGGCACATGTCCTTGGGCCTCCTTCCTGGTCACTTTTCCCTCTACACTCCGCAGGTCTCCTCAACCCCCCCTGTAGTTTCCGACTTGGTCTTCTGACTAACAGCAGAACGTAAGTCGATTCGTGGCTGTAGTTAAAACCCCACCCTCAGGCCTTTTGCCCCTTCGGCCCTGAGCAATAAGCAACGTGCAGTCTTTGTAGTCACTGTCTGAGCCAGCTGCACGTCTTTTTGCCATATGGATATCTTGTTTTTCCTCTCCAATTGGTCTTTTTCCACATTATGCAAACTGCTCTAACATTCTGTTGATGGATTAGCCCCTTATCGCTCGGCCTACCTTAAGCTATACCCACACTGACGATATATTACCTTTCACCGACTCCTGTAACTGACTTTCTCCAAAGCGGAGGGTGCGTTATTTAAGTTGTAGCGATCTTTCTTGAGGTATATGTGGATAAGCGACTGGCTTTATACGATTATGGGTTTTGGGGCCGTCTTTTGGTCATCCAATCACTGGAAAGCGGTTTAGTTACAATACTCACATTGGTACGTCAAGACCGTGTGGATACGTTTGAGAGGTGGCTAATAAGGCCATTGTTTGTCTACTTAAGTTCGATGTATGGCATTTGACAAGAAAGAGTCCAATGACGGGCACCCTTTTGAGTACCTTTCCAGTGTAGTCTACATGCAAGTAGCTGGGTGGTGGCTCAGGTGGCAGGATCGGAAAAGGTATGCAAAGCATTGAAAGTATGCTGCACCAGGGCGCCGGTACAATGCGGCCTGGGTCGTAATTTATCGACTGCAAAGAGGCGGCCACAGGAATCTCCAAGGATCTAAGTGGTGCCATTTGGCTTGAATCCGTGTGGTCCATTCCCTAAAAGTTGAGCCAAAAGTAAAACCTTTGAGTCTGCTATTCCTGGCTCACTGGAAATACCATCTAACTGAGAAAGAGCTTCAGTCACTATGTTGCCAGAAACGTGACGAGCATCTCCTGAGAATTGTGCTACGAAGTCTAAATGATGCAGTTCACGTGGTAGGCATTTATCAAACTGGCTGTGAAAACCATGTCACCGACTGATGATCAGTGAAGAGGACTAGTTGTCTGCCTCCGACGGTAGGCTGGAGATTTCTAACGCAAACAGCAGGTGTTTCCCGACTAAAAGTAGAATACCCAATTTCAGCTGGTAGGAGGCAAACAGCGAACAATTCTAGTGGTTTTCACTGTGACAGGCAACATTGCTGGACCAAGCCGCTCATCACTTTGCCAAAGGCATCGGTGGCCGTATTCAATTGCGCATCAGCTTCGAAGTAAACGAGAAGAGCAGCAGAAACCAATGAGCCTCTACCTGCATTGTGGTAGTGATAGTCTACTCTTGCAGTAGTAGATGGCTTCTCTTTCGCCCGAATAACTATCACGCCTGATCTATTGAGGTCTTACTTGGTTACCACTTTAGGTATCAGGATCATGGTTGTCGTCTTCCTTCATCCCATAAAACATGAAAATACACAAAGCTACAAACACTCGCTGTTTTGCTCGCTCTGCTCACTAAAAACAAGCACGAACTAACCACCCTCGCTAACATTCACCGAAAGAACCACGATATTGATTCAGTGCACAGACTTCTCCAATCTCCTTCTCCTCTTGCCCTACTTTTGACCGAAACCCAAATTTCCCCCTCATCAGGCATCACTGGCCTCTAATTTTCCAACGATATAGCTCACTCTTGTTCTCCACCCAGGGGTGACTTCTGTGCCTTTGTCCACCAGTCAGTCACCACATCCAGAATCCGCAGTCTTGACTTTTCCTGTCGTGAATTTCAATGGAGGTGGCTGAAAATCCGGCTTTTTATTCTATTCTCTTCGCTTTTGTTTTATAGCAACAATGTATCACCCAGTAAATGATTATTCACTACTCCTAAATCAACCTGGAAACACTGATATAAACTAGTGTGTTGTTCAGACCTAAGAGGTTCTTCTGCAAACCCTCCTTGCTATTGAAGGACAAATGATGCAGTGCTTACTTCTTCATGCGCATCTAGCACACCATTGGTTTTCAGTGGCGTTCCAGCTTAGTGAATTTGTTTACCACATCACGGTTTATTTGAACTTGCACCACCAAGCGCCGCAGCCACTTGACCGTCGTCCATGCGCGCTACATTTATGCCGCACGCGCGATTCTCCAAAATATCATAACCTTTATCTCCCCACCTGTATTGTTCTTCGTCCCATGAGCTTTGGGCAACATTGTCCTGGTGACTGTGGGGACATGTTGCTGAGCACTGGTGAGACGGCCAGTTGTCCAATCGTGTTGGAAAAGACTAGCGAAAGTACGTAATAAAGAAACGTCATTTCAACATCTAATCAAACTTACGGGGTAAGGGAGTAGGGTGTGCTTCTTTTTCCTCACCACGATTGGCCCATGCAGCTGCGCTCTGATTGGCGCATGAATTTCAGATAGGTTTCCAATATTTTAGAGACAATCTACCTGGAGTTTGTCCGAATTTCTATGCTAGATATTTTGGATGAATTTCAGTTCTCCACGCTTTCCATGCCAGCAAGGTAGCCATCCATCGATCTTTGGTTCCATGTCTTCGAACACTGAGCACCTGTTTGTAGCTGATCCCAAGTGCGATATCACCTTCCTAGGAGATTTTGATGTTCACAACCGGGGTTGGCTGATTCGCTTATCGGAAGCTTCGGCTCTGTGGCGCGAAGCCGAACATTCCGCAGTGGTCGAAAACCTGTGCCAACTTGTTGACCTTCTCATGCGCATTCCCGATCGGACTGGCGATACTGCCCATGCCCCTGATCGTATTCTCACATTTTTCCCTTCTCTGCTCTCAGGCCTCTTTGCTCTCTTCCTATTTGGCTCACTTGACCACTGCATTATTTCCTGCTCCGTCAATTTCACTCGCCTCTATCCTCCACCTACCTTGAAGCACATGTTTTGGGTTTCAGTTCAGTCAAATGGGATGGTTTCCGCGACTTCCCCGCCTCGTTTTCCTAGTGATGATTGACGCTTTACATCAGACGTTTCCGTTTACGTTTTTAACTTCACTGACATTATTCTTCTAGGTACGGAAAGTTTTATTCCTCACTTTTTCAGACCCGGCAAACGCGAATCCTCCGAGTGGTTTAACCATAATTTGATGGTGTTGTGCATTTGAAGCCTGCAACAATTAGCGGCTGGTGCCGTTTGCCCAATCCCAACTCCCATCGCCGCTTCCAGCATGCCCCAAACAGATGCTCGTCAACCATGCAAAGAGCCAAAGAGGGCTTCAACCTCTGGAAAGCCGAAAACTTACCCTCATCTGCCACCGGTAACCGAATGTATTGGCCCCTCGTCAAAGCAGTTTCTCAAAGGTTTTACCCTTTCAATTTCCTTATCATCTGTAACTCTTCTGATGATCTTGTCTGTAAACTACGCGAGAAGGCCGAAGTGTTAGATCCCAGTTTGCTTCCGACTCTAGCCTACCCTCTTCTCCTACTCCTCCAGTTCCTTCTCTTCCCTCTACCTCCCGTTTTCAACCTCATGTTAGAATTGAAATGATCCACCGGGTGCTGCTTTCTCTGGATGTATCCAAACCATCTGGTCCTGACGGTATACCACTCATCGCCACTGAAACGTGCGCCCCCAAATTGGCCTCTCTCTTACTCCGTCTTTTCCGTCTCTCTCTGCAGTTCTATAATTTTCAGACGCCCTGGAAACAGGCCGTGGCTGTTCCTATTCCCAAAAGCGGTGATCCTTCTGACGCGGATAACTATCGTCCTATTTCCGTCACACCTGTTATTTCGAAAGCATTCGAGACTGCCATCTCCGAACAACTGGGTACACTTCTCGAAAGTGAAGGACTACTGAGCAATCGCCAATACTGATTCCAACCTCATCCTTCCACTCCTGTTATCCTGGCTCTCGTCTCACACTTCTGGTTGGCTGCACTCGACAATCACGGAGAAACACACATGGTGTTACTCGACATCTCTAAGGCATTTGGCCGAATTTGGCAAAAGGGTGTTCAGGCTAATCTGCCCTCATTCGGGTTATTCTCGGCACTCGTATCTCGGATATCAACTTTCCTCAGTGGGCGAACCATCTGCATTCGAGTTGAAGCGGTTCTTCCCCAGCCGTTTCGTGTGAATGGTAGTGGTCCTCAAGTCTCAGATATTGCGCCTCTCCCCCTGTTTCTTATTTATTAATGATCTATCCATTAATTCCAATCCAATCCATTTTTTCGCAGATGACGCCACTTTTTTTCATTTCCCGTTATACCGCACTCCCCACCAAGCCAACACTAACATTAATAGTGACCGCAGTGTAATCAATACGTCTTCAGAGCCTGACCTCGAACACACATGCTTTTGGGGAGAACACAGTCATGTTGCTTTGAGTGCTCCCAAAACTTATCTTCTCCCAACTTCTCCCAAGCACCATTCATCCTCTCCTCATTTATCCTTTGATTCAGCTGTGCTGCCTACCACAGATTTTGTCTGTCTTCTTGGCTTATTTATAAGTCCTCTGTGTTAGTCAGGTTTCATATCCCAGCTGGCCTCTCATGCTGCGCGCAAAGCTAGTTTTCTGTTTTGCACCAAACGCTTCCTCACACCAGCTCATCTTCTGCTGTACAAAGCCCAAGTCCAACCCGCACTTGAATACTGCAGTCACGTGTGAGGTGGAGCTTCGTCTATCTCTCATTCCCTTCCTAATCGGGTTCAATGTAGTGTCATCCGGCTGAACAACTACCTTTCTTGAACCTCCATTTTGTAGTCACTAGCCTAACGTTGGGCGTTTTCTTCGTTGTCTCTCTTATATCGTTACAAATTTGAACTTTGATTCTCTGAGCTTACAGCCGTAGGTCAGCCTCCTAAAACATTTACCTGACCATCACTTACTGAGTCAACCAGTCATCCCTATCAAGTTTCTGTCAATCAATGTCGCACTTCTTTCTTTCAGTATTCTGTCTTTCCCTAGACCCTTGGATTATGTAACACCCTTCCTCTGTCTGTTTCCCCATCCACCTACAACCCCTCTCTCTTCAAAAGCAGGATCAATAAACCGGTTCTAAAGTAAATGTTCCCTCTCAACCCCAATTTTACCGTACTTCTGATTATCGGGTTCGCACTCTTTGCTGGTATTCACTTTTTGTGTAATAAAGAGCGGCTTTAGCATCAGGCAAATATGCGGGGCTATCCTTAACTCCCCGAAATACATCTGCCGTTTCAAGTAGGGGAAGTTCGGGACGAAAAGCCGATAAAAACCTACCATCCCGCTAGAAAGATAATTGTCGTTCGTCTGAATGGCAACTGGTGGATTTGGAAACTAAACACTAAGAACGGTCTGACAGAGACCAAAAAGCTCTTGAGGGTGTGCAGCAGGCGTTCATGAAACCGCTCCGAAGTTTTCTTCGCCCTTTTAATACATAAAACGTTGTGGTCTGCCTAAAATCGATATTTTATGGCTGCGCCGCCTAACAGATAACCTTCCATTCTTCTGCAATAACTTAAAAAACAGACTGTGTAGCTTAACCCCGCAGGTAAAAACCCTTTTTAATTGTTTCTTACTAACAATGAGTTCTTGATTTCCGTCTCTTCGCCCAAGCTTGCACCTAGGTAAAACTTCTTCATCAACAAGTACGCTTCAGAGTGGGACGAGCCACAATAAATCTTTCAGGCGTTATTATGGACGTCAGTAGCTTGCAAACAAGAAATATTCTCAGCCCCAAGGTAAGCACACCAACCAGGATGTACAATCCCTATATTTCGAGGGGTCAGGCCTTTGAGATAGGACCAGGTCACCAACAAAGCTGGTAACAGATATAAATATCTTACTCTCACATATGGTTGGCCTCCTCCCGAATGCAATTAGAAAACTCAGAGGTTCATTCCCACGATCTAAGGCTACAAAACAGTCTCAGCTATTTACTGTCAAATATCTCTTTTGGGGCAAGCCAGCATAAAGGCCTACCGCATACTTAGATTTGATGCTCCAGATACCATGGTCCATAAACCTAGATGTCCAGTCCAAATCAACTTAAGGTCTTTACCAAACCAACCGTGCTAAGCCTTTTTTTATCACGCCGTTAGTGCCACTAGTATTGCCTCGTCGTTCTGCAAACGGGTGTTTCGGTGAACAAAAACCCTATCAATAATCGCACGATGTGACTGACCCTATCTGCCCCTGCCCCATGTGAACGATCCTTGTGTTCTGACCTCAGAGGTATGGCGAGTGGTTCCGCAGCAGTTCTGTGAACATCCCTGGCTGCGATCTCCATGGGCAGAGCTGACCACCAATGACACGACATGAACGTCGAAAAGTAACAGATTAACACAAAAAGAGCAAGAATACCCCAGCCCCTTGTCTTCTAGGCTTGCCAGCTTTGTCACATGTGACCCATGTCTTCGGGCTGCGCTGTTGCTCCGGAGTGACTGGCATGGTCGACCTATTCCCAGAGCTGCTTGTTACAAGCAGCCCATTTTTCGCGTGGAGAGTAGAAGCTGTGGTCACCCACAAAAAGCATCTCCGCCATCTCTGACAGCCAGGTATCTGACTATGATAAAACCAGAAAAATTAATAAAAACTTCTAAAAAAGTGTAAATTACTTTTGGCGCGCCACTTGCTGGATATCAGTGGATGCTTTTCGTACTTCCCCCCTATATGAAGCAGGCCCCAGTGCAGCTTACCATGGGATATGAATGTGGGCCCTTAGAGTTTGCCTCCCTGCAAAAATTCAGCCCCATCCCGTTCCCACCTCGCAAGGGTTTCTCGAGCCAGCCCTCACACTGGTGTTGTCTCACTTTCCAATGTACTCATGGCGACAATGATATCACGGTAACCATGAAATCACCACTACACTAGATTTCCTTGCTCAAACTCAAGCATAATACCGGGACGCTGACACCATAGAGTAGGAGCTTAGACGAAAGTACGTCTACTTTTTTCTACACGGGACCAATTTTCTTTAATGCACCATCATTGGCCCCCTTAAAGCTTCTTCCACTATATTGTTCCGCAGAAATTATGCCGTGTAGAACAACCACCATACCAAAAGAGATAGTAACAATTATAGTGCTACGCTAGCAGGGTACCAGTCCAACTTACTCAAACTGTTCTTCTAAACCGATCTCACCCCCTCGGAGCTGAATTTCTTTCTGTTTAAGCCAACGGCTTCGGGAGTTATTACCTCTAATTCCTCTCAATCGTAAAGCTTCCGGCTTTTTTATTATTCGAGCAATGTCATATCAACGAGCAAACCAATAATCCTTTGGAGTTTCTGCACAGTTGCCTGACCCGTGTATGCAACTTTGCTAGCCTGTAGCAGTATAGCGCAATCCTCTGCGAGATCATTTTACCCAGAAGGTGGAGTAGGTGCCACTGACTGCTCCAGTGAGGCTTCATCCTTGCCCCACTCATATAAACCTAACCAGTTAACTATTATTGTCTTCGTTCATTACTATTACCCACAGCCGGAACCATGTTCACACTACGATCCTCATTTTTCAGGTTTGTCGTCTCCCACTATCTCAGTCATTACATTAGATAACCAAGAATGACACCTTGACTTGTACCGACCGAGACCCAAGTGGAACCTTTCATAGCAACTTGGATTGCAATCAATCGACCGAAAATAACCCCTACTGCTCATAAGACTGACTAGCATTTTCCTACGCAAAGCCTCCCCTAGTGATAGCACTATCAGAGCCTGCACAATTAACGGCTAACGCGCAACCTGCTACTTTATCGGTCAGTAAAAGTCACTAGTTCATACCGTCATACCTCGTTACACCAAACTGAATGGTCGGCATATCCTCCATCTCGCCAGACAAACCGTACCCATCGGACGATGTAAATTACCGGTAACGAATCTGAATAATGCTGAGACTCAATAAGTTCACATATATTTGTCAAAAAACAGCACAATAAGGCATCAGTCTACGCGGGGATTGCCAACTTAAGTATACGTAGCAAAAGCCCGTTTCTTTCTCGAACCGTAGCCTGCTGGAAATTGATTCTGGGCTATTTTCGGGACCCTGCAGTTGCGCTTTCTTACTTCTGGATGGAGCAGGTCATTGATACTGAAAGTAAACTCTCGCTTTATTGGACCGCAGTTACTTCCATAGTCACCAACGCCCTCAAGTGCACTTTCGTAACATGTGTTCCACGACTACCTGCTTCACAACTCATTCCGCTTGAAGAACCTCGGTAGATACATCACTCACAGCTTGTATCTTCTTCGTGGACCGCTATTATTTTCGCTTTCATAAACTTTCTCAAGTGTATTTCCATACACATTTTCGCCCTTCCATTTCTTCCTGTTCCGAACTTACTTTGTTTGCTGAACCCCAGTTAGCCTCGGTTTTTTCGCGGCTCGCATTATTCTGACATTTAATGCTTCTTTAGCACTACGTATAAAAGGCGTTTTCGGTATCCTTATGGTGCAACACAGCCGGAAGCATCCAATCACTAGAGAGGTGTTGGTGTAATGCATCACTCAGCTGTTAGGACTTGAATGAGGAAATGATGAGTGTCACGATATAACACCATTTCCTGCAGGAAACAATAGCTTTTTCTCATTGTAAAATAATGATCTATTTTCTTCTTTCCTCCGCTTTTTTAGTACTGCTAACAACTTCGTTTTGCTGAGTTCTAATTTGCTCATCCGTCACATAAACTTTTGGGAGCAGCAGTTCCGTTAGTCTGTTGCCACGTGCTGTGAGGTACGCTGGGCATTTCGAGGGGGGAGAGGGGGGGTGATGTGCTCGCCTGCAGCTTACGCGGAAAATAGAAGCCGTCGATGGTCTTGGGCTGGGTATTTAACAAGTCCTGTGTGCGACTTGTGGACCAGGGATACATTTCTGTTGCGCAACTTTTCACAACGAGAACAAAAGTAGTGTTCATTGCACGGCCGGAACACATGGAAGAACCCTAAGGCTCTTTTCGGGGCCATGCCGTACTAATTGCCATTTCTTCTTTCGCTTTCTCTACAAGCTCAGTAAAACGTTAGAACATTAGCCTTCTTTCGTGTGCAAAATGTATTTGATGGGGCTCATATGGTGGTAATTTTTTGGTTAAGGTCGAAAAGGTCATGAATACTGTACCGGTTTCTTTAGCGACTGAGCGAACATAGAGTGAGTGGCATGTTATGCATTTTTCTCAATGAATATCTTTACATAAGGACAATGCGTATAATATTTTACTCATTGTAGGGGTAAAAAATGGAACTGTCCATAACCTGGTATATCAGGGCTTTTCAGTTTATTAAACATTGGTCACCTATTGCCGGAGTACCAATGTAAGTATATTCAATCCAATATTTCCTTTTCCAATAGACGATAAAACCATTTTGCAGACAGTTTCCCCAGTTTCTTAAATTACAAACCAAAGCAATACCAGAATTTGCAAACTTTACTTCAATAGCACTACAGAACAGAAAGACACTTGTAAAAGCATAAAACCATCAACCAAAACCTAACTTTCATAACCGAAATGCAACATGTGGATTAGTTTTATATCACCGGACTGACTATTAAAACTGGCCGCTTACGGCGTACACAGTAACCTCCTTAGAAACGGCGGTTGCTCAAATTTTTCTTTTGGACTGATTAGACGCTACCCAACACAGTCCAACTCGAGCTCGAAACAGGTTTAAAATGGTAGCGCGGACCATTATTAGGGGGACTCATTCAAACTTCTGCTAGCCACTTCTATCGTTCGCGCTTTTGACTTTTATTCCTAAAATATTTGGATACTTCATTTCACTGAGTAACTTTGTACACCATGATCATGCGCTTGCACGTGCTTCTCGGCAGGGGCCGAGAAACGTGCCGCCATTATTAACTGTTCCATTATTATTATTATTTCAGCTCAGTTCAGCTCAGTTTGCATGGCCAATCGAGCGTCCAGAATTCATTCGATAGTATGCACAGCAGTTATGCACCCACCACTGCCCAGTCTATTTCGTCAAGTCCCCGCTAACATGAGAGGGAAACGGAAAACCTCATCCCACATCAACTGCGAGAGACATTATGCATCGCGAGCGTTAACTGAGACAGTATGTAATGAGCGGAAAAGCCGATTAAAACGTACTCTAGAAGGACCACAGTGCTACCCGTCATGCATCTCGCTGACTTGCTCAGACATCTTTACTAGGAATAATCTCGTACCACCTGCCATCGAGGACACCTTTGAAGAATAGGAAGGTCTGCAGTTATATCATTCCACCAGGCAGACCGTTCCAACTTTTCACGATCCTGTGGCTAAAGAGGTGCGATCTAGCCATCAACCTAGCTCGGGCTTTTATCAGCTCCTCTTCGTGTCCCCTCGTTCTGAAACCCAAAGCCAATTGGAACGAACTATCCGGCCAAAGGTCAGAAGAACCCTTCATTACCTTGAGTGCTTCTATGAGATCCCCTCGAATTCTCCTCCTCTCCAACGAGAAGGAATTCGGATCACAGAGTCTATGCTCGTACGTCTTACCTCTCTGCCATTCAGCCATTCGCGGGGCAAGACGTTGAACCTCCTCTAAGCAAACAGAGTCTTTTCTGTAGAAGGGTGATCAAACCTGTGCGCTACCTTCTAGGTGAAGTCGTACTATAGCTAAGTGTATAGGTAATAATTGATAATTGATAATTATATATTTCCCGGACATGGTCAATATACATGCACAAGACAAGATCATAGAATACAGAAGCACATGTCAATGTGATGTATTCACGTTTTCTAAATTTATGAATCACACGGCAACCGAAATAAAACCGTAAAGTCATTCAGTGTTTGGGTGAACTAAAGTGGTAATGGTTGTAGCGGGAATTGTAAATCGGTTTTGAATTTAGGGAGGACGGTGTGGATAGATAAACAAACGTGAGATTGCTGACATAAGCGATAAGTGGATGGTCGCTAATGAGTGACCGGGCGGAAGAGGTGCCGAAAAACAAGAATAAAAGTAAAGTTAGCATGGGGCTATCAACATGCAGTCAGCGATGTCAGCGATATTTAGAACACAGATCCAGCACTGGGTTACTAATTTTGGGGGAAATGTAAAGCGAACGCAACTGAGTCAAAAATGATAATAAAGCGGACCTTTTGTGCAAGTGATTTCAGTGTCATATGGAAATTGACATGAAAAAAATCTTCAAAAGGATTGAAGTGAACTTTTGGAAAGCAAGAATGGTGTGTGGACTCAGAACGGACTTTCAAAGAACAGCCGTCAAAGAAACGGACTAGTGGAAATAAACACTACTGGTGTCGGCCAGGCAGAAGTTGGAAGAGTGTAAAGATAAAATTCTTTCGTATGTGTGATAAAAGAATTATTATTCAAGTTATGGTCGGCTCATCATCATGGCACAGCGTTGAAAAGTAGGGCAAGCCCCACTGACAACTGCCTCCTTCACCATGTTGCACGCTGAATTAGAAAGTATGAATATACAAAATGGACAGGGAGTGATCCTACATGGGTGGGAAAAGGAAAGAATGCCCTAGTAGCCAACACACGGAATACACAGTCTAACTGTACAAATGCACACCGATTAGTCATTCTTATTCGATAGAAAGTGACAACACGATCGCCAGTGTTCGCGGTTTGCAGCCATATCCTTCAGTGTCTCCAGCCAACTGGTAGACGAATATTTTGGACCCCAACCACGAAGACATGAAGCACCCACTTTTCCTAAGTCTGCCGTACATTTTCTCATTCCTCACTGCCAAGTCCTCTGCTGACCTCCACGTGGTCTCTTCCACTCCCTAGGAGAAACGGAGAACAGGACACGGTGTGGTAGACGTGTGTTTGACATACGTAACACATATCCCAACCAAAGAAGTCTACCAAGTTGGATACGCTGTGACAGAACGTTCTCTGAATTAGTACCCAATACTCGACTTCTGACCTCAGCATTGCATAGTCGGCTATTCCGCTCAATCCTAGCGATACTAGGTAAACATCGGTGTACGAAAACCTAAAGACGACGAACATCTTCAGCACGCAGACTCCAAGTTTCGCATCCTTGCAACAAAACTGAATACACTGCGGCACAGTATACACGATCCTTCAACTTCAGTGAAATATCAGATCGACGCCACAAGTGCTTCAGTCCAGCGTACGCCGCTCGAGCCTTGGACATCCGCGTGCTCACCTCTACTATTGTGCTCCCATCCGTCGTCACGCTGCTGCCGAGGTAGGTGAAGTGGTCGACAACTGACAGCACCTCCCCATGGAGCATCGAGCTCGGAATCGTTGACGCTCAGTCTTGTAAAATCACCTTGCACTTTGAGGGTGCAAAAGGCATGCCGAATGGAGCTATAGCTCTTGAGAGTCTATCTAGTGCACATTGAGCATGTTCTATGGATTCGAACAAGCAGACAACGTCGTCCGCGTAATCCAGATCACATAGCTTTCCACTATTTCCTAGTTCGACGCCTAAATTCTGAAGATTTTGCAATGCACTCTCCATTATTTCGTCCATGACGAAGTTCAACAGGAATGGAGACATTGAACATCCCTGTCGGACACCACTGGTCGTTTCGAACCGATCGGATAGTTCACCGTAAACTCTAACGCGGCCAGAGATATGAGAATACAATGATCTCATTAGGTTCACGAACTTCTGGGGCATACTTTTTCGATGTAGAGTACTGAAAAGCGCTATTCGATCAACTAAATGAAAAGAGCCTTTGAAGTATAGGAAAATCATTATTGTTGGTCGGCGATGCGTGTGATGCGTTTCAAGTAGTCGGCGAAGAGTAAAAATCTGGTCAATGCATCCTCGACCTGGGCGGAATCCAGTCTGCTGTTCGCGGGCATTCCTTTTGCAAGCCGGCGTAAGGCGGTGCAACAGAATTGAGGCTAATACCTTGGTGAATGTCGGAATCAAGCTAATCCCACGATGGTCGCTACGGTCATTGCTTATTACCTCCTTGAAGATGGGAACAATCAGCGACTCGCTCCATATTAACGGAATACACTCCGCGTTCCAACTGTCACAGAGCAAAGCGGTAAGTGATTTTATGAAAACATTCCAACCCAGTTTGAAAATAACTGGGGGAAGTTCGTCGGGACCTGCCGCTTTCCCTCGCTTTAGTGATCGAATACATGACCCTACTTCTACTTCCGATGGGGGCTCAAGTGATACCACCCAAGGAGTCGCAGTTGTTGACACGGGAGCAACTACAATAGCGTGCGGCTAGCTAAATTGTTCCTTGAAGTATTCGGCCCAACGGTCAAGCCTTTGTTGTTTGCTGTGGATGGGTTCTCCATTCCTATCGTAAATCGTTTCACTGACGTGGATGCGCCGTCCACCGGTGTCACGAATAAGTTTGAACAGTCTCTGACTGTTACCTGAAACAGCTGCTATTTCCATTCCTCCGGCTACATTGACCCACTAATTTTCGCGATCCTTCTTAAGGCTTTGCGTACCTTGCCTTTGCAGCTTTCTCCACATCTTATTCATCTCCTTACGGTTTGAGAGCTGACGCTTTTGCTCCATTATACTCAGCGACTCTTGCGAGATCCAGTGTCTTTGATGGATAACGGATCTAGGACCACAGACAAAACCTGCTGCAACGTGCATCGCCTGTTTGATATGAGCCCAATGCTCATCTACATTACTGTTCGTCGTAGATCCTAGCTCATGTTCTAACTTCTGCTCGTAACGGGTGCGTACTTCTGGATCACACAAACGTTGCACAGCTAATCGGGTTTGCGGTTTGCGACGATGGCCATGGAGCTGGAGAGATAATCGCATTAAAACTAAGGCATGGTCCGACTCTACGTACGTGGACCAGTACGATCTACAGTTTTGAAGAGAACTGCGCCACCGGTAGCTTACGGCGATATGATCAATTTGACTCAAAATATCTGTAGAGTTAGAACGCCATGTCGCTGTGCGACGCGAGCTGTGTCGGAAATTTGTGCTAGACAAGAACAATCGATTGTCTGCACAAAACTTGAGAAGCCTATCCCCGTTATCTGTGCGCCCAGCGGGTAAAGCACAACGCCCACCTAAACAGGCTTCTGACACACTAAGTTTGCCAAATTGTGCATTGAAGTCACCAGCTAGTACTACAATGTCAGAACCTTTACTGCTGCGAACAAGGGCGGCGAGTGCATAATAGAACTAATCTCTCTGCAAGTCTGAGCTGCAGTCTGTTGGGGCGTACGCCGAGATCACAAACGAATTGCGCTCAACAAAACTTTCCTTTCGAACGCCAATTGACCCCTGGAGTCTCACAGCACATAAACGATTTTTATCAGGGATCCAGTCTAAAAGGGCAGCTTCAGCCTCTTCAGTCAAGACAATTCCCACACCACGTTGACCCACAGCTCGAGCTGCTTCGTCTCCTGAGGTGCGCAGAAAATACCTCGATAAGATACCAGGAGCAGTTAGTTGAATTACACTGCTCGAATCCTGGATACGCGTTTCATTTAAGCAGCAGACATCAGTCTTCAGAGAGTTCATTGTGAGGGCTAGGCACGCCTGCTGACCAACCTGCATGAGTGTACACACGTTGAAGGAGCCGAGATTCAGAGGCTGACGAGGCTCGGGGAAATGTGAGTTACCAGACAGAGGATTATTCCCGACGCTGTTTGACAGTGAATCGTTGCGAGTACCGACCGTGTTATCAGTGGGAGCATTATGGGTGGATAGATGGGGCAAAGAGGTGTGGTTGGGGACGGAAGACAAAGGTTGAATCAAAAAGAGGGAACTCCGAGAAGTAGCCCACTTATCATTACCCACCCGTCCTATTAATCCCGCGCGACGACCGATGCAGCATGGAATTCTTCCTGTTCGTGCAGTTCATGGGAGATGTTGGACGGGTACTGCTAGGGTGTCCAACCACAAAGCAGGAGAACGATAAGGGTCCTAATCCAAAGCCGTTAGTTCTAACAAGAATGCATCCGCAAGGCAGCGGGATGGCTTAGTGGGAGCCCATTTGCTTGGATCAATTGTTATTCCACTGACTTTGTCGATGGAGTTGTCAGCTCAAATCCATTCCCAACCTGGAGGACCAGAAAACTGGACCTTGTGTGACCTTTACCCATTGACCAGTCAAGTATGATAGCTTCTCCGGCTTAAGGAAGCCATCCTGTATAGCTCTTTGGGTCATAGAGGCGCGCAAGCCATCACACCACGTCAAGGTGCAGTCTCGTCATTATGGCTGCAGATGGCTGGTTTTCAATTTAATAAAGACCTTGGTTGTAAGTGATGGTAGGTAGAATGATAAGGGTAGCAAGTAAGAAGGGTCCGGTATAACGAAGTGGGCAGCTGCAAGGGCTGGGTTCCGGTCATTAGTTTCGTACTGCAACGCGGAAAGAATTGAACTGATGGAATTGATTATTGGAAATAGGCTTTGAGCGGATGTGGGTTGATGGTTGGTGTCATGGGTCACCTCTGCCATCCGGTAAGACTTTCATGAGGGTTTGTTGCTCCGTGTACGGTACCCCATATAACGTCATCGGGCGAGAGTACAAGTTAAAACCATTGATCAAATCTTCTGGACCCTACGGGAATCCGGGATTAACTTCGAGTTGGGAACGGGGAGTAAAACAATAGTAGAGGGTAGGATCTGGAAGAAGAATGGGAAGGTAGCTGTCTAGTCGGTTCACCAGCTGTGGTCGAGGACGGCAACCGTGAAAAGGAAGGAGAGCACTGGGCAGAAAAGTGAGGATTTTTCATGTGAACTCAAACGTGCTAATATTCCGCGGGGTCATGAGAAATCAGAGATATACGGATTCCGCTTGGAATGGTGTCTTAACTTACCATGAGCATATGTACAGAGGAGTGAGGGCTAGCTACTGAGAAATAGTATTCTGCGTGGCAGGACTCCAATATACGAGGAAGGCGCAGGAAAAGCAGGGTGAGACGGTTGTGTTCTAGCCTGAGACGGGAATAAAGCGAAGGCGAACACCCATCACTAGTAGACAGAAGGGTTTTTGCATTTGTCCAAATTATTTTGTAAAATGGCACGATCAAGTGGGTAGGGAGGAGAAAAGTGGGTGGAGCATACCTAAGGTATATAATTATATACATAAACCTGTGTACCTGGGTGTGATCATCAGACGGGCCATGAGAAAGCGGTCGGTCGCGAAAGAATTTGGCACAACGTGGTCTAATAATCAAGGCAATCTTCGTATGCTTCGTCTGTATTATTGTTATCACGGATCATGCTGATTACGGAAGATGCGTTTAGGATTCTGCATAGTGCTCCGGTAAATTGTATTATCGTGCGATACGGTCGCATTGAGTCAGGAGGCTTATTCCAGAGGCTGGGGTAGATAACCGAGAAATATCTAGATCTGACTGAGAGGCTGGTTTGGGAGGTTGTGATGGTGAATTGCCTATGACAAAGGGAGTAGGAAATCTCACTAGAGGAACCGAGTGGGCTAGCAAGTGAGTGAACTTTTGAATGCAGGAGGTCGAGGAGAAATGAGAGATTGAGCTTGATGCGACGTAACCATGGGGGTTCATGCCGCAGCAGTTCGCACCTGGCTCTGTGGTTAGGGTTGGGAGAGGTGCCAAGTAACTTTTTGGTGAAGAAGCTTTGTGCTTTCTCTGCTTTGGCCCGGTCGGCCTTTCGCGTCAAGGTAAAGACCAGGGGGCAGTATTCTAGCACCAACCTGGCGTGTGTCCTGAATATCAGGAGCGTACTCTCCTGAGTACTGTATGTCCTGAGGATAAGTGCAGTCCTCCTCCTTGTCTTGCGATTTTGGGTCAATGCTTGTTCATGAAAGTTGAAGGAACATGAAAAACGCAGGCCCAGATTTCTCACCACATATGTAGTGGGAATCGGCAGACCATTTATCGTGAGAGTGCCAGGTGGAATGTGGCTTTTGTAAGATGGAAGAGAGCTCTTAGCTGCCGAAAACTTCATCGGCCATCGAGTAGACCATTCGTCAAGGGACCTCAAGTCTGACAGGATATCACTGAAAGCTGAGTGCTTGGCGTTCGCCTCAAAAGTTTAGACTAGTTTTATGTCGTTATCAAAGGGGAAAGTCTCGCCATGAAGCACTACTTGGGAGACACCGTTTATGTACATAAGAAATAAGAAGGGATCTAGTATGCTGCCGTGTACGACCCGGCTGGTAATTCGTTTGGGCCGAGAGGATGTTCCATTGACGATGACGGTTTGAGAACGTTCGAAGAAGATGATAGCCGAGAGAAAAGAGGGTCAGCGACTCCGTAGGTTTTAATTTTTGGCAGTAAGCAACCGTGAGATACACGGTCGAACTTTTAGTCATGTCGAGAAAGATGATGATGATTGACTTGTTGCTGTCTGTCTTAGGAGAGATTAAATTAAGGAAGTCCATCGGACACGTGAGGCACGAAAGGGACTTGAGGAACCCATGCTGAGCTAGGATGATAAGATTTGAAGAAGTCAGGAAATTTGCAAGCTGGTCCTTTGCTATCCTTTCCGTGAGCCTGAAAACAATCGAAATGTGGTTTATGGGGCGATAGTTCCCCGGATCATACAAAGGCCCATTCTTGTGTTGTGGAATTACACAGGAGGCTTCAGGCAGAGCTGGGTAGATTCAAGATGACATGGATAATGTAAAGAGGTTCAGCAACAGCAGCACTAGGTCAGGTCCCCCAAGTCGAGGTAGGAGAGGTGGAAGGTCAACAGGCCCTGGATGATAGGACTGTTTAGAGTTAGCTGGGGATTTCCTGATGTTGGCCGTGGTAAATGTTATGGTTGATATCGCGTTCTGTGTGAGCATCGGATAGCAGAAGGGTTGAGGGTTAGCGTCCTCAATAACGGCTGAGGCGAAATAGCAGTTGAAATCCTCAGCCATATCTTCTGACGAGTCAAGGTGTGTGCCATTTTGGACAAGCAATGGGATGTAGTTCTCATTGCTTCGCGAGTCGGGAGATTTTAGCAGTCTCGAAAGAGGCTTCACACTATAGGCTATTGTATTGCAGTCTATTCTTGCATTTTGAGTTTATTCTCGGTCGCTGCATAGAAATCGCGCCAGAATCGGCTTATTCTGAGTGCCAGAAAGAACTCCTGATTCCCGGGGAATGAGTTTTGGAGCCTACAAATCTTTTGTCGAAGTCTGTCAATTTTGGTACCACTGGCCTTAATATGCCTAACGGTTGAGACAAAGCAATTCCTGGAGGGAAGCAACTTGACATAAAACACATCAGCTGCTTGTCGCGGATCGGATGTGAGGAGGAAATCAGACCAGTCAGTACCCCGGAGACAGGCAGGCAACTGGGCCCAGTTAGTCAGTTTATAGGCCTTTGGGCTTTGTATTTCGACAAATTCAGGTAGGTATGACTCTTGTGTAACAGTGAATTGACATATGGCCATTTTGTGGCCACTACCGGGAAGGTTTTGTGTGACGGAGACCTTCACGTCATGGAGGCTATGAGTGAACACCGAGTCGGGGATATTATCATGCCTTTTTGGAGTGGAGACATGCTGTTTGCATCCTGCAGTGTAGGTGTTCAGAAGGAAATCGGATAAATGGGAGGAGCAGTCATTGTATTCCAACAAATATCCGGAGAGTCAAAGCCTCTTGCTATGCACTTTGGACTTGAGGACAGTAGAAATTTAATTGAAAGCCCTAATGATGTGTGGGAAATCAGAGTTGCTAGAATTAGGTGCTCGGCATACGCACCCAACAAGCAAGAATTTTCCAGGAATTAGGACGGAGAGCCAAAGAGTGTCGGGAGTGCAGTCCAGCACTGGGTGGTGGAGGAGAGTGGTAGTAAATTTATTTTCAATGTATGCGAGACAACCGTTGCCTAGGCGGTTCACTCTGCTAAATCGAAAGGAGTTATAGCCTACCAAGGGGACAACGTCAGTTGAAATGTGATCGGCCAACCATTTTCTGTAACCAGAACAATGTGAAAGCTAGAAGCAAGTACATGTTTCCTCGAGTGATTAATTTTGTTCAACAGCGAACGGAAGTTCAGCAGTAAGAGGGAAACTCTGCCCGCATCTTTGAGGTTACAAGGCGCTAGGGCTCCACGTGGGGGCAACGAAAGATTATTGGGGCCAAGTAAGCTTCCGGCAGCCTGGTTGTCAACCGGGATGGTGTCACAAGGGGGAGTAGTAACTGGGCTGGGGAGATTAGCAGGTGGGTTACACGGCAGTGGTTTGTAGGGCACGGTGTGGTCGCCTATATAGGATGCCTGACTGAAGGGTGTCATGTCTATGGAGACATCAGAAGGGTGACCGCCGCAGGATGCAAGTTGGATGAGACACTCTGGAAGACTAAAGGAGAGCAGCATTGGATGCGGTGGCGGGTGAGTGGCCCCAGGTAATCGATCGAGAGATAAAAAGACGGTGTCTAATGAAGCTTTCGGAGGGCAACTAAGATAAAATCGAAGGAGTGTTATTAGTGGTGATAATGGGCCGGTATGGGGGCGAAAAGTTTCATTAGGAATACCGTCTATGATCGCTGAACACTTATGAAGTCCAGTAGAGCTTAATACTAGATGATGTGATAATTTGGTTATGCGGGATAATAGATTAGGAGGAGGAAATGGTGACTCTAGGTGGGACCCTTGGGGCAAATTATGTATAAATCGGGGGAGAGTTAATAGCTATGCTAGATGGTCAGTATGGGGGTGGGGCAAAGATGGAGTGGCAACCATGCTTATGATAGCGGCCTAGTAAGGAGGGTAACCAGTGGCATGGTAAGTGGGATTGGAGTGAGACTGGAATAATGTTATGGGTAGAGTTTCTGGGAGCGGCAGGCATCTCACAGTGCCCCACGGAATGCGCGTGAGGGGGTGGAGTAGTACCGAAAGGGCTGCCGATAAAAGAGGCTTTGGTATGTCAGGTCAGTTGGCAAATTGTGCAATGGGGTCACAGTAGAATACGGCAATGTTAGGTGGTGGGGGGAGAGGATGTTGATGTTGCGGGGAGTAAAATGGGGCATACTAGGGGGCAGAAAAGTGTCGGGTGCGGGCCACATGTTTTGGTACCCATTGGCATCCATGCTGTTAACCCGTCCTGCGTGATTCGGGTTTGGTAGGGCTGGCGATGGAGGCGGTAAACTTAATGGAACGTTTGTTAGGTGGCACTGCTTCTGAAGGTTCGATGACGGCCACACCTGAACTGATGTGTGCGGTATGTAGCAGTTTGGCAAGCGGATCTCCGTGGGACCAAATAGATGCGTTAGTGGGCTAGCGCCAGGGTGAGCAATGCGGTTCTGTATGTACGGCCGTTTTGGCGGAAAGTAATGGGTAATAAGCCGGTTAGCTAGGGCGCGAGATGTCATAGGTCGACTGTCGATTGGAGACGGGGGCTTGGTGATGTCAGTGCTGAAGGGGTCTTGGCCATTAAGAGCAACAGGTGACGGGGGTGTCTTCGTGACCATAGCAATAGGAGACAACGTTGCAGCTGACTTTTCGGAGCTGGGTGGAGCTTTGGGACCTGGCGATTCGTTGGCTCCCTAGCCGGATGAAACTGGGCATGAATAGCTGCTAGCTCAGAGGAGAGGCTGTGTTGCTCGCCTGTAGGAAGGCAGTGGTGGAGACTGGGATGCAACATGGAGCCTTTTGGTGGGACCTTGTGGTGTTGGAGGCGAATTGGACAAACCCAAGCAGCACTGCTCAAAGTTTGCCCCATTTGGGCTAGGGTTGTAAAAACGTTGGTCTACCCCGTCGCAACGTTTGGCAACTCTATTGAAATGCTTTGCGCAGAGTTGCCAGCGCCCAATTGGACTAAAGTTGGGCATGCCCAAAGCATCGAAAAAATCTCGGAAAATGGCTGTTTACTTATTGCCAATAAGTCCAATTTCGCTGAACCGCCTAATATATCATTACAGTATTCTCCTTTCTTTCGACCTAAACCACTAAATTACTCCTATATATGAGAAAAATGGTCATTTACTTAAAAAAGTAAAATTCATTACAAATAATGTCCAGTTTTTTACAAAAAGTCCACTGATCGTTTTTCCATCAACCCATCCTACTTGAGGACTTTCTTGGCTCTCCCTCGTGCTGTTCACGGGATCTGAAAAATTAAAGCATGCAAATGCTGGTATTAGTTACATGATTGGCAAATGAAGTAAAAAAGCTGCATTGTGAGTTTTAAACCTTAGGCATATAAAGAACCACAGTTCCTCACTAGATTTCATATTTGTTCAAACGTATTACCAGACACTGAACAAACTTTCCACTCACAAAAGTCCTTAGTTACGACGGCAAAACCGGTGATAAATCCCATGTCCGAGTAAGCTTTTCAACTCGTGTAAACTGTTACAGCTCAATATTTTAACAAACCAATTTGCGGGAAATAAAATTGTTATGCGACACCATATGTAGGAGAATAGCGTACCACCTCACCTGTCTTCCTCCGTCTCGATCCCGAGCGTTGATGAATCAGCGCTTTATGTGTCTGTCAGTGCCAGACATTGGCTCGTTGGAGAATCGCTCCATTCCTTTCACAGCATCTGATGTTTTGTATGACAGCAAATTTGAACAACCTACCTTCAAAGGCGGCGATCAACCTGTAGTCGGTAACAGCCTCTCGTTGGGGGCTTCCTAACCAACAACAGTTAAGAGCGACGTCGTCACCGATGGATGCGAACAGCATGCTAGGCACGGTTTCCGCCAAGTCGTAATCCGCAAACAGCTTGAGCGTTGCTACCTGAAAAGGTTCAGTTAAATGTATATACTTACCATGCTGGTATACACATCGGGCAAGCTCAGAACCTCGTGGAGTTCCTGAAATCCCCCCCATTAAGTCTCGGCTGTTAGCGCCTTGGACGGCACAGCTGATGCATGAGTGGCGCCCAACCCGACTGTTAGCCCATCAAGGGCAAGCTCGACCTTGAACAAAAGGTCGATCACATGGTACATCGTACCTATATTCATACACGAATATATGTAATAGTCTCTCACGGGTAACTTCATGCAAATCTTTGCCAAATCTCTCCATTGGCGATTTGCTTGTCGCGGAAGCAGAATCGTTACCACATGATAAGTTGCTCATGACATTTGATAATTACGGTTACCCATAGTCTTTCAATGGACTCCGATGAATTCGAATGACTCGAGATTCCCGTGTCGCAGTTAGGGTTGACGTGATATGCGGCATCGTGTCAGATAAACTAAATGCACAAGTTGTATAGGAATGAAATGGTTGTCTACAATGGAACACAAAGTGCTCTCTTCAAAACCGGTGGCGGAGGCGGCGGCCTTTCGAAAGATCCACAGGGTTTATGAGATACCAATGTGCACGCCTCTTCAAAACTGTCATCCGACGTTAATTGTGTTGGTACCCTTTGAACACTGTAAATTTATAATCCCCCCACCTCCTACGAACTGAACAGCGCTGGCCAAACAGTGTTTGTGGCACAGTGTCATCAGAGCTGCAGATTGACGATTCGAGTAGCTGCCTACCTTCGAAAACGAAAGCATCCCCGAAATTTTCTAGGAGGGTTACGTTTATAAACATTTAACTGTGGTGAACATCTCCACAAATTTGTGGGCCGGAACCGAATCAGGCAGTGACGCACCCAAAAGCAGCCACTGCCGTTAGACGCCCATACTTTTGGTCCGCGGCCACCGGACGCGGTGGCAATTGACCCTCCAGTTGCTGTGAGCCGAAGCATGTGAACTGTCCTCTACAAACTAGACTATGACGTACATCTAAACAAGGTTAATTATATGTAGAAAACAGTTGCCAGTTTTGTGGATGCCTTCCAAGGATAACGAACTGCCATATATATATATATATATATATATATATATATATATATATATATATATATATATATATATATATATATATATATATATATATATATATATATATACAAAGTACACAGAAAGAACAGCAGTGGAACCAACAATTTCATAAAAAGGTATGTAAAAGGGGGAAGCACACATAGTTAGAGTTGACCGATAAGAATAAACATTTTTAGGAGACAGTGTGAGTGGGAAAGATATGGATGTTGGACGGCAATCCGTCTACTGAAAAGATAAATGATAGCATTGAGCGCAATGCGTGCGTGAAAAACTCCCCGACAATATTAAAATACATGAAATGAACTTCATCATTCAAAACATTGACTACGGTCGCCAGTTTATCGTCTGTCACAATAATATTATTGGGAAGTACATTAGAGAAAAATATCCCGGTAACGACATACAAAGAAGGAGTTTTGGAGAAACTAGGTATTGGCAAGAGCCTGTATTCGAGGACCAAACTTTTTCGAGATGACAGTGAACAGTGTTTACTTGGTGCAGACGACGTTACAAATGCTCCGCTGGTCTGGCCGGTCTTTTTATCAAATATTTTAGCTTGCCCAAACAAGATTCATAAGGGAAGCATGAGAAGCTGTCCAAAGTCCAATGTCTTCTCACATCCTCTGCTAGATGGGTCAAACAATGAACATTTTAATCACCCGAATTAGGACCATACAGTGTTGCCATCCCCTGCACAAAAGCACGCGAAATGCCCTGCGCGAAGTCTAAAAGGTGAAACGGGATGCGAAAAAATATATACAGAAACAGAGAAAAGTAAAAGATTGTCATATAAATCGTGGGGTAATATATTAAATAAGCATATAGGACCAAGGTAAAGGAGGAACTGGCGAACGTCCGTCGCATTTCAACGTTCCATATCACGCGTGTGACGGCATTTGCTCTAAAAGTCACATGAGAGGGCACTGTGGGTTCCCAGAATTCGGTCGCCAAGTTCCTCCGCACCTGGTCTACTCATACAGCAACTTGATAAATGGCCGCCTTTCAGCTAGATGGTAAGCAGTTTCTGTGTTACCCCAGGCATACCAAATGCATATAATCTAACGGGAATGTGGTCGCAATACCGATGGGTGGGGATAGGACCGGAGTGGTGCCTATGTGATGAGGACGATGCTTTCCACAACGAAACGTTTCATTGGTTCTTGAGGTAGCCTTGACTACGGGAAACGTCATCCTTCCATCAATGTGCAAGCCGCGGTGTCTGCATTTATCACGGCCAAAACTACCAACAGGGCTTTGGACTTGAAGAACAAAGGCCCTGGCTGGAGTATCATTGATAACGGCCTTTGAGCAACATCATGCGGAAGAATTACCATAGCCTAGGCCATTTTGTAGCAGTTGGTCTACTTCCCCCACTGTGTGGCACAAGTAACCATATACTGCATATGGTTTTTAACACCACAATAAAATCCAACAGAGATGATTTGCGCACACATTGGCTGCACTATCTTAGCAAAAGTCGGCCACGTCTTAACGGAAGATGCCCGAAACAACGACAGCCCATCTACATTCAGGTGCAGATTGATAGAATTTGGGATAAAGTCCATGCCTCTTAGGCACGTATTTATTCCGTCTGCCATTCCAACGTGAATATATTTTTCACTCCCTAACTGAATTTTCTCACACGAACTTGGTGTACGAGAAGTAGTCCGTGGATCACGTGGGAGACCCAGCACAAACTTGGCCACACAGTAAAGTACTTATGACCGCTGTTTAATGCTTAAGTTTGAGGTGACGAAAAGACCAGACGGGGACTGTTGCACCATGCTCATGTTTATGTTAATGGGTATATTTCTTCCGAGTTTTACCTCCTCAGTGGCTCAAAAATAAAGCAATATAGAAATGATACCATCTTACCTGATGGAACAATTCTCACGGAAGTGCACGCGATTGGAAGTGTATTTCCCATTCATAAAAAAGGACCTTTACATGAGGTATCCAATTATCGCCCTATAAACCATACCCCCATCTTATCCAGAATAATGGAAAAAATAGTTAAAGATAATATTATTAACTATTTATTAAGCCTCAGTCTTATTAATCACAACCAACATGGATTCCTCCGTTCACGTTCCTGCATGACTTGTCAGTATGATTTTCTGAATCTCGTCACCGGCTCTGCTGAAAGTGGGAAATCTCTTGTTGTTCTTTATCTTGATTTATCCAAGGCATTTGATCGTGTCCCTCACCCCCACCTTTTAACAAAGCTACGGTCATTTGGGATTGTCGATCCACTTCTTTCTTGGTTCTCGTCTTACTTATCTCATCGTTCACAGGTTGTCTTAATTAACGGGCACACCTCTAATCCTAAGCCTGTTACTAGCGGTGTTATTCAGGGCAGTGTTTTGGGACCCCTGCTTTTCCTCCTATATATAAATGATATGTTTCCGACAATACTTAATGGCACGCCGTTTTTGTTCGCGGACGACATTAAGATAGTCTACACTTTCTCGCCTGGCAACCTCAGTACTACTATCCCTAAAATCTCTGCTGATTTAGCCGCTCTTGATGAATGGTGCTCAACCTGGGCGATGAAATTCTCCGCCGACAAGTGTATTTTCCTCACTTACAAATGCCAGGTTCCTCCTGGTTCTTTATGCATTGGCGGTTCACCCATCGACAGCCAGCCTTTAGTAAGAGACCTTGGCTTAAGTTATTCTTGCTCTTTCAACTTCTCGGAACATGCTGTCCTCCAAACGGCGAAGGCTAGAAAGTGTCTTGGTCTTCTATTCAGATCCTTTCAGCTTAGGCAGAGCATTCTCTACATGTACAAAGTACATGCCAGGCCCCTTCTCGAATATTGTCCCCTAATCTTCACTAGCATGAGAAAATCTGACAGGATTATTATCGAATGTGTTCAAAGAAGATTCACAAAACAGCTTATCGGTTGGTCGTCCAACTTAAACTACAGGGAACGATGCTTATCTCTCAAAATCGAACCACTATGGCTTCGTCGCATCAAGCTAAATTTGATATTTCTGTATAAGCTATTGACTAAGCAGTCCTATTCCTCCAACCAGTTGTGCTTCTCCCCGGATACTGGATATTCACTCCGGAATAGACAGTATACTATTACCACACCCTCCGCGAGGACTGTTCTACGCTCTAAGTTCTTTCTCTTCGCGTACTCCAGAATCTGGAATAAACTTCCCTTGCACATCAGATCTTCTCGGTCAAAGTATGCATTCGTGCGTGCTATTGATAAATTCCTTACTGTCCCAACTGTTTTGCGCTTATTCAACGTTCACGTAACCGAACGTCAAGCTTACGAGATAGGCCTTGACTTTTAAGCCATTGCTCTGCTTTCTCTCTTTACCTTACCTTCCAAAATAACCTCACCGCTTTAAAAATTCTGATTGCTTTGTTTGACCGCTTCTCCTAGCCTTCGCCATCGACATATGTAAGCATGTCTGCGTCCACTAACTGTTTATCCATACCAACTTATAGGATCCTGCTAATTCAACTTTGAAACAAATCCTTTCAGATGCGCTCGCATTTATAGAGACCACCGTATTACTCCCCACAGGTTGTCAATATCTCTCACTCGCTCCACGATTTATTAACTTTATTTAGTTATATTGCGTATGCGGCCCTGAAACCAACTTCAACATTGCCATAAAAACTGCTTCAGTATCCAACCCCTGGTTGGATTTATATATATATATATATATATATATATATATATATATATATATATATATATATATATATATATATATATATATATATATATATATATATATATATATATATATATATATATATATACTCATTACTGTCCTATAATTATTAACAAAATCATGGTGAGTAACTCAACGGTCCTCGATATCTCTTAGCTCATAATGCCTCTCTTCCGCACCAGGTCCCACCACTCATACTTCGCTCACCACCTCTGCGATTTCGAACTGGAAAATCCAGTCTGATTCATCGCACTTAGCGTGACTCACTAACTGAACTCAACACCCAGTTATGACGTTACCATTTCTGCTCCCACCCTATCCCCCAGCTAAGGTTCTTCTGTAATTTCATGCAGAACTTGGTCTTTACTCCCGCTCAATGACCACTCTAGGCGAAATACTAACTTTCCCATTGAAAGTTCTAGCCACACTTAGGCGTTTCCCCTTTAGTCTCACGTTTCATGGCCTCAATGTGCCTTTGGGATCCGCCGCACCGATGAGCCCGTGCTTAACTTTTGCTCTTCTTTCCGTTAACCGTTGATCCTCGGCTGCGTCACTCTATCTCACTTTCCTTGCCATAGTCTTTTGCGTCCGACCGCTCTCGCAGGACCCGTCTGATGATAGCACCCACGTATACAGCAATATATGTATTTTATATATACATATATATATATATATATACACCTGTTCATATATATATATATATATATATATATGCATATATATATATACATATATATGCATATATATATATACATATATATGCATACATATATATATATATATATATATATATATATATACCTATTCATATATATACATATATATGTGTAAATATATAACATTTTTATATACAATATATATGTATATATATATATACACTCACTACTGTCTTATAATTAATAACAAAATCATGGTGAGTAACTCAACGGTCCTCGATATCTCTTAGCTTATAATGCCTCTCTTCCGCACCAGGTCCCACCGCTCATACTTCGCTCACCACCTCTGCGATTTCGAACTGGAAAATCCAGTCTGATTCATCGCACTTAGCGTGACTCACTAACTGAACTCAACACCCAGTTATGACGTTACCATTTCTGCTCCCACCCTATCCCCCAGCTAAGGTTCTTCTGTAATTTCATGCAGAACTTGGTCTTTACTCCTGCTCAATGACCACTCTAGGCGAAATACTAACTTTCCCATTGAAAGTTCTAGCCACACTTAGGCGTTTCCCTTTTAGTCTCACGTTTCATGGCCTCAATGTGCCTTTGGGATCCGCCGCACCGATGAGCCCGTGCTTAACTTTTGCTCTTCTTTCCGTTAACCGTTGATCCTCGGCTGCGTCACTCTATCTCACTTTTCTTGCCGTAGTCTTTTGCGTCCGATGATCGCACCCACGTATACATCTATATATATATATATATATATATATATATATATATATATATATATATATATATATATATATATATGTATACATATATGCCTTGGGTATGCTCCACTCACTTGTCCCCCTTCCTAACTAGATTGTGCCATCTTACTACACACAATTTGCGTATATATAAATTAAACCGTTCCGTCCTTTAGCGATGAGTGCTCGCTCTCAGTTAATTCCTGGCTCAGGCTAGAACTCAGCCGTCCCATCCTGCTTTTTTTGTGCCTTTCTCGTACTTGCCACACGGATTACCATTCCTTAGTAACTAGGCTCCATTTCTCTACGCACATGCTCATGGTAAGTTAAGACCCCATTCCAACCGGAATCCGTATGCCCCTGCCGAATACCAGCACGTTTGCCACCACATGAAAAATCCTCATTTTAACACTGTGTTTTCCCCTCTTTTTACTGTTTGCCGTCCTTTACCACAGCTGGTGAACTGACCAGACTGTTTTCTTCTTATTTTCTCATTCTTCGTCCAGACCATACCATCTACTATTGTTTTATTCCTGGTTCCCAAACGGACACCCTCTCCTCATCCACTGCCTACCTGATATCGCCCCAAATACCCTAGAAAGCTACCAGACTCCATCTAGGGATCCCTAATAGACCTGTCCACTAGCCAAACGATAACTAACTGTTCGGATATCAAAATGTTCATTTTCTTGCTTCCATATAAACGATAATCATAACCCACAGCTGGAACACTCTCCAGACTGCCGCATTCCTGATCTCTTCCAGATTGCATTGGTTACTTGGGTATCCATCGGCTAAATCGACGTTTATTCCGGATTACCGTAAGGACTGGACGATTTGATCAATGGTTTAAACCTATACTCTCGCCTGCTGACGTTACATGGGGCACCGTACATGGATTAACAAAACCTCATGAAAGTCTCACCGGATCGCAGAGTACGAAATCAATGGCCGGAACTCAGCCTTCGCAGCTGTCAACTTCGTCAAACCAGCCCTTTTTTACCTGCTTCCCACAACATTCTGCCTGCAACCAAGGTCTTAACGGAACAGAATACCAGCCATCTGCAGCCAACCATAATTTGATTACCAATTTTCTATCAAATACAAAAAAAAAACATTTTACACTCTTCCAACTCCTGCCTAGCCGAACCATTGACGTTTGTCTCCACTAATCCGTTTCATTGACGGTTTTTCTTTTCTTTAAAAGTCCGTTATATGTCCATACACCATTCATGCTCTTCAAAAGTTCACTGAAGTCCCTGCGAAGCTTTTCGCCTTCATTTGAATTTCCATATGACACTGTAATCACCTGCACAAAAGGTCCGTTTTATTATCACCTTTAAATCACTTGCCTTTGTTTCACATGCTTCCTCCACAATTAGTTACCCAATGCTGGATCAGTGTCCAATATCCCGCTGGTATCTCTGACTGCACTTTGAAAGCCCCACGCTTGCTTTACCTCTAACAATGTTCTTTTGCATCTCTTACGCCCGGTTACTTGTTAGTGACCGTCCATTTGTTGCTTATATCAGCAATTCCACGACTGTCCAGCTAACCACACCGACCCCAGCGATTTCGAAACCGATTCGAAATTCCCGCCTCAACCATTACCACTTTAGTTTACTCAAACACTACATGACTTTACTGTTGTATTTCGGTTGCTGTGATTTATAAATTTAGAATTTGTGAATACCTCACATTGACATGTATTGCTGTATACTCTGATCTTGCCTTGTGCATGTGTATTGACCACGGTCAAGAAATATACTATAACTATAACTATTTCCACTTATCAGGTCACCGGGCACTCCACTTTGTACCTCCGCCGTTCATGGCTTGGCCTCAAAGAACACCGGAAGTGCTAGCTGTAACTGCTGCTTAACAACTCAAGTCAATAAATCCATTATGTGGGCGAACTCGGATTCTTTCTCTACGACACAAAGTTCTGTGCTCCCACATACTTGCACGGTGACATATGGGGCACTGCACAGAGCCCGGTGCCCTCTTTCCCCTATACCTTTGCCAAATGCTCTCTTTCGGCATAACAAAATGTTTCCTAAATAAATGAGAACCGACGAAAAGAATGGGTTTCAACAGGTAACCATTTTATTACTGTTTATTTCCCAGGAAATACTGGTTACCTCAATGCTGACAACGTCGGAAAAAACTTATACTTATGTATGAAGTGTGGAATGTTTCAAGCCATTATTACCTACGATACAAGAATTAGACGACGAAACAGTAAAAATTCAGTCGAAACGATACTTATTCATGACACTCAGACAATTATACTACCAACCGCAACTACACACCGCTGAAAATATTCACCTGCCGACAAATAATAAGCGAAACCAATTACAGCCGCACGATCACGAAGGCACGCAATAAAACAAAAGTGTGCAAAGGTCACAGAAATTTTTGTTACCTATTTGTACGAAATTTATGTATACAAAGGGCGCCGTGCAGTTCAGGAAGATCTATGCCATTTACGTTCAAAAGTATCGTCATAGAGCTCCACCTTAACGCTCAGTTAGGCGGTGCCCAACAGGGTTGGGCAAAGTGCTACTTGGGAATCTAGGTCCACATTTTTCACTGGTGCGCTGATCAGACGGAGTGGTGGCGAGTTATTGACAAGGAGAAATTGTTCGGGAGAATTGTTTGGTACTGGATCGGTGGGTCGTAGGAGTACTCGGTTGCCGGCAACTGATCTAAGAACCCCCCTCTGTAGCGGGGTCTTGTCACAAGTAATTTTTGTATTTTTAAATAAGGTGGACTATGCCGTGGACTCTCTTTCTAACGAATTCCACAGCAGCGCTTTCTTCCAGAAACTGAAGCAGTAGCGGGCACATAATTCGATGTGACCGTTTTTTAAGTCTTTCTCAGGAGCAATCGCGGTGCGACATACCACATGCCATGAACAACGACTGTTTGACCGAGGAAAGGGGCAAACGATCTGCAGCATTTAAGACTACGACGTTTTTGGAATTTTTATCCTCCTATGGACTTCGAGAACAACTGAGTCCAGGAAGAGGCTAGCTGATAGGAGACTTTCAGTGTTTGGATGTTTTGAGAGACCGACGATATATGCGAGTGGCAACAACATGGTCACTGCATCATCCATGGATCGTAACTGTTTCCCCAAGGACAATAGGTTTTTCTAAAGAGCATTATATTTGTTACTGGCTTCACTGCATATATCGACCAGTGGTACTGAACAAGGTACGGAGGAGGTAGGAAGTCGAAGGGGTTAAGTGCTTCTAGGTTGAACCAGGTTGGCCACTCGGTGAACGAGGCGATCGGTGGAAGATTTCGTCATGATATTCCAAAGAATTCTGATGGGAGCCGATTTGTAAGTCCGGAGCTAGCCTCAGATTTTCTTGTTTAGAAAAAACACCCTGATTTATATTGAGTGTTAGGGATATTTTGAGAAGCTTTTTGTGAGTTACTTACCAAGATACCTTAGTGGAAACAGTACAAATAACAGCTCGCTTAACGACGTGATGTACCGGATTGGCAAGACAAATCTGATCGCAATCTGGAAAGCTCACCACGAGCCTTTTGTGCAACAGCTTTGCATTGCTCTGACCACTTGAAGTCACTGTTTATTGTGACCCCAATGTCTTTAACCATACTGACTGCCTATATGACGGACAGCCCTTGGTAGTGAGCGACAGTTAGGCTCTCTGTTGACTCTGACAACAACTGGCTTTTTCCAGCTTTCAGGGGTAAGTACCACTTGTATGCCCAGTCCAGGACGGTAACTTTATCCCCGCCCAAGTCCATTCTACCCTCAGATCCAGCAATCTTTGCATCATCTGCAAAAATGAAGCTAGGCGATTTAAGGGCAGATGCCAGGTCGTCAACAAACAACAAGAAAAGGACCGGGCCCAGGAGCGATCCCTAAGATACACCACTGGTGACGCTCACCAAACTGGAGCGCCTATCTCCCACTTTGACGTAAAACTTCCTGCGGGAGAGAAGGTCCGCCAGCCACCTATATACTGGCCTACCTATACCGAAAGTCCCAATCGTGCATAGCAAAAGACGATGAATAACTGAGTCGAATGCCTTGCCAAAGTCAAGGTAGTATACCTCAACTTCCCTACCTTCGTCCAGTTGTTGAGCTACTCCATCAAGGAGGCACAAGAGATTGGTCAGACAAGATAATCTTTTCAGGAATCCATGCTGAGAAGGACTTAGCATGGAGTGCTGCAGTAAGTGCTGGCAGACGTGGATACTGATGATATTCTCAAGGACCTTGCATAAGATGCTAGTTCGACTTACCGGCCTGTAGTTATGCATAGCCTACTTAGGTCTACTCTTACGTATTGCCACGACTGCCACGAATTTTCAATCCTGAGGAGGCTAACTCTGGTCCAACTTGGACCTGGGCAGTCTGCATACCGATGGCGCTATGATATCCGCCAACGGTTTAAAGATAGCTGGATGAGTGCCCTCTGGGCCCTCTGGCTTGTGGCTGTTTACTTCCTGTAGTTACTAACCCAAGCTTTCCTCCGTGAGATTCAGCTCGTTTAACTGGGGAGAGAATGCACCAGAGCCACATCTACTGGTACCCCACCATCTATCCTATGTACGTTACGAAAGTATTCTACCAGGGCATGTGCTTTGCCCTGATCATCAGTAGTGAATAAGATGTCCATCCACCATGTGGTCTGGAATCCTAACCGAATTTCGGGAAAAAACACTTACATGCGTGGACAGTTGTACCAGATGCTGTCAGGCTCTTATACAACTGAAGAAGCTGTCGATTATTTTTGGCTGCTATCGCTTGGTTTCCCGGCAGGTCGCTTATTCTGGCCCGGGCAAAGCCTACACCCTCGATAATCCGGTCAAATTATGTGAAGTGTTTTTACACCGTTGCGCAAACCAAGTGAAATTCATGAAAAATCTGTTTAAAAAAGCACAAAATATAAGCTTTTGGTAATCTGCTGTGTAAAATGCTGTACGTTTTGAGTTGCTTGGCGTAAACCAAATAGGGGGCATGGAACCTCCAGGAGATTAACAATGCGGCTACCGCTGCCTTTGGTATATCCTCATCTGCATTGGAAGTTTGGAGAGGCATGCGACGAAACCATTTTTGAGAACACTAGCACCACCGAGGTTGACCGTGATATCCTGGATATATCTGATGGAGCGCCTTCATGTAACATCGGCTTTATTAGGGCTCTATAATGTCCGCTTGGTCGGCAATCCCCTGGCATTCCGGGGATTACGCAGGGACTATATGGCGCGCGAAGAATGTCCAATTCAGCCGAAAGCTGAAACCCAACTTGCGCGATTTCAATTTTTCTTTCGCAAGCGGGCTGGCCCAAGCTGAAATGTTGCAGGCCTGATTGACTCACCTGGTGTAAGTCATGAGAGAAACGGGGTTCATTTGAGGATGAAACCAGTGCACACGTAGGATAATGAGAGAATTTTGAAATGGACTAAATTGATACCAGCAGCCGGCAAATCGAAAACTCAAGGTCAGATGTTTGGTTTGACTATCTTTGAGTGAAGTCGGTTGAAAATCTGAAGCACTCATACAAAATATACCGGAAGTAAATACCTCTGGTGGCAATTCGAACACACCCAAAGAATGTGTTGTCATTCTCCATTAAAAGAGGGATTTATCACTTGAAGTATGAAATAGTCACTAGGGGGATGCAGAATAAGAGAACAACGAGGATGAAAAGCTCGACAATGTGCTGGAGAAAAGCCTTTGGATAATAGTGCACTTTGTGAGAGTTTTGCCAAGGGGTACCAATATGGAAATAAATCAGTCTGCGGAGATGGCATTCATAACATCATGAATGATTGAAACTTCCTCACTTTGCCTTTACCTTTTCTTAAAGGATTCTGGGCTACCTTTACGCACCTTATTCTTGCCGATACTGTTTTTTCGACGTCATTCTTTCTACAGTTGGGGCATTTGCTTTTTACTTTCTTGTTTGTGCTTTACTTGTGAGATGACTTTGTGGACATATGGTGCGGCAATAAGCCGCAGGGATTGAAAGTAATTAGTTATATCGCTAGCCGGTTTCACTTTCTCACTCAGGTAGACGAACAGCAGACGTTCAGGTCGTGTACGCTAGTTTTATCGGCCCTACTCTCAGAAAGTTGTTTTTCGAGTCTGCGTGAGAGTGAAGAACGTATTCTTTTTGTTTGGACTACAGGACGGGTACTTATTTAATACCTCAGGTATCAGGTACTAACTAGATCCTAAGAATTGCCTTGGGAACGGACAACAAGCCAAAAGTCCCGAGGCTTGCTAAAAGGGGGTGAAATTTGGTGGACTGGGTGAAGGACGCTTTTTACTGAAACAGATTCTATTAAGTTTACGGTTGGAAGTGACTCCGGGCAAGATAATAGCTAGAGAAGTCAACCTTTCAACCGTCCTCCGGCGGAGTAGTCAAGAAAGTATTTTTTAATTGGCAGAACCTATTTTCCCTATTGCAAGCAGACAAACAATGCACAGCCCTGTGACATCGAACAACACACAAACTGCCTAAAGCTAAGTAATCATGGGTTACTTTTGTCTGGAGTAATTTTTGGTCACGAATTTTATATATTCAAAATTAGCCATCTCCAGGTCGCTACACTTCCTATTCAGTATTTTTGTCAACTTCTTCTTTGTACAGCTTTTTGTCCCGATTTTACTGCCCTCTGGCTGGATGACGACTGACGCCCACTTGCGAAAGTATGGACTTTTTGCACTTATATGTTGATCACAAACAATACAGTAGAATTAACAAGGCAGCCTAGTTCTCTTTTGTGTCCCGAAATTGCTTGGGTTACTGGTGGCTTTGATGTTCCAAAGAGCCTTCCAAAAGGAGGTGTATCGGTAGATCGGTCAGTGGATATTTGGGCTGACTATGCCCTGACCAGGACTCATAGGCTTAAGTGGGTACAGCGGTGGTCATTGTTGGCTGAATACTGGTTGGACCAAGTATACAGCAACCAAACAAAGTATACTGAACCAAAGAGACTACCTGGGTGACGACAAAATGCAAGGCTAAAATAAAACACTCATGACTACGGCGAATCCTTGTTTAAAGATAGGATTGTTCAAATAATGTCAAGGTGTGAGTGGAAGAAAAATGATTATTGACTGCTTGGCTACACTGTTTACAAAGATTTTTAGCTTTGCAGGAGAGATAATTGAATGGATGACTGGTACCAGAAGTTTGACAGCTGAAAGCTGTGCAACGCCTACGGTCGTTGCAGATGACCCATACACTCGGTGTGTACCGGTCAGGCGATGGATGTGACGGCATCACTCCGTGATAATGTTAGAATAAATTGAATAAATACGGAGAGATCAAGTAGCCGGAGATCTGGTGACCGGGTTGTAGGGACCTCGGGTAAGAGAGCCGGCAGGAAAACCGTCGTGTGACGGACAAATTCAAATCGTATAGAAAGTTCTTTTGTTCTAGCCAGCGGGGAATATTCTGTTACTTTTCGTGGAATGAAGCCATACTAGCCTTGAAAAGTCGATTCCGGAAGCAAAATGAGAATAGCAGCAAGTCAACTCCGACAGCTTTCGGCTTAGAGGGACGTATAACAAAAGTGTCCTTCACAAGTCTAGGTCACTCAAGAGATCAGCAGTCAACTAAATTGGCTGTCGTAACTTTAGGGACCATATTTCAGGGATAAATGCAAATGGAAAGTAAATAGAATGTTTCTGGTGACGGTTTATTTTGGGGATTGTTTTGAAATAACAATAAGATAAAAAGGCAAGAATCAGCAAAGTCTTGGGAAAAATTTAAGTGTAACTTGATGCTTGGGGGACAGAAGAACACCTCAATTATTACGGTTTGTTCACCAGATCAAGGTTCGCAATCTCTTTTATTGGAATCGCGCTTTGACAAGTGAATAGCTTACGCGTGAATAAAGGTGGTATCTTGTTGAAATAAAGCCGTATATGTAACTACGGATCTTTTGTCTTTAGCAATATTCTGATACTTGACGGTAGCTAATGGAAAATGAAGTTGCCAACGGCCGTAAAACAAATACTTCGAGTCGATGTGTCATCGCAGCAGCAGTGGGAATTAAGGTGTCGTGATCGGGTGCGTTGAAAATGGGGAGTGAATAAACAGAAGCATGCAAAGTCTTGTGGACAACCATGGGGTACGGGCTTGACCGCTTTCATCTGCCTACCATGAAATATAATGAATCCCGAGGATCCATCAAAGATTACCTTCTACAGCGAAAAAGTAGTTAGATTACTCATTAGTATCCCGGACCAAGTTCGTAGGCTCGAGTAACAGGAATGTAGAGATTATGCACAAGACCGAGATTTGTACAGTGAGATTCTCATTCATTTTCTTCTTGATTGACAAAGGGGGTGTAGACAGCGACCTAACCTTTCCTGGAAGATCACTCCAAGGGGAAGAATATTTATTGATAAAGAAGTTCGACCTTTTCATGGTCCTAGATACTGAATTCAAAACCAAAGGGTTCCTACGTCGTAAGGAAAATTTGGAGGGAGTTCTGACACGGAAGACTAAACTGGAAAATATAAGCATTCTAATGTTGTGAAAGAGAGAGTGGTTATTTGGCAGACAATGTAGCCTTGGGGGCTCCAGGTGGAATGTTTTGCACCGTTCTCTATGATTTAAGGATGCGGAATATCCTAGCAACTGTTTGGTAGTTAAACAATGTATATTGTCGTTATATAATCTATCAGCCTGCCGAGTGTTAAAAAAGACGAAAGCACTATACACCACAATTGTTTTGACATTATTTTCTAAAACACAACGCCTCTCCTCCGGAGGACGTAAGGTCCTCACAATCAGACCAATTGGCAGTTCAGCTTTTCCAACTTGCACGTCCGAATGTAAGAAATTAGATGTACATGAATATTGTTTACTTGAATCCCTTATCTTCAGACTGCTGGGGATAAAATGGCTAACAATTCAAACGTTCTTATGGGAGCCTGGCATTCACATATAAGGGTGAAACTGTCAGCTGCGGAGGATTTCCTCGACCAACGGTTGCTCCAGACATCTAGTGACTGAATCTCTCGTTTCGTCAGCAGTGGTAGAAGCTAAAACCTGATGTTCAAATGAGTACAAAATTCCAGGGTGGCACACAAAATCGAGCGAAGCACCTTCTTTAAAGACGATAAAACATCATTTGTGTACACAACGAATGGCAAGGGACCTCACACACTACCCCGAGTAACAACACTGGTGAATAATCGAGGTGATGGGTGCCTGCCATCAACGTCCATCACATGTTTTCTGGATGTCATATAAGACGAAAGCCAACTCAGGAGACGGCGAACCATCCCGTAGGTTTTCGCTTTAGCCCTTATCTTATTATGGGATGCTCTATGAAAGGCATTAGTCATGTCAAGGAGAATAAACGTCAGTGATTTACCACTGTTGGTAGCCTTGGTTATCTTGACGGGGAAGACACCCATGCAAGCGGCACATGAAAGTTTTTGAAGAAAGCCGTGCTGATCCAATTCATTTAGATTACTGTTTGGTAGAGGAGTTGTTAGCCCATTTTACTCGGTCTTTCCTTAATTTGGTAAACGCCGGAGTTCGGCTTGCTGGTCGACAACTGATTGGGTCTTGTCGTGAGCCCTTCCTAGGAACTGAGATGATAACTGATGTTTTGCAATTGGGGAAGAAGCTTCTGTTCATGGATGAACTTAAAATAAATCGCTGACAAAAATGGGGCGGTAATTCTACCTCGCTAAAATTAGCCCATAGTACGGTCTCTGGCTAGAGGTCGCACGACCTTTTAGTTTATCAGCTGTGCTCTTAAGCAGTTTCAGTGAAATAATGTTGTTGAAAACTACTGAGATGTCGGCGGCTGATAGCGACGACGGCATGAGGAGTTACCGGCCATTACAGAAGAAAAATAGGTACTTAATGCCTCCAAAGTCTCTGGGAAGTTCATTATATAATTGTTGTTACGCATAAAATGTAAGATAAAAGAATCTATGGTAGTATTGCTGGTTTATTTCGGGGGCACCCGAAGCATGCTTGGTTGCTTCACCTTATGGTATAAATGATGTTACCAAAGGAACTCTTGGAAGCTCACTTGAGTATATACGGCTCAGAAGAGTGTGGAGTTTTCAGTGTTCGCGTGAATGAGTGCTCAGCTAAGTTTGCTTTGAAGTCCAGATAAACACTTCACCGCGTAGTGATTGAGGTTGGCTTTGTGGTCAGGATACTAAACAAAGCAAGGCAGGGAAGGTAGATAAATGATCAGGAATTTGAATAGCATCGATAATAAGTCGCGAGGGAGAGCTTACTGAAGGAAACGTTTTCGGAAATGCCATTGACGAAAAATTGGGAAAAGACTAGTGATGACGGAAACTCACCCAAATTATTAGTTCGAAAAACTTGTGGAAAGCAAAAAAAGTACTACCGGAGGAGTTTCCAGGTGTCCTCTGAGGACAGAAAATGTATGAGTGAAAAAGAAGGTCCGATTTAAAGAACACGAATACCTAATATCCAGCCAGAAGCTGGGAAGCAAACTCTCATGGTGGGGTACAGATTAGATGCTCGATCACAGAAACTTCGTGGGGCAGAGAGTCAAAGTTCGATAGATGAGGGCAACCATGCTCAAATGAAGAGCCTGTTCAGGTTAACTATTGGCAGAAAGGAGAGGAACTCAATTTGATAATGCAGTGGAAGCAGTTGATATGCTGCAATCTTATGAAGTGATATAAGAGTAGTGCATAGGTGAAACTGTCAGGGCAAGCAGGTGATCCCGTAACAGAATAATCTGATGAGAGTATGAAGTGGGGCAGTAGAGCAACAACTCGATGGTCAATAACCTGGCGAAAATATAGTTTATTCCCAGCAAATGGCCAGAAAGCTTACTTCCAGGGTGGAATTCGGTGTTGGTGTCTAGTCGTGATTACCTGATGGGAAAAGCAAAGGCGAATAAAAAGTGAGTTACATAGTATCCACTTAGTGGCTTACTTGGCTTTAATGATGACGTATGAGGAACACCAATCTGCGGCAACGTGGGCATAATAGTGGTGCGTATGTTGAATGTTCGGTTAAATCGACTAGAGGCAAATCGTTGCTGAAGCTATCAAGAGGCCCAAATGATTGAGTGACTTTTACTTTTGGGAAAAGTCTACCCTGGCACATTGAGGAAACAAACAGAAAAACTATAGACTGGATTAAGCGCATCTGATTTCCTGCTAACGACATAGAAAAAGCACCCAAAGCGGTTGTGGTTAATTGCAACGTGAAGCCACTTGCTTGACTACATTTCAGTTACCAGTTGTTACCGCGGACAGACACGGCACTTCCAAATCCTGCGGTAACATGCCAGGGAGGCCACGTGTAGGAACAAAAGCCACAGAAGGCCCAGTAGATATGAGCCGGTTCACGTGCAACGCGTGTGATTCATGGCTTCCTACGGAATACGGGGGCTAGGGTGGAGGCACTACTAAGTGTACTGCAAATATCAGGTACTGGCTTGGATACGCCTAGGTCGCAAAAACTGGCTCTGAGAATACCGCAAGCTATCGCTTGGACCAGAAAGCAGTATAGGCATAGAAACAGACAGCCCATAACAGGCAGCAGAAGGAGCCATCCCGAGTTCACGAGGGCCGGATGGTGTACAGACTTAGGGTAAAATATACTCCGAAGAGTTAGAGGAAGGCGAGCCACAGACAACAATTATCACGGTTACCGTGAAGAAGGCGAAGCTGCCTGGAGAATAGAATGATGACGTGTGCACAGGAGAAGCATCGAATTGAAAAATAAAGGGGACTCGGAATAGGGAAAAGCCTTTGAAAAGGAAAACTGCGGAACAGGAGACGAGCAGTTCAGGAATGGAATAAGTCAATAGGCTTCGAGAGCAGATAAGGGCCCTTGAGAGATTTCTAATGAAGACTGCCGTAAACATTAGCAGGCTGCGTAATTGAGGTGTGGTGGCAATGGTGCGAAGCGGAAACCTAGTCATAAGCGGCATCCTGGAACCCCACTTGAAAGAGGGTAGGCAGCGAGAGAGGGCCGTCAGATTCCGCGTGGCGAAACTTCCGCGGACGGTGGATATCCCCGGGAGCATCCTCATCAAAAGAGCAATGCGGCTGGGGAAGTGGACCCGGTCAAAAGGAAGAAACAAGAGCAAACTCCGTCCAATACCTGTTTAACTTGCCCATCCGCGACATAGAGGGAGGTTTCCGAGATTGGCAGACGGCATGAGGGATAGCTCAAGTGGGACCATCCGGGTTGCATCGGATGACAAAAATGGGCATGAATAGCGGGTAAGTGCTGAAGATATTTGAATAACAGAGTGCTACACGGCACTGTGGAGGTCACCCCGAACACGAATCCGGGGACTCATCTGCCTGTGTCTGCCATTTATCCTACAAAGGCGGCCAAAGCAGACCAAATTGATGTTTCATGCACAAAAACCGCGACTCCGCGGACAGCTGTGCACAAATCTCTGGAGGAAAGCACACAGCAGGTTGGTGGATCCGTTGCTGAAAGCAAACTAAATAGAAGGAATGGGGTTAGCAAGACCTTTCTTCGAAAACATGGTCAGTGTTCTCGTGCTTGATGACCGGAATTCTCTCCCCGGCGACCAAGGGCAGGTCAAGAAACGGCGGGGCTATCCGGGATTCGCACGGACACATTATATGTTGGGAATAAGTGGCCGACACCGCGGGCTGGGATAGAAGACGCGGATGTCATAACACACACCGAAATGTGGCTGCTGCTGACGGAAGACTTCAGTTTGCTATGTCTGAAATAATACGTTTTCCATCGCGTCATTATGGATGTTGGATGCATGGGCCGTGCGTTCTTCGCTCTGTCGCAGACCCCTAAACCCCTGCGAAGTTGGGCGTCTTGCTTCGTCAATTATGAAAGCCGTAGTGGTAGTGTTGGTGACAGAGCAACCCGAAATCTCGATAGTCTGTGCGTACCGGAGTCAAGGATCCCGTCAAAAAGAGGATGGAGAACTTTTATCCCATCCCAATAGAGTGGTGAGTAAAAGGCCAAAGTTTTCTCACACTAGGTGACGTTACCCCGCCCAAAATGGACTGAAAAACTGGAGATGCCCTATAGGGAACGTTTGGTGAGATTGAAAGATTTTGATAAGCGGAGGACTGTTTTAGCAAGTGGATGTTGTACCTAGGATAGGCATGTTCACGTATCATTACTCCTTGGCTTAACATTCACAAGGGCTCCCAACGATCCAGAAACACTAGACGTAGAGGATCCAGTTGAGAACAGTGACCACAGCATCCTGAGAACGGCAGAAAACCTCCAAGGAATGAGGGCTTCGGAAGACTACGGGAGAATCCTCTCCGGGACAAGCAAAGGTAAGCCGTGGAAACCCTCACTGCACGTCGAGTAACTGGCTTCAAGAGAGGAAGAGACTAAGAGGCAGTGGTGACATTCGGTGAAAAACTATTACAAACCGCTTACGAGGTAGCTCGCTTGAGGAAAATAACGAGGAAAGACACCTGCCGTGGTGGAGCAGTCGTAAGAAAACGAGTTTCAAGCAAAAGCAGGAGGCTTGGCAAGGGTACGCTCTCGCAAACGGGCTCCGAGTCTTCCTGAGATATAAGGACCTCAGAGGGAGGACTGCGAGAGTAAAACTGGAGTGTAGGCGAAGCTACGAAAATGGGATGTTGCAGAACTCAAGGTGGATTCCAAAAGGTGCTGCTATTACGTGCCATCAGAGACCAGAGCAGTAGGGGACATTTAGGATGAAAACGGAAGAAGGGCGTGCACGGAGAAAAAATGGCTGAGAATCTGCGGCGATGCTTTCAGTCAGTACACAGGCCGGATCAAGGAGTGCCCGGCAAGCCTAGTAGACAATAAGTGCAAGCCTTAGAGATGGTAGACTCCGACTGTTGCGAGATCGGAGTCGAAGATAATCTAAGGCTCTTATTATCATGAAAGCAGCGAAAACTGATGGAATTCATCCAGCTGTGGTGGAACCAGCGGCTGATCCATTAGCCACACAGCTAACCTTTTTTTACCGCACTGTCAGAAGAGAATGGGCTGCAGCAGGACCGACTCAATCCACTGTCAGTCTAACCCATGGAATGGGTGACAGGGGCATGTGCGAGTTATCGACCGAAAACCCCACGTCAGTACTATTGAAGGTTACAGAGAGGCTGACCCGGGACAGCCATTTTAAAGACCCGGAGAGCTACCGTTTGACATCATCTCACCAACAAGGCTTCATTCGACGGGAGTCCTGCATGTCTTAACGTACACGTTATTTGGATGAAGTAACTGAAAACTAGACGGGGGAAGAAGAATGAAGTCTGCTTTTTGTATCACCAGAAGGAACTTGACTCCTGTACCCCAGACGGTTGGCTAGTGAGCTGAACCGCTTCAGGTTGAGCAGCTTGGTAGGGAGACAGACTGTCACAGGACCGTCTGCAAAGCAGTTTGAAGTGATGGTAGAGAGAGCCTTCTCCAGTATGGGAAGATAAAGTAGCGGTGTACCGCAGAGATCTATCCAGAGTCCCTTGGTGTTTTCCCTGCAAATTGATGACCTGGGGGGGGGGGAACTGAAGGGTAACTGCTACAAACTTCCGGATGAGGTTGAATTACCCGGAACTGTTGGAGATAGTTCCATGCAGGGAGATCTGGATAGCCTTTATGCATGGTCTGTGGCGTGGTATCGCCCCTCAAAAGTTGTATATTCTAACATTTGACTGACGAGAAGAATTGTGATGCGATCTTTATGTGTGCCTACCGAGCAACCACATGGGGCTGGCTCAAACGGTGAAATTTGGGGGCCCGGGAGTGGTAACTAGAGCGAACTTCAAACCAGACGGGTAATGTAAGGATGCTGCGAAAGAAGCCTCACGCGCACCCTACTCAGTGAAGTCAGCAATTAGCTCGAGGAGTCCAGAAGTCTTGCTAGTGATACGCGGAGCCGTTGCAAGGCACCCAATGGAACACAGCTTCACGGCCTCGAGTCCGCTTACAGTGCAGGATGCAAGACCCTGGAGGAAATACAGCCTAGATTCGCTGGGTGGTTTTGATGTTGCCGAGAAGCAGGTTACGAAAAAGGGTTGGGCAAGATAAACCTATTCTCGCTGGAAAGACACGGGCTAGGAAGAAACTAAGCAGAAGTAATGGGAAACAAAAGAAATGGGCACATCAGCTGGACATGGGAAGTCCCTCGTTCGATTTCTGGGGCACAACTGTCTGCGAGGGCACAGGCTCCAGCCCGCAAAAGACGGTGTGAAAGCACGAACTGGGAGACAGCCGTTCACAGTGAGGTCTGTCAAAGGTGGAATAAGTGGATGGAGGAGATAAATAAACGTCACTGATGAATATCGCTAAAGATCTGCGGGATGAAGCCTGGGGGGAGTTGCTGGGTAAGAGTAGCGATGAGAACCCTGTCCCCACATCTTGTCTGTCGCTATTTAATTTCCCATGGGCGATTGGTCAAGCAGAGTCGATGACTAACAGCTTGGTCCTAGAGTCAATTCGAAATGAGGCGCTGAGGCAGGTTTAATTCAAAAACCCCCGGCCCTCCATTCCCAGACGAGGCTACAAAGAAGAGGCCAACCTTAATAAAGTTGAAGCACCTGAAAATCAATAAGTTCGATATTAGAAGAAATTGTACCATCCGGTAAGCTGCTGTCAAGTCCTGAAGACTGAACTGAGCTGGATTGATGAGAATCTAGTGAATGAAAGAAGTGTACTCGGGGTTAAAGCGCAATCATTTCAGGCAGACTGAAAGCGATTCGTGGGAGACACATCCGTAACCACGACCAATCCCCATTTAAGAACTTGCCTTTCCAAGCGTTGCATTTTTTACGACCGAATGTATTATTTCTTTACCACCTCCGTATTTTCCATGTCTTAATCCGTAATTCTTCTGGGGATCGTCCTCTTAGGCAGTGAACCGATTAGCAACTTCCGGCTCAATCCCTTGGTGCCATGGCCTGTAAGCACGCAACCCCCCACTTTCACTCTCCCAACTCCGGAGCACAACTATTTTTCGTACATTTGTGTTCTATCACCGGCCTTCCCGTCCGGATTCTTTTCTTCTTCTCGGTCTTTATCCTGTGTCACCTACAGTGAAACAACTGATTCATAGTCTTTTACCTGTTTTTTTCTGGACAACATTCTCGTCTGCTTCGTATATTGCTCGCCACCGGCATCTTCATTGTGCTTTCCAGGCTGTGCCGCCTTTCCGCGTTCCACTCAGTGTAATATCACCGTAACGTAATCACTCTTCCCTACAGTTTCAAACCATGTGGTCTGCCATTGCCCGATTTTTCTGACCCTCCAGTTCCTTATCTCTCTTCCATGTTATTCGCTGTTACAACTGATGCATCTTCTTACCGCAGCTCTTCTGACCCCCAAGTTACTTTCCCCGGTGGTCCTTTACACCTCTCCACCCACCCCGTACTTCCAGTCGCTCTGCGGTACCCATCCATTTTCAAATAAATCTTTTCGCTGCATAAAGCAAGTCGATTTATTAATGCTGCACCCATGTTTGACCGTCACCACGTCACGTCTGCAATAATCACACTGTTAGATCCACTCCTACATGTTTTCGTCGATCCTTTACTTCATATTCCCTAGCTTATCAACTTCAGCCAACATCCATCACTTCTGTGCTTCTAAAGTTGGTTCTCCTTCGCTGTTCATCCCCTATGTTCACCTGTCATAAAAAAATCATCAGGGTTTATCGAAGTTTATTCCGCACAATTGACCCAACACTGCCGGTCTCGTCCAACCACTGGTACTTCCGTGTTCCATCTCTTTACTGCTATTTTCTCCTGCTGATATATATACATACACATATATTTTTGTATCAACGTATTTTCTCTGCCTCCTTCAGTTCTTTTGCCACCATGCCACCGCCCTTTAAGATATGCGTCCATTTTGTCCATAACTGTACCTCACATTTACAGGTTCTCTATCCTTCCGCGGCATTGATGCCATCTGACCTACTCTTCACGTCTTGCATTCCAGCTCCCTATTTTCAAATTGACACCGTCTCTTTATTGCAGTAACTCATAGTTCATGGCTACCTAGTCCTCAGCTATAGAACCCAATTTTTTGTTCTTATTTTCTTCTCTTCTTTTTTCCTTTTTTCTTCACCGTTTCTCGTAACGATAGTTTCTCACTTCGATTTTTCGTCCCCCTCATTTAAAATTCCCAGATTTCGTTTTCCCTCACTTGGCTAAGCCGGCCTCTCCCCCTGACCTTGACCTTCAAATTCACCCGGCCTATATCTGAATCCATTTCCAGGTTCACTTGAACTCCCCACAATACTTCCTGGTGTGCATGCATTTATCTCCCTCTCATGTCCCCCATTTCTTCCTATCCTGCTTTGTTTTACTTTCTTCCAAAGTTTTCATGAATTTTGTCTGTCAGTTTTGTCGCTTGTAAAACTTTGATCTTGTGCAAGCACCCTTTGAGGGTCTCCAAAATAAACTATTAATAATATTATTATTATAAGATAAATGCAGATATAAGCAATCAATGTTCTATCTTGTTGAGCCGATCGAAAATACGTGCCCGTATCGACTTGGATTTTAACCGAATGTACAGTAGTTCTTGTTCAGGAAAGTTGGAAGAGGCGACGGGAAGCTGCAACACAGTGCGGGGGATGGTGTTTTCAATCCGCAACTGAAGCTATTGAGGCAAGCTTGAATTGCGCCGGACACGCGAACTGAAAATCACCTATGGAGATAGGCCCTGCCGTCCTCCAGTCTGGCTGCGCCCGCCCATCGTTCCAGACAACCTGCTAGCGAATTGTGCTATGGTCAAAGTGGTGGATCTGAAAGCACCTTTCAACGTGGAGGTTATTACGATATTTCTTGGTGGGACCTGATATCCATAAATAGCAGGTAGTCAAAAGTCGGCCATCCAGACACAGAGGATCCCGGAATGTAGCAAATGGAACATCAATCGTGTAGCAATCTAACAGCTGAGCGACAGGCGGACTCATAGGACCGGACAGTGGGCAATGTGGACTCAGAGACTTCTCTATCGTCCTCTGCCTCAGCCACCTCTCACGCCAGCTACTAAGCGAAAGTAAAGCAGGCTGGAAAGGCAAGAACTGTAAGCTCCCACCTAGGCAAATAGAATATCCCGCCTCTCTGGCCTTAATAAAACTCGAAAACCCCTCTGCACAACAGAAATACAATATTTGCTCCTATCAAAAACCATTTACTTTGGCTAGCTATAGTTAATCGCTTGGGCATTCAATAATTTCTCTGCTTTTACTCTCATAACAGACCACAATAGTTCAAACCATAATCTCACCTCCTAGACCGCCGATGCCTTGTCAACCATAGTATTCTCAGATAGCGAAGCCAGAAAGCTGTTAAATACCACTCGGCCCCTGGCCCGCATTGGACCCGACGGTATCCCCCCAGCTGTGTTTTGTCTTGGACGCCGGACATTGCGAAGCTTTTGATGAACTAGTTCAACAAAGAATTTTCCAATTCCAGTAGAAATCATCCGTTATCCTCTTTTCCGGGAGGAGGGTACCTTACTTGATCCTGCTAACTACCGCCCCATAAACCACACCACCATTATATCTAGGATGATGGAACGAATACACAAAGATAAGATGGCCCATTTCATCCACAACCGTGGGTAGCTGAATGACAATTAACACGGTTTTTGAAGTCCAGATCTCGTCTGACGTGCCAGCTTGATCCCCCTAACCTAATCACAAAGTCGGCTGGTTTGGAAAGACACTTATCATTATCTTCCTTTGTAGCTTCACCTCACTCTTCCCCATGAACTTTCTACTTTTAAAAAACCCCTTACTTTACCGAGCCCAGATACACACCTCCACATGAATTGGTTATCCCTACTCTTGTTTAATTCCCCTTCTTTCTTTAATAAGCTTCACTACTTAAAACATTACGTTAAAACATCAATTTCTGATATCATCCTTATTACTGAAACCTGGCTGAAGGAACACATATCCTCAGGCGAGGTTCTGCCCGAGGGTTACAAGTTTTTTACAGTAAACAGGATTGACGGATGCGGAGGTGGTTGCCTAGTGTACGCACAGCACGCCCTTTCAGTTATTTTCATTAGAATGCCACGATCCACTTAATTATGGATTTGCTATGGCTTAAATCTCGGTTCATAACTATAGTCACGTACACTGGTTGTGCCTTTTGCTCGCCCAAATCTACTACAACAGACTTATCCCTTCTAACGTAAGCATTTGCTTGACTTCCGCTACCACCTGCAGCAGAGAAAATCATGATCGGTAATTTAACCTGACCTAAAACATCCTGGACAAAACTCACAACACCTACCATCTTAACAGACTTCGCCTCCCATAATCACTTTGGGGGTTGAGTACAACGCGATAAAACCCCTACTAGGAATGCCAGCATCCCAGATCTTATATTCAACTACAGAGTATCCCTCTCTTCGGTTTCCGTTCTGCATAAATTCCCTGCCAGTGACCACAAGATAGTAGCAGGTAATCTTTCATTTCATCAGTATCCATCAGGCTCTCTGACCCTAGTCAACAGTTCTCTCCATTTAAGTTTGAATAGTCCGCCCAAAATCATCCGCGAACAAAAAATAGTACAGCTGTTTTCCAAAGGCTGACCCCAAAAAGAAGGTTGATCACTTTTACATGAACATGGCCAAATGCCTCTCGAAGCTTTTTCCTACTGTCGAAAGCCCCTCTCTTGGGAAATTCAAACTTGCCTCCCTTCAAAAAAGCATCTTAGGCTGTTAGCACTTTAACACCGGAATCACTCCTCCCTTCCCATGAGATTAACAAGCCTTACTGACATTTGACGGAATCTAAAGCAATTCCCGGCTTTTGAGGAAGCCAGGGCCTTGGAGTAGCCGAGTATACCATTAAAACTGTCACTCTCATACAAATCTAGAAATTCGTCAGGGCAAAATACTACTCAGTAGGTTGTGCTCCGAATATTACTTCCACCCACCACGTTTTCGACATCGCTGATGCCTCAAGTCCTTGATTCAGCGATTCTGTGGCCCCTACCTGAGACATAACCTCCATCCCGGATCCTTTTGTGGACACTAACTCTTGTCTATCTACCCTAACGTTTGATGTAAACAATATTTCCAGACTCATTTCACGCTCCAGGGCATCTGCGCCTCTTGGGCCAGATGGGTTATCCCAGCTGAACTCACTAACGGTTGATCGAATCTTCCACTTCTAGTACTAAGTCTATTCGCTTTGCCACCCAAGTCCAGTTGAACTTGAAACTTTCAGTCATAGTTTCACAAAACAGATAGGGATCCTTGCACGAACTCGTTAATTGCCGTCCCAATATCCACACCTCTGTCACTTCCAGAATGATGGAAACGATTGTCAAAGGTGGCACTACTACTCATCTTCTCGTGTCTAGCCTCCTTTGCAATAGGCAGCACGGGTTTCTCAAATCGCTACTGTGCGTCACATGTCAGTTTGACTTCTCCGACCTAGTCACTAAGGGGAGGGGGCCGTAGTAACAGTCTACCTAGATCTGTTGAAGGCTTCTGACTGCTTTCCACATCCTGTCTCATCGCTTGCTTGCTTTTGTTTGGCAATACTGACCCACCGCCCCTTCGTCACAACCTTCTCTCACTCATCGTCTCCAAATAGTCCTCTAACCCAAGACCTGATACCAATGAGGTTGTAAAAGGCAATGTACCACGTCCTCCCCTATTTCAAATGGACACAATTGAAGCACTCGATCCAATGCACCATAGCACGCCATTTTCCTTCTCAGATGACATAAAAATAGTCTAATCCTTCAAAGTCAACAATGCTACCTCTACTTTGTGCAATATTTCCGCGGACCTCCCCGCACCTGACCGCTAGTGTCACTCCTGGATGACGAAATTTTCTACCGATTAATGTGAGGACCCAACTTACAAATTGAAATTTCCCCCTGGATCCCTAACTCTTGGTGGATCCCCAATAGTCAGTCGACCTACCATCCGCAACTTCGGCCTCAACTACTCCTGCTCCCTCAACTGTCCTGAGCGAGCCACAATCCAAGCGGCCAAGGCTAGAAAGAGTGTGGCCCTCCTCTTCCCTTCCTTCCATCTCTGGGACAGTATCATCAGCTTCTACAATTCCTAAATCAGGCCTTTGCATGAATAGTGCAAAATAATATTTTTCACCATGACGGAACTTGGCAGAGCTACATCTGGAGGCATACAAAGACGTTTCACCAAACAGTTACTTGGTTGGTCCGCTGCAATATACCCTAAATGACGATGCCAACACCATAATCTCGGCCCACTTTTGGCTCCGCCGCCTAACACCAAACTTTGTCCTCTAGCATAACCTGCCCGACGAATGGTCTTTTTCTCCTAACCCACAGGGCATCTCGCGTTAACACCCCTACTCGCTCCGGAACGGGCCTCTTGCTATCCTCCTTACCACAGTTAAACCGGCCACGCGGTCCCACTTTCTCCTTTTTGTGTACTTTATGTTCTTGCCCATCACCATTCCCCCTAGTTCTCCGCTAACGAGCATTTTACCACCAGCGTTGGTCAACTACCGCACCATCGCGAAAACCACTCCCATTATAAACGGGCTTGAGTAAGCCGCTTTATGATCATTTTACGACCTACGGTCACACTGCTTCCGCCCCCGCAGCCTGGCCGCCTGATCGCGGATCAAATACTCTCATGGTTGAACCAAGCTTCATATGCACAGTCCTCACTGGGCATTACCGCCACTCCCAGCGGTGCGGGGTGCGGTGTGATCCACGGTCTTGGCTGGCGCACATTGAGCGAGCAGGCCTTCTGCAGCGATGTGCGGACCCAACTGGCCTGGCGGATCATACCTCCTGTGCTCACTCATGAAGTGTTTTCGGGTTCAGTGACCAGCGCTCTGCAGCCCCAACCCCTTCCACCGATTGTGGATTTCACGCCCTCACTGTCACAGCTCGACTGCACGCATTATCACCGTTTGCGGATTGCATGCCTTCATCGCCTTTGCTGCACCTCGATAGGCTCACCTATCGATTTTTCATTACTCTGACCGCTTCCTGTTCTCACTTCTAACCTGCACACCCAGCTACTTTGTGGCTATTTCCACCGTTTTCGTTCCACCCCGGCTAGCAAGCTTATCCGTTTTTCGCCATCAACCTATCCGCACCCATTCCCGACCCCCACGGCAAAAAACTTGCAGCACCTCCTTTGACCACATTTTTCATTAGTTCTCGCAGCCGTGCATTTTGTGCTATGCCCCACGAATCCATCTCAGTCACTACTTCAGCAAACTTTTCGATTGGCATCTTCAGTTTATTCCATTTAGGCAACCGCCTGCAAGCGTGCAGCTCTTAAGCTCCTTTGTCCCATCTTCACTACTCATGATTATTCCTTGTGATTCTGTTCCATCTCAGGTTCCCTTCTCCTGGAGTCTCCCCGTTCCTCGGCCCACATCTTGCCTCATCTATGGTAAAGAGATCTAGTTATTAATCCCCTTCCTGTATGGCTTTGGCCAGTTCTGTCAACTCCTGTTTTATATGCTGTTCTTCACAGACACATTTTATGTGCTCTCCAGGTTGCTTCGCTTCTGCATGTTTCATCTGTTGCAAAGATACCATTGCGTCATGAATACGACGAACAGTTTCCTTGTGATCTGTTGCCACGAAGAGTGATGCACTCTACCAAAACTTGACCCTTTATGGCCTGGACATGTAAGGCTCATCTTGTTTTCAATATAGACTGAACAATCACTCTGCTTTCGCTTCCACCAATTCCGTGCCGTTTTCTCCGCCTTTATCTTGCCCTCTAAGCCACAGGAACTTTAGTCTGACCATCCTCCAGTCAAGGCTTTCAATCAGATCTAATCTCTTTCTTATCAAATATTCAAAGATTTGGCTATCGGAAATTGTGCTTCGATAGCCCAGTTTAGCTATACCATAACATCACAACTTACCGTTCGCCGTCTGATGCTTTTGACAATTACCAGCATATAATAGGGTCAAACCTGTGGATAAGGCGTTGGCCTTTAGAAACCTAGCTTCCGCCTCTTCTCATTCACCCCTCTATCCCGTCAGCTGGCTCTCGAAGACTAGTCCCCTCACTAGGATGGTAGCACCTTATCCTGGAACTACCCATTCTTGCCTAATGACAGGCTAAGATGAATATATTATTTATTTTTTTCATATATACTGCATGCCATCTACCTTGCAGTAGAATACCGTCTGTTACCTTTTGTAGCCACGAATAGTTGGTTGACTGCCGGTTTTCTATCTCCGCCAGTTTGCAACCCACCCAGAGCTGGCTGCAGTGAATGCTTTCGGGCTATGAGGTGTCGCCCACATCACGCCCTGATGTTGCTGGGTATGCCCAGTTGAGGCTCACTGGGAACTTCTAAATGAAGTCCCGTTCGATGTCAAAGCCATTTCTACCACCGTGCAAGGGCGCCTAATAAAATAACGAACAGTCCAGAAGAGGTGCTATAGTGTTCCTTTTTTGGAAGCACTCAGCCGGTCCGCAGAATTGGTTTTCGAGGTATTTTCTGTGGGTTTGCTAGTAGCTATTTTACACGGAATAGCACTGAACTTATGGGAAGGATAACGACAACCGAAATAATTTGCAATGCTTGGTTGATTTTTAATTTAAATGTCGATGTTTAATTCATCAAAGCGTCCTGAAAACCTCGGTGAAGATCGCTCTGTTCTGTTCCCTCAAAATGGATAAAAAGGGGGCGATTATCGGAAAATCAGAAACTAGGAAATAGAAATGCGCATTGTGACAATTTATTTGGGGGTAGGTCGGAAAAATTAACTAAGCATATCAAGTTTTTAAACGACTGGCACAAATACCTCAGAAACCTAACAATAACCGCTCGAAAACCGATCTGCTTATAAGTAAAATTGCTCTAAAACTTGCCAAAATCAGGCCGAAAACCGATTGGTTTCAGAGCGACTTTTGACCGGTTCTGCCACAAGGGTTCCCAAGACGAAAAAAAAACACAGAATGCCGGAAACCCCTGCCCAATACTCCGAGCCCAGGCTCGAAAAAGCTTCAGGATACTCAACAAAAAATGTATTTGTCAATTTTCAGCCTAACATTTCCTTTTTTGAAACTTCATCTTTCTTTCACCCCCTGCAAATTCCCGACCTCAGATGATACTGGATACTTCTCGTGAAATTTGTCCCATCATATCGGGGGTACTATTCATTTTCATATCCACGAATTTAGGAAAATTCGTATTCGGGTTCAGGTTTAGGTTCAGGTTGGTCGCATCGCTGCACGACAGACAACCAAGATGTCCAGTTTTTTGCACGGGAGGGCTTCGCGGATATTTCGGCGCTGAGACAGTGGGAGCAAAACTTTCCTGGAGTTTCATTTCCTTTATCCATTCAAGTACGGTTCACAGTTGGTGACACTGCACCACCACGTGGAACCGTCAGTTAGGTTTTGGAGCGAGGAAGCGGAGATAGTAAATCAGATGATAGAGCAAAAAAGATGAAATCAAAATTAATGATGGAATGTAGTGCAAGTAGACGAGGAGGGCTTTAGAAAAAACACGTATATAGAGAGAACTGGCTAAAGATGGGGACCAACAAATGGGCAGGTAGAATGAAAGCAGAGGGCAAAGTAAGGACAGAGGCTGAGAAGATGGACATGAAGGAAACTTAGTAAACAAAGCTAAACAAACTGTCACCATTCCACCCAATGCTGTGTTATCCCCCATCACGGAACACTCGGGCCCATACCCTGTCCAGCCGATGCTTAAACTCAGCCACCACAGTTGCCACAATCACTACCCATGGCAGTTTATTCGAGTCGTTAACCACCGGTTGCGTGGAAAACTAGGCCCGACGTCTTGTCCGTGACCTGTTCTTTAGCCTGAAGGCATGACCTCCCCGGTTGTGGTTTTCTCCTGGCGGCAGGAGGACACAGTTGCAAGTCCCAAATCAATCCTGCTAGTGAGGTTCTTGTACGCTACCGTGAGGTGTCTTCGTTTCATTTTCCTTTCCACGGATAATACGTTGAGACACTCCAAGCTTTCCTCATTAGCTTTTATTCTTAACATGGGGAAAATTCGAGTAAATCTTCTCTGGACTTTTTTCTGGTACTTGCTTGTCCCGAATAAAGTATGAACTTCAGGCCTGGACACCGTTCTCCAAACGGGGCCCTGGGAGAGTCTTATATGGTGGAACGAGCAACCCCGGTCTTTCAGAGCTGACTGTGAGGCAGAGCTTGTAGAGCGCCCTGGAGTCTGTTTTTGCCGCTAATTCGTACTGGTTTTGAGTTGGAAGTCAGCCTGAACCGTGGACCCCAAATCCTGTACCACACCTTCTAACCATTCGATTACCTTCACGCCCTTCCTTTTCCAGTGAGCTTATTCTGTGAATTAACAACTCGTCAACTAGTTGCGCGCAGTCGTCCAAGTTCAGTGGTATGTCCCAACCTGCGGCCCATTCTTGGACTCCTCCCCTGTCCCTCCGTGCTGATTCATGGTTGACTACCTCTTCTATTTTCACATTGTTCGTAAATTTGAAACAAAAGCATTCTAGACCACGTTCTTTGTCATTTATATACAGGAGGAATAGCAAGGGCCCGAGGACCGACCCTTGGGGTGCTAAAATGTGCATGCTTCCCGCCAGAGACAAGCTTTCCCTTATTCTTATTTAGAAGGTCCTGCGAAACATATATCCCCTAATCCATGTCATTATCTGGCCTGACACTCTAAGCACGTGTAGCTTCTCCATAAGTAGATAGCGGTTTACTGAGTCGAAAGCCTTCTGGAAGTGCAGGTAAAGGACCTCAACTCGCTCCCCATCATCTATTTTCCTGGTCACTTTCCCCAAGCAGCACAGGAGATTGGACAGACACGAGCGTTTCTGAACGAATCCGAGCTGGGATTCTTGGACAAGGCTGCATTGCTTTAGTACAACGCTATTCGGTCCCGAATGATCCTCTCGATGATATTCAGCACAATGGAGGTAAGGCTCACTGGAAGGTAGTTTTCACAATTACTTCCACCACCCCATTTTTGAATGGGAGTAATCGTCGAAGTTAACCAATCTTCAGGAAGAATACTGACTTCAAGTGAGGTATAAAATAAGTTCGTCATTGGTCCTACCACTGCTGGTGCTGGCGGTTTCAGGATCGCTGGATGGGCACCACCCAGGCCCTCCACCTTGGGTTTTACTAGCTGCTTGACATTGCAAACGGCCCCCTCTTCTCTTATCGGGTAGTCTCCCACCGCAGCCATGGGTAGAGAACAAACCTTTGGGGCATGGCAACCCTTGGTCATCCCTGCATACCTTTTGTAAGGGTCTACTTTGATGATCCACTTGTTCTTTGTCCAAGGCCGCCTCGCGTCCCTGTTCATCCGTGCGCCCTCATAAAATGCTCACCCGTCTCTGTGAATCATCAACAATTACCTTCTTAATTGACCTCGAATATGCACCACTGACCGATTTCTTGCATCACCCGTATGAACATTGTACTTTCTGCTTCCCAAGATGATGTCCGTTTTATATCCGACTGAATCCCTACTATTGCCTCAGATGACTCAAAAGTTACTCACGCCTATGGTGTATTCTGTTGTCCTCTCATCACATTCACAAATCTTCCTAACCTTATTTATCGGTTGCTGTAATGTGCAACCACCTCCTCGAAATGTGAATTTTTCATTTTCGGTGATAAAGTAAAATCTCGTTACGCTTCCACACGCTCTTCTAAACCACGGTGGAGGAACAAATCAACAACAACATTATTTTTGTTATCAAATTCCCCCTCCGACCGTCTTTATACACATTTTGCTGCTACATCTTCTGCCGTTACAACTTCTGTATCCATGCACCCTAGTCTGACTCACAGACTAGTTCGCTTTCACCGCTGTTAGTCCCCACTACTACCATCACTACGTTACTATATTTTCTCCGCTCTCACTAGCCATTCCCACTGTCATCGGCTTGCGGCTTCATAATATACGTCCACTTTCTACCACTCCTCTCATTTTCCACGGTCATTCAACGGTGCACTTACCTTGAACAATTTGATCGAATTACTCAGGCTTGCTTCTTTCGGCCCCATCCCTCGTCCTTAAAGGACTGATGGGCATAGCTGACATCATCCTAGTGCCCCTGAGGCAAACTTTTCTCTCAGCAGATCCACCCCTTCCCATTTGTTACAAAAAGCCAACATGTCGTTGTTTGCTGCTGATATTCCACATTTAATTGTTGGCGCTAGGCACACTCTCGCTATACCTCTTCCTGATTCTGACAGCCATCTCCCTTGATATGCATCCATTCTGAAAACATCTTCACCTTACAGCCACCGTGTACCAATCTCCTCGAAACATTTTAACTCTGACCCATATTTTAAAGTTTGTTTCGTTTACCCCGTGGTCCACAAAGCTGTGCTACCAGTGGCTGATCATTTATATCAGCACGGCAATGCATCTCTTCTATCCGACCACTTTCCACCCGTATACAGATTTATATTTCATCGCCTTCTGTTACCACAGATATTCCAAAAGTATTTCGGTCTTTCTCATGTGCTACCCACATCTTACAGTCTTCCCCACTTGGGCCAGTCAGAACCCATCATTTGACCTCAACTTTCGGATTCGCGGGGCATCAATTTGAATTTATCAATAGTCATATTTGAAACATTCTTCGCTAATTTTAAGTGTGCTTATATTCACCTTATTCTTATCTAAATTTTACCTCACATTTTCCTATACCTGCCTCTGGCTTGTCCGAAGTAAACCTCCAATAATATCTTTAATATCACATTCGCAAAGAAAGTAGAACATCTGGGAGGATTTTCAATAGACGTCCTTTACAGCTATGCTAAAGGTTCTTTCTACGAAGGTAGAAACCTCCAACCGTTCCGCGTATGGAAGTGGCTCTTTGACTGTTGCTGAGTCTCTCTACAAATCTCAATTATTAGTATCTAACAGGTATGAAACCAAACATGCCCTACTTTTAACATTATTATTACTATCTAACATTACCTACCCCTTCCAATGACTGATAACTACTTTCTAAGACCCCATTGTTATTGCTGCTGCTCCTCTCATATCCACACATAAATATTATGTATATAATTATGCATTTAAGTGTATGTGCACGCCCTCGGCATCTTGCAGTTCCTCACCGTCCATTTCTCTTGTTATCACCCCACCGACCGTCATCATATGCTACCATCAATTCTACATCTGTGCCTCACATCTACCGTACCCAATCCTTCTGAATTGTTTTGCCATCCGATCCGCTCTCTACGTCTTGTGTTGCTCGCTCCCTGTTCTGCGATGCGTTTTGTGCCCTGCCCGCCGACCATCCACTATAGAGTACCAAAGCTTCATTGATGTCTAATCCACTGCAGGGCATCTCACTTTTTTCTCCGTTGTCTCTCGCTACTGCAGTTTTCTCTACTGATGTCTAGCCTTTCTCATGTACATAAGTCGGCTTCTGGATGTCCCCACCCGGACCCATCACACTCCCCATTTGACCTTGACCTTCAAAATTACCAGGAGTCCATTTAAATCTACCCTTGAGTTCATTTAAACTCCCTACAATCTTTATGGTGTGCTTACACTTATCCTGTTTTCATCCCGAATTATTCCCCCTTCTGAGCCTTTTTATCCTACTCTTTCATACACGTTTCCACGTTTTCATGAATTATATCTGTCCATTTCATCACCTATATCAACAACATCATGCACATGGCATGCTTCGAGCGTCTCCGAAATAAACCAATATCGGCTATCATGCATTATGGCAAATCCACGTTGTTCATCACATTTTGTATACTTCACAGGAAAACCCACATATGTGTCTATTAGTTATTCCAAATAAGCAAAAATTACCTAGTATGACTTACCTGCGTCCTTCGCCTCTTGCTGGACAAAAAGCTGTGAGATATTTGAAAACAATTTCCATAAAATTGGCGTGATAAATCTATTAGCGCGAACTGCAAAACGGGGTTAACCGGGCTTACTGCCACTCACGTTGAGATTCACGAGCAGAAATCTGGCGCTGCTTCAAAAGTATGTCAGGTAGCAGCGAAACGTGGAAAAATTTTCGGGGATCAGGTGCTATTTCCAGGTCAAGCAATTAAAAGTACGCGAAGGAAAACCATTGTTGCAAGTGGCTTTCAGCCACTACTGCCATATGACTAACTCTGACCCATTTGAGTAAGTGTTTTGCAAAAGTGTACCCCAAAAGTTTAGGCCATAATCCTTTAAAATTTTCACATTTTTATTGTGGTTTCATCATTTCGTTCTCAAATATATATTGCCTACTTTTGTAAAGTCGTTTCTAGTCGAAACGAGCTTAAACATGCCGGAAACCTGTGTTACGAACAGGTTGTGTGCCACAAAGGGACTGAATATGAACTTGTGCATGTTTCCAGTTTCTCACGGCCAACAGGCCCGTGGAATGTGACCACCGATATGAACGGTATCAATCGATTCTAACCTGGCAAAACTTCATATTTTTCTATAGCAGCATTTCTTGAAGCTGACCTGGTCATACCAATTGATGCCATTAGCTTTCGACTACTTACTTATCATACAGAACGAATAATTTTTTATTCAACCCATAGAAATAAACAGGAAAATTGAGCATGATGACGGAATAACTACAAGGAATTTGTACATAGCGAATTTTTATTCAATTCAGCACTTCTCCACAGCCAAAAGAACATCAATAATTTGCCACACTCCTCATTTGTATTTTGCGGCGAGAATTCAAGTTTACAGGAACTCGGTAAACGAGAGATGAGGATGTACCCTAGCGGGCAATAGTTGCAAGCACAATGAACCTGTTGGAAAGTCCATCCCGAGCCCCCTCCGAACCCAGCTGAAGCCTGGACTGTTTACTGCTTGGTTCTCTCGGTCAAACCTGGGCGGGAATGGGCCAATCCCCCTCGCCGTGCCCGCTCCAAGCTCATCGAAGGCCAGCTTCTAGCCCGGCCGCTCATTTCGAGCACGGCGTAGAACTGCTTGCAGCTAGGCCGGGTTGCTACTCGGGAATGTTTCCAAGTTCACTGGTAATCTCAGCAAAAACACTTGATGAAATCCAACCAAAAGTATACTCACTGAAGTCAAAGGTCAAACTTGATGTGGATGCTGGTAAATTCATTGCAGCTGAGCAGTAATAAAGGTATGATTAGCGCGCGTCTGTAGCCCTGCAGGGTCACAGAAGAATGGGCGCAACAAACGACAATTTGAATGAGATCAAGTCTAGAATCCCATGAGGTTTTATAGATAAGGTCGTACAGGGTGATTTTTAAAGGCTTCGGGTTTAAAAATCTATTCAAAGGCTTATGTATTTATTTTGCCATAGCAGATCAAGTTCTCTCTGCTTCATGGTGCATTATGGTAACGACGACAAAATTACCACTCCACAAAAACATTTTAGCCAATTTCACTCAATTTACTCTATTGTAAATTCTGAGTCTACAATCAGTTGTACCAATGTAACATGCATTGCTGCATGTGTCGGGCCCATCCGGGATACAATATCATTGGTATTACTGATAATCAAAACAACCAATTTACTTGAATCCTGTTCATATCACTTGTCAACTATCATCAATCTTCTCAACCGAATTAACATTTCTGGGCATCGTATCCACACACCCCAAAGCGAATTGTCTCCGCAACTCTTCGCCGGATATCGAGTAATCGAGTTGAAGTGAATCGGAATGTCTGCTTCATCTGCGCGCTATCTGTTCCCGAAGAACACCAAGCAATTCCTCTGGAATAAAGTTTCCTTTTTAGGCGGGTCATTGAAACTACCGGTTCAGGTGCGCGTCTGTAGCCACCAATAATTTTCCCGATTTTTAGTCCATGCATTCGGCAAACGTTTTTTGTCAGTTTATTCTCCCATGCGACTTCATTCCAACCATATCCGAATTCTTGGGCATTTTTCTTCTATTCCCGCGGCACTTGATTATGTATCTCGATCGCGAAGCTGATCTTGGTTTTTACTGAGCAACTCGACCACCTGACTTTCAACTTCAGTTTTACCAGGCACTTCTTAAAGCAAAAGCAAGACATCCGCTTTCTTTTGTACTACATATACTCAGTTGACTACCCAAGAATGCCCATTGTGAACTCGCTTGTTCTACGTAACCATTCCACCGAACGTGCTTCGGATGTCCCACAATAAATCGTCTCCATATTGAAGGCCAGAACTTCCGCCAAAGTGGGCCTTAGGAAAAGGTTGAGCAAAAACAAAAGAGGCGGCGTGTTTTCAACATCAGGGTTACCTTGATAGTTCATGACGGTATATAAGCCAAGATCAAAGAAGGCAGGCAACTGCCTGCAAATTTTTGCCCAGGTTGTGGCTCCGTGGACTTTATGGGTCACTCGGTGCTGTGACAGATGGGAGAGAACGGAGGCTTCTTCGGTGACTGTAAGAATTAATGGCAGGTACCTTCTGTCACCGTGCCCCGATCTGAGGAGTCTCTTAGTATCACTGCACATCTGGCGAGTCCCAGCAGGTGCAGCCATTACTTAAAAGCCACAAATTGTAAATGCGGAAATTTGAGGTTGCTGGAAGATGTGAGATAGTACTGGCAAGAGAGTAAAAAGGTAGCAGCTCACCGAAAACAGAAACATTAATGATTAGATTTGAGAGCTACATGGTGCGAACGAAAGAGGGACACTCCGAAGACAAAGGCTGGCCAGGGAACTGCAACAGTGCCAATGGTATTAAAGGCAGTATAAGCGGGAAAGAAAAATAGGCAGCATACAAAACCCAGCTTTTAGCTTCGGAAAACGCCTGTGAGTAGTCATATAGGTGGCGCGTTTTCCAGACGAGAGAGAAGACTCACTCCGATCGGCTGGTCGAGTGTTCATAGGGAAAACCTTCCAGTCAGGGAGAGGAGAGGGTTTGATGCAGTGTGATTCATCGGTAAGCTGTGGGGGAGTGGGAATGCAGCAGTTAACCGTATTGGGAAAACTTTGGGAGATTTCGGAAAATATGCAAGCGACTTCATGGGTGGAGATGAGATCTAAAAAGCTGTTTCACCTTGTAGGAGGGTGGATATGCTGTACCCACCCTGCTACGGTTATACTCGTTACAAATGGTAAAATGTGCCTAGGGGAATAACGGCTATTATTTGAAGCGCCATTATTATGGTAATTTAGAGGATTTTTTCATGAGAGAGGGGTCTAAGGAATGATGGGGTATGCCACACATTGTCTGGGAATGGTTTAGCGTTAGCGGACAAGACAGGACCTCCAACGTGGAAACGTTTTGTAGGCTCATAAGGGTCACAGGGTCGTTAGTCATAGGGAGCTGGGGCGAGGTGCTTGTGTTGTGGCTGTAAGGCCCGATGCCCGCCTGAACTCTTCAGCCGGCATCTGAAAAGGCAGGTTTGTGAAGTGGGGTGATGGCCTGGCAGCTGACTTGGGGGAGGGGCGGCAGCTGCTGATATTGGCTAGGGGTTATTTGATTGCACGCCTGTTGAACAGTGCCTACCTGGCTTGGTCACCATAGTTCCAAGTATATGCGGTGGCTGTATTGTCGCAGCCATGCCATGAGGCCTCCAGGTGGACAAACTAGGCTGTAGGAATGATGTCACTGGTTTATCAGTTGACTTTTGAATGACCGAGGATAGAGAACTGCTGGGCAGATTACTGGAAGACCCTGAAACTGCGGGTTTGCCGGTTTGATGAGGTTGGTTTTGCCATTTATTCCAGCGGACGTAGTAGGTGGGAGGCGAGGAGTAACGACCGGTAGTGGAAAATCCCCCTACAACCTTTGCGGTTCAGTGTTTTTCTTAACATCACTCACTTGCTTACACTATTGACGTGTCTTTACGAACTGTTTGTTTTTATGGACCAATTGTTGCTTGTTCGTGCCCAGAGCGCTATTTTGTCATATCCATGTTCTGGACCTGCGTGACGCACGTGCTCCTTGCTCGCAAGCCACAATTCAGTTTCTCGTTTGTTGAGTCCTTGTGATCTCATTATCGAGGGTTGTATCTATTTGGTGTTATTGTTCATTCAGTAATCTAGTGTCGTAGAATATCACGGATAATCGCCTTTTGACTTCGGGATCCGTTGCGAATTTGGCTATACGTTGCTCAAAAGTTTGTTACAATACTCAACAGATCAATTTGGAACAAGGAAAAAGACGCAAAATGCCAAGAAAAGGATCGATAACATTGGAATCTGGAGAGGAAGTAATACAGCGAATTACTGGGGAGGTTTTGGTACCTTTGATTCTTTAGTTTATGTTAGATCGCTTAGTTCTGTCAGTTCTAGTTCGTGTGCTACTGAGAGCAATATGGATTGTAAGGATGTCGATCTATATAGGCTGAGGGTATTGGACCTAGAACAACGGCTATTATCAGCTAGACAGCAGGCCCAGGAAGCAGAAAAGTAGTGTATACAGAAAGAGCTTGAGCACAAGACCAACGATTATGACACTTCCGATAGATCAGGGTGTAACAAAATAGGAAACTTCACCTCGGTCGCCGACTATAAAACACCATCGATCGATTTGCCAAAAGTGAAACTGACAGTTTTTGACGGGCGATCTGAAAACTACTGCAAGTTCGTCAAGAAGTTTGAGACGTTCGTGGAAAATAAGGTTACCGACCTCGGGCAAAGGCTTCTCTACCTGACTCACTACTGTCAAGGCCGAGCAAGAGAAGCTATCGACGGGTGCAGCATGCTTGACCCGGCACAACGCTACACCCGAGCAAAGAAGATTCTAAGGGACTTGTTTGACCAACCTTTCAAAGTAGCCCGTAACCTAATAGAGGACGTGATGGTGGAGGCAAAGAGAACCAAGGGCGACGTCTGCGCAATGGCCGACCTGGTGATCAAGATGCAGAACTGCTCAATAGCCCTCGACCACTTAGGTTACAGGGCTGACCTACATGCAATGCACAAGTTGGAAGGCATAGTCCGTCATCTTTCTCCCGAACTACAGGGTCGGTAAAAGGAAGAAGCGGGACGGATAAGCCGAAGCGACAGGGCAGCTAATTTCGAAGACCTGACAGAATACTTGGACAGGCAAACCAATATAGCCGAAAGCAGATTTGACCGACTTATCCGAGACAGCAACCGATCAAACAAGCCCAGTACCAGCCTGGCTTAACCCGCTGCTCGGGAACAGCCGAGATATCAGCCTTGGACCAATGCACACGCCACTTCATGCGAGGCCACGCGCAACCAAGTTGCTGGTCCTGTGATGCTAGTGACGGGTTACTAGAATGCCCCACTTTTGTCAATGCCACAGTAGACGAACGGTGAGGAATAGCGAGGATGGCAGGAACGTGTTTTATTTGTCTCAACACCAAGCACCTGGCGGCAGCTTGTAGAACAAGGAACAAATGTGGTTACGAGGGCTGCAGGGGCAGACACCATCGATTGTTGCACCAGGCGGGAGTAACCTTACCCGAGGCGTGTACCAAGCCCAGTGTTATTTGTTCAACGTCGCGATCTGCCAGTAAACCGGTACGCTTAGGCATAGTTGCCGTGGGAGTAGTGACCCCAACTGGGGTGATCAAAGCGTTGGCTTTCGTCGATAGTGGATCCAACACTAGTCTAGTGAAAGAGCGGTTTGCCGACAAACACGGACTCGCTAAAAGCGCGATGTCGTTGGCAGTGAGCACGGTGGGCGGAACACAAGTAATGACCGCCGGTCGGTTGAGGTTACAACTCATCTCTTTAGACATTTACTAGGAAATCGAACCAACGGAGCATTCAAGTTAACTGATCTCCCCATGCGAGCACTAAGGTCGGTCAATGCAGTCTTGACTAGGTGGCCCCACCTGCAGGGTTTAACCTTTGTAGACTGAAAAGGCGACGAAGTGGGTTTTCTCATCGGCTGCGACGTGCCAGAGGCGCCTTGGGTACTTGACCAGAGAGTGAGTGACCGCCAGGCACCTTACGCCGTACGCACGGCTCTGGGATGGATGTTACACGGTCCAGTAGGGGTATGTGGTTCCGTGAATTATTTATACGCCGAAACGAACCGTATAGATTATCACCTGCAGCGGCTGTATGAAAAGGAGTTTCATGACACTGGAGACGAAGGGCCATAGCTGTCTGACGAAGATCACTTAGCTTCACAAACGGTGCGGAAAGGCACTAGAGGCCTTAAAAACAGCTCAAGGTTCCCCTCCCATGGCGCACATCTGCAGACCCGTGGACTGATAACATAACTCATGTTCTCCAAATAATACGTCGACTGAAGGAAAGCTTCTTTCGAGACCAGGATCTGTGGGAACGATACGCGGAATTAATGAAGCAAAACGAAGCTCTCAGCTACTTTGAAAAGGTGCCTGCCAACACCGACGGCGGAAAGGGTATCTGGTATCTACCTGTCCACCCGGTTATCAACCCAGAAAAAAATCCGAAAATCTGCGGATGGTTTTCGACTGTGCAGTCAAGTTCCAAGAAAAGTCGTTAAACGATCGCTTACCGCAAGGCCCTGACTAGACCACACCACTGATTGAAGTTTTGTGCCGTTTCAGAATGGGTAGAGTGGCCTTGTCGGCCGACATTAGGAAAATGTTTCATCAGGTAAAAATACCGGCAGGCGAACGAGATGCGTTGCTTTTCCTGTTATGGGAAGAGAACGACTGGGACAACGCAGTCGTAAATTACAGGATGACCGTCCACCTCTTCGGAGCCATATCGTCACCGTTCCGGGCGAACAACGCCCTTCGGGAAGCTGCGGAGAAACATGGAGGTTTCGTCTATCGGTCGGTAGTAGATAGCGTCAGCAGAAATATCTACGTCGACGACTATCTTGGATCATTCGATGATAAAAAATCAACTCTAGCACAGTTCAGAGGCCTGACAAGATTGCTAGAAGAGGACGGCCCCCATTTAACAAAATGTATGTCGAACGCTCCATAAGTGCTCGAGGTCATTCCGTACCACGAGAGGGCAGAAAAGGTTAGAGATTTGGATGGCTCCCCACTCCTTACTGAACGCATTTTAGGAATACAATGGAACGCGGAAAAGGACAATTTTGTTTTCGAGCTAAACGTTCCCGAGCTGCCAATAACCCGTCGAGGCATACTATCCGCTGTCACTAGTCTGTTCGACCCGCTGGGTTTTGTCTCACCCTGGCTACTACCGGTAAAGATCCCGCTGCAGCGGCTGTGCAGTACGAAAGTTGATTGAGACCAGTCACTTGACCGAGGGGACCGGCGGGACTGAGAAGAACTTTTAAACACCTTGAAGAAATAAGGGGACATAACGATTCCACGATGTTTGACTCCTGGCCATACGATGCGGACTGGAGAACTGCATGCCTTTTCCGATATATCCGAAGTCTGTTATGAAGCTGTGGTGTACGGACGATGGTGCACAGGAGATGAACAATATACTACGAGGATCCTGTTCGCTAAAGCCCGCGTCGCCCCACTGAAGTCGGTCTTGATCGCACGCCTTGAACTCAGCGCAGCTGTGTTGACAGTCAGGGCGTAAAAGCGTTAAAGAGATGTTTTGACTTCTACATTTGGTCGGCTAGCTTTTGGACGGACTCAACGGTAGTACTTTACTATATTAACAACGTCCGGAGCCGGTTTAGTACTTTCGTTGCTAACCGACCCACTATTATCCACGATGAATCAGCCATGAGCCAGTGGAGTCATGTCAGGTCTGGCGATAATCCAGCCGATCAGTGCTCCCGAGGTGCGACCAACTTCAGGCAACTAGACATTTGGACGAGAGGGCCAAACTTCCTGCAAGTGCCTAAGCGGGACTGGCCCGTGTTCGAATTAAAACCTCTTACGGAGATGGAACTGGAGATCAAAGGCGTAGTGATAGCAGCCAACTTCATTGAAGCGACATCCGTTCTATCGCGACTGGTCAGGTTTTCTTTCTGGACGAAGACACTTCGTGCCTCAGCCTGGTTAACTAGGTTCAACAGTAACTTACAAGCCATGAAAGGGCTACCCCCGTCAGGCCAGATACGGGTCGGCCCGATAAGTCCCGATGAACTACAAGCTGCAGAATACGATATTTTCAGAATGATACTACGGGAGGCTTTCGCCCGAGAGCTCGAGAGGGCGGAAGAAGTGGGACCAATCAACAAAGAAATATCATCTCCCAGAGGCGAATTAAGGCTTTTAAACCATAAACTCATTGATGGACTGCTGCAGGTGGATGGTAGGCTGGCCAATGCCCACCTGAGCTTCGACACAAAGTATCCTATACTGCTCTTTGCGAGAAAACCTGTGGTAGAGCTAATGATCTAACACTTCCACGCCTCGCAGGGACTTGCCGGGGAAAGTCATGTTAGGAGTGTCATCCGAAAGCGCCTTTGGTTGCTGAGAGGACGAGAGACTGTAAAATGCGTAATCCGACGTTTTATGCATTGTAGGAGACGCAATGCCACGGCGGGCAAACAACACATGGCCCCGCTACCAGAATGCAGTGGGACTGCGAGCTGATGGCCGTTCAGCGACACCGGGTTGGACTATCTCGGGACCTTGTGGATCAAGTGCGGGAAGAGATTAGAAAAGCGATATGGATGTATCCTGTCATGCAATAAGTCACGCGGGGTACACCTAGAAGTCGCACATTCGATGACGACCGATTCTTTCCTACGGGCCTTTCAGGCTTTATCAACCAAAGAGGCGTATCGACAGATATATACTCCTACCATGGGTCGAACTTCGTGGGGCCTCACCAGGAACTGCGGCTTTGGCACAAAAACGTTAACAAGGGCGACCTGCAGAATCGAACCGTGGCCTGTGGTATGCGATGGCACTTCATTCCCCCTCAGGCCAGTCGTCACGGCGGCGTATGGGAACGCATGATCCGGTCCGCCAGACGGATATTGCTGTCAATCATAGAGCAACAGCCGCCCGACGACGAGACGCTGAACACCGTCATGTTTGAGGTAGAGAGAATTCTGAACAACGGCCCCCTGGTTCCAGTAGTGCACGGCGGCCCTACCCACCTGGCGCTCACCCCGAATGACTTATTGACGTTATGGTCGAACGAGGGTTTCTGAGGGCCGGTAAGACTTCGTGGGATCTACCTCCACGGATGAGAGCAGGTGAACTACCTTGCCAAGGTTTTCTGGAGGCGCTGGCTGAGGGAGTACCTACCGGCTCTGCGGACTCGACAGAAGTGGCTGGTGAAAACAAGACCATTCAAGGTTAGGGATGTGGTAATGATCGCAGACGAACGCGCACATTTCAGCACCTGGTCCTTGGAAGTAGTTATGGAAACCATCGAAAGCACTGACGGAATGATAAGAACGGTGAAAGTGAAGACAGCTAACGGAGTGCTCATTCGTGGCATACGCAGTATTAACCTACTCGAGAGCGAAGGCGGAGAGGCTGATAACGCTGAGGCCCAGTAGAATATTTCGCACTCGTCATCAAGGTGTGTAAAGAAACCTCATATATGGAAGCAATCCCGACACACTGACGTATCGAAACATCATCACCCCGACGCACACTCACCTACATTGTACTCGTTATACCACATGATATCCATCAAACACGTTACAGTGATCAAAGTCTTTCGTAAACGTTGCAGAGAGTCCTTTTCGATATGTGGTGGTACATGTGATTCCGTTATGCATCCAGACACATACGCACGTACACGATGCACGCTAGGTCGCACAATCCCTATCAATCATGTGACGGTGTTCGCAATTTATTTTTGTTGACTTTGCTGAAATGTATTTTGCATATGTGAAGGTAGTGGCGATTACATCATACGCACGCACACACACAATTACATATAACCGGGGCAGGACGGCTCCTCCAATGACAGCATCTATGTTTCCTCTTCACGCCCGCAATCGGTCAGTTGTTCTCGTGGAAGATGTAGAATAACCTCGCGTTTGTGTGGCCAACGGATTGGGTGCGACCATGAGTAGAACGTTGACGACAAGCATTAGGCGCGCTCACTGACATCAGGGTCTAGGTAGGTAGGAAGAATCAGTACCTTTATACCAAACCTTTGAATCTGCTAAGAATTCGGGAGGATTTTGGTGGAAAATCCCCCTACAACCTTTGCGGTTCAGTGTTTTTCTTAACATCACTCACTTGCTTACACTATTGACGTGTCTTTACGAACTGTTTGTTTTTATGGACCAATTGTTGCTTGTTCGTGCCCAGAGCGCTATTTTGTCATATCCATGTTCTGGACCTGCGTGACGCACGTGCTCCTTGCTCGCAAGCCACAATTCAGTTTCTCGTTTGTTGAGTCCTTGTGATCTCATTATCGAGGGTTGTATCTATTTGGTGTTATTGTTCATTCAGTAATCTAGTGTCGTAGAATATCACGGATAATCGCCTTTTGACTTCGGGATCCGTTGCGAATTTGGCCGCACATTGCTCAAACGTGTGTGCCGACATTTTATTGGTGGTTGGGTCGGTGGCACATGCGGCATTAATTCTCAGTCCACGGTCGCTGTTTGCGTCATATGCAACGATGGTAATGCCGACACATTTTTCACTGCAGACTTGCTGCCCTGAGTTTCGTCACAGCTAACATTTGTCTGATATGTTTTACAGAAACGTTTTGTGACGGCCTTTCCAGCTTGTCGGTAGAGAACTGCGCCGCAACATGGGATAAACTGCGCGAAACGTTCCCGGGATCCTGGAGATAATTGATGAAGGTTTACTGGTTCCGAACAGGCCTCAAGGCCGGTGGGTGTTCTGGCTTAAATCCTGTTCAGTGGAGTATGCAATGATGCATCCACGGGCAATGTTTGATCAGGGCCAATGGAAGGCACTTGTTTGCCTCTCTGCATGCAAACCATCCCTCTTTGTAGAGAAGAGTCATTGGTATGTATTTTGATATTTCTAAATGACGTAGCTGCAGCAACCATTTGAAAACTACTGATGAACTCAAGGGTTGTTAATTGGTTGTGAAACTGAAGCAGGAGAGAGCGGGGGTAGGGTGGTGACCGTTTCCGCAGCCTAGTACAATGGCACGTGTGATGAGCTGTGTTGCTCGCGTTCAGTACTGTGGCTTTGACAGACTGTGTTAATAAATGGTCCGAGACGTTTACCACTATAGCATTGTTAGCAATCTTTATCCTTTTGTGAGATTCCGAGGCGATTGCATCCATTTACCGACTGGATTTGGATAATAATTTTGGATCAGCTTGATCTATTGGTTCAAAAATGATTGTCAGTGGGGAAATTTTTGATAAAGCACACTCAATCGATCGCCACTTAACATATAATTTGTTTATCTTCTGTTCCAAATCGCCGACTCTATTTTCTATCCCGCTGTATATATCGACCAGTGATACACAACATGTATTGACGGTTGCCGTCATGTCAGCGTTTGTGTTTCTTATCCCTCTGGAGGCCTGAATGGTTCGTAATGGAAAAGGTTGAAAATAACGAACAGATACAGACTCAGACACTTTTTGGTTCCAGAACAGAGGCGGCCGTGTTTGTAGAGCATCTGGAGTTGGATCTGACACATATAGAAGTTTTATTGGGCTGCTGCACCTCAGAAAGAAATGTATGTAGAGATATCATTGAGTCACCCCGTCAATAAATATAGTTGATCGGAAACATCGAGATTGATGTGCCTGATGTGCAAAGGTGTGTGAGGAGAGAGGGACTGGAGGCTGAGGGCTCGGATTTCAAAGTTGACCGAAATACCAGTGATTCCTCTAGCAGTAGTCGCGCGGGATCTCGGGTGTTAGAAAAAAGCTATTGGATTTTTCTGAGTATATAGACAAAGCTCTACCATAGAGGCGCCGAACCAAGCACCGAATAACATTTAAGGCCTTGGAGGTCACGACTGACAGAGAGGTACAAGTTGATACCTAAATGACGTGATCCAGCCGGCAATCGGTATATGCTTATTGAACGGAGTCGCTAAGAGTAAGCTTGTATAGATTTCAACCGAAAGTTTTTGGAAAAGGCTTATGTTGATATTTCGCGATAACAGACTACGGATACACGGTTGGGCGGCGCAGCTAACAGCTCTGAAAATACAGTGCTTCAATGTGGATGGAAATTTATGCTAGAAATGGCACAAAACCGAGCCTTGTTGGTGGAAAAACCAAAAAACTGGACAACCCGATTTTCACGTCTAGATGACCTTGGTGTTACAACTGGGGCAATGCATGAGGCAGGGTATGGTATCTGGAAATCTGCCCTAGGCCTTACCATTTACAACGATGGAAAACGGCCTCACCAGGCAGCCGCAATGCGCTTGATTCGAGCAATTTGAAGGAAAGCTTGTTCAGAGATTTTTAGCTAGTATAAGTAGCGCAGTCTTCAGTCCGAAGCGGAGGATTTACGGGGATTGGGAGACTGTTGACTGCGATAGAGCCAACGGGAACACAGCACTTGTAAGGTAATATGGAGCTTTTTGCAAGAAGAAAATTCACAAGCCGGGTGGAGTACTGGCAGCTGACGGAGTTGTGATCGCCCTATATGTTCTCTTGGTTGATGAGGTAATTTTCAGCCCCAAAAATCTAGAATTTTTATGCTGTCAGCAAAAGATAAAGCAGTGCCACTGGGGACCAATGGGAATACACCATTGATACACTTGAGAAATGGAGGTTGACCCAAGACACTTCCCTGAGAAACACCACTCATGATCGGTTCGGAAGATAATAGATGGTCGCCGGTCAGAACCACCTGATCACGATCTGACTATTGTGAGCAAATCCAAAGTTGCGAATTTTCGAGAATACTGAACGAGCGGATCTCGGATTAAAGTGAGCGCATCAGCAATTTTTTGATCGTATCAATAAATATGAAAACTGCTGATTGGTCCCGGTCAGTGGCATTAATGAGATTGTTAAAGAAGCTCACTTGACACAAAAGCATCTTAATAATTTACCGTCAAGTGCTGTTTAACAGGTTGTTCGTCAGGGATTTCCAGACTTTGAATTTGACTGGGAGTGTAATCTCACACATATTGTATGTATGTTTTGTTGGTGGACGGCTCTCCGGAACATGAAGACGGTATTTTAAAAAAAGAAAAATCGCGGGCAATTACCACCATTTGAAGAGAGTTCTATTCATCGTACATAGCTTAAGATTTTTTAGGTAAAGAAGTCCACACCGATGCGGTTTAGGTGGACGTATGACGGAAAGTACCGTTGTGGCCTATTTTCCAGAAATCTCCGTCCTGGAGTTTAATCTGCCGACGTCACAAGCGTCGAAGCTAGAGGGTGAGAGTCTGGCAGTATTGGGCGCGGAAGGTATAGTAACGTGTGTCCAAGTTATTACGGAGGTGGGAGAGTGAACTCTGAGTGCTTTCACGATGGCCGCTGTTGTTTCAACAATAAATAAGCCAGTGACAATTAGTTTTGGGAGACTACGAGTTGAACAATGAGACGTTTGTCCTAGTGGCTTTGCCGCCTTCCCTGAGATTTTGGAGTGTTCGGCGCGCACGTTTCTTGACCAAGGAGTTCATCTTCTTTAAAAAGCGAGAGTTTTAAGTGTGGTCTAAAAGTGGGACAAATAAGAAGTAACGAGATACGGGACACTTACATCAGTACTCAAGAATCTTACTTTGGACACAAGCTAAAAGCTTTAGCTCCTGAAAATGTTCTGGTTGGAGTAAGTACCAAAGCTGTTGAGGCGTAGAGAAAGGCTTTCTTATAAAGAACCAGCTGCCGTCTGACGGACTGGCTTTGAAAAAAATAACACCTTCTGAGAGGTCGAATGTTGCGCGGAACAAGTGTCCAACTTTCATGAGAAATGAATGTCTTAGGCGAAGCAGGATTTGAAGTATAGATGAAGGCTTGAGAATGCAGGACAACATTTTGTGATCACCACCTGGAAAGGAACCTGAAACCACAGAGAGACAGCTGGTGAATAAAATGTCCAGAAATTTCGGTCCTCTGGCGGCAGTCGCAACTTCCAGGGTTTGTTGGCCAAAAAGGATGCAAGAGAAGAATTCAAATAAGCCTTTAGGGCCAGACGGTAGAGATCAGCTTATTTCGGGGCAACGAAGTAACCTGCTTAAATGTTTTACACCGCATGGAGGGTCAGACGTCATGTTGAGGGTTTCTATAACAAGATCCAGGCCAAGCTGGTCCCAGCCAGGCGGGTGGTAAATGCAACCTGTTGATAAGCCCTTGAGACCAAATTGGGATAGTAGTCATAAATAGTCACAGGCATAACCAGTTTGAGGTTGGTCGATGACAGTGGTTTGCATGCTTGCCGGACGTTCATCAAACAATCACTTCCACTTCCAGTTTTCTGGGCGTTTGGAAGCATCTTGGACCCAGCAACAGAATTATCCCCGGGTGATTTGTTTCCAGTGAGCCATGTTTTGATTACTGTTATAACCTCCGGATCCACTGCGACAGCTTAAGGTTGCAAGAAGTCAATATTACCTGACGGATGGCGAGTATTTACGAGGCGTGGCAAGCACGTGCTAGTGTTTTGTTTTGTGGCCTTACTAGTGGTAGGACGGTGGAACGATATGAAGCTTTAAAGTGTGGGTTTTCCCGCGTGGCACGTGCAAGGTATTAGGGACGGACCTCAGAAGGTGGGAGCCGGTGAGGTGTAGGGAAGTTTCGTCGCATGCCACCGAGATCATCTCAGGTAGGGTAGTGTAGGAAGTGTTGACAATTATTCTGGAAAAAGGTAACCGGAACACACAAAAATGGGGGATGGTATGCGGAGTGTGGTTTGCTAGCGGAAACGTGAACGACTCAGAAGTTGCAGGTCCTGGTATGTGGTATATTCGGACGAGAAAAACGGAGGTTATGAGGCTTTAGTGCTATAAGTCGCTGGAACTTTACGCGGGGGGGGGGGTCGTGGAAGTATTCGGTGGGTAGGAGATCCCAGTTATGATGGCAAGAGGAAGGAGAATCGGATAATTATTGAATGGTAATGAAACCGGAGAATGTAGGTTGAAGGCATCGGAAGGTTAGAGAATGACCTGTCACGTAGAGTCGGTGGAAAAGAAGAGCTGTGCAGTAGAACACCAGTATTGGTCTCGTGGAAGCAAGTGGTGCTGGAATTTTGCTGGGAGCAGAAGGAGTCCAAGAAGCTACCCGGTTATGGAACAGAATTTAAAGGCACTCGCATTGGTGAAGGTCCACCAAGGAATCCGCTGGGCTGTGGCCTTTGCGTAAAAGTCGAAGGGTGACCTAGTGACTCAAGAGGACTGCTATCTAGTACCCTGGCGTTGGAGCCTTTGTTGAGGGGGGGGGGGCGGATTGACAGCTTTCGGCTCTGGCCTTTTTTAGGTGCCGAAAATTGACAGTGATTGCATGAGAGCAAAAGCCACAAACTTTTGACCCGGTGATGATTAGGCAAATCTCAGGGACCAGCGTATGCAGTTAGAGACGCAGCTTGGACGCATTTAGATTGTGGGGAGTAAACCAGGTGGTTCACGGGCTAGCTTCAGTCGAGAGGGATTCAGCTGTGGTATGGTATACTCAGAAGTATAAAACTTGGTCACGGCTGAAGGTTGAGGAGCAGAATGATCGTACTTTGTTTTATGTGTCCTCCTATGAGACCATGCCAAGTGCTTTGGGCTAGGCAGTCCACGAGAACTAAGCAGCCGTTTATGATGTATAGGGCTTGATTGTTTGGTAAGAATCAGCGGACTTGAGCCACAGGCCTATATTTTGCTCTTAATCAATTTAGGGCGCTGAGACCTGCAGATCTGGAGAGGGTCAGGAGTTGCATGGAGTTCTACGTCAAGTGGTTGTTGGGAGATAGACAGTGATTGCACTGAGTGGATTGAGAGACTGCATTGGCGTGAACATGGTATTCTCAGGAACTTCAGTCAGCATTCTGAACTGAATAAAAGGCTCTCACTGACGGCGGTCGATTTGAATCAACATTTTGATTGCACCGTTATTTTGCCAACCGGAATAGCTTTGAACCCCCTCGATCGTTGGTCGGTCGCTGGGTTAGCCTGAGCCCATCAACACTTAATAAGCTACACCATCTCCTCGCCAAACACAGTGATTCTGCGGCAATATTAACAGAAGTCAACAATATTTGGCATAAAAATCCTTTGAAACCACCTATGATACCGCGGAAGAGAACTGGTGGTAAAAGGGTGTAGTTGTTTAATTTTGAGCGAAACTTGCATGAAATGGTGGGAACCTTCTTCAAAAAAAATTCGCTTTCATTCTGATCTCTTTTGGCCTAGTATTACCACAGCCAGACCATCAGAGAAACTAAAGAGTATCTCGATCCTTCTGGGGCTCCTTTACTAACAGAAACACATTAGCATCGGCGGATAAGGCCACAGACCCCTCACCAACCCAAGGAAATACCCCACCAAAGTAGGAGCTAAGTTGTGAGCCTGCGATAAAAGTGCATTTGGTAGTTCCTTCTGGAGTGCTGCACTATCGTCAAAAGCAACCCAGAACTCTTCAGGCTTCTCAGAATTCGACATCAAGTGTTGTGGCAGACACAAACCAACTTTCCTATCTGACTTAGGCTTTTGCTGTAGTGGGAACGCATATTGCCGATCAACGTAAAGCCTAATTGCGGTAATAATTTAAATTATAATTCGCAAGTGCCTGAAGATTTCACCTCCCAGCAACCTCAAAAATGAAGGACTATCAGCCGATAGCGAAGTTATGCCACGCTTTCGTGCTACAACGGCAAAACGAAACAAGAGTTTGCAAGACCGCCCCCTCCTCCAGAGAGTGGGAGGCTGCTAAATGATTACTCTCATCGAAATCTTTGTCAACTGATGTTTGCGGGTTGTCCTCAGTATCATGCAGGCTGTGGACGTAAAACTTCCTGAATTAACCGGATCAGCCACCTTCCAAAGAACTCCATGTTTTTTTCTTTTTCACTGATCAATCGTTTTTGGTTTTAGGATTCGGTCAACTTATAATGATTATAATAACAATAATAATATTAATAGTTTATTTCGGAGACGCCCAAAGCATACCCTACTCATGATCAAAATTTCAACAAGCAACAAAAGTGACAGATAAAGCCCATGGGAAGCTTGGAAATGCGCAAAGCAAGGGAAAGGTGTGAAGCAATAGAGGGAGGATGAGAAAAAGAAAAACACGTGCACACCAAGGGGTTTTTGAGGGGGTTTAAGTGAACCCAGGGATAGACTTGAATATTTGCCCGGCAAATCGGAAAGTCAAGTCCAGGTGGAGGAGCTGACTAAGCTAAGTGAGGACGACCGGGACCTAAGAGTTTTGCATAAGGGCTAAAAAACGGCATGGGAAACTATCGTTACGAGAAACGATGAAGGAAAAAGGAAAAAAGAGAAGGGAGGAAGAGAAACATTTGAGTTTTATGGCCAGGGACTAGGTAGCTATGAGCAATGTCTTACTGAAATAAATGGACGGTGTCAATTTGAAAACAGGGAGCGACCAACGTATAGGGGTTTGGTTGGTTTAGATAACATGGAATAAACTTGGTTAAGCCTCGATGAATTTATATATGCCAGGTGAACATGAAGGGTCAACAGAGAGAAAGAAACGACTCTGGATGCCTAGGAATGATGGCTGTGAGCAGAAGTTGATAGACGAAGGAATATGAGGGAGGGGATCAACGAACACAGGTGAATCTGACAGTCTGATTATTGCAAGTGTGACATTTGGTGACGGTCAAACATTAGTGAAGCGTTAATAAATGGACGCAGATTATGTAGCAGGTTGATAGCCGTTAAAATGGCTGTAGAAGGCAGAAGGAATGGAAATACACGGTGGTTGAAGAAGTGTAAAAGGCCCCTGGAGAATAGTAACTTTTAAAGTAGAAGAAACGTGGTGCAAAGAGGCAGCAAGTGTACCACAAGAAAGAAATAAGTAAGTGGAGGATCAGGTATTACCAGATAACATGTTTCGAAATTGTGAGCGAAAATGATGACGTTACGCGGAAAAGCAGCGCAGCCTGAAAGGCACACTGAAAACGCTCGTGGCGAGCAATTTACATAGCAGATGAGAGTGCCAACCGAAGAATACCAGGTAGGAGATGACCAATCAGATCGTTTTACTGCAGATGAAATACGATGAACATAGAGAGAGAAAAATGTTACCGGACAGAAAAACCTGTGGTGGAGCACAGGGCACGAAAAATAGTTATGCGTCGGAGCTGGGAGAATGGAATTGAAGAGCTGCTTGCTTACGAGGATAACACAAATGGATTCAGCCAGAAGTTGCCAATCGGAGCACCGCCTAAGGCGGAGATGCAAGGAAGCATTGCGTTTTCAAACATGGAAAATATGGAGGTGGTAAAATGATAATAAATTTGGCAGTCAAAAATGTGCCGAGGTTGGAACGGCAGGTTCTTAATTGACGATTGGTCATGGTTACAGATGTGTCTGGTGCGTAAGGGTTGGAGGTATGAGATGGACAAAAAAGAATATGACAAAGTAGTAGCTAGTGAGGTATGCAATCACTGAGCTTTATAAGTATATGGAGGTGCCATTTGAATGGAGAGTAGGAGCCGATAGGGGCAAAGCGGGTGGAAAAGTAAATATCTTGGGATTTGGCAGAGTAAAATGCATAGAGCGAGAGTGATATCATGCAGCAAGGGATATCATGGTGAAAAATGGTAGGAACAAAAGCAGAATGGGTAAGTGGGCATACCGAGATTGAACAACGCGGAGGGGAACTGATGAAGGTGCTTACAAGAGCGATAGATGAGCGAATCGTGGCGGAAGGAGAATGGTAGGAGAGCGTAATCCACAGCCGAAAGTGTTGAATGGGGGGGGTGAAGAGAGCTGGAGCTTGCAATCCGCAACTGGTGCTGGGGTGTGAGGCTGACCGTGCGCTGGACACTCAACGTGAAAAACATTTCGTGAAGTGAGCGCAGGAAGTGTGATCCATCAGCCCTATTGCGCTCGCACATCGTTGCAAGCGGCCTGCGGCCTGACCGCACCCCTCACCGTTGGGATTGGCGTGAGTGATCAACGATGGCCGTAAAAAGGGCTGAGCAACCACGATAAGGGTATATGATCCGGATAACTTTTTCAGGTTGTGGGAACTTGGACAACCGAGCCAACTGGCACGACGAGTGATGGACGGCCATGCAGCATTCTTATCCAGGTGCGCCAGCCAGGGAGGTGATCGGCATAGTGCTCAAGGTGGTTGACTGCATAAGGGACCCTTGGAAAGAGAAATGAGATGGAGAAACTCAGTCTGGGTATGGCCCAGCTGAGAATCAACGGAAAGAAGAACAAAAGTATAGCACGGGATCATCGATGGAGTGGATCGCCAAGACAAACTGAGGCCATGGAAGGTGAAACTAAGAAAGGGAACGCATAAGTAAGAGCTGGAAAATCTAATGAGGACGTTATTATATGGCCTGGAGTAGTAATTCAGTCGAAGGGAAGACTAAAATCTGTGCGAAGTTATTGAAGAAACTTAGTTGGGAGACAGGGTGGGGGCATAATCGGTGATTTCATAACTGGATGTTGAGCTAAGTTGGTGAGCCACGCCAAGCGAAAGAAATAAGGCTAGATTATCCAGTTCGAAATCACAGAGGTAGCGATGGGAGTATATGAAATGAGACCTTGTGTGTAAAGAAGGTAACGTAAGCAGAAATATATCAAGGGGAGTCGGGCTTATGCCTGTTCCGTTGCTATACAGTGGGGGACAACAGAAGATGAGACGTTGAAGGAGGAGGACATGCATGGCTCGGTAAATAGATGGGTATTAGTAAAAATTCCAGAACAACGAAACAAATTCTGTAGAAGTTGGCGGGGTAGATGGACCTCAATACTGGTCGATTAGTAAACGGACTAAGGCAAAGCTGTGTCTATGGCACATGAGACTAATACAGGAAACGGTGAACCTTGGATAACTGAAAGCCGTAAGATTCAGTAACCACGTTGGGATTTGATCTGGAGTAGGTAATCAGTCGAAGAGAAAAAATGAATTCTGCACAAAATTGTGGAACAACCTTAGTCGGGCGATGTGGTGCGGCAGAATTGGTGACGCCATAACTAGATGTTGAGCTCAGTTAGTAAGCCACTCTAAGCAAGAGAAATAAGACTGGGTTTTCCAGTTCAAAATCGCACAGATAGTGGAAATATTTCAGGTGGGACCTTATGTGGAAAAGAGGCAACGTGAGCAAAGAGGTTTTGGAGAGCGTTGGGTTACTAACCGTGGTTTTACTAATAGTTACAGAACAGCATTAGTGTGTATATATGTATATATTTGTATGCATACATGCACATATATAAATATGTGCACTGGGATCCAATTTGATTCGTCTGAATTGTGAATGGATACTCTTCATTGATGAGCCCACAAATGAATCACAAGTGTATTTTATCATAGATTTTCGTGCCTGGGTCACTGCTAACCAAACGTACAACGAGGCTGCATGTGCAAGCATTCATATTGATGGTAAGCAATGTGAAAGTGTGTGGACAAAATTTCCCCGGAAGCACACGACCGGTCTTTCGGTTGTTGCCGCCCACGCGTTTACATAATACTGACTATCAATATGAATGCTTGCGCATGCAGCCTCGTTGTTCGTTGGGTCAGCAGTGACCCAGACACGAATAACTATAAGAAATCACAGTTGTGATTCATTTGTGGGCTCTTCAATGGAGAGTATCCATTCACACTCCAGACGATTCAAAATAGATCCTGGTGAACGTATAACATCGGAGTGTACAAGTATGAAGACCAGTGGGCACGGGAGTACCGGGTACGCATACCGGATGAGCGGCAATAACCGCCAAACCGGTCGTGTGCTTCCGGAGCAATTTTGTCCACACGTTAACGTACTACTATCTGTCACTATATACATATATATGTATCTCCACATACATCATATGTGTTGTATATATAGCGGTCCAGGACCTAATTACTGATGCAGTTCCTATAGCGTTGTTGAGGTTGATTTCAGGGCCGCAGACGTGATATAACTAAAAAAACAATAAATCGCGGAGCAGATAAGGCATATTAACAAACTGTGAGGAGTGTTATGGTGGCCTCTCTAAAAATGCGAACGCACCCGGAAGGACTTACTTTGAAGTGAAATTGACAGGATTCAATAAGTCCGTATGGAAAAACAATTAGCGGACGCAGACATGTTTTAAACAGGCCAACGTTGAGGTCTGAGGAGAAGCGGTCAAACAGAGCAATCAGAATCCAGAAGCGGTGAAATCATTTTAGAAGGTAAGGTTATGCTAGAAAGCAGATCAATGGCTCAAAAGTCGAGGCTTTTCCCGTAGGCTTAACTTTCGGTTATGTGGACGTTGAATGAGCGCAAAACAGTTGGGACAGGAAGGAATTTACCAATAGCTTGCACCAATGCATGCTCTGACTGAGAAAATCTTATGTGCAAAATAAGTTTATTCCATATTCTGGAGCACGTTAAGAGAAATGCCTTAGAGCGTAGAGCAGTCCTCGTGGAGAGTTTGGTAGTTGTAAACTGTCTATTAGGGAGTAAATATCCAGTATCCGGGAAGAAGCATAGCTGGCTGGAAGAATAGGATTGCTTAGCCAATAGGTTGTACATAAATATCAGGTTCAGTTTGATGCGACGAAGCCACAATGGTTGGATTTTGGGAGAAATATATTGTTTCCTGTAGTTTGAGTTTGACGACCAACAAAAAAGCTGCTTTGTGAATATTCTCTGAATACGTTCGATAACAATTCATCGGATTTCCGCATACTAAAAAAGGTTAAGGTACAATATTCGAGGAGGGGCCTGGGATGCACCTTGTACATGTGAAGGATGCTCTCCCTGGGGTTAAAATGGTCTGAACAGAAAACCAAGACACTTTTCAGCCTTCATCGTTTGGAAGACAGCACGTACGGAGAAGTTGAAACTGCAAGGATAACTTAAACCAGGGTCTCTTACTAAGGGCTGGCTATCTATGGGTGAACCGCCGATGCATAAGAAACCGGGACAAACCTGGCATTTGTAAGTAGGGAAAATACACTTATCGGCGGAGAATTTCATCGCCCAGGTTTGGCACCCTTCATCAAGAGGGGCTGAGTCAGCGGAAATCTCGGAGAGAGTAGCAACAAAATTGCCAGGGGAAAGAGTGTAGACCATCTCAATGTCGTCCGCGAACAAGAACGGCGTGCCATTAGGTACCGTCGAAGGCATGTCGTTTATATATAGGAGGAAAAGAAGGGGGCCAAAACGCTGCCCTGACTAACACCGCCAGTAACAGGCCTAGGGTTAGAAGTGCGTCCGTTATTCAAGACAACCTGCGAACGATGAGATGAATAAGATGGAAACCAGGAAGGCAGCGGATCGATAATGCCAAATGATCGTAGCTTTGTTAAAAGGTGGGGGTGAGGAACACGATCAAATGCCTCAGGTGGGTCAGGACAAAGAACAACAAAAGGTTTCCCACATTTAGCGGAGTCGGTGACGAGATTCAGAAAATCATACTGACAAGTCATGCAGGACCCTGATCGGAGGAACCCATGTTGGTTGTCAATATTAAGTTTGAGGTCTAATAAGTAGTTAACAATGTGGCCCAGCCTAAAATTTCGTGGCTCGTTCCAGCCAAATTACGAATCAAGAGATTGGTATGCGACCAGTCAGAAGTGCTTCGGTCTCGAGCAGAGCTGCATGCTTCCGAGAGCACCCTCAGGTAGCGGGGAGGGTCAAGGCCACCAAACCGGTGGTTAGTCATGAATAAGGGGTCCTCGGGCTCACCCAATAAGAGGCAGCCGATTAGCAGTAGCAGGACCTTTGGATGTGGTGGGGCTTCGTTTGGCCAGAATTTTCCTTCCAAAAGTACCACGTGAATCTGTTCACTCCACAGAGATATTGGGCTTGCGGCCCGCCGTCAAATAATTCCATTGCTTTGGCTGTCCTGAACTTTGCACTTAGAAACGCAAAGGCCAGAGGCGCACCATCAAACGAAAAAGGATGGACTGGGCTGCGAATCTCACAAAAGTCCTAAACAGTGCTGGGGCGCCGCTTCCAATCACCTTTCCCAAGGCTCCCCGAGGATTATCGCGAACTCACGCGCTCCCACCATGCTACGGAGTTGCCGTTGATTGGCGCACCTCGAGTCCCAGCGGTCGAGGTAATAAGCTAGCGAGATGTAAGGAAGCTGTTAGACGTAAGTAGCCACAGTTTTACGGTGCGGACACCATATGATTACCCTGTGGAAGTTCCTTGCCTTTGGAAGTTCTGCTACCCTTCTCTGGCACTTGGTGCGTTACAGTTGCCGGAATGGATACAGTTCAGTCGCTTCATCACAGTGGGCCTGAGGAAGAATCCGAACGCCATGGCCTGGTAGCCTCTTTGAAAGCACTTACAACAGCTCCCTAAATTCTTAAAAACTGGCTTCTTTGAGGTTGGCACCGGCAAGGTCTCTCTCCAGAATCCATCGGTGAAGGATACCTTTGAACCAACAAAAGCGGCTGAAAATAACGAACGATGACTTCTGAGGTAAATTACGAGATCTGTGAACCGTGTTTCAGGAGGTGATACCCTCTTTTCGGCGGTGTTTGGGATGCTCATACAGGCCACTCGGATGGGTACGCTCACCATGTCTCAGGAAAGTTTGGACTCGGACAAATCTGTGAAAAAGGAAACCTCCTAGTGAATCCAGGAAAAATCAATAGGTTAGCCACCTGGAACATTCTCTCCCAACAACTACAAGGACATATGGTAAGCTGATGGTTAAATGACGGAAGCTCAGCTCATCGAATGGATCATATTCCGAAAAGATCCCCTTGGAATGTATCACTAGAGGACCAACTAATTACTGAGGAGCAGTATCAGTGAGCATAGTTAGTGTAGACCATATCATTGTAAGTGCTTGCCTCAAAATCCATCCGCCCACGATCGTCAGTCTCCCAGCCGGCTGAAACAACTTCGCAGCCCACAAATACCAAAACTGCGCAACTTTCTCTCAAAAAATTGTCAGCCTGACTGAAAACAGCAACTACAGCATAAAGAGATAAGTGCTTTGCAAAAGAACGGTGGAAGTTGATCAAATCCTTGGTCAAAACAGTTGCTTGGAAAGGTCTGGATGGAACTGAAAAATATCTTGAATACTTGATCCCAGGGATCACCTTACAACACTCGGCCAAGGTCCAGGAGGCTCTGGTATTTGTAAGCACCGAGGCTACAGCGCTAGGCCCTGCGCCTTGTCATACTTGATCGTAAGAGGTACTGGATCGACGCGGCAGAGGAGACAGAGATCGCTTTCGGTGTTGGTAAATTTGACAAATTATTTCAGCTCATTTGGAACGCTTCAAATGAGGAGTGCAAGCCTGAATCCATCCTACATGGTGCAATAGGCCACGTAATCTCCGAAAAAGAAAGAAAATCGGAGTCTATGTAGGGTAATTCGACCGACCTTTCCATCACATCACGGACTTTCAACACTCTCCGATAGTAGGGATGCAATACGTCAAGTGCGGGCCACCAAGTATAATGGAAATCGCCGGAGTCGTCAGTCTGTTGAGACTCAGGAAATGACAGCGTACCACGGAAGTGTAAGAGACCTTTTTATCCCCACCGATAGAAGGACTCCCCGTGCTATTCCAGTATACACGGGAAGATGAGGCACTTTCAGCTGAGCGGAGAGCCTTCATTCTGTCACCTTCTCTCAAGAAAGGATAGAGCACAACGTGCAAAAGCTACCAGAGATCAATTTCGTTGAAGTTGCTACGAAGGTTCTTCTGCAAACTTCTAATCGATTGCTTCTAAATGAAGAGCGACTTCCGCGCTCTACCGGGCCAAGGGGATTCCCACCTTGGCGGAGCTTTTGTGGACTAAATCTTTATATTGCTTCGAGTAATGAAACAATATCAAGTGTCGGCTGTCGATAGCAGTCTGCTTCATTTATTTTATGTCTGTCTTTGTCTTGGTTATTCGAGAAAGCCATTGGATTATGCTAGAAGCCGACGGTATTCCTGCTTGTTTCTCGAGGATCCTTGGGGCTTACTGCGCCACCACTGGCTCGCGCGTCCGAGTGTATGGCGGAGACCCTTCGGCGTTCGCAATCAGCATAGTAGTCAAATGTGGATGTCCCCTCTCACAAGTGTTGCTCAGTTATGCAATCGGTCGATAAAAGAATGAAGCCTCGGCTGATTATCCCAACTTCCGGATGAGCTCAACGGTTGGGCGCGCATTTATGTTATACTTGACAGTTCCCAATGCTATATTGCTCACCAATGAGCTCGTCTCCGCCGACCTGGCCTTTAAAAGAGGCCTTACACTGTAACTCTACTACCTCTGCGCCACAGGCGACCAGGTACACCCGATGCCGACACTCCCCCTCTCTTTAGCGCCGCGAACTAAGGCCATTGTCTTCACTGATCCATAGCGAACTTACCTCCTGCTTTCATAAGATAACCCTGTTGCTCACCTACGTTCATCTGTTATCCATCATATTTTTCTTCTCCTCAGTATCTGTTGTTTCTCAGCTGGGACACCCCCAGAATGCGTTTCTATATCCCTTTTTCCCTTCCAGTGGTCCTCAATGACGACCGACCACTTCGAACACTGTGCTTTCCATCTCCCTGGCAGGTGCACCTGGACAATAGTGCTAAACGGTGCCCAGCGCACGGCCAGTCCCACCCACTATCACCGGCTGCGTATAACACGCTAACTTTCCCCGGACTAACGAATCCAATGCTTTCGGTTGAAAATTGCATGATCCTCATCTTTATTTCGCCACAGTTTGTTCACCTATAACTCTTATCATTTGTTGCCACTTCCCATTTTTGTCGCCCTACCACGGTATGCACACCTACCCGTTCTGTCCTCCCTCCTATCGCCCTCTCTGCATCAACTCTCATTGCATTGAGTCACTATCGTCCTAACGACTCTTCTCTGCCGACGCTCCCCAGTATCTCTTTTCCCACCTGCAGTCATTGCTGGCTTTTATTCCCTGTGCACTTGGTATTACACTCTGCTCGGAATGCCCGTTGATAGCATTCTTATACCTGTCGTTTTGGTAAATCCCTCCTTGTTCTCCCTCCTTATGCCCAATGCCATTATGCACCAATCACACCCGCACCCATAACCAATCCGCATATCAGAACTTGCCGCTCCAAACTTCGCTTCTTATATATTCGCATTTATTATCTAATCACCACCACCATATTTTCATTTCTTGGCTCCGCGATTCCTCTGTGGTTCTTTCCATTAGGCAGTGTCCCGATGAGTATCCACCTGTTCAATTGTCTGCCGGCACACAGCTCCCCAAGTTCATTGCCCCAACTCCGTCGCGCATTCAATTTTGGGCCTTTTTGTTCTATTGCTGTTTCACTTATCTCGGGGCGGCTTGCTTTCTTCTCCTCCTCCTTCGTATTTCATCTGCAGTAAAATGATCTGATTGGTCATGTCTTACCTGTGTCTCCTCGTTCATTGCTTGCATCCCTTGATCCGCTTATTGCCCACTACAGGCATTTTTCTGTGCCTTCAAGTGTGGTCCGCTTTTCCATAATCCACCAATTGTAAAGACAACGTTGCGTCACGATGTTCTTTTACAGTTCCAAATCGTTTTATCTGTCACTACCCAATTCCCCTGATCCGTCACCACATGTCGCACCCGCATTGATCAAATAATTAGACTCATTCTTGCTTGATCTCTCCGATCCTATCTTTCATCTTCCCTCGTTCATTATCTGCCCTTCACGGCCGGCACCAACTTAGTGCTTCTTCAGTCTTCTCCATCTGTTGATCCACTATGTAATCCCGTCATGAAAACTTCGTTTGAATTCTCCCAAGTCAATCCTGCACACTTTGATCCAATCCTATCTCCCTCTTTCAATCACTGATACTTTTTTCTCCTAGTGCTCTATTGCTCCTTGCTCCTACTCCTCGCATATCCATTTATATATATATATATATACATATATATATATCTACATATATATATACATATGTATATATTCATCTGCACTGCATCCTGCACCTTTGCCGGCTACTTTTCATGCTACCATCCCGCTGACCCTCATGATATGCGTCCACTCTTTTTACATCTGCACCTCATATTTACCACATCAAATCCCTACAGATGATTCTTGCCATCCCTACCACCATTTACGTATTCCAATGTCCGCTACCTGTTCTGCGATGAGTTTTGTGCCCTGTCCGCCGACAATCCACTGCAGAGTGCCAATGCTTCATTGATATCCAATCCACTGCAGTGCACCTCACTTTTTTCTCCATCGTCCCGTGCTACTGCAGCTCCTTATACCGATTTCTAACCATTCTCGTCTTTATCAGTCGGCCTTCAGATGTATCCACCCGGGCCAGTCACATTCCCCATCTGACTTTGACTTTCAAACTCACTGGGCACCCATTCAAGTCCACCCTTGAGTTCATTTAAACTCCCCACAATCTCTATGGTGTGCATACATTTATCCTATTTTAATCCCACATTCTTCCCCCTTCTGAGCCTTTTATCTTACATTTTCATGCAAGTTTCCACATTTTCATGAATTATATCTGTCCATTCCATCACCTGTATCAACAGGGACATGCAAATGCATGATTCGGGAACCTCCAAAATAACCCAATATAATAATAATAATAATAATAATAATAATAATATAAATAATAATTACTAGTAGCTGAGACCTGGAGCTTGCTGACAATGTTGCCTTGTTAAGAGGCTCTCCATTCAAATATCTGCTAGCTGTGGACCGACCCGAACACTTCTCAAGGACTACTGGCCCGGGAGTGAACTCCGCGAAAGCAAAAGCTTTGTCGACTTGCCTTTGGGCATCAGCTCAGCAGCTGTACGTTGATAGTCAGGCGATCGAGTACGCAACCAGTTCCAACCTCTGGGGTCAACCCTGCTCCCGAAGGGTCAAGCAACGGAAGAAGTGCCGTCAAGGATTGACAATGAAAGGCGAGCGTTTTTTCGGCTTTGGCCTGTGCCATGGCGTCTCAAAGTAGTTGAGAAAGATTTGCATCTTCTGCCCAGCCATCCGGCCTGTATTTACATACGCACGCATACACACAAGTATAAGATGGTATTTTTGCCTACGCAGTTATATGCAAACGTGTTTGAGAACCTTTGAGAAAAACATGGAGCACCTCGAACAACATACAGCCTGTGGTCTGCGATACTGAAAGAAAAATTGGGTGACGATTTTCGCTGAACCTGCAGCAAACCCCAGTGCGTGGCTGACGAGTGTCCGAGATACATATGGGTTTGATTTATCTCCTGGCAAGAGAGAGATATGATAGAGTGAAGAAAAATAAATATCTGCACCGTAGTCGAGCGGCGCATCACTGAGCCGGGACACTTTTAGACCTTCATCAAGGGCCAGCGTGCACCTTCAGCCAACAACGAAACCCATGGGCAATAATTAACAAGATGCGTTGAAGACCGGGACCTTATTCATCTCATCCAAAGAGGAATGATGCCGGCGATTGTGGTTTTCTTGTTTACACAACCTTCTCAAACGACATTTGTCAGCATGAAGACCCCGGAGACTACGATTGGAACTATCACCAGTTCTTTTGGTTGCCTACTCCATGACGTCTGATAGAGCCGGTACCAGTTATGGGTTTCGCGGAGAATACTTAGTTCTAACCGTCCCTCTCGTAGACATCTGGGGTTTTATTCCGGTCAGAAAGTATACAAGTGTACCAATTGCCTTGCCGACGAGCCTTGGAATTGGCGAACTGATACACATCACGGAATCCTGGTTTGTTGCTTGTCAAAAAACCTCGTGGGCCTCTTTCATCCGATCAACTGCCACGTACCAGGACAACCCTCTGAAACCCACTTCTTTAGTGTGATGCAAACTAAGGTCACCCACTTAGCCCAATTTCTCCAGTTCATCTGCAAAGCTGCTCAACTTCTGAGCACAAGGTGAATAGTATTCCAGACCTTGGGAAACTTATCCTGGCCCAGATAACTAATTTGGCGTGCAGCTTAAGACATGATGGCGCTGATCAACTAATTTCCTAAAACATTTACCTTTCCAGCTAAATATTCCCGCTACCAAGAAGAGGTGAAAGACCTCGTATAACTTCTTCTGTTTCCCCTTCACAATACTTAAACAAGTTATTCTAGCGCTGACCGTCATTTTTCACTCCGCCTTTTGTCTGACAGTCAAATTGTCCAAAGAACAAAGCACACTGTGGAGGAGAACCGGCGAGCTCTAAGAATGTACTTTCAGAAACTCTAATAATGCCGGCAGCCGGCTTATCCCATCAATAGCACTCAATGGGTCGGATTTACCAACAAGAAGAACATGGCCATCGCAGCTTTCTCTAGTCTTGGAAATACCGGTATCTATGACTGATAACTCACTATGGCCGCCGCTATCAGTCCATTTCCCAACTGATGGATATCCCATAGCCATCTCCACCATCACGTATTGCAAGCTCCCCGGTTATTATTCGGTTGGATTCAGCTAACATTTCATGGCCTCATCGGCTTCCACCTGTGAATGAGCGATTTTTGATCCCAGCCCAAACAGATTTTGAACGTTTGACAAATCTACGCCAAAAGCAGAGGCAGGAGACTTGAAGGAGGGTGGGGTAACAGCTATTTCAGCTGTTGGCTTATAGTGGAAGTTAGCCCTGCTATCTAATTCCATTGATAGTGGAGGAAGATTACAGACGGCGGAAAAAACAGCCGAAAACAGCTGGAAAGAGTTTCAAACGAAAGGGTTTAAGCTAACAAACTTACATGCATAGGCAAAAAGCAACCCATGTAATGTTGAGCTTAAAGTCGCATCCAAGAGGCGTAACCTTGAACCGACAAATCCAAATCTCCCAATGACTGATAGAAGGCTCCATGATGCAAGGCCAAATACTCTAGGACAGACCGGAATACTAGCGTCTGTGTACACTGGAAAGAGGCCTATACAACCATCAAACCCGAAAATGAGGAAATTCTACAGGTCGTGTATATTGGAGAAGGGAGTTTCTATGATAGCTGATAAAAAACCTGAATATTGAACAACAATGAATCAAGAATTTACAAGCCATACCTCACTGTGCTCATCCTCTTGCTGAGAGTGGGAATAAAACAGTGCTGGTTTTACCGGACGAATTACAATCAGAAATTCTCGACGGTTTTTAAAGGCTCTGCAAAAAAGTACGGTCGAACAAAAGAGGGAAGGCGAAAGAGAAATGACCACTCTTAACTGAATTCACTGAACTCAGAGGACTATTTCGTGTGCCACCCGCCACGAAGCGCTAGGGTCCGTAACAATGCTGTCTAATGAGGGCTAGATGGCAGAGCTCGAATAATTTCCTGCTTTCACATCTCCGTTTCTCCAGGTTTGGAAGTGGGAAAAGCCGGTCTCTCAGTCCTAAAGAGGAGGGGCTATACATAAAGAACAAGTCGCTGACACAAAGAGATTTTAAAGACTTTGTGCCGACAATGAGAGCCGCAAACGGACAAGGGTGGAGATAGATTTTGCATGGCCTCTGTGGCTTACATTTAGACCCGTTCTGAAGCGTTCATATCCTTGAAGATTTCGGTGAGCGTAATTCGACGGCCATATTCTGGCCACTGGTGAGTGCAAATTCAATAAAGCTGAGAGATCTTCGTCAGAAATTCCATGGAAGTTTCATCCAACCGAGTTTTGCTATATTATTGAAAATAAACCACTGAACACATACCGGCCCACTTCTGGCTATTTCTTTCATCACCGCTCTTGAAATCCCTCCTTCTATCCATCGGGTTTTTTGGTCTCCTAACTTGTGACCGACCACGCCAGCATCTCACCATCAAATGTCAACACCACACTGGCCGTTGATTCATGGCATTTCAAATCGGAAGGTCCATTCTAAAACCGTCGAATTTCCTGTCCATATACTCTTCTCACTCCGCAGCGCGCAAACGACTCTTCGAACTTTCCTCGGTGAAATCTTCCCTCATTTTGACTTCCCTTTTCAACATACGTCTTTTGATTTAGCTGGAATTTCCAATGATTCGATTATTTCTGGTAATACTTGTGCATATAAGCCCTCTTTCTAGCTGATCCCAACCCCCATCAGCCAACCCGTCCATTAGACCTTGACCTTCAAATGCGCCGGGCATTACTACGGTTTTGGTCAACTTCACCATTCTCTTGAATGCTCTATGCACACACGTTTTACCCTTTTGGAACGCTCGATTCTGACGTAAATTGAATCATCGGATCACGCACTGCAGCATGCTTTGGGCTCATCTGAAATATACCGTTATTTTTATTACCATCAATATTATCAATAAGAAGTACAAAGTCAACCCACCGCTCCCACGTGTTCAGCTGCTGCAATTCAAAATAGACTAGTAATCACCAATCTCATCCTAAACGTCTCGACCATCTCGGAGGAAATTCGGTATGGATCCTAACTCCAGTATGCCTCCAAGTCACTGCCCAACTCTGGAACTTCCGTGGTCTCACCAGCAAATAACAAAAATAGCTGCTGGCCATGTGCATTAGGGAAGGGCAACAAACTTGCACAACCTGGAAGCTAATCTTCTCCAACCTACTTCAAAAACATGCCGCATATCCTATTTCCACTAGGCCCCTCAGTGCTCTGATATCCCTAGGGCTCCCATGATCTATCTTACAACGCCAGAAAGGCCACCAACTACGAGCACTGGGTCGGGGCATTCAGCTTACCCGCTCTGCGGAGTAACCACCAATTTAATTTTAGATCGCCCTCTTATAACCATAGAATGCGCCCATCGTTTCATGAAAATATTGTACCACAAAGAAATGTCTTTGGATATGTCACTTCAGGCCTTTACACACGTAGTAAATGCCTACAGTGATATATTGAATAGTAATTTCCTCGTGTTACAGGCCCTTATATGTAATAATATTTTATTTCGGAAAACCCTAAAGCATGCTGCAATGCAAGATCAAACAGTACAGTTGAAAGCTGAATGAAAGTTACAGTAGGACTGTACAATTATGCGAACGCGATTGAATATTAGAGAAGGCATTCAAGTCAATTGTTGCAATACCGCCCGGTGAGTTTAAACTCAAGGTCAAGTGGTCGATCCGGCTGGGGTATAAACCAAACATGCGAGCGCGGAAAACGCTACTTTTGGCACATCTTCCAAGCATGCGTGACAACTGATGCTCACTTTGGTGAATTATACAGCCAATGGTAACTACACCATCAAGAATATAGAAAAAATTGAAGTTTCGCTTTGAAAAACCCGAGAATCATTTTCAAAATCTGAAAAACTCTTCTACGTATCGCGACCCGAGCGAGAAAATACCACAGAGCCAACAACCGAAGCCGCGCCCGCTGCACCAACAGCCACCGCGGTCAACGACGGTGGTAACCTTCAGCACAATGGTTATATACCTTTTTGGCACGCATTCAAACAAAAGTCGCACCATATGATTTCGCATCAATCTCATTTTCCACGGGCACCGATTCATCTGTTCCAACCGTTCCACATATAATAGTCCCACAACTTCAGTCGGGCTATATTTGAGCCCGTATGTTTAGACACCATCTCCGGCTGGGGGTAGGTGTAGTTATTCTGCCAAAGTGTGGGGTGGGTGGAGAATGGTACAAAATCACACAAATCCTACAGAAGGAAGACTGCCTTGTCGGAGAACTAAACTAGACTGACGGATACGTGGATATTGTGAAGGAGAAACATTCCTGAAGGAGATGTATTCAAGCAACAGAGCTTTGCAATGTATGAGGGGGTTGCGATGAAAAATTAGACAATAAAAAATTGTGGCATAATACATAAAGACCAAGAATATCGGTCGAGGATAGCAATTTTCGGGTACAGTGACCGTATATCGGTTGAGCCAGTTGTAAAACAAAACGGACAATACATTGGATTGTGGGTGTCAAATTGATGGTGAAAGAAATGACCGGATAGAGTATATGGACTTTGAGTGGATTGTTTTGCTTTCAGAAAAAAGGAATGTAATACATCAGCAAGAAACTGGTAACTGACAATGAAATCGATGTGTGGTGCGTAGCTACGATAGTGGCGGAAAGGTGGCTTGCAAGAGGGATGACCGGTTGAATGACAGGTAAGTAATTACATACTGATAATTATCAACAAAGACTTCACGTGGTGAAAAAAATGTATCAAGTGTCGGAAGTGTCTGAAACGATCTATCGGAATGGAGCATGGGAAAGGAAATACACAGAACAACCGATGAATAGGTTTGCAAAGTTCAGCAGCCGGATATGGGCGGAGTGTGTGTGATAAACCAAATAAACTACACATCTGGACCGTGGTTGCAAAAGTGATGGTGAAGAAAGTGACCGGACAAAACATATGGACTTTGAGTGGATTGTTTTGCTTTCAGAAATAGGAATGTAATGCATCAGCATGAACTAGGAATTATCGAAAAAATCGTTGCGTGGTGCTCACTTACAACAATAGGATGGACACAGCTGGAAAAAACGATGGAGTGATGGGCAGAAGATTATCAGCTTATGTTTGATACAAAAGGTGGACCACTCTGTGGTGACAGAACATAACTCTGCGGCACAAAAGATTATCAGATTTGCAAAAATGGGACACGATACCTTGCAAGATGAGGACATTACGATGCAACAGCCCTAAGTGGGCTAACAGCGGAGCTGGCAGAGAAAGCAAACAAACACAGAGTTGTCGATTATTGGGAATCTCAAGAGATAAATTTCGCAGTGTCATATACTGTCTGGTGATTGTGGTACGGAAGTTAGTGGCAGCGATAAATGCGTTATTTCTCGAGTTCATCGGTAAAAGTAGCAAAAAGGGGTGGGCTTTGTCTTAGAGAGTGGTTGAGTTTGCAAATAAGACTGGTGAATAGTTTGGCATGAAACCGCGGGAAGTGGACCGGGAATAATGAGCCAGAAGTGTTGATGGGTTTTTAAGTATGCGATAATTGTGCACCAAAGAAAGCAACTTTTGCCGGACGAAAAAAGCGTTAGGTTATGAAGGCAAATTTGAAGCGAGCACGATGGAGATTCAATGTTGGCTGGATGAGACAGCAACATTTTGAGTATATGAACGGCATAACTTTTGTTCTGTCTTGTTTTGTTTTTTCAATCTGCAACCAGTGCTGGTGGGTGGAGCTGACCGTGCGCTGGACACCCAACCATTTCTGGAGGCAGGAGGTGCGATCCACCTAGTTGCGCCCGCACATCGTTGCAGACGTCCTGCACGCTCGATGTGCACCGGCCACATCGGGGGATCTGTCCGCGCCCCGCACCGGCGGGATTTGCACAGGTGATTTTGGTCGAGATCATACATACGTAGAGATGGCGTAGTCTAGGAGATTTTGGGAGATCCGGATTTAAAGCCGGACGTTTGGGTTACTTATTTCGCTGGTGTTATCTCCGGATCATTCCAAGACATCAAGTGAGAGATACGAGCCGGTTGGTGTCTGGAAGCATAAGATTAGAGAGGCGCAGTCTGGGATGCTCCCAGCTGAGGATCAACCGTCAATGGTGAAAAGAGAAATCCTGTAATATAGACACAGACTACTTTGGGAAGAGTGAGGACTGTGAGTCATTGGGAGTGAATGAAAATACAAAAATAATGACCAAAACGAGAAATAAGAATGATGATTCAGAAGGTGAGCGGTAGTCACTGGAAGTGGATTAAGTGTTGGGACGCTAGGGCAAAATAAAGGAAGGGAATCGGGTCAGTTTGGACCAAGTAAAGCGAATTAAGTATGATAGTGATAATAGATAAGAGACTTTGGAGCGCGTGAATTGGGAAGAATCTAACAAGAGCAGTGTCAGTGGTGTAAGTCATTCTAAGGGGTACTAATATGCTGGCGATGGAGACGTCATATGGGGTAGGTGATGTCAACGTTGCAAAGGATGTTAACCGGGTCGTGCTTTTATTCTCTATTCAAAAATCTACGTTACCCTCATAAGCTTGTTCCAACGTGGTGCACATATGGGTTAATTGTAGTACTTTGGCGACATCTAAATGTTTTGTATGGACAATTTTGAAACGGTCTAGTGTCTGGCAGGCCCGAATGTCTTCGGACAGTCTGTTCCAAATGCGGGAATAAACGGTGATGAAGAACCTTACTCTTAGTCTTGTCCTGGTGTATGGGACTTTAGTAGCGTGATTTCGGTTACGAAGAGGGTAGGGTGCGTCTTGAGCGAAACAAAGATCAGTGATGGAAGTATGCGCTCTAGAATGTAGGAGGTTGAATAGAAGATGAAGATTGAGTTTCATACGCCGTAGCCATAGGGGTTCAAGCCTTGGTAGCTCACATCTCTCTCTATAAATCAAAGGGGATGATGAGCCGAGTAAGTGCTTGGTGAAGGATCGCTGAACTCTTTCGATCGCAAGTCTGTCAGATTTGCGCATGTGAGTGTATACCAGAGGGCAGTACTCGAGCTGTGGTCTGGCTTGGAATTTAAAGATCAGAAGCTGGCTGTCGCGCATCCTAAAAGTTCTGCAGATGAGGGCTATCGTTCTTTTAGTCTTAGCCACCTGGTAGGTGGCTTGTTCTTGAAAGATGAACGCGCAAGAATATTGTAGACCGAGATCTCGTACTAGCAGAGTAGTAGGAATAAACGAGCCATTTAAGGTGAGGGACTCAGGAGGAATTTGGCTTTTATATGTGAGAATGGCACTCTTAGCAGCGGAGAAACTCATTTTCCAAGTGTTGCACCATATGTGAAGAGCGTTCAGGTCATCAGCTATTTTGGTGAGGGTATAGGTCGAGGTATGAGGTTCAAATGAATATACAATCCTAATATCATCGGCGAATAGGAACGCGGTGCCATGGCGTATTACTTTGAATACGTCGTTTATGTAGAGAAGAAATAAAAGTGGGCCTAACACACCGCCCTGTATAACACCGGGGTGATGAGAGGTAACCCTCAATGTTTACTGCTTGTGATCTCGCGCTAAGATGGGATGACAACCAAGAAAAGGGCGGGTCTACTATGCCGCAAGATTCAACCTTGGTTAGCAGCTGGGCGTGAGGCTCGCGGTCAAATGCTTTCGTCATATCAGGGAAGATGACGATAAATGCCATTCCAGAGTCAGCTGACGTTGCGATCAGATTGAGGAAATCAAGTTTGCAGGTCAGACACAACCTAGACTTTACGGAGCCGTGTTGGTTTTTATTTATTAACCCACGGGTGAGGATAAAATAGGCAATCTCACCTTTAACTACTCGTTCCATTATTCTAGATATGATGGGAATGTGGTTTATGAGGCGGTAATTAGCAGGGTCATGTAAAGCACACTTCTTATGGAGGGGAATGATAACGAAAGTTTTCAATTGGGATGGGAAAATGCCTTGTGACATGGAGAGATTAAATAAGTTCATCAAAAGCATCACAATGTCCGGGCCGCCAAGAGGAAACAGAGCTGGTGGGATACCATCGGGTCCAGGGCGAGCCAGAGGTCGGGTGGTATTTAACAGCCTTCTGACTTCGTTGGCTGAGAACATTACGGTTGACAAGGTGTCAGCAGTCAAGGAGGTGAGATCCTGGGTTGGACTATTGTGGTCTGTTATGAAGGTAGAAACGAAGAAATTATTGAATGCCTTAGCGGTTAACTGAGGCGAGCTAATATAAATGTTCTCTGATAGGAGCAAATACGGTATTTTTGTTGTACAGCGGGGGTTTCGAGTTTTAATAAGGCCAGAGAGGTGGGCTATTTTATTCGGCTGGTTGAGAGCGTACAGTTCTTGCTTCTCTAGCTCGTTCTCATTTTCGCTTAGTAGTTGGGGTAAGTGGCGGCTAAGACCGAGGAAGATAGAAAGGTCGTTGGTCCTTTCGTAGGCAAGCTGCAACTTTTCGAACTTACGTTGCAACTTTTGTTGTCGATCGGTCTTTCTCCCACCGAATTCGGTTATCTCGGGAGATATGATGTTAAGGAACAGAATAGATTAGAGTACATCACATCGGACGCCATTTGAGGATCAGATATTAGAAAAAATTCACCCCAGGTCTGGTCACGCAGGATGGTGGGTAAATTATCCCAATTTGCATTTCGGAAAGGTTTTTGATTTTGAGGACTTTCCTGGTGATGCGGCTGAACGGAGAATTCACATGTTATGACCCTATGATCACAACCAGGAAGGTGGCTAAGGACATTTGCCTTTATATTTCGGAGGCCTAAAGTAAAGATGAGGTCAAGAATATTGTTCCCTCTGGTTGGTGATTTTATGTGTTGTGTCCATCCGCCGGCACGGACACATGAGATAAAATTGCATAACTTCGGAAAGGAATTCAGGGTTGTTCAACAAATGCCAGGGAGGTTGAAGTCTCTCTCTATGAGATACATGGAATGTATGACCCCTTAAGGTGGCTGCCAGGTTTGGAGAAATTGTAGCCACCGGCGGACTGTGGGATGGTGTGGGGAGAGATATGGTATGAGAGAGGGCGGGACATTCAGAGGAAACGGAAAAACAGGCAAATTTAGATGGGGTGGCATTAACTCCGGAAGCTCGCGACTATTTGGAATTGAAGAGCAGGATGCATGTGGTTGGGTACCCCGTAAGTAGTCAACCGGAACCGCATTTGGATAAAGCACTGGCATAACGGTCTGAACAGTCTTGCCGAGACTTCCTTTTTCGTCGTTGGAAGAAGTGCTTTTATGGTTGACTCAACCTGGAGGCAAAAGACTGATTGGGCTCGGAGAGCAAGGCCCGGGTCCGCGAGTTGAGATGGCTGATTTTGCCGATGAAGCTGCTCTATTTATTTTCGAATTCTTTACGGGTACCGGTGCAAATACATCTAGTCTCGCTCCTTTCTGTGGCATGCAAAGAATGGCTAGTTATGACGTCAACAGCTGAGGGATTACTGATTTTACTTCAGGTATTGGACTGTTTTCCCCATCCGGTTTTGGATTTCGGACTCCTGCAAGGCGTTCGTTTTTTTGAACTATATTCTGTGGGAGTATTTTGTAGGTTCGACCAGACACTTTTTGAGCTAGTTGAAGGAATCATGTCAATCGGGGTTTTGTATGGTAATTTGTTACTAGTCTTTGAGTCAGGGGGACGTTTATCAGTTTTGCGAATGTCAGGAGGCACAATAATTTGGACCGTTTCACTGAGACTGTTCTGCAAGTTTCGACGTTTGCGACGCGGCTCCGATGGAGTGGAGACTGATGAACTATCTAGGTCGACAACTATTTTGCGACTTACCGCAGCAGAGGTCTTCGCATGGTGGCCGAGGCTTGGTAAATCGACCACCTGAGAGAGACCACTGGCTAAATGTTTACCAGGGTTATGGTTCTTCGCATGGTTTTTGTGGATCTTTCTTTGTAGGGGGGTTTTATCGGGAAGTATTTCTGCCCGCTTGAAACCTGTATTTTCGACGACAAAAGACTGTCGGCTGATAAATTCCTTGGCAGCAACTTCAGTATTAAACTGAATCAGGAGTGGGCATGTATTTTGCGGTGAAGTTTTGCGGAGTCTGACACAGTACCAAGGTTAAGGATCTAGGTTGCAAGCCTTTAAGAATAAGTTCTTGGCAGTCGAGAGAGGTAACTTATCCGGAATGTTAAATACTACTGTATTGTTGGCTTTCTTGATGCGTCTAAATATTTCAGAGGCAAAGGTATCAATGAACTTCGTGGATGAGATTAGGTTTGCCTCAGTGTGGTGTAGAGATGGGTCGAACAGGAACGCTTATGGACCTAATTGACCGATGGTTTGATCATAAGCGTCAGGCCGAGAGGAAAAACTGTTCGTGGTTTTGCGTATTTCGGCAGTTGCTTTGGTAGCATCTCCAAGTATATCAACGAGGGATACTGAACAACTTTTGAGCGTGCTTTGGAGGTTAGGGGTTTTACAACGGCGAGTGCTAGCTGTGATTTTGGGCCGGTGGGCAGCAATGGAACGCATGGCTAAGCTGTTGGTGTGATTGGTAGTTAATTCGACGCAATATCGCAGGGAGAAAAGTAGTGACAGCTGACACAATGGGAGAGTTATTGGACTATTTTAAATTGCGGGGTATCAAAACCGTGAGAAAAAAGTGGCTAATAACCTTTGAGAGGCCGGATAAGGAGAGAGAACACTTAGGGAAGGTTTTGAACAATTGATTAAGTTACTTGAAAACCACGAATCTCTATAAAGTTCTATTGTACTGATTCGCGATAATAACTGACGCCAACAGGTTAGTGTGCTGCAGTTATTGCTACTATGGGATCAATTTTTCAGTTCAATTCCGTCCAGTTTGCACAGGACAGGTAATGGCCTCGGCCAATCGAGCGTCCAGAATTCCTCCGATCGTATGCACACCAGTTATGCACCCACCACTGCCAAGTGCATTTCGTCGAATCCCCGCTAAAAATGAGAGGAAAACGGAAAACCTCATCGCACATCAACTGCAAGAGACATTATGCATCGTGAACGCTCACTGAGACAGTATGCAATGAGGGAAAAAGTCTGTTAAAACATACTCCAGAAGAACCACAGTGCTACCCGTCATCCATCTAGTTGATGTACTCAAGGCTGACTACAAGGAAAGATCTCGTACCACTTGCGATCTAGGGCACCTTTGAAGGATTGGACTGTCTGCAGATCTACCATTCCGCCAGGCAGACCGTTCCAACTGTTCACAACCCTGTTGCTGAAGAAGTGCGATCTAGTCATCAACTTAGATCGGGCTTTTATCAACTTCTTTTCATGTCCCCTTGCTCTGGAGTCTACGGCCACTTGGAATAGACTATCTGGTCTAAGGCCAGAAAAGCCCTTCATTACCTTGAACGTTTCTGTGAGATCTCCTCGACTTCTCTTTTCCAACGAGAAGAGATTCAGGTCACAGAGTCTCTGCTCGTAAGTCTTACCCCTCTGCCCTTCAACCATTTGCGTGGCGAGACGTTGGACTTTCTCTAGGCAGGCAGCGTCCTTTTTGTAGAAGGGCGACCAAGCCTGCACGCTACCTTCTAAGTGAGGTCGTACTATAGCCATGTAAATAGGTACGAACAGCTCCGGCTTCTGGCAAGAAAAAGCTGATCGCAGTCTAAAGTGCTCCCCAGGAGCCTAATGCGCAGCAGCGTTGCACTGCTCCGAACATTTGAGGTCACTGTTCATGATGACCCCAAGGTCCATAATCCTACTGACTGCCTCTACGGTGAATGGCCCTTGATCATGAGCGACAGTTAGGCTCTCTGTTGGCCTTGACAACAAATGGCTTTTTTGAGCGTTCAGGGGTAAGTCCCATTTGTATGCCCAGTTCAGGACGGTGCCTATTTCCCTGCCCAAGTCCGCCCTACCCTCAGATCCAACAATCTTTACATCATCCGCAAAAATAAAGCTGGGCGATTGAAGATTGGATGCTAGGTCATCAATAAATAACAAGAATAGGACCGGGCCTAGGACGGATCCCTGAAGTACACCACTGGTGACATTCACCAAACTGGAGCACCTGTCCCCCACTTTGACGTAAAACGTCCTGCGGGAGAAAAAGTCCTCCAGTCACCTATATACTGGCCCACCTATACCGAAAGTCTCCATCTTGTGTAGCAAAATACGGTGATTAACGGGGTCGAACGCCTTGGTAAAGTCGAAGTAGCATACCTCAACTTGCTTACCTTCGTCCAGTCGTCGAGTTGCTTCATCTGAGAAGCACAGGAGATCTATTTTTCAGGAATCCATGCTAAGTCCGGCGCAGCATGGAGTGCTGCAGTAAGTGCTGGCAGATATGGGCACGGATGATCCTCTCCAGGACTTTACATAGAATGTTAGTTAGGCTTACCGGCCTGTAGTTCTGCATATCCGACTTAGGCCCACTCTTATGTATTGCCACGACTGCCGCGACTTTCCAGTCCTGAGGCAGCTTACCCTGGTCCAACGTGGATCCGTACAGTCTGCATACCGATGGAGCTATGATATCCGCCAACGGCTTAATGATACCTGGATGAATGCCATCTGAGCCCGCTGACCTGTGGCTGTCTAATTCCTGTAGGTTCTTACTCACGCATTCCTCTGAGAGATCTAGCCCGTTTAACTGAGGAGAATGCATCAGCACCAGATCTACTCGTACCCCACTATCTATCCTATGTGCACTACCGACGTGTTCCCCCAAGGCGTCTGCCTTGCTCTGGTCATCAGTGACAATACCATAGTCTCTAGTGGATAGCGGACCAATGGAATTTCTTCTTGAGCCTTTAGACTGTACATAGCTGTAGAACTTCTTCGGCTGTTGTCTTACAGACTGGGCCAATTAGAGCTCGAATTCCCGCTTGGAAGTTCTCGAAAGGCTAACAGTCTCGTTTCTCAGCTTCGTATAGCGGTTCCAGGCTAGCTGAATGCCGACAGCTTTGCACTGGTTCCAAGAGCGGTTTCTACGTCTGATGGCCTTGGCTATTGCAGCCTTCCACCACATGGGTTTGCCCTCCCCATTCCTTCTTTTTAAGAGATCAATAAATCAGTCTGAATAGCAATAAGTAATGATAACAGCTAAATCATTGATCTTAACGCTAGAAAAGCAAAAAGAAACCTGAGACAACCTAATTTTGTTTCACGACGAACTTGACCTGGTCAAGTCGCCAGTTCAGCAATACCCAAGGCATTCTAGCTGATGCCTCCGGACAATGCTTTCCCACTCCCTTTTCTTTCACATCCCCAATGAGGCTTCAGTTCACCAGACCATCACAGTAGTTAGCTAAAGAACAGATACCAAAATCCTCCCATCTGCCCCACATGCTTTTTAAAGTTTACTATATTGTCATTACTTTGAAAAGCCCGCCGGTATACCACACATTTTACGTTTATTTATCGATGTGAGACATTTGAATTTGGCCTTGAACCGTTTCTGACTGTCGTGCCTGAGCCACGGGGCTTTGAACCTTTGGTTTTTACTGTGAAGCTTATTTGTTTGCATACTCGAGGTTTGTATGTGTTTGTACCCCTCGTGAATTTCAATTTAGATCCGTAGAAACTACGAATCCATCTTGTTCTCGTTTTGAGATTTGTTTGAATTGGCTACGCGTCGCTCGATTCGCGAAAATTGACCTACAGTTCTCAAGTGGAACCTGGACAAGAAAACTCATTGGAAATGCCAAGACGAGGAAGCAAGGACATTTTGTGACAACAAAAATGAGCTCGGCAAGTCGCTGGGGATGGTTTGGGTGTTGTTGATTTTCTGGATATTGCTAAGTCCACTAGTTCTGTCAGTGTCAGGTCAAGTATATCTAGTCACGATGAGTTTTCTGGCATTAGTGCTTATGGAATGAGAGTGATGGAGTTAGAGAACGCGCTGCGGTTAGCCAGAAAGAAGGCAGAGCCTCTTAAAGAAGAAACTGGTCTCAGCGAGCCAGCAAAAGGTCCATGTGGTTCACGATGTCAAAATCGAAATGGCACTGAGATCGGCGAACCTAAATCCTTAAGTCCCCCCGAAAATACCGAGGTTTTTCATTCGATCTGCCGAGGGTGGAGCTATCCCATTTCAACGGGCAACTCGAACAATACTGTATATTCATGAAGCAATTCGAAAATGTTGTTGAGTGCAAAGTTGCAGACCCTGGGCAAAAGTTATTTTATTTATTTTATTATTGTCGTGGAAGAGACAAAAGTGCTATTGAAGGCTGCACGATGCTTGTTGCACAAATGGAGTACATCAGGGCACGCAGAATCCTGGAAAATTTGTTTGGACAACCATTTAAGGCTGCAAGAAGCCTGATTGATGGTGTTTTATTGGAGGCAAAAAGGACCGGGTGCAAGGCTTAGTTACTGTCAAATTCGGTGATAAAAACGCAGAACTGCAGTATGGCACTGCAGCATTTAGAATACCAGTCTGATCTCAATGCGTTGCACACAAAGGAATGCATTGTCCGATGTCTACCCATTGATTTACAGAGCCGATGGGCAGAGGAAGCTGAAAAAATAAATGTGCTTGAGCGAGAATCTACGTTCAACTATTTGACGGAGTTCATAGGTCGTCAATCCCGTGTCGTCAACAGCCGACTTGGACAAATCGTACGCGAAATTTGCAGGCTGGCGCGAACGGAACCAACATCTGCTCAAATTGTAGGGAAGGACCGTCACCGAATCCAGTCTTTAGCTAACATGAACACGATAAGTCGAGAGCCCGAGAAGTCAACTGAATGCAAATTATGCAACTCGCTGCGTCGATTACAAGGTTGTCCGACCTTTCGTGGGAAGAATGTTTCCGATCGGTGATGCTCATTAAAAAGGATTGGCTCATGCCTTGTGCTTGAACAACTCACGTGGTGCCTCTGAGTGCAGCTTAATAGTGACGCGTGACCGGGACGTGTGCTTGGGTAATCATAACCCGTTACTTCATGGCCCTATCAAAGGTAGGCCTATTCGGCCGGATGAACCCAGAATTGTCTGTTCAACGGGACATGATGATTTCAAACCGGCGAGATTAGGCATCGTAACTGTCGGCATCGTGACACCTAAGGGATTGAGGGGGGTCAATGCAATTTTGGACACGGGGTCGGATACCTCGCTGATTACGTGTGAGCTCATAGAAAGCTGTGAACTATTCGGCGAGCCTACCTCATTCAATGTCAGTACGATTGCAGGGGGTCAAGCGAGCAGTTCGATGGAGCTGACCCTGCAGTTAACGTCTTTATCTGATGGAGAGACCGGAAGCCTTTGCAGAAGACAGCTCACCAATGAGGCAAATCGACTCTATTAGACCAATCGCTAAGAGACGGTCTCATCTTAGAGGCATAGCGTTCGAAGAAGTGTCCAGCCCCCACGTTGATATACTGATTAGATGCAATGTACCAGAGGCTCGTTGGGTGCTTGAACAAAGCACAAGCAATCGAAAAGAACCATTCGCTACGCAAACGATACTTGGCTGGACACTTCTCGGACCCCTAGTGAACGAATTTCAGCAACGGGCATCAATAAATTGTTTAGCCGTTGCTGAGAGGAGTATCCATGTTCAACACAACCAACTTCTCTGTATTGAATCCAACGGTCCATGCCAGGAAAGCGAAGTTCACCCAAAAGAAGATCATTCGGTGCCTTCAGTGGTGGATTTAAAGACAAAACGTCACGATGAGCAAAACGAAGTTGCTATACTCAAGGGACCACCCTTGAACCACCTACCAAGAAATGGAGTAGTTGTCCCCAGGCGTTTGAAATATCTCACAAAGGGACATTTTTGAAAAGCCCTGCTAGATGTTGAGCACCAGCAGGTCAAGAAAAGCAGCTTGGAATTTGCCGACCTAGTGGCAGTTTATGGTACCTGGGTCGAAGTGCTTGGCCGGCGGCGGAACAAAGTACCTTTTGCCAAAACAAAAATTGCTGAGCTGATGTCAGTATCCTCAAATGAACTCAAAATGAGCGCAATGTTATTGGGTTTTAAGGAAGCAACAATACTAAAAGGGAACTGGACCACCATCGAACTGAGCTTCGCATATTGGAAAGATCCTACAGTTGCGTTATATTACAGGAAACGGAAGAAACGGAGAGCGTGTTTGAAACATCAAGGAGCTAATCCACTCGTAGCAGGAAACAGCGATGAAAATGTTGATGATTCGAACTCGACACCACACACAAAGGACAAAGTAGTTTGCACATCGCCTAGCACCAGCTTATTCAGCATTTTATTCCATTTCATGCTCACAACTATTCAACGGGACCCATTCCTCCTGAACAGTTGCAAAATATGCTTGGTTCCAGTTTTTATCCAACGTGCATATAGGTGCAAAGGAGAAATTAACCAAGATTTCACTTATGCAGTTCATGTGAGGCTTATTAGCTGTAAGCATATTGTGAAACTATTCCCGCCTTTGAAGAAGAACATTCATTTACATTTTATACGATATTGTTTGCCACATATTTTGTACACAGAAAACCTTTGGAGTACTCTGATAGGTGCCAGTATTCGATCAATTTCTGCGTTAATGTGTGTTTCGATACTGTCCGCCGTACACTTGTTTTCTGAGCTGATTTGTAACTAGAAACCGGTTTTTATTTCTTTCAGAAAATGTGGTGTGGTAATTTTATGTAACTCCTTTGTTTCGAGACATTTCAGTTTTACGCGATATCTCATTGAGCGTTGCATCTTCGTTCAACTTCTGCGTTCATGCTCGCAAACAAATTTAGTCTAACCGGTTGCTGCAATAGTTTCCTGCTCAAGGTACGTGGACTGAGCTCGTGCAGTGAAATGTTTCACTCTGCAAAGCCTTCATTTTCATCGTTCGTCTAACTGTGTGCATCGGTCTCCAGATGAATATGCCGATCTCAAGTTGTGCAGCGGGATTTGGAATTGATTTCTTGTGGATTGTGCAAATGATGACTACGGCGGAAACCTGGTTTACGCGCAGCTAACACAGGAAGTTAGTAACCACAAGCACCGACAATAAGTTATAGGTGGGTAGGTTGAGAATCATGGCCCAATCCTGAACCTTAGACAAGTATTTTCGCGGAATAAGTTTGGCTGGCGATGTGAAAAAATACGGAAAATCCTTTCAAATGTTCCACGTGCCTTGGGAATTTCAATTTAGTACCGTAGAAACTGCGAATCAATCTTGTTCTGGCTTTAGGATTCGTTTGAACTGGCTACGCGTTGCTCGATTTGCGAGAATTGACTTACAACTAGTGCCCTCGTTCATTGAGCACTCTTCCCTATGACCCGCCATATTGAATTGATACAACCAATACTCCTGCCTACCTAAATATTCCCCAACCTTAGAGAACGCACCCACGTCACAATTCATCATAGCTGGGCATCACAGCAAAGCCTGCCCTTTGGTTGACCACTGCGCACCATACTACGATACAGCTTATGAACTAAGTTGTCAAGCTCACAGCGCCAATCCATCACCCTGGTATGGATCTTCAAGCCGAACAAAGGATCTAAGCCATTACCTACCACACAACCTACGGGACCAACCGAAAACCCTAGCAACAGGCACCAACAATGTTATCTCGTCGATGTTTTTAATGATCTATTATTCAGAAACAAGATGTGTCACTAACGATATCCGGACCCACATTCCAAATGTGATACCAGTTTGATGGCCGAAAGGTTGGTAATTGACCGCAATTCAATCAAACAGATTTGGCTTGTGGGATAATGCCTTCAGAGCAGATTGGGAAACCCAGTGTTGCGGAGGTTGTTTTGCCTGTGTCAAGCAGACTATCACCATGCCGAAACTTCGGCACGCCCGCTTGACACTATTCAAACTCACTATGACTCACTTCCAATATTATCACCCCCTATCTCCAAATTGGTTGTGTCTACCGCTCAGCAAGCGGAAACTCTACTGGACTCTCGTACCTCATTGGAGCTTTTGGCTACCTAACACTGCCGCCGTCAGGCGTAAAGGTAATTGACAGTGACTAAAACCACCGAAGACAGCTTGCTCACCTTCATCTGTACTAGCTTACCTTTGGGAATTTCATTAAGTAATAAAGCAAGAGGAAGTGTATAGCTATTCCAGCCCTCTGCGGGAAGAAAATAGCTTTTCAGATTCGATTTTCAGCCACAGCATCCGCGACATGGTCGTTTCAGTCCCCCAAAACTTTCGTGGTAGCTAGCGCAATACGGGTAAACGCGAATTCGCACCCACTTGCAGCCCACCGATAATTTCCATTGTGTCGAGCTCACTTTTCTTCCTAGCAGAAAAATTCTTTCTACAATTTATCCACAATCTGTATGGAGTAGGTCTTTCTCCTCTGGTGATCTACAGCAGTCTACCTATTTTTTATCTGCAGATGCCTACAGGTCACCTAGCTTCTCCAGCGACAGAATATAAGTAAATCAAGTGCTATCTCCCCAAAAACAAAATAAGCTGAGCTTCAAAGTAATCGTGAAACCCCACATGACTTTGCATAACCTATTCGGCTGATTCGAGTCTCTCCAGTAACACGAAAATGACGAAAAAAGCATACAGCGTAACCAAGATATGAAGCCTCTGCTGCAACAAAAAAGGATGCTTTGCCCAAATATCAAACAGGACCAGAATCTCTGACACTCGCAGTGATATTCCATATAGTCGTAACAGGGTATTTACCCGTTTTCACTCTCCTCGATATTGACGATTTTCTGAGCTTGACCTTAGCATCACGTTTGGCACCAACCAACAGTTCAGCACCTTCTTTTCTTTCTCCTGTTGCTACCTCAGCCCTGCCCAAAGTAAAGTTTGCCATCTTCAGTATCTCCCAGTTATCGAGAGAGACTCGAATCTGTCGAATAAGCTTTGCTTATTCTCTAAGGTCGGGGAATATTTAGGTAGGCAGGAGTATTGGTTGTATCAATTCAATATGGCGTGTCATAGGGAAGAGTGCTCAATGAACGAGGGCACTAGTTGTAAGTCAATTCTCGCAAATCGAGCAACGCGTAGCCAGTTCAAACGAATCCTAAAGCCAGAACAAGATTGATTCGCAGTTTCTACGGTACTAAATTGAAATTCCCAAGGCACGTGGAACATTTGAAAGGATTTTCCGTATTTTTTCACATCGCCAGCCAAACTTATTCCGCGAAAATACTTGTCTAAGGTTCAGGATTGGGCCATGATTCTCAACCTACCCACCTATAACTTATTGTCGGTGCTTGTGGTTACTAACTTCCTGTGTTAGCTGCGCGTAAACCAGGTTTCCGCCGTAGTCATCATTTGCACAATCCACAAGAAATCAATTCCAAATCCCGCTGCACAACTTGAGATCGGCATATTCATCTGGAGACCGATGCACACAGTTAGACGAACGATGAAAATGAAGGCTTTGCAGAGTGAAACATTTCACTGCACGAGCTCAGTCCACGTACCTTGAGCAGGAAACTATTGCAGCAACCGGTTAGACTAAATTTGTTTGCGAGCATGAACGCAGAAGTTGAACGAAGATGCAACGCTCAATGAGATATCGCGTAAAACTGAAATGTCTCGAAACAAAGGAGTTACATAAAATTACCACACCACATTTTCTGAAAGAAATAAAAACCGGTTTCTAGTTACAAATCAGCTCAGAAAACAAGTGTACGGCGGACAGTATCGAAACACACATTAACGCAGAAATTGATCGAATACTGGCACCTATCAGAGTACTCCAAAGGTTTTCTGTGTACAAAATATGTGGCAAACAATATCGTATAAAATGTAAATGAATGTTCTTCTTCAAAGGCGGGAATAGTTTCACAATATGCTTACAGCTAATAAGCCTCACATGAACTGCATAAGTGAAATCTTGGTTAATTTCTCCTTTGCACCTATATGCACGTTGGATAAAAACTGGAACCAAGCATATTTTGCAACTGTTCAGGAGGAATGGGTCCCGTTGAATAGTTGTGAGCATGAAATGGAATAAAATGCTGAATAAGCTGGTGCTAGGCGATGTGCAAACTACTTTGTCCTTTGTGTGTGGTGTCGAGTTCGAATCATCAACATTTTCATCGCTGTTTCCTGCTACGAGTGGATTAGCTCCTTGATGTTTCAAACACGCTCTCCGTTTCTTCCGTTTCCTGTAATATAACGCAACTGTAGGATCTTTCCAATATGCGAAGCTCAGTTCGATGGTGGTCCAGTTCCCTTTTAGTATTGTTGCTTCCTTAAAACCCAATAACATTGCGCTCATTTTGAGTTCATTTGAGGATACTGACATCAGCTCAGCAATTTTTGTTTTGGCAAAAGGTACTTTGTTCCGCCGCCGGCCAAGCACTTCGACCCAGGTACCATAAACTGCCACTAGGTCGGCAAATTCCAAGCTGCTTTTCTTGACCTGCTGGTGCTCAACATCTAGCAGGGCTTTTCAAAAATGTCCCTTTGTGAGATATTTCAAACGCCTGGGGACAACTACTCCATTTCTTGGTAGGTGGTTCAAGGGTGGTCCCTTGAGTATAGCAACTTCGTTTTGCTCATCGTGACGTTTTGTCTTTAAATCCACCACTGAAGGCACCGAATGATCTTCTTTTGGGTGAACTTCGCTTTCCTGGCATGGACCGTTGGATTCAATACAGAGAAGTTGGTTGTGTTGAACATGGATACTCCTCTCAGCAACGGCTAAACAATTTATTGATGCCCGTTGCTGAAATTCGTTCACTAGGGGTCCGAGAAGTGTCCAGCCAAGTATCGTTTGCGTAGCGAATGGTTCTTTTCGATTGCTTGTGCTTTGTTCAAGCACCCAACGAGCCTCTGGTACATTGCATCTAATCAGTATATCAACGTGGGGGCTGGACACTTCTTCGAACGCTATGCCTCTAAGATGAGACCGTCTCTTAGCGATTGGTCTAATAGAGTCGATTTGCCTCATTGGTGAGCTGTCTTCTGCAAAGGCTTCCGGTCTCTCCATCAGATAAAGACGTTAACTGCAGGGTCAGCTCCATCGAACTGCTCGCTTGACCCCCTGCAATCGTACTGACATTGAATGAGGTAGGCTCGCCGAATAGTTCACAGCTTTCTATGAGCTCACACGTAATCAGCGAGGTATCCGACCCCGTGTCCAAAATTGCATTGACCCCCCTCAATCCCTTAGGTGTCACGATGCCGACAGTTACGATGCCTAATCTCGCCGGTTTGAAATCATCATGTCCCGTTGAACAGACAATTCTGGGTTCATCCGGCCGAATAGGCCTACCTTTGATAGGGCCATGAAGTAACGGGTTATGATTACCCAAGCACACGTCCCGGTCACGCGTCACTATTAAGCTGCACTCAGAGGCACCACGTGAGTTGTTCAAGCACAAGGCATGAGCCAATCCTTTTTAATGAGCATCACCGATCGGAAACATTCTTCCCACGAAAGGTCGGACAACCTTGTAATCGACGCAGCGAGTTGCATAATTTGCATTCAGTTGACTTCTCGGGCTCTCGACTTATCGTGTTCATGTTAGCTAAAGACTGGATTCGGTGACGGTCCTTCCCTACAATTTGAGCAGATGTTGGTTCCGTTCGCGCCAGCCTGCAAATTTCGCGTACGATTTGTCCAAGTCGGCTGTTGACGACACGGGATTGACGACCTATGAACTCCGTCAAATAGTTGAACGTAGATTCTCGCTCAAGCACATTTATTTTTTCAGCTTCCTCTGCCCATCGGCTCTGTAAATCAATGGGTAGACATCGGACAATGCATTCCTTTGTGTGCAACGCATTGAGATCAGACTGGTATTCTAAATGCTGCAGTGCCATACTGCAGTTCTGCGTTTTTATCACCGAATTTGACAGTAACTAAGCCTTGCACCCGGTCCTTTTTGCCTCCAATAAAACACCATCAATCAGGCTTCTTGCAGCCTTAAATGGTTGTCCAAACAAATTTTCCAGGATTCTGCGTGCCCTGATGTACTCCATTTGTGCAACAAGCATCGTGCAGCCTTCAATAGCACTTTTGTCTCTTCCACGACAATAATAAAATAAATAAAATAACTTTTGCCCAGGGTCTGCAACTTTGCACTCAACAACATTTTCGAATTGCTTCATGAATATACAGTATTGTTCGAGTTGCCCGTTGAAATGGGATAGCTCCACCCTCGGCAGATCGAATGAAAAACCTCGGTATTTTCGGGGGGACTTAAGGATTTAGGTTCGCCGATCTCAGTGCCATTTCGATTTTGACATCGTGAACCACATGGACCTTTTGCTGGCTCGCTGAGACCAGTTTCTTCTTTAAGAGGCTCTGCCTTCTTTCTGGCTAACCGCAGCGCGTTCTCTAACTCCATCACTCTCATTCCATAAGCACTAATGCCAGAAAACTCATCGTGACTAGATATACTTGACCTGACACTGACAGAACTAGTGGACTTAGCAATATCCAGAAAATCAACAACACCCAAACCATCCCCAGCGACTTGCCGAGCTCATTTTTGTTGTCACAAAATGTCCTTGCTTCCTCGTCTTGGCATTTCCAATGAGTTTTCTTGTCCAGGTTCCACTTGAGAACTGTAGGTCAATTTTCGCGAATCGAGCGACGCGTAGCCAATTCAAACAAATCTCAAAACGAGAACAAGATGGATTCGTAGTTTCTACGGATCTAAATTGAAATTCACGAGGGGTACAAACACATACAAACCTCGAGTATGCAAACAAATAAGCTTCACAGTAAAAACCAAAGGTTCAAAGCCCCGTGGCTCAGGCACGACAGTCAGAAACGGTTCAAGGCCAAATTCAAATGTCTCACATCGATAAATAAACGTAAAATGTGTGGTATACCGGCGGGCTTTTCAAAGTAATGACAATATAGTAAACTTTAAAAAGCATGTGGGGCAGATGGGAGGATTTTGGTATCTGTTCTTTAGCTAACTACTGTGATGGTCTGGTGAACTGAAGCCTCATTGGGGATGTGAAAGAAAAGGGAGTGGGAAGGCATTGTCCGGAGGCATCAGCTAGAATGCCCTGAGTATTGCTGCATGAGTCAATGGGAAGAAAGGACTGTAGTTAGTAGCTGAATGCGGGTAACGGATCAATGGAGTATCATAGATGGATTGGGTGTTTTGCGGGGCCCCAAGAAGGCACTGGCGTGGAGCAGGTGGTAGGGGTGTTAATGCGGTAGGGATTGGAATGTTCATGCGCAGAGAGAGAAACTCAGGGGTCGGAACCGGACTGAAGTTGATGTTGGTGGTGGGGCAAAGTATGGGAAAAGGTTGATCATTATTTGTCTATAAAAGATGTCCAGATGAGCTTCCCGTCAGCCATGTCGGGCACCGCAGTGAAGCAACCTGAGCGGGTAGCTTAGAATGATTTGACCGGGAGATGAGATAGACACAGTGATAGACGACGCCCTACCTGTATAACCAATGACTGGATTTTATGTTTTGTATTGCGCTCAAGCCCACCTACCGAGGTGGCAGCTATTAGCCAGTTTACCGGAAGCCGGAACAAGAAGATATGATTGGTTAGGCATATATGAGGGCCTGTAACACGAGGAAATTACTATTCAATATATCACTGTAGGCATTTACTACGTGTGTAAAGGCCTGAAGTGACATATCCAAAGACATTTCTTTGTGGTACAATATTTTTATGAAACGATGGGCGCATTCTATGGTTATAAGAGGGCGATCTAAAATTAAATTGGTGGTTACTCCGCAGAGCGGGTAAGCTGAATGCCCCGACCCAGTGCTCGTAGTTGGTGGCCTTTCTGGCGTTGTAAGATAGATCATGGGAGCCCTAGGGATATCAGAGCACTGAGGGGCCTAGTGGAAATAGGATATGCGGCATGTTTTTGAAGTAGGTTGGAGAAGATTAGCTTCCAGGTTGTGCAAGTTTGTTGCCCTTCCCTAATGCACATGGCCAGCAGCTATTTTTGTTATTTGCTGGTGAGACCACGGAAGTTCCAGAGTTGGGCAGTGACTTGGAGGCATACTGGAGTTAGGATCCATACCAAATTTCCTCCGAGATGGTCGAGACGTTTAGGATGAGATTGGTGATTACTAGTCTATTTTGAATTGCAGCAGCTGAACACGTGGGAGCGGTGGGTTGACTTTGTACTTCTTATTGATAATATTGATGGTAATAAAAATAACGGTATATTTCAGATGAGCCCAAAGCATGCTGCAGTGCGTGATCCGATGATTCAATTTACGTCAGAATCGAGCGTTCCAAAAGGGTAAAACGTGTGTGCATAGAGCATTCAAGAGAATGGTGAAGTTGACCAAAACCGTAGTAATGCCCGGCGCATTTGAAGGTCAAGGTCTAATGGACGGGTTGGCTGATGGGGGTTGGGATCAGCTAGAAAGAGGGCTTATATGCACAAGTATTACCAGAAATAATCGAATCATTGGAAATTCCAGCTAAATCAAAAGACGTATGTTGAAAAGGGAAGTCAAAATGAGGGAAGATTTCACCGAGGAAAGTTCGAAGAGTCGTTTGCGCGCTGCGGAGTGAGAAGAGTATATGGACAGGAAATTCGACGGTTTTAGAATGGACCTTCCGATTTGAAATGCCATGAATCAACGGCCAGTGTGGTGTTGACATTTGATGGTGAGATGCTGGCGTGGTCGGTCACAAGTTAGGAGACCAAAAAACCCGATGGATAGAAGGAGGGATTTCAAGAGCGGTGATGAAAGAAATAGCCAGAAGTGGGCCGGTATGTGTTCAGTGGTTTATTTTCAATAATATAGCAAAACTCGGTTGGATGAAACTTCCATGGAATTTCTGACGAAGATCTCTCAGCTTTATTGAATTTGCACTCACCAGTGGCCAGAATATGGCCGTCGAATTACGCTCACCGAAATCTTCAAGGATATGAACGCTTCAGAACGGGTCTAAATGTAAGCCACAGAGGCCATGCAAAATCTATCTCCACCCTTGTCCGTTTGCGGCTCTCATTGTCGGCACAAAGTCTTTAAAATCTCTTTGTGTCAGCGACTTGTTCTTTATGTATAGCCCCTCCTCTTTAGGACTGAGAGACCGGCTTTTCCCACTTCCAAACCTGGAGAAACGGAGACGTGAAAGCAGGAAATTATTCGAGCTCTGCCATCTAGCCCTCATTAGACAGCATTGTTACGGACCCTAGCGCTTCGTGGCGGGTGGCACACGAAATAGTCCTCTGAGTTCAGTGAATTCAGTTAAGAGTGGTCATTTCTCTTTCGCCTTCCCTCTTTTGTTCGACCGTACCTTTTTGCAGAGCCTTTAAAAACCGTCGAGAATTTTTGATTGTAATTCGTCCGGTAAAACCAGCACTGTTTTATTCCCACTCTCAGCAAGAGGATGAGCACAGTGAGGTATGGCTTGTAAATTCTTGATTCATTGTTGTTCAATATTCAGGTTTTTTATCAGCTATCATAGAAACTCCCTTCTCCAATATACACGACCTGTAGAATTTCCTCATTTTCGGGTTTGATGGTTGTATAGGCCTCTTTCCAGTGTACACAGACGCTAGTATTCCGGTCTGTCCTAGAGTATTTGGCCTTGCATCATGGAGCCTTCTATCAGTCATTGGGAGATTTGGATTTGTCGGTTCAAGGTTACGCCTCTTGGATGCGACTTTAAGCTCAACATTACATGGGTTGCTTTTTGCCTATGCATGTAAGTTTGTTAGCTTAAACCCTTTCGTTTGAAACTCTTTCCAGCTGTTTTCGGCTGTTTTTTCCGCCGTCTGTAATCTTCCTCCACTATCAATGGAATTAGATAGCAGGGCTAACTTCCACTATAAGCCAACAGCTGAAATAGCTGTTACCCCACCCTCCTTCAAGTCTCCTGCCTCTGCTTTTGGCGTAGATTTGTCAAACGTTCAAAATCTGTTTGGGCTGGGATCAAAAATCGCTCATTCACAGGTGGAAGCCGATGAGGCCATGAAATGTTAGCTGAATCCAACCGAATAATAACCGGGGAGCTTGCAATACGTGATGGTGGAGATGGCTATGGGATATCCATCAGTTGGGAAATGGACTGATAGCGGCGGCCATAGTGAGTTATCAGTCATAGATACCGGTATTTCCAAGACTAGAGAAAGCTGCGATGGCCATGTTCTTCTTGTTGGTAAATCCGACCCATTGAGTGCTATTGATGGGATAAGCCGGCTGCCGGCATTATTAGAGTTTCTGAAAGTACATTCTTAGAGCTCGCCGGTTCTCCTCCACAGTGTGCTTTGTTCTTTGGACAATTTGACTGTCAGACAAAAGGCGGAGTGAAAAATGACGGTCAGCGCTAGAATAACTTGTTTAAGTATTGTGAAGGGGAAACAGAAGAAGTTTTACGAGGTCTTTCACCTCTTCTTGGTAGCGGGAATATTTAGCTGGAAAGGTAAATGTTTTAGGAAATTAGTTGATCAGCGCCATCATGTCTTAAGCTGCACGCCAAATTAGTTATCTGGGCCAGGATAAGTTTCCCAAGGTCTGGAATACTATTCACCTTGTGCTCAGAAGTTGAGCAGCTTTGCAGATGAACTGGAGAAATTGGGCTAAGTGGGTGACCTTAGTTTGCATCACACTAAAGAAGTGGGTTTCAGAGGGTTGTCCTGGTACGTGGCAGTTGATCGGATGAAAGAGGCCCACGAGGTTTTTTGACAAGCAACAAACCAGGATTCCGTGATGTGTATCAGTTCGCCAATTCCAAGGCTCGTCGGCAAGGCAATTGGTACACTTGTATACTTTCTGACCGGAATAAAACCCCAGATGTCTACGAGAGGGACGGTTAGAACTAAGTATTCTCCGCGAAACCCATAACTGGTACCGGCTCTATCAGACGTCATGGAGTAGGCAACCAAAAGAACTGGTGATAGTTCCAATCGTAGTCTCCGGGGTCTTCATGCTGACAAATGTCGTTTGAGAAGGTTGTGTAAACAAGGAAACCACAATCGCCGACATCATTCCTCTTTGGATGAGATGAATAAGGTCCCGGTCTTCAACGCATCTTGTTAATTATTGCCCATGGGTTTCGTTGTTGGCTGAAGGTGCACGCTGGCCCTTGATGAAGGTCTAAAAGTGTCCCGGCTCAGTGATGCGCCGCTCGACTACGGTGCAGATATTTATTTTTCTTCACTCTATCATATCTCTCTCTTGCCAGGAGATAAATCAAACCCATATGTATCTCGGACACTCGTCAGCCACGCACTGGGGTTTGCTGCAGGTTCAGCGAAAATCGTCACCCAATTTTTCTTTCAGTATCGCAGACCACAGGCTGTATGTTGTTCGAGGTGCTCCATGTTTTTCTCAAAGGTTCTCAAACACGTTTGCATATAACTGCGTAGGCAAAAATACCATCTTATACTTGTGTGTATGCGTGCGTATGTAAATACAGGCCGGATGGCTGGGCAGAAGATGCAAATCTTTCTCAACTACTTTGAGACGCCATGGCACAGGCCAAAGCCGAAAAAACGCTCGCCTTTCATTGTCAATCCTTGACGGCACTTCTTCCGTTGCTTGACCCTTCGGGAGCAGGGTTGACCCCAGAGGTTGGAACTGGTTGCGTACTCGATCGCCTGACTATCAACGTACAGCTGCTGAGCTGATGCCCAAAGGCAAGTCGACAAAGCTTTTGCTTTCGCGGAGTTCACTCCCGGGCCAGTAGTCCTTGAGAAGTGTTCGGGTCGGTCCACAGCTAGCAGATATTTGAATGGAGAGCCTCTTAACAAGGCAACATTGTCAGCAAGCTCCAGGTCTCAGCTACTAGTAATTATTATTTATATTATTATTATTATTATTATTATTATTATTATTATATTGGGTTATTTTGGAGGTTCCCGAATCATGCATTTGCATGTCCCTGTTGATACAGGTGATGGAATGGACAGATATAATTCATGAAAATGTGGAAACTTGCATGAAAATGTAAGATAAAAGGCTCAGAAGGGGGAAGAATGTGGGATTAAAATAGGATAAATGTATGCACACCATAGAGATTGTGGGGAGTTTAAATGAACTCAAGGGTGGACTTGAATGGGTGCCCAGTGAGTTTGAAAGTCAAAGTCAGATGGGGAATGTGACTGGCCCGGGTGGATACATCTGAAGGCCGACTGATAAAGACGAGAATGGTTAGAAATCGGTATAAGGAGCTGCAGTAGCACGGGACGATGGAGAAAAAAGTGAGGTGCACTGCAGTGGATTGGATATCAATGAAGCATTGGCACTCTGCAGTGGATTGTCGGCGGACAGGGCACAAAACTCATCGCAGAACAGGTAGCGGACATTGGAATACGTAAATGGTGGTAGGGATGGCAAGAATCATCTGTAGGGATTTGATGTGGTAAATATGAGGTGCAGATGTAAAAAGAGTGGACGCATATCATGAGGGTCAGCGGGATGGTAGCATGAAAAGTAGCCGGCAAAGGTGCAGGATGCAGTGCAGATGAATATATACATATGTATATATATATGTAGATATATATATATGTATATATATATATATATATAAATGGATATGCGAGGAGTAGGAGCAAGGAGCAATAGAGCACTAGGAGAAAAAAGTATCAGTGATTGAAAGAGGGAGATAGGATTGGATCAAAGTGTGCAGGATTGACTTGGGAGAATTCAAACGAAGTTTTCATGACGGGATTACATAGTGGATCAACAGATGGAGAAGACTGAAGAAGCACTAAGTTGGTGCCGGCCGTGAAGGGCAGATAATGAACGAGGGAAGATGAAAGATAGGATCGGAGAGATCAAGCAAGAATGAGTCTAATTATTTGATCAATGCGGGTGCGACATGTGGTGACGGATCAGGGGAATTGGGTAGTGACAGATAAAACGATTTGGAACTGTAAAAGAACATCGTGACGCAACGTTGTCTTTACAATTGGTGGATTATGGAAAAGCGGACCACACTTGAAGGCACAGAAAAATGCCTGTAGTGGGCAATAAGCGGATCAAGGGATGCAAGCAATGAACGAGGAGACACAGGTAAGACATGACCAATCAGATCATTTTACTGCAGATGAAATACGAAGGAGGAGGAGAAGAAAGCAAGCCGCCCCGAGATAAGTGAAACAGCAATAGAACAAAAAGGCCCAAAATTGAATGCGCGACGGAGTTGGGGCAATGAACTTGGGGAGCTGTGTGCCGGCAGACAATTGAACAGGTGGATACTCATCGGGACACTGCCTAATGGAAAGAACCACAGAGGAATCGCGGAGCCAAGAAATGAAAATATGGTGGTGGTGATTAGATAATAAATGCGAATATATAAGAAGCGAAGTTTGGAGCGGCAAGTTCTGATATGCGGATTGGTTATGGGTGCGGGTGTGATTGGTGCATAATGGCATTGGGCATAAGGAGGGAGAACAAGGAGGGATTTACCAAAACGACAGGTATAAGAATGCTATCAACGGGCATTCCGAGCAGAGTGTAATACCAAGTGCACAGGGAATAAAAGCCAGCAATGACTGCAGGTGGGAAAAGAGATACTGGGGAGCGTCGGCAGAGAAGAGTCGTTAGGACGATAGTGACTCAATGCAATGAGAGTTGATGCAGAGAGGGCGATAGGAGGGAGGACAGAACGGGTAGGTGTGCATACCGTGGTAGGGCGACAAAAATGGGAAGTGGCAACAAATGATAAGAGTTATAGGTGAACAAACTGTGGCGAAATAAAGATGAGGATCGTGCAATTTTCAACCGAAAACATTAGATGCGGTAGTCCGGGTGCTAGTGGGTGGGACTGGCCGTGCGCTGAGCACCCAACCTGAAAAACACTTCGTAAAGTGAACACATGAGGTGTGATCCACCAGCCCTATTGCGCTCGCACCTCGTTGCAGACGGCCTGCACGCCCGATGTGCGCCGGCAATAGCGGTGGATCTGACCGCGCCCCGCACTGTTGGGAGTGGTACGAGTGTTCATTGATAATTGTACAGGGGACAAAACGACCGTGGTAAGGGTGTGTGATTCAGGAACAATTGGCCAAGACTTGAGACCTTGGACAGGTGGGCCGACAGAAACAGCGAGTGGTAGACGACCGTTTAGCACTATTGTCAAGGTGCACCTGCCATGGAGATGGCAAACGCAGTGCCCGAAGTGGTCGGTCGTCATTGAGGACCACTGGAAGGGAAAAGGGATAAAGAAGCGCAATATAAAGATTTAACCCACCGCTGGGACTTCGGGCGCGCCAATCAACGGCAACTCCGTAGCATGGTGGGAGCGCGTGAGTTCGCGATAATCCTCGGAGAGCCTTGGGAAAGGTGATTTGAAGCGGCGCCCCAGCACTGTTTGGGACTTTTGTGAGATTCGCAGCCCAGTCCATCCTTTTTCGTTTGATGGTGCGCCTCTGGCCTTTGCGTTTCTAAGTGCAAAGTTCAGGATAGCCAAAGCAATGGAATTATTTGACGGCGGGCCACAAGCCCAATATCTCTGTGGAGTGAACAGATTCACGTGGTACTTTTGGAAGGAAAATCCTGGCCAAACGAAGCCCCACCACATCCAAAGGTCCTGCTACTGCTAATCGGCTGCCTCTTATTGGGTGAGCCCGAGGACCCCTTATTCACGACTAACCACCGGTTTGGTGGCCTTGACCCTCCCCGCTACCTGAGGGTGCTCTCGGAAGCATGCAGCTCTGCTCGAGACCGAAGCACTTCTGACTGGTCGCATACCAATCTCTTGATTCGTAATTTGGCTGGAACGAGCCACGAAATTTTAGGCTGGGCCACATTGTTAACTACTTATTAGACCTCAAACTTAATATTGACAACCAACATGGGTTCCTCCGATCAGGGTCCTGCATGACTTGTCAGTATGATTTTCTGAATCTCGTCACCGACTCCGCTAAATGTGGGAAACCTTTTGTTGTTCTTTGTCCTGACCCACCTGAGGCATTTGATCGTGTTCCTCACCCCCACCTTTTAACAAAGCTACGATCATTTGGCATTATCGATCCGCTGCCTTCCTGGTTTCCATCTTATTCATCTCATCGTTCGCAGGTTGTCTTGAATAACGGACACACTTCTAACCCTAGGCCTGTTACTGGCGGTGTTAGTCAGGGCAGCGTTTTGGCCCCCTTCTTTTCCTCCTATATATAAACGACATGCCTTCGACGGTACCTAATGGCACGCCGTTCTTGTTCGCGGACGACATTGAGATGGTCTACACTCTTTCCCCTGGCAATTTTGTTGCTACTCTCTCCGAGATTTCCGCTGACTCAGCCCCTCTTGATGAAGGGTGCCAAACCTGGGCGATGAAATTCTCCGCCGATAAGTGTATTTTCCCTACTTACAAATGCCAGGTTTGTCCCGGTTTCTTATGCATCGGCGGTTCACCCATAGATAGCCAGCCCTTAGTAAGAGACCTTGGTTTAAGTTATCCTTGCAGTTTCAACTTCTCCGTACGTGCTGTCTTCCAAACGATGAAGGCTGAAAAGTGTCTTGGTTTTCTGTTCAGACCATTTTAACCCCAGGGAGAGCATCCTTCACATGTACAAGGTGCATCCCAGGCCCCTCCTCGAATATTGTACCTTAACCTTTTTTAGTATGCGGAAATCCGATGAATTGTTATCGAACGTATTCAGAGAATATTCACAAAGCAGCTTTTTTGTTGGTCGTCAAACTCAAACTACAGGAAACAATATATTTCTCCCAAAATCCAACCATTGTGGCTTCGTCGCATCAAACTGAACCTGATATTTATGTACAACCTATTGGCTAAGCAATCCTAGTCTTCCAGCCAGCTATGCTTCTTCCCGGATACTGGATATTTACCCCCTAATAGACAGTTTACAACTACCACACTCTCCACGAGGACTGCTCTACGCTCTAAGGCATTTCTCTTAACGTGCTCCGGAATATGGAATAAACTTATTTTGCACATAAGATTTTCTCAGTCAGAGCATGCATTGGTGCAAGCTATTGGTAAATTCCTTCCTGTCCCAACTGTTTTGCGCTCATTCAACGTCCACATAACCGAAAGTTAAGCCTACGGGAAAAGCCTCGACTTTTGAGCCATTGATCTGCTTTCTAGCATAACCTTACCTTCCAAAATGATTTCACCGCTTCTGGATTCTGATTGCTCTGTTTGACCGCTTCTCCTCAGACCTCAACGTTGGCCTGTTTAAAACATGTCTGCGTCCGCTAATTGTTTTTCCATACGGACTTATTGAATCCTGTCAATTTCACTTCAAAGTAAGTCCTTCCGGGTGCGTTCGCATTTTTAGAGAGGCCACCATAACACTCCTCACAGTTTGTTAATATGCCTTATCTGCTCCGCGATTTATTGTTTTTTTAGTTATATCACGTCTGCGGCCCTGAAATCAACCTCAACAACGCTATAGGAACTGCATCAGTAATTAGGTCCTGGACCGCTATATATACAACACATATGATGTATGTGGAGATACATATATATGTATATAGTGACAGATAGTAGTACGTTAACGTGTGGACAAAATTGCTCCGGAAGCACACGACCGGTTTGGCGGTTATTGCCGCTCATCCGGTATGCGTACCCGGTACTCCCGTGCCCACTGGTCTTCATACTTGTACACTCCGATGTTATACGTTCACCAGGATCTATTTTGAATCGTCTGGAGTGTGAATGGATACTCTCCATTGAAGAGCCCACAAATGAATCACAACTGTGATTTCTTATAGTTATTCGTGTCTGGGTCACTGCTGACCCAACGAACAACGAGGCTGCATGCGCAAGCATTCATATTGATAGTCAGTATTATGTAAACGCGTGGGCGGCAACAACCGAAAGACCGGTCGTGTGCTTCCGGGGAAATTTTGTCCACACGCTTACACATTGCTTACCATCAATATGAATGCTTGCACATACAGCCTCGTTGTACGTTTGGTTAGTAGTGACCCAGGCACAAACATCTATGAGAAAATACACTTGTGATTCATTTGTGGGCTCATCAATGAAGAGTATCCATTCACAATTCAGACGCTTCACCCATGTTTGACCGTCACCAAATGTCACACCTGCAATAATCAGACTGTCAGATTCACCTGTGTTCGTCGATCTCCTCCCTCATATTCCTTTGTCTATCAACTTCTGCTCACAGCCATCATTCCTAGGCATCCAGAGTCGTTTCTTTCTCTCTGTTGACCCTTCATGTTCACCTGGCATATATAAATTCATCGAGGCTTAACCAAGTTTATTCCATGTTATCTAAACCAACCAAACCCCTATACGTTGGTCGCTCCCTGTTTTCAAATTGACACCGTCCATTTATTTCAGTAAGACATTGCTCATAGCTACCTAGTCCCTGGCCATAAAACTCAAATGTTTCTCTTCCTCCCTTCTCTTTTTTCCTTTTTCCTTCATCGTTTCTCGTAACGATAGTTTCCCATGCCGTTTTTTAGCCCTTATGCAAAACTCTTAGGTCCCGGTCGTCCTCACTTAGCTTAGTCAGCTCCTCCACCTGGACTTGACTTTCCGATTTGCCGGGCAAATATTCAAGTCTATCCCTGGGTTCACTTAAACCCCCTCAAAAACCCCTTGGTGTGCACGTGTTTTTCTTTTTCTCATCCTCCCTCTATTGCTTCACACCTTTCCCTTGCTTTGCGCATTTCCAAGCTTCCCATGGGCTTTATCTGTCACTTTTGTTGCTTGTTGAAATTTTGATCATGAGTAGGGTATGCTTTGGGCGTCTCCGAAATAAACTATTAATATTATTATTGTTATTATAATCATTATAAGTTGACCGAATCCTAAAACCAAAAACGATTGATCAGTGAAAAAGAAAAAAACATGGAGTTCTTTGGAAGGTGGCTGATCCGGTTAATTCAGGAAGTTTTACGTCCACAGCCTGCATGATACTGAGGACAACCCGCAAACATCAGTTGACAAAGATTTCGATGAGAGTAATCATTTAGCAGCCTCCCACTCTCTGGAGGAGGGGGCGGTCTTGCAAACTCTTGTTTCGTTTTGCCGTTGTAGCACGAAAGCGTGGCATAACTTCGCTATCGGCTGATAGTCCTTCATTTTTGAGGTTGTTGGGAGGTGAAATCCTCAGGCACTTGCGAATTATAATTTAAATTATTACCGCAATTAGGCTTTACGTTGATCGGCAATATGCGTTCCAACTACAGCAAAAGCCTAAGTCAGATAGGAAAGTTGGTTTGTGTCTGCCACAACACTTGATGTCGAATTCTGAGAAGCCTGAAGAGTTCTGGGTTGCTTTTGACGATAGTGCAGCACTCCAGAAGGAACTACCAAATGCACTTTTATCGCAGGCTCACAACTTAGCTCCTACTTTGGTGGGGTATTTCCTTGGGTTGGCGAGGGGTCTGTGGCCTTATCCGCCGATGCTAATGTGTTTCTGTTAGTAAAGGAGCCCCAGAAGGATCGAGATACTCTTTAGTTTCTCTGATGGTCTGGCTGTGGTAATACTAGGCCAAAAGAGATCAGAATGAAAGCGAATTTTTTTTGAAGAAGGTTCCCACCATTTCATGCAAGTTTCGCTCAAAATTAAACAACTACACCCTTTTACCACCAGTTCTCTTCCGCGGTATCATAGGTGGTTTCAAAGGATTTTTATGCCAAATATTGTTGACTTCTGTTAATATTGTCGCAGAATCACTGTGTTTGGCGAGGAGATGGTGTAGCTTATTAAGTGTTGATGGGCTCAGGCTAACCCAGCGACCGACCAACGATCGAGGGGGTTCAAAGCTATTCCGGTTGGCAAAATAACGGTGCAATCAAAATGTTGATTCAAATCGACCGCCGTCAGTGAGAGCCTTTTATTCAGTTCAGAATGCTGACTGAAGTTCCTGAGAATACCATGTTCACGCCAATGCAGTCTCTCAATCCACTCAGTGCAATCACTGTCTATCTCCCAACAACCACTTGACGTAGAACTCCATGCAACTCCTGACCCTCTCCAGATCTGCAGGTCTCAGCGCCCTAAATTGATTAAGAGCAAAATATAGGCCTGTGGCTCAAGTCCGCTGATTCTTACCAAACAATCAAGCCCTATACATCATAAACGGCTGCTTAGTTCTCGTGGACTGCCTAGCCCAAAGCACTTGGCATGGTCTCATAGGAGGACACATAAAACAAAGTACGATCATTCTGCTCCTCAACCTTCAGCCGTGACCAAGTTTTATACTTCTGAGTATACCATACCACAGCTGAATCCCTCTCGACTGAAGCTAGCCCGTGAACCACCTGGTTTACTCCCCACAATCTAAATGCGTCCAAGCTGCGTCTCTAACTGCATACGCTGGTCCCTGAGATTTGCCTAATCATCACCGGGTCAAAAGTTTGTGGCTTTTGCTCTCATGCAATCACTGTCAATTTTCGGCACCTAAAAAAGGCCAGAGCCGAAAGCTGTCAATCCGCCCCCCCCCCCTCAACAAAGGCTCCAACGCCAGGGTACTAGATAGCAGTCCTCTTGAGTCACTAGGTCACCCTTCGACTTTTACGCAAAGGCCACAGCCCAGCGGATTCCTTGGTGGACCTTCACCAATGCGAGTGCCTTTAAATTCTGTTCCATAACCGGGTAGCTTCTTGGACTCCTTCTGCTCCCAGCAAAATTCCAGCACCACTTGCTTCCACGAGACCAATACTGGTGTTCTACTGCACAGCTCTTCTTTTCCACCGACTCTACGTGACAGGTCATTCTCTAACCTTCCGATGCCTTCAACCTACATTCTCCGGTTTCATTACCATTCAATAATTATCCGATTCTCCTTCCTCTTGCCATCATAACTGGGATCTCCTACCCACCGAATACTTCCACGACCCCCCCCCCCCGCGTAAAGTTCCAGCGACTTATAGCACTAAAGCCTCATAACCTCCGTTTTTCTCGTCCGAATATACCACATACCAGGACCTGCAACTTCTGAGTCGTTCACGTTTCCGCTAGCAAACCACACTCCGCATACCATCCCCCATTTTTGTGTGTTCCGGTTACCTTTTTCCAGAATAATTGTCAACACTTCCTACACTACCCTACCTGAGATGATCTCGGTGGCATGCGACGAAACTTCCCTACACCTCACCGGCTCCCACCTTCTGAGGTCCGTCCCTAATACCTTGCACGTGCCACGCGGGAAAACCCACACTTTAAAGCTTCATATCGTTCCACCGTCCTACCACTAGTAAGGCCACAAAACAAAACACTAGCACGTGCTTGCCACGCCTCGTAAATACTCGCCATCCGTCAGGTAATATTGACTTCTTGCAACCTTAAGCTGTCGCAGTGGATCCGGAGGTTATAACAGTAATCAAAACATGGCTCACTGGAAACAAATCACCCGGGGATAATTCTGTTGCTGGGTCCAAGATGCTTCCAAACGCCCAGAAAACTGGAAGTGGAAGTGATTGTTTGATGAACGTCCGGCAAGCATGCAAACCACTGTCATCGACCAACCTCAAACTGGTTATGCCTGTGACTATTTATGACTACTATCCCAATTTGGTCTCAAGGGCTTATCAACAGGTTGCATTTACCACCCGCCTGGCTGGGATCAGCGTGGCCTGGATCTTGTTATAGAAACCCTCAACATGACGTCTGACCCTCCATGCGGTGTAAAACATTTAAGCAGGTTACTTCGTTGCCCCGAAATAAGCTGATCTCTACCGTCTGGCCCTAAAGGCTTATTTGAATTCTTCTCTTGCATCCTTTTTGGCCAACAAACCCTGGAAGTTGCGACTGCCGCCAGAGGACCGAAATTTCTGGACATTTTATTCACCAGCTGTCTCTCTGTGGTTCCAGGTTCCTTTCCAGGTGGTGATCACAAAATGTTGTCCTGCATTCTCAAGCCTTCATCTATACTTCAAATCCTGCTTCGCCTAAGACATTCATTTCTCATGAAAGTTGGACACTTGTTCCGCGCAACATTCGACCTCTCAGAAGGTGTTATTTTTTTCAAAGCCAGTCCGTCAGACGGCAGCTGGTTCTTTATAAGAAAGCCTTTCTCTACGCCTCAACAGCTTTGGTACTTACTCCAACCAGAACATTTTCAGGAGCTAAAGCTTTTAGCTTGTGTCCAAAGTAAGATTCTTGAGTACTGATGTAAGTGTCCCGTATCTCGTTACTTCTTATTTGTCTCACTTTTAGACCACACTTAAAACTCTCGCTTTTTAAAGAAGATGAACTCCTTGGTCAAGAAACGTGCGCGCCGAACACTCCAAAATCTCAGGGAAGGCGGCAAAGCCACTAGGACAAACGTCTCATTGTTCAACTCGTAGTCTCCCAAAACTAATTGTCACTGGCTCATTTATTGTTGAAACAACAGCGGCCATCGTGAAAGCACTCAGAGTTCACTCTCCCACCTCCGTAATAACTTGGACACACGTTACTATACCTTCCGCGCCCAATACTGCCAGACGCTCACCCTCCAGCTTCGACGCTTGTGACGTCGGCAGATTAAACTCCAGGACGGAGATTTCTGCAAAATAGGCCACAACGGTACTTTCCGTCATACGTCCACCTAAACCGCATCGGTGCGGACTTCTTCACCTAAAAAATCTTAAGCTATGTACGATGAATAGAACTCTCTTCAAATGGTGGTAATTGCCCGCGATTTTTCTTTTTTTAAAATACCGTCTTCATGTTCCGGAGAGCCGTCCACCAACAAAACATACATACAATATGTGTGAGATTACACTCCCAGTCAAATTCAAAGTCTGGAAATCCCTGACGAACAACCTGTTAAACAGCACTTGACGGTAAATTATTAAGATGCTTTTGTGTCAAGTGAGCTTCTTTAACAATCTCATTAATGCCACTGACCGGGACCAATCAGCAGTTTTCATATTTATTGATACGATCAAAAAATTGCTGATGCGCTCACTTTAATCCAAGATCCGCTCGTTCAGTATTCTCGAAAATTCGCAACTTTGGATTTGCTCACAATAGTCAGATCGTGATCAGGTGGTTCTGACCGGCGACCATCTATTATCTTCCGAACCGATCATGAGTGGTGTTTCTCAGGGAAGTGTCTTGGGTCAACCTCCATTTCTCAAGTGTATCAATGGTGTATTCCCATTGGTCCCCCGTGGCACTGCTTTATCTTTTGCTGACAGCATAAAAATTCTAGATTTTTGGGGCTGAAAATTACCTCATCAACCAAGAGAACATATAGGGCGATCATTACTCCGTCAGCTGCCAGTACTCCACCCGGCTTGTGAATTTTCTTCTTGCAAAAAGCTCCATATTACCTTACAAGTGCTGTGTTCCCGTTGGCTCTATCGCAGTCAACAGTCTCCCAATCCCCGTAAATCCTCCGCTTCGGACTGAAGACTGCGCTACTTATACTAGCTAAAAATCTCTGAACAAGCTTTCCTTCAAATTGCTCGAATCAAGCGCATTGCGGCTGCCTGGTGAGGCCGTTTTCCATCGTTGTAAATGGTAAGGCCTAGGGCAAATTTCCAGATACCATACCCTGCCTCATGCATTGCCCCAGTTGTAAAACCAAGGTCATCTAGACGTGAAAATCGGGTTGTCCAGTTTTTTGGTTTTTCCACCAACAAGGCTCGGTTTCGTGCCATTTCTAGCATAAATTTCCATCCACATTGAAGCACTGTATTTTCAGAGCTGTTAGCTGCGCCGCCCAACCGTGTATCCGTAATCTGTTATCGCGAAATATCAACATAAGCCTTTTCCAAAAACTTTCGGTTGAAATCTATACAAGCTTACTCTTAGCGACTCCGTTCAATAAGCATATACCGATTGCCGGCTGGATCACGTCATTTAGGTATCAACTTGTACCTCTCTGTCAGTCGTGACCTCCAAGGCCTTAAATGTTATTCGGTGCTTGGTTCGGCGCCTCTATGGTAGAGCTTTGTCTATATACTCAGAAAAATCCAATAGCTTTTTTCTAACACCCGAGATCCCGCGCGACTACTGCTAGAGGAATCACTGGTATTTCGGTCAACTTTGAAATCCGAGCCCTCAGCCTCCAGTCCCTCTCTCCTCACACACCTTTGCACATCAGGCACATCAATCTCGATGTTTCCGATCAACTATATTTATTGACGGGGTGACTCAATGATATCTCTACATACATTTCTTTCTGAGGTGCAGCAGCCCAATAAAACTTCTATATGTGTCAGATCCAACTCCAGATGCTCTACAAACACGGCCGCCTCTGTTCTGGAACCAAAAAGTGTCTGAGTCTGTATCTGTTCGTTATTTTCAACCTTTTCCATTACGAACCATTCAGGCCTCCAGAGGGATAAGAAACACAAACGCTGACATGACGGCAGCCGTCAATACATGTTGTGTATCACTGGTCGATATATACAGCGGGATAGAAAATAGAGTCGGCGATTTGGAACAGAAGATAAACAAATTATATGATAAGTGGCAATTGATTGAGTGTGCTTTATCAAAGATTTCCCCACTGACAATCATTTTTGAACCAATAGATCAAGCTGACCCAAAATTATTATCCAAATCCGGTCGGTAAATGGATGCAATCGCCTCGGAATCTCACAAAAGGATAAAAATTGATAACAATGCATTTCTTGCACTTTCTTCGCATACTCGGATCTCACCACGCAGTTAACTATTATTCAATAACAAAGACTCACTGATCTGCGCATATGCTCACGGTAAGACAATATTCCACCTGAATTCCGTATACTTCTGATTTCTCATGACCCCATGGAATGCCGGCACTTTCGCATTCACATGAAAAGGCCTTACCTAAACTCCGAATATTTTCTTTCTGTTGTGACGCTAATTAATGTGGCATTGATTTTCGTTCGTGATTCATTCGAAACACATTCGCCTTGCACTCGGACATGCGACGCATGTCCGTCTCACGCTCTACTTCGCTCTTCTCTACCAATCACACACAACTAGCTCCATGTGTGACTAATACGGAATAATTTCTTCTTACCGCTTGACACGCTTACGTTTGCGCTTGCGGGAAGTTGAGTCTGAATAAAAGCTGGGCCGTGCATATGTACATTCGTTCTGTTTACTAAATTCTGGACACAAAACATCGCTTTGCGGCTTCAAACCTGCAAAATATCGGATCTTTTGCTTTCATTTACTCCGTTCTGGAAAGAAGCTGCTATAAAGCCATCACCGAAATTGCGAAACTCATGGAAAGCCATGTTTTTGTGTTCCATTTCTGTCCTTCCGGTATTGAACCCCAAAGCAAAAATCACTGACGACGTCAACATGGAACTACTACGTTTGCACACTGGCACTGAAAGCCAACTCCTATTCCATGCACTGAACCTTAAAAAACTCTTGAGGATACTCTTGGTGCCCTGGATAAACATTTTGGTTTCCTTTTGGACACATACGTGGGCGGCTACAAATTTTCACAACTACACCAAGAATCAGGAGAGTCCGTTGGATATTTTATTGCACGGATTACATGTGCCCTGCTTCCCTGTGCCTGCAATACTGTTCCCACTACGAAATTGGAAGGAGTATTGCAAATCCAGCGACTAACCGCTGGTAAGTCGGAATCTTGCTTTCATGAGGCCTTGCTGGTGGAAGACGCCAGCACACTGACTTGGACCCGTGCTTGTGACATTGCTTAAGCAAAATTGCAGTACGTGGGACTAACCAGTTATTTTATGCTACCGAACTCATAGAAGAAATAGTGTTGTTACGCCGGTCCACAACTTTAAGTAAGTCACCGAAAGCGACACTGAGCTGTCACTGTGGGAGCACTCGACATCGGGCAAACTCCTAGAACTGTCCAGCTTTTGCACCCCAGTGCCGCATTTGCGGTAACTTGGGTCACTTCACTAAGATCTATAGTTCACGCATTGTTTCCGAGGTTATTGACTTATCGAGCAATTCAGTGAGTGTCATGTCTAGCGATGACTTTATATGCACTGTTAGTTCACATCCTTCTATGCATTCTTCTTCCTCTGTCGAACTCCGATTACCTTCTGCCGATATCCGCGCTGCCTTTTTTGTTTCGTTGCATAGAATTATTCCCTTTCTCATGAAATTTGATTCTGCATCATTCATCACTATTATCCCTCCAGCTTTCTACAAGGAACACTTCAAACATTCACCACTTCAACAGTCATCATACAAATTTGGCATTTTTTCTAATAACCCCTTTTCTATTCTGGGATTTGTCTTCCTTCGTCTGTTTCTGAAAGACATATTACAAAGGGATTTTGCGATGTACGTTTCTAGTATCGATAACAAACCGCTTTTTGGTAATAATAACTATAATAATATTGGTTTATTTCGGAGACGCCCGAAGCGTGCCATGTGCATAATCTTGTAGATACAGGTGATGGAATGGACAGATATTATTCATGAAAATGTGGAAAATCTCATGAAAATATAGGACAAAATGGCTCAGAAGCGGGAATAAAGTGGGATGGAAATAGGATAAATGTATGCACACCATAGAGGTTTGGGGGGGGGGGGGTAAATGAACTCAAGGGCGGATTTGAATGAACTCCCGGTGAGCTTGAAAGTCAGAGTCAGATGGGGAATATGACTGGAGTAGCGGGGTAAGTTCCGACTGGGAGACGTTTGAGTTGGCGCGGAATCCTGGATTTCTGGGGCTCGAATTTTGAAAAACAAAATTGATCTGCCAAGATCATTGTGAAATACCGGCTACTTATTGGGTTGTAAGTGACTTACCTGTTATATCTATATTGAGAAAAAATGGGCGATTTTTCCTTGCTAAAAACATTCTGATCAACGAAATGGTAATCATTTATGTATAGCGGACTATGAAATTGAGCTGGGATGTCGATTCGTATCTGGCAATGGCAAAAATGTGTAAAATATTTTGAAAACCTTGGACTGTTTCCTACCTATTATTTGGAAAAGTGGCTCTCACCTATCATTGTCCCGAAATCCTTATTTTGAGTGAAAAATGTGCCCTCAGTGGTGGTGCGCTTTCCGAAGGACCACTGGATGATGTGATCTGACCCAGTGAAGTTGGGCTAAAAGTAAAACTGCCAGAGTACGGAAACTGTTGTTTTCTACCTGCGTGTACACCACTGGCGTAAGGAGTTTCGTAAATGATGGGTGGAAGTAGATCAGGTTTGGTTTCGCGTCCGACTGTAACCGAAGGATATTTTATATGTACATACATACATATATAGTTATGTCCCACTGTGAGAGCTCTCTTCCGTGTATCTAGCAGCAAAGTTTCACTGAACTAACTGGCTGATCCTCTTGCCTGAAAGTAGTAGATAACTGCGCTTCTGCTACCAATGCTGGAATGGTCTACCTCGATCTATGATGGATACATGTGACAGCAGACCGCATCTTCGGTGCATATACTTTACGACGTGGAACCTACAGAATACAACCTGCGACTCCGGGTACTGTGTCCTCAGAGCTTGATATTGCGCCAGACTACCGTCTCAAACTATGGTTTTACAACTTTTGGTCTGGGGCTGAGTTTGAGCGAGAAATTCAGAGGCTGTTTTGTGGCCACTGCCGCTTCCGTTGGGCACAAGGGCATACAAAATACTGTGCCCTAACCCGGTGTCTTCTACGACCACAAAGTGCTAAAAGACATACCCACCGTAATTCATTTGATGTGTGGCATCGGCCAACATCACGTCACTGACTAGCTCGTTACTTATAAGAGGAACTAACAGAATAAACTTAATCATGCTATCGTCACTAATGGCCTGTGAATACCCTTGATTTCTCAGTAACTCACCTACACGCGTTGCATCCTTAGTGAGGTCAACGAAACCTGACCTACTCCTTATGGAGCGAAAGTCGTGACTGCAAAGGCAACGGCTAAACATTTATCGGGTGCAATCTCAAAGCTCGGCAGTATTATGAAAACTTTCCACCATACTGAACAAGTGACTCTCTTGGTCACTGGTCAGGCGGCGGTTACGGACGTAATAACCATCGGTCTCTCGAGGGAAGTCGTGGTTATGGACCATGGCCCTGTCCGCCGACCATCCACTGCAGTGTAGCACAGGTTTATTACTATATAGTCCCTAGCAATGGATCCCTCTTTTTTCTCCACCGTCTCCCGCTACCACCCTTTCCCATATCAATTTCTAGCCCACCCATGCATGCCTGACAGTTTTCAGATGTCCCCAATTAACCCACAGGCGTTTTTTGTGTGCTTTTTAGTTTGGTCTGCTTTTCCATGTTCCACCGATTTTAATGACAACGTTACGTCCTGATGTTCTTTTACAGTTCCAAATCGTTTGATCTGTCACTACCCAATTCCACTGATCCGTCACCACATGTCGCACCTGCATGGATCAAATAATTAGACTCATTCTTACCTGTTTTCTTCGATCCTATCCTTCATTTTCACACTTCCATGAACTGCTCCTTACACTCTTCATCGCTCCTGTGATTCCCAAGCAGCTCTGCCGAAAGTCTGCCAAACTGGGCTAGAGTTGGGCACGCCCGACGTTCTAGGTAAATCGCAGAAAATAGTTCCCTCCTTTCCAAAAATCACCCAAATTTTGTTTCACTTCTGAATCGGCTATTACGATATTCTCCCACGTTTTCAGTTTAACCATTAAGTTGCCCACATATATAAACAAATAAAACTGCTACTTGTAGAAGAGTAAGAATAGATGTATTGTATAAAGAGCGGTAAGGGTGTACATAAAATTCCGACTTTCTTTGTTGTTCATTCATGTATTCCACAGAATCTTGTTGGGCCTCCTTGCTGTTCACGGGATCTGTAAAATAAAGGTGTAGAACGTGATGTATTAACTGTTTGAAAAATATGAAACAACTTAATTTTGTAAGTTTACCTCAGAAACGTATATACAGCACACAAAATTATGCGTGTGTTGTTATTCAACGTTATACGAGGCAGTGTCTTCTTGTAATAGATAAACCGTGTCACCACTACATAGTTCAATATGCATATTGATGGATGACACTCTGCACTATCAGTTTAAAATGAAGCAATGATTAGGCAGAAACCTCGAATGAATGAACACAAAAAAATGATAAACGACATGTGGAACAACTTCAAAAACGCGTACGCCTGGACAGAGTTTGACTGTGGTGCGCCGGACAGAAGCATTTGGCGGTATTGCGTAAAAGTTGCGACTCTAGTCCGCTTTACGCGGTTGCCGCCGACCACCCGGTTGCTGTGAACCATGGCATAAGAATTTTCCACCAAAAATTTCACAACCAAGTAAATCTTAAGGGAAGCACATTATAAAAGGAAGAAAAAAGTCCTCCTTGGTTTCCAGTCCCCAGACTCATCAGCCTGATGCACAACATACATGCTAATACAGAGAAATCGGGCTGATGACAAATCACTTATGAAACGTGCAACATAGAAACACGAATGGTAACGGTGAACAGATTACAGAAAGCACTTACGTGCGTGCGATAAAATAGTTACAAAAATGTATGCAAGACAGGGGGGCATACATGTGACAAATTGACAGATAGAAGCAAGCACTTACGTGCAATAATGTGAACGGGTGCGTGCAAAACAGCAAGCTCTAAGCCTTCCACTGAAGAAATGTACAAATATGTTAAAAGTGAAGCGTGTGAGAATAAATCTCCAAGGACACTGAAGTACGGAAAGTAAATATCATCGTTCAGAGCACTAAAATAATTTCTGGTTTGCCATTTATTATCATGACGTTTTCCGGATGCACATTGGAAAAAATACCCCTTTAATCAAACAGGAACAGGGCGTTTTACACATACGGGGTATTGGCATTAACGTGTCGTCCACGGGGAGTGTTTCTTCCTGCTGAGAACAGAAGGTAATCAACTCGTGTAAACTCTTGTACAACTGTTCAGTTGGTTTTGCAGGCCCCCAAATCAAGTGCTTCAGCTTGCTCAAATGAGATTCATATGGGAAGCTGGAGAAGTTGTCCAGCTTTCCGTGTATCCTGACATCCTCAGCTAGGTGGGTCAAACAATGTACGTTGTAAACAATATGCTCGGGACCATACAATATCGCCATTTTTTGTACAAAAACACGCAAAACACCTTGAGCAAAATCCATCATGCGGTTGTGTAAGACGGGATGCAAAAAGATATGTAATGAAATAAATAAAAGTAAAAAATGATTATATAAATCAGGAGGTAATAAATCACGTAAACATACGGAGCCAAGATATAGGAGGAATTGGCGGAATTTCGTTGACTTCCAGCGCTCAATGTCACGTGTGTGATGGCATTTACGGAATCCCGTATTCTATTTTTCCCTCCGTTGGGCTGTCATATGCACCTGTCATGAAGATAATCCACCACGATATTCCGAATTTAATTCTACAGCCTTCTGATTTAACCTTACCTACCCCTCCCAATGACTGATAATTTCTTTCTGGGACCCCATTGTTCTTTCTCCTGCTTCTCTTACATCTATATATATATAATATACATATATATATATAAACTTGCGCATATATGTATATGTGCACGCCCTCGGCATCTCGCAGTTCCTCATCGGCCATTTCTCTTGCTATCACCCCACCGACCATCATGATATGCATACATCAATTCTACATCTGTGCCTCGCATCTACCGTGTCCAATCCTTCCAAATCGTTTTTGTCATCTGATCAACCCTCTACGTCTTATAGTGTTTGCTCCCTCTTTTGCGATGAGTTTTGTGCCCTGTCCGCCGACAATCCACTGCAGAGTGCCAATGCTTCATTGATATCTAATCCACTGCAGTGCACCTCACATTTTTCTCTATCGTCCCTTGTTAATGCAGTTTCTTATGTCGATTTCTAGCCTTTTTCATGTTCACCAGTCTGCCTTCAGACGTATTTATCCAGACCAGTCATATGAGAGTGACGCAAGTTCCGACCTGGCTTGGAGTAATGCAGACCTCAAGCAGCTGACTGAGTAACTATTGCAATGAAACTAAACAAAGTGTGCTTTATGGAAACCAACTTTATAAAAGTTCTGGCGGAATTATATTGCTCAATAACACAGCGTAGTCGAAATCGTCAGTAGGTTTTCGACGTTTTGGTCACCACGGGTAACATTTTTCAAGATGATTTTACAGCCGAACGAAACTGGAATTATAGCTCAGAGCAATTGGGTGTCAGTCACAGTGTGTTCGTGTGTTGGTCTGTGTGTCTGTGATGTTGTTTTAGTGTAAAGGGTGGGTGAATGGGTGGGTTGAATCTAAAGCATTGGCCACATTTCACAATCCACCATGAATTTGTGCCAGATATGTAGACCATACGTTTGTAATCCTGAAATCAGAACATAGGCATGACTTTCTACAATGTCTCAATAATCTTTCTACCTCAATTCAATTCACAATGGAGACTGAGAGCACTGAGAAAGTCATCAGTTTCCTTGACTGCCGACCAAAAGTAAACGACTCCCGTAGGTTTACAGTGAGCATTCACGGGAAACCTACACATTCCGACAGATATCTGGACTTTAACTCAGCCCATCCACAACACATAAAACGGGTACTCGTATCGTCATCAGCCAACAGAGTCGACAAATTTTGCGACGACGGTGTCACTCATAAACAGGAAATGCAACGCTTACACACGGTCCTTCAAAACAACAACTACCCACGAGGACTAGTAACCGATGTGTCAAGAAACAAGTCAGCACCACACGACGAGAAGGACGTAGGCTGGCTAACCTCCGTTGGTATTCCATACAGATCACGCACATCGGAGGCAATCAGGAAAGTACTTGGTGCGTATAGTGTTTGCATTTTCTTCCGAATAGATAACACGTTGCGACTCCATCTCACAAGAACCGATGCCTCCCAACACATACACGAACAGAACAACTGTGTTTACATGATCAACTGCAAAGGATGCTCCGCTCAGTTCGTTGGGCAGACATGCAGACAGGTCAAAACCAGAATTGCAGAACACATAAATAAAGCAAAATGCAGACCGAGGGATCAAATGGCTTTAATAAAGTTAGAAGGCGACTCTGCAATTGCACTTCATGCCATATCCGAAAACCACACCATCGGCTGCGAAAACACCAGAATCCTTCGATGTGGGTTCTCTCCGTACACCGAACGTCTCTACGCAAAGGCTCTGGCAACTAACGCCCACCAATCGTGTCTCAACCGCAGCGATGGGGCAGAGATTTCAAGCATATGGATGGCACTTACGAAGCGGATGGATAAACACCAAAATGGGTCATAGCACCTTCTTGACCGCAGATGACACCATTAACACGGATACATAGTGTGGACGGAGATTCAAACCACCCGCCCACCCCTTACACTAAAACAACATCACAGACACACAAACCAACACACGAACACACTGTGACTGACACCCAATTGCTCTGAGCTATAATTCCAGTTTCGTTCGGCTGTAAAATCAGTCTTGAAAAATGTTACCCGTGGTGACCGGAACGTCGACAACCTACCAACGATTTCAACTACGCTGTGTTATTGAGCAATAAAGTTCTACCATAACATTTCACATGGCGCATCAAGTTTTCGATACACTCAGAACCAATCTCGGTTCTGACACAATAATTTATAAATGTTCATTGGTAATTTTTGTTGAAACTTGTTTCTCTTGATCAAATCTCGGTAATTAGCTCTCCCGTTTTTGGCTTAGCCTTTGCCGCTTGCTGACTGGGTTGTTGGTCATATATAATTCGTAACCCTAGGCTTGAAGTTCACTTGCCATTTTTTTCTCGCACTGGCTGGTTCTCGATATGGAGCGAAACGTCCCTGTTGATTCTGCCCAGTCCTGTCCAAAGGTTAAGAAGATGTACCCGAATTTGGAAACATTTATATCCGATTTTTGGGACATCCAATCAAGCACTTGTTCGAGTTTTTACGTGAACAATTCACAAGCAAGGGAAATGTCAAGTAAAGGTGGTATTATTTTATCACCAGGCACGCAGTACTATTTCATCAAGTATTGCTGCTTCCAACGGAGAAGAAGAAACTGCTCAGAAAGAAGGTAAGTTGTTTCCTTACTTGTTCCTAATAAGGACTGTTTGCAGATCCCCCAACCTTGGTTTCCAAGCTTTCTTCTCAGTGCTTGCCGTCGGCTCATCCTACATGGTGTCGCGGTGGGCCATGGTCCATAACCACGACTTCCCTCGAGAGACCGATGGTTATTACGTCCGTAACCGCCGCCTGACCAGTGACCAAGAGAGTCACTTGTTCAGTATGGTGGAAAGTTTTCATAATACTGCCGAGCTTAGAGATTGCACCCGATAAATGTTTAGCCGTTGCCTTCGCAGTCACGACTTTCGCTCCATAAGGAGTAGGTCAGGTTTCGTTGACCTCACTAAGGATGCAACGCGTGTAGGTGAGTTACTGAGAAATCAAGGGTATTCACAGGCCATTAGTGACGATAGCATGATTAAGTTTATTCTGTTAGTTCCTCTTATAAGTAACGAGCTAGTCAGTGACGTGATGTTGGCCGATGCCACACATCAAATGAATTACGGTGGGTATGTCTTTTAGCACTTTGTGGTCGTAGAAGACACCGGGTTAGGGCACAGTATTTTGTATGCCCTTGTGCCCAACGGAAGCGGCAGTGGCCACAAAACAGCCTCTGAATTTCTCGCTCAAACTCAGCCCCAGACCAAAAGTTGTAAAACCATAGTTTGAGACGGTAGTCTGGCGCAATATCAAGCTCTGAGGACACAGTACCCGGAGTCGCAGGTTGTATTCTGTAGGTTCCACGTCGTAAAGTATATGCACCGAAGATGCGGTCTGCTGTCACATGTATCCATCATAGATCGAGGTAGACCATTCCAGCATTGGTAGCAGAAGCGCAGTTATCTACTACTTTCAGGCAAGAGGATCAGCCAGTTAGTTCAGTGAAACTTTGCTGCTAGATACACGGAAGAGAGCTCTCACAGTGGGACATAACTATATATGTATGTATGTACATATAAAATATCCTTCGGTTACAGTCGGACGCGAAACCAAACCTGATCTACTTCCACCCATCATTTACGAAACTCCTTACGCCAGTGGTGTACACGCAGGTAGAAAACAACAGTTTCCGTACTCTGGCAGTTTTACTTTTAGCCCAACTTCACTGGGTCAGATCACATCATCCAGTGGTCCTTCGGAAAGCGCACCACCACTGAGGGCACATTTTTCACTCAAAATAAGGATTTCGGGACAATGATAGGTGAGAGCCACTTTTCCAAATAATAGGTAGGAAACAGTCCAAGGTTTTCAAAATATTTTACACATTTTTGCCATTGCCAGATACGAATCGACATCCCAGCTCAATTTCATAGTCCGCTATACATAAATGATTACCATTTCGTTGATCAGAATGTTTTTAGCAAGGAAAAATCGCCCATTTTTTCTCAATATAGATATAACAGGTAAGTCACTTACAACCCAATAAGTAGCCGGTATTTCACAATGATCTTGGCAGATCAATTTTGTTTTTCAAAATTCGAGCCCCAGAAATCCAGGATTCCGCGCCAACTCAAACGTCTCCCAGTCGGAACTTACCCCGCTACTCCAGTCATATTCCCCATCTGACTCTGACTTTCAAGCTCACCGGGAGTTCATTCAAATCCGCCCTTGAGTTCATTTACCCCCCCCCCAAACCTCTATGGTGTGCATACATTTATCCTATTTCCATCCCACTTTATTCCCGCTTCTGAGCCATTTTGTCCTATATTTTCATGAGATTTTCCACATTTTCATGAATAATATCTGTCCATTCCATCACCTGTATCTACAAGATTATGCACATGGCACGCTTCGGGCGTCTCCGAAATAAACCAATATTATTATAGTTATTATTACCAAAAAGCGGTTTGTTATCGATACTAGAAACGTACATCGCAAAATCCCTTTGTAATATGTCTTTCAGAAACAGACGAAGGAAGACAAATCCCAGAATAGAAAAGGGGTTATTAGAAAAAATGCCAAATTTGTATGATGACTGTTGAAGTGGTGAATGTTTGAAGTGTTCCTTGTAGAAAGCTGGAGGGATAATAGTGATGAATGATGCAGAATCAAATTTCATGAGAAAGGGAATAATTCTATGCAACGAAACAAAAAAGGCAGCGCGGATATCGGCAGAAGGTAATCGGAGTTCGACAGAGGAAGAAGAATGCATAGAAGGATGTGAACTAACAGTGCATATAAAGTCATCGCTAGACATGACACTCACTGAATTGCTCGATAAGTCAATAACCTCGGAAACAATGCGTGAACTATAGATCTTAGTGAAGTGACCCAAGTTACCGCAAATGCGGCACTGGGGTGCAAAAGCTGGACAGTTCTAGGAGTTTGCCCGATGTCGAGTGCTCCCACAGTGACAGCTCAGTGTCGCTTTCGGTGACTTACTTAAAGTTGTGGACCGGCGTAACAACACTATTTCTTCTATGAGTTCGGTAGCATAAAATAACTGGTTAGTCCCACGTACTGCAATTTTGCTTAAGCAATGTCACAAGCACGGGTCCAAGTCAGTGTGCTGGCGTCTTCCACCAGCAAGGCCTCATGAAAGCAAGATTCCGACTTACCAGCGGTTAGTCGCTGGATTTGCAATACTCCTTCCAATTTCGTAGTGGGAACAGTATTGCAGGCACAGGGAAGCAGGGCACATGTAATCCGTGCAATAAAATATCCAACGGACTCTCCTGATTCTTGGTGTAGTTGTGAAAATTTGTAGCCGCCCACGTATGTGTCCAAAAGGAAACCAAAATGTTTATCCAGGGCACCAAGAGTATCCTCAAGAGTTTTTTAAGGTTCAGTGCATGGAATAGGAGTTGGCTTTCAGTGCCAGTGTGCAAACGTAGTAGTTCCATGTTGACGTCGTCAGTGATTTTTGCTTTGGGGTTCAATACCGGAAGGACAGAAATGGAACACAAAAACATGGCTTTCCATGAGTTTCGCAATTTCGGTGATGGCTTTATAGCAGCTTCTTTCCAGAACGGAGTAAATGAAAGCAAAAGATCCGATATTTTGCAGGTTTGAAGCCGCAAAGCGATGTTTTGTGTCCAGAATTTAGTAAACAGAACGAATGTACATATGCACGGCCCAGCTTTTATTCAGACTCAACTTCCCGCAAGCGCAAACGTAAGCGTGTCAAGCGGTAAGAAGAAATTATTCCGTATTAGTCACACATGGAGCTAGTTGTGTGTGATTGGTAGAGAAGAGCGAAGTAGAGCGTGAGACGGACATGCGTCGCATGTCCGAGTGCAAGGCGAATGTGTTTCGAATGAATCACGAACGAAAATCAATGCCACATTAATTAGCGTCACAACAGAAAGAAAATATTCGGAGTTTAGGTAAGGCCTTTTCATGTGAATGCGAAAGTGCCGGCATTCCATGGGGTCATGAGAAATCAGAAGTATACGGAATTCAGGTGGAATATTGTCTTACCGTGAGCATATGCGCAGATCAGTGAGTCTTTGTTATTGAATAATAGTTAACTGCGTGGTGAGATCTGAGTATGCAAAGAAAGTGCAAGAAATGCACGATGAGACGGCTGAGTTCTAGCCTGAGACGGGAGAATAAGGTAAAGGTGGGGACCTATCATTAAAGAACCAAACGGTTTTTAAAGTGAGCTAGTGTCAGTGGACTCTTTGGTTGGATTATTGCGTCAACAACGCAGTAGGCAACGTATCTCCTAATTTGGACATTACTATTAGTGCTTAGGCTAGAGGGGAACACAAAAGTGCGAAGTTGTGGATGGTAAACTATAAACGTGCGATGGTTATGTTCCTCATTCCGGCAACCACTGCAATCGAGGTTTAGCCCATGGCTGTGAACCGTAGGCGTATCAGTGCCGGAGAGTCGTCAGAGTAGAAGCCGCATAGTACAAGTGTTCCAACCGTGTGTTGACTGCCGCAAGTTAGCTAAGGGTTTTAAAGGGGAACCAAAATCGGTTGAAACTGGGAAGGGCGGGATCGGCAAGCAAATGTGAAGAGCTCGAGCGGCGTGCTGTCACTGGTTTATACAAAAAGAACTGAAGGCCACCTCGGAAGCCCAGGGTTTCTTATATGCAGGGTCAGGTCTAGGCCACTGTCAAAAGAGAACAGAGAGCATTAGCCCAAATCCTGCCCTGCCGGGAGTGTTTTTTATTTTTTAAATTTTGTTTGTTTTCTTTCTATTTTTTACAGAAGAGTTACGGAGCAAATTCGCTACGTCGGGTTGTCTTCCCCATTCCCCTTGATCCGCCTTTCTTCAAACTTGGCCCACTAGTTCCGAGTTCAATGCAAATGGCTGATTTGCCTTATTGTGAGATTGCCACAGACCAGGTGCTAAACCTTTCGGGGAATTTTCTGCCGCAAGCCATGAAAGTAAAGGATAGAGGATAGAAAACATTCAAGTAATGGCAACATTCGTGGAGCTATCACTTGACCGCTTGCTTCTGCCAATAGCAGAGTCGGACGGGTTCCAGTAAATATGTGGGCCTTCTGGTGACTGCATCTCCGATTGTGATATGCCGGGTAACTCTATGGGCATGACGACGTTGGTGAAAAAGTAACTCCACTGGCCGCCAGCTTTTGCCGAAGCATTAGGTGAAAGGCACAAATAAGTCGATGAGCTTCAGCCAAAAGTCGTACACTGAAGATGAGAAATGAATAGCGGTAAAGATCTAGGTCTCAGTAAACCGAGCAGCAGGCGTGACAGTGAATTAAAAACAGGTGACGTCTACCTGATAGGCATTGTTCGAACGGAGCCTTGGACTGGTTTTCAAATGCGGGCCAAGTATACGTATGCAATTTAGATTGTAAAATGGTACAGTCTGATGAAGGCGGGGAGAAATCCGCGCGGAGCATACACATGAAGGTATATTATATATATATATATATATATATATATATATATATATTGTTTTAGCGTGCGACACGATTGCGGCAAGTCAAGAATCATATTCCAGATGCTGGGATAGATAACCGAGAAATATCCAGATCTTATTGGAAGGCTAGACTGGGGGTTGTAATGAGGAAGGAAGTAAAGAGTCTCACTAGAGAAACCAAGTAGGTTATCAGACGAGTGGGCTTTTGAGCTCAGAGGACTGAAGTAAAGTGAAAGCTCGGGCGTGATACAACTTAACCATAAGGGTTCAAGCTGAGGGGGTTCGCACCTAGCTCTGTAGTTAACGTTAAAAGTGGAGCCAAGTACTTTTTTGGTGAGGGAGCGTTGTATTTTCACCTCAGAAACCCGGTCAGCCTTTCGCATCAAGGTAAAGATCAGTGGGCAGTACTTCAACTGTGACCTAGCTCGAGTCTTGAATATCAGGAGCCTACTCCCCCGAGTACCATAAGTTCTGAAGATAAGTGCAATCATCATTCCTGCCTTGCCAATTCGGTTCAATGTTCGTTTATGAAAGTTGAAGGAACAGGAATAGTGCAGGCCCGGGTCTCTTATCACGTGGGTAGTGAGAATTGGCAGGCCATTTATTACGAGAGAGCCGGGTGGAAACTGGCATTTGTAGGACGGAAGAGAGCTCTTAGCTGCCGAAAACTGCATCGGCCATTGAGTACACCATTCGTCAAGGGAATTCACGTTTGACAGAATATCACTGACAGAGGAGTGCAAGGCATTCGCCTCAATAGTATAGACTAGCTTTGTGTCGTCAGCGAAGGGGAATGTCGTGCGACGATGCGTTACTTAGAAAACGTCATTTATGCACACGAGAAATAAGAGAGAGCCTATAAGGCTACCCTGTACGACCCCGCCAGTAGTTTTTGGGGCCTAGCAAATGTCCCACTGACGGTGACGGTTTGAGAGCGTTCGGAGATTTAAGATGTTGGTCAGTACAGAAGGGCGTCGGCAACTCCGTAAAACTTGATCTTTGACGGTAAGCATTTGAGAGATACGCGGTCGAATGCTTCAGTCATATCGAGAAAGATAATGATGATTGACCTGTTGTTGCCGGCTTTGGAACTGGATAAATTGGTGAAGCCCTTTTGGCCCTTGATGCACGAACAGGTCTTTAAAAACCCAAGCGGAGCTAGGTTGATGAGACTTCGAGAAGTCAGGAACTTTTCAAGCTGGTTCTTTACAGTCCTCTCCATGAGCCTGGGAACAGCCGAAGTGTGGTTTATGGAGCGACAGTTCCCCGGATCATGCAAAGGGCCATTTTGTTGTGTGGAGTTATACAGGATGCTTCCCACTGAGCCAAGTATATTCCAGATGATATGGATAATGTAAAGAGGCTCGGCAATAGGAGTACTAGGCCAGGTCCCCCAAACCTCAGTAGGACAGGCGTAATGTCATCAGGACCAGGATGATAGGAGGGTTTGGTTTTGGCCTGCAGTTTTCTGTTGTTGCCGTAGTAAGCCTGCGTGAGCACCGGATAGCACAGTTGCGAAGAGATAGTTTCCGTAATAAGAGCTAGGGCGAAATGGCATCTGAAGTCCCCGGCCATATCTATTTTGGCGAATGAAGGTGTGCCATTATGGATGAGGAATGGGATATTGTTTGCAGTACTGCGTTGGTTGCAAGATTTTAGCAGTCTGGAGAGAAGCTTCGCCCCATGAAGCTGTTGTAACGCAGTCCTTTCTTGCTTTCTGAGTCTATGCTTGGTTATTGCGTAGAGATTACGGCAGAGTCAGCTTATTCTGGGTGTCAGAAAGAAATCTCGATTCCTGAGGAATGATTCCTGAAGACTACAAAACTTTCGTTGAAGTCTCTCAACTTTGGTAGTCTTGGCTTTAATATGCCTAACGGTTGGGGCAAGGCGATTTATGAAGAACGGTAACTTGGCACAGAACACGTCAGCTGCCTCTCGGGAATCGGATGTCTAGAAGAGGTCAGACCATTCAATCCCCCGGAGGGAGGGAACAACTGGGTCCAGTTAGTCGGTCTGCAAAAGTTTTGGTCTTGGATCTCAACTACTTCGGGTAGGCATGATTCTTGAGTAAAAGTGAGCTGACTTGTGGCCATTTTGTGGTCACTACCGGGAACGTTTTGTGTGACCGACACATTCACGTCGGGGAAGCTGTGAGTGAAGACTAATTCGAGGATATTTTTATGTCATGCTGGAGTGGGGACATGCTGGGTTCATCTAGCAGCGTAGGTGTCTAGAAGGGAATCGGATAAATAAGAGGGGTCTGTCATTGTATTCCATCAAACATCCGGAGTGTTAAAGTTTCCTGCTTTGACGTTTTGAACTACAGCTGGAGTAGGAATGCACTTTGGGGCCCTAGTATTATGCGGAAATTAGGAGTAGCTAGAAGTAGGTGCTCGGCAGACGCACCTTGTAAGGTCCAGCCACCAGAACGTTCAAGCTACGCGTAGCAACCAATTTCGGCACAATTCAAAACAAAGTCGATTCCAAATAGCTACGGTACTATTTACAACAAATTATTTAATTTTACAATAATCAAACCTCAATAGTGTTCCTCCTGGGCTCTTTTGCTACATATTGGACAACAAATCAACAACTGCAGCTGGATTACAGCAAAAGGTTAGATACCGAAGATAAGATTACCAAATACAGTCACAACGAAGTTCAAGCTGAGCGACTCTCGCTCGAGGCAACGGTAGGAGTCCGGTTTGTGACAAAGATTTAGAGAAATAAAACAAACAATCGGAATTCCAGCAAAGATAGTTCATGCGAATGATGACCGTTGTTTGTAACATGGATGCTAATGCATGGAACGGGGTTTCCCGAACTCCTTTACACCGGCCCCCAAAATCCGACCCGGGTTTTTCCGGTGCTGCGCTAGGTGTGGTCGGCCTCATGCGCCCACTCTACAGTTCCCCAATACTTAAAACTTATCACCGTCAATAGCAGCTCCCAGTCGGACAAGTGGATCAACTCTCAGTGGTCTCTCCCGGTGTAACAGCCGGTCGTGGAAAATCCCCCTTTTTCCCTCGCGATTCAGTGTTTTTCCCAACATCACTCATTTCCATACACTATTGACTTGTCTTTACGAACTGGTTGTTTTTCTGGACCAATTGTTGTTTGTTCGCGCCCAGAGCGCTATTTTGGCACATCCTTGTTCAGGACCTGCGTGACGCACGTGCTGTCTGCTCACACGCTGCTATTCGGTTTCTCGTTGTTGAGACTTTGTGATCGTATTATTGAGGTTTGTATATTGTTTACGTCATTGTTTGTTTTAATAATCTAGTATCGTAGAATTATCACGGATAATCGCCTTCTGATTTCGGGATCCGTTGCGAATTTGGCTACGCATTGCTCAAACGGTCGTAACAATACTCAATAGATCTATTTGGAACGAGGAAAATTCACGCAAAATGCCAAGGAAAGGATCAAAGGCAGCCGAACCCGGACAGGAAGTAATACGGCAAGTCTCTGGGGAGGTTTTGGGTACTTATGATTCTTTAGCTAATGCTAGATCGCCTAGTCCTGTCAGTGCTAGCTCATGTGTTATTGAAAGCAATATTGATCGTAAGGACGTTGATTTATATAAGCTGAGAATAATAGAACTAGAGCAACAGTTACTTTCGGCTAGACTACAGGCGCATGAAGCAGAGAAGTGTACACAGAAACAGCGAGAGTATAGGACCAGTGACTTCGACACTTCCGATAGGTTAGAGTGCAATAAGGTAGGGAACCCCACGCAGGTCGCCGACTACAAACCACCATCGATCGATCTGCCTAGAGTGGAGTTAACGGTTTTCGACGGGCGAGCTGAGCAATACTGCAAGTTCGTCAAGCAGTTCGAGACGTTCGTTGAAAACAAGGTAACCGACCCTGGGCAAAGGCTTCTTTACCTTACTCACTACTGCCGAGGCCGAGCGCGAGAAGCTATCGACGGATGCACCATGCTCGATCCAGAACAAGGCTACACAAGGGCAAGAAAGATTCTGAGGGACTTGTTTGGCCAACCTTTCAAAGTAGCCCGTAACCTAATAGAGGGCGTGATGGCAGAGGCAAAGAAAACCAAGGGCGACGTCTACACCATGGCCGACCTGGTGATCAAGATGCAGAACTGCTCAATAGCCCTCGACCATTTAGGTTACAGAGCTGACCTAGACGCCATGCACACTTTGGAAGGCATAGTCCGTCACCTCTCTCCCGAACTACAGGGTCGGTGAGCGGAAGAAGCTGAACGGATAAGCCGAGGCGACAGAGAAGCCAACTTCGAAGACCTGACTGAATACTTAGACAGGCAAACGAAGATAGCTGACAGCAGATTCGGCCGACTCATCCGGGACAGCAACCGAGCAAACAAGCCCGGTACTAGCCAAGTCCAAACCCCTGTACGGGAACATCCAAAGTACCAGCCTTGGACCAACACACACGTCATTTCACGAGATGCTACGGCGAAACCAAATTGCAGATCCTGTGGTACTAGCCATGGCCTACCAGAATGCCCCAAGTTCGGCAATGCCACAATAGACGAACGGTGGGGAATGGCGAGGATGGCAGGAGCATGTTTCATCTGTCTCAACACCACGCACCGGGCAGCAGCCTGTAGAACAAGGAATCGATGTGGTTACGAGGGCTGCACGGGCAGACACCATCGGCTGCTGCATCAGGCGAGAATAACCATATCCGAGGCGAGTGCCAAGCCCAGCGTGATTTGTTCAACTTCACAATCTGCCAGTAAACCGGTACGTTTAGGCGTAGTGGCCGTGGGAGTAGTGACTCCGACTGGGATAGCCAAGGCGTTGGCTTTCGTTGATAGTGGATCCGACACCACTTTAGTGAAAGAGCGGTTTGCCGACAAACACCAACTGGCTAAAGGTGCGACGTCGTTAGCAGTGAGCACGGTGGGCGGAACACAGGTAATGACTGCCGGTAGATTAAGGCTGCAACTCATCTCTCTAGACACTAACGAGGAAATTGAACCAACGGAGGCATTCACGTTAGCGGATCTCCCCATGCGAGCACCAAGGTCGGTGAACGCAATCTTGACTCGATGGCCCCACCTGCAGGATGTAACCGTTGTAGACTGGGAAGATGATGAGGTGGATCTCCTCATCGGATGCGACGTGCCAGAGGCGCATTCGGTGCTTGACCAAAGAGTGGGCGACCGCCAGGCACCTTATGCCGTACGCACGGCTCTGGGATGGATGTTATACGGTCCAGTAGGGGTACGCGGTTCCGTGAATTACTTATCCGCCGAAACGGACCGCATAGAGTATCATCTGCAACGGCTTTATGAAAAGGAGTTTCATGACATTGGAGACGAAAGACCGACGTTGTCTCAAGAGGATCACTTCGCTCTACGAACGGTGCGGCAAGGCTCTAGAGGCCTCAAAAAACAGTTCGAGGTTCCCCTCCCATGGCGCACACCGGTCGACCCGTGGACTGACAACAGAAATTATGTTCTCCAACGATTACTACGACTAAAAGAACGCTTCATTCGAGACCAGAATCTGTGGGAACGATACGCGGATTTGATGAAGCGAAACGAGGACCTCGGTTACGTTGAAAGGGTGCCTGTTAACACCGACAGCAAAAGGGGTATCTGGTATCTGCCTCGCCATCCGGTTATCAACCCCAAGAAACCCAATAAACTGCGCGTGGTTTTCGACTGTGCGGCCAAGTTCCAGGGCAAGTCGTTAAACGATCGCCTACTACAGGGGCCTGACTGGACCACACCACTGATCGATGTTCTGTGCCGTTTCAGAGTGGGTAAAGTGGCTTTGTCTGCCGACATTAGGGAAATGTTCCATCAGGTGAAGATTTCGGTAGGAGAACGAGATGCTATGCGTTTCCTGTGGTGGGAAGGGAGTGACCGGGACAACGCAGTGGTGAATTATAGGATGATCGTCCACCCCTTCGGAGCCATATCGTCACCATTTTGTGCCAACTACGCCCTCCGAGAATCAGCGAACAAACATGGCGATCTAGTACATCGGACGGTGGTAGAAAGCGTCAGCAGGAACTTCTACGTCGACGACTACCTTGGGTCATTCGATGGTGTGGAATCAGCTCTAGAGCAGTTCAGGGGTCTGACGAGATTGCTGGAAGAGGGTGGCTTCCATCTAACTAAATGGATGTCGAACGCCTCAGAAGTGCTGAAGGTCATCCCGTATCACGAAAAGGTCGAAAGGGTAAGAGATTTGGACGGCTCTCCACTTCCTATCGAGCGCACTTTAGGGATACAATGGGACGCGGAAACGGACGATTTTGTTTTCGAACTGAACGTTCCCGAGCTGCCAATAACCCGTCGTGGCATACTATCTGCCGTCTCAAGTTTGTTCGACCCGCTCGGTTTCGTCTCAATATGGCTGCTACCCGGAAAGATCTTGCTGCAGCGGCTGTGCCGTAAGAAAGTTGATTGGGACCAGTCACTGGACCGAGGGGACCGGCTGGACTGGGAGGAATTTTTGAACACCTTGAAGAAATTAGGGGACATAAGAATACCACGATGTTTGACCCCTGGCCATACGACACGGACTGGAGAACTACACGCCTTTTCCGATGCATCCGAAGTCGGTTATGGAGCTGTGGTGTACGGACGATGGTGCGCAGGAAATGGACAATATACCACGAGGATCCTGTTCGCCAAAGCGCGCGTCGCTCCACTGAAGTCGGTCTCAATCCCACGCCTTGAACTCAGCGCAGCCGTGTTGGCAGTCAGGGTGGTGCAAGCTGTGAAGAGATGTTTCGATCTCTACATTTGGTCGGTGAGCTTCTGGACGGATTCAACGATAGTACTTTACTACATTAACAACGTACGGAGCCGGTTTAGTACTTTCGTTGCTAACCGGCTCACGATTATCCACGATGAATCGGCCACGCACCAGTGGAGTCATGTCAGGTCTGGCGATAATCCGGCCGACCTGTGCTCCCGAGGTGCGAACAATTTCAGGCAACTGGACACGTGGACGAGAGGGCCGAACTTCCTGCAATTGCCCAAACAGGACTGGCCCGTGTTCGAATTAAAACCCCCTACGGAATTGGAACTGGAGATCAAAGGCGTAGTGATAGCAACCAACGTCGTCGAAGCGTCGCCTATTTTATCGCGACTGGTCAGGTTTTCTTCCTGGATGAAGACGCTTCGTTCGCTAGTTTGGTTAACCAGGTTCAAGATAAGTTTACTAGTCATGAAAGGGCTACGGCCCTCAGGTCGGATACGGGTCGGCCCGATAGGTCCCGATGAGCTACAAGCGGCAGAGTACGATATTTTCAGAATGATACAACGCGAGGCTTTCGCCCGAGAACTCAAGAGGGCGGAAGAAGTGGGGCTGACCAATGAAGACATGCCATCTCCAAGAGGCGAGCTGAAGCGTTTAAACCCCAAAATCATCAACGGACTGCTGCGGGTGGATGGTAGGCTGACCAACGCCCACCTGAACTTCGACACAAAGTATCCTATACTGCTGCCTGCGAGACAACCTGTAGTAGAGCTAATGATTCAACGCGTCCACGCCGTGGAGGGACATGCCGGGGAAAGTCACGTGACGAGCGTCATCCGAAACCGTCTTTGGTTGTTGAGAGGACGAGAGACTGTAAAACGCGTAATCCGACGGTGTGTGCAATGCAGGAGACGCAATGCCACAGCAGGCAAACAACTCATGGCCCCGCTACCAGAAAGCAGGGTAACTACGGGCTGGTGGCCGTTCAGTGACACCGGGTTGGACTACTTCGGGCCCTTGTGGATCAAGTGCGGGAAAAGATTAGAAAAGCGATACGGATGTATCATGACGTGCATGAAATCACGTGCGGTACACCTAGAAGTCGCACATTCGATGACGACCGATTCGTTTCTACGGGCCTTGCAACGATTTATCAACCGAAGAGGCGTACTGGCCGATATATACTCAGATAATGGATCGAACTTTGTGGGCGCTCAACGGGAATTGCAGCGTTGGCACAAGAACATAAACAGGGACGAACTGCAGAATCGAACCGTGGCCTACGGCATACGCTGGCATTTCAATCCCCCACAGGCCAGTCACCGAGGCGGCATATGGGAACGCATGATCCGGTCCGCCAGACGGATATTGCTGTCAATCATGGAGCAGCAGCCGCCCGACGACGAGACCCTGAACACCGTCATGACTGAGGTGGAGCGAATCCTGAACAACCGCCCCCTGGTTCCAGTATTGAACGGCGACCCCACCCACCTGGCGCTCACCCCGAACGACCCATTGACGTTAAGGTCGAACGAGGGTTTCCAAGGGCCGGTAAGACTTCGTGGGAGCTACCTCCACGGGTGGAAGCAAGCGAACTATCTGGCCAAGGTCTTCTGGAGGCGATGGCTACGGGAGTACCTACCGGCTTTGCAGACTCGACAGAAGTGGATGGCCAAAACAAGACCATTCAAAGTTGGGGACGTGGTTATGATCGCCGACGAACGCGCACATTTCAGCGCTTGGTCTTTGGGAGTAGTTACGGAAACCATCAAAAGCACCGACGAAATGATAAGAACGGTGAAGGTGAAGACAGCTAACGGAGTGCTCATTCGTGACATACGCAGTATTAACCTACTCGAGAGCGAAGATGGAGGAGCTGATAACCCTGTGGCCTAGTAAACCTTTTTCACACCAGTAATCGAGGTGGATAAAGAAACACCATATACACCACACAATCTCCGTCAAACACGTTAAGGTGCTCGCGGTCCCTTCGTTGACATTACAGAAGGTTCTTTCCGATATGTGGTGATGAGTGCGATTCCATTATACATCCCGATACATACACGCATGCACGACGCACTCTACATCCCGTAAACCCATCATACATGTGACAGTGTTCTTTGTTCGCCTTTTGTTGACGCTACCGAATGCCCCTTGCACATGTGGAAGCAGTGGAGCTCAGGTCACACACACATGCTACATTTACTCGTTTTCTTGCCACGCGGTCTTCTGTTGACATTGCAGAAAGTCCTCCTTTGATGTGCAGTCATACCTGTGATTTCATTGTAACCCCGGCACACACACACACACGCACGCACACACACACACACACGCACACTCGAGCGCGTACATCCAGGACCGGACGGCCCCTTACGAGGACAACGTCTATGTGACCACTCACGCCCGCCATCGGTCATTTGGTCTTGTGGAAGATGTAGACTAGCCTCACGTCTATGTAGCCAATGGGTTAGGTGCGACCAGTAGTAGAACGTCGACGACGAACATTAGACGCGCGCACTGACAGCAGGGCCTAGGCAGGTAGGAAGAATCAGTACCTTTATACCGAACCTTTGACTCTGCTAAGGATCCAGGAGGATTTTGGTGGGCGGTGTAACAGCCGGTCGTGGAAAATCCCCCTTTTTCCCTCGCGATTCAGTGTTTTTCCCAACATCACTCATTTCCATACACTATTGACTTTTCTTTACGAACTGGTTGTTTTTCTGGACCAATTGTTGTTTGTTCGCGCCCAGAGCGCTATTTTGGCACATCCTTGTTCAGGACCTGCGTGACGCACGTGCTGTCTGCTCACACGCTGCTATTCGGTTTCTCGTTGTTGAGACTTTGTGATCGTATTATTGAGGTTTGTATATTGTTTACGTCATTGTTTGTTTTAATAATCTAGTATCGTAGAATTATCACGGATAATCGCCTTCTGATTTCGGGATCCGTTGCGAATTTGGCTACGCATTGCTCAAACGGTCGTAACACCCGGTTAAGCAGATCCGAAGACCCGCCTCCCACTTGAGGAGAGTTGGCCTCTGAATTTACACCTCCAGCGTCCGGTTCGCCCTCAATAAGACAAATCTTTCTAATGTCACAGAGCACTAATCCTTCATTAGTTCGCACTGTTGCCGTTCGTACCAAGCCATCGTCCGAAACTGCGAAGCTGCCGATGACTCCTATCGGTCACCGGCCACGCTGCAAAGCCTCCGAAACTAGTAGCACTACATCACCCGATCTAAAGTTGCGTTCTCGAGTTATCCACTTCTGTCGCTGTTGTAATGGTGGAAGATATTCCCTGATCCATCTCTTCCAAAACACAGATGTTAGGTAGTTTGCCTGCCTCCACTGAAGAATCATTCTATTGGGCAACGAATCCGCCGGAATATCTCGTGGGTTCGCCCTCAGGATAAGTAGGTCATTGGGCGTGAGTAATGACAGATCACGACAGTCCGAGACCAAAATCGCTAGCGGTCGTCCGTTTACTATCCGCTCACTTTCCGTAAGAAATTTCAAAAATATTTCGTCGGTCATCGGCTGCTCGTCACAAACTGTAAGCGGTGCTCTTCCAGCCGAGTTCACCATGATCCCCATATACCACCACGGTGACTAGCATGTGAGGGACTGAAGCTCCACTGCACGCCCTGTTGCAACAATCTATCAGCAATCTTACCACTAGACCAGTTTCCCATCAGGTTCTTCAATTCCCTTTCAGCCTTAACGAAGTTTGCACCGTTATCACTAAAAATCTCGGACGGTGCCTCTCTCCTCGACATGAAGCGCAGTAATGTCATAATGAATGAATCCGTGCTTAGAGAATAAGAAACTTCGATATGTGCTGCACCCATCTTGAGGCAGGTGAAGATGCGTCCATATCGTTTCTCCATGCTGCGCCCATGTTTAGCCGCAAATGGGCCAAAGTAGTTTATTCCGAAGTACTTGAAAGCAAACCAACCTTGATGGACTCTAATGGCTGGTAGAGGAGCCGTCATCTGTTTTCCTACGACCGCCAAATGCTTCCGGCATTTCCAACATCCTCCAAGTACTCGCTCGAAGGCAGCTCCTCCCTGTACAATCCAAAATATTTTGCAAAGTTCCGTGAGTAACTGAGAGGGTCCTGCGTGTCCTTCCATCGCGTGATACCATCGGATTATCGAGTCTGTAATCGGGTGAGTCTTGAGTAGTATCACCGGATGTTTCACACCCTGAAGATGACTGGAGTAGTTCAGTCGTCCTCCAACACAAATAATTCCATTTAATAAAGTTGGATCGAGTTTCAATAGAGTCCTGTTCATCGGAGATTTGTCAGTGCATAGATTATTGCTCCAGACCCGTAGCCAATTTAACTCTTCGCCATAGACCTTGGCTTGTAAATCAGAATAACACTTTCCTCCGCTACAGCAATTTCGTGAATTCCACGGCCTAGTTCTCAAGCCTAGATCCGTGCGCCCGCCTCTCATGACTTCAATGTACATTTTAAAACGGGTGAACCACGCTACCGACTTCAACAGTTGAAACCAACTGGAGTGCCTAGGTAGAAGTGCGTTCGTCCATGTATCCTGCAACACTGTGAGAGCCGTACTCGAAGGCTGCTTCAACTCATCATTTGGTTGTGCTGCAGCAAAAGTAGGGCTGGTCGGCCATGAAGTTTCATCGTTCATTAAGAATTTGGGACCTTCGAACAAGCAGAGTCCGTCCAGTGGTAAGTTTTAACAAACCTGATTCCAGTTTCTTCCATAAGAATCCGAGAGACTCTAACGGCCAGTCTTGTTGCAGCTAACTCCAATCGAGGGATCGTTACGGTCTTCAGCGGAGCTACTCTAGACTTAGAGAACGGTAGGGCACAGTAGGGGGCTATGTCCCTTGAAACCATTCTGGAATACGCCACCACCCCATAGCCAACTTCAGAAGCGTCACAAAATACATGAAGCTGCACACCTTCGTTCAGTGAGTCATCTCTAATAACAGAACGTCAAATTTTGAATGTGCATAGTTGTTCCATAATTCTTAACCACTCATTCCAGCGTCGTACGGGTTCTTCTCCAATTGGATCGTCCCAACTAAGCTTCAAGCGACACAGTGATTGCAAAAACACCTTGCCTGGCAGAATAAAAGATGAAACCAACTCTAGTGGGTCGAACACGGATGATACTATAGACAACAAGCCACGCCTTGTTTGAGGTTTTTCGCATATTGCGAATGAAAACTGGAAAGTGTCTTCTATTGCATTCCATTCTAACCACAACGTCCCCTCCGGCACAGGTGCGCAATCATCCGTTTCTAAAGTGGGATGGGCCAGCTCCGATTTCAGTAAAAAATCCAGCACCTCCTTAAGATTACGCATCCACTTATGAAGCCGGAATCCGCCTCGTGATAGTAACTCACTCATCTGGATGGCAAAAACTTTTGCATACTCTGGTGTGGGCAAAGAAACAAGACAGTCGTCCACATAGAATTTGTTATACACGGCTCTGTAGAAGTAATCCTCATACTGTCCTCCCCAATCATCTGCCTTTTGACGTGACGCAAAATTCGCACAAAATGGGGAAGAAGTGGCACCAAATGGAAGGACATTCATCTGATGTTCAACAAGATTGCCACCTAGTCGACCATTTTCCCACCAGAGGATCCTCAGCGCTCCTTTGTATCTCATCGGCACTCGAACCTGCATGAACATTTCTTCAACATCCGCAGCCAACGCGACAGATTCTTTTCGAAAACGAAGCAACACTTCAACTAAGCTTGCTGTCGTGTCCGTTCCTTGTAGTAAGCAATCATTGAAGGAGCTTCCCCCGAATTCAGCCGCACAGACAAACACCACCCTCAACTTGCTAGGCTTTTCAGGGTTTGTAACCGCGTGATGTGGTAAGTATCACTTTGGCCCAAAACCCACTTTCAGCTGTACATCGGGCACCAACTGGGTGTGGCCCTTGCGCATATAACCCTCTATTATTGTAGAGCGTTTATCAAAGAATTCAGGGTCACGCGCAAACCTTTTCCTCAAGCCGTTCAATCTCTCTTTGGCCACAATATAATTATTAGGAAATCTCATTTCAGAATTCCTCCAAGGAAGTGCAACTTCATAGCGTTCGTTCAACCAGGTTATGGCATTGGAAACCATGTCAACGGCCTGTTTGTCTTCTAATGAAGGAGAGTTTTCCGATGCCCACCCATTGCATAAATTGGCGTTGTATAGTCGATCGATCTGTTTTGCTTAGGGATCGATTCCTCTCTCAATGTGGTTTACTGTCCTCACGAAGCGTGGTTCCTGGTTTATCGGACCAAGAACAATCAATCCTGAAATCGTCCGCACAGCATAGGGTTGTTTTCTTTTGCCTCATCTTTGCTCTAATGCTTAATGTGCTTCTGGGACGTCGGCACCTATCAGCATTTGCACTTTCGAATCTTCCAGATTCGGTCTTTGGACGCAATGTAGGTGAGGCCAGGATAAAATATCCGCATCTGTGCAGTACTGGACTGCTTGGATTGATAGCCTATCAACACAAAAGGCCCTCTCTATATTCACGAAATCATTCTCTGACAATGAGTTCAGTCGCAGCTCAGTGGTACCCGAATTCCAAGTGGTAGTCCCATTTACGGTCGAAACCGAAAGTGAGGTCGGGGATGCCTTCAGGCCCACCAGCTCCATAGTGTCTTTTTGTATTAGAGTCAAATCAGACCCGCTGCCCAGCAGAGCTTAGGTCTCCACAGAGCCCCCCGTCCGTCTACTCGCACTGGCAGCACACTAAACTGACCCGACATTCTGGACTAAGGGTAGCCGCACAATTATTTGTCCACTGCCCAGGCCTTTCTGCATTGTCCGTACCCAGCCGATCCAGCTGCAGCCCTCGTGTTGCATCTTGCGTGACTCGATAGGTACATTGTCTCTGTGCGACACGCAGTGGAGGGTGATGCCGTTTCGGACAACCCGGTGTTGAACATGGTTTGGAAACAGAACAGCTGCTAGACAGATGTCCACACTTGAGACAAGAAAAACAAGCCTTGATTTCTTTAATCAACGCCCAACGACCGGGTATATCACGAGACAGGGACTGCTGACATTCCTCAAGTGCGTGTATCCAATTTTATACAAAGCTCCTATTAGCTGCGACCTACAGAGTACTACCCTGATTTGGCGTGAACTGCGTTGCTTCTGGATGTGGGTTTTGTGCATAATTCCTCCAACCGGACGATCGCGAATACCCCTGAGCCTTGCTATTCGCAGCCAGTTTGCCAAACCTACTTCGAGCAATCCGTGCCTCACGGGACACTAAGTGCTGCAGATCTTAGAACCTCAGTTCGTCTCCTCTTCCCAAATTATCATCAACGGTCCTAGCCTACGAATCCTGGAGACTCGTTGGTAGCACTCGAGTGATACGTTCCACTGTCTGCAGTGAGTTAAGGTCCGACGTGCAATTCATCTGCCTGAGGGCAACTTCGCAGTTCAGCATTTTCAACGACAATTTGGTCAGGGCCTCCGAATCTTCCATCGGAGGCTTCAAACCTTGCAGTGAGCCGCCAGTCAGTGAACCAGCCTCTACATGACCTTGTCCATACAGGTCCTTTAAGATTTCCCTAGCTATATTGTACGCCAGTGTTGGAGGCAACATACCACATTCGGCAAACGCATCCCTTGCTTGTCCCTTGCAGTGAAGCATCAAACAAATTAGACGCTGGCCATCGTCTTGAACCCTGCCTTCGACGTAATATTCTAACTGTTTCACTAACCTAGGTTACGCTGACAAGCAGCCCGAAAAAGACTCCAGTTCCACTCCGGGTAGGTCCAAACGATAATCCACTGCAGGTTCCGCCACTGGAACCATGCTTGTTGTTCGTGGTGCATCGTTCTGCACGTGGAAATCACCTTGGTAATTAGAAAGATGTTTACTGGCTTTTTCTCTACACTTGACTTCATCTCTGTTGTGTGGGTTTTCTTCTTCCTCAGCGAGAGCCAAAGGCAGTTTCGTAATTTGCGCCTCATTCCTTACCCGGAGCAGCCGACATTCTTATCTAACTCTAATTGTTCTGCACCCTGCTTCTCCTTCAACTCAGCTAACAACGGAACAGCTCTAGCTCCAAAGGAAACCGAGCTAACTTTAGAACAACTTGATATACCAGAGCCTGGGCAAGAAACATGACCAACACCTACGGGCAAAAGGGTTTGGTTCACATGCAGGGTATTGTCCTTCGATTCGGAAAGATTTGCCGATTTGGTGCGTAATTTCATATCTACGCAATTGCCAAGGATATTGAGTACTGTAAAGTCCAGCCACCAGAACGTTCAAGCTACGCGTAGCAACCAATTTCGGCACAATTCAAAACAAAGTCGATTCCAAATAGCTACGGTACTATTTACAACAAATTATTTAATTTTACAATAATCAAACCTCAATAGTGTTCCTCCTGGGCTCTTTTGCTACATATTGGACAACAAATCAACAACTGCAGCTGGATTACAGCAAAAGGTTAGATACCGAAGATAAGATTACCAAATACAGTCACAACGAAGTTCAAGCTGAGCGACTCTCGCTCGAGGCAACGGTAGGAGTCCGGTTTGTGACAAAGATTTAGAGAAATAAAACAAACAATCGGAATTCCAGCAAAGATAGTTCATGCGAATGATGACCGTTGTTTGTAACATGGATGCTAATGCATGGAACGGGGTTTCCCGAACTCCTTTACACTCCTAATATGCCATACGTTTCCAGGAGTTTGTAAGGAGAGCCGAAAAGAGTCGGGAACACAGTCGAGCACTGTTTGGTGGAGGAGGGTGATAGTAAATTATTATTCGATATATGTGAGACAACCACCGCCCTGGCGGTCCACTCTGCTTACTAGAAAAGAGTTTTGCCATATCAACGAGACAAAGTCAATTGATAACTAAGACAGTGTCAAGGCTAGAAGCAAGTACATGTTTCTTGAAATCAATTATTTTGTTCGACGGCGAACGGGGATTCGACAGTGGAAATGAAACTCTGGCCGCATTTTTGAGACAGCAGGGCGCTAGGGCTGCACTTGAGGGCTGTGGATGATTATTGGGGACGAGTAAGCTTCCGGCAGCCGGGTAGTCAACAAGGAGGGTATCACCAGTTGGAGCAGCAACTGGGTTAAAGAGGTTAGCAGTTTGTTACATGGTAGTGGTTTCTGGAGTACTGTGCGGTCGAATTTATATAAAGCCTGGCAGAAGGGTGTCACGTCCATGGAAACAACAGAGGGGTGACTGCCGTGGGACGCATGATGGATGAGACACTCTGAAAGACTAACGAAGAACAGCACTGGAAGCAGCTGCAGGTGAGTGGTGCTGACCAAATGATCAAGAGATATGAAGGCGGTGTCTGATGGGGCCTTTGGAGGAAAACCATGGTAACATTGGGGGAACGTTATTAATATTAATATTAATATTAATTAATTAATATTAATATTGGTATATTTCTCGGCCATGGTCGAGACGCACGCGTTAAAGCATGATCATGGTGTACACGTTACTCAATAAGATGAAATGTTCACATATTCTAAGTATGAAAGTCGAGAGTATTAGAGATGAAAAAACAATGACAGGAAAAGTTTGAATGGACCATTCTGATAATGGTTTGCGCGGCAGTTTTAAACCGGTTTCGAATCCGGATCAGTGGCGATAGTGGGTCGATATAGGGACGAAAACTTTTGTAAGAACTATGGTAGGTGGCCGCTAAACACCCATGAAGTCCAGCAGAGAATAATACCGGATTCTGAGGTGGTTTGGCAGAGCGGGATGATAGATCTGAAGGAGGGCTTGGTAACTCCTGGTGGGGCCTTTGGGGCAAGTCACATAAAAGTCGGGAGAGAGCTATTAGGGATGCTAGGGGTCAGTATGGGGGGCGGAAGGCAGTGGTGGAGGAGCAACTAAGTTTTTGATGGCGGCCTTGTGAGGAGGGTAACCAACTGCAGGGTAGGTGGGATTGAAGTGAGACCAGTTTACCGTTATGGATAGGGTTTGTTGAAGCGGTGGGCACCTCACAGGGCTCCACGGATTGGTCGTGAGGGGGTGGAGTGGTAGCAAAAGGGCTGCTGATGATAAGGGCTTTGGTATTTGAGGTCAGTTGGCATAGTGTGCAGTCGGGTCAGAACAGAATACGGCGATGTTGGATGGTGAGAGGCAGAGGATGTTGAAACTGCGGAGTGGTAAAATGGGACAGAAAAGGGCCAGGCTGGGCCACATGTTGCGAAACCGGTTTGAAACTATGTTGGTGACTTTTCCTGCGTGATTCGGATTTGGTAGAGCTAACAGTGAAGGTGGAACATTTAGTGGAAAATTTTGTGATGTGGTACAGCGCCTGGAGACGCGATGACGGCGGCGTCTGTGTTGATGAATTTGTTGTTTGGTAGTTGGGCGCGCGGAACTCCGGGGGGCCAAGTAGATGGGCGGGTGGGATAGCGCCAGTTTAAGCGATGAGACATCTCAGGTATGCCCGAGATGAAAGACGATGATGGGTAATGGGCCAGTCGGCTGGGGCGCGAGAGACCATAGGCCGACTGTAGACTGAAGCTGGGAGCGTGATAACGTCCGTGCTGTGGAGGTCTTGGCCACCTGGAGCAACAAGTGTCAGGGATGATGTTGTGACTGAAGCACCAGGAGACAGCGTTGCAGCTTTCTGGTCGATGCGGGGTGGTGCGGGATTCTGGCGACTTGTCGGCTTATTTCGCAGATGGACCAGAGCATGAATGGCTGTTGGCTGTGGGTAGACAATGGTGGAGACTGGGGTGAAACACGGAGTCTTTTAGGGAGAGGTTTAGGTGTCGGGGACGAGTAGGACAAAATTAGGTCCATATCTTGGGCCGGCTCACTGGTCAGAAGGAGTGATGACGAGGCGACGGTGAAAAATGTTTTAGGTTGATTGGGTGGCACTGGATCAAAGGGCGGCAGGAGTACTTGGCTTCCGGCAACCGATCTAAGGACCTTCCTTTGTGGAGGGGTTTTGTTAGGAGTAATTTCCATATTTCCGAATGAAGTGGGCTTTGTGATGGACCCTCTCTTTCTAACTAATTCCATGGCAGAGCTCGCTTCTAGTACTTGAAGCAGAAGCGGGCACAAGTTTCGACGTAACCTTTTTCTGAGTCTTTTGCAGTAGCACTCGGGGTGTGGCATACCACATGCCATGAGCAATGACCGTTTGGTCGACGAAAGGAGCAAACGATCTGAAACATTGTAGGTTACGGCATTTTTGTAATTTTTAAATCCTCTATGGACTTCGGACGCAAGTGAGTCCAGGGAGCAATTAGATGATAGGAGACTTTCGGCGTTTTGATGTTTTGGGGGATCTACGTCATATGCTACGGGCGACAGCGTGGTCAGAGCATCATCCATGGCTCGTCACTCTCTCTCTACGGATAACTAGTTCTGCTGAAGTGCATTATATTTGTTACTGGATTCACTGTATATTGACCAATGGTACGAACAACGTACCGAGGAGGTAGGAAGTAGAGGGGAGTTAGTGCTTCTTGGTTGAGCCCGGTTAGCCACTCGGTGAATGAAGCGAGCGGTAGACTATTAAGGCATAATATCTCAAAGAATTTTGATGGAAGGGGATTTGTAAGTCCGTTGCTAACCTCGGATTTTGTCGTTCAGAAAAGACGATTTATTTCAGGTCTTGAGGATATCTTGAGAAGCCGTTTGTAAATTATTTCCCTAGGCATCTTAGTGCAAACTGTACCAATAACAGCACGTTTAATGACGTGTGGTACAACAGGATGGAGCACGGAGAAGAAAGCAACCCGAATAGCACAGAAAAGATACCTGTGGCATAAAAATATGAAACATGAGATAGGAGAACCGGTCGAAGCGAAACATGTAAGTGATAAATGAGATCTTATTATCACAGGTGAAACAACATGTAACCCTGGTAAGAAGCAGACTCCAGGACAAGAAAACCTGAGGTGGAAAAATATCACGAGGGGTGGCTATGCGTATTAGAGATGGGACGTTGTAGTCGGAGAGCTGCGTGCCCGCGGGCAGTCGCATAGATGGAATGAACCGAAGGCGTCAATCGAAGCTTTTGCTGGTGGACAAACCAGGAGGGTCTGTAGAGCAGAACATGAATTATGTGGTGATAATGAATCCGTGTTAAATGTGGCCATAAGAGAAGCAGAGAGTGGATGGCAAATTTCTCATCGTGGGATTGGGCATGGGTGCGGATGGTATTGGTGATAAAAAATCTTAAAACGACGGGCAAAACTTATAGATTTCAAAAGGTAGTGGAATCTGGAAGGTAGTGATTGGGACGAATTGGCTAGGTGTGCATAAGATAGGTTAAAACAGGAAGCGGTTTAGGCGGCGAAAGAACCCGATAGGTGAGCTTACAGTGGTTGAGCGAGGGCGATGGAAGCACGCAATCCGCAGACGGTCATATTGAATGTAGTATGTATGTGACAGTGGTAGTGCGAAATCCGGAATTGGTGCTAGTGCGTGGGGCTGACCGTGGGCTGGACGCCCACCCTGGAAAACACTTCATGAGCAAACACAGGAGCTGGGATCCACCAGACTAGTTGCACCCACACATCCTTGAAAACAGCCTGCGCGCCCAATGTGAGCCGTCCAAGGCGGCGGATCCGACCGCACCCCGCACCGTTGGGACTGGCACTAATGCCCACTGAAGACTATGCTTGTGTGGAGTTGTTCAGCTATGGAGACAACACCCGCTACCCGATGGCGAGGTTTTAGGGGTCTCAGAGGACCAAACCAGTGGAGCCGGCGATTGGTAAATGACCATACGGCAGAGCTACCCAGGTGCCTTTATAATGAGAGTGATTTTCGTGGCGGTAAGACAGTTGACCAACTTTTGGGGCAAAATGTGCATAAGGGGAGAACTGTGAAGGAAAAACATACAGGAAGGTAGTCAGGGTATACTTCTGCTGTGGATTAACTCTGAACGGGGGCAAATAAAACTAAGGATGAATCATAGGGCTATCTGAGACTACGGAAGAAGGGGGAAGGAGGTTGAAGGAAAGTAATGGCACTTCAGTTCCATTCACTTGGTACAGGAATGGCCACTGCCAGTCAAGCGTTTAGAATTCAGTCGCATAGATGGGATTGTTTATCGTGAATCGTGTCCTCAACTTGGGTTTGCAAAGTCTGCGAGGTAGTTAGTCGTAGAAGTCGAGGTCCCCTCCGTATGCTACGTCTTTAGCTATGTTCACTGAGACTAAATAAGTCTACACATATAAGTCAACGAAAAAGCATACTAAAGCTCCAGTCTATGCGAAAATTTTCCACTCCAGTATCCATTGCAAGAGTTTGTTTTTCTCTCGAACCTTATTCTGCTGAAAGTCGATTCTTCACTAATCCAGAACCCTTCACCTATGCTTTCTCAGTTCTGGATGATACAGGTTACTGATCCCGAAATGAAACTCACCTCTTGTGGACTGCCCTTCCCTCTACTTTCGCCAAGGTTCCCAAGGACACTTTTACAAAATTTGTTTCATATCTCCCTGTTTCGTAACTCATTCCTTCAGTCAAACCCCATAGTTCCGTGTTTCAGGGTTTGCGTCATCTGCATAGATTTCTATTCTCTTTGCATTCGTCTATTTTCTGGAGTAAAGTTCCACACAAACATTTTTCCTTCCATTTCTCCCTGTTCAGAACTTACTCTGTTCAGAGAACCTCGGTTGGCCTCGGTTTTCCAAGGCTCATCAAAGAATTTTGTAGGAAGTAAGGGTATCATCAGTGGAATTGAAAGAGTAGACGATTTTCACATCATCTGCCCACAAGAATGGGGGGCTGCGCTGTACTATATCCAGCGCGTCAACAAGGTACTTTGGAAATAGGAGACGACCCAGCACACTGCCTTGTATAACACCACGCGTAATAGGTCTCGGGTCGGATTTATGTCCGCTGGCAAGGACCCCTGAGGGCGATGAGTGAGATAAGATTGCGGCTAAGAAGACAGTGGGTCAGTAATGCCGAATGAACGCAAGTAAGCGATGAGATTAGGGTGTGAAACGCGATCGAAAGACTTCGACAGATCTAAGAAGACAATTACTAAAGCCTGCCCGCTATCAACAGCCTTGGTGTCTAGGTTGAGGAAGTCAAACCGGGATGTGGTGCATGATCGCGAATTCAGACACCCGTGCTGCCTATTTCTATAGAGGTCGGACGCAAAGAGACTGGTAATAACGCCGTCTTGCACAAGCTTTTCCATTATTCTGGAAAAGCCAGGGGTGTCAATAATGGACGGTAAATAGTGGATTCGTGGATGGGCCATATTTCGTGAAGAGGAACAATGACTAAACGCTTCAAGTTCAACGGTGCCAAAATGAAATTGAAAGACAAGGCGTGTAGGTTTAGAAATGAAAGCGGAAGCTCCGATCCGCCGTGAATAACTGCAGCTGGCCGTCACCCATGTGGTTCGCGGTGCTCAGAAGCTCTGTGATATGAAACGAGCCCTTGAATAGTGTTTACTTCGAACTTTAGTGTGGATAGGGAAGAACAGGCGATATCGCGAGGTCTCGGGGGGGCTATATCTGAGGCGGAGGCCATAGATTTGGTGAAGCGAGGGTTAAAGGCCTAGGTGATATCAGAATGGGAATTGGCCGAAGACTTTGCGGATCACAACAAACTGGACAGTAGTTTGTGCCGACGAATTCCTACATTTATGTAGAAAGGAGAGTTTCAACGGCCTACTGGGATGCCTCAGTGCTGTACCTACTTTAAGAAGTTGGGCTTCCTATAGATCCCGGATAAAGCCAGATGGCTTGTTAGTTTCATAGGAAAGGAGAAGTCGTGGTATCAGAGGAAAACTCTTCATTAACTAAGATACTTCTGTAGAAGGGAAGCACGTTTGGACTTCCTAAGAGTGAGTTTTAGACAGTAGGACCAAGCTACTTGAGGCAGTTTGCCATTTTAATTTAAAAGTCATCAGCGATCTGTTGGGGGTCAGCCGCTAGAAAAAAGGTGCTCCAATGTCGGTTACAGATAAGATTGGGCATATGGTTCCGATTCAGACGGAGAGGATTGTTGACTAGAGACGGATAACCAAGTGGATAAGGGTGGGATGAGATTAGCCGCTACTGTCCTAAGGAAGATGCTCGGAAATTTATGCAGAAAGGAAACCGGAAGTTTGGAAACGCCGTGGTTGAATATAAAATCTACGATGTCGGCGTTTTAAGTGAGGGTTGTAACTTGTGGCAAAAAACCCCTAAGATGGGTAGGAGGGGCGAAGTCTTTTAAGTTGTGAGGTGCTCGCGAGAGGAATGCCCAAAAACAGCAGGTTGGATTACGCCCAGGTCAAGGATGCATCGGCCAGTTTTATACTTTTCACCGACTACTTGAAACACGTCACACACGCCGCCGACCGACAATATTCGTCTTCTTAGACTTGAAAGGCGTCTTCGATTCAGTTGATCGAACAGCGCTTTTCAGTACTCTTCATCGAAAAGGTATGCCTCAGAAGTTCGTGAACCTAGTGAGATCATTGTGTTCTGATACTTCTGGCCGCGTTAGAGTTTACGGTGAACTATCCGGTAGGATCGGAACGACCAGTGGTGTCCGGCAGGGATGCCCTTTGTCTCCATTCCTGTTCAACTTCGTCATGGACGAAATAATGGAGAGTGCACTGCAAAATCTTCAGGATGTAGGCGTCGAACTAGGAAATAGTGGAAAGCTATGTGACCTGGATTACGCGGACGACGTTGTCTGCTTGTTCGAGTCCACGGAACATGCTCAACGTGCACTAGGTGGACTCGCAAAAGCTGTAGCTCCATTCGGCATGCGCTTTGCACCTTCAAAGTGTATGGTGATGTTACAAGACTGAGCGTCAACGATTCCGAGCTTGATGCTCGATGGGGAGGTGCTAGCAGATGTCCACCATTTCACCTACCTCGGTAGCAGCGTGACGACGGATGGGAGCACAGTAGTAGAGGTGAGCACGCGGATATCCAAGGCTCGAGCGGCGTACGCTGGATTGAAGCACTTGTGGCGCCGACTTGATATTTCATTGAAGTTGAAAGGTCGTGTATACTGTGCCGCAGTGCGTTGTTTTGTTGTATGGTTGCGAGACTTGGAGTCTGCGTGCTAAAGATATTCGTCATTTTGAGGTCATCGACCACCGATGTTTGCGTAGTATCGCTAAGATTAGGTGGAATAGCCGAGTGAGCAATGATGAGGCCAGAAAGCGAGTATTGGGTATTAATTCGGAGAACGTTCTGTCACAGCGTATCCACATCACTAGACTTCGTTGTTTGGGACACGTGTTACGTATGGCAAACAAGCCAACCATATCGTGTCCTATTCTCCGTTCATCCCAGGGAGTGGAAGAGACCACATGGAGGTCAACGGATGACGTACCAGCGAGGAATGAGAAAATATACAGCGAACTTAGAAAAAGTAGGTGCTTCACGTCTCCGTGGTTGGGGTCCAAAAGATCCGCCTACCAGTTGGCTGGAGGCACTGAAGGATACGTCGGCGAACCGTGAACAGCGGCGATCTTGTTGTCACTTTTCATCGAATCAGAATGATTGATCGATGTGTGTTTGTACAGTTAAGCTGTGTATTCCGTGTTTTGGTTACTAGAGCATTCTTTCCTTTTCCCACCCGTGTAGGTCCACTGCCTGTCCATCTTTCATATTTATACTTTCTAATTCAGCGTGCAACATGGTGAGAATGGCGGTGACCAGTGGGGTTTGCCCTACCGTTCAAAGCTGTACAGTGATGTTAATGATGTCTGCGCAGGGTCGTTGGTGAGAGAGCAAACGCTGGTAATAAGTACTAGAGGCTGGGTGGACAAAACGGGATAGGAACGGCAGGGGTTGTGGTTTGAGCCAGTAACGATTTTTGGATTCGGTTTTACGATGGGTGAGAGTGGGGTTGATGTTGACACCAGATTGTTTAAGCGTCTGGTTCCCCCGTGGTTCTGCTAGGTTTGCTGGAGAGAAATCTTATACAGGGTTTCATCGATGAGCTGCAGCCTACTAGTAGTTTCTGCAGTGCTCTTCCCCTGTTCATTACATTTTGTAGATGACAATTTCACCACATCGACGAAGGAGTCTGAGCAGAAATCGGACCTCGGGTGGGGTGAAAATGGCCTGGGTTTTGTTGGTGGCGTTTCGGGAGATCCAAGCTTTGGTTAGGGTCTTCCGTGGCATGTTGACGCCGGGGTTAGGACAAAAAGCAGAAAGCCGTGGTGCCAAGGTGACTAAGCCAATCATCAGTAAAGTAATATGGAACGATGTGTGACCAGTTACCATTTAATGGTGATACTCCAGAGTATCAAGCTTGTGGGGGGCTGGGACCACTAGCTGAGTGGAATCTGGATCGGAAACAGAAAGAAATTATTAGAGCTAGTAGTTTAAGATATTTTTGGTATGCTTAGGGTGAGAGCCACTACTATAGTGCAGGAAAATAATTCGCGATAATGAATAGCGCCTTCTGCCTGGGGTGGCGCCGTTGTTTACTCCAGTAGGCCACAGTATTCAGTTGAGAGATAACATTTACCGCAGTGAAAACAATACTAATTCATGAAATAAAAATAGAATCAAACTGACGAGACAACCTGATTATGATGTTCGGATGGCTTTATATAGATGGACGAGCACCAGTAGTAATACGAAGTGGGTTTGTTGTCTGTAGACAAGAGAGAGCATGATTGCACGGGGGCAGAAGTGGCGCAAATCGTGTCGAATCACAGACCATGGCTTGTACTTGAAATATAAAACCGTGAATGGTTAAGCTCGCACTCCCAAGCGGAAAGGTGAACGTGGCCCGTGTTTAGTGGGTCCCGAGCACATACCGAAATGAGGTCGTTCAACTTCTTCACCTACTCACCGTGCTAGTGAGAGAATCTAAGACCCTCATAGCTGGGGACTTCAGCCCACCACAAATGGACTGGGTAGTCGAGGCATATACCCAAGGGACCCAAAAGAAGGAATTTCTAAAATGGCTGCCTTCGAATGCTTCGTTCCAACACATGAGGGAAGGTACCAGATAAAGGACTGGTTGTACACTGTCTTTGTTGGATCCAGTGAAAGCGAATGATGCAGAGGAGCTTCATGTTCAATCTGTACCCAACCTTTAAAGCGAGTTTGCTCCTATGAGGCGTGAAGGGGTGAGCGAAAGCCGGTTTGGTGGAGGGCTGCAGAGGGCAACTCAGTCAGAAACAGTAGTTGGGCTCTCTTCAAGGCTTCCGGTGGTTGCCAAACTTGGATTTGACAATTCAGGCCTGGAAATTAGGCGGAGGACCTTCTGCAAACTTCTAAGTGTGTGTATGAAAAGCATTTGGCCCAGTATGTCAATAAAGGTCCAGACAAGTACTATGGCCGAGTGCGGTCTAGGGGTTCTTTGAGAGATGAAAAGGGACAACTGACGACCCATGATCATGGAGTGGCAGCAAACAGTCAGAGTAAAGCAGGTGCTCTGGGCGGGTATTTTATTAGTGTGCACAGAATAGATAATTGCTAGCAGATAGGTTTCCAGGGGGCTACTCTCCTAATGGGCGCGACAGAAATAAGTCTTTGAGAGGAATTGGTACGCAACCACCTCGAGGGGTTAGATATCCGAAAGTCTGCCGGGTCAGGTGACGCCCACCCTGCTATCATTAGGCCGTTGTCTGATATCCTATCCCTTCCAGTATACAAAATATATAACACCACCCTGGACCGTGGGAGGTTTCATCAGGACTGGGAAAACGCAGTAGTGTAAGGTTCACATAAAAGAGACCTCGTTCGAAATGGGGTAGTACAGATGTGTAGGCCTAGCCTGCACTCTATGCAAGTTTTCGGAGAATATCATCCGGGCCCACGGCCGCGAACAAGGAGTTCCAAGAATTGCTCGTGCTTGACCAACCTCTTGAGCCTCCTAGATGAAGTCACCCGAAGAGTGGGCGCAGGTAGACAGGTAGGAGTATGTCACCCCGACTTTGGCAAGACCTTTGACTCGGTAAACCATCGGCCTCTACTAATCAATTTGAGGCCTCCTGCTGTGAATGGGCAGATTTGAGAGTGGTTAAGGGAACTCTTTACCGATAGATCGTCTTACTTCACAGTGGGTGACATGAACTCTAAACTAGAGAACGTCACCAATGGAGTACCGCAGGGTTCCGTACTAGGTCTACCACAATGTATTCTGTTTATTATTGGTTTGGCCTCAGTCTCACAGTCACCAAGCTTTTTCTTCGCAGATGATATGAAGTTGGTGAGAGCTCAGGGGAGAGAGGAGCTGAGCGGAGACACTCACCCTCCTTAACTGGGCACAGAAATGGGCCCACCTCGCAATGATGGGAAGAGCCACTTGTTGTCGCGGACAGCGACAAGCCTAACCGTTGCACGCCGCCAAGGCCCATTTACTATGCAGGCATAAAATAGGGTAAGAGGCCTTGGAGTTGTGACTTTTGATCTTATGTGGTCGGATCAGTGTGCAGCAGCTGCAAAAAGGCACGCGGTGAGCTCTTCAGGTTGAGATCAGCCTTGTCCTGCAGACAATCTAGGGTTTTCATGCCAGTGTACATGTCTGTAGTTAAGCCTCTTTCAGACGACTATGTTCATGCATGGCCACCCTTCTACAAAAGGATGCTACCGGTTTGGAGAAAGCACAGAGTCCTGCAAGGAGTGAGGTTGCGGGTCAAAGGGGCAAGATGTACACGCAGAGACTCCAAGACCTCAGACTCTTCTCTTTGGAAATGAGGAGACTGTGAGGGGATCTCCAACCGGTATTCAAGATAAAAAGGGCTTTTCCCGCAACACACTCCGGAACAAGGGTCATGGGAGGAAGCTGGAGACAGTTCGATCCGAGCTGACAGCTGGAAAAACTCTTAGGTGCAGAAAGTATGAGATCCGACCAGATATCGCACAGGGCATGCCTCGTCCCTACTAGACCTGGTCATCGCCAATGATCGGATCCAAATAGATGTGGTTCTCTACTTGCCGTTCCTTGGCAAAAGTGATCAAATTCTCACTGGATTCGATTATATCGTGAAATGGCCTCCTCTGCTCTCAGAAACCAAAATGTTGAGATCCTTCGAAAGGACCAATTTTGACCAAGTCTGCGCATTTATTTGCTCCCAGATAAATTCAGCTAACCTAGATATCTATGCTATGAAATGCCAGAGGACATCAGAGAGTTGATCTCCTTAGCTGATAGGCTACTTGCCCTCAGAATTCGTCTTCCACAGACCGGTAAGCGGCCCCTTCCTCTCCAATTAGGCTCATTCTAGACGAAAGCTTATGCCTCTTTGCTAGATATGAAGCCATAAGCCTTGTCCCCGATGAAGAAAATTTCAGGATTTTACACAACATATGCAAAGACGAGATTACGCCCTATCAGAATGCAGTCTAACGATCTGTACTTGATCAAGCGCGGACCAATAGGGCCTTTTTCTTTCAGTACAGGAGCCATCTGAGGGGCACAGATCCGACGCCACTAGCTCTCAAAATAGAGTTGGATCTCCAAAGACTTTCCCTAGCCGAGTAGCCGAGGCCCTCAGCTCCTACTTCCGTACAGTTTTCAGCTCCATGCCCATTTCATCCCACCCTACCATGCATCAGATATCTTTAGCCACTACCCTTAACCACGTCACTATTCCAATGGGTGCAGTCGCACAAAGTTCCCGACGGCTCAACCAATATTGCTCCATGGATCCTGACCTAATCCACCCCCATGTTCTCAAGGGAGCCGCGGACACATTAGTTGCCCCTTATGCCCCGCTTTTTCAGCAATGGGTTGACGATGGAGTTTTCCCCAGTAGCTGGAAAAAAGCAGTTGTCGTGCCCATCTATTCGAGGACTAGTAAGTACCTTGCTTCTAGTTACAGACCCATAAGTCTCACTAGCATCACCAGCAACATTTTTGAGCGAATTCTTAAGAGTGAGGTTCTTTCCCATCTGCATGGAAATAGGATCCTCTCCCTGTCCCAACATGGGTTTCGTCCTGGCAGATCATGCTCACCAATATGCTCACTGTCATGGGTAGTCTTAAGAAAACCCACGATAATATCCAGCTCTCACACGCTGCTTTCGTTGATTTTTCCAAGACCTCCGAAGAGGTCTTCCATGCCCCTCTTCTTTATAAGCTGCAAACATACGGGATCACAGGCTCCATGTTGGCCATCCCATGTAGCTTCCTTGCCGACCGCACCTTTGTGGTCAAAGTGGGGAATGTTTTGCCTCAACCCTCCCCAGTAACAACTGGTGTCCCCCAAGGGTCGGTCTTAGGTCCTCTACTTTTCTTGATCTACATAAACGATCTTCCGACGGCCCTTCCTGCGAATATTGCCATGTACGCAGACGATGTAGCCCTCTGGAATTTAAGCGTTGATTACCTGCAAATTGCAGTTGATGAAACAAAACGCTGGTCTAAGGATTAAAACCTCCCAGTTAATGATGACAAATGCGTGAGCATGTCTTTCGGCACAGAGACTGGTCACACGTTTCCCATTAACGGAGCAACCTCACTGCCAAGGGTTGACCGACACAAGGTGCTCGGTTTCTGGTTAGATTGTAATTTGTCCTTCTCTCATCATCACCGGCTTACAAGCGAGTGTGCCTTTCGAGTCCTAAATAGATTCGAAGGTCCTTCCCGCGCATATCTAGGGATGATTGCCCCATAATTTTCGGCACGTATATCCGACCTCTGCTGGGGTACGGTGGCCAGATAGTGCACTCTGGTCTTGTCCGAGACCATGAGATCTTAGAAAGAGTTCAGCGGGCCTCAGCCAAAGCAGTAAGGGGTCTATCTCACCTACCTCATCCCGTCCGCCATTCGCTCTCCAACTCCTACCCCCATGACTTAAGACGCGCAAGAGGTGGTCTGTTGTTGATGTTCCACATTTCTGAATCACGTCAAAGCGATTGCTTCTTCTCCGTCTGTCCAGCCTCTTCTCTCCTTGGTCACAGCAGAAGGGTTTTCAAACCGAGGCCAAGCACTTCACTAAGGATAAACTTTTTTAGCCATAGGTTTATTACTCTGTGGAATGCACTTCCGGAAGATATTGTTCTCTCGCAAGACAGAACTAGCTTCACGAAAAAGCTAGACCTCTACCTGGGTCTCTTCTCATAATTCCTTGTCAAAATACGAAGTAGATGTCTTTTATTGCATATATGTTCATGAACGTCGCACCCCCACTCCGCTTAAAGCACTGTCCACAGTGAGACACAGCATGATGTTATGTGTATTTTGTTTTCGCTGCCGACCTCTTCCCTCCCCAGCTTCATTCTGCTCTCGCTCTAGCTCGGTGAATCCGACAGAGGATCAAAGATTTCCTCGAGAAGCGAGACAGTTGGGCTCAAAGCCTCGAACCCGTGTAGTATTTCAAGACTTCAAGACTACAAGACTAGATCGTACTTCTTCAACAGTAGGGTGGTTAACTACTGTAACAGACTGCCAGAAGAGGCAATAGAACTGGGGACCGTCCAAGCATTCGAGGGTGCCCTAGATCGTCAATGTAGTGAGCTCATTTCTGACAGGAAAGTTTGAGCTTTTCACTAGGCGGAGGATGTGTTGTGTTTAATTATGGGAAGTTTCCCTTTGCTACAAGATGACTTAGTGAAAGCTCACGATGCATGGTGACACCCGCAGTTGAAGAGCGATAAGGCTTTAAGTTTCCTTTCTAATCTTGGTGAGGGTTTGATGAAATAAACTGCGCAGTTGTGGCCACTTAGCTAGTGTACATACCTTCGAGAGAATTCTGGAGCCTCGATTGGCCGTCACCATTATCTTTCTTGAGCAGACTGGCAGCGTGGAACAGAAGTTTAATCATATCAATGGGAACTTAGTGACACCCCCGGATGCCCATGCACTGTTACTGAGGATTAGAAGAAATGGTTCGCCGTCATGATGGAAGTCCAGGATGAGGAAGTCACGGGAGAGAACACACAAAGCATGCAGTGGGTTTGGGAAGAATAGCCATAGGAAAAAGATCCGAAGCACAACTGCCCTAGGAAAGGCTTGGAGAACCAAGCTGGCGTGCAGACGCCAGTGTAACGACCCGCAGTGGAAAATCCCTCAAAAACCACAGCAGTTCCATGTTTCCTTAACGTCACTCACTTATTTACACTATTGACTTGATTTACGCACTGCTTGCTTTTGCGGACCGAAGTTTGTTTGTTCGCGCCCAGCGAGCTGCTCTGTCATATCCTTGTTCTAAACCTGCGTGACGCACGTGCTCTTCTCTCGCACGCCGCACTTCGATTCTCGTCTTCTGAGTCTTCGTGATTGTGTAATTGAGGTTTGTACTCGTTTCGTGCCATTGTTTATTTGATAATCTAGTATCGTAGAATTTTAAAGATAACCGCGTTATGATTTCGGGATCCGTAACGACTTTGGCTGCGTACTGCTCAAAGGCGTCTCACAATATTCAGTTGATCAACTTGGAACGAGAAAATGCGCAACATGCCAAGAAAGGGATCGCGGCAATTGGAATCTGGACAGGAATTAATGGGGCACGTTACTGAGAAGGTTTTGGGTACTTTTGATTGTTTAGTTAGTGCCAGGTCACCTAGTCCTGTTAGTGCTAGCTCTTGTATTACTGAGTGTAATACGGATTGCAAGAATGTTGACCTATGTAAGTCGAGAATAATTGATCTGGAACAACAGCTGTTACTGGCTAGGCAGCAGACTCAGGAATCAGAAGAGAAGTGTAGACAGAACAAGTGTGAGCAGATCATCAACGGCTACGACCTATCGGACACATCAGGGCAAATTAAAATGGGAAACTTTGCGCCGGTCACCGAATACAAAACATCAACGCTACCAACGATCAACCTGCCAGGAGTAAAACTGACAGATTTTAATGGCCGATCTGAACGTTACTGCAAATTCATCAAGCAATTCGAAGCTTTCGTCGAAAACAATATAACTGACCCCGGGCAAGGGCTCCCCTACCTGACTCAATACTGTTGAGGACGAGCAAGAGAAGCTATCGATGGGTGCACCATGCTCGACCCGGAACAAGGCTACACAAGCAAGGAAGATTTTGAGGAATCTGTTCCGCCAGTCGTTCAAGGTAGCCGGTAATCTAATAGAGGGCTTGAAGGCAGAGGCAAAAATAACCAAGGGCGAATTCTATGCCACGGCCGGCCTAGTGGTCAAAAAAGCAGAACTGTTACGCAGCCCTCCACCATTTAGGTTACAGGGATGACCTTGATTCAATGCACATCTTAGAGGGCATAGTCCGTCACCTCTCTCTTGAACTACAGGGTCGGTGGGCGGAAGAGGCGGGACGGATAAGCCGAGGCGACCTTGAGGCTAACTTCGAAGACCTGACCGAATACTTGGACAGACAAACCAAGATAGCCGACAGTAGATTTAGCCGACTCATCCGGGACGGTAACCGAGTGAGCAAATCTATCACTAGCCAGGCTCAGACCACTTCATGGGAACATCCGAAATACCAGCTTTGGACCACAGCACACGCTATTTCACGCGAGGCTATGGCTCATCCAAGTTGCAGGTTCGGTGACGCTATCCATGGGCTAATGGAATGCCCCAAGTTCATCAACTCCACAACAGGCGACCTTTGAGGAATGGCGAGGACGACAAGAGCGTGCTTTATGTGCCTCAGCACCACGCACCAGGCGGCAGCTTGCAGAACAAAGACCAAATGTGGTCACGAGGGTCGCACGGGCAGACACCATCGATTTTTACACCAGGCGAGAGAAACTACACCAGGGACGAACACCAAGCTCAGTGGGATTTGTTCAACTTCACGTTCTGCCAGTAAATTAATACGTTAAGGAATAGTTGCCCTGGGAGTGAGGACTCCAACCGGGGTGGTCAAGGAGTTGGCCTTTGTCGACAGTGGATCAGACACAAACCTGGTGAAGGAGTGGTTAGCCGGCAAGCACGGGCTTGCTAAAAGTACGACGTCGTTAGCAGTGAGCTCGGTGGGCGGAACACAAGTGACGACCGCAGACCGGTTGAGGTTACAGCTCACCTCCTTAAGCACTAGCAAGCAAATCGAGCCAACGGAAGCATTCACGTGAGCTGATCGCCCCATGCGAGCATCAAGGTCGGTGAAAGCAATTTTGGCTGGATAGCCTCATCTGTATTATGTAACCGTTGTAGACTGGGAAGACGACGAAGTGAACATTTTCATCGACCGCGACGTGCCAAAGGCACATTGGGCACTTGATCAGAGATTGGGCAACAGTCAGGCACTTTATATCTTACATACGGCACCAGGATGGATTTTATATGATCCAGTAGGGGTAAGCGGTTCAGTGAATTACGTATCAGCCGAAATGGATCGCAAATGGCGGCTGCCGTAAGAGAAGGATTTTCACGGCTTCGGAGACGAGAGAATATTGTTGTCTCAAGAGGACCACATCGCTCTGCAAACAGCACGGCAAGGAACTAGAGGCCTTAAAAAATAGTTCGAGGTCCCCCTCCCATGGTGCGCACCAGTTGAACCTTGGATTGACAACAGAAACTATGCTCTGCAAGGACAACTCGGACTGGAAGAACGCCTCGTTCGAGACCAGGATCTGTGGGAGTGATATGCAGAATAAATGAAACTAAACGAAGCTCTCAGCTACGTTGAAAGGGTGCCTGCTACCCACAATGGCCGGAAGGGGATTTGGTATCCACCTCACCAACCGGTTTCAAACCACGAAAAACCCGAAAAAATGCAGGTAGTATTCGTTTTCACAGCCAAGTTCCAGGGCGAGTCGTTAAAAGATCGCCTTCTGCAAGGACCTGACTGGATCACGCCAGTGATTGAAGTTTTGTGCTATCTCAGAATAGGTAAAGTGGCCTTGTCCGCCGACGTTAGGGAAGTGGTTCGTCAGGTGAAAATACCGGCAGACGAACGAAATGCGTTGCTTTTCCTGTTATGGGAAGAGAACGACTGGGACAACGCAGTCGTAAATTATAGGATGACCGTCCACCCCTCCGGAGCCACATCGTCACCGTTCTGTGCGAACAACGCCCTTCGGGAAGCTGCGGACAAACATGGAGGTTCGGTCTATCGGTCGGTAGTAGATAGCGTCAGCAGAAATATCTACGTCGACGACTATCTTGGATCATTCGATGATAAAAAATCAACTCTAGCACAGTTCAGAGGCCTGACAAGATTGCTAGAAAAGGACGGCCTCCATTTAACAAAATGTATGTCGAACGCTCCAGAAGTGCTCGAGGTCATTCCGTACCACGAGAGGGCAGAAAAGGTTAGAGATTTGGATGGCTCCCCACTCCTTACTGAACGCATTTTAGGAATACAATGGAACGCGGAAACGGACGACTTTGTTTTCTAGCTAAACGTTCCCGAGCTGCCAATAACCCGTCGAGGCCTACTATCTGCTGTCTCTAGTTTCCTCGACCCGATCGGTTTCGCCTCTCCCTGGGTGTTACTCGGAAAGGTCCCGCCGCTGGACCGAGAAGACCGGCTGGGCTGGTAAGAATTTCAGAATACACTTAAGAAACCAGAGGACCGAAGGATTCCACGACATTTGTCTCCTGGTCATGCGACACGGAAGGGAGAACTGCACGCCTTTTCTGACTCATCCCAGGCCAGCTGCGGAGCCGTGGTTTAAGGACGATGGTGCACAGAAGATGGACAATATACTACGGGGATCCTGTTTGCCAAAGGTTGCGTTGCCTTAATGAAGTCGGTTTCGATCCCGCACGTTGAACTCAGCCCAGCCGTGTTAGCAGTTACGGCGGTACAAGCGGTAAAGAAATGTTTCGACTTCTACATTTTGTGGGCTAGTTTTTGGACGGACTCAACTATGGTACTTTACTACATCAACAACTTCAGGAGTCGTTTTAGTACCTTAGTTGCCAGCCGACTCACGATCATCCACGACGAATCAGCCATGAACAAGTGGAAGCTTGTCAGGCCTGGTGATAACCCAGCCGATCCGTGCTCCCGAGGTGCGACCAACTTCCGGCAACTCGACAAGTAGACAGGTGGACCGAAGTTCCTGCAAATGCCTAAACAGGACTGGCCCGTGTACGAACTAAATCCCCCGGTGGAATTGGAACTGGAGATCAAGGGTATAGTGATGACGGCTACAGTCGTTGGAGCGACATTCATTATGTCACGATTGGTCAGATTTTCTTCCTGGATGAGGACACTCCGTTCATTAGTTTTGTTGACCAGGTTCAAGAGGCATTTCCTGGTCATGAAAGGGATCCGCCCCCCAAACCGGACAGGAGTGGATCTGATAAGTCCCGATGAACTATGAGCCGCAGAACACGATATATTCAAGAAGATACAAGGGGAGGCTTGCGCCTGAAAACTCGAGAGGCCTGAAGAATTGAGACCAATCGACAAGGGAATATCGGCCCCGAGAGGCGACTTGAAGCATTTAGACTCCAGACTCAGTATTGGACTACTTACTTCACTTGATTACTTTTAAGCGACTATCTCCTGCTAGGGGATAAGTCGGCTCCATGTATATCACGGATCATTGCTGACCACGCGCGGCGGTCGGAGGCAAGCTCCGTACAGATCCTGATCCAGTTCTTTTTCTATCGCCGGGTTCCATAAACCGACCGAAGGCCTAGAAGCTGTACGTCTTTCTCTATTGTACTGGTCCACGTTTTGAGCTACCTACCAAGACGACAACGCCAACCAGGGCAGGGAGTGGGGCAGAGTTTTGCTTGGTTATCTCTGACTCGGGTCCCCGAAGCGTACGGCCGAGCCACTGAATTCATCGACGACGGAGAAGGACTGGGAGAGCATCGATATCAGAGCATCGTCTCCTTACCTCGTCGTTGGACACCCTGTCGCTCCACTTCACTTTGAGGATTTTCCCCAGGCACCGGTAGTCGAAAACCTCCAGCCTTCTGGTATCCTGGGCTCGTAGCGGCCAGGTTTCGCAGCCATAAATGAGTACGGGCCAGATAGCAGGACGGTAAATGCGAACTTTGCTTCTTAAGCTGATTTCACTGCGAATAAAGGTTCTCTCGGCGCTGTCGATCCGTGATACCGCTTCATCTTTTGGACTAGTACGGGTAGATGTTAGGCTGACCAAATCCCATCTGAGCTTCTACACAAAGTACCCTATGTTGCTTCCGGTTCGCAACCTGTGATAGAGCTAATGATCCGACACGTCCACGCCGTGGATGGGCATGCCGGTGAATGTAACATGATGAGCCCCATCCGAAAGCTCCTATGGTTGCTGGGAGGAAAAGCGAATGTAAAATGCGTAATCCGACTTTGTGTGCATTGTAAGAGAGGCGAAGCCGCAGCGGGCAACCATCACATGGCCCAGCTAGCAGAAAGCAGAGTGACTCCAGGCTGGTAGCTGTTCAGCGACACCGGGTTGGGGTATTTCGGGCCCTTGTGAATCAAGTGTGGGAAGAGGCTGGAAGAACGATACGGGTGTATCCTGTCATGCATGAAGTCACGCGCGGTACACTCAGAAGTTGCGCATTCAATGACAACCGACTCTCTCCTATGGGCCTTGCAGAGATTTATCAAACGGAGAGGCATACCGGCAGATATATACTCCGACAATGGGTCGAACTTCGTGGGCGCTCACCGGGAACTGCAGTGCTGGCACAAAAACATGAACAGGGACGAACTGCAGAATCGAACCGCGGCCTACGGCGTACGATGGCAATTCAGTCCTCCGCAGGCCAGTCATCGCGGCGGCGTGCTGGAACGGCTGATCTGGTCTACCAGGTGAATGTTGCTGTCGATCATTGAGCAACAGCCGCACGACGACGAAGCGTTGAGCACCGTCATGAATGAGGTCGAGAGAATTCTGGACAACCGCCCACTGGTTCCAGTTACCAACGGCGACCCCATCCATCTTTCGCCCACACCGAACGACTTATTGACGTTAAGATCAAATGAGGGTTTCCACGGACCGATCGACCTTCGTGGGAGCTACCTCCACGGATTGGGGCAGACAATCTATCTCGCCTAGGTTTGTGGAGACGATGGCTTCAATAGTACCCACCGGCTCTGCGAGCTAGAAGTGGCTGGTCAAAACAAGACCGTTCAAGGTTGAGGGTGTAGTGCTGATCGCAGACGAACGAGCGCATTTCAGCACCTGGCCTTTGGGTGTGCTTATAAAAACCATCGAGAGCCCCGAAGAAAAGACAAGAAATGTCAAGGTGAAGACTGCCCACAGAACGCTAATCCGCGACGTACGCAGTGTCGGCCTCCTCGAGAGGGAAGAGGGAGAAGCCGATAACATGGAAGCCCAGTAGACAATCCCTCATTCGTCTTTGAGGTGGGTAAAAGAACCCCATCTTTGGGCATCTACGACATTCGGACTTATTGAACTATCGTACACCCTGAGGCATACACACTTACATGATACACGTTTATACTTCATGACTTCTATCAAAACACTCCGGAGAGCTGATTGCTCCTCGGTTATCGCTGACGTTATGGAAGACATCTCCCGTAAGTGATGGTCGTTACTATTCGCCCATACACCAAAGTGCGACCTCCTACTTGACATCCGCAAGCACACACACTCACACAAACACACGCGGCCGAGGCACAACGGCTCTCCCGAGGACATCATCTATGTTCCACCTTCACGCCCGCCATCGATCAGCCGCTTTTATGGACGACGCTGGGTAACATCCCGTCGGTGTGGCCAATGGATCATGTGCTATCGTGAGCAGAAAGTTGACGTCAGGGTATTAATTGCGCGCACTGAGAGCAGGGTCTGGGTAGGCGGGAAGAACCAGTACCACTATTCCAAACCTTTGATTCTGTTAAGATTCGGAAGGACTTTGTTGGCCGTGGAAAATCCCCCAAAAACTACAGCAGTTCCATGTTTCCTTAACGTCACTCACTTATTTACACTATTTACTTGATTTACGCACTGCTTGCTTTTGCGGACCGAAGTTTGTTCGTTCGCGCCCAGCGAGCTGCTCCGTCATATCCTTGTTCTGAACCTGCGTGACGCACGTGCTCTTCTCTCGCACGCCGCGCTTCGATTCTCGTCTTCTGAGTCTTCGTGATTGTGTGATTGAGGTTTGTACCCGTTTCGTGTCATCGTTCATTAGATAATCTAGTATCGTAGAAACTAAGAACTAATTTTGGTCTGATTTTGGGGTTCGTTTGAATTGTCCTTCGCTTTGCTCAAACGAGACTTACAGCAAGTATGAAGAGAGATTAGCTCGAGGGGTAAAAAGCAATCTAGAAACATACTTTGATTACGTCCAATCACGGTGAATTCTGAGGGCTTGGTAATGCGAGGAACAGAAACGCTGACAATAATGAAGAGAAAGCCCTTGTTTCAGTCCACTAATTTAAGAGAGGGCGTAGCAAAGGACGTGGTAGAAACTCACTTAGTCTCCCTTCCTCCGAGGTGACAGGAACGTCAACCGTCTAAATTGAAGAAGACGAAGTTGGGCGGGAACCTCGTAAGACAGCACGCCTAGTTGAAGTAGGTCCAGCCCTTTGGAAGCCATTGGCCAGCCTGCTGGCCGAACCTCTCTCACAGCTATTCATCCAGTCTCTAAGGGGCAGTCAACTGCCAGGGAACTTGGAGCTGTTGTAAGTGGTGCCATTTCTATAGGGTCGAAATAAAGATCAGGCTTCCGACTACCGTACTGTAAGCCTTAATCCGTGATTTTGAAGGTCCTGGATGGACTCTATGAAGCCAAATTGTCCCCTTCCTATTCACCGGTGGAGTTATAAGTGTAAGCCAATACGGCTTTCTGAAGGATAGCTCATGTGAGACGAATCTCTTGTGCCTCTTAAATGAAGCTGCGTGGAGACATGACGAAGGCAAAAAAGTGGAGGTCCGTTACTTGAACTCCAGGAAAGTCCTCGACTCTGTAAGTCACAGGCGGCTAGTGTAGCGTACATATGTAGAAATCCTCCCTAGCAGTTGTCACACACCTGTATTGATGAGACTATGGTCCCTTGCTTACTGACCCTCGAACAAGTACAGCGTGCATCAACCACTACACCTGAACATTCGTTTATAGTTTGCTCACATGCCGCGGCATATTTTTGATCCGAACCCGGACTGCCGTGAAGTTGGTACCTGACATTGATATTTTGTTGAACTCTGGTCCGCATTGCTGAACTTTGTGGCCGTACATTTGAGGTTTTTACATATTTGCGTGGGAGTAGTTTGTTAATCCAGTACCATACAATCAGCGAATCAGCCTTGTTCTGACTTTCAGATTCGGTAATTTGGTCACGCGCTACCCACGATCGGAACAACCGTTACAGATAGTGCGCAAGCTTTGAGCGTGTGAACTTGGCCCGTCCCTGGATGACCTGATAGCTGGGTTTCCCAGAGAGAGGAGGTTCTATGTAGAGGTGGTGAGTCACGGGTCCAGTATGGCTAAGCTTACCAGCGGGGTCCCAAAAGGATAGGTCCTAGGGCCCCTGCTTTTTCTGTCACTTATAAGCTACTTAGCTCCGGCGAGATTGTCCAAACTTTATGTTTGCCTACAACGCTAACATAGCGAGAGACCCTAGGGAAAGGGCCCTGCAGCTCGACCTCGATGAGGTGTGTCGGCATTGCACTGACAGGGAGCTCCCACTCAACACCATCAAAAGCAGACAACCCACCAAAGACTAAACTCAGGTCAGCCCCAGGGAACTTAGTGACGGTGATATCAGTGTTGCCCCGGAATGGACCGATGCTGTCAAAGATCTGAGGGTGCTTATGCATGCTGGATTCAAAACCCAGATACAATGTTTGGAGGCCTATTAGAGACGTAATAATGCGCTTTCACAGTTAACGAGAACATTTGCCTCGTGGAAGCCGTGTGCACTGGTACCACTCCACACAATCCAAGTGGGACTGTTTCTGGAGCATACCGTTTAGCCTTGGCATCCGAATATTGTTCAAGACAGGCAACTACTTGAAAATGTGCAAAGGAGATTCACGCGAGTATCTACTCAACTTCGAAACAGGCCCTATGAAGAGAGGCTTAGAGTAGTAAATCTGCCTTTCCCGGGGGCGAAGGAGGGTAACGGGGATCTCACCGAGGCTTTCAGGCGTATGGGGGGCCGCTCGAACTTCGGAGTGCTTCAGTTGCCCCCAAGAAACACAAACGAAGGGCTCAGGGGACGCGAGATGAAGCTTGTGAGAGGCCGTTGCAATATGACAGTTCCCTTTCCCAGCGAGTAGTAAATCAACGAAGAAGGGGCTCGACTTCTCGCCAAGTGAATGTTTTAATGGCAGAGGGGTAAGACGTATACACAGGGACTCTGTGATCTAAATTTTTTCTTGCTGGGAAGGGGGAGACTTCGGGGAGATCCTATGGAAACGATCAGGGTGAGGAAGGGCTCTTCAGGTCTCAGGCCGGATAGTCTGTTCCAAGTGGCTCCAGATTCAAGAACAAGGCGGCACGAAAAGAAGCCAAAGAAAGCTCGAGATAGGTTGATGACTAGATCGCACCTCTTCAGCAACAGGATAGTAAACAGTTGGAACGGTCTGCCCGGTGGAATGATGGACCTGGAAGCCGTCCATTCCTTCAAAGGTGCCGAAGATTGCAAGTGGTTCGAGATGCTTCCTTGTAGCGAGCTTTGAGTATGTTTACTAGATGGATGACGGATAGCAATGTGGTCCGTCTGGGGTGTATTTTATTCGAGGTTTTCGTTTTTTGCATATTGTCTTGGTGAATGCTCACGATGCATAGTGTCTCTCGCAGTTGGTGTGTGATGAGGCTTTCCTTTTCCCTCCCGTTTTCAGCGGGGATTCGACGAAATACACTGTACAGTGGTGAGTGCATAACGGTTTTGCAAACCATCGAAAGATTTCTGGATGCTCAATAGGGCGCGGCCATTACCTGTCTCGTGTTCAAGGTGAACTGAACTGAAAGGAAATATCCCGTGATCTGATCTGACTTGATCTGATCTGAACTGAATTCGAAGCCGTTTCTTGTACTGCGAGCATGGTGGGAGCTCCTTGGTCTCATAGTGCAATAAGCTAGACTTTTACGGGTACAAGCTGCAAGTCCTACGACCCGACCTGACCTGACCTAAACTGACATTAGCGATTTGCAGCTAGGTTTGTATTTTCGAATCACTCTCAAAGATAAGCATTTTTGCATTGTTTGGTGAAACGATACACGTTGTTTCGCCCAAACTAATGTGTCGTGAATAGCATTACGGAGAGCATATATTTTAACGAGGTTATTCTCTTCAAAATCTGGTTTTACTTTTTGGAGTCCTTTTTGCTGTTTTTAACGAAGCCAATGCTGCTGAGAGCTGATGACATTTTTTGTGACACTTTTTGTAGCGTGCAGCTTTTGTGGCGCTTTTCAAGCGTACGTTTTATGCAGCACTTGCTGTAGTGTACCTTTCGTGTGGGTCTGAATGGTTGTGTTATTGTCCTACTGGTGTTCGATACGGCTTTCTCAAACAAACTCGATCACCGTTGCCGAAGTGAATAGAGCAGAGGTTGATCCTATCGATGAGGTGGTGATCAGCGGGAGCAAGGAATGCACGGACCTGGGGAAAGATGAGGGAATGCGATGCGACCAGTGTTGCCTCTAGTATCATCAAAAGTGCTCCAAGCTGGAACAGAAAAACTCATAGCTGTACCTCAAGTACGCATCGCTCAAGTGGATATGGGCCCTTTGCTTCGCGGTCGCAAGCTAGTGATGGCTCTTAATTTGGGGGGAACTAGGAACAGGGGACAGAAACATGAAGCTGGAACAAACACTAGAGAGAGTGAATTCGATCTATGGCCTAGCGGAGAAAGAAAACCGTGGGCCGGATCAGAAAACAAAAAAGGAAACCAAAGCCAAAAGGTAAGGAAAACAAAGGGGTGGTAGGTTTTACCAATGTGGAAGAAGCCTCCTGATGGAGGTGGAATCCCTTAAGGAGCAGGTTGAGCGTCTAGATGCCGAAATGCAACGCATGAATCGGGACTAGTAGGTAGTGGCAGACAGAAGTGGAACAGTGCCACTTCATAACTTTAGGGCAAATATCTTGAAAGACGGTAGAATCAGGAGGGACGAAAACCGCCGGCATGTGACCGAGGTCCTTAGGATGGCTAGCCTACCTCCCACGACACCAATAGTCAAGTGCCATCGAATAGGACTATGGCTTGAAACACGGCCAGAGCCGCCACGGCCCTGGTAGTTCTGTGCCACGGTGTCTACTGGGGAGATATGCTGTTGTCCAGGGCGGGAACAACTGAGGGGGTAACGACCGGTCGTGGAAAATCCCCCTACAACCCTTGCGATTCGGTGTTTTTCCTAACATCACTCACTTGCTTACACTATTGACGTGTCTTTAAGAACTGTTTGTTTTTATAGACCAATTGTTGTTTGTTCGCGCCCAGAGCACTACTTTGTCATATCCTTGTTCTGGACCTGCGTGACGCACGTGTTCCTTGCTCGCACACTGCAATTCGGTTTCTCGTTTGTTGAGTCCTTGTGATCTCATTATTGAGGTTTGTATCTTTTTGGTGTCATTGTTCATTCAATAATCTAGTATCGTAGAATATCACGGATAATCGCCCTTTGATTTCGGGATCCGTTGTGAATTTGGCTATGCATTGCTCAAACGTGTGTTACAGAGGGCAACACGCAGGGAATAATTAGGGTTACACCTGACAGTCCAGCATTTGTCAAGCAGAGTAATGTCATGGTCTCGCTGAGAACGGGAGCGCCTGATCCGAAGCGACCGGCTCTCAATATAGAAAAATTTGAGATGACCCCCCCCCCTTGGAAAGTAGACACCTCAAGCCCAAAGAGCAATTCAGGTGCCAACGGTGAATTTAGAAGCCGGTAAACAAAAAGCCAAACTTCAAGTAGTTCAAAAGACTAAAAAGAAGGGGACTCACAGGGAATTCTGTCCGGGCGGTATTGAGAAGGTTCAGCCAGCCGCCCCGATTCTGAAGGAGACTTCCAAAATTCCGATCCGGTGCAACCAGCGAAGTTATAGGTACTAGAGGGAAAATCCGAGGAAACCAGTTGGGCCGAGGTGGTCGCAAGACCATCCCGGGTCATCAGTATGGTGACTCGAAAGGAAGAAATATCCGCTGCGCAAGTTGAGCACGACACCGGGTAGACGGATGGGAAAGAAAAGCCACGAAACCCAGAGGGCCACTCAATACTCAAGATGCAGCACAACAGACATATATAGAGACAGAAAACGGGGCATCACTTCGGAGACTACATCCGAGGATACCTCAGCCGTAAAATTCGCAGTGAAGTCGGTAGCGAGGACCAAGGAACCGTCAATATTCTACACAAATACCCGGAGTCTCCTTAGAAAAGGGGGGAGTTGACTACTAGGATCGCAGAGTCTGACGTCGTTGCATTGGCAGAAACTTGGATAAAACCAGGTATCGACAGGCTCTTTCAGGGATATGCTGCCCACCGATGGGATAGAACGGATGGAAGGCAGGGGAAGGGGTAGCACTTCTAATACGGACCGATATAGGCCATTGGGGAATTCCGTTCGACCTGGTCTCTGGAATTGTACAGGCCAGATCCTGCTCTATCAGAATTGAGGTGCCAACAGTACGAATTATCTGCATCTACAGGGCACCGCTAGCTACAGATGAGGAAGACGTGGGGCTTTTGCAAATGCTGGACGCAGTGCTGGCAAACACAAAGGAATTCTTCTTATTAGGGGGTCGCAACCCACAGAAGTTAACTGGGAAAGCGAGACTGCACCAAAGGGATCAACGGGTGAAACGTTTCTGCGGCGGGTCCGGTTACGTGTACTTCCGCAACATGCGGCGCAAGCTACTAGACTGAGGTGGACAACATATGTCTCTCCTTGACTTGACCATAACGCGGCGCCGTCGGGAAGTTAAAGGAATTTTGTGAGAATAGCGGCCGGGCAAAAGTGATAATGTAGTCCTAAGGGCCACATTTAGACTTGGCAAGGCGCCTAAGGAAATTGTTTAAATTGGCGCTAAGGGAGGTTCGATATAAGTGAAATAAAGAGGGCGGTGGAGGAAGTTCAGTGGACACCGAGTCACACAAACGCCTCCGTAGAGGAATGTTGGGAGACAATCAAGATGGGGCTACTCGAACTTACAGATGAATTCGCACCCCTGATGGTGGCAAGCAGTAGAAATCTACCCACATGGTGGAAGTCAAAAGTCCGCAAAGCCATAGTTATTCGTAGGCAACGATCGGCGGGGTACAAGCTGTACAGAACTCAGGGGGCACGGAATAGCTATAAGATGGCTAGAAACAGAGCTCAAGAGATCCAAAGAGTAGAGAAATATGCTTTCGAGCGTCGGTTAGCTGCTTCGGTCCGCACAAACACAAAGCGATTCTACGCCTACGTGCAATCTCACAAACGTATGAGAGAGCGCGTAGCAACTTTGGAAGGAGCACAGGGACGACTAGCTCTAAGCAACGAAGACAAGGCTGACATGCTATTGGCATTCTTTAAGAGCATATATCGACCAGAAAATAGTTTGGAGGAAAGAATGGAGGGCCCACAGGCGCCCCAAATACCCGAACTTACTGTAGGAGAAGTGTACGCAGAGTTGCAAACCTTGAATAGAAATAAAGCAGCAGATCCAGACGGGATTCATCCAGCAATCGTTCAGATTCTGGCCGAGGTCCTGAAGGCTCCGGTGGAGAAGCTGTATGAATCGTCACTTAGAGAGGGAATTGTCCCGGGAGACTGGAGGAGAGAAACAGTGGTAGGAATTTGCAAGAGTGGACCCCGGCAAAAGGCGGAAAATTACCGGCCGGTTAGCTTGACTTCAGTATTGTGTAAGAGCCTGAAGCGAATAGTCGGAAAACAGATCTCTAAGCATTTGGTTCAACAAAACCTCATATCACATGCTCAGAATGGGTTTGTGGCAAGGCAATCCTGTCTGACGAATCTCCTGCTGTTCCTCGATGAGGTAACCAAGCGCCTGGACGCAGGGCAATCGATTGCGGTCTGCTTCTTGGACTTCAGCAAGGCGTTTGATTCCGTGAACCACAGATATCTGGACGTCAAACTGCAGTCCATGGGAATTGTTGGAAAGGCAAGACAATGGATAAGTAGTTTCTTGGCAGGGCGAACCTTTAGTGTTAAGGTGGGTAGTCATGTCTCAAAACCGGAAGGTGTAACAAGTGGGGTGCCACAGGGCTCGGTGCTCGGCCCTCTGCTCTTCCTCATCTTCATCAACGACCTAGCACGTGGGCTTACAAGCCCCACCTTTATGTTTGCCGATGACGTCAAGATAGCTGGAGTAGATATAGAACTTGACGTGTTAGCAGTACAAAACTGGGCACGCAAATGGGACCTTCCACTAAGACTCACCAAGTGTCAATGCTAGTGGGAATGGTGTGGATCTTTGCAAGTGGTCACTCAGGTCAGAGACTTGGGCGTCATAATGGGCAACAGCTTCAAGTCATCGAAGCAATGCACGGAAGCAGCCAATATGGCCAGGAGAGAACTCTTTCGAGTTAGATCCATTATGCCGTGTAGAGAGCTGGATACTTTCACTCAGATATACGGAGCCGTAGTTAGGCCGCATACGGTGTACCGCGTGGAGGCCTGGGCACCGTACTACCAGAAGGATATAGACTGTCTGGAGAAGTTGCAAGGGCTAGCCACTGGAATAGTGGCTGGGCAAAGGGGGGTTTATCTACGCAGAGCGTCTCCGTTTCCTAGACCTGTTCCCGATGGAAAGACGGCGCATTCGCGGGGAATTGATAGAAACCTTTTAGGCAATGAAAGAGCTGTCAGGAATAAATCGAGAGGACCTTTTTTACCGGAGAGGCATACTGAGGCATAGCCTTAGACTACAAAGAAGGCACTCGAGGCTCTAAATTAGGGCGAACTGCTTCTCTACTAGAGTGGTACCCTATTGGAATAGGCTCCCGGAAGAGGTCATAAACACCACAACAGTGAAGGCTTTTAAGAAAGCAGTAGACCTATGTTGGGTGGCAGTATACCCCGAGTTATGTTAAGCAGCTTTTAGGGTCAAATGCAATTTACTCATTGTTTCCACCTTACTCTGCCGGGGCTGACACTGCACAAAAGTTTTGCCTTTCAGAAAAAGAAAATCACGCAGTGTTGGGAGCTATGGAAACGCGCCGACAACACAACCATCTGGACACACGATTGGCTTTAGCCATACCAAGTCCTGTGCAAACTGAACTGAACTGAAACAGCTGAGCTGGGCCGTTGTGCGGGTACGTCCGCCTTCGGGGTTTCTGATGGCGTCGATTCTCGAGAAGCTTTCTACGCTTCGCACAATAATTCGACAGAATGGTGGTCTCTACGGGTCGCTTGTAACAGCTTTCAGGTGCCATTGCACGTTTTCTCTTTCATCGTCTCCAGGACAGACGAGCTGAAATGGGGCAAACACATAGGGACGGATTACTTGGGCAACAAATATTACGAGAACAATAAATATTTCATGGGTAATTCACTTAGTATGTTCGTTCCCATTAAAACAGGGAGAAATCGATGGGTAGTTTATGGAAACCGTTTCGGATGGGACTATGAAGGCTCTCAAGTCCCACCTGAGTGGTATGTTCACTTATTACTTGAGAATAATCCCAGCAGGCATCGTTGGCTTCACCACATGACGGACGAAAATCCTGCAGATAAACCACCAGAAAAGAAAAAATGGATGGTACGCCACTCGGAAAACACTACGCTTGATCCAGCCAAGAAATATATCCCGTATTCAACCACTCGTCCGAAAGTCGAACCGTGGAAACCAACTTGAGTACTATAGTCCCCCTCTTGTTGTGCAACTGTTCTTACCTGGTAGAAAAAGCCAACGATAATATGTGCTCTTTAATTTTACTCGTATCGTGTGGTTAATATCAATATCAGTAAGTGCGCATCATTGTGGTTATTGCTTGGTTGCCCTGCGGCTGACGCAGTCGCGAATTGAGGTAAGAAGACGAGAGACTGAGATAATTCAAACTATTAAGTGATACGGTTTCTTTTCGGTCATGTTGAACTTTCAGCGGACGAGCTGACTAACTAGCTATTGACCAGGGTCCATAAGCCAAAGCACGCCACTTCTCTTGAACCCAACACACTAATGGCGATAAGCCGAAACGGTCGGCATCAGGTGAGTTCGTTCCTTTCAACCATCAACGGCATCAGGTCGAAAGATAAAGGGGGAATTTTAAACAACTGGTTGGTCGCTAGCGGTAGGGCTAACGAGTTATTACCTTTCACACGAACGCTGATCAATGGTGTAGTTTATCAGCGATGGGCATAAGGCGTGACTGTTAACAGTCGCTACGTATGCTGTGTAGGCGTTTCGGGACGGCATTGCTTGTCGTCTGTTTTCAGCTGATTGACTTTGCGCATGAATGTAATCTGCTTCTCAAATCAAGTCAACTTAACGATCCTGCAAGCGGCGAGGTTTTAGAGGCAAGTAACATACAACGACCAGTGATCTTCCGCCGGGGGGTTACAAGTATTCAGTCTGCAAAAGCACAACGAGAAAAGCTCCATGAGTCGAGGCTCAGTAAGTTCATCAACAGGTATCAGCACTTTCTTCAGTCAAAAAACAATATGGCGGCTTACAGCCTGGCTGTCACACTAGGGATGGCTAGTTGAAAACCTGATGCCGGATCTAGGTGACATTTGTCACCGTATTAGCCAGCGTGTATACGAATACTCAAGTAAATGAAAGCGCAATCAAGCTGTAGGTTCTTAAGATGAATTTACTATTTAGGTGTCCGAGAAGAGCCGCTTTAATCGATTACCACAGTTATAAGCGTAGGGAAACGTATCCGCGTCAGCTTCGTCATTGATTCCGAGGCGCGGAACCAGGTGTCCCCTTATAAAGTGGAGTTACAACGTGGCGGCTTTGTCGTTTAATATTTCTTTACCGACCTTTGAACTGAATGCGATCTGCTTAAATCTTAGACTGTTATAAGATGATAACGAGCTTCTCAACAGTCACTGGGGAACTAACGGGGATAAAGCAATACGAGTGTCAGCCGTGTGGATGGAAATGAAGCCTACGTACAGAAGCAGCAGGTTGGTTGTCATCAAGGAAATACCGGAAATAACACTAAAATTACATATCGAGTGCTCGACTGGATGTTCAGGCGATCAGTATATCGCGTGTGGTACCGGTGGTTCTACTAATGCACTTTAAGATCTGTTCCCGATTTTCGTTTTTCTAGCCAATCTTGCATCCCGAAATGTCGAGTCACATCTAATGTGTTCTTGCACATTTTTTGGGATGTATCACTTATTCCAGACGCTGAGATACTGGAACGGAATAATACTGTCAGTGTTTATTTGTCATCTCTTTTAAAGCACATGTCGTCTGCTATTTTGAGTAGTAACGACAGTTTTTGCTGGATCTATCCAGATTTCTCCGAAGAACGCACTCCTGGCCATTGTGTCTTTTGCTGGTCTCAGTGTCCATGTCTTATGGCTTGACGAGGCTGGAGGGCGCCTTAAGAATGCGTACGCCACTTCAGTCGGTAATTCGTTGGTAGTTGTCGACACCCACTGCACTTTTGAGGAACACAGCTCTTCGAACAATGCTGCTTCATTTTGCGGCGCATTCTTGTAAATCGTCCCAGTGTTAAGCTTAAATGGACATTACAGTTGACCACCGCCAACGCCGCTGCTTCCAAGACCATCACACACTGAAACAACTTTTTCGTTTTGTGTGTAAAATATCACTGTGACGTAAGTTTCGTAGCTCTGCAGAAGTAAAAGATGCTTTACCTGGATGGACGCAGCCGAGGTGAAAAACGCACCATTCACCGTATCAGCCTTGGTGACAAAATGTTTTGTCATGCAGACGCACTTGAAAATTGTGAGTATTCGTTCCTTTGTGTTAAAACATCTCGATGGCCGGGCGGATTGATTCTAGAAAAGTGATATATTCATTAGGCGTAAAGTGTGAACCTAAGGGCTGCACGCCTTTGACCTCAGATATTTCAAGGCAACTTCAAGAGCATTGGCTTGGGAATTCAGCCTGCCAACACCGCTTGACGCTTCAATCCTCAAAGTAATAATTTCCCCTGTTTTCGCCCAATGTCAGGCTTTGTTGGTAGACGTAAGGAAACCTTTCTAGATTCTGATAGTTTTTTTTACCATTTCTGCCGTGAGGTATGTTGCCGATATAACCAAGAGTATCGAATAGTAGTTCCGCAATAGTAATACTACGCAGTATTCGCTGTAAGCGTGGGGCACCAAACGGGAGGCGACGTAAGTGATGCATGTTGTTATAAGCCTCGGATCCCGTGTACTTTCTTCATTTTTGTTTAGAATTTGGTTACGAGCGTTCTTTGGGGTATTTTTTCCGCAGTCTGATAGTCAAACCATGGGAAAGAGTAGGCATGCAAGTACTCCAAATGAATAATGTCTTGACTGGAATCCATGGTCATAAGTATCCTGTGGCGTTCTTCAAAAGCCATTCGGACGATGCCGAACGCCACGAATATGTTTACGTAGTAACTTTTGGTTTCTTTTTCGTATAGATAATTCGTTTTGCGTCGTCTTGAGGTTTTCGACCACCGATGTTTACGTAGTATAACTAAGATCGGGTGGATTAGCCCAGTAGGCAATGCTGAGGTCAGAAATCGAGTATTGGGTACTAATTCGGAGAACGTTCTATCACAGCGTATCCAACTTAGTAAACTTCGTTGTTTGGGGCATGTGTTACGTATGTCAAACACGTCTACCGTATCGCGTCCTATTCTCCGTTCATCCCAGGGAGTGGAAGAGACCACATGGAGGTCAACGGATGACGTACCAGCGAGGAATGAGAAAATATACAGCGAACTTAGAAAAAGTAGGTGTCTCACGTCTTCGTGGTTGGGGTCCAAAAGGTCCGTCTACCAGTTGGCTGGAGACTCCGAAGGATATGGCAACGAACCATGAACAGTGGCGATCGTGTTGTCACTTTTCATCGAATCAGAATGACTGATCGATGTGTGTTTGTACAGTTAGGCTGTGTATTCCGTGTGTTGGCTACTAGGGCATTCTTTCCTTTTCCCACCCGTGTAGGTTCACTGCCTGTCCATCTTGTATATTCACACCTAATTTAACGTGCAACATGGTGAGAAAGGCGGTGACCAGTGGGGCTTGCCCTACTGTTTAACGCTGTACGATGATGATGGGTAGCGATAAATGTTGGCATTCCGGTGACAAATTATCGAACAGAGATTGAGACTTTTAGTTATTAGAAGCTGACAAACTGAGAAGGTGGGGCCGCTCTCAGAGGTGTTTGTTCGTGTCGTCATAGTACACCGGAGTTGTCTGTGAAATAAACAGTATACCTTATCCACTTCCGGAAGCTTCACACCTAGCAGTAGTAGTTACAGACATGCTCCAGTGGCAGTCTCTGTTGGTTTCATAGACGTTTAGAAAATGCGTTGTGATATTTTGAGGACTCACGCCCAGTAATGTTTTCACATTTTAACGGGTGATATGCGTCTTCGTTGAGTTTATATTTCTGATGATCTGTCCTGTCACCCCGGTAGTTCGAAGAATGCGCTGCATGTCGCTCCTTAGAGTCCCCGAACGAAGAGCAGAGCATATAATTACATTATCTATGAAGATACTTGGGAAAATGGTACAAAGCGGCTTCCCTAGTACGATTTGGTATTGTAATTCGGAGAGACAACCTTGTGCTTTGAACAGCCAAATGTAGTGTGCTGCGATACAACATTCGTTCCTGGCACGCGTCAGCTTTACTGTCAACATCGCGCCATCTTTGTTTTATTACACCAAACAAATTGTCTTGTGGTCGGCAGCTATTATTGTGAGTTCGTCCCAACCTGTAATCTATACAGTATCGAAAAAGTTGGGAAACACCCTTGATAAGTCAAAATTCGTAACTTATTACTCCAGTGCTTTTTAGCAAGCAAAATAGCGTTAAAACCACGAGATGAGTGACAACCATGGTCGTCAGTCTCCATACACTGGTACACTACGCGTTGGTTAGAACTACCATGAAGGTTGTAAGGTTGTCAAGTTAAATAGTGAACCCAACCGATGTACCATCGAGACAGGAGGTTACGCACTCAGCACTAATGTTAAGACCGACTGCACAAGGACTCGCCTACATATGTGGTCTATTCCTTCAAAGTCTATAGGGACCTAATGAAGAGTAAAAATCAAAATGTGTGATCTAGGCTACTCTTGTTTTTACGCGACTACCTCCTGCGAGGGTAAATCGGAGTCACGGATATCACGAATCATTACTGGCCATGCGCGGTGATTGGCGGCGAGTTCGGCACAGATCTTAATCCAGTTCTTATGATATGGTCGAACTTAGACCGACTGAAGGCTTAGTAGCTCTCGGTCTTTTTCTGTGGTATTGATCCTCGTTTAGAGCTGCCCACCAAGGCGACAACGCCGAGCAGGGCAAAGAGCAGAACGGTGTTTGTTTCGTTAATTCTGACTGAACTGCATGAATAGAAAGAATTCCATACTGCATCGGTCGTCGCGCAGCATAACCAGGACCGAACTGCCCATTGCATCGAGCGGGGTGGGTAGTGATAAGTGGGCTACTGCTCAGAGTCCCCTCTTTTATTCAACCTTTGTCTTCTGTCCCCAACCACCCCTCTTTGTCCCATCTATCCACCCATAATGCTCCCACTGACAACACGGTCGATACTCGCAACGGTTCATTGTCAAATAGTGTCGTGAGTAATTCTCTATCATGTTACTCACATTTTCTCAAGCTTCGTTAGTCTCTGAATCTCGGCTCCTTCAACGTGCTTACACTCACGCAGGCCGGTCAGTAGGCGCGCCTAGCCCTCACATTAGATTCTCTGAAGATTGATGTCTGCTGCTTAAGTGAAACGTGGATCCAGGATTCGAGCAATGTAATTCAACTAACTGCTCTTGGTATCTCATCGAGGTGTTTTCTGCGCATTTCAGAAGACGAAGTAGCTCGAGCTGCGGGTCAGCGTGGCGTAGGAATAGTCTTGACTGACAAGGCTGAGGCTGCCTTTTTGAACTGGATCCCTGTTAACAGTCGTTTATGTGCTGTGAGACTCCAGGGGTCAGTCGGCGTTCGAAAAGATAGTTGTGTTAAGCGCAATCTGTTTGTGATCTCGGCGTACGCCCCAACGGACTGCAGCTCAGACACGTAGAAAGATATGTTCTATGATGAACTGGCCACCCTCGTTCGCAGCAGTAAAGGTCCTGGCATTTTAGTGCTGGCTGGTGACAATGCACAAGTCAGCAAACTTAGTGCGTCAGAAGCTTGTTTAGGTGGCCGTTTTGCTTTACCCGCTGAGCGTACAGATAACAGGAATCGGGTTCTCCAGTTTTGTGCAGATAATCGGTTATTCTTGTCTGGCATCAATTTCTGACACAGCTCGCGCCGCACAGCGACATGGCGCTCTAACTGTACAAGTATTCTAAGCCAGATTGATCATATCGCCGTAGGATACCGGTGGCGCAGTTCTGTTCAGAACTGCAAATCTTACCGGTCCACGTACGTAGAGTCGGACCATGCATTAGTTTTAATGCGATTATCTCCCCAGCTCAACGGTCATCGTCGCAAACCGCAAACCCGGTTAGCCGTGCAACGTTTGTGTGATTCAGAAGTACGCACCCGTTATGAGCAGAAGTTCGCACATGAGCTAGGATCTACGACGAACAGTAATGCAGATGAGCATTGGGTTCATATCAAACAGGCGATACACGTATCAGCAGGTTTCACCTGTGGCCCTAGATCCGTTGTCCATCGATCTCGCAAGAGTCGTTGAGTCTAATGGAGCAAAAGCGTCAGCTCTCGAACTGTAAGGAGATGGACAAGATGCGGAGAAAGCTACAAAGGCAAGTTGCGCAAAGCCTTAAGAAGAATCGTGAAAATTGGTGGGTCAAGGTAGCCGAAGAAATGGAAATATCAGCTGCTTAAATTACCAGTCAAAGACTGTTCAAGCTTATTCGTGACACCGGTGGACGGCACACCCATTTAAGTGAAACGATTCGCGATACAAACGGAGAGGCCATCCATGGCAAAGAGCAAAGGCTCGACCGTTGGGCCGAATACCTCGAGCAGTTTAGCTGGCCGCACGCTAATGTAGTTACTCCTATGTCAACAACTGCGACTTCTTGGTGAGTATCACTTGAGCCCTCATCGGAAGTGGAAGTAGAGTCATTTATTCGATTATAAGTAAAGGGAAAGCAGCAAGTCGTGACGAGCTTCCCCCAGTTCTTTTCAAACTGGGTGGAAATGTTTTGACAAAATCATTTACCATCTTGCTCCGTAACATTTGGAACGAGGAGCGTATTCCCTTAATATGGAGCGAGTCAATGATTGTTACCGTCTTCAAGAAGGGAACACGCAATGACTGTAGTAACCATCATGGGATTAGCCTTGTTCCGATAGTCACCAAAGTATTAGCTTCGATTCTGCTGCGCCGTCTTACACCGGCTCGCGAAAGGACCGCCCACAAACAGCAGGTTGGATTACGCCCAGGTCAAGGATGCATCGGCCAGTTTTATACTTTTCACCGACTACTTGAAACACGTCACACGCACCGCCGACCGACAATATTCGTCTTCTTAGACTTGTAAGGCGTCTTCGATTCAGTTGATCGAACAGCGCTTTTCAGTGCTCTTCATCGAAAAGGTATGCCTCAGAAGTTCGTGAACCTGGTGAGATCATTGTGTTCTGATACTTCTGGCCGCGTTAGAGTTTACGGTGAACTATCCGGTCGGATCGGAACGACCAGTGGTGTTCAGTAAAAATGCCCCATGTCTCCATTCCTGTTCAACTTCGTCATGGACGAAATAATGGAGAGTGCACTGCAAAATCTTCAGGATGTAGGCGTCGAACTAGGAAATAGTGGAAAGCTATGTGACCTGGATTACGCGGACGACGTTGTCTGCTTGTTCGAGTCCACGGAACATGCTCAGCGTGCACTAGGTGGACTCGCAAAAGCTGTAGCTCCATTCGGCATGCGCTTTGCACCTTCAAAGTGTATGGTGATGTTACAAGACTGAGCGTCAACGATTCCGAGCTTGATGCTCGATGGGGAGGTGCTGTCAGTTGTCGATCACTTCACCTACCTCGGTAGCTGCGCGACGACGGATGGGAGCACAGTAGTAGAGGTGAGTACGCGGATATCCAAAGCTGGAGCGGCGTACGCTGGATTGAAACACTTGTGGCGCCGACTTGATATTTCATTGAAGTTGAAAGGTCGTGTATACTGTGCCGCAGTGCGTTGTTTTGTTGTATGGTTGCGAGACTTGGAGTCTGCGTGCTAAAGATATTCGTCATTTTGAGGTCATCGACCACCGATGTTTGCGTAGTATCGCTAAGATTGGGTGGAATAGCCGAGTGAGCAATGATGAGGCCAGAAAGCGAGTATTGGGTATTAATTCGGAGAACGTTCTATCACAGCGTATCCAGATTAGTAGACTTCGTTGTTTGGGGCACGTGTTACGTATGGCAAACACGTCAACCATGTCGTGTCCTATTCTCCGTTCATCCCAGGGAGTGGAAGAGACCACATGGAGGTCAACGGATGACGTACCAGCGAGGAATGAGAAAATATACAGCGAACTTAGAAAAAATAGGTGTCTCACGTCTCCGTGGTTGGGGTCCAAAAGATCCGTCTACCAGTTGGCTGGAGACTCCGAAGGATATGGCAACGAACCGTGAACAGTGGAGATCGTGTTGTCACTTTTCATCGAATCAGAATGACTGATCGATGTGTGTTTGTACAGTTAGGCTGTGTATTCCGTGTGTTGGCTACTAAGGCATTCTTTCCTTTTCCCACCCGTGTAGGTTCACTGCCTGTCCATCTTGTATATTCACACCTGATTTAACGTGCAACATGGTGAGAAAGGCGGTGACCAGTGGGGCTTGCCCTACTGTTTAACGCTGTACGATGATGGTAGCTCTGACTCGGGTCGTCGAAGGACATGGCCGAACCACTAGCCGTGGGCGTTGGAGGAGGACGAAGAGAGCATCGACGTCAGATTATTATCTCCTTAAACATTGTAGTTCCAGTTGACTTTGAGGACTTGACGCATGTATCAGTAATAGAAAACCTAATGTCCTCTGCTCTCATTGGCTTGGTTTCGCAGCCGTAAATGAGTACGGGGCGGATAGTGGCACGATGAGTACAGACTTTAGTCCTTAAGCGGACTTCGCTGCTTGTCCACAGCTTCCGTCTTGGCCGGGGGAAGGCTGTCTTGGTGTTGTCGAACTTCATCTTTTGGCCGGCTATTCATAAGCAGAGTTGACCCCAGTTATTTGAATGAATGGATGTATTCGACTGGACGGTCGTTGATGAGCAGTTGTTGACTTGTCGGACCTGGATAGATTATGTAATCTTTGGTTCTGGTTCAATTCACTTCTGGCCCCATGGACTTCGAGTGAAAAAATGACCCTGTGGAGAATTGGTTTGAGCGTAGCGGAGGAGTCTCCTAGCACGATAATATCATCCGCGAACTCCAATTCCGAGATGGGAATCTTCTGGCCAAGCTAAACTCCAGGGTAGTCATGTAATGCCTGACTCATTGTCCAATCAATAACGTAATTAAACCACTGGTGAGAGATGACAGCCCTGTCTGACTCTGGTAATGAGTGCAAACGCTAATGACTCTTCGCCATGTGTACGAACCGCGGCGCCAGTGATTGGGTAGTATCCTCTCAAAAGCCCTGAAAGCTCACCAGGCATCACATCAGGTTGAATTGTGGTCTAAAGGGACTCGCGATTAACCGAATCGAACTCGGCCCGGAAGTCCATGGCGCAAACTACCGTTGGCTACTGGAACCTACAACGGTGCCCTAATATTCGACGCAGTGTGAAATTTTGATCTACACAGCTTCTTCCACAGCGAAAACTCCCTTGGTTTGGGCGGATGCGTCAGTTTGTTGCCTCGGAGAAACGGTTCATTAACAACGCACCGAAGATCTTTGCCGCAATATCGATAAAGCTGACTCCTATTTGGTTCTCACCTGCGGATTTATCACCGTTCTTCGGAACAGGCAGCATAGACATGCCCCAGTCCGACGAAAATACTTTCTCACCAAATGGAGGCAAGAACGTACATAACCTGCTAATGATGGTCAATAAACAAGTTCTACTGACTTCTGGGGGATGCCATCCGGTGGCCTTTCTGTTTAATAATCCCGGTGATTTCAGTGGTACTAGGCAGTTCGCAGTTGCTTTCGTATTTGGCTGGAGGAGTTGATATTGGTTGGACCAGACAGGTTGCCCTGATGGCTGCTAATTGTGTTTGCTCTGGTTTCGTCTTCAGTGGTAACGTGTTTATTGAGTCAACTTTTGGTTTGTAAAAATATCTTAGGCTATGGGGTGGCATCCATTACACTGGTGTCAGTAAAGTTTCCGAATTATAACGAACATGGTGCACATCAAATACCTTGAAGATATTTGAAAGAGTCTTATTGCACCGAATATCCTCTAAGTTAGTTATTCACCACCCGGCCAGTTAGAACATCGTTACTCAAACTCACTACATACCATTACGTCTCATGCACAACGTATGTTGCTTCCCACTGCATGGGAAACGTGAAGTTGTCAGCATTTGCTTTCAAGGTTACGTAGATGCATCTTATTGTGTGACCAGAGAGTAGTCACATTTTAGCTGCAGATGGTAATCCGCAGTTTTCTATATATATATATATATATATATATATATATATATATATATATATATATATATATATATATATATATATATATATATCGGCTTGAGATGAAGCAGGGTGCCAACTCAAAAACGACAGTTATAAAATAAGGAAAGAAGAGTAAATTACAGTAAAACGGACAGTAAGTGAGAGAAGACGGTGCTGATTTTTTTGCTTGTCATCGTACATTTTATGATGTTATTTTTGTCGTTTTCGGATCAGATCAAATCGCACGGTATGGAGGTTTGAGCCAAATTTGCATCCAGTTTCTTGCACCCGAGGCCCCAGAGGTCCTCACGTGCTGCAACAGAAAAACGGAAACAGCATTCGTTCCAGTGGTCACGACAATGTGGCAGGTTTTTAGTTGTCTGACGATCCATTTCCTCTTCCCAAATGCAAGAGAATCCCGGTAGAAGTACAAGCGACCTCAGACCCCACTGAACTATGAAACATGATAGCACTACAAGCAGTTTTCGTCCAAGATGAGACCTTGACACTCCTATTCTTTGGTTCTCTCTCTAGACTACCGAGGTGGTGCTTGCTTGGATGATACTGAAGGTTTTCTATCTATGTACTGCGTCTGTAAGGTTGGTTAGACCTTACCGTGCTGTTTCTCTATTACGTACGTTCGAAAGTCCTTCCCAACACGCTTGGACCACCTGTCCGTCACAATGGTAGTCTGCAATATGCCACCACGATCGCCAGGACAATGCTTCCCAAAGCCCATGAGAAGGAGAACATTACAGGCAGGGAGAGAGAGGTTACGGTATATTGGAGAAGCGTGCGTGTAGCTTACACGGGCAACGATCAGGTGGCCACCGCGCTTGGTGGCGCGAGTTCAGATGAACAGTGACGTGTTAAGCAAAATAACCAAGGTTGAATTCCAATACACATCAACAAGCACGACTGGGGGTGTGGCAGTGAATTTCGAAGACCAGAAAAAAGTAAAAGAGAAAAGAAAAACAGTGTATTCTCACTGGGTCCGAGTACAGAGACTGCACGCTGGCATCTGACGAAAGTGGTGCTAGCGGTTTCCACATGCGCGAAACATACAGCCAAACGAATGGTAGATGGAGGCTTACCAATGTACCAACACGTGCAAATATAGCACGGAAACGTCGACGATGGGTGGGCATTCTTTAAACCTGACCGAGCCACCGGAGGCGGTGTAGAGCGATCCCTTCGTTAAGAGGGAGGCTATCCGTGCCTAACACACGGTGGCGCACCTCGTCGTAACTCACTCGTTGTTCCCACCATACGCGAGCAATACTTCAGAGACGGTTGTCAAACACGGAAAGACGCCGAGCATCCCCAATGCGAAGTGGCCATGCCTCGCAATCGTATAGTAAAACACTGCGAACCGCGGCAACGTACACCCGTCCCTTAAGAGAGAGAGACAGATGTCATGGCGACGCCATAGGTGTCGCAGGTTTGCGAAACCTGATCTAGTTCTCGCTGTGCGTGAACTGATCTCCCCCTCAACACCACTTCTGGCTGTTATCAAGCTTCCGACTAACTCCAGCTGATCACCACTAAGGATGAGTGCAAGTACAGGCTCCTGCCAATCTTGCAAAAACAATTTGCACTTGGGAAGCGGAAAGCGGATTCCATATCTGGATACCTCAATCATCAATCGGTCCAAAGCATGTTGCATTGCCTGTGTATTATCACTCAGCAAGGCGATATCATCGGCTTATTCGAATTCGGGACTTTATTCTCTGAGAGCGGTTCAACCCCACCGTTTGGAAGACCAGATAAGGCATTCTGTAGAACATTCTCTGTGGCAAAGAAATGGGGATATAGGGCAACGTTGTCGAACTCCACTGGAGTCGACAAAAAGGGGCGACAGCTGACAGTAGGCCCTTAGTCGACCTGAGGCGTCACGATAAAACTCTTTGAGGACTGAAACGTACTTCTCAGGTACCGCGTTTCTCAACAAGCTATTCCACAGTGCAGTCCTATCGATGGAGTCGAAGGCCACGCGAATGTCCAGGAACACGATGACTGTCGGTCTTTGGAAAGTGCGACGGTGAGCATATGTTGGAATTCCGAGGTCCCTATGTGACAATGTGGTTGGCCACGTCAGTGGTGAATAAAGGGAGGTTGTTGCTCGAGCGGGCAAGATTAGGATACCCACTGAACAGGCTGCCGAATTCTGGTTCAGTCGTGGGAATCAGCATGAGGATTCTTGGTGATTGAGCCTGAGTCAGGGAACCAATAGAGAAATTGGATGTAACTCGATCTACGACCTGTCGTTTATTGGGATTGACTACTAAGCCGTGACTTTCTAAAAAAATATAAGTCCAGAATAGCGTTGTGCACTTGGGCGACGACAAAAGTCACGGGAAGGACGACGCAGGCCAAGGTCTAGGGTGGGAAATTGATTGCTGTATGTTGGGATTGGAGTGTCAGCTGTAGGAGAGACGATGGGCCGTTTTGAAACCGGTATTATACTGACCTGCGCTCCCGATTCGATTAAAGAACGCATACCGGTTGTCTTGTCTTTTACGTAAATGAGGCGACCAGGAACAGGGGTGCCCGAGGGGTTCATCGCCATCGCTCCTCGGCCCAGCCATTTCTCTGGCGGGTGTGGTAAGTATAGGGCTGTTTGCACTTACGCGCCTTGGATCTGGAACGGCAGCAATAGTAACACTTACCGGATCGAGAGTTTTGCTTTCGGGGTATTCGGTGTAAGACGGCGGCGGCTTTGACTTCATGAGCGCAGGCTACTGATGGTGGTCTCCTGCTGTTCGATCACCTGCATTAAACGGCGAACCTCCTGAATGTCAGATTTACCACCGGATCCGTTGTTTTGGGTAGTTGTCGACACGGGGTTAACGACGGAATCTGGCGGAGTAACGGTGGCGTTGGCGAACGCGTGGGGCAAATGGTCGTGCCTGCTCGAGGACCTTTTCTGCAGCCTCGGCGCATTTATCCAAGTTGTAGCCTTTTATTAGAACGGCAAAAATGCTCGGGGCATATGGTGGAAGCTGTGTACCATTCTACAACCCGGTGTCTGTTCCATTTATCTATCCTCTGTCCCTGGTCATTTTGACTCTGTGCCGATGAAGTATGCGATCATGCATGGCCTGTGTGCTAGATACCAACGAAAGGTCCGTTGTTCATGACTTAAATGTTAGCATCGGTGAATGTGTGCACATATTGTTGTGTTATCTTAAATATCTGCATACAATACTGCTTGAGAATAATCCAGTTTTACACTTCAGTGGGCTACGTGTTGACTGATCCACGTTCAGTCATCCACTATACCAGATTGTGTGCACCGGCTATGAGAAATAACGAGTTTACCCGGGTGAATTACCGATCACTGCTAGACTGATCACGGTTAATGCAAGCTGATTGAGGCGAGAATAAAGAGAACAGAGTTGACCACTCACCGAAAAGAGACGGAGCGCATAGTGAACCACGAAAGCCCAACAAGAAACCGCTCATAGCCGTGGTCTTGATATTCTCACCTTTACTGTACCAGATATCTTCCCTTACATTGAAACGGACAGAGCACCCTGGTGGACGGCAGTAGCCTCATTGTACCGGATGTGTTGCTTTCGTTTTCTTCACATTAGAAAAATCCCATATGTGTCATGTAAACAATCAGTTGGTGAAAGTGATACACTCCTCGGCGAGATGACGCGGTAGATGTTTCACCGACTTTCATCTACTCTGTACTGGACGGGCGCCAATCTGATATGGTTTATTTAGTTCTACTGTGAAACATGTTTTGAATAGTAAACGGGCATATGGAGTATCAGCGTAAATACCCGAATTGATTAGAATCACCAAGCTGCCTGGTGTAAAGGAATGATAAGCCGATCAGGGGATTTACAGTTTCATTTACCGCGGTACGTTCATACTAATAACCCAGTAACACAACTATCCCTTAATTTTATTCGCATCGAAAAGTTTTCGATATTCCTTCAACAGCGACGTGCGCAGTGGTTCGGACACATCCAGCAACACCCGAAAACCGAGATCTCAAAACAATCCGCCACTTGTTCCATGCTAAGGCTGGCTTTGCTAAATTAGAGGATAACTGGTAACATGGATCAGTAATGTCAACTCAGACGTCGAGCGGTTGGGACCCCGGTCTGTTTACGATGCTCGCTTCTGGACCCACAACTATTTCTTCTTTTGTTTTGATCTCGCCTCTGACCGTGGTTCGTGGGCAGGCGAAATCCGTGAGATGCACGAAGCCGGCTCATCCTCTCTTAGGAGACAGCCGCATAAATTATGGTGGGTTTAACCTGTAGGGTCACTTCACCTTACTTCGCGGTTCTCCTAATATACGTGTTCTTCGGTACTTTGTACTGCGTAGATTACCTGTGCGTTACTCTAATGCTCGGCACTGTACGAGTACGGTATTCTCCACGACTCGTGAGACCGAGAAGGCGATTGGAAGAGATAGTGCTTAGTGTTTTTGAGAGCGTGTGCAAGAGCAACGGCCAAATGGCAACCGCGCTTGGCAGTCAGCGTTCAGTTAAACAGTAGACGTATTAGAAGCATAAACGAAGATGGTTGCCGCTACATACTTACAGCACGAATGCAGGGAAGTGTTCACCTTAGCAGGTTTATCAGTTCGTTGATAGCATTGTTTGGATTGACAAGGAATCCGTAGATTATTTGTAAACAAATAAGTGACTTGAGAAGGACCTAGTAAAATATGTAGGAACAGATCCGGATAAAAGGTATGTGACCAGTCATGCAGAAAACTCCCTACAAGTGTGGTCGTGTCACGATATTTCGTATAGAATGAGCTGACCGTAGAGGATCCTGTTGCGGCAGCCATCTTCGTTCATGCTTTTAGTACGTTTATTGTTTAGCTAAACGCTGACTGCCAAGCGCGGTCACCTTTTGACCGTTGCTCTTGCACACGCTCTCAAAAACACTAAGCACTATCTCTTCCAATCGCCTTCTCGGTCTCACGAGTCGTGGAGAATACCGTTCTGGTTACCGTACTCGTACAGTGCCGAGCATTAGAGTAACGCACAGGTAATCTACGCAGTACAAAGGACCGAAGAACACGTATATTAGGAGAACCGCGAAGTAAGGTTTAGCGACCTCACAGTCTCAGTACTTAGAAAAAGACGCTTGATAGGTCTAAAAATAAGTTCGATATCTTGAGTGAACGAACTTGGAGAATTAACACGGAGCATAGACATTGGGGCAGGAAACATCTAGATATGGAGCGTTTAATTTAGTGAAGTGGTCGGAAATCAGTTTTACGAATCTTCGTTTTTTTGGTTAATATTACTTGACTTATTGATTAGGTAGGTTGTCAAGGTCATACGGTCCGTGCATACTCTTAACCACCTCTCACGTTCCCCTTCTAACCTGATGAGGGATTTTTGACCTGTAAACTTTCATTCAATGTGTATATTTATTGCAGTATCCTCTCTACGCAGAAGTGGTATTTACCCACCAACGGCCTCTCTCTCCTACTAACCTGCCCAGTATGACTTTGTTTCTGACTCAAGGAAGCCGGTACAAGTATACACACCGTCGTCGCGTAATCTCATCGTTATAGTCTCAACCGATAGATCTATGCAAAATATCTTGATTACCATAATTGACTTAACCCTGATTAAATTGTTTTTTGCCGTACTAGAACAACGCTGAGCAAAAACAATTGTCCATTCTGCTGTAATCACTTATCCAGTTTGCAATAACGTACGAATTGATCACAATCTTCCACCAGGCGTTCCTGGCTCAGTGCCGTCACAGCAGTGGAGGCAGAACATGAATACATTGAGCCAGGATTCTACCTATGTAAATAAAGATGCGAATGCTCGTTTGTTCCAAATCATAATTTCCTCAAGGTCCTTCATCGGTTACTTTGAAATTATGACACAACGTCGCATTCGAATACGCGCGTATTTTCATACTGTACGTACCGTAGTTGTCTTTTACGAAGAATGCGGAGGCGACCATTTCCTTCGATCCAACTTCCTCACTAGTGCATCATGCACGCACCCGTTCACACGACACTGTTCCCATGATAGGTTAACCTCAGCTGCCGTCACATGCAGAAGCGAGATTATCGACTTCTGCTCCGTGATTGATGACGCACGCACGCTCATATACACAAACACCCACTGGTTCATCCCACCGACAGATTTCCCTGGGCGCTGACTTACCCGCGCACGCACGCCCATGTGTCCACGTGTTTATTCTCTCGACATGAACCCACTATTGGGCGGTCTGACATCTGTCCTATGACTACACATACACGATCTCGAGCGCAGACCGTAGACTCCTGAATTGTGACCATACCAATTAATCAGCCCCGTGCATCCCGTTGCATGCTCACCTGCTCGCCATTCGTGCTATAACATTGCAAAACTGTTCTATGCACGTTACTCAGAAACTTGGAAACATTTCGTTTTACGTTTTTTCTCTTTATTTATAAACGTTTACCAACTACCGTATTCCGACTAAAAAGTCTGCTGACCGTGGGTCTACCATTATACAGATGTCACATCTGTGACAGGTAAAAAAAAACTCTAGAAAACAGCTCTATTTGTTGGACGTAAAAGTAGCACACAGTACACTAATGCTTCCGACTTACGTTTCGAAATTCGCTATTCAATTTTAACGTTTCCAATAGAACTGTTAAATTGGACTTTCATTGACGAAGCGTTGGTAATGACTGGAGATTTGTTCCTAGAAATCGCGATCAAAGTCCCCATTCAGCTGAGGATGCCATCGTCAAATTGATCTGCTGTTGCTTTGTCCGATGTAGAATTGCGTCGTGAACGAACTGACGACACGTGTGATCTTTCGTCATACATGCTATCAAATACTCTCAAGCTAACACATGTGCAAAATGGCATTTACGACCAAATAATGCAAACTGTCAATAACGGGGTTAAAGATATCCTCTCCTCAGATGCGCCGGGAGAAACTGGTAAAATGTTCTTATTTAGACTGATTCTGACAGCAATTCGAGCCCAAAATGACGTAGCCTTAGTTCTTGTGTCGTCCAGAACAGCTGCGACATTGCTACCAGGTGGAAGAACTGCTCATTCCGCCTTGAACTTGCTGTTGAGTATGCAATTTATTGAAATTCCTAAGTGCAACATCTCCAAAACATCCTGCATGGGAAAAGGATTGCCGAAATGCAATGCTTGAGACCCTCGGCTGATCATTGCAAGATTTGCGTGAAAACATCAGACCATTTGGGAACGCATTACTGCTTACAGGAGATTTCAGGCAAACAGTACTTGTATTTCATTGATCGACACCAGAGGACGAAATAAATGCTTGCCTGAAATACTCCATTTTGTGGCGACGCATGAAGACGTTACAGTTGACTACAAATATGCGTGTCCAGCTGCGAAAGGATCGGTCAGCTGAGATGTTCTCACATCAGTTGCTGGGAATCGGGGACGTAAAGGTGCCGGTTGATCTGACCTCAGGACGAGTTTCTTTGCCTCATAACTCCCTCAATTTAGTGACGTCAAAGAACTGGTTGGAAAAGTATTTCCAAATATTTAAAACAATTATGAGAATCATGATTGGTTGAAAGCCAAGCCGTTCTTCCGGCCAAGAATAAAGACGCCTACTAGCTTAACAATATTATTCAGTCTGTCATTAAAACCGAGGTAATCACATACAAATCCATCGACATTGTTGTGGAAGCAGATGAAGCGGCTAGTTGTCCAAAATAATTTTTGAATTCACTCGACCTACCAGGGATGCCACCGCACGTACTGCAATTGGAAATCGGCATCCCAATTATCAATCCGCCAAAGCATTGCAATGACACGCGGTTTGCAGTAAAAAAAATTAATGAGCAGCGTCGTAGAATTAACAGTCTTAAAAGACATCTAAAATATGAATATGTCCTCATTCTTCGCATTCCGATGACTTCAATGGATATGCCACTTCAGTTTAAGAGACTGCAATTTGATTGACGTTTGCGATCATCACTAAGAAAGCTCAGGGCCAGTCCTTATAAATGTATGGTTTATATATAGATCGACTGATTCTCATATGGACAATTTTTTTAAGCGTTCTAGAGCCGGCAAGCCAGACGATCTCTCTGTACACACAATGGAACTACAAAAAATGTTGTTTCCCCACAAGCACTTTGAAATTATACGCGTTAGGGACGTATGCTTTCTCTTTTTTTCCTTACCTGTTAACTAGACTGAATCACAGCAAAGCGTGACCGGATACAGCTAGTTTGAAATAAAATAATACTTTGTCCAGCCAGATAAGCTGGTTTCCTTCCGACGAAGAATAGATCAATCGTCTAAAGCATATCAGCGTGGGAGATCGATCGACTATCTGCTTACATCGACACGAAGTCGAGTTTTGATGGACTGGCTAGACAACGACGCACGTCCGTGAGACGTCTTTTTCAAACCGTCAATTCCGGAGTCATTCTCAGCATACTCGAGCACAATCACCAAGGACATTTATGTAAAGCGCACGCAGTTCTGACTTGTTTAACAATATATATATATATATATATATATATATATATATATATATATATATAATGTTTACATATGTATATATACATCCGACGGCATCGTGTATGTCTGACTCAATGCATTGCATGTCGTACCTACTGAGTATATCCACTACTTTTAGCAGTTTTGAATGACTCATCGCACATGCCAATAATGACGTTAGTTAGACTTTGGCGTCCGGTGAAAAAATACGCTGGATTGTCCGCTTGATGGTGAACGACACGAGGACTTGTTAATTACAGCCTGAACAGTGCTTTATCGCGGAGTGACTACCTAAAGCTACAACTACAACACAGTGTTGAGATATTCTTAGGGATCGCCGGCTGAATCTAGTCCTTGGAAGACTTTAACTCGCACGGACAGTGCGAGTGTGTATGATCAGAAAACTAGTTGCTCTTAAATGGAGTGTGCAGTGGCCTGACACCGACTGGCACGACTGCATTGCTAATCCGGACGGAGTTCTTCGGTGCACGGTGAATACAAGAATTCGTTGTGCCGATGTCATCGGTATGTTCGGAGTCAAAATCTTTCCCCCGTGCCGAGTTCAAATCCATTGTCTAGAAGACCAGATAGGGCATCCAGAACATCCTCTATTGGAAATCTGAAGAGAAATGGGTATATAGGGTAACCATGTGGTACTTCACTGGAGACGGCAAGGCTAGCGAAAGCTGACCATAGCCCTTAACCCGACCTGAGGTATGGCGGCACAACTCTTTGATGGCCGGCACACTTCTCAGGTGCTCCATTCCCGAGCAAACAGTCCCATAGCGCAATCCTACCGACAGATTCGAAGGCCGCAAGAATGTCTAGGCACACGATGATCATTGGTTTTTGGAAAGTACACCGGTTCTCTGGCAGCTGCCGGAAGGCGAATATCTGACAGGTGCGTCCAGGATCAGCGCGAAACTCAGTGTGTCCCTCAAGATACTGTTCTTCACACGGCTGGGACACCTTCCGAAGTATGGCAGACGCTGGGAGCTTCAACGCTATCGGGATAAGGCTGATACCATTACGGTTAGCGCAGTCACTATGCGAGCCCAAGATGTGCCGATCTTTAAGAACAACCCGTGAAGTTCTCTAGCAGACCGTACTCCACCATCTCTAGAAAGGGGTGAGGAAAGTCGTCGGAATCCGGCGTGTTGTGACGTCCCAGGTCGTGAACTTATGGTTCTCCGCGTCAGTAGACGGAATTGCCGATACAGATCATGGGACGAGCGCTGGGATGTCTGAGGGGTTGACAATCAGCTGAACTGTCTGGAAGTGATCCACTCAGCATTCGAGATGCTACTATTGATTGAGAATCGGCGAACCGTAAGCCTGACAGATCGTTTCGCTCACCTAACGGTGACTCTAATGAAACATAACAATTCATTTGCATTTCGCACGCCCAATCGCCGGCGCACATCGCAACCACCGGATTTCCCGATCTATCCGTCAAGCTCCGGCCAGTGCATGTCTTGTTACGAGCTGTACTCCATTATACTCGCTTCCAGCCGCGATTGGTTGATGGGCGTCAGAAACACCCAAAGATTCAGCAGAAATCCAGGTTGTCAAGACGTGACGGGGCAGGCCACAACTCACCAGACCGTCGGAGTGCGAAGCATTTTTCATAAGCAACCAGTGCTGATTATTGTTATCGGATGCAGCAAATCCTAGCTTTTCAGCTAGCCCGTTCTGGGAAATGGAGTCGAGTGCGTCGGGACAGTTGGTTGCAGTCCAACCATCGTCGTAGAATGCATTTGGGACGCCCGCCAAAGCGCATGAACAACTTAGTTCTGTTTAATAAGTAAACTCATACCTAGTCCGCAGTCAGGGGCATCCTAATCGCCGACCTTATGCCACTCTATTCAGAACCCGCCAAATTTAACTCTGGTGGTTATCAGCATCGTGTCATGGGGCGAAAACAGCAAACTAGTTTGAAGAGGTCTTATAAAAACGATCGCTCTACATCTCGAAATCAACATCTTCATTGTACAGCGTTAAACAGTAGGGCAAGCCCCACTGGTCACCGCCTTTCTCACCATGTTGCACGTTAAATCAGGTGTGAATATACAAGATGGACAGGCAGTGAACCTACACGGGTGGGAAAAGGAAAGAATGCCTTAGTAGCCAACACACGGAATACACAGCCTAACTGTACAAACACACATCGATCAGTCATTCTGATTCGATGAAAAGTGACAACACGATCTCCACTGTTCACGGTTCGTTGCCATATCCTTCGGAGTCTCCAGCCAACTGGTAGACGGATCTTTTGGACCCCAACCACGGAGACGTGAGACACCTATTTTTTCTAAGTTCGCTGTATATTTTCTCATTCCTCGCTGGTACGTCATCCGTTGACCTCCATGTGGTCTCTTCCACTCCCTGGGATGAACGGAGAATAGGACACGACATGGTTGACGTGTTTGCCATACGTAACACGTGCCCCAAACAACGAAGTCTACTAATCTGGATACGCTGTGATAGAACGTTCTCCGAATTAATACCCAATACTCGCTTTCTTACCTCATCGTTGCTTACTCGGCTATTCCACCCAATCTTAGCGATACCACGCAAACATCGGTGGTCGATGACCTCAAAATGACGAATATCTTCGGCAAGCAGACTCCAAGTCTCGCAACCATACAACAAAACAACGCACTGCGGCACAGTTTACACGACCTTTCAACTTCAATGAAATATCAAGTCGGCGCCACAAGTGCTTCAATCCAGCGTACGCCGCTCGAGCCTTGGATATCCGCGTGCTCACCTCTACTACTGTGCTCCCATCCGTCGTCACGCTGCTGCCGAGGTAGGTGAAGTGATCGACAACTGACAGCACCTCCCCATCGAGCATCAAGCTCGGAATCGTTGACGCTCAGTCTTGTAACATCACCATACACTTTGAAGGTGCAAAGCGCATGCCGAATGGAGCTACAGCTTTTGCGAGTCCACCTAGTGCACGCTGAGCATGTTCCGTGGACTCGAACAAGCAGACAACGTCGTCCGCGTAATCCAGGTCACATAGCTTTCCACTATTTCCTAGTTCGACGCCTACATCCTGAAGATTTTGCAGTGCACTCTCCATTATTTCGTCCATGACGAAGTTGAATAGGAATGGAGACATGGGGCATTCTTACTGAACACCACTGGTCGTTCCGATCCGACCGGATAGTTCACCGTAAACTCTAACGCGGCCAGAAGTATTAGAACACAATGATCTCACCAGGTTCACGAACTTCTGAGGCATACCTTTTCGATGAAGAGCACTGAAAAGCGCTGTTCGATCAACTGAATCGAAGACGCCTTACAAGTTTAAGAAGACGAATATTGTCGGTCGGCGGTGCGTGTGACGTGTTTCAAGTAGTCGGTGAAAAGTATAAAACTGGCCGATGCGTCCTTGACCTGGGCGTAATCCAACCTGCTGTTTGTGGGCGGTCCTCTCGCGAGCCGGTGTAAGACGGCGCAGCAGAATCGAAGCTAATACTTTGGTGACTATCGGAATAAGGCTAATCCCATGATGGTTACTACAGTCATTGCGTGTTCCCTTCTTGAAGACGGTAACAATCATTGACTCGCTCCATATTAAGGGAATACGCTCCTCGTTCCAAATGTTACGGAGCAAGATGGTAAATGATTTTGTCAAAACATTTCCACCCAGTTTGAAAAGAACTGGGGGAAGCTCGTCACGACTTGCTGCTTTCCCTTTACTTATAATCGAATAAATGACTCTACTTCCACTTCCGATGAGGGCTCAAGTGATACTCACCAAGAAGTCGCAGTTGTTGACATAGGAGTAACTACATTAGCGTGCGGCCAGCTAAACTGCTCGAGGTATTCGGCCCAACGGTCGAGCCTTTGCTCTTTGCCATGGATGGCCTCTCCGTTTGTATCGCGAATCGTTTCACTTAAATGGGTGTGCCGTCCACCGGTGTCACGAATAAGCTTGAACAGTCTTTGACTGGTAATTTAAGCAGCTGATATTTCCATTTCTTCGGCTACCTTGACCCACCAATTTTCACGATTCTTCTTAAGGCTTTGCGCAACTTGCCTTTGTAGCTTTCTCCGCATCTTGTCCATCTCCTTACAGTTCGAGAGCTGACGCTTTTGCTCCATTAGACTCAACGACTCTTGCGAGATCGATGGACAACGGATCTAGGGCCACAGGTGAAACCTGCTGATACGTGTATCGCCTGTTTGATATGAACCCAATGCTCATCTGCATTACTGTTCGTCGTAGATCCTAGCTCATGTGCGAACTTCTGCTCATAACGGGTGCGTACTTCTGAATCACACAAACGTTGCACGGCTAACCGGGTTTGCGGTTTGCGACGATGACCGTTGAGCTGGGGAGATAATCGCATTAAAACTAATGCATGGTCCGACTCTACGTACGTGGACCGGTAAGATTTGCAGTTCTGAACAGAACTGCGCCACCGGTATCCTACGGCGATATGATCAATCTGGCTTAGAATACTTGTACAGTTAGAGCGCCATGTCGCTGTGCGGCGCGAGCTGTGTCAGAAATTGATGCCAGACAAGAATAACCGATTATCTGCACAAAACTGGAGAACCCGATTCCTGTTATCTGTACGCTCAGCGGGTAAAGCAAAACGGCCACCTAAACAAGCTTCTGACGCACTAAGTTTGCTGACTTGTGCATTGTCACCAGCCAGCACTAAAATGCCAGGACCTTTACTGCTGCGAACGAGGGTGGCCAGTTCATCATAGAACATATCTTTCTACGTGTCTGAGCTGCAGTCCGTTGGGGCGTACGCCGAGATCACAAACAGATTGCGCTTAACACAACTATCTTTTCGAACGCCGACTGACCCCTGGAGTCTCACAGCACATAAACGACTGTTAACAGGGATCCAGTTCAAAAAGGCAGCCTCAGCCTTGTCAGTCAAGACTATTCCTACGCCACGCTGACCCGCAGCTCGAGCTACTTCGTCTTCTGAAATGCGCAGAAAACACCTCGATGAGATACCAAGAGCAGTTAGTTGAATTACATTGCTCGAATCCTGGATCCACGTTTCACTTAAGCAGCAGACATCAATCTTCAGAGAATCTAATGTGAGGGCTAGGCGCGCCTACTGACCGGCCTGCGTGAGTGTAAGCACGTTGAAGGAGCCGAGATTCAGAGACTAACGAAGCTTGAGAAAATGTGAGTAACATGATAGAGAATTACTCACGACACTATTTGACAATGAACCGTTGCGAGTATCGACCGTGTTGTCAGTGGGAGCATTATGGGTGGATAGATGGGACAAAGAGGGGTGGTTGGGGACAGAAGACAAAGGTTGAATAAAAGAGGGGACTCTGAGCAGTAGCCCACTTATCACTACCCACCCCGCTCGATGCAATGGGCAGTTCGGTCCTGGTTATGCTGCGCGACGACCGATGCAGTATGGAATTCTTTCTATTCGTGCAGTTCATCTGAGATGTTGGACGAGTACTGCTGGGGTGTCCAGGCGCAAAGTAGGAGAACGATTAGGGTTCTTAACCAGACCCTCTGGTTCTAACAAGAACCTATCCACAAGGCATCGGAAAGAATGAATCGGAGCCCATTCGCTTGGATTAATTATTCTTCCACTGATTTTGTCGATTGAGTTGCCAGCTCAAATGGACCCCCAGTTTGGAGGACCACGAGACTGGACTTTGTTCGGCCTCTACCCATTGACTTATCAGGTATGATTGCATCTCCGGCTTAAAAAAGCCATCCTGTATAGCTCATTGCGTCACAGAGGCGCGCAAGCCATCACACCACGTCAAGGTGCAGTCTCGTCGTGAAATCAACGGTATCGGTTATTCCTCCTATACAACGATCCGCCACGGAAATCACCTCTCATACAACAGCTTGAAACGTGCGACCACTATGATTCCAGTTTAGCGCCAGAGGTCCGAAGGGCGGCAGTTCCGAGCATATTGTAGGGGGTAATGTTGGGGCAAGGAAACGACCTGAATATCAAGGCGAACGGACCAACCAAACGAGGGCCACAGACAAAAGAACAGACGGCGAATATGTCGGAGGCTTCCCGAAGCAGACAAAAGGAGGCATACGGACTACCAGAGTGGAAGTAGCGAAATCTCTGGCAACCAGGAACGTAGCCCAGATGAAGGACTGTCGATCAAACCGTCAGTGGATACAATCGGACAAACCGGATGGAAATGACGCCCAAGAGAAGCAAGCTACCGGCCACGGGCAACTGGCCAGAACGCAGCCGAAGCACTCAAGCAGCCGCAACACCAATGTTGCTGCCGCGTAGTCTGGAAAAGGGTCTATATAAACGATTGTGTTCCATGACTGGACTTGTTTGGCCGTTGGAATACAAGTATCCTACCCGGTGTTGTCGTCCTTGTTACTATATGACCATTTTATCTTTCTACTAGGATAGTGGCCGATGTTGGGTTGGACATGTATCCATAAAGAAAAGGCGCTGCATATGTTTCTAAAGTCTCAATCGGTTTACACGAATGTTTTGTAGCGTCAAGGAGAACGACTTCACCAATACAAGGTTCACAAAGCGGAACCCCCAGTTTAATTTAAACTCTCAGCCTTGCAATGGGATTCCAGAATAAGACGCCGCTGGATGTGCAAAGTTATACATTGGGTTGTTTGGAAGTTAAGTAGCACATCTGTTACAGTAAAAATGTGAAATATGAAGAAAAGGGAATGGTTACTTAAAATGAGCATCTTGTCACGTTCCCATGATTTGAGTTATTCATCGTTGTCTTGCCAGTCATCCAGAGCCTTTCGACGCCCATGCTTACGTCGTCGTTGTTGCTGCTTTGACATTTTCGAAACAGTCACTCCGGAATTCGTTTGGACTTCAGATGTTTCGGATGTGCCGGTCATATCCGATGTGAAAGGTGGAGGCTTGCTCTCACTGACCGAATGCTTAATAGTTGAGGTAGATTCGATGCATGGGTCTGTTTTGGGGAGACATGGGTTACCTTCAGTCAACATTTTTGGCTTTTCTGTTTGTTTGGAAGGTTTGATGACACGTCGCGTATTTCCAACAATATCGATGCAGAACTTCCCTTTGATACGATCCCGAAGCAGTGACTCAATTGCACCATATTTTTCAGGTTCGACTGACACTACCTGGAATGACAAAAAATAACATCAGACGGCAGCGCCACACAAATATATCACAAGTAAATCATTAAGAAGCTTGATCACTTGACCACTATGTTGCGCCACGTTGTCAATAGTCGAGTGTTCCACCAAAGACAGGCCAATCGGAGCTATATACTAACCACAGTCAAATATAATTACCAACTGAGACGGACGCTTTACCGTCGCACACTCCTCTAAACAAAAAAGAATTTAGGCTACTGGTTTATGAACAACGCAACCAACTGCAGTACCTTTCATGTAAAAGGCTTCAATCTGAACAACAACCAACAATGCTTGTTGCGGCGACACTCACCACCAACTCTCTTCAAAAAACTGATCGAGCTTGAATCCGCCTCAAGTCCCCAACTACGGAGCCACTGGTGCCCATGTACGCACAAACACTCGAGCCGTGTACACTGTTGTCATCAAAGTGACCATTTCCCGTTGCTGTTTATAAATACACCTAAAGTTAGTCATTTTTTATATTAATGACAGGAAATGCGGTGTTGAATGAGGTGTGCTTCACTTTATTGATATATCACCGTGAACTTGACCACATTTCACACAACAAAGTATGGTGGCCACGTTGTTTATATTCTTGTGCCACACAATGGGTTTATCAATGCCACATCACTGACACCAAGACGACGAGGCTGCACCTCGGCGTGGTGTGATGGCTTGCGCACTCCCTAACCCTAAGAACTATGTAGGATAGCTTTCTTAAACTGGACACGCAATCATACCTGACAAATCAATGAATAAAAGCCAGACAAAGTTCAGTCTGCTCAAACCAGGCTTTGGGCGACACCTGGTTTTATTTAATGTGCCTTTGGAGAGGACAGCCCAATGAAGAAAATTATTTTACTCACTAGACCGTCGGAGTGCGAAGCATTTTTCATAAGCAACCAGTGCTGATTATTGTTATCGGATGCAGCAAATCCTAGCTTTTCAGCTAGCCCGTTCTGGGAAATGGAGTCGAGTGCGTCGGGACAGTTGGTTGCAGTCCAACCATCGTCGTAGAATGCATTTGGGACGCCCGCCAAAGCGCATGAACAACTTAGTTCTGTTTAATAAGTAAACTCATACCTAGTCCGCAGTCAGGGGCATCCTAATCGCCGACCTTATGCCACTCTATTCAGAACCCGCCAAATTTAACTCTGGTGGTTATCAGCATCGTGTCATGGGGCGAAAACAGCAAACTAGTTTGAAGAGGTCTTATAAAAACGATCGCTCTACATCTCGAAATCAACATCTTCATTGTACAGCGTTAAACAGTAGGGCAAGCCCCACTGGTCACCGCCTTTCTCACCATGTTGCACGTTAAATCAGGTGTGAATATACAAGATGGACAGGCAGTGGACCTACACGGGTGGGAGAAGGAAAGAATGCCCTAGTAGCCAACACATGGAATACACAGCCTAACTGTACAAACATCATCATCATCATCGTACAGCGTTAAACAGTAGGGCAAGCCCCACTGATCACTGCCTTTCTCACCATGGTGTAAGTTGAATTAAAAAGAATGAATATACAAGATGGACAGGGAGTGGACCTACATTGGTGGGAAAAGAAAAGAATGCCCTAGTAGCCAACACACGGAATACACAGCCTAACTGAACAAACGTACACCGATCAAACATTCTGATTCGACAGAAAGTGACAACACGATCTCCACTGTTCGCGGTTCGCAGCCATATCCTTCAGTGTCTCCATCCAACTGGTAGACGGATCTTTTGGACTCCAACTACGAAGACGTGAAGCACCTACTTTTCCTAAGTCTGCTGTACATTTTCTCATTCCTCGCTGCCACGTCGTCTGTTGACCTCCACGTGGTCTCTTCCACTCCTTGGGATGAACGGAGAATAGGACACGATATGGTTGACGTGTTTGCCATACGTAACACGTGTCCCAAACAATGAAGTCTACTAATCTGGATACGCTGTGACAAAACGTTCTCTGAATTAGTATCCAATACTCTCTTTCTTACCTCATCGTTGCTTACTCGGCTATTCCACCCAATCCTAGCGATACTACGTAAACATCGATGGTCGAAAACCTCAAGACGACGAATATCTTCAGCACGCAGACTCCAAGTTTCGCAACCATACAACAAAACAACGCACTGCGGCACAGTATACACGACCTTTCAACTTCAATGAAATATCAAGTCGGCGCCACAAGTGCTTCAGTCCAGCGTACGCCGCTCCAGCTTTGGATATCCGCGTACTCACCTCTACTACTGTGCTCCCATCCGTCGTCGCGCAGCTACCGAGGTAGGTGAAGTGATCGACAACTGACAGCACCTCCCCATCGAGCATCAAGCTCGGAATCGTTGACGCTCAGTCTTGTAACATCACCATACACTTTGAAGGTGCAAAGCGCATGCCGAATGGAGCTACAGCTTTTGCGAGTCCACCTAGTGCACGCTGAGCATGTTCCGTGGATTCGAACAAGCAGACAACGTCGTCCGCGTAATCCAGGTCACATAGCTTTCCACTATTTCCTAGTTCGACGCCTACATCCTGAAGATTTTGCAGTGCACTCTCCATTATTTCGTCCATGACGAAGTTAAAAAGGAATGGAGACAAAGGGCATCCCTGCAGAACACCACTGGTCGTTTCGAACCGACCGGATAGTTCACCGTAAACTTTTACGCGGCCAGAAGTATGAGAATACAATGATCCTATTAGGTTCACGAACTTCTGGGGCAGACTTTTTCGATGAAGAGTACTGAAAAGCGCTGTTCGATCAACTGAATCGAAGGCGCCTTTCAGGTCTAAGAAAAGCATTATTGTTGGTCGGCGGTGCGTGTGACGCGTTTCAAGTAGTCGGCGAAAAGTAAAAATCTGGTCGATGCATTCTCGACCTGGGCGGAATCCAGCCTGCTGTTCGCGGACATTCCTCTCGCGATCCGGTGTAAGACGATGCAGCAAAATCGAAGCTAGTACTTTGGTGACTATCGGAATTAAGCTAATCCCACGATGATTACTGCAGTCATTGCGTATTTCCTTCCAGAAGATGGGAACAATCAATGACTCACTCCATATTAACGGAATACGCTCCTCGTTCCAAATGTCACGGAGCAAGGCGGTTAGTGATTTTATCAACGCCTCACCACCCAGTTTGAAAAGAACTGGAGGAAGTTCGTCGGGACCTGCTGCTTTCCCCCGCCTCAGTAATAGAATACATGACTCCACTTCTACTTCCGATGGGGGCTCAAGTGATACCACCCAAGAAGTCACAGTTGTTGACACGGGAGTAACTACACTAGCGTGCGGTCAGCTAAACTGTTCCTTGAAGTACTCGGCCCATCGGTCAAGCCTTTGCTGTTTGTTATGGATGGGTTCTCCATTCCTATTGCAAATCGTTTCACTGACCTGAGTTCGCCGTCCACCGGTGTCACGAATAAGCTCGAACAGTCTTTGACTGTTACCTGAAGCAGCTGCCACTTCCATTTCTTCGGCTACATTGACCCACCAATTTTCGCGATCCTTCTTAAGGCTTCGCGTAACTTGTCTTTGCAGGTTTCTCCGCATCTTATTCATCTCCTTACGGTTCGAAAGCTGACGCTTTTGCTTCATTATACTTAGCGACTCTTGCGAGATCCAGTGTCTCTGATGGACAACGGATCGAGGACCACAGGCAAAACCTGCTGCAAAGTGCATCGCTTGTTTGATATGAGCCCAATGCTCTTCTACATTACTGTTCTCCGTGGATCCTAGCTCATGTGCGAACTTTTGCCCGTAACGGGTGCAAACGTCTGGATCACAAAAACGTTGCACGGCTAATCCGGTTTGCGGTTTGCGACGATGGCCATAGAGCTGGAGAGATAATCGCATTAAAACTAAGGCATGGTCCGACTCTACGTACGTGGACCAGTAAGATCTACAGTTCTGAACAGAACTGCGCCATCGGTAGCTTACGGCGATATGATCAATTTGACTCAAAGTACCTGTAGAGTTAGAGCGCCATGTCGCTGTGCGACGCGAGCTGTGTCGGAAATTGGTGCTAGACAAGAACAATCGATTGTCTGCACAAAATTGGAGAAGCCTATCCCCGTTATCTGTGCGCTCCGCGGGTAAAGCACAACGCCCACCTAAACAGGCTTCTGACACACTGAGTTTGCCAACTTGCGCATTGAAGTCACCAGCTAGCACTACAATGTCGGAACCTTTACTGCTGCGAACGAAAGTGGCGAGGGCATCATAGAACTCATCTTTCTGCAAGTCTGAGCTGCAGTCCGTTGGGGCGTACGCCGAGATCACGAAGAAATTGCGTTGAACACAACTATCCTTTCGAACGCCGACTGACCCTTGGAGTCTCACAGCACATAAACGACTGTTAACAGTGATCCAGTCTAATAGGGCAGCCTCAGCCTTGTCAGTTAAGACAATTCCTACACCACGTTGACCCACAGCTCTAGCTGCTTCGTCTCCTGAGGTGCGCAGAATATACCTCGATGAGATAACAGGAGCAGTTAGCTGAATTACATTGCTCGAATCCTGGATACGCGTTTCGCTTAAGCAGCAAACATCAATATTGTGAGTACTGTAATAACGCACATCGATCAGTCATTCTGATTCGATGAAAAGTGACAACACGATCTCCACTGTTCACGGTTCGTTGCCATATCCTTCGGAGTCTCCAGCCAACTGGTAGACGGACCTTTTGGGCCCCAACCACGGAGAAATGAGACACCTACTATTTCTAAGTTCGCTGTATATTTTCTCATTCCTCGCTGGTACGTCATCCGTTGACCTCCATGTGGTCTCTTCCACTCCTTGGGATGAACGGAGAATAGGACACGATATGGTTGACGTGTTTGCCATACGTAACACGTGTCCCAAACAATGAAGTCTACTAATCTGGATACGCTGTGACAAAACGTTCTCTGAATTAGTATCCAATACTCGCTTTCTTACCTCATCGTTGCTTACTCGGCTATTCCACCCAATCCTAGCGATACTACGTAAACATCGATGGTCGAAAACCCCAAGACGACGAATATCTTCAGCACGCAGACTCCAAGTTTCGCAACCATACAACAAAACTGAACGCACTGCGGCACAGTATACACGACCTTTCAACTTCAATGAAATATCAAGTCGGCGCCACAAGTGTTTCAATCCAGCGTACGCCGCTCCAGCTTTGGATATCCGCGTACTCACCTCTACTACTGTGCTCCCATCCGTCGTCGCGCAGCTACCGAGGTAGGTGAAGTGATCGACAACTGACAGCACCTCCCCATCGAGCATCAAGCTCGGAATCGTTGACGCTCAGTCTTGTAACATCAACTTGCACTTTGAAGGTGCAAAGCGCATGCCGAATGGAGCTACAGCTTTTGCGAGTCCACCTAGTGCACGCTGAGCATGTTCCGTGGATTCGAACAAGCAGACAACGTCGTCCGCGTAATCCAGGTCACATAGCTTTCCACTATTTCCTAGTTCGACGCCTACATCCTGAAGATTTTGCAGTGCACTCTCCATTATTTCGTCCATGACGAAGTTGAACAGGAATGGAGACATGGGGCATTTTTACTGAACACCACTGGTCGTTCCGATCCGACCGGATAGTTCACCGTAAACTCTAACGCGGCCAGAAGTATTAGAACACAATGATCTCACTAGGTTCACGAACTTCTGAGGCATACCTTTTCGATGAAGAGCGCTGTTCGATCAACTGAATCGAAGACGCCTTACAAGTCTAAGAAGACGAATATTGTCGGTCAGCGGTGCGTGTGACGTGTTTCAAGTAGTCGGTGAAAAGTATAAAACTGGCCGATGCATCCTTGACCTGGGCGTAATCCAACCTGCTGTTTGTGGGCGGTCCTCTCGCGATCCGGTGTAAGACGGCGCAGCAGAATCGAAGCTAATACTTTGGTGACTATCGGAATAAGGCTAATCCCATGATGGTTACTACAGTCATTGCGTGTTCCCTTCTTGAAGATAGTAATAATCACTGACCGCAGGCCACTCCTATCCCCCGGCTCACGTTGCAAGAGGCCGCGAAAGCTTTTCTGACCGGTTGGGTTAGTCATTTCGGTTGCCCGGCAGTAGTGACAACCGATCGTGGTCCACACTTTGACGGGGTTTTTCGCAGCCTATTCGGTATGCTCGGTTGCCAACACATTAGGACGTCAGCCTACCACCATCAGGCCAAATGCACGGTTGCGCTTTCCGCCGGCAGTTACAATCCGTCCTTCGAGCAAACGGTAACTCCCTTTGGAGTAAAACACAACCATTAGCTCTCTAAAGCTTGGATAGTACCGTTGAGGAAGAATTACGCACAACATCGGCCGTACTAGTATATGGTTGTACACTTCGTCTGCCTGAAGAGTTGGCAACCCTCTCACCAACCGTGACTTTCGACTACGGCGACATGCTCAGCGCCGCACGCAGCACATGCGAGTGCTTGAGTTTAGTCCGCCGCGCGAACAACAGTCTACAAGTTATGTCCCAGCTGCGTTAGAAATCGCTACTCACGTATTCCTTCACGTCGATGGTGTTCGATTATCACTACAACCGCCATACACTGGCCCGTTTCGGGTGATAAAACGTCGGGCAAAAACATTTGTCACAGTCGTCAACGGGAGACACGACACCGTATCTACTGACTGCCTCAAACCTGCCGTCACGGAGTGCGAGCCGCCCGGCCAAATAACACCTGCTCAAGCCGCTCAGTCACCCGCATCGAGTTACTAATCGAACCACCCACAAACACGCCTAGTGAGAACCCGGAAGTTAGTCTGTCAGAATCTTCAACGGTACTCGCAACGCCGTCGCGGTCGCCAACTACGAAATCCCATCCGCTTCGCCGACTTCCTGACAGTTTTTACAACTGATCGTTAGAAATAAGTTAGGAAGTTTGCCATGGATTTACAACCAACAGGCTCGAGAAATTACAATCGGTAGTTATAATTCCGTTTTCTTCTGGTCTCCCACCGACTACAACAACACCAACATCGTTCTTGTGTTATTACTACGATCCAACATCCACCGGCGCCCTCAGGCGCTATTTTGTTCCAGTTTGCCCCGTTTTTTCTCTCAGACGGATTCACACAGTCGCATTGGCTTCATCCGTAGCCTCGCTGACTCCCGTGCACGTTCAAGGAGCTAACCACTCACTAGATAACGGGACCATTGGTCAGCGTAGCACTGGAGATGACAACTGGACACCATTTTGGATGGACCTATTGCGTCATCTTCAGTCTCACAAGGGTATGAGACCCATGGATGCCAAAACATCGCTGGACCGCCGTCGTTCGACGCCACCAACAATAAAACGAGCAAGCTACGAGGAGTTCCTGGACTGTCAATACTTCCAGCCTACCGCCACGATCGAAGCCCAACTCCGTCGGACTTCTAGGAGGCCGCTGCAGCGATAGCCATCTTCAATCATACTTTCAACACGTCTATTGTTGAACTGAATGCTGACTGCCAAGCGCGGTTTCCATTTGACCGTTGCTCTCGCACACGCTCCCAAGTACAAACTAACAACTATCTCTCCCAATCGCCTTCTCCCCAAGTAGCACGTTGCCCCAACCTTTGGGGCAAACCTGGGGCATGCCCCAAGTTTGTCCCAAGGTTGGGGCTAGCCCCAGGTTTGCCCCATGCGTGCCCCATGGAGCAAACTTGGGGTGTGCTGCTTGGGTCGTTCTTAAGGGTCGCGGAGAATACCGTTCTGGTTAACATGGTCGTACGTGCCGAGCAAGGAAACTGCGAAGTAAGGTTCCGCGACCTTACAGAACGGTAGTGGGTCCAGTACTGTTCTTGCTATGTGTACAGCTTACCACCGGGTTTTAAGATTACTCCGCTTCATGTTTGTGGATGATGTAAAGGTTACAGTTGAGAACCACATGTTCCAAATAGGTCAGGTGTGGCAACGAGTCCGAGGACAGCGGATTACTGTCTACTGCAAAATAAATCCGTCTAAGTAAAACATGTTTGTCGTTCGGGGGAAGAATGACTTCGACGCGAGACGTGCGCAATCACGTGCGAGATCGGATCCCACCGACGAAAACTAAAATGCACAACAGCCTTGAATCGATCTGCACAGGCAGGTATTACTGATACGTGGCCGGCCATCGTTTCGCTGATTACGTCATCTATTCTTGGCCACTTAAATTCCTAGCAAAAGTGCCCAGAATTAACTTACACTAGCGGGATTAGTTACGTGACAGGGTCTGGTAATGGCATGAGTGCCTCAAATAACCAAAGATTCAGCTGAATTTTGCAGGGCTATAGCGCTGAATTGGAAAATACAAACATAAGGGACATATCTTACGAAGTCACAACTTCCTGCTTCGGTAGTTTCTTGTCGCAGAACAGCATTGCAGAGATCCATTAACGGACCTTTCACTTGTGCAACATAGTCTTTGTCAACGGATATCAAAACCTCCATCATGGCAGGTGCTATCTTGAAACCGTCATTTGCTCGGAGTTGCCGTATTACTTCTAGTGCCTTCAAAAGCTTGAAAAATGTTAACTAACACATACATGCTGTTTGGCGGATTTGTTTGCTTTCAGTGAAATATGACAATCCTTCATCATTTTCTCAATCATGGTGACTGTATAGGCCCGGTTGGTCTCTGTGTTGACACATCTTTCAGAAACTAGTTTTGCAACATCGCGAAATAAGCTAGTTTGCTCCACAGAGCGTTCTTTTTCAGTTAGCTGGAGTTCACCGTGCTCGAGAATCTACAGAAGATAAGGAAAAATCCATAAAATACCAGTTTAATTATTTTTATCTCGTCTTCTGTGCAAAAATCCTGAAACATTTCTTTCTTGTTTGCAAACCGACCCTTGGATACATTTGAAAACACCATATGTGTTTGGAGAACTTCATCCAATTTATTCTCCCTACCGGATAAAAGAGAGAACGACCGGCTTACAGTTTATCCCGCCATGCACGCACTTTATTAGGATAGCAAGCAAGTTCATAACGATTTCCGCCCTTTTTAAGTCTTACGACTGAGACGTTTGTGAGACGTTTCTGATTGGTAGGAGTGAAAAGAGCCATGCCTTACCACGCCCAACAGACGGTAGACCCTGAAAGCACACCGTTCAAGGTCGATTCAGTTCAGTTCAGTTCAGTTTGCACAGGACTTGGTGTCGCTAGAGCCAATCGTGTGTCCAGATAGTTGTGTTGTCGGCGCGTTTCCGTAGCTCCCAACACTGCATGATTTTCTTTTTCTCAAAGGCAGAAATTTTGTGCAGTATCAGCCCGGACAGAGTAAGGTGGAAACAATAAGTGAATTGCATCTGACCCTAAAAGCTGCTTAACATAACTCGGGGTATACTGCCACCCAACATAGGTCTACTGCTTTCTTAAAAGCTTCACCGTTGTGGTATTTATGACCTCTTCCGGGAGCTTATTCCAATAGGGTACCACTCTATTTGAGAAGTACTTCGCCCTAATTTGGAGTATCGAATGCCCCCTTGTGCCTCTCTCGGGGATCAGAGAAAAAAGGTCTTCTCGACTTGTTCCTGACAGTCCTTTCATCACCTTGAAGGTTTCTATCAAATCCCCGCGAATGCGCCGTCTTTCCATCGAGAATAGGTCTAGGGCACGGAGACGCTCTGTGTAGTTAAACCCCCTTTGCCCAGCTACCATTCTAGTGGCTAGCCCTTGCACTTTCTCCAGACAGTCGATATCTTTCTGGTAGTACGGTGCCCAGGCCTGCATGCAGTACTCCATATGCGGCCTAACTATGGCCTGATATATCGGAACGAATATCTCCGGATATCTACACGACATAATGCATCTAACTCGAAAGAGTTCTCTCCTGGCCATATTGGCTGCTGAGGTGCACTGCTTTGACGGCTTAAAGCTGTTGTCCATTATAACGCCCAAGTCTTTGACCTGCGAGACCACTTGCAACGAACCCACACTATTCTCACTAGCCCCTGTATTTGTGGTCAAGCATTGACACCTGGTGAGGTTTAGTGGAAGGTCCCATTTGCGTGCCCAGTTTTGTACTGCTAACACGTCAAGTTCTATATCTACTCCAGCTATCTTGACGTCATCGGCAAACATAAAGGTGGGGCTTGTAAGCCCACGTGCTAGGTCGTTGATGAAGATGAGGAAGAGCAGAGGGCCGAGCACCGAGCCCTGTGGCACCCCACTTGTTACACCTTCCGGTTTTGAGACATGACTACCCACCTTAACACTAAAGGTTCGCCCTGCCAAGAAACTACTTATCCATTGTCTTGCCTTTCCAACAATTCCCATGGACTGCAGTTTGACGTCCAGATATCTGTGGTTCACGGAATCAAATGCCTCGCTGAAGTCCAAGAAGCAGACCGCAATCGATTGCCCTTCGTCCAGACGCTTGGTTACCTCATCACGGAACAGCAGGAGATTCGTCAGACAGGATCGCCCTGCCACAAACCCATTCTGAGCATTTGATATGAGGTTGTGTTGAACCAAATGCCTAGAGATCCGCTTCCTGACTATTCGCTCCAGGCACTTACACAGTACCGAAGTCAAGCTAACCGGCCGGTAATTTTCCGCCTTTTGCCGGGGCCCACTCTTGTAAATGCCTACCACTGTTGCTCTCCTCCAGTCTCTCGGCACAATTCCCTCTCTAAGTGACGTTTCATACAGCTTCGTCACCGGAGCCTTCAGGACCTCGGCCAGAGGCTGAACGATTGCTGGATGAATCCCGTATGGACCTGCTGCTTTGTTTCTATTCAAAGTTTGCAACTCCGCGTACACTTCTTCTTCTCCTACAGTTTGTTCGGGTATTGGAGGCGTCTGTGGGCCCTCCATTCTTTCCTCCAAACTATTTTCTGGTCGATATATGCTCTTGAAGAATTCCAAGAGCATGTCAGCCTTGTCTTCGTCGTTTAGAGCTAGTCGTCCCTGTGCTCCTTCCAAAGTTGCTACGCGCTCTCTCATACGTTTGTGAGATTGCACGTAGGCGTAGAATCGCTTTGGGTTTGTGCGGACCGACGCCGCTAACCGACGCTCGAAAGCATATTTCTCCACTCTTAGGATCTCTTGAGCCCTGTTCCTAGCCATCTTATAGCTATTCCATGCCCCCTGAGTTCTGTACAGCTTGTACGCCGCCGATCGTTGCCTACGAATAACTATGGCCTTGCGGACCGTTGACTTCCACCATGGAGATAGACTTCTACTGCTTGCCACCATCAGGGGTGCGAACTCATCTGTAAGTTCGAGTAGCCCCGTCTTGATGGTCTCCCAACGTTCCTCTACGGAGGCATTTGTGTGTCTCGGTGTCCACTGAATTTCCTCCGCCGCCTTCTTCAGTTCACCTACGTTGATTCTCCCATAGCGCCGACGTAACACGATTTCCTTCGGCGCCTTGCTTAGTCTTAGTGTGACCCTTAGGACTACATGATCACTTTTTCCAAGTGGCTCTTCCCACTTAGTTTCCTTAACGTCCTGATGGTGCCGCGTTATGATTACGTCAAGGAGAAACGGGCGCTGTCCACCTCTGTGTCTAGTGGCCTGTGTCACATGCTGCGTAAGTGCATGTAACTGGACCCACTGCAGAAACTTGTCGCCCGTTGATCCCCTTGGTGCGATCCCGCTTTCCCAATTAATTTCGGGTAGATTGAGATCCCCTAATAAGATGAGCTCCTTTGTCCGTGCCAGCACCGCATCCAGCATTTGGAAGAGCTCAACATCTTCCTCATCTCTGGCTAGCGGTGCCCTGTAGATACAGATAATGCATACTGTACGCCCCTCGATCCCAATAAAGCAGGATCTGACCTGTACATTACCGGAGACTAAGTTGAACGGAGCCTCCCAATGGCCTATGTCGGTCCGTATTAGAAGTGCCACTCCGCCCCCCTGCCTTCCATCTGTTCTATCCTGTCTGTAGGCAGCGTATCCCTGGAAGCGCATGTCAGTATATGGCTTTATCCAAGTTTCCGTCAACGCTACGACCTCAGACTCTGCGATCCTAGCCGTCAACTCCCCTCTTTTTTCCGGGAGGCTGCAGGTGTTGGTGTACCATATTGACGGTTCCCTGGTCCTCGTTACTGACTTCATTGCTAATTCTAGGGCTGGGGTATCCTCGGGCGCAATCTCCGAGGTGATGCCCCGTTTTTTGCCTCTAAAGGTGTCGGCGGTGCAGCATCTTGCATATCGAGTGACACTCTGAGTTCCGTGGCTTTTTCTTTTCCACTCGTCGCCCCGGTGTCAGGCTTGACATGCACAAAGGACGTTACCTTCTTTTGAGTCGCCGTACCGATGGCCCGGGATGGTCTTGCGACCACTTTAGCCCAACTGGTTTCCTCGGCTTTTCCCTCTGATACCTCCAAATTCGCTGGGTGCACCAGAGAGGACTTCTTGGGGGTATCCTTTAAAATCGGGCTGGCTGGCTGCACGTTCTCAACACCAACCGGACTGAATGCCCTGTGAGTCCCCTTCTTTTTGGTCTTTCGAACTTTCTGATCTTTGGCTTTTTCTATACCGGAGCCTGAAGCCACCTTTGGTACCTGGATTACTCCTTGGGCCTTAGGTGTTGACTTCCCAAGAGGAGTCATCTCCAGTTTCGCTATATGTGGCTTCGGCCTCTTAAGATCAGGTGTGCCCGTTCTCAGCGAGACTATGGCATTAGCCGGTTTCACAAATGCTGGGCTGTCAGGTGTAACCCTGAACATTCCCTGCGTGTTGCCCTTAACTGCTCCCGCCCTGGACAGCAGCATATCCCTCCAGTAGACACTGTGGAATACAACTACCAGGGGTCATGGCGGCGCTGGTTGTGCTCCACGCCATAGTCCTATTCGATGGCACTTGACTATTGGTGTCGTGGGAGGTAGGCCAGCCATCCTAAGAACCTCAGTCACATGCCGGCGGTTTTCCTCCTTCCTGATTCTACCGTCTTTTACAATGTTCTCCCTAAGGTTATGAAGTAGCAGTCTCCTACTTATGTCTGCCATGACCTCAGTGTCACGCTTCATGCGCTGCACCTCAGCATCTAGGCATTTGACCTGCTCCTTGAGGGATTCCACTTCCGTCAGGAAGCGTTTCCCCACGTTGGTGAATCCTGCTACCTCTTTGCCTTCTTTGCTCTTTGGCTTGGGTTGCCTTTTTTATTTTTGTGCTCTGGCACCCGGTTTTCCTTTCCCTCTAGGCTATGGATCGAAACGGCTCTCTCTAGTCTTGGTTCCAGCTCCACGTTCGTGTCCCCTTTCCCTAGCTCGCCTCGAATTATACGCGAGCACTCCCTTGCAAACGCAAAGCAATGGGCGCATATCCACTTGAGCGATGGGTACTTGATGTGCAGCTCGAAGTCTTTCTCTTCCAGCTTGGAGCACTTTTGATGAAACCAAATGCAACACTGGTCGCATTGAATTCCCTCATCTTGCACCAGGTCCGTGCATTCCTTGTTCCCACAGATTACTGCCTGATCAATGGGATCAACCTCTGTCCCATTCATTTCGTCTCGAACACCCGTGGGACAATAACACCATTTTTGAACAGACACAAACGGTACACTAAGGCAAGTGCAGTAAACCCGCACACTAAATAGTTCCACAAAAACGGTACACTGGAAAAAGCGCCACAAAAATATGTTAGCCGGTATCAGTTGCACTGACACCAACAAAAAACACCAAAAAGGACACCAAAAGGTATACTCAGTTTTTGAAGAGAATAAACTCTTCTGAAGAGAGTGAACTCTTCAAAAAGTACGCGTACCGAAATACTAATTACGATACGTTAGTTTGGCGAAATAACGTGTGTTATTCCACCAAACAATGCAAAAATGCTTAACGCTGAGAGCAATTCGAAAATTCAAACCACGCGGCAACTCACACGGTTCAGTTCAGTTCAATTCAGTTCAGTTTGCACAGGACTTGGTGTCGCTAGAGCCAATCGTGTGTCCAGATAGTTGTGTTGTCGGCGCGTTTCCGTAGCTCCCAACACTGCATGATTTTCTTTTTCTCAAAGGCAGAAATTTTGTGCAGTATCAGCCCGGACAATGTAAGGTGGAAACAATGAGCAAATTGCATCGGACCCTAAAAGCTGCTTAACATAACTCAGTTCAGTTGTTCACTTCAGTTCAGTTCAGTCTGCACAGGACAGGTAATGACCACGGCCAATCGAGCGTCCAGAATTCCTTCGATAGTATGCAAACCAGTTATGCACCCACCACTGTCGAGTGTATTTCGTCGAATCCCCGCTAAAAATGAGAGGGAAACGGAAAACCTCTTCATCATCAACTGCGAGAGACATTATGTATCGTGAGCGTTCACTGAGACTGTATGCAATGAGGGAAAAAGTCTGTTAAAACATACTCCAGAAGAACCACAAGGCTACCCGTCATCCATCTAGTTGATATACTCAAGGCTCACTACAAGGAAAGATCTCGTACCACTTGCGATCTAGGGCACCTTTGAAGGATTGGACGGTCTGCAGATCTACCGTTCCACCAGGCAGACCATTCCAACTGTTCACAACCCTGTTGCTGAAGAAGTGCGATCTAGCCATCAACCTAGCTCCGGCTTTTATCAACTTCCTTTCATGTCCCCTTGTTCTGGAGTCTACGGCCAACTGGAATAGACTATCTGGTCTAAGGCCAGAAAAGCCCTTCATTACCTTGAACGTTTCTGTGCGACCCCATCGACTTCTCCTTTCCAACGAGAAAAGATTCAGGTCACGGAGTCTCTGCTCGTATGTCTTACTCCTCTGCCCTTCAACCATTCGCGTGGCGAGACGTTGGACTTTCTCTAGGAAGGCGGCGTCCTTTTTGTAGAAGGGTGACCAAGCCTGCACGCTACCTTCTAAGTGAGGTCGTACTATAGCCATGTAAATAGGTACGAATACCTCCGGCTTCCGGCAAGACAAAGCTGATCGCAGTCTAAAGAGCTCCCCAGGAGCTGTTACGAACGTTTGAGCAATGCGTAGCCAAATTCGCAACGGATCCCGAAATCAGAAGACGATTATCCGTGATATTCTACGATACTAGATTATTACAATAAACAATGACATAAACAATATACAAACCTCAATAATACGATCACAAGGACTCAACAACGAGAAACCGAATAGCAGCGTATGAGCAGACAACACGTGCGTCACGCAGGTCCTGAACAAGGATGTGCCAAAGTAGCGCTCTGGGCGCGAGAAAACAACAATTGGTCCAGAAAAACAACCAGTTCGAAAAGACAAGTCAATAGTGTATGGAAATGAGTGATGTTGGGAAAAACACTGAATCGCGAGGGAAAAAGGGGGATTTTCCACGACCGGCTGTTACAGGAGCCTTATGCGCAGCAGCGTTGCACTGCTCCGAACATTTGAGGTCACTGTTCATGACGACCCCAAGGTCCACAACCCTACTGACTGCCTCTACGGTGAATGGCCCTTGATCATGAGCGACAGTTAGGCTCTCTGTTGGCCTTGACAACAAATGGCTTTTTTGAGCGTTCAGAGGTAAGTCCCATTTGTATGCCCAGTTCAGGACGGTACCTATTTCCCTGCCCAAGTCCACCCTACCCTTAGATCCAACAATCTTCACATCATCCGCAAAAATAAAGCTGGGCGATTGAAGATTGGATGCTAGGTCATTAATAAATAATAAGAATAGGACCGGGCCTAGGACGGATTCCTGAAGTACACCACTGGTGACATTCACCAAACTGGAGCACCTGTCCCCCACTTTGACGTAAAACGTCCTCCGGGAGAAAAAGTCCTCCAGTCACCTATATACTGGCCCACCTATGCCGAATGTCTCCATCCTGCATAGCAAGAGACGATGAATAACGGAGTCGAACGCCTTGCTAAAGTCGAAGTAGCACACCTCAACTTGCTTACCTTCGTCCAGCCGTCGAGTCACTTCATCTAAGAAGCACAGGAGATTGGTCAGGCAAGATCTGTTGTTCAGGAATCCATGCTGCGCCGGACTTAGCATGGAGTGCTGCAGTAAGTGCTGGCAGATATGGGCACGGTGGTCTTCTCCAGGACTTTACATAGAATTTTCGTTAGACTTACCGGCCTGTAGTTCTGCACATCCGACTTAAGCCCACTCTTATGTATTGCCACGACTGCCGCGACTTTCCAGTCCTGAGGCAGCTTACCCTGGTCCAACGTGGATCTGTACAGTCTGCATACCGATGGAGCTATGATATCCGCCAACGGCTTAATGATACCTGGATGAATGCCATCTGGGCCCGCTGACCTGTGGCTGTCTAACTCCGGTAGGTTCTTACTCACGCATTCCTCTGAGAGATCTAGCCCGTTTAACTGAGGAGAATGCACCAGCGCCAGATCTACTCGTACCCCACTATCTATCCTATGTACACTACCAACGTGTTCCCCAGGGCGTCTGCTTTGCCCTGGTCATCGGCGACAATACCATAGTCTCTAGTGGATAGCGGACCTACTGCGAGAGGTCTTGAAGTCCTCAGGCAATACACCGGTACGAGGCTTAATCCCAAATGTTCCCAGATCTTGTGGTTGTCTTGTTGTCTGAATGTCACCAGTTAGCTGTAAGATAGTTTAATAGGTAGTGGGGCAATGGGAGAGGGGAGAAGGGTTTAAAATACGGACCATGACAGTGTCTTGCATCTGATATTGTCGGCTAAGTGGAACATAGACCGCTGGACAATATGGAGGGGTTCATGACTCTAGTATTGACTGCATCCTGCGTCCTGAACTGCCGGGGCTCTGGAAGATAGACCTTGGGACCTGTGGGAGAAGTTCAGCTGTGCTGCTGTCCGTTCAGCTTAAGTGGACAAAAGAATCCATCATGGGAAACCTGTCGGAAACCAAACAGCAAGATTTTCGGACCGCTCGCAGTGCGCGGCCTTGCTCGCCAGTGATGCCTTGAAGTCTTGAAGTAATAAACGGGTTGGAGGCCTTGAGCCTAATTGTCCCGGTTCCCGAGGAATTGTCCGATCGTTGGTCGGAATTTAAGGGGAAGCGCGTGCTAGGCCGGGGCGGCCACCCAAAACAAAATATACATAACACCACGCAGTGTCTCACTATGGGCAATGCTTTAGGTGGAATGGGAGTGTGACTTTCATAAACATACTGCGGAAGGCAGGTGCAATGAAAAACATCTTTTCAACTTTTTTGGACAAGGAATTACTAGGGGAGACCAAAGTGGAGGTCTAATTTTTCTTGAAGATATCTTTCTTTTCTGCGAGGTAACGACATATTCCGGATCAGCTCTCCACAGAGTAATAACCATGTAGCTAAAAAGTTAATTTGCAGAGAAGTGCGTGGTCTCAGCTTAAAAACCTTTTTACAGTGACCACGGGGAGAAGACTGGACGAATGGAGAAGAAGCTATCGCCCTGACCCGATTCAAAAGGGTGAAACTACAAAAAGGGATCACCTCTCACGAGTCCCATATCACGGGGATGGCGATTGAGGAGTGAGAGGCGGATGGGATTATGTGGGTGGGACAGACTCCTTACGGCTTTGGTGGTAGCCCTCTGAACTCTTCCTATGATCTCACGATCCAGGACAAGATCGGAGTGGACCATCTGACTACCGTATCTCGGCATAAGATGGATTTATACGTCCAAGGTTATGGGGAGGTCATCGCCGGGGATGAGCAGAAAGGACCTTCGAATCATATCTAGGACCCGAAGGGCGGACTTGCTCGCAAGTTGGTAATGATGAGAGAAGGACAGGTTACAATCTAACCAGAAGTTGAACACATTATATTTGTCAACCCTAGGCAGTATGGTTGTTCCATGAAAGGAGAATGTGTGACCAGTTTCTCTGCCGAAAAATATGCTCGCTCATTTGTCCTCATTAACTGAGAGGTTTCAATTTTCGGACCAGCTTTCTGTTACATCAACCGCAATTTGCAGGTTTTCAAGGCTTGAACCCCAGAAGGTTACAACGTCCGCATACATTGCAATGTTCACAGGAAGGGCTGTCGGAAGATCATTTACGTAGATAAGGAAAAGAAGAGGACCTATGGCCTACCCCTGTGGGACCCCAGTTGTTACCGTGGAAGGCAGAGACAAGGCATTCTCCACCTTAACCACAAAGGTGCGGTCGGCAAGAAAGCTGCGTAAGATGTCCAACATGGAACCTGTTATCGTGTATGTCTGCAGCTCATAAGGAAGAGGGGCATGGGGGACCTTGTCAAGGCCTTAGTGGATCGATGAATACTGCATGTGAGAGCTGACCATCATTGCAGGCTTCTTTCACAACGTTCATTGCAGTAAGCATATTGGTGATGCAAGAACTTCCAGGAAGAAACCCATGTTGGGACGGGGAGAGGATTCTTTTTTGTATACCGATGGGGAAGGGTTGCAATGCCGAGAATTGGCTCGAAAATTTTGATGGTGATGCTAGTCAGACTTTAGTGTCTGTAACTAGAAGCAAGATGTCTACTACCCTCCTTAGAGATGGGTGCGATGACCGCTTCCTTCCGGCTGCTGGGGAAGAATTCCATCGTCAAAACACCGCTGGCAAAGAGATGCTGAAGGAGCAGCTAATGTGCCAGCCGTTTCCCTGAGAATGCCGGAGTGGATTGTCAGGACCCATGGAGCAATGTTGGCCGAGCTAACGGAAACCTTGTGCAACTGCTCCAATGGGAATAGCGATATGGCTAAGGGTAGTGATCAAAGATATCGGGCGCATGGCGGGGCGGGATGATATCGCTATGTAGCTAAAAACTGTACTAAAGTGAGCGCTGGGGGCCTCAGCTACTTGGCTTGAGGAGGGGGTGATTAGGGATCCAGCTTGACCTGAGAGCAAGCGACGATGCAGCTCCGCTTCTTAGACGACGCAAGTACTGAAAGGAAAATGCCCTTTTTCCTTGCTGGAGCAGGTACAGGTCGATGGATGGCATTTTGATGGGACATAGTCTTGTCTTCAAATTTGTTACGAATAGTCTGAAAGTCTTCTGTATCGCGGAAAATACCGGTGACTTTGTATCTAGCAAAGAGGTGTGCGCTTTCGTCGCGAATGCTCCTAATGGGGCGAGGGGCGGGGCCGCTTACCGGTCTGTGGAGGACGGAATCTGGAGACAAATCGCCTATCAGCTGAGGAGATCAACTCTCGAAGACTCTCTGCTGTTTCATCAGCCGAGTCGCCTAGTTTAGCTGAATTGAGCTGGGAGTGAATAAGTGCGCAGACTTGGTCAAAATTGGCCATGTTGATGGATCCCAAAATTTTGATTTCTGAGTGAAGAGGAGGCCATTTCGTTGTGTAATCAAACCCAATGAGAATGTGATCACTTCTACCGAGAGGCAGCAAGTAGTGCACCGCGTCTATTTGGAACCATCCACTGGCGATGACCAGATCTAGTGGGGACCAGGCATGTCCTGTGCGATATCCAGTGGGATCCTTTACGTTTTGCACACCTATGTTCTTGTGTACGAAATTTAGGGGTTCATCAAAGGCGATATCGGGGGCATCAGCTATCTGTCAGTCTATATTGGGTGAGTTGAAGTCACCAGTGACTAACAGACGGGTGAGGTCTGTGTGGCTTCTCAGGTAGCCTAGTAAGTCTATGAGACCTAGGCTATCGGTTGAATTGCATGAGGGAGGACGATAGGCTGCACTAAGCAGTAGGGAGTTTGTCCTAGAGAGTGTAAACACAACCCACAAGCAATCAATATCTGAGGGCGCATAAGTTTTTTATATAGTGGGAGGAGGGACAGAATTATCCTATTATATAATGACCCTACCAGAACGGCCTCTGCTGGCGTGCTGCTTCACTATAGAATATATCGGAATGGATATCTTGGCATCATTTATGTCAGGGGTGAGCCAGGTTTCTGTGAGGACCATGATCTGAGGCTCCTCATCCACTGCAAGCCATCGAAGATCCTGGATCTTATTCGGAACACTCAGGGAATTGTTATAAAAACACTTTAACACATGCTCAAGAGTATTTGCAGAGGCTCCAGAGACAATCGGTTCTTGGTTTGATATGGGGGAAAGAGGGAGAGCTGGGAGTGGAAAGGATGTCCTAGGGGAGTCGAAAACTGGGGATATTGGAGGGCTGGATGGTGAACAAACTGCTTGGGGGACTGGTAAGTTTTGCCGTCAAGTAACCTGGGAGGTGTAGTACCAGGCGTACAGTCAATACCTTCAATCTCTGAAAAGAATGGGCCGCTTTTTATGGCTCACATTTGTGGGCACTGCGGGATTCACTCCTCTCAGTCTTCTCGTTCGCGGTCTTGTTTTACATGGCCGCGTCAGATGCTTCTTCCGGTGCGTTAACCTCCTCACTTTAGCGTTCATCAAAGGTAGGTTGCAGGCTGGTATCAAGGCTCGCGGATGGGTGAGCCTCGTCCAGTGCACTGTCTTAGTAACTATGTTTGGATCTGGGACACGTTTTATGGGCGTCGTGTGTTCGGTAGCACCGGATAGACAATGGCCAGGGACGATCGAGATTCCAGAATTCCTTTGATGGTATGCACGCTAGGTAGGTACCAACCACTGAGCAGCTTATTTCTCTGAGTCCTAGATAAAAATAGGAGGGAAATTTGAAACCTCATAGAAAATATCTTGAGGTCTTGAAGTAGTAAACGGGTTCGAGGCTCGAGCCCGAATTCCCCCGGTTCTCGAGGTATCTTCTCGGTTGTAGTTGTCGTTCCGTCGAAACCAACAGGGCTGGAAACAGGCCACAAACACTTGGGGCATATACAGCAGGTGTTAGCACAGATAGAGTTCTAGAGTGACCAGTGAGGCTACATGGATGTTGCAATCGGAACCAAGCGAGAGCGAGCAGGATAAAACGGCACAACAAATGCGCAACATCTAAGAATCAAAGTAGGAGTAAGTGCAAGAGCAAGTTTTTTGTCCAGTCATTCATTTATTCTTTAAATTTTGATCAGTGCATACATTTTTGAGGGCAGAAAGGCAGAGCACAGAAAGATAGGCCGACTGAAAGAAATTCGAAGTCGAGCAGACACCGGTTGGAATGTTTTGAATGTTCTAGGAGGAAACTTTGGCCCTAAGAACTTGTCCAGCCTGTTTTTAAGAGTTTCTTTGCCCCGAGCTTTGATAACCTCTTGCGGTAAGTTATTCCAAAGCGAAACAATTCTGTGAGTAAAATGATCCTACTGAAATCTGTATGAGGACGAGGCTTGAATAATTTCTTAGCATGCCGTTTGAGGGTGTCCAGGATAGATCGCGTGAAAAGTGATCTGCAAGCCCGGCAGTGAAAAGGTTGCGCATTGGGAAGAGGTCCCCTCTAACTGTACAAGTTTCTAAAGGGTACTGTTTTAGGTCTGTCGGTATATGAGGATGAGGTGTGGGCAAAACCCCACGAAATAGTTTCGTGGCTTTCTTCTGTGCACGTTCTAAGATACTCCGGTCCTTGACCAGGCCAGAGTGTACAATCTGACTTCCGTATTCTAGAAGAGGTCGGATATAGGCCCCATAAATTTTCCGAAAGTCACCTCCCGTAGTCGAAGGAAATTTTCGCCTTGCCATGCTGAGAAAATGAATGGCAGACCCGTTGGCTAGTAGATGGTGGTAGCAGAAGGAAAGCGACTTGCTTAGCCAGAAGCCCAAGACCCTATGCTGTCCCACACTCCCAATCGGTGTGGCAATATTCGTCTAGAAGAGTTGAGCCGGATAATTACCAAATGACATGCTCACACATTTGATGTAATTACTTGGTAGGCTCCAGTCTGTAGACCATTGCTTGGTGCGGTCCATTGCCGACTGCAATTATGTGGCTTTATTGTCCCAGATAATAATAATAATAATAACTGTATATTTCGGATGCTCCCGAAGCATGCTAGAATGCATGATCAGATGATTACAGTGATACTGGAATGAGAATTTACAAAAGGGTACAACACGCGTATGCAGAGTATCAAAGGGAGTGTTACAGTGAACTAAAACTGTAGTAATGCCCGGCAAATTCGAAGGTCGGGGTCGAATGATGTCAGTTGAAGGTCTGGAGTACATGCATAAGTGGTACATGAAGTAACTACCACTAGTAGAAATTCGAACATATTCAAAGGATATGTTTTTGGTGCGCTACAGAATATTAGGGGCATATGGATAGAAATCTCGTCGAAGCGTTCGGTGAATTTATCACTTTACGACAGGTGCGTCAAGAAGTATTACCATGGAAATATATCAGTCTGCAAAGATGGTAGTATATAAAATGGTGGCTGTATACTGGAGGAATCATATATGTGGCAAACAATTTCGTATTTCTTGGGAGTGAGGCTACCAGAATGATGGTGGCAGGGAACGGCCGGAGGAAAACATGTGTGCGTGCGGCAAGTTGTTAACTTTATGTAGGGTTGGTATGAAATGTCAAAGCGGAAGTGGAAGACTAATCAATATTGACCGTGTGGTTACATCCATTATACAGGTGTTCATTTCTGCGAGAGGAAAGGTAAAGTAATCCACAGATAAGTGTACGTCAATAGATGAATGCTGTGTGGTTTGTACCATGCAAAAATGACAGATCAATAAAACTGCACAGGTATATCGCGGGAAGCGGCCGTGGATCAACGAATATAGAAATAAAATGTATCAGCCGGTGCAGATAGTGGTGTGATTTAGAGGCTGCATATGGGGTCAGTTTCGGTAATATAACACGAATGCAACATCTGGAAGATCAAAGGTCTCGATAACGGTGATGGTATAGTAAGTAGACGATGAGTGTCACATTTTTAATGACCAATTTGACAGGTGTAACAAATGATGGGAACGGAGCCGCGATGCAGCATGGGAAGTGTATCGAAGACGTTCAATCGTGGAGGGAACGCAATGATCTACAGAGCCCGAACGATCGATGCAACAGCATTGCGAATGCGATCGGATGGACCGATGAAGAGTGCAGGTAGTTACTAATTACTTCGCTGCCCACTGGAGGACTACTGGAAGATATGTCAGCGCCGGACGTTTTTTTTGGTGACCGATGAAGCAATGAACAGTGGCAATAAAGGTGCCAGTGTTTGAACAGTATTAGCGGGTTCTAACACGGAACTAGTATAATGGCATATGAGATTAAAATGAGTTGTATGAATGCAGTGAGATCGAGTAGTCCAGGTTCAAGAAGTCTGATGGTGGGAATCTTGGGGAAAGCGATCGTGAGACGGGAGAAAATGGAGTCGTGTGTAAATCTCGTTTGTTCTGTCCAGCGAGAGAGTTTCCAAGTTATTCCTGGGATGAAGAAAGCGACAATCGTCCTTAGGGTGCAGGTTCTGAAAACAAAACGGAGAAGGCTGCAGTCTGGCAATTCTACCAGCTGTGGGTTAGGGGAGAAAGGCAGAACACCAAAATCATGCCAGTAACAGAAATGGGTGGTCGTGACGTTGAGGTCTGCTTTTTTGGATTAAACCACATACGGAAAGCGAAGAAGACCGGTACTAGCGACTAATTATTGTGAGGCTTAGTGAGAGTTACCAAAAAAGCAAGGAGGCGAGAACAGGCGACACTGGGAGCAAATACTTAAGTGTAGTTTGACGAATGGTTTATGGAAGACCACATGGATTTTGGCGGTTCGTTCATCAGAACGAGGCCTGGAATCTCGTGTGTTGAAATAGGGTCTCAATAAGTAAATAGTTGAAACATGGATGAGACTGGTACCTTGAGGACAATATTATATATGCTGCTATGTATTTTCTAGCATTATAAATGCTCTTATACGTGGCGGCAGCTGATAACAAAAGGGACCTAACCGACCATGGTAAAATCTGACAGCATGAAAAAAGAATCACCGGAGTAACGGTGGCCAGTAGGGGGTCGCGGTTAGAAAAGTTGAAAATAGGAAGTGGCTAAACAAACACGTGGAGTGTGTTGTTGACAGTCATGGAGTATAGGCTGGACTGCTTTTATTTGCTAACTATAATACAGAATGCTCCTTACCATCTGTCAGTAATAACTGTCTACTGAACCAAGTTGTTAAGCTTTTGGTTAGTATCTCAGGCCCAGTTCGTAGGCTCGGGTAATAGACACGTGGGGATCATGCATTCGGATGAGTTTTTGGACAGTTAGATGTTTATTTATTTATTTTTTGAATAATAGAGAGGCCGAAGACATTGACCTAAGTTGAGGTGGGAGTTTGTTCCAGAGGGGAGAATATTTAATAATAAAGAATTTTGACCGCATCACAGGCCTGGATACTGGAATCAAGACCATAGAGTCCCTGTGTCGTAAAGAATAGTTGAAGGGAGTTTTGACCTGGGGGGTTGAATTGCAAGATGTACGTTTCACAATATTGCAAAAGAAAGACAGGTTCATTCGTAGGCGGCGCAGCCATAGGGGCTCTAGGTGCAATATTTCACACCTTTCCATATAATTTAAAGGCGAGGAATATCCTAGTAGTTGTTTGGTAAATCTACGTTGTACATTCTCAATTGCAAATCTGTCAATCTGCCGCATGTTAGAAAAGACAACAGTGCAATATTCCAGAAGTGGTCTGACATGAGTTTTAAAAATGCTTAGCTTGCTCTCCGGAAGACCGAAGGTTCTATTGATCAGACCAATTGGCCGTCTAGCTTTAGCAACCTGCACGGCCGAATGTTCGGAGAAATTAAATGTGCAAGAATATTGTAATCCCAAGTCCCTAACCTCTGGACTGTTGGGGATGAACTGATCAATACTTTTAATCTTTCCTGCGGGAACCTGACACTTATACATAAGGATAAAACTTTTGACAGCGGAGAACTTCATCAACCATTGGCTGTCCCATGAGTCTAGCGATAGTAAATTGCTCGTTATGCTAGCAATGGTAGAAGCTAAGGCGTCAGGTTCAACGGAGTACATAATTTTTATATCGTCTGCAAAAAGGAACGCCGTCCCGCGTGTGATGACGTTAAAAATGTTATTAACATATATAAGAAAAAGTAAAGGACCTAGTACACTACCCTGAATAACTCCACTAGTAACTGGTCGAGGTGATGATAAACTGCCGTCGACGTCCACCACCTGCTTTCGGGATGTTAGATATGATGAAAACCAACTCAGGATCGGGTCAACAATTCCGTAGGTTTTCATCTTCGCCATGAGCCTGTTGTGGGATACTCGATCGAAAGCTTGACTCATGTCAAGGAGGATTACGATCACTGATTTACCACTGTTAGTGGCCGTAGTTATTAGATTAAGGAAGTCACTCATACAGGTGGAACACGGTCTTTTTTGAAGAAAACCGTGCTGTCCAGTGTTAATGAGGTTATTGTTCAGTAGATGAGTTGTCAGCTTATTTTTTATCAGTCTTTCCATAATTCGAGAAACTATAGGGGTGTGGTTCACTGGTCGATAGTTGGTTAGGTCCTGGCGTGAACCTTTTTAGGAATTGGGATAATAACTGATGTTTTTCAATGGGAGGGGAAAACGCTACTGCTCATAGATAAATTAAAAACCTTTGACAACAAGAATGGGATATCAATGCCACCTAGACTAAAAGTAGCCGGTGGTACGGCATCTGGCCCAGGGTGGTATGACCGCCTAATTTTAGTTAGCTGTATTCTTAAGTCGTTTGGGTGAAATGTTACCGATGAGAACTGTGCAGATGTCAGCGGCTCAACGTGATATAGGCATGGGGAGTCATCTATCGTTAGAGACGAAGCAAAATAGGCACTGAATGCCTCGGAGATCTCTTTGGAGTTCGTTATATAATTGTTGTTATATATAATGGATGAGATAGGAGAACTGCACTGACTGTTTCTCAACTTCATCAGCTTAGATAAAGCTTCGGACCTCTTGGGGCGACTCAGCGCCTTTAATTCCTGTTTTTTACTGAGGGACATTTCAATCAATTTCAGAGAATGAGATAAACAGTTCATTTGCAAGAACAACGAAAAGTCTCTCGACCTAAGGAATTTGCGTTGTAGCATAGGGAGCTTCGTCTTTAATCGACAAAAACTGTTTGGTTTATCTCGCCCAGGTAGATATTGGGTTGGGGTGATTACGTCAAGACATGCATTCAGTGTGGAGTAAAGATGATCTACCACGGTATGCAAGTCATCAGATAAAAAGAAAGTATCCCAGTTCTGCGAGCGAATGAGTGAGGATAGTTGATTCCAGCTAGCTTGGTGGAACAGGTCTTTTAACGGTTGGTTTGTGGACGGTTCGTGTTGGTACGGAAAACTCACATTTTACCGGCAAGTGGTCACAACCTGGGATGCTGTTCACGATAGATGTGTGTACGCGAGATGATCCTACCGTAAAAATGAGATCAAGAATGCTACTGCCTCTAGTTGGGCACATCACATGTTGAGTTTATCCTCCTAAACGAATGCTGGTCACGGAGTGTAGTAGGTGATGTGGCAACATTGTCAGCGTACACTGCAATATTCATTGAAATATTGTTTGGAAGATCATTCATGTAAACGAGGAACAAACAGGAACCTAGCACTGATCCTTGGTGTACTCCAGAGTGCACTGGGGATAATTCCGGAAAAGACGGACCTTCTCTGACCCTGAATGACCGATCAGCAAGAAAGCTGCAAAGAAAAGAGAGCATGTTGCCGGAGATTCCAGTTTGTGAATAAGAGGATTATGCGTGACCTTGTCAAAAGCTTTTGCGAAGTCGATAATGATTGCGTGCGGAATCATGCCTTCGTCTTAGGCTTCAGTGAGACTATCCATGACAGAGAGCATATTGGTATAGCATGACCTTCCCGGCAGGAAGCCATGTTGAGCAGGGCAGATCAAGCTATTCATGCACAGGTTTTTCGGTATGACACGATTTAGCATGCGACAGAAGATCTTGTTTGGAGTGTTTTCAGGCTAATAGGTCTGTAGCCCCCTGGTTGATGATGATCGCCTTTTTTGGAGATAGGGCTAAATGTCGCTATCATCCAAGAGGCTGGGAACGTACCATAGTCCCAGCATCGCTGAAAGAGCTCCACGCAGATTTCTGCAATGGTACGGGCGTTTCTCTAAGATTTCGAGGGTGGATCTCGCCCGGGTCCATGGAGCTAAGTGGATTAAGTTGACTGGGGTGGCTCTCTACTTCTTATCTTGTAACGAAAGTACTGCAGACGTGTTGCTCCACTGCCAGGCCTGGCAGTTGGGATGGATAGAGGTAGGTAGTGAAGTGTAGAGGGTCTGGAAGTGTGACCTGAAAATTTCTGCCGCGTGAATAAATGCTGCGGCCGGAGTGTCATCTCCAAGTTACAGTGCAAGTGGAGTTGCAACTGGCTGCCTGGTTATGCTCATAAACCTGAAGAGAGCAGATCTGTTTGAGTTCGCTTGCGCGAGGGTAGCCCTTCGCTGTTCAGTGAGGAACTTCCTTATTATGACCTTGCAAACATTGCGGACGCCTTTAAATTCTGCCTCGTAAGCTTCTGATCCCGTGGATTCAAGCCCGGCAAACCTTCTAGAGCGTACTTCTACAGATCTCTGAGGGACTGCGGCAGTGAGAGCCTACTGTTGGCCGTGGCGTGCTTTCTAGGGACAGTGGAGTTCGGCCTAACGGATGCAGTTTGCAGTGAACTGTTGAGAGTTTCTGCATCGGCCAGTCGATCTGAAGTGCCAAGTCTTTGAGCCAGAGAGGACCTAGGGTCATCGAAGTTTGTTCCCCTGTATGCTCGGGCTAGTTTCTGCTGTTGTGTTGCTGACCGTCATTTGCAGCTCGCTGTCGGGTTTCTCAAGGTCTGCTTTTTAAGTATTGAATGCCGGAGGCTTGGCTGGCGCCTGAGCCACAGGGAACTGGGAAAATTTGTCCTGTGAAGGGACCCCGGGGGATTCGAGTCCAGTAGATTCAACTGTAGACTTGAGCTCCTGTGTGTCCTCCGGTCTGGTTTGGACAACACAGGGAGAGCGAAAATGTTTGGAGTCCCCGTTCCCCCCGAAGATTTCCCGCTACTAGACCGGTTATTTTTGTCCCGCCTTCTTTCTCAGTGCACATGAAGAGGTTTGTCTTGTGAGACCCCTGTGACTAGCTCGAATGTCGTCCTCAAAGTGCTTGTCTGCGTGACCAGATCCAGGACGGCACTCTTGGGGTTGAATTCTAAGATTAGTCCCAAAGTCTTCCCCCTAGCCTTTTGAGGCAGCCAAGTTGTCATAGCTGGGTCGGGGATTTTGGTGGTCAGGCCACTCAGCTGGGTCTTAGCTTGATCCACTGGTCTTAGGGTTTTGATGGACGACCCCAAATTGTAACCCCTCTGGCTGCTTTGGAGGTCTTACTGATTAGCATTTGTCGGAAGCGACTTAGTGATCAGAGCTCTCAGGTGGGCAATCTACGATCTTAGATTGAATACCCGAACCCTCAGTTTGCTTACCTCAGTTGCTGGTTGGTCGGAACAAGGGAAGACTCAAGACCCGGCCAGATTCGGAACAACTCGGCTCCGAATCCGGCGGCACTGGAAGGGTAGACTTGTCCATGTTCGGGGTCAGGCTAATACAAACAACTGAGTTAGGGATGAAGTGGAAAAGTAGCACAGCAAACCCAGCGAGAAAAACGAGAAAAATACCTCAGTGACCCAAGGATAAGCAGCGAAGTCTCAAGCGGCGGATATGCTCAGCAAGAGCAGTTCGTATTCGAAAGTACCGCCCCTGCAACGGTCATTATGTCTCAGGAGAGTTCACTAGCCACGACGTAGCAAAAGGAAAAGTTCCACATTTAGGCACATCACATCCTCTCTCAAACTTCCCTGTTAGAAATGATCTCATTCCATTGACCATGTAGGACACCCTTGAAAGCCTGGACGGTCCCCATTTCTATTACCTCTTCTTGCAGTCTATTTCAGTAGATAACAACCCTTTTGCTGAAGAAGTAAAATCTAGCTATCAGCGTGGATCGAACATCAGCCAGCTTTCTTCCAAGCCCCCTTGTCCTGCAGTCCGTTACCATATGGAATAGACTCTCCAGTCAAAGATTGGAAAACCCTTCTATTATCTTAAATGTCTCTGTGAGACCCCTTCGTAGATTGTCCCTTTCCACAGAGAGAAGTCCGAGGTCCTTTTCTCTGCTCGTACTTCTGGCCCCACTGACCCACAACCATATGCCTCGCAAGACTTTGTACTTCCTCCAAACAAGTAGCATCCTTTTTGTAGAAGGGTGGCCATGCCTGAACATAGTCTTCTGAAAGAGGCTTAACTACAGACATGTACACTGGCATGAAAACCCTAGGTTGTTTGCAGGACAAAGCTGATCTCAACCTGAAGAGCTCACCGCGTGCCTTTTTGCAGCTGCTGCACACTGATCCGACCACATAAGATCAAAAGTCACAACAACTCCAAGGCCTCTCACCCTATTTTCCGCCTGCATAGTAAATGGGCCTTGGCGGCGTGCAACGGTTAAGCTTGTCGCTGTCCGCGACAACAAGTGGCTCTTCCCATCACTGCGAGGTGGGCCCCGTTTCTGTGCCCAGTTGAGGAGGGCGGGTGTCTCCGCCCAGCTCCTCCCTCCCCTGAGCTCTCACCAACTTCATATCATCTGCGAAGAAAAAGCTCGGTGACTGTGAGACTGAGGCCAAACCAATAATAAACAGAAGACATTGTGGTAGACCTAGTACGGAACCCTGCGGTACTCCATTGGTGACGTTCTCTAGTTTAGAGTTCTTGTTACCCAATGTGAAGTAAGACGTTCTGTCGGTAAGGAGTTCCCTCAACCACTCTGGAATCTGCCTATTCACAACAAGAGGCCTCGAATCGATTAGTAGAAGCCGATGGTTTACCGAGTCAAATGTCTTGCCAAATTCGGGGTGACATACTCCTACCTGTCTACCTGCGCCCACTCTTCGGATGACTTCATCTAGGAGGCTCAAGAGGTTGGTCAAGCACTAGCGATTCTTGGAACTCCGTGTTTGCGGCCGTGGGCCCGGATGATATTCTCCGAAAACTTGCATAGAGTGCAGGTTAGGCCTACACGTCTGTACCACTCCATTTCAGAACGAGGTCTCCCTTATGTGAACCTGACACTGCTGCGCTTTCCCAGTCCTGATGCAACCCCCCATGGTCCATGGTGGCGTTATATATTTTGCATACTGGAAGGGACAGGATATCAGCCAATGGCCTAATGATAGCAGGGTGGGCGTCACCTGACCCGGCAGACTTTTGGATGTCTAACCCGTCGAGGTGTTTGCGTACCATTTCCTCCGAAAGAACTTTTCTGTCACGCCCATTGGGAGAGTCGTCCCCTTAAAACCCATCCGTACGCCGTTGTCTATTCTGTGCACACCAATAAAGTACCCGCCCAGGGCATCTGCTTTACTCTGGTTGTTTGCTGCCACTCCATGACCATGGGTCGTCAGTGGTCCCACTGCCTCTCAACGAACCCATAGACTGCGCACAGTTGTAGTACCTCATTGGATGCTTTTTGACGCATTAGGCCCACCTCATTTCACATATGCACTTAGCAGACTGCAAGAGGTCCACAGCCTCGTTTCTATGCTTGGTATAGCGAATCCAAGCCTGGTGACTCCCGGAAGCCTTGAAAATAGCTCAATTACGGTTTCTATGCCTGACTGACTTACTCATTGCGGCCGTCCACCACACCGACTTGCCCTCACCCCTCCTTCGCCTCAAAGGAGCAAACCCGTTTTTTGAGGTTGGTGGTGATTCTTTGATCACCTGCCAGCGTTCTTCCAAACTGGCATCTTCCGTTGTGTCTCATATTGGGTCGACCGCTATATCGCGAGGCCTAGGAATGTCCACATTTGCGGAGCTTCTAATAAGCATCGAGGATACTTCGGGTTGAAGCGTGCTAAGAGTGGTTCTGACACTCACGTGGTCGGTCTTACCCGAGGAAGAGTGAACCGGGAGCTCCTCTACAACATTCGTTTTCACCGGATCCACCGAGAAAGGCGTATAGCCAGTCCTATGTCTGGTATCCTTCCCCATGTTCTGGAACAGGGCGCTCGAATGCAGCCACTGTAGATATCTCTCCTCTTGGGTTCCCGGGATGCATGCCTCAAACGCCCGGTCTATTTGTTGTGGAGTGTAGTCTCCAAGCTTGAGGATCTTGTTAGTTTCCCTTACTAGCATGGCAAGTACGTGGAGAATTTGAACGTCTTCCTCTCGGCTTGAACCTTCAGCCATATACGCAGACCACCTTCACCTTTCTGTTCGGGGGTGTGAGCGTAACCGTTCGTAGTTTTATATTTCGAATGAAAACCATGGTCGGTGATTCCAGATGGTTTGTACCTGTCTTACTGAGGACGGCCTTCCCCGCCCCTATACATCAATTCTCTTACTCTTATATATATGCAACAAGACCTTTTCGTATTACTACCGGTACGTGGTCATCTTTAGACAGCCGGATTTCCGTAACAGCAGCTACGGAAGCTTTTTGCTCGTCTGAAGCTCTGAAGAGCTCCATTCACTTGATTCACACACTACATGCCTTAGCATATTCTACCTCCACTGTTGCCCCGTCTCTTAGGTATTTTCCAGGTGTTGCTCCATTAGTCAACAGCGTTCAGGTCGTACTTTTGGGCTTGCCTACTACTTCCGCAAACGGCATCCCACTACCCGATTCCGGTGATTCGGGGCTCATGCCTGTGATACTACGTGGTGGGCTTTGGTACCGCCCCTGGGCCTCTGGTTGGAAGGTCAGACAGACAGCCTCCACGCAAGTAGCACAGACTCACACAGCCCATGGGCTTTGTTTGTAAAGGGAAAGGATGTTCTTTACCATTACTGAACACCTTGGGTGAGCCCACCACTTGCTCACCTGGCACTCTATACAGTTTACCAGATGTCTTCCGTACTCAGATGTAGGACTCGGGCCAGAAAAACGTGGCATACCGAAAATCACAAAACGTAGGGGGAAACGGCTCGAATGCCACTTAACCAAACGCAAAACTGTGAAACTTGCAAGTACAGCCCATTACCACGAGAGCACAAAATCTTTAAGCGAGAAAAGATTGCTTCACAGAAGCACCGAGTACTACTCGGCAATATTACGAGGAGAACAAAAATATTTTTCTAACAGAACCCACCTTAAATGAAATTCTGATACGCTGAGTCATGTGAATTATTCTGGGTAATTCACAAAACTATTCAAAAACCTGGGAATTCAAACAGCTCGGTACTCACCAGTTCAGATCAGATCAGGTCACAGGACCTGCGGATTAAGCCAATAAACGTCCAGTTCCTTGCACTGCGAGCCGAACGAGTTCTCGCCGTGCTGTGACTTCCAGGTCTCAAATATAATTCGGTATAATTAGTCGCTGAGGGGAAGGGAAAGAAACAGGATCTCTCTCGTGAACAATTGCTTCAAACAAATGTAGGCTCGGAGCCACAAATCACTGATGTCCCATGTGACGACCGGTCGCGGAAAATCCCCCGACAACCCTTGCGGTTCAGTGATTTTCCTAACATCACTCACTCGCTTACACTATTGACGTGTCTTTAAGAACTGTTTGTTTTTATAGACCAATTGTTGTTTGTTCGCGCCCAGAGCACTACTTTGTCATATCCTTGTTCTGGACCTGCGTGACGCACGTGCTCCTTGCTCGCACGCTGCAACTCGGTTTCTCGTTTGTTGAGTCCTTGTGATCTCATTATTGAGGTTTGTATCTTTTTGGTGTCATTGTTCATTCAATAATCTAGTATCGTAGAATATCATGGATAATCGCCCTTTGATTTCGGGATCCGTTGTGAATTTGGCTATGCTTTGCTAAAACGTGTGTTACAATACTCAATACATCAATTTGGAACGAGGAGAACACGCAAAATGCCAAGAAAAGGATCGAAAACCTTGGAATCTGGACAGGAAGTCACTGGGGAGGTTATGGGTGCATCCAATTCTTCAGTTAAAGTTAGATCACCTAGTCCTGTCAGTGCTAGTTCATGTGTTAGTGGGGCGGTATGGATTGCAAGGATATCGATCTATATAGGCTGAGAATGCTAAACCTAGAGCAACAGCTGTTATCGGCTAGACAACAGGCCCAGGAAGCAGAAAATAAGTGTATACAGAAAGAGCGTGAGCATGAGACCAGCGACTACGACACTTCCGATAGATCAGGGTGCAATAAGACAGAGAACCCCACGCCGGTCGCCGACTATAAAACACCATCGATCGATTTGCCAATAGTGGAACTAACGGTTTTCGACGGGCGATCTAAACGCTACTGCAAGTTTGTCAAGCAGTTTGAGACGTTCGTCGAAAATAAGGTGACCGACCCCGGGCAAAGGCTTCTCTACCTGACTCACTACTGTCGAGGCCAAGCAAGAGAAGCTATCGACGGGTGTACCATGCTCGACCTGGAACAAGGCTACACCCGAGCAAGGAAGATTCTAAGGGACTTGTTTAGCCAACCGTTCAAAGTAGCCCGTAACCTAATAGAGGGCGTGATGGTGGAGGCAAAGAGAACCGAGGGCGACGTCTACACAATGGCCGACCTGGTGATCAAGATGCAGAACTGCTCAATAGCCCCCGATCATTTAGGTTACAGGGCCGACCTAGATGCCATGCACACTTTGGAAAACATAGTCCGTCACCTCTCTTCCGAACTACAGGGTCGGTGGGCGGAAGAAGCGGAACAGATAAGCGGAGGCGACCGTGAGGCTAACTTCGAAGACCTGACCGAATACTTGGACAGACAAACCAAGATAGCCGACAGTAGTTTCGGCCGACTTATCCGGGCAAACGACCCCAGTACTAGCCAGGCTGAAACCCCTGCACGGGAACATCCAAAATACCAACCTTGGACCAATGCGCACGCCATTTCACGCGATGCCATGGCGCAACTAAATTGCAGATCCTGTGGTGCTAGCCATGGACTACCAGAATGCCCCAAGTTCGGCAACGCCACAGTGGACGAACGGTGGGGAATGGCGAGGATGGCAGGAGCGTGTTTTATTTGTCTCAACACCACGCACCGCGCGGCAGCTTTAGGACAAGGAACCGATGTGGTTACGATGACTGTGCGGGCAGACACCGTCGATTGCTGCATTAGGCGAGAGTAACCTAACCCGAGGCGAGTACCAAGCCCAGTGTTATTTGTTCAACGTCGCGGTCTGCCAGTAAACCGGTACGTATAGGTATAGTTGCCGTGGGAGCAGTGACCCCAACTGGAGTGGTCGAAGCTTTGGCCTTCGTCGATAGTCGATCTGACACTACCCTAGTGAAAGGTGCGTTAAAGGTGCGACCTCGTTGGCAGTGAGCACGGTGGGCGGAACACAGGTAATGATTGCCGGCAGGTTGAGGCTGCAACTCATCTCTCTAGACACTAACGAGCAAATTAAACCAACGGATGCTTTCAAGTAAGCTGATCTCCCCATACGAGCACCAAGGTCGGTCAACCCAATGTTGACTAGGTGGCCCACCTGCATGATGTCACCCTTGTAGACTGGAAGGATGACGAGGTGAATCTCCTCTTCGGCTGCAATGTACCAGAGGTGCATTGGGTACTTGACCAGAGAGTGGGCGACCGCCAGGCATCTTCTGCCGTACGCACGGCTCTGGGGTGGATGTTATACGGTCCAGTAGTGGCATGTGGTTCCGTGAATTATTTATCCGCCGAAACGGACCGTATATATTATCACCTGCAGCGGCTGTATGAAAAGGAGTTTCATGACACTGGAGCCGAAAGACCTTCGTTGTCTCAAGAGGATCACTTCGCTCTACAAACGGTGCGGCAAGGCACCAGAGGCCCTAACAAACAGTTCGAGGTTCGCCTCCCAAGGCGCATATCTACCGACCCGTGTACCGACAACAGAAATAATGTTCTTCAGGAATTGCTACGACTGAAAGAACGCTTCATTCGAGACCAGAATCTGTGGGAACGATACGCGGAATTAATAAAGCAAACCAGAACCCTCGGTTACGTTGAAAAGGTGCCTGTTAACACCGACAGCAGAAGGGGTATCTGGTATCTGCCTCACCATCCGGTTATCAACCCTAAGAAACCCAATAAACTGCGGGTGGTTTTCGACTGTGCGGCCAAGTTCCAGGGCAAGTCGTTAAACGATCGCCTACTACAGGGGCCTGACTGGACCACTCCACTGATCGATGTTTTTGTGCCGATTCAGAGTGGGTAAGGTGGCCTTGTCCGCCGACATTAGGGAACTGTTTCAACAGATGAAAATACCGGTAGGAGAACGAGACGCGATGCGTTTCCTGTGGTGGAAAGAGAGCGACCGGGACAACGCAGTGATGAATTATAGGATGACTATCCACCCCTCTGGAGCCATGTCGTCACCATTCTGTGCGAACTACGCCCTTCGGGAAGATGCGAACAAACATGGAGATCTAGTCCATCGGACGGTGGTAGATAGCTTCAGCAGGAACTTCTAAGTGGACGACTTACTTGGGTCATTCGATGATGTGGACTCAGCTCTAGCGCAGTTCAGGGGCCTGACAAGATTGCTGGAAGAGGGCGGCTTCCACCTAACAAAATGGATGTCGAAAGCTTCAGAAGTACTAAAGGTCATTTCGTTCCACGAAAAGACCGAAAGGGTAGGAGATTTGGAAGGCTCTCCACTTCCTATCGAAAGCACTTTAGAAATACAATGGGACGCGGAAACGGACGGCTTGGTCTTCGGGCTCAAGGTTCCCGAGCTGCCAATAACCAGTCGTGATATACTATCCGCTGTCTCTAGTTTGTTCGACCCGCTCGGTTTTGTCTAGCCCTGGCTACTACCCGGAAAGATCTTGCTGCAGCGGCTGTGCCGTAAGAAAGTTGATTGGGACCAGTCACTGGACCGAGGGGACCGGCTGGACTGGGAAGAATTTCTGAACACTTTGAAGAAATTAGGGCACATAAGAATCCCACGATGTTTGACTCCTGGCCATACGACGCGGACTGGAGAACTACATGCCTTTTCCGATACATCCGAAGCTGTGGTGTACGGACGATGATGCACAGGAGATGGATAATATACCACGAGGATCCTGTTCGCTAAATCCCGCGTCGCCCCACTGAAGTCGTTCCTGATCCCACGCCTTGAACTCAGCGCAGCCGTGTTGGCAATCAGGGATGGGCAAGCGGTGAAGAGATGTTTTGACTTCTACATTTAGTCGGCTAGCTTTTGGACGGACTCGACAATGGTACTTTACTATACTAACAACGATCGGAGCCGGTTTAGTACTTTCGTTGCTAACCGACTTAAGATTATCCACGATGAATCAGCTTTGAACCAGTGGAAGCATGTCTGGCCTGGCGATAACCCGGCCGATCTCTGCTCCCTGGGTGCGACCAACTTCAGGCAACTAGACACTTGGACGAGAGGGCTAAGCTTCCTGCAAGTGCCTAAACAGGACTGGCCCGTGTTCGAATTAAAACCCCCTACGGAAGCAGAACTGGAGATCAAAGGCGTAATGATAGCAGCCAACATCGTTGAAGCGACATCCGTTCTATCGCGATTGGTCAGGTTCTCTTCCTGGATGAAGACACTTCGTGCGTTAGTTTGGTTAACTAGGTGCAAGATAAATTTACTAATCATTGAAGGGCTACGCCCCTCAGGCCGGATACGGGTCGGCCCAATAAGTCCCAAAGAGCTACAAGCTAAAGAATACGATATTTTCAGAATGATGCAGCGAGAGGCTTTCGCCCGAGAACTCGAGATGACGGAAGGAATGAGGCCAATCAACAGAGAAATATCATCTCCCAGGGGCGAATGAAGGCGTTTAATCCCCAAACTCGTTCATGGACTGCAGCTGGTGGATAGTAGGCTGGCCAACGCCCACCTGAGCTTCGACACAAAGTACCCTATACTGCTGCCTGCGAGACAACCTGTAGTAGAGCTAGTGATCTAACACGTCCACGCCGTGAAGGGACTTGCCGGGGAAAGTCATGTTAGGAGTGTCATCCGAAAGCGCCTTTGGTTGCTGAGAGGACGAGAGACTGTAAAATGCGTAATCCGACGTTTTATGCATTGTAGGAGACGCGATGCCACGGCGGGCGAACAACTCATGGCCCCGCTACCAGAATGCAGTGGGACTGCGAGCTGATGGCCGTTCAGCGACACCGGGTTGGACTATCTCGGGCCCTCGTGGATCAAGTGCGGGAAAAGATTAGAAAAGCGATATGGATGTATCCTGTCATGCATGAAGTCACGTGCGGTACACCTAGAAATCGTACATTCGATGACGACCGATTCTCTCCTACGGGCCTTGCAAAGATTTATCAACCGAAGAGGCGTACCGGCCGATATATACTCAGATAATGGATCGAACTTTGTGGGCGCTCACCGGGAATTGCAGCATTGGCATAATAACAAACTGGTACGAACTGCAGGATCGAACCGTGGCCTACGGCATACGATGGTATTTCAACCCCCACAGGCCAGCCACCGAGGCGCGTATGATCCGGTCCACCAGACGGATATTGCTATCAATCATGGAACACCAGCCGCCCGACGACAAGACGATAAACACCGTCATGTTTGAGGTAGAGGGAATTCTGAACAACCGCCCCCTGGTCCCAGTATTGAACGGTGACCCCACCCACCTGGCGCTCACCCCAAACGACTTAATGACGTTAAGGTCGAACGAGGGTTTCCAAGGGCCGGTAAACCTTCGTGGGATCTACCTCCACGGATGAGAGCAGGTGAACTACCTTGCCAAGATTTTCTGGAGGCGCTGGCTGAGGGAGTACCTACCGGCTCTGCGGACTCGACAGAAGTGGCTGGTGAAAACAAGACCATTCAAGGTTGGGGATGTGGTAATGATCGCAGACGAACGCGCACATTTCAGCACCTGGTCCTTGGGAGTAGTTATGGAAACCATCGGAAGCACTGACGGAATGATAAGAACGGTGAAAGTGAAGACAGCTAACGGAGCGCTCATTCGTGGCATACGCAGTATTATCCTACTCGAGAGTGAGGGCGGAGAGGCTGATAACCCCGAGGCCGAGTAGACTATTTCGCACTAGTCATCAAGGTGTGTAAAGAAACCCCATATATGGAAGCAATCCCGACAAACTGACGTATCGAACCATCATCACCCCGACGCACACTCACACACATTGTACTCGTTATACCACATGGTCTCCGTCAAACACGTTACAGTGCTCACAGCCTTTCGTAGACATTACAGGAGGTTTTTCATATATGCGGTGATAAGTGCGATTCCATTGTATATCCAGAAACATACATACATACACATGCCTACATTTTACTCGTTTATGCCACATGGTCTCCGTCAATTACGGTACAGTGCTTACAGTCTTTTGTTGACGTTGCAGAAACTCCTCCTCTGATGTGTCGTGATAATTGTGATTCCATTATACATCCAGACAAATAAGCACATACCCGATGCACGCTATGTCCCGCAACCCCTATCAAACATGTGACGGTGTTCGCAATTTGCTTTTGTTGACTTTACTGAAATATTTTTTGCAAATGTGGAGGTAGCGGCGATTAAATCAAACACACACTCTCACGCGAGCGCGTACAGCCAGGGCAGGACAGCCCTTTCAAGGACAGCATCTATGTTTCCCCTTCACGCCCGCAATCGGTCAGCTGTTCTCGTGGAAGATGTAGAATAACCTCGCGTCTATGTGGCCAGCGGATAAGGTGCGACTATGAGTAGAACGTTGACAACAAGCATTAGGCGCGCGCACTGACAGTGGGGTCTATGTAGGTAAGAAGAGTCAGTACCTTTATGCCAAAACTTTGACTCTGCTAAGGATTCGGGAGGATTTTTGTGGGAAGTTTAACGACCGGTCGTGCAAAATCCCCCGACAACCCTTGCGGTTCAGTGATTTTCCTAACATCACTCACTCGCTTACACTATTGACGTGTCTTTAAGAACTGTTTGTTTTTATAGACCAATTGTTGTTTGTTCGCGCCCAGAGCACTACTTTGTCATATCCTTGTTCTGGACCTGCGTGACGCACGTGCTCCTTGCTCGCACGCTGCAATTCGGTTTCTCGTTTGTTGAGTCCTTGTGATCTCGTTATTGAGGTTTGTATCTTTTTGGTGTCATTGTTCATTCAATAATCTAGTATCGTAGAATATCACGGATAATCGCCCTTTGATTTCGGGATCCGTTGTGAATTTGGCTATGCTTTGCTAAAACGTGTGTTACACTCCATGTGAGACATATCCTGGGTCCTCGAATAGTAATATAAAGATGTGAATATGGAATGATGATGAGTAGAGTGATAAAATGGTTGTGGTGGATATGGCTGCAGTGAGGAAACACCAGAGTGATGAGATGTAGTATGAGATAGTCAGTCGGGAGGGGAAGAAAGGACGGATGATGAGAATAAAAATGAAACCTCCTTGGATGGTGAGCATTAGTCTGTGAATACCTCTGCCAAGCACACGTCCAGTTTGCGCTCAAAGACAATGGCCAATGTTGCCGTCACTGCTTGTGTAGGTAACTTGTCCCGCTTTTTTAAGACGTAGTGGGAAAAACAACACACCCTTATGCCCTTACCCGCCCTTGGTTTGTCCAGTTTTGCTCGTGTCCCCTGAGTGCAAGATTGTGACAACGAGTCAGCAGTGGTCTGTCGATCGTAGTGATTCCCTTATACAACTTTTAGCACTCTACCAGACCTTCTTTAGCCCATGACGATCAAGGGCGAATAGATTTAGGGCTTCCAGTTTTTCCTCATACGACCTGCTCTGCATCCAGTCCGTCATGCGAGTAGACTTCCTTTGAATATCTTCTGACACCCCCTTGTCCTTCACCGGGCCCGGTGCTCGTGCTTGAACAAAAGTCTTCAAGTGATGCTTTGCGGAAACCTTGTATATAATTAGAATTATTCCGGCATCTCTGGACTCCAACTTTCACTTCAAGCCGAAAAGCACCATGTTCGCCCTGACCCATGCTGAGGTGTACTGCTCGGCTGGTTTGAGGCTCTGATGCACAAACACATCTTGGTCTCTTACAACAGAAGCGGACTCAGTCCTGACTGGGACGGACAGCCCTATGGGCCTGTCTTCGTAGCTTCCCCTGCCTGCCAGAAAGTGTTTGCCTTAAGCTGCATTCAGTGGCATCTCACACCTTTCAGCCTACTCACTAATCCTGTTTAATTCAATTTGCATTTGCCCTGAGGTCGATGGCATCGGCCATCATGAGAAGACCTCTTCTGTAGTCAGTCGCAAAATAGCTGCTGAACTAAGTAGTTCGTCAACCTTTACTCCATCTGAGCCGAGTGGCAGGCGTCAAAACTTACAGAATGGCCTCAGTGGAACTGTTCAACCCAATGTACCCCCGACGTTAACAAAACCGATAAAAGTCCCCCTGACTTCAATAAAGTAACAAATTATCGTACAAAAACCCAATCGGCATGATTCCCCCGACTAGCTCAAGGAGTGTCTGGTCGAATTTAAAACTACCGCGATAGCATGTTCAAGAAACTAAAGCCGACCCTCGCGGAAGTCCAAAATCCAAAGCCGGTTCAGGGAAACCGCCCAACGCCTAAAGTAAAATCAGTAATCCCTCAGCTGTCCATGCCAGAACTAGCCATGCCCTGCATACCCCGGAACGGAGCGGGACGAGATGTATTTGCACCGGTATCCGTAACGAATTAGAAAATAAATAGAGTAACTCTGCAAAATCGGTCACCTCATCTCTGGGAACCGGGCCTCGCTCTTGGAACCCAATGAGTCTTCCGCCTTCAGGTAGAGTGAAACTTGACAATAAGTGTTCCAACAATGAAAAAGGAAACATCGGCATGACAATTCAGGTCGTTATGTCAGCGCCTTATCCAAATGCCGTTCGGACTGATTACTTACGGCCCACCCAACCATAAGTATCCTGCTCCCTATTTCCAAATAGCCGTGAGCTTTCGGACTCAATGCCACTTTATCCAAATTTACCGGTTTTTCCGTTTCCTTTGAACATTCCGCCTCCTTTTGTACCATATCTCTTCCCACATTATCCAGCAGTCAACCAGTGGCTACAATTTCTCCAAACCTGGCAGCCAATTTTAGGGGTCATACACTCAATATGCTTCATGTCCATGATAACGATAGTTTTGAGATTGCACTTTTCAATGTTTGTTTTCTTGTGAGCAAAATTACATCCCCCGCACTGGAATCTCACCCGAATGTGATCCTCGTAACTGAAACTTGGCTTACTGATAAAACTCCCCTCCGATGCACCTCCATAGCCGGTTACAACAAATTTGATATGAACAGATCCGAGAGACTTGGTGGTGGATGTCTTGCATATAGTAAGAACAATCTTGGAACATGCTTACTCTAACTTCATGTCCTTGATACGGTCCATGACTCCGTTTGGATCTCAATACCACGGCTTCAGAGGTAGCTGGACATTGATTGTGTCTACTGTCCGCCGGGCTATAACATGGGCAATGTTCTGTCACGCAACTGAAATCCCCTGCGCTGCCAAAATCATAGCGGTGGACTTCAGCCTACCCGGCACTTGTTGGACAACTCTGAATTTTTCTCCAAAATTATGCAGTTTTATCTCATGTATCCATACAGGCGGATGGATGCAAAGTGTAAAATCACCAACCAGAGGGAACGATATTATTGATCTTATTTTTCTTTCAGGCCTCCGAAATATAAAGGCAAATGTACATAGCCACTTTCCTGGTTGAGCTCATAAGGTCATAACATGTGAATTCTCGGTTCACCCGCATCACCATGAAATTCCTCAAAATCAATAATCTTCCCGAAATTAAAACTGGGACATTCTACACACCATCTTGCGTAATCAGAACTAGGATGAATTCTTCCTAACATCTGATCCACAGCTGGCGTCCGATGTGTTGTGCTCTAAATTATTCTGCTCTCCCGACACCATCTTTCTCGAGATTATCAAAGTTAGTGTGAGAAAGACCTATCGACATCAAAAAATGCAACGTTAATTCAAGGAGTTGCAGCTTGCCTACGAAAGGACCAATGGCCTCTACATTTTTCTCTGCCTCAGCCACCTCTGAAGCCAGCTACTAAGCGAAAAGAAGAACAAGCTGAAAAAGCAAGAGCTGTACGCTCTCAACTAGCCGAACAAAATAGCCTACCTCTCTGGCCTTATCACAACTCGAAACCTCCGTTATACAACCAAAACGCCATATTTGCTCCTATCAGAGATCACTTATATTAGCCCGCCGCGGTTATTCGCTGAGGCATTCAATAATTTCTTCGCTTCTACCCCAATAACAGGCTGCAGTAGTCCAACCCAGAATCTCACCTCCTTGACTGAAGATACCTTGTTAACCGTAGTATTCTCACCCAACGAAGTCAAAAGCTGGCAAATACCACCCGACCCTTGACCCACCCTGGAACCGATGGCCTCCCTCGGGCTCTATTCCGTCCTGGCTACCCTTACCTTGTGATGCTTTTGCTGAACCTATTTAAATTCTCCGAGGCACAGAGCTTTTTCGCATCCCAGTAGGAAACTTCCGTTACACTCCCCTTCATAGGAAGGGTGCCTTACATGACCCTGCTAATTACCGCCCCATAAACCACATTCCCATTATATCTAGGATAATGAAACAAGTAGGTAAAGATGAGGTTGCCAATTTTATCCCCATCCGTGGGTTAATAAATAAAAAACCAACACGGCATCTTTAAGTCTTTGTCGTGTCTGACCTGCCAACTTGATTTCACAAGTCTAATCACAACGTCGGATGACTCTGTAAAGGCGTTTATCGTTATCATCCTTGATATGGCAAAAGAATTTTATCGCGTGCCTCAAGCTCAGCTGCTAACCAAGGTTAAATCTTACCGCACAACTGACCCACCATTTTGTTGCTTGTCATCCTATCTAAGCATGAGATTGCAAGCTGTAAGCATTGAGGGTTACCTCTCATCACCCCAGCCAGTCACAAGTGGTGTTATACAGGGCAGTGTATCAGGCCCAATTTTTCTTCTCTGTAATAGCGATGTATTCAAAGCAATGCGCCATGGCACCACGTTTCTATTCACCGATGATATCAAAGCTGTGCATCACTTTGGACCACAGACCTTGGCCTATATTCTCATTGAAAAAGCTGACGACCTGAACGCTCTTCAAGTAGTATGCAACACTTGGAAAATGAGTTCTTCCGCTGCTGAGAACGCCATTCCCACTTATGAAGGTCAGGTTCCTCCTAGACACTAGCCCCAAACGGCCCGTAAACTCCTATCACTCCGTTAGCACGAGATCCCGGCCTACATTATTCCTTTACGTTCACCTTTCAAGAACAAGCCACCTATCAAGTGGGTAAGACCAAGAGAACGATAGCCCTAATCTGCAGAACTTTTAGAATGCGCGACAGCCAGCCTCTGATCTCTAAATCCCAAGTCAGACCGCATTTCGAGTACTGCCCTCTGGTATACACCCACATGTGCAAACCTGGTAGACTTTCAATCGAAAGAGTTCAGCTATCCTTCACCAAGCACTCAGGGGCTCATCACATGCTTTGAGCTACCAAGGCAGGTGTGAGCTACCAAGACTTGACCCCCTGTGGCCACGATGCATGAAACTCATTTTTTATCTTCTTTTTAACCTCCTACATTCCAGAGCACATACATTCATCACTGATCTATGTCCAGCTCAAGATTCACCCTACTCCCTTCGTAACGAAAATCATACTACGAAAGTTCCATACTGCAGGACAAAATTAAGAGAAAGATTCCTCATCACCGTCTATTCCCGTACTTGGAACAGACTGCCTGAAGGCATTCGGGCCTGCCAGACGCTAGACCGACTCAAAATCTTCCCCAAAAAATATTTAGATTTCGCCAAAGTACTACAATTAGCCCACACGTGCACCATGCTGGAACAAGCTTTTGAGGGTAACCTGAATTTTAGAATAGATAGAGAAAGCATGACCCGGGTAACATCCTTTGCAACGTCAGCACCACCTACTCCGTATGCCTTCTCCATCTCTAGCATGTTAGCATTTCTTAGAATGACTTACATCACCGACACTGCTCGTGTTAGATTCCCCCTAATTCTCGCGCTCTAAAGTCTCTTATCTATCTCCATCATACTTATTTCGCTTTTCTCGAAACAAACTGACTCCATTCCCCTTCTCTACTTTGCCCCGACTTTCCAACACCAAATCCAATTCCGGAGGCCACCATTCACATCCAAATCATCGTCCTTATTCCTAGTTTCGTTCATTATTTTTTCTTTCTCATTCGCTCCTAATGGCTCACAGCCCCTAATCTTCCCAAAGCAGTCATTATCCAAATTACTAGATTCTCTTCTCACAACTGACCGTTGATCCTCAGCTGGGAGCATCTCGGACAGCATCTCTCTATTCTTATGTTCCCAGACACCAACCGGCGTGCATCTCCTTTTTGCTGTCTTGGAATTATCCGGAGATAATACCGGCGAACTATCTTGCCTACACTTCCGGTTTAAAATCTGATACCGGCCCATCGTTCCATCGCTCAGTCACTGACCCTGTTCTCCAAGATCCCCCGCAATCTCTTAGACTACCCCATCCCTACGACTATGTGGTCCCGACGAATATAACCTGTGCAAATCCCGCCGGTGCGGGGCACGGTCTGATCCACCGCCTTGGCCTGTGCACATCGGGCTTGCAGGAAGACTGCAACGATGTGCGGGCGCAGCTAGGCTGATAGATCGCATCGCCTTTCTCCAGAAGTGATTTCCAGTTTGGGTGTCCAGCGCACGGTCAGCCCCACCCGCTAGTCCCGGTTGCAGTTTAAATACAAACAAACAAAACACTGTCCATACACTCGAAATGCTGCAAATGTGCTGCTGTCCCTTCTAATTAGCATCGACTCTCCATCGTGCTCGCTTCCAAATTCGCCATCATAACTTGCTGCATTTTAAGCCCGGTAAGTTTTACTTTCATTGGTGAATAATTATCGCACGCTGAAAAACACATCAACACTTTCCACTAGTTCTCCCTGTCCAGTTCCCCGCGGCTTCACGCTAGACTATTCACCAGTCTTATCTGTAAAAATATGACCATTCCCCAAGGTAAAGCTCACTCCTTCTTTGCTACTTTTACTGATATACTCAAAAACTAAAGCACTTATTTTTGCCATTCACTTCCGTAACACAATCTTCATACAGTGTATGGCACTGCCAAATATATCTCTAGAGATTCCCAGTAATCGATGATTCTGTGATTGGTTGCATTCTCTGTCAGTTCCGCTGTTTGCCACCTTAGGGCTGTTGCATTGCAGCATCCTCATTTTGCAAGGTGTTATGTTCCACAAATGAGTGTCTGCTAGGCACTTGTACTGAAGAGTCATATTCTGTCGCCATCAAGTGGTCCACCTTATGTAACGAATATGAATTGGTAGCCTCCTACCCGTCACTTCATCATTTTTGCCAGTTGTATCTTTAATGGTCCGAATATTCCCACAGGGCACATGGACAACAACACAAGGTGGCGAACAAGCTCGTTTTCAGTGATTCGCATTTTATATGAACAGCGTCTTTATGATGTTGTGGCTACTCGCCACTCATCGATTTATAGCCAATTTCCATCTTCATGTTCAAGCGTTATATATTTCTTACATCTGAAGGCAAACAACCTGCTCGAAGTCTGTCCGGCCACTTCTTCCACCGTCGCTTTGGCAACCACAGTTCTGTGTGTTGTCCGTTTGGCATATAACGGTCTCAACCGATACACGGTCACTTAACGTTACACCTGTAAGCCTCGACTGATTTTTCTTGTCCTTTCTGCGTAATACCACCTCTTTCCGTGGTCTAACTTCACACCGTCACCCCTATCATGCATTGCAAAACTCTATTGCTCGAATACATCTCCTTCGGGAAAGTCTCTTTTTCATGGTAACCATGTATCGGTCAATACGGTATGGTTCTCCGGCAGAGCACTCTTCCTTCCGTAGGATTTGTGTGAACCTTTACCACTCCCAATGCACTCCACACTTTGGCAGATCAATAACTTCCTACCTTCGGCCGACTTGATTATAAATTTCCCGGGCTGTTCAACAATAATTGACTTGAATGCCTTCTCTTACATTCAGTGGCGTGCACATAATTGCACAATCCTCCTAAAACTCTGATCCAGCTTTCAACTGTGCTGATCTATCTTGCATTGTGGCATGCTTCGGAGTTATCCGAAATAAACCATTATTATTATTATCATTATTACTGTTAATATTGTCAATACTATTTTGATATCGTCTGCTTTCAGAAGCCCCTGGAAGTCCATTGTGGTTGCCAGATCACTCACATATACCTGGAACAACCCCGGTCCCTGCACGGAAAATTGCGGCACACCACTGCATGTCTGGGCCAATGTACACCTGGTGTCCTCGACCTGTACGAGGACTGTTCTGTTACTTAGAAGACCCCCGATTCACCCCACATTCTGTGGGTCCAATCCAAGTGCCCTCCGTCTGCCCAGCGAGAAGCGCTGGTGTACCGAATCGGAGGCTCTTTAAAAGTCTAAGAACTAAACCTCTACTCACTCCCCCTGGTCTAATCTGTGAGTTACCCCATCTAAAAACGATAGCAGTTTAATGAGACGGGACCCTCCTTTGACAAACCCGCGTTGCTGAATAAAAATCGGCCAGTGAGTCCGTAGAAGTTCTGTCAGTCGCTCTATGACCCGTCCCTCTCGTACTTCGAGGGCGATTGATGGTAAACTTACGGGATGGTAGTTAGAGTCCACCCCAGTTTGCCTCCTTTGTGAATGGGAAAAACTTGCACCGATCTCAAATCATCCGGGATCTCCCCGGTGTCTAAGTATGCTTTGAACAGCCATTTTAGCCGTTCAGCCAGTACATTGACTAGGACTTTTAGAATGGCGGGATGGACACTGTCCGGTCTTGTAGCCTTATGGCTATTTAGACAGCTCTGCGCCAGTTCAACCTCCCCTTACTAATGTCGAATCCATTTATGATGGTCATCTTCTGGGTTACGGTGATCTCAAGCTGCTTCCCGGTCTCTTGTCTACATGCACTTTCAAAAAATTCCTTCACAGTGTGGGCCTTCACGTAAGCGCTCGTTGACTGCACTTCATTTTCGTTGACCACGCACCCCACGGCGAATCTTGCTGTGGCATCGGACTAGACATAGTTATAATAAGCCTGAGGATAAGTCTTCATTCTACGCCCTAGGGCCGCTCCATATCTTGCCTGACTTTCTCACTGTACCCTAATGGAAGGTTCAAGGGCTCGAGTACATTGCACCGAACACTGCTGCCCACTTGTTGACCAATAATGACGCCACTCTTTGCGACTCGCCAGTTGCGCCTTGGCGGATCGGCCCTTTCACCAAGGTTGTTTGCCAAGTCTTTTGAATCGTCTCGTGGGGCAAACTCTTCGTTCAACCTGAGGAGGTGGTCCCTGATGACGGACTACTCTTTTTCCACTGTCCGATAATAAGCGCCCCATCAACTATATTTGCAGCTTCCCCGGTTGCGTTGAGGTCTCGACACCCGAAGTTCCTCCGAATCTTATTGGGCACCCCAGGGAGCCCCTTGGATCAAAAACCTGACGACCACATGGTGGCTTCTCCCAAGCTAGGGGTGAACTCCAGTTCACTTACGTCCTCCGGGGTCCTGGTGAACACCAGATCAAGTACCATCGGTGTTCGCCATTCCCTGTGCCTGCTTGGCCGGTTGACCTGTTGAAGGAATGGTGTGCAGTGTACTAGCTCGAATAATTTCCTGCTACAAGGGGTGTCAGTTGAAGGAGGCAGCTTTCCTTAACTTGTTTGGGGGACTTGAAATTCCCCGTTATGAAAATCCGGCTCGATGTCCGAACAACGAATGGTCCTCTTCTGAATTATTATTTGGGCTGCAGCATATGCACAATATATCCATAAGAGATCCCCGAGATTGTTGACGGCATGGTAATGCTTCTATGTTTTTGGGTATGCAGAGCCTCTCCAGGTTGCTGTTCATGGTTTCCGTCTGCTAACAGTAGTGTTCCTCCCCCTACCCTGCCACCATCTCCGTTCTCCCGGTAAGCTAAGTATCCTTTGGTGGGTAGCAGCTCCGTGGTTGCACTTTGGTGCAACCACGTCCCCAATGTCGCAATGTAGTTGGCTGCAATAGTTTGAACCTCGAGTTCCTCCCTCTTGTTTATTTTACTGCCATCGTTGGTGTACTCTACTCTAAGTTCCTCTGTGGGAGGTATTGTTGCGCCCACCCGTAGGACATTACTAATCTTTTTTCTCGGCTGTCTCTCGGACTTATCACTCGATAGCCCTCCAGATTTTATCGTCACTGGATTGGGTGCTCGGAGAAGGAAGCCGGACTGATGCTTGTTCCGCTACCCCTACTGCCGTATTCCTGGCTCATCAAAGAAGGGCCAGTTACTTAGGATGCTCTTTGGTGCGGATGACGGGCCAATGCCGTTGGCTTCGCGCTCATCAAAGGGAAAGATGTGGTTCCTTTGTGAGTGAGGTTTCCACCGGAAGCGTTTCTGGAGCTTTTCCCTGGTGGTCGGCTTCCGCGCGCAATATTCTATTTGTGTGCCTAACAATTTGATTCGCTGCTGCTGTGAACCTGTCTCGGAAAAGTGGGTTCCCAAGCTCCACTAACACAGGTCTGAGGCCCTGATTTTCTCTTGCTTTGGCTGACCAGCAACTCAGCCAAAGAAAGCCCTTTAAAAGAGCACACTTGGGCACGCAAACGTGTCTCGGTAGGTTTGTGACCTGATGCCTTAGCTCCCCGAATCGCTGCCCCGATGACAGGCGGAACTTCTCGGTTATCCCCTTTATGACGTCGTATCTCTTCCTACCGGTGGTAATCTCTGCCAAGCGTTCGAATTTTGTCAGTTTTTGCGCCATGGAAGCAGCTTGGTCGCTTAAGATTCTGAATTCACCGTCTCTGTTGTTTACCGTATTTCGGAGTCCGGATATTTTGTCCAAAGAAGACCGCTTAAAATTTCCAGGCCTCTCTTTCACTTTCGTCTTTCGTGTATTAGTATCCGTGAGCTATGATCGATTCTAGATTGCTGTAGTTTCACAGCCAGGGAACAAGTCTCGTCCACTTAAATCTCCGCTTAGCAGCAATCCACATGCCCTTACAGGAATATTACAGGTCCAGTTTAAGCTGGGATGTTCTACGCACGGCCTGCGGTCACTAACGGAAGGCCCATTACACTTCTAATGGTACCACTGCTTGCATAGGCCCCAACAAATTCCTTTCTTTTTAACTCCTCACGGTACTTTGAGATACCGCACACGGACACAAGCATTCCCGCCGAAGCATGAAGTTCCATTCTTCGAGCTACCTGAGTTAAATTTCCGAAATGAATGATTGCTATTCTTTGAGGGAAGGGTAAAATAGTCGGACTCCGTATATGCCCCAGCGATGAAGACAGACAGGTTATACAACAGCTCGCCTTGAAGGCACCATCATCGGTTGCAGAATTCCGTTGGGCCACCCTATTTTCCATCTCATTATCTCTGTTTTCCCAGATTCCCGTCTGAAGGGCAGTTTGGAACCTTATCACAAGGTTTTCTGGACTAATATCCGTTGGCCTTTTTCGAGGTGTTCTACAGGACGAAAGTGGCCTAGACCAATCGAGCGTCCAGATCTTTGTGTGGTCAGCTGGTTTCCTTGGCTCCCTAAACTGCGCTTTGAATGGCCGTCTGAAAGGCAGGAGTTGCAAGGCAGTATCATTTTTGTAGACATAAGTTTATTACCAAAAATACCAATGGCTCATTACCTCTCCCCTCTCAGACAGCTAGCTCCGGAAACGTCATGTTCCAGAGTGAATCTAGAGCCTTTTTGAAAGTTGGCACCGTGCCGCATCCAACAGTATCCTCTGACCGTCTATTCCACAGGGGTGCATTTCTATTTGTGAAAAATTTAGCCCGTATGTCTAGCCTTGAGTATGCCCTCTGTAGCTTAGGACCGTCCCCCAGCGCAGCCCTCAGGGACAGAAGCGAAAAAATCATTCATGTCTATAGCCGACACACCCTTCATGATCTTGATACTTCTATTAAGTCACCTCGGTCCCTGAAAGTGCTCTGAGGAGGACAGAATAAGATCTCGTAGACGGTTGGCTTAAGGTTCCGCCCTCTGACACGTGAGCTTTCTAGTTGAAAATCGCTGAACCTTCTTAAACCACTCCTTATCCTCGAGCTTAAAGTTGCCCATGCCTACACACTATACTCCAGAAGAGGTAGCCCCAAGAGCTTGTAAAACGGGACGAAGACTTCTGGTCGTTTTGGTGTGAAGGTATTGTTCAACCTAGGTAATATCCCTCTGGCTATATTGGAAGCCTCTGGTACTGTCTCGAGTGCTTGAAGTCCTGCGTGACTATCACACCTAGGTCTTTTACCTCCAACACTCTTTTAAACGGAATGCTTCTCGCTCAATCTACGTTAGTGGTCAGGATTTGACATCTGGCGAGATTCACTGGTGAATCCCATCGTTCCACCCATCTGAGCACAGCTTTTGTATTCTGTGCCAAATCGCTCTTAGCTATCTTAGCATCATCTGCAAAAATGAAACGCGGGTAGCTCATTTCTTCCGACAGATAACTTATATAAATGAGGAAGAGTAAAGGCCCCAGTGCGGAATCTTGTGGCACATTACCGATAACCCTCTCCGGTCTCGATAGATAATCACCCACCTTGACACAGAAGCTACGATCCCTTAGAAAGAATGCTACCTAATCACTTGCTTTCACGCTTATCCCAATAGTTCGCAATTTATAGTTCAGCAGGCCATGACTCACAGTGTCGAAAGCCCAGCTCAAATCCAAAAAACAATTCTCTACTGTCTTACCTTTATCTATTTGTTTGCGGTCTTTTGTGGGAATATCACTATGTTTGTCAAACACTAACATTTTAACAAACCCCCGTTGCGCGGGTGTGATTAGGTCATCATTAACCAGATGCAGGCAAAAGTGCTTCCTGATAATACGCTCTAAGCACTTGTGAAACACTGATGTCAGGCTGACCGGCCCGCAGTCCTCCTTCTCCTGCCTGGATCCTGCTTTATGAGTAGCTACTACAATGAACTTGCTCCACTTCTCTGTCATCTTATCCTCCCTTAGAGAGGTTTCATACTTCTGGTAATATCCCCTGATAAGGTATAGAATACAGTCTGGATAAGCTCCGGATGGGTTGTATCTGGCCCGATTGTCTTGTGCCTGCACAAAGAATCCAGCTCGAGGAGCACCTGGTCCTCACTCACTGTGAGCTCACTTACTGGCATGCTCCTTATATCTGATCCCACCACACTTTGCATCTGATCCCGAAGATACATCCTCCTGAAGATCGCAAGTAAGGTTACTTCCTGGTCTTTATCATGGAGAACAATGCTTTCGTTGGACACTCCCAGGGTACCTACTCTCTCACGCGCCGTTTTCTTGGACTACACATAAAAAGCTTTTTATAGCCTGCCTCACTTGTTAGCTTTTTTCTTCACATGCTTGTACTTTTTTCTCAATGCAAGGCTTGTGCCCTGTGTCTTGCTGTCTTGTGAGCGGCCTATGCTTAGCGCGTGATATGAAGTTTGTAATGAGCCTATAGTCTTCTACGACAGGTTAATTCTCTAACAATTCTTTGCTTCCACCAGTTCTGCTGGCTCCTATTTCTTTGTTGCTTGACTGAACAAACTCCTCCGTCAGGCTATTAGCCCTCCTTTTTCGCTGTCTATCTATCCTTCACAGATGGCTCCGGGACTTCCAGGTACCAAGATATGCTCCCTGCCACGCCCTCCGTTGATCCACATCCACTCTGGAGTAGTTCCGGACCAAACTGGACCCTGGCTTGTTGTGCCTTACGGTGTACGTCCCACGCAGCACTCCACGATCGCTCCTCCACAATGGCTGCACTTTCACCGAAGAGGTAACTTCAGGTCGATAAGCTGTGACCAGCAGGCCCAGTGTAGATGAACGTTGTCTATCGCGGAAGCGAGCTGCATTTCTTACACTGGGAGAGAGGGCGTGGCTGTGAAGCCATTTCGCCAGAGCACCCCCAGTGGTTCCCCAGGGGACACATTCATTGTCCCAAGTTATATCTGAGATGTTCCCTTCTCCCAACACGATAAAGCGCCGTGAGCTGCTCAACGTCATCTGTAGAAGCTGGAGTAGTTCAGAGCCTCCTTCACCATCTGCTTGCAGGGCTCTGTAGACACAGACTAGCCCTGCTGGTCATCTGCCTAGGTGAGCTCAGAAGCTCGAATGTTGGGCGTTAAAAATGTAAATGAGGCCTCCCCCTGGTTATAATCAGCTCTCGCGAAAACGAGTACCCCTTCACCCAACTTACCGTCTACTCTGTCTTGTCTGTAGGCGGTGTAGCCATGAGGTTGCATGGGACTGCGGTCCTTTTTTCGGCCATGCCTCCGCGATGGCCATAAGCACTGATCCACTCGTTCTAGTCGGAATTTCTCCCACCTTCCTTCCAAGCTACAGGCATTTGTGTACTTTATGGCGGCACCTCCCGCCGGGTTCTCCGCTTGGATTTTTCCCTTTTTGGCCGTTGTACCCTCTGGAGCGCTTCCCGAGGGGACACCCAGATTTTTGCCTTACCAGACACTAGGCCCTCACTTTCCTGAACTTTCAAGGCTACGCCTTGCAACACAAAGGTAATGCTGTCGAAGGAAACTCCTGGGGCTCCCTCTGTCTCATTGATTGGAGTTCTGTTGTCTCTTGAGAGCTTCAGGGACCTACTCCCGCTCGACGAAGAGAGTGTTCGTGTAATGACAGCTGCCCGGGTTTCATCCGTATTAGTACCGCTCCATATGATCTGGATTTGCCTCGCCGCCACTTCCGGTTCCACTTCGGTCACACACCCTCCCTTGAGAGTACCATGCAGCTGAGCGTCCACTCGCTTTATATCCTTTGGGTGCAGATTTTTACCTCCTGCCAGTTAATCTTCAAGGACTTGATGGCAGTTTGGTTCGGATCAGTTCAGTTCCCACACTACAGGTGATGGCCACGGCCAATCGAGCGTCCAGAATTCCCCCTATGATATGCACTACATTTATGCACCCACCACTTTGCTGTGCTTTTCGTCAAATGCCCGCTGAAAATGGGAGGGAAAAGGGAAGCCTCATCACATACCAACTGCGAGAGACACTATGCATCGTGAGCGTTCACCAAGACAATAGGCAAAAACGAAAACTTCGAATAAAATACACCCCAGACGGACCACATTGCTATCCGTCATCCATCTAGTAAACATACGCAAAGCTCGCTACAAGGAAGTATCTCGTACCACTTCCAATCTGCGGCACCTTTGAAGGAATGGACGGCTTCCAGGTCCATCATTCCATCAGGCAGACCGTTCCAACTGTTTACTATCCTGTTGCTGAAGAGGTGCGATCTAGTCATCAACCCATCTCGAGCTTTCTTTGGCTTCTTTTCGTGTCGCCTTGTTCTTGAACCTGAAGCCACTTGGAACAGACTATCCGGCCTGAGACCTGAAGAGCCGTTCCTCACCCTGATCGTTTCCACAGGATCCCCTCGACATCTCCCCCTCCCCAGCAAGAAAAGATTTAGATCATGGAGTCCCTGTGTATACGTCTCACCCGTCTGCCCTTCAAACACACGCATATTGAGACGTTGGAATTCTAGGCAGGAGGAGTCCTTTATGTAGAAGGGTGACCAGGCCTGCATGCTACCTTCTAAGTGAGGTCGTACTATAGCCACGTGAATGGGCACAAATATTTCCGGCTGCCGGCAAGACAATGCTTGTAAAGTTTATTCCGAGTGTGAGTAACTTGTGGCCCATTCAAAATGAATCCCGAAGCCAGAACAAAGTTGATTGGTAGTTTCTACGGTACTGGATCAACAAGTTATACACATATGAATATGAGCAACCCTCTACTGTACTGCCAAAATATCTAGCAACGAAAACCAGAGTTCAACAAAGGTCAATGTCAGGTACCACCGTCACGGCAGTCCAAGTTCAAATCAAAATTATACCATTTTACGTGAGCAAAATATAAACAAACGTTGAAGTGTAATGATTGATGCATGCTGTGCTTGTTCGGCGATCAATAAGAGAAAGAGCATGGCCCCAACAATACAAATATATGAAAACGGCTAGAAAGGATTTCTACGCATGTACGTCAAACAGCCCACCAAATCCTCTCATGAAACTGTCAACATCCAAGGAGAAAATAAGGGTACTGATTAGCCCTGACCTACGCGGACCCTAAGTCAGTGCATACGTAGGTCGCTATGGGCTTCGTCTATTGTTGGCAAGTTGCAGACAGGCCTGCAGGTTTTCTGTAGGTTATGCTCTATCCCTCGATGTCTCCGAGTTTAGTCTGAGGAAGATACGACAGTATTCGTATCCAAAAAAGTGCCTCAAAGGAATCGGGATGCATAGACAGGTTACGGAAAGTAGAGGAAGAAGGCTTCCCGAGTAAGAGCAAAGTACTTGATAAAATGGAGACTGGGAATTCTCGATGGAGAATCGAGTTGGCTACAGGGCACCCGAGCATCACGGGCTCCAGGTGTAGTGTTATCACCTTAGGAATATGTTTGACTCACAACTTATGTCCACTTGAACACAGTTTGAATAATAATACAAAAGGTCAACAAAAGCTTGTTCAAGAATTTCCGCTACTCCACGGACAGTGTCGTGTCTTGTGCTAAACTGAGGCTTCGACAACTAACTTCGTTGTAAATCGTAAACACTATACGAAATAAGACACAAATAAACTTCAAAGACTGTGAAAGTCCGGAACTACAGGAGAATGCATGAGGGATAAATAAATAAATTCAGCTTCATCAAAACAGAAAGGAGACAAAACTTGCGAAATGCAAGAATTCTTTCAATCTTCTCAGTCGGGTACTTAAAACGTGCGAGATCTTGTTCGAAGGGGCCCCAAGATAAGTGAACCAGTAATAGAACAAAAGGCCTGAGAAACGAATGCGCGACGGAGTAGGGGCAGTGGAACTGGAGAGCTGCATGCCAGCAGACATTTGAACAGGTGAATGAAGCGGGTGGATGCTAATCGGGACATTACCTTATGGAAAAAACCACAGGGGAATCGCGGAGCCAAGAAAGGATAATATGGTGGTGGTGACTAGATTAAAAAAATGCTACTGTAAATAAGCTAAGTTTGGAGCGGCAAGTTCTAATATGCCGATTAGTCATGCGTGCGGGTGTGACTGATGCATAATGGCATTGGGCATGAGGGGGAGTACAAGGAGTGATTTACCAAAACGACAGGCAGTGGTTACAAGAATGCTATCAATGGGCATCATGAGCAGAGGGTAATACCAAGTGCATATAGAATAGAAGCCGGCAATGACGGGAGGTGGAAAAAGGGAAGAGTGGTTAGGACGATAGTGATTCAATGCAATGAAAGCTGATGCACAGAAAGGTGATAGGAGAAATGACAGAACGGGCAGGTGTGCATACCGTGGTAGAGCGACAAAAATGGGAAGCGGTAACATATGATAAGAGTTATAGGTGAACAAACTTTGGCGGAAAAAGGATGAGGAGCATGCAATTTTCAACCGACAGCATTGGACTCGGTAGTCCGGGAAAAGTTAGAGGGTGTAGTCCACAACCGGTGCTATTGGGTGGGACTGGCCGTGCGCTGGGCACCCAACCTGAAAAACACTTAGTTATGTGAACACATGAAGTGTGATCGTTCAGCCCTATTGTGCTCGCACCTCGTTGCAGACGGCCTGCACGCCCGATGTGCGCCTGTCATAGCGGTGGATCTGACCGCGCCTCGCACTGTTGGGAGTGACACAAGTGTTAGTTGGTAACCGCAAAGCGACCGCGATAGGGGTGCGTGATCCAGGATCGATTGGCCAAGACGTGAGACTATGGACAGGAAAGCCAACGGGAACGGCGAGCGGTAGGCCACCGTGTAGCAATATTATCCGGGTGCACCTGCCAGGGAGATGGTAAGTACAGTGCTCGAAGTGGTTGGCCGTCACCGAGGATCACTGGAAAGGGAAAAAGGATGGAGAAGCGCAGTCTGTGTGTGCTCCAGCTGAGGAGCGACGGATACTGAGGAGAAAAAAATGAAAATGATAGATAACAGATGGACGTGAGTGGCCAACAGGGTTGTCTTGTGAAGGCAGGAGGTAAGTTTGCTATGGATGAGGGAGGGCAATAGCCGTAGTTCGCGGCACTAGAGAGAGGGGGTGTCGGGCATGGGGTTCGCCTAGTGGCTTGTGGCGCAGAGGTAGTAGGGTTACCGTGTGCGGCCTCTTTCAAAGGCTAGATCGATGGAGACGGGCTCATTGGTGAGCTAAGTAACACTGAGAACCGTCAAGTATAAAACAAGTGCGAGCCTGAAGGCGAACAATGAGGAGGCACTGCGCAGGCTAAAGGGAAGCTTATTTCAGATTTTGGAAAAGGCTGACAGAAAGAATCAGGACTTCTGACTGAGATTAGAATTAGGGAAAGGGAGAGAGAAGGCATGATGTCGGAAGGGGTAGTAGCAGGGGGCAGCGAACGAGATAGGATAAGAGGTGTAGGCCTGGTTATGGATTATCTTAAGGGGAAAACCAGGTTCAGCCCCATGCGACGAATCCACAGAGGCTCAATTTGTAGGAGCTCACAGCTCTGGCGGTATGTTAGAGCTATGGATGCGCCTAACAGCGTTTTGGTGAAAGTACTCTGAACATCCTCAGGAGATACAACAGAGGAACGTGGCCAGAGGCTGGAGGCAATGGGACATTATTCTAGGAGCGGTCTCACATGTAAGAGATGCATGAAAATGCGACTGGCTGGTATTAAGAAACACCGATTGATCAGGCCTAGGGTTCGCTTAGCTTTGGCGATTCGGAACGATGCCTGTTCTGAAAAGTTAAAGGAAGAAGAGTAGCGTACGCCAAAGTCGGTAACCATGGAGTGTAAAGAGATGGGCAGGCCGTTCAGACAAATTTGGCCGGGTGGTACAGTGCACTTGTATGGTAGGAGGAAGCTTTTCTCCGCAGAGAATTTCATGAACCACGAGACGCACAAAGCTTAGAGAACGAGTAAGTCACGCGATATTTTGCACATGGTCACGGATAAGTCATTAGGGAGGAAGAAGTACTCTATTTTTATATCGTCGGCGAAGAGGAAAGGAGTGCCTTGTCGAATAGAAGAGAAAATGTCATTGATATAAGTAAGGAATAGTAATAGGCCCAGGACACTGCCTTGGATGAAGCCGCTAGTAATTGGTTTGGCGGGAGATAAGTGGCCGTCAACGAGCACAGCTTGTGATCTGTGAGAGAGATAAGAGGACAGCCAGGAGAAGACGGGGTCAGTAATACCAAGAGACCGGATTTTGGCTAACTGATGCATATGGGGAACACGGTTGAAAGCCTTGGACATGTTGAGGTACAGGACGATTACAGAGTTGCCGGCGTCGGCAGGAGACGATAGGACGTTGAGAAAGTCAAGCTGGCACGAAGATCAGGAACGGGAGTTCAAGAAACCGTGCTGACCATGGTCTAGCAGGTTGTTGGATAAGAGGTACTGAACAACGTGTTTTTGATAATTCTCTCCATGATTTTGCAGACTACTGGGGTTTGGTTAATGGGCCAATAGTTATATGGGTCGTCTAGTGCACCCTTTTTGAAGCGCAGAATTATAAAAGAAGTTTTCCATTGAGGTAAGACGAAAATGTGAAGCATGGAGGTGGTGTATACATTTAGTAACAATAAAGGTAGGTCAGAACCACCGAAACGGAGGGGGGCCGGTGGGAGATCATCTGAGCTCGGCACCAAGGAAGGTTTGATAGAGGAAAGTGATTTTTCAATTTCTAGATGGATGAAGAAGACCGATGGAAGTGAGGCTGAGGAGCAGGGATGGATTGTAGGAGGGTAAATACCAGGAAAGTTTATAAGGGAGGAAGAGAAATGCTCATTGAAGGCCTCAGAAATAGATGCTGGGGTATCGGCGGTAGATGCGTCGTAGATGAGGAATTTGGGCGAGGTATGATTGCAGTGATTGGACCTTTTACCAAGCAGGTTTGACAGGTAGCCAGTTTTGTTCGGGTGTGTTAGGGCGATGGCCTCTTGCCTTTTCAGATGAGAATCGGCCATGCAACGCAGCTTCAGTTGTAGCTGGTTTATGCGCAGAATAATTGTAAAGTCGTGTGATCTAGTGAAGGTAAGCTGCAGCTTAGCCAGCTTACGCTTCTTAAATGACAGGAGTGAGCTGCTGGACTTGGGGTGTGGATCGGTCCATGGGTTGGCGGTACTTCAGCAATGTGGGAGGTTGGAGTAGAGAGAGCTCACAACAGTGAGGGGACCAGAGGGGAGAAAAAATGTTCCAGTTAAGGGAACGGATTATCATTGGTACTAAGGGCCAGCTACATGAACGGTAGGAAGTCGGAACACGGGGGAGGATTGCATCGGATGGGAACAGCTGAAGCAGCTGAACTTGCATCTGACAGTACGATGGTCACTGCCCGGGAAGTGATCAGTAATCTAGGTGGTCATATCACGAACACCAATGAGAATACTAGGTCCAAGATATTGTTCCCCCTAATGGGGCAGGAGACATGTTAGGTCCATCCACCAAGACAGACACAAGAAAGGAAGGTGGAGAGGGTGGGAGGGCTAGTATAAGAGGACCAGCAAGTTGAAGGAAAGTTAGAGTCACCCGCAATAATTTTTGCACTGGCAGGGTAGTCAAGCGCAGCATTAAAGACATCCACGGCAGAGTCAATTTTTGCAAGCTCCAGACCCGGGGGGAAGTAGACGCAGCCAAGGAGGAGGTTCTGGCCGGAGGCGTGAATGGATAGCCATAACGAATCCTCAATAAGGAGAAGAGGGGGGTGGTCGATAACACTAGCGTGGATAGTGCATTTGACAAAGGCTAAACAGCCCCCTCCACGCCTGGACTGGCGGGTGTTCGAGAAGCATTGATACCCAGGTATGCGAACAAGGTCAAGCGAAGCATCATCTGACAGCCAGGATTCAGTTACTAGTATAATGTCAGCGTTTGAGGTAAATGCCAGGGATCGCAGAGCCGGTATTTTTCTAATTATTGATCGAGCATTATTAAGAACTGGTAGGAATGAGTTCAGTGTCGGTTTGCGCAAAGCATTGATACCAGGTGCAAGACTATTGGGATCGCTGTGGCGATAGGAGTTGGGTCTCAGTGGGGATGGAGCGTCGGTAGAAGAGGGATGGTGGACATTGTTGGATGGGGGACAAAAAGTAGGCAAAGCTCTAGCATGGGGAGCCGCTGATCGCTGTGGGTGATCAATACGGCGGGTGTGCAACACACCGCTGATGTGGCCCGGAGGTGTGTCACGCGGTACAGGTGGAGGGGGCACGATATGGCGAAGTGAGAGGTTAAGAATATCTGTCGAAGTGGGGTGGACAGGAGGGAGTGCGTGGTGTAAGGTGCTAAGTGACATGACATCGAGTGGGGAGCGATCAGTGATATGAGTCTGTGAAAGTTTATCGAAATGGTCCATAGGGCGATTGACAATTTGGCCACGGGTGCAGGAGGCACCGGTCAGAAAAAACGACATGTTGACTACAGGTAACCTACCTGCTGCGTAGAGTCAGTATAAGGCCGGTAGGTCGGTATGGGGATGGAGGTATGTGGGAGAGTAACTGGGAAGTGTTGTGGGGTGGGGGTGGGATGAGAGTGGCGAGAAGTTGGAAAGGTTTAGAAGCTCATGAGGGGCATGGGAGCCGGTAAGTGGGGAGGTGGGGCTAGGAAGCGCATACAGGTACGAACCTGGAGTATCTGCCAGGGTAAGTGCGTGGTACTTCAGGGTTAGACGAGGGTAGGTGGAGGGGAGCAGGGGGGAAAGGCGAAGGCATGCTGGGGCTATAGTATGGAGGGTTGGTGTCTGGGGGGCAGGGAGGGATTTAGGGTAGCAGCGGAGATGGAGGATTGGTGTGACCCATTCGATCAGAAAAAGAGAAAGACAGTGGAAGGGGTGCGAGGCAATGGAATGGTGAGTGGCACTGGCAAGGCTCTGAAAGTCACTCCTACTCAAAGGAACGCTGGCTTTAGATGGATCTGGATGGTGGCCCAACTGGTTTCCACCCGGAGGTTCCGAGAGTACGCCATGAGCAGATGCCCATCGAGAGTGGGGGCTAATGTGTGGGGTGATTAGTTGAACAAGTGCCGACCTGTTAGGAGTACCAGGTAGGCTTATGGGAGGATTGAAGCGGCGCTTATGACGATAACAATGAGGTGTCGCGGCTGGGCTAGGAGCTGGTGGGTAGTTGGTGGAGTCGTTAGAGCGATAGCGGTGGTTGACAACACTTGTCAACGGCTCGGAGGACGTATTGGAAGTAGTACGGCGAGGGTTTATGATAGTATCAGGGTCTTGTCTTGGCTGTGAGGCTATGATGGGGGAGCGCGGATTTGTTATTAAGGTCGAGTGTCGCTTGGGGCCTGTGGTCGGGGGGCGAGAGCTACTAGAAGTAGGGGCTACTGGGGGAGATGGTAGAAAAGGGTGTTTGTGTGGAAGCGGAACCGGAGGTGGGGAGTTTGACATATCTAGGTCGACAGTTTGCAGATAGGCAGGGTGAGGCGTTGGGCTCGCCTTTGACTTCTTGACAGAGGGGCATTGGGTAACCTTCACGTCGGTTACAGTGGGGTCAGCCTGCATGGGCAAGGCGGAGTTCATTCTCGGCGACTGAAGTATTTCCCGTTGGAGGGGGGTTTTATCAGGGAATATTTTGATGTCTTTATACTGCGAAATGGCAGCACTTGTCGACTTGTTGCTAATGAACACTCTAGCCGTTAGGTCGTCCATGAATTGAAATAGCAGGAAGCAACTATGTCGCTGGGACATTTTACGAAGCCTCCTGCAATGGAATCTATGGTGAGCCATATTGCACGAACTTAGAATGTTGTGCTTCGCTAAGGAAAGTGGTAAGCGGTCCGGAAAATAAAAACCACTGCTTTTTTAGAGTTGATAATGCGGTGGTATATCTCAGTAGACACAGAGTTGAGGAGGTGTCCCACCGAAACCAAGTTCTTGGGCGATGTAGCGGCTACAGGATCAAGGAGAGTAGCCAGGGGTGAAACCTTTGGAAGGACTCCATCAATCAGCTCGACCTTGTTCGACAAAACTCTGCTTAAGGCCTTTAAGACCATTAGAAACTTCGCCGTCGATGTTAACGAGGGCGACGGAGCACGGCCTGGATTTTGGGAGGGGTTGGGTGTGTTTAGATTTGCCCGCTTTAGCAATACCGATTTTCCGAGCACTGGTTGGGGACCGGGATGGCATGATAAGTAAAAATATATGGCGGAGGTATAGAGGTGGCAGGAATTCGGTCAACTAGAAAGAGACAAGCCAGAGGTCTGAGAAGACCAGGACTGTGCCTGGGTGCTATGTGCGCAAAGGTCTAGATAAGACCTATGCAACAATGTGGTAGTGGAAGTGATATATATGACCAACTTTGTATATACTTGGGATTAGGAGACTTGGGACGATGAGGGATAGTGAGATAGAAGAACTTTTGCTGTGCGGTGTGCACAGGTGCAACTCCACAGGATACGGTAGGTACTTAACTGTTGCTTGGAACAAAACAGCAGGCTGTGCGGGGCGGTATATTGTAGACATGGTATCAGTGGGTCGGGTGGAACAAGAGTGCGCTCTTATGGCAAAAAAACAAATAAATGGAGACACAGTGGGACAGAAACTGCAGAAGGTGCACCGGTGGATGCGTAGCGAGAATGAGGTAGGAGTTGGGTTATAGGGAGTGGAATGTAAGAACGCTAGATGGATCTTATTGTGGCGAGAATCAGGGGAGATTTGCTAGGTAAGCCATGTAGAATGTTATTAAATGGAATTGAAGCGATGAATAACCAACGTAATTTATAACTCTAACTCGCGATAAGTACTAGCAGCTTCAAGTTATTGTACCGCAGTTGTTTACACAACTAGGTCACTATTTCGGGTAATGAGGTGATATAAACTAGGGCGGACAAAGTTACAAGTGTGAACAGTGATATAAGCAAAAAAAAGAAAACGAGACAACCTGAACTTCACTTTGGCGTGACCTTGGCCTTGCATCTTGCACCACGGTGCCCCTTTCCCTTTCACTGATGACGTTAAGATTGTCTATGAGTTTACTTGTCAGAACCTCAACATTATGCTGGATGAAATTTCTAGTGACCTGAAGCGACTCCGGGACTGGTGCAATTCATGGAGTGTGGACTTCTTGACCTCGAAGAGCTGCTACACGACCTTCAGATGTCAAGTGGCCCCCGGAACTCTGTTTATCCACGACCTACCCATCTAGTGCAGCCCTTAATTTCGAGATCTTGGTCTTCGATATTCTTGTAGCTTTAGGTTTTCTGATTATGCTCCACTCCAGATTGCAAAGACGAGAAGAACCACTGGTCTCATCTGCAGAGCTTTTCGGCTAAATGATTGCAAATTGCTCACTTACAAGTCCCACGCCAGGCCTCTCCTTGAATACTGTCCTATTATCTTCACCAACATTACGAAATCTGACTGCATCTCTCTGAAGCCCGTGCAATGCCAATTCACCAAACAATTAGTGGGATTTTCCTCCAGTTTGTAATGCAAGGATCCATGCATCGTACTCAGTCTTGACCCTCTATGGCTGAGTGGCATGAAGCTCAATTTATGCTTCCTGTTTAAGCTGTACCACCGTACGGCCTTTTCGTGTACTGAACCATTCGTCTCACTACCTCCACGAATTATGCCCCACGCCATCGATCACTGCAGCTCTCTATTCCCAGATCAAAATTAGCGTTTATATCTAACTTGGTCCTTATAAAACATTCAAAGTAAAGGAATAAACTCCCGCTAAACATCCCCGGCAATTGCTCATTTGCTCAGTTCAGAGGCTCGCTGAATCACTTCTTGACTGTTTTCAATGTGATCCTTCTTCCAGCCAGACCGTCACCGGAGAGTTGGCCTACGGAAACGGGTTTGATTACTGGGATTACTGCACTACAACTTTCATTTCTCGTCCGATGACAAACGCCAGGGCAACCATTTTTTTACGTCATACTGCACACAATCTATACTACGGTAGCTACAGTTTGCTGGCTTTTGTAACTATACCTAGTTTAATCCTTGCTGGTTCTCCTAATCCTAGACAATGTTTGTGTTCCATTGCCAACCAGTATAAGGTTCTTAGCCGTAGATTTCTCTGCAGCAAATAGGTATGTGGCTTTGGACCCTAGGACACTGAGTTCCGCCGTTCACAACTTTACTTGAGCTTTTCACTCCTTCACCGTTCATTTTGGCTACCACCGACCGTCTGGTTTTTATGTCCGGTCTCATTTCACCTTTCTTAATCATCTAATTCCAGAATCTCTTATCCCAGACGCCCACCTGCTGGTATCTACTTGGTGGCCTGTCCTTTCGTCTCACCTCTGTATCTACCATCCACCAACTACTATCATATTCCCTCTTGTGTAGCACACCATTTCCCATCAGCAGAGCTAAACCCATCTACATCAGCTAGCCCGGAATGGCCTCTGATGGTCTTAGGCATGGTCTGGCGCTGCATGAGACTAATACACGTAAGCTAGCCTGCGCTCTACAACATTCGTTGTCCTGCTCCTTGTGTTTCCTAAGTCCCACCCTGCATTTTTCCAGTCCATGCTAGCGAAACCCCTGACGTCAACGGCGCCCCCTCGTCCGTGGTTCCTAATAATGGCACCGCATATTACAGAATCAATAAGTCAATATATTTTGGTCAGCGTAACAGAATAATAATGTGCCAGCATAAGCGGAGGTTTTCCACTCCGGTTTCTGTCGCGATTTCATTTTTCTTTCGAATGGTATCCGGCTTGAAATTGGTTCTTCACTAATTCAAGGCCTTCAGGTTGCACTCCCTTTTTTCTGAATGATACGGGTTATTGAACCTGAACCTAAACCCACCTTTTTATGGATTGCCGTATCCTCCACATTCATCAACTTTTCCGAGTGCACCTTCACACAGTTTGTTCATGTCTTCCTGCTTCATGAAGCACTCCGTTCATCGAAACCGGGAATACCCGTTGTTCCAGGCCCACATAGTGTTTATAGGGAGCCGACTTCTCCATATTCATCGAAGTTCACGATTGTACTCCCAAACATTTCTCTCATTTCTCCATGTTCAGAACTTGTTCCGTTCACAGAACCTCAATAGGGCTCCGTTATCCATGGCTTGCATCATTGTGGTTTATAACGCTTCCTCAGCGCTATATATTCACGACATATTCTGTATCTACACGGGCCACCACCAACCAACTCGAATTCGAAACCAAACCGCATAAGCCATGCAAACCATTATAATTTCGATCCATTCAAACTATTTCTAGCTATATTGTTTTGTGTCTGACGTTTATGACTCCATTTCTTGAAATTCGTGCATAGTTCATTATTTTGAGTAACGTTGTACACCATGATCATGCGCTTGCGCGTGCTTCTCGAACATGGTCGAAAAATATACCATTATTTTTGTCGTTATTAGTATTATAAGGATATTAGACTTAGAACGACAACCGTTATCAGCTAGATAACAGACCCGTGAAGCAAAAGAGAAGTTTAGACAGAACGAGCGTGAGCAGGTCGTCGATTGCCACCTATCCGACAGACCAGGACACAACAAAATGGGAAACTCTGCGCCGGTCGTCGAATATAAAACACCAACGCCACCAACGATCGATCTGCGAAGAGTAAAACGGACAGACTTCGACGGACTATCTAAACACTACTGTACGTTCATCAGACGGTCCGAAACTCTCGTCGAAAACAAGATAACCGACTCTGGGCAAAGGCTTCTCTACCTGATTCCTCACTGTCCAGGCCGAGCAAGAGACGCCATCGACGGGTGTACCATGCTCGACCTGGAACAAGGCTACACCCGAGCAAGGAAGATTCTCAGTGACTTGTTTAGCCAACCGTTCAAAGTAGCCCGTAACCTAATAGAGGGCGTGATGGTGGAGGCAAAGAGAACCGAGTGTAACAGCCGGTCGTGTAAAATCCCCCTTTTTCCCTCGCGATTCAGTGTTTTTCCCAACATCACTCATTTCCATACACTATTGACTTGTCTTTACGAACTGGTTGTTTTTCTGGACCAATTGTTGTTTGTTCGCGCCCAGAGCGTTACTTTGGCACATCCTTGTTCAGGACCTGCGTGACGCACGTGTTGTCTGCTCACACGCTGCTATTCGGTTTCTCGTTGTTGAGTCCTTGTGATCGTATTATTGAGGTTTGTATGTTGTTTATGTCATTGTTTATTTTAATAATCTAGTATCGTAGAATATCACGGATAATCGTCTTCTGATTTCGGGATCCGTTGCGAATTTGGCTACGCATTGCTCAAACGTTCGTAACAATACTCAATAGATCAATTTTGGACCGAGGAAAAATCACGCAAAATGCCAAGGAAAGGATCAAAGGCAGTCGAACCCGGACAGGAAGTAATACGGCAAGTCTCTGGGGAGGTTTTGGGTACTTATGATTCTTTAGCTAATGCTAGATCGCCTAGTCCTGTCAGTGCTAGCTCATGTGTTATTGAAAGCAATATTGATCGTAAGGACGTTGATTTATATAAGCTGAGAATAATAGAACTAGAGCAACAGTTACTTTCGGCTAGACTACAGGCGCATGAAGCAGAGAAGTGTACACAGAAACAGCGAGAGCATGAGACCAGTGACTTCGACACTTCCGATAGGTTAGGGTGCAATAAGGTAGGGAACCCCACGCCGGTCGCCGACTACAAACCACCATCGATCGATCTGCCTAGAGTGGAGTTAACGGTTTTCGACGGGCGAGCTGAGCAATACTGCAAGTTCGTCAAGCAGTTCGAGACGTTCGTTGAAAACAAGGTAACCGACCCTGGGCAAAGGCTTCTTTACCTTACTCACTACTGCCGAGGCCGAGCACGAGAAGCTATCGACGGGTGCACCATGCTCGATCCAGAACAAGGCTACACAAGGGCAAGAAAGATTCTAAGGGACTTGTTTGGCCAACCTTTCAAAGCAGCCCGTAACCTAATAGAGGGCGTGATGGCAGAGGCAAAGAGAACCGAGGGCGACGTCTACACAATGGCCGACCTGGTGATCAAGATGCAGAACTGCTCAATAGCCCTCGACCATTTAGGTTACAGGGCTGACCTAGACGCCATGCACACTTTGGAAGGCATAGTCCGTCACCTCTCTCCCGAACTACAGGGTCGATGAGCGGAAGAAGCTGAACGGATAAGCCGAAGCGACAGAGAAGCCAACTTCGAAGACCTGACTGAATACTTGGACAGGCAAACGAAGATAGCTGACAGCAGATTCGGCCGACTCATCCGGGACAGCAACCTAGCAAACAAGCCCGGTACTAGCCAAGTCCAAACCCCTGTACGGGAACATACAAAGTACCAGCCTCGGACCAACACACAAGTCATTTCACGAGATGCTACGGCGAAACCAAATTGCAGATCCTGTGGTACTAGCCATGGACTACCAGAATGCCCCAAGTTCGGCAACGCCACAATAGACGAACGGTGGGGAATGGCGAGGATGGCAGGAGCATGTTTCATCTGTCTCAACACCACGCACCGGGCAGCAGCCTGTAGAACAAGGAATCGATGTGGTTACGAGGGCTGCACGGGCAGACACCATCGGCTGCTGCATCAGGCAAGAGTAACCATATCTGAGGCGAGTACCAAGCCCAGCGTGATTTGTTCAACTTCACAATCTGCCAGTAAACCGGTACGTTTAGGCGCAGTGGCCGTGGGAGTAGTGACTCCGCCTGGGATAGTCAAGGCGTTGGCTTTCGTTGATAGTGGATCCGACACCACTTTAGTGAAAGAGCGGTTTGCCGACAAACACCAACTCGCTGAAGGTGCGACGTCGTTGGCAGTGAGCACGGTGGGCGGAACACAGGTAATGACTGCCGGTAGATTGAGGCTGCAACTCATCTCTCTAGACACTAAGGAGGAAATTGAACCAACAGAGGCATTCACGTTAGCGGATCTCCCCATGCAAGCACCAAGGTCGGTGAATGCAATCTCGACTCGGTGGCCCCACCTGCAGGATGTAACCGTTGTAGACTGGGAAGATGATGAAGTGGATCTCCTCATCGACTGCGACGTGCCAGAGGCGCATTGGGTGCTTGACCAGAGAGTGGGCTACCGCCAGGCACCTTATGCCGTACGCACGGTTCTGGGATGGATGTTATACGGTCCAGTAGGGGTACGTGGTTCCGTGAATTACTTATCCGCCGAAACGGACCGCATAGAGTATCATCTGCAACGGCTGTATGAAAAGGAGTTTCATGACATTGGAGACGAAAGACCGACGTTGTCTCAAGAGGATCACTTCGCTCTACAAACGGTGCGGCAAGGCACTAGAGGCCCTAACAAACAGTTCGAGGTTCCCCTCCCATGGCGCACACCGGACGACCCGTGGACTGACAACAGAAATTATGTTCTCCAACGATTACTACGACTAAAAAAACGCTTCATTCGAGACCAGAATCTGTGGGAACGATACGCGGAATTAATAAAGCAAACCAGAACCCTCGGTTACGTTGAAAAGGTGCCTGTTAACACCGACAGCAGAAGGGGTGTCTGGTATCTGCCTCACCATCCGGTTATCAACCCTAAGAAACCCAATAAACTGCGGGTGGTTTTCGACTGTGCGGCCAAGTTCCAGGGCAAGTCGTTAAACGATCGCCTACTACAGGGGCCTGACTGGACCACTCCACTGATCGATGTTTTTGTGCCGATTCAGAGTGGGTAAGGTGGCCTTGTCCGCCGACATTAGGGAACTGTTTCAACAGATGAAAATACCGGTAGGAGAACGAGACGCGATGCGTTTCCTGTGGTGGAAAGAGAGCGACCGGGACAACGCAGTGATGAATTATAGGATGACTATCCACCCCTCTGGAGCCATGTCGTCACCATTCTGTGCGAACTACGCCCTTCGGGAAGATGCGAACAAACATGGAGATCTAGTCCATCGGACGGTGGTAGATAGCTTCAGCAGGAACTTCTAAGTGGACGACTTACTTGGGTCATTCGATGATGTGGACTCAGCTCTAGCGCAGTTCAGGGGCCTGACAAGATTGCTGGAAGAGGGCGGCTTCCACCTAACAAAATGGATGTCGAAAGCTTCAGAAGTACTAAAGGTCATTTCGTTCCACGAAAAGACCGAAAGGGTAGGAGATTTGGAAGGCTCTCCACTTCCTATCGAAAGCACTTTAGAAATACAATGGGACGCGGAAACGGACGGCTTGGTCTTCGGGCTCAAGGTTCCCGAGCTGCCAATAACCAGTCGTGATATACTATCCGCTGTCTCTAGTTTGTTCGACCCGCTCGGTTTTGTCTAGCCCTGGCTACTACCCGGAAAGATCTTGCTGCAGCGGCTGTGCCGTAAGAAAGTTGATTGGGACCAGTCACTGGACCGAGGGGACCGGCTGGACTGGGAAGAATTTCTGAGCACTTTGAAGAAATTAGGGGACATTAGGATTCCACGATGTTTGACCTTTGGCCATACGACACGGACTGGAGAACTACATGCCTTTTCCGATGCATCCAAAATCGGTTATGGAGCTGTGGTGTACGGACGATGGTGCGCAGGAGATGGACAATATACCACGAGGATCCTGTTCGCCAAAGCCCGCGTTGCTCCACTGAAGTCGGTCTCAATCCCACGCCTTGAACTCAGCGCAGCCGTGTTGGCAGTCAGGGTGGTGCAAGCTGTGAAGAGATGTTTCGATCTATACATTTGATCGGTGAGCTTCTGGACGGATTCAACGATAGTAATTTACTACATTATCAACGTGCGGAGCCGGTTTAGTACTTTCGTTGCTAACCGGCTCACGATTATCCACGATGAATCAGCCACGCACCAGTGGAGTCATGTCAGATCTGGCGATAATCCGGCCGACCTGTGCTCCCGAGGTGCGAACAATTTCAGGCAACTGGACACGTGGACGAGAAGGCCAAACTCCCTGCAATTGCCCAAACAGGACTGGCCCGTGTTCGAATTAAAACCCCCTACGGAATTGGAACTGGAGATCAAAGGCGTAGTGATAGCAACCAACGTCGTCGAAGCGTCGTCCATTTTATCGCGACTGGTCAGGTTTTCTTCCTGGATGAAGACGCTTCGTTCGCTAGTTTGGTTAACCAGGTTCAAGAGAAATTTACTAGTCATGAAAGGGCTACGGCCCTCAGGTCGGATACGGGTCGGCCCGATAGGTCCCGATGAGCTACAAGCGGCAGAGTACGATATTTTCAGAATGATACAACGCGAGGCTTTCGCCCGAGAACTCAAGAGGGCGGAAGAAGTGGGGCTGACCAATGAAGACATGCCATCTCCAAGAGGCGAGCTGAAGCGTTTAAACCCCAAAATCATCAACGGACTGCTGCGGGTGGATGGTAGGCTGACCATTGCCCACCTGAACTTCGACACAAAGTATCCTATACTGCTGCCTGCGAGACAACCTGTAGTAGAGCTAATGATTCAACGCGTCCACGCCGTGGAGGGACATGCCGGGGAAAGTCACGTGACGAGCGTCATCCGAAAGCGTCTTTGGTTGTTGAGAGGACGAGAGACTGTAAAACGCGTAATCCGACGGTGTGTGCAATGCAGGAGACGCAATGCCGCAGCAGGCAAACAACTCATGGCCCCGCTACCAGAATGCAGGGTGACTACGGGCTGGTGGCCGTTCAGTGACACTGGGTTGGACTATTTCGGGCCCTTGTGGATCAAGTGCGGGAAAAGATTAGAAAAGCGATATGGATGTATCATGACGTGCATGAAATCACGTGCGGTACACCTAGAAGTCGCACATTCGATGACGACCGATTCGTTTCTACGGGCCTTGCAAAGATTTATCAACCGAAGAGGCGTACCGGCCGATATATACTCAGATAATGGATCGAACTTTGTGGGCGCTCACCGGGAATTGCAGCGTTGGCACAAAAACATAAACAGGGACGAACTGCAGAATCGAACCGTGGCCTACGGCATACGATGGCATTTCAACCCCCCACAGGCCAGTCACGGAGGCGGCATATGGGAACGCATGATCCGGTCCGCCAGACGGATATTGCTGTCAATCATGGAGCAGCAGCCGCCCGACGACGAGACGCTGAACACCGTCATGACTGAGGTGGAGCGAATCCTGAACAACCGCCCCCTGGTTCCAGTATTGAACGGCGACCCCACCCACCTGGCGCTCACCCCGAACGACTTATTGACGCTAAAGTCGAACGAGGGTTTCCAAGGGCCGGTAAGACTTCGTGGGAGCTACCTCCACGGGTGGAAGCAAGCAAACTATCTGGCCAAGGTCTTCTGGAGGCGATGGCTACGGGAGTACCTACCGGCTTTGCAGACTCGACAGAAGTGGCTGGCCAAAACAAGACCATTCAAAGTTGGGGACGTGGTTATGATCGCCGACAAACGCGCACATTTCAGCGCTTGGTCTTTGGGAGTAGTTACGGAAACCATCAAAAGCACTGACGGAATGATAAGAACGGTGAAGGTGAAGACAGCTAATGGAGTGCTCATTCGTGACATACGCAGTATTAACCTACTCGAGAGCGAAGATGGAGGAGCTGATAACCCTGAGGCCTAGTAAACCTTTTTCACACCAGTAATCGAGGTGGATAAAGAAACACCATATATACCGCACAATCTCCGTCAAACACGTTAAGGTGCTCGCGGTCCTTTCGTTGACATTACAGAAAGTTCTTTCCGATATGTGGTGATGAGTGCGATTCCATTATACATCCCGATACATACCCACATGCTACATTTACTCGTTTTTCTTGCCACGCGGTCTTTTGTTGACATTGCAGAAAGTCCTCCTTTGATGTGTAGTCATACCTGTGATTTCATTGTAACCCCGGCACACACACACACACGCACACACACACGCACACACACACACACACACTCAAGCACGTACATCCAGGACCGGACGGCCCCTTACGAGGACAACGTCTATGTGACCATTCACGCCCGCCATCGGTCATTTGGTCTTGTGGAAGATGTCGACTAGCCTCACGTCTATGTATCCAATGGATTAGGTGCGACCAGTAGTAGAACGTCGACGACGAGCATTAGACGCGCGCACTGACAGCAGGGCCTAGGCAGGTAGGAAGAATCAGTACCTTTATACCGAACCTTTGACTCTGCTAAGGATCCAGGAGGATTTTGGTGGGCGGTGTAACAGCCGGTCGTGTAAAATCCCCCTTTTTCCCTCGCGATTCAGTGTTTTTCCCAACATCACTCATTTCCATACACTATTGACTTGTCTTTACGAACTGGTTGTTTTTCTGGACCAATTGTTATTTGTTCGCGCCCAGAGCGCTACTTTGGCACATCCTTGTTCAGGACCTGCGTGACGCACGTGTTGTCTGCTCACACGCTGCTATTCGGTTTCTCGTTGTTGAGTCCTTGTGATCGTATTATTGAGGTTTGTATGTTGTTTATGTCATTGTTTATTTTAATAATCTAGTATCGTAGAATATCACGGATAATCGTCTTCTGATTTCGGGATCCGTTGCGAATTTGGCTACGCATTGCTCAAACGTTCGTAACACCGAGGGCGACGTCTACACAATGGCCGACCTGGTGATCAAGATGCAGAACTGCTCAATAGCCCCCGATCATTTAGGTTACAGGGCCGACCTAGATGCCATGCACACTTTGGAAAACATAGTCCGTCACCTCTCTCCAGAACTACAGGGTCGGTGGGCGGAAGAAGCGGAACAGATAAGCGGAGGCGACCATGAGGCTAACTCCGAAGACCTGACCGAATACTTGGACAGACAAACCAAGATAGCCGACAGTAGATTTGGCTGACTCATCCGGGACAGTAACCGAGTGAGCAAATCTATCACTAGCCAAGCTCAGACCACTTCATGGGAACATCCGAAATACCAGCTTTGAACCATAGCACATGCTATTTCACGCAAGGCTATGACTCAGCCAAGTTGCAGGTTCTGTGACGCTAGCCATGGGCTAATGGAATGCCCGAAATTCATCAGTTCCACGATGGAAGAACTTTGAGGAATGGCGAGGATGGTAGGAGCGTGTTTTATTTGTCTCAACACCACGCACCGGGCAGCAGCTTGCTGAAAAACGACCAGATTTGGTCACGAGGGTTGCTCGGCCAGACGCCATCGGTTATTGCGCCAGACGAGAGATGCAACACCAGAGGCGAACACCCAGCCCAGTGGTGTTTGTTCAAAGTCGCGGTCTACCAGTAAACCAGTGCATTTAGGAGTAGCTGCAGTGTGAGTGATGACCCCAACTGGGGTGGTCAAAGCGTTTGAGTTCGTCGACAGTGGATCGGACACTTCACTGGTGAAAGAAGGATTTTCCGACCAAACGGGCCCGCTAAAAGTACGACGTCGTTAGCACTGAGCACGGCGGGTGGAACACAAGTAATGACTGCCGGCCGGTGGAGATCACAGCTCATCTCCCTAAATACCAACAAGCCAGTGGAGTCAACGGAGGCAATTACACCGGCTGATCTGTCAATGCCAGCACCATGGTTGGCGAAAGCAATTTTGACTAGATGCCCCCCCCTGCAGGAGGTAAACGTTGTGGGCTGGGAAGACGACTAAGTGGACCTCCTCATCAGCTGTGACGTACCAGATGCACACTGAGTACTTGACCAGAAAGTGGGCAACCGCGAGACAGCTTTTGCCGTAAGCACAGCTCTGGGATGGATATTAAATGGTCCAGTAGAGGGACGCGGCTCCGTGAATCACGTATCAGAAGAAATGAACCGCATAGAGTGTCTATTGCAGCGGCTGTATGGAAAGGAGTTTCAGGACACTGAGGACGACGGACTATCGCTGTCTCAAAAGGACCACCCCGAGCTGCAAACGGTGTGGCACGGTACAAGAGGCGTTAAAAACAGTTCAAAGTTCCTTTCCCATGGAGCACGCCAGGCGACCCTTGAGTTGACAGCAGAAGCTGTGCTCTGTAACGACTACTTTGACTGAAAGAAAGATTTGCCCGAGACCAGGATCTGTGGGAAAGATGCGCAGAAGTAAAGAAGCGAAGGGAAGCTCTAGGCCACGTTGAAAGAGTCCCTGCTACCACCGACTAACGGAAGGTCATCTGGTACTTACCTCACCACCCGGTTATCAATCACAAGAACCCCGAAAAATTGCTGGGTGTGTTTGAATGTGCAGCCAAGTTCCAGCCCAAGTAGTTAAATGATCGCCTACTACAGGAGCCTCACTGGACCACACCACTGATCGAAGTTTTGTGCGGTTTCAGAGTGGGTAGAGTGGCCTTGTCCACCGATGTGGGTAAAGTTTTTCACCAGGTAAAAATACCGGTAGAAGAACGAGATGCTTTTCCTGTGGTTGGAAGAGAACAACCGGGACAAAGCAGTGGTAAATTATAGGATGACCCCCCACCACTTTGGGGTCATATCATCACCGTTTTGTGCGAACCACTCCCTTAGAGAATCAGCGAACAAACATGGAGATCTGGTCAACCGGTCGGTGGCAGATAATGTCAGCAGAAGCTTCTACGTAGACGGCTATCTTTAGTCATTCGATGACGTAAGCTAGGCCCTAGCTAAGTTCAGGGGCCTAACAAGATTGCTAGAAGGGGGCGGCTTCCATCTGACGAAATGGATACCGAAAGCTTCGGAAGTGCTCGAAGCCATTCCGTACCACAACAGGGCCGAAAGGGTCAGAGACTCAGATGGCTCTTCATTCCCTACCGAACGCACTCTGAAGGTACAATGGAACGCGGAAACGGACGACTTTGTTTTCGGGCCAAACGCTCCCGAGCTGCCAGTAACCCGTCGTGGCATATTTGCTGCCATCTCTAGTTTGTTCCATCGGCTCGGTTCAGTCTCTCCCTGGGTTTTTCCCGGAAAGATCCTGCCGCAGCGGCTTTGCCGTAGGAAAGTCGATTTGGACCAACCAACGGACGGAGAAGACCGGCTGGACTGAGAAGAATTTCTGAACACCCTAAATATACTGAAGGACATACGGATCCCACGATGCTTGCCCCCTGGTCATACAACACGGACAGAAGAAGTGCACGCCTTTTCTGACGCATCCGAGGTCCGTTGCGGGGCATTGGTATACGGACGATGGTGCACGGGAGATGGCCAGTATGCAATGGGGATCCTGTTTGCCGAAGCTCGAGTTGCCCCTCTGAAGAAGTTTTTGATCCCGCGCCTTGAACTCAGCGTAGCCGTGTTAGCGGTCGTGGCGCTGCAAGCAGTAAAGAGATGCTTCGACTTCTACATTTGGTCGGCTAGTTTTTGGACGGACTCGACGATGGTACTGTACTACATTAAAAACGTCAGGAGCCGTTTTGGTGCTTTCTTGGCAAACCGGCTCACAATGATCCACGACCAATCGGCCATAAACCAGTGGAAGCATGTCAGGTCTGGCGATAACCCAGCAGGTCTATGCTCCCAGGGTGCGACCAGCTTCTGGCAGCAAGGCACTTGAATAGGAAGACAGAAGTTCCCGCAAATGTATAAACAGGAATGGCCAGTGTATGAACTAAAACACCCTCCGGAATTGGAACTGGAGGTCAAAGTCGTGGTGATGACGGCCACATTCGTCGAAGCGTCATTCATTTTGTCACGATTAGTCAGATTTCCTCCCTGGACGAAGACACTTCGTTCACTAGTCTGGTTGGCTAGGTCATGATAGGGATGCGCCTCTACGGCCGGGTACGAGTGGATCCGATAATCCCAGATGAGCTACTAGCCACAAAACACGATATACTCAAGATGGTAAAAAATGAGGCTTTCAAACGGGAACTCGAGAGGGCGGCAGAACGGGTACTAATCGGCAAAGGAATACCATCTCCGAGAGGCGACTTGAAGCATTTAAACCCCAGACTCACCGGCTGACTACTGCGGGTAGATGTTAGGCTGGCCAACTCTCATCTGAGCCTTGGCACGAAACGTCCCATAGTGCTGTCGGCTCGACATCCTGTGATACAGCTAATGATCCAACACGTCCACACCGTGGGGGGGATTTGCCGGGGAAAGTCACGTGACGAGAGTCATCCGGAGGCGCCTTTGGTTGCTGAGAGGAAGAGCGACTGTAAAATGCGTAATCCGACGCTTTATGCATTGTAGGAGACGCAATGCCGCAGCGCGAAAACCACACATGGCTCCGCTACCAGAATGCAGAGTGACTCCAGGCTGGTGGCAGTTCAGCGACACCGGGTTGGGGTATTTCGGGCCCTTGTGGATCAAGTGTAGGAGGAAGCTGGAAAAACGATGCGGGTGTATCCTCTCATGCATGAAGTCACGCGCGGTACACTCAGAAGTTGCGCATTCAATGACAACCGACTCTCTCCTATGGGCCTTGCAGAGATTTATCAAACGAAGAAGCATACCGGCAGATATATACTCCGACAATGAGTCGAACTTCGTGGGCGCTCACCGGGAACTGCAACGCTGGCACAAAAACATGAACAGGGACGAACTGCAGAGTCGAACCGTGGTCTACGGCGTACGATAGCAATTCAGTCCTCCGCAGGCCAGTCATCGCGGCAGCGTGCAGGAACGCCTGATCCGGCCTACCAGGCGAATGTTGCTGTCGATCATTGAGCAACAGCTGCACGACGACGAAGCGTTGAGCACCGTCATGAATGAGGTCGAGAGAATTCTGGACAACCGCCCACTGGTTCCAGTTACCAACGGCTACCCCATCCATCTGGCGCTCACATCGAACGACTTATTGACGTTAAGATCAAACGATGGTTTCCACGGACCGATCAACCTTCGTGGGAGCTACCTCCACGGATTGGGGCAGGCAAACAATCTCGCCTAGGTTTGTGGAGACGATGGCTTCAATAGTACCCACCGGCTCTGCGAGCTAGAAGTGGCTGGTCAAAACAAGACCATTCAAGGTTGAGGATTTAGTGATGATCTCAGAAGAACACGAGCATTTCAGCGCGTTGCCTTTGGGCGTGGTTATGGAAACCATCGCAAGCTGCGACTGTGAAGGTAAAGACCGCCCACGGAAAGCTAATCCACGAAGCATGCAACATCAGCCTCCTAGAGAGTGAAGGCGAAGAAGCTGATAACAAGGAAAAGCAGCAGACCATCCCCCATGCGTCTTTGAGGTAGTTAAAGGAACCTCCATATGTGGCAGCATTCACGACATACTGACGTATTAAGCTACCATAAACAGTGACACACACACACTTCCGTGATACAAGTTTATACTTCATGAACTCCGTCAAACACGTTGCAGTGTTCGCCGTTTTCCGTTGATGTTGCAGGGGGCCTTTGGCATTTGTAGTAGTAGCTGTGATTCTACCATGTTCCCAGACACACACCAATCACGCCTGCATAATACACGTTTATACCACATGACCTCCATCAAAACACGCAGCAGGGCCGATGGTTCCCCGTTCATCCCTGACATTCTCCCATGTACCAGAGTGCTCACCCATGAAGCCCACTCCCACCCACCCACATATGCATACACAAACACACGCGGTGGATGGACAACGGCTCACGGGAGGACAGCACCTATGTTTCGCCTTCAAGCCCACCATCGATCAGCCGCTTGCATGGGCGAGAGAGAGTAACCTCGTGTCGGTGTGGCCACCGGATCCGGTGCGATCATGAGTAGAAAGTTGACGACAAGATATTAGGTACGCACCCTGATGGTAGGGTCTAGGTAGGTAGGAAGAATCAGTACCCTTGTTCCAAACATTTGATTCTACGAAGATTCGGGAGGATTTTGGTGGGCAATGTAAGTACCGGTCGTGGAAAATCCCCAAAAACCCACGGCAGCTTCCATGTTTCCTTAACATCATTCACTTATTTACGCTATTGGCTTGTCTTATGCACTGTTTGTTTTAACTGGTCAACCCTCGTCTGGTCGAGCTCAGCGAGTTGCTCTGTCATATACTTGCTCTGGGCCTGCGTGACGTACGTGCTACTTTGTCGCAAGCTGCAAATCGGTTCTCGTTTTTTGAATCCTTGTGATTGCATAATTGAGGTTTGTATCTGTTTTGTGTCATTGTTCATCTAATATTCTGGCATCGTATAATTTCACGGGTGATGGCCTTTTGATTTCGGGATCCGTTGCTAATTTGGCTATGCATTGCTCAAACGCGTCTTATAGCAGTAATGGGCAAAGTTTCCTCTATATCGGTTATCGGAACAAGGAAAGTAATTACTGCACTTTTGTAATTTTCCATCCACAACTTCACTTCTTCTGTGTTCCCCTCGAGCCCAAGCACTAATGATGCTGTCCAAAGTCAGCGATGATTTGTCTGCTACCATGTTGAATCAGTTATAAAACCAAAATCCTTACTGACATCAATTCCCTTAATAAACTGTTGTTCCTTTATTGAAAGGTGCTCACATTCACTTAATTCTCTTGTCCCAGGCTATAACCCAGTGGTCTCATCGTCCTTTTTGTTGCACTCCTCCGTTAGCTCAAGCCTCGCCACGCGGGTAACCATCCTTTAATAACCAGCATTCACCGATCAGAGTGTTTGCCCATCGTATGTTAGGACCCCATTACACTCGGCAACCGTAAGCATCTGATTACTTGATCCCACGGAAAATCAGCACGTTTGAGTTCACACAAAAAGGCCTCACCTTGGATCTGAGCATTTCCTTTTCTTTTAATAATTTCTCCGCCCTCAACTACAGCCTAGTCAACAACCTGACTGTTGTCTTCCCTTTTTCCCATTCCTATTTCTGACCCCACCCTCTTCTACTGTCCAATTTCGATCCTCAACTGGGCCCATTTATTCTTCTACCACCTATCAGCCTAACCATTTTGCACTCTGGCTAAGCATGCGCCCAATATCTAATCATCAAACAACTGCCTACAAAACTACCAGTCTCCGCCAGTCACCGTCATCACTGCGCCTCGGATCTCCGTATCCAACTCCAGAGATGGCTTTAGTTTGCACATGGGCCAGTCCTGTTGAGGCATTTGCAGGAACGTGAGCCTTCCCGTCCATGTGTCGAGTTGCCGGAAGTTGGTCTCACCTCGAGAGAACAGGTCGGCCGGGTTGTCGACAGACTTGACATGTTCCCACTGGCTCATGGCAGTTTCATCGTAGATGACAGTGAGCCAGTTAGTAACGGAGGTACTAAAACGACTCTTAATGTTGATAATGTAGTACAGCACTACTGTCGAGTCCGTCCAAAAACTAGCTGACCAAATATAGAAGTCCAAACATCTTTTCACCGCTTGTACCACCCCTACCGCCGACACGGCCGCACTGGGAGCGGGGCTCGTGATCGAAGCCGATTTCGGTGGGGCATCGCGAGCTTTGGCGAACAGGGTACTCGTAGCGTACTGTCTACCTCCTATGCACCATCGTACATACACCAGTGCTCTGTAACCGAAGTCGGATGCGTCAGAAGCGACATGTGGTTCTCCCGTCTGTTTTGCATGACCAGGAGGCAAGCACCGTGGAATCGGTATGCTCCTATTCTCTGTAAGGTGCTCAGAAATTCTTCCCATCCCAGCCGATCTTCTCGGCCCAGTGGTTAGTCCCAACCGACCTCTTTACGACAGAGCCGCTGCAGCAGGACCTTTCCGAGTTTTAAGCAGGGAGAGACGAAACCGGGCTGATCGAACAGACTAGAGACAGCTGAAAGTACGCCATGACGAGTTACTGGTTGCTCGGGAACGTTTAGCTCAAAAGTAAAGTCGACTGTTTCCGGGTTCCATTGTATTGCTAACGTGCGTTCTGTAGGGAGCGGACAGCCGTCCAGATCTCGGACCCTTTCGGCCCTCTTATTGTACGGAATGGCTTTGAGCACTTCCGAAGCCTTCGACATTCATTTCGTGAGATGGAAACCTCCCTCTCCTAGCGATATCGCAAGGCACTTGAATTGTGCTAGAGTCGAGTCTGCATCATCGAAAGGCCCCAGGTAGTTATTGACACAGAACTTTCAGCTGGGGTCTTCCACTACATACCGGTGAATCAGAGCTCAATCTTTGTTCGCTATTTCTCGGGGGTGGGGGGGGGGGCTTGGATGGCACAAAACGTTGATATCGCTCCGAAAGGGTGGAATTTGATTCTATAATTTATCACTGATTTGTTCATGTCGTTCTCGTCTCATCATAGGAAACGCAATGCATCTCTCTCTTCTACCGGTATTCCCACCTGGTGAAACATTTTCCTGATGTCGGAAGACAAGGAAACTTAACTCGCTGTGAAAAGGCACAAAACTTCAATCAGTGGCATGATCCAGTCTGACCCCTGTAGTAGACGATCAGTTAACGACTTGCCTTGGAACTTGGCTGCGAAATCGAAAGCCACCAGCAGTTTTTCGTGCTTTTTGCGATTGATAACCGGGTGGTGAGGTGGGTACCAGATTGCCTTCCGGCCGTCGATGGCTTCGGGCACTTTTCAGCATAGCCGGGGGCCTCGGTGCGCTTCGTTAATTCTGCGTACCTTTTCGAGAGGTCCTGATCCCGATCGATGGGTTCCTTCAAGCGTATTATTCTTTGAACAGTATAAATTCCGTTATCAACCAAGGGACGGGCTTTTATGCGTAACGGGAGGGGTAGTTCAGACTGGTTCCTTGGCGCACTGCATGCAGTGCGGGATGGTCCTCCTGAGATAGTGACAGTCTTTCGTCTGCGATGTCATGAAACTCCCTTTCTTATACGGGATGCAACTGACACACTAAGTGGTCCGTTTCCGCTTATACGCAATTTACAGAGCCACACCCCTCCAGCTGGACTATTTATTGTCCGTCCTAGCGCTGTGCGCACGGCATAAGGTGCCTGGACGTTGCCTACTCTCCGGTTCAGTACCACATGTGCCTCTGGCACATAGCAGCCGATGAGAAGATTCACTTCGTCGTTTTGCCAGTCCACGAGGGCTATATCCTGCAGGTGGGGCCACCTAGGTGAAGTTGCGTTCACCTCCCTTGGTGCTCGCACGTAGAGATGCGGCTAATTTAAAGGCTCCCGTTGATTCGATTTGCACCTTAGTGAACTAGGAGATGAGCCGTGGCTTCAACCGGCCAGCAGTCGTTATTTGTGTTTCGCCCACGGTACTCGCTGCTAAAGACGTCGTGACTTTAGCGAGCTGGTGCTTGGCAGCAAGACGCTCCTTCACCAGGTTTGTGCCCGATCCACTGTCGACAAGGGCCAACACTTTGACCACCCCAGTTGGGGTCATCACAGCCTCGGCAACTACTCCCAAACGTATTGCTTTACTGGCAGACCGTGAAGTTGAACAGGTCACACTGGGCTTGGTTTAGGCCTCTGGTGTAGCTTCTTTCGCCCGGTGCGACAGCTGTTGGTGCCTTCCCCGAACAACCTTCGTGGCCACATCTGGTTCTTTTTCGGCAAGCTGCCGCCCGGCGTGTGGCTCTAGGGCAGATAAAGTACTCACCTGTCGTCCGCGCCATTCCCCAAAGTTCGTCTATCGTGGCTTTGATGAACTTCGGGGATTCCAGTAGCCCATGGCTGGAGTCGCAGGACCTGCAACTTGGATGAGCCATAGCCTCGGTATAATGGCTTGTGAATTTGCCAAAAGCTGACATTTCGGACGTTCTTGTGCAGTGTTTTGAGTCTGGTTGTAGCTAGATCTGTTAAACCGGTTTCTATCACGGCTGGTGGAC